>CAMZMU010000125.1:11375304-12761899 GCA_947311845.1 Poa pratensis | reverse complement strand
GGATCGATGAGATACCAGCAGTTCTGTGGGGTCTAAGGACCACACCGAACAGATCAACTGGCTATACGCCATTTTTCATGGTCTATGGGGCCGAGGCAATGCTGCCAACCGACATTGAATATGATGCGCCCAGAGTGGCAATGTACACAGAAGCCGAGGCTAAAGAAGCTCGGGAAGATGCTGTAATTTGCTCGAGGAAGCAAGAGAATTGGCCTTATCTCGGTCAGCAATATATCAGCAGGGTCTCCGACGTATCAAAGTCGGCATGTAAAACCCCGAAAGTTTAATGAAGGAGATCTAGTGCTGAGGCTTGTTCAGCGCAGCAAAGGTCGGCACAAGTTGTCACCTCCATGGGAGGGACCATACATTGTGAGCCGAGCTTTGCACAATGATTCGTACTATCTTATAGATGCACAGGAGCCAAGGGGAGATGGGCTGGATAGACCCGATGCGGAGCTTCAGCGTCCATGGAATGTAGCTCTACTCCGACCCTTCTACTGTTGAAGGAAGTAATGTATGTACCTCGGCTGATCTTTAATAAAAACTTCGGCACCTCGAGAGTGAGCTCGGGGACTGCCTCGCTCTTATGATTGCATGTTTCTTTTTGTTTACTCTTTTTCGTTCGTATGCCGAACTATTTTGAACCTCGTCTCAAACTTCAAGTACTGTATGCTATGTAACTAATCTTGTGACTCGACTGACGAACGCCAGCATGGCAGTCAAGAGCAAAGACGAAAGAACATGGGAAACATGAAAATGAACTCGGGACTCGGTCCAAAAAGACAGTTCGGCATATGTCGTTTACTAACCCCTGTTTTTACTTCTTTTTTATGTCGGATGACTTTGAAACATACCTCGGAATTTACCAAGTACTGTATGCTATGAACAACAATCTTGTGACTCGACTGTCGAACGCCAGAATGGCAGACAAGAGCAAAGAATGCCAAATATAGTAAACACGAAAGTAAACTCGAGCATCATTCAAAAGGATTCGACATAAAGCTTAGAAAAGCATGGTTCGAATGAGCATGATAGTAATAGAGGTAGCAAAGGAACTACTTAAGTTTGATTACATCTGCGTCCCGGCATACCGGGGATTTAATGAAGTTTTTGGCCAAGCATAAGTTCAGGTCGAGGCATCAGGAATTACGTCGGCAGCAGCCGATGTAGCAGGGATTTCGTCCGGAGCCGAGGTAGCCTGGGAAGTGCTGGCAACGTCGGCAGTAACCTCGGCACCAGGTTGTGGAGAAGCCTCGGTTTCTGCTTCGCGGGTTTCACCGCCGTCACCTTGCTCGGCCTCGACGTCGGATTCTGTTTCGTATTCCTCGTCTTCTGGCTCGTAATCCTCGGCGTCGGAGTAGGTGTCTCCTTCGCTCAAGTTCTTCGTGTTGGCATATCCAGCAAAGTAGCCATCTTTTGCGGCGCGACAGGATCGGGTCGGACGACCAAGGGAGCCTCGCCGAGAGTGTTCATCTTTCGAGGTCGATCTTTCGCACACAAGTCATGATAAACCTGAGAGCGGCATCAGCTCCAGCGCGAGCTGAAGATGACGCCACTCTCAATCTTTTTCGGTTCGCGAAGCTGGGCGGCGAGCTCGGGCGTAGATTTGGGAGCGTCGGCAAGAGGCCATAAGGCTCGGAAAGCAGACACCTGCATCAAGAAGTTCGACCCAATGGTTTTCAAGGGATGATCCGAGCCTTGATGGCCACGATGTGGTCCTCAACGGTCCAGACGGGGTTCGTCTCGTTACGCCTCTCCCTGTGCCGAGCAGTGATACTGCGGGCCGAGACTTGGGTGTAGGTGAAATGCTCTGCAGAAGGATAGCATGTTAATAATGAAAGAATAGTTCGGCAAAGAGCTATTTGTTGAGGACAAAGCAAAGCTAAGGGGGGCAAGAAGCTTACTGTCCATTCTTGGTTGATGTGTTGCAGCAGCGTCGGGAGGACTGGTTAACCTGCTTGAGAGCTTCAAAGCCTCGGTGGCCGAGGTGGCGCGGGCCTCGGCTAACTGGAGCGCTTCTGGATCCTTGGCGGCATCCTCCCGAAGTTTCTTCTCTGTTTCGACAACACTGGCCTTTTCCGCCTGCAGCTGCTCTTTTTCAGACGTCCGCAGCTCAGTGATGCGCTTGAGCTCCTTTACCAGACGAGCTACTTCGGCTTTCTCTTGTTGTAGCTTCTCGTCCAAAGAGTTCTTTTCTGCAAGGACGGCCTTGTGCTCGTCGTGGAGTTTCTTGTGGTCAAACAAGAGGGTATGAAAGATATCCGTGCGGACGTTCATAGTATTCTGCAAGGAAGAAAAACATAGCTCGGTTAGAAAGGCTATACCTCGACAAGAGTCTCGGGGACTCGGAGTCAAATCATTGGGAAAATGTTGCCGGGGTATGCCTCGACAGGAGTCTCGGGGACTCGTACCCGAGGTGCATGCTAAAGTAAGATAAAATGGTTTGGATACGTCGGATGAAAATGGAAAGTTGAGATTCAAGCCAAACAATTTTAACTCCGGCGGAGCGTCAATAGTTTACCTCGAATCTCGGGGACTGGGAATGGTGGATATTAGATGATACTGCATGAAAGTAAAGAGAATAGGACTTACGTCGATGTTTTGAGCAGCACGCAGGGCAGCAGTTTGTAGATCATATACGCTTCGGCCGCAGGCGCTGTTTCCCGCAGGATGCTCAGCCACCGGAGCAGCTAGGGAGGCCGAGGAGACCTCGTCTGCAGAATTCCAGTCTGCATTGTAGTGTTCCAAGGAGCCGAGGCTCTGGTCACTGTCAGTGCGCAGAGGAGGAAATCCCCACGGTCCGCCCTGCTCGATGCCCCTAACCGAGGCCTCCAAGGCCAAAGCAGCCTCGGAGCTTGAAGCAGGCCGGTTATCCAATATAAGAGATGCCCTCCGAGCATATTCTTCGGCCGGAGGGGCAGTCTCATCAACGGGTGCGGCGAATGGAGGAATTCGGCGTGTCACCGGGGGAGGAGACCTCGGTTGCATCCTTGAAGGAGAAGAGATAGTCAGGGTGCCAGACCCAGATGTTGGTTTGGGGGTGACCTTAGACTTCACCGTCTCTTTCTCTTTCTCCTTGCCCTTCTCCAACGGCAAGGTAGTCTGGCGAACTGGTTTTTGGGGCTGCTGCTTGGGCTGTTGCTTCTGCTGATGCTTCTGCTGTTGCTGCTGTTGGTTGCGGGCAGTCTGGCTGCGGGGGGAGAGTCGAGGCTCCGGCAAGGCGGTAGCCGGAGTTCTGGCGCGATTGGTCCCCGCATCCGTTTGAGGACGCGGAGAAGTCTGACCTCGGGTGGGGGCAGATTTCCCCAAGGCCGGGCCAGACCTCGGTGGAGGAGATCCGGGGCGAGAGTTCGTCGGGGAGGTCGTGGCTTCAGAGGCACCAACGGGTGCAGTCATGGAGGATACCTCCTGATCCACGTCTATGGGGCACTGCAACGAAAAGAAGATGGTCAAGTGTTAATACCGAGATAATATGTTTAAGCAACAAACATTGTTGGCTATAGAAGCAAAGCATTACCCATCCGAGGTAGGAAACCTCTTGCCCCCCGGGCATGAGGATTTCCGGACTTCTTCTCTTGACCGGAGCCTCAGTGGGTCCGGAGGCTCCAGTGGCGGATGGTTCGGCGGCCGAAGTTGCGGCACCAGCGCGTTTCCGGCTGGTTGCTGGAGTAAAGTTCGGAAGGTGAGGAAGGCAGGAGAGAGGTACCGCGTTTATTGGTTCCATGACGGAACCCCTCCTCGTCATCCGAAATCTCTTGAACTGAAGCTTGTGCTTGAGGCTTACCCGCGGTGGTGATGCGGGCCGAGGCAATGGGCATAAATCCTCGTCGTCAGGGTCCACGTTGGATGGTGGGTCCTCGACAGGGAGATCCTTGCCGAAGTGGTCCGCAGGATGGACTCCATCCTCGGCGGTCTGGCGGGCGAACAGCTGTATGGCAGACATATGAAAAGGAGTTAGGAAGAAAATTGTCAAGATGAACGTCGGTAGCAAGACCTCGGTGGTAAAGGAGTATCGAAGAAAACGTCGGAATAGCGTACCTGTTTCGCTGGCTTGGTCCGGTAGTGGGGTTCCCTTCCCCATGTCCAAGCGTCAGAGATCTTGGACTTGGTGATAGCTCGGACTCGCCGAGCTACCGCGGCATTGTCCAGTGCAACGTGCGTATGTCGGGTGGGGTCATAAAGACCGCTCATGTGGCAGATCTTGTGAGACCTCGCCTGGAGAGGGGAGACCCTGCGCTTCACGAATGTGCAGGCCAGGTCGTCAGCCGTCAGGACTTTCCCGTCGTTCCGGGGTCCTCCGGGTCCTGCCATTTCGCAATATACCCATGGATGGACTTGAGTTCGCCGGTGTGAGGGGGAGTGTAGTCCCAGTTGAGCTGTTCTGTAGGAGGGCTGAGGTTAAACGCCGGCAGGTTGAGGAGGTCCTCTTCGCCGGAGTTCTTCACGTAAAACCACGTCCGGAGCCACTTGCGAACGGTGTCCGGAGTAGTGATACGTGGGAAGATGGAGTTTCGGCGAGGAGCTATGGTGGCAGCTCCGCAGGCGGTTAATTGCTTGGGCAGATCCTTGTTCTTTGGATCCGGGATCACTTGCCGCTTGAGTTGGAAGTAGCGAGAAAAGAGGTCTACCGTGGCTTTGAGGCCGAGGTATCCCTCAGAGAAGGAAACGATGCAGGAGAGAGTGGTGATGGCGTTGGCGGGGAGGTGATGAACCTGGAGTCCGAACTTGTCGAGGAAGCTCCGGAAGAAATCACTAACGGGCAGTCCGAAGCCGCGCTGGAAGTGCGCGACGAAGACCACCCGTTCCCCTTGCTTGACTTGAGGCTCGAGTTCGCCCTCTGGCAGGCGACACTCTACCCCGGCGGGAATCCGCCGAGTCGCCCTGAGCCACTGGATTTCGTCCGGAGTTACATCCGAACCTTCCCAGCCGGCTCGTTCTCCGACCTCCAGTTCGAGGTCTGGAACCTCGGTTTGTTCCGAAGTCTCAGGAGGAGACATCTCGGCAGAATCAATCTGCAGAGAATGCACAGAAGTTTAGCAAAGGAAAAAGTAAATCTGGAATCTAAGGCTATATCTGGCTAACTCAGGAGGAGTTGGGGCTATCTAATGTACATAGAGGCATATATGCTAGGCGAATCTGTCCGAGGTATGAAACTCATTTCTACCCAAAAAGTATGCGAGTAAGATCTACCGGAGGAGGTAAATAGAATTTTATTCAAGAACATATGAAGAACCAAAGCGCGAAGAGGAAGAAACCTAGAGCAATGCCTAGGGTATCAAGAAAGGGAGTACATACCGTGAAAACGAGGTGCTGAAGGGCGGCGCCGGTGACGCGGTCGCAGCGGCGACGAAGGAGCTGCTCGTCGGCGGCGGCTGGAACGCGTTTCTTCTCAACTGGAAGCGGCGGCACTGGTTGCGATGGAGGCGAGACGGCGAGTGAATGAGGAAGAAGAGGGAAGCACTGCCCTGGGCCCGTATTTATAACCGCGGGCGGTAACTGCGCACTACCGCGCGGTTATCGGAGCGGCGAGTGGGATCGTTTGTGCACAATGGCCCACGTGGCACGAAGATAGCGGTGGGCGAGCAGGCCACAGGATCGGTTGCAGGAGGCAAACCGTCGTGCGGCGCGGTTACTGGAGCGCGAAGCGGCGCAAGCGGGAAACCTCCGCTGACGTGGGCCGCGTGGTGGAAAGCACTCGAGTGCTTTGACTATCGTGGACCAGGAAGTGACGGATGGGACACGTGAACAGTGTTCTCTGACCGAAGTCAGTAAGGATGCAGAAATCGAGGGGTTGACGTCCGAGATCTCGGCGGATACTTCGGAAAAGCAGCGTGGCCCGAGGAACAGACCGATGGATTTCTCGGGTATTGGTTCGGTGACCTGCAAAACATCGTAGCGCATGTGGTTTCGGGTTGAACCTGATGCGGCCTTTCATCCGAGGCTGCGAGACCACATCAGCTTCGGGGACTACTGTCGGGGGGTTACCCCCGGGTAGGGTAATGATGAGGTAAAGACATGTAAGGTTAAGGCAGTAAGCTGTCCGAGGGAACGATTGAGCAAGGACGCAGGAGGCGTCATCCGACGTAAGGTGTACGTCCGAGGTATACTTTCCGAGGTATATCCTCCGAGGTATCAACCTCGGGGCAGTCAGCTAGCTACCACAGGAATAAGATATTCTCTACCGAGGTATATGATCAGGAGTGTTATCCGAGGTTGGCAGCAAGGATCGAGGCATGTCAGAGAGGTCACGGGTGCCGCAGAGCTCGTAGCCCGAGGCTTCAGAGGACGGCGAGGTCCGTCCACGGGTTTCCCGGAAGCTCGGGGGCCTAGGAGCTGACTCGGCTATTTCGGGAAAGGTCTACAGGCTAGACCTCGGCAGGCTACTGAAGTATGACCGAAGAGGAAAGCTAGGCCTGGCTGGCCTGACAGTCCGGCCGTTGGCTGGCAGGAGGCAGAGGCTTGTCTTCTACCTTTTGGCCATGCCATTGTCAGTTGTAGGCAGGGGTAAAAATGTACTTCGGCCTGTGTATATATGCGGCATCTCTACCTCCAGGGAGGAGGACGGCAAAAACCCTAGCTCATTTCCCCCTTCGTAGTTTCACCTTCTACCTCGAGCTCTCACTTTGGTAGCAACATACAGCTCGAGGAGCACCTTGTACCTGAGAACCACACTGATATATTGAGAGAGGCAAGGCAGGAGTAGGGGTTTTACTTCCTCACGAAGGCCCCGAACCTGGGTACATCGTGGTGTCTTTTGTGTTCTTGGCTTTCTTGGTTTCTTGTTCATGTTCTTGTGGTTTCTTGCATGTTCTTGCTTGTGCACGTCTTGAGTGCATAAACCCTCCCCGGATTCCCCCAACGACCATTCGGCCCCAACTAAGCCATACCCATGGCATCTGCCATGATCCCACCACGACAGACCCCTCAATGCAACCGGAAGTAATTGTGTCATAATCACGTGGCAGTCATGAGACTTTAGGTTTTGGAACTTTTTCTTTGACATATTTATTATTCCCTTTATATTCGACGAGAAGCCAGACGGGACCTTGATACTGCTCAAAACTTCAAAAAAGATCTCCTTCTCTTCTTTGGTAAGAGTGTAGCTGGCAAGACCTTGATACTTCTCTGGATGCAGGCTGTCTCGTTCGTGCATACGTTGGTGGTCCTGCCGTGATTCCGTTGTATCTTTTGTTTTCCCATACACGCCCAAGAATCTTAGCAGGTTCACACAAAGATTTTTCGTCACGTGCATCACGTCGATTGCAGAGCGAACCTCTAGGATTTTCCAATAGGGTAGCTCCGAAAATATAGATTTCTTCTTCCACATGGGTACGTGATTGTCAGCGTCATTCGGAACAGATAGTCCGCCAGGACCCTTTCCAAATATTACTTTTAAATCCATGACCATGTCATATATATCATCACCAGTAGGGCAGGTAGGCTTCGTCCGGTGATCTGCCTCACCTTTGAAATGCTTGCCTTTCTTTCTGACCGGATGCTGTTTTGGAAGAAATCGACGATGCCCCGGGTACACATTCTTATTACCTAAATGTATACTTTCAGTCCGACCTAAACAGTGCGTGCATGCATTGTATCCCTTGTTTGACTGTCCTGAAATGTTACTAAGAGCAGGCCAATCATTGATGGTTACAAACAACAACGCTCGTAGGTCAAATTCCTTTTGTTTGTGCTCATCCCACACACGTACACCTTCTTCACGCCACGATTGTAAAAGTTCTTCAACCAATGGCCTCAGGTACACATAAATGTCGTTGCCGGGTTGCTTCGGGTCTTGGATGAGCACTGGCATCATAATGAACTTCCGCTTCATGCACAACCAAGGAGAAAGGTTATAGATACATAGAGTCACAGGCCAGGTGCTATGACTGGAGCTCTGCTCCCGAAAGGATTAAAGCCATCTGTATTTAGACCAAATCTTAAGTTCCTTGCGTCATCTGAAAATGTCGGGAACTCTCTGTCGATTTTTCTCCAATGCGACCCATCAGCAGGGTGTCTCAGCATCACGTCTTTCTTACGGTATTCTTTGTGCCATCGCAACAACTTGGCATGCTCTTTGTTTTGGAACAAACGTTTCAACCGTGGTATTATAGGAGCATACCACATCACCTTGGCAGGAACCCTCTTCCTGGGGCGCGGCTCGTCCTCAACATCACCAAGGTCATCTCGCCTGATCTTATACCACAATGCACCGCATACCGGGCATTCATTCAAATTCTCGTTCTCCTCACCGCGGTAGAGGATGCAGTCATTGATACATGCATGTATCTTCTACACCTCTAATCCTAGAGGGCAGACAATCTTCTTTGCTTCATACGTACTGTGGGGCAATACGTTATCTCTTGGAAGCATCTTCTTTAATATTTTCAGCAAGTTTTCAAATCCCTTGTCAGATAGACCATTCTCTGCCTTCCATTGCAGCAATTCCAGTGTGGTACCCAGTTTTTTCTGCCCATCTTCGCAATTTGGGTACAACAATTATCTGTGATCCTCTAACATGCGCTCCAACTTCCACCTCTTGTTTTCACTTTCGCAGTTTATCTGTGCATCATGAATGGCCCGACAAAGATCATCATCGGGCTCATCAACAATGGGCTCTTCTTCAGCTTCGTCTTCCCCCATTGTAGTACCACCGTGTTCAGGGAACGTAGGATAGTTGTCATGATCCTCTTCTTCATCATTGTCTTCCATTATAGCCTCTCTTTCTCCGTGCTTGGTCCAACAATTATAGCCGGCATGAAACCGAACTGAATCAGGTGGATGTGAAGGGTTCTTGAGGAAGAGTAATCCTTCTCATTCCGACAGTTACGGCATGGACAACACATAAAACCATTCTGCATGTTTGCCTCAGCCACATCGAGAAAAGAACACACGCCTTGAATGTACTCGTTAGAGCGTCGGTCAGCGTACATCCATGGATGGCTCATCTGCATTATATAAGTATATCAAACGTAATCACCGCTAAAACCCATTACGGTAAACGAACATAATCAACCAATTACACACTACATCATGAATATAATAGAGAACTGACCAAATTCATTAATACAAGTTCACCACATTAAAACCAAAGTAGAGTAGTGACCAAATGTAATACATAGTTCTCATAAAACATACATTAATTGAAACTAACATACAACTATCTAAACAATTTAAATCCATCAATAAATGCGATCAAAATCGCAACTAAGCTAATTATTGAACCAACAACATAATGATACCAAGCCTCTTGATTAATGGCATATTTTCTAATCTTTTTAAGCTTCAAGCGCATTGCATCCATCTTGATCTCGTGATCACCGACGACGTCGGCAAGCTTGAACTCCAATTTCATCTTCTCTTCTAAGCATTGGAGACGAAGATCTTCACTTCTTTTCAATTTTGCTTTCAAATCATTGTTTTCTTTCTCAAAAAATTCGACAATAGAGTCGGTTGGAATTTCTGGTTCAACTACCTCCTAGATAAAAATATATCTGTGTCAAGTTGGTCAGCATAATTGTCATAAACATGAAATGAAACAAATATATAGTTATAACAAACAATCATACTACATCTGAATAATAGAGCGGACGAGAGCCGGTGTGGACAGATGTCAAAACCATGGCACTATATATAACAAACAATTATACAACTAAGAAAATTATACAAGTAATAATAATGCATCTAAATCCTACAACTAAGATTTTTTAAAATAAAAGATAAAAACAAGAGGCTCACCGAGGTGGTGCCGGTGACAGGACGGCGCGGGCGATCGACGGCGGTGAGGACAGGGATGAAACGACACTAAAACCCACAAATCATAATTTAGTTTGAGCTCAAATTGCACAGAAAACAAATGAAATCCACTACTTAGGCATTTCATCAAACACCTAGCTAGCACTAGAAAAATGAAATGAGCTAAACTAGCAATGAAATGAGCTAAATTAGCAACGCCGGAAGAAAGGATGATGTTGCTAACCTTGGATAGATGGGTGCCGCCAATATTGACAAATAGTGGAGAAAAATGGGGATCAAATTGAACTTTGGAGAGTGAAAAAGGAGAAAAATGGAGATGTGGGTCGAGCTCAAAAATGGAGAGCTGGCTCGGGGTGGAAGAGATGATATACAGGGGAACCTGTAGTCCCGGCTCGTTATACGAGCCGGCGCTAGAAGTCTATCACTAGTCCCAGTTCGTGATACGAGCCGAGACTAGAGGTCTCACGCAGGCCCCCTTCTGCGGCTGCCCTGCCACGGACCTTTAGTCCTGGTTCGTATCACGAACCGGGAATAGAGGTTCCCTACGACCCGGGACAAGTTCTGCGCGGCCTCGTAGCCGTTGAACCGGGACTAGTCCCCTCCTCTAGTCCCGGTTCAAAAGCCATCCGGGACTAGAGCCCAAAACGAATCTGGACCAAAGGCCCTGTTTCTACTAGTGCCTAGAGGGGGGGTGAATAGGCGATTTAAACTTTTCCGGTTTAGGCTTGATAATTGCGGAATAAAACTAGGTGTTTAAATTAACAAGCCAACAACCTAAATATACTAGGCTCACCTATATGCACCAACAACTTATGCTAAGCAAGACAAGCAACAAAGTGATAGCAATATAGAATACTACAAGCACGAAGGCTATCACAATGTAAAGTGCATAAGTAAAGAGCTCGGGTATAGAAATAACCGAGGCACGCGGAGACGAGGATGTTTTCCCGAGTTCCTCCTTTTTAGGGGAGTAAGTCTCGTTGGAGAGGTGTGAGACACCACAAAGGTCGATCTCAACGCCACAAAGGCTCACCCTATTCTTCGATGAACTGCACCACAAAGGATTGGTTCACCTTCCACTATCGGAATCCTTCTAGGCGGAAACCGAAGCCTTTACAACAACGATCCGGGGCACACACCCACAACCGAATTGGGGGCTCTCGAACAGCTACAAGTGACCACTCAAGGTCTCAACCACCACAAAGGCTTCTAGGGTCCAAAGACCCAAGAGTAATAAGTTCACAAACTTTTAACTTCCACGAATCCTCGTGGAGAGCAAACCGATGCACCAAATGCAAATGGCAAGAGCACAAGTGCTCAAATCCTTCACTCTCAAATTCCAACACAGCAGAAAAATCTTATGGGGGAATAAGAGAGGAAGAACAAAGAGGAGATGCACCAAGAACTCCAAGATCAAGATCTAATAGGTTCTCCTCACTTAGAGGAGAGATGGATTGGTGGAAATGTAGATCTAGATCTCCTCTCACTTTCCCTCAAAGATCATGGGAGGGATTGAGAGGAAGGCAAGATTTTCCAAAGGTCAACAATGGAGGAGAGAGAGGGGAAAAACGTGCTCAAGAGGTTAGAGAACCATTGGGGAAGAAACCCCCTTAAATAGGTCCCCTTAAAATGTGCCCGTTGGGCAGTGCAGGGAGGCCGGCCTAGCTGGCCTGGAGGCTGGCCTAACAGGCATCACGCAGAGAGCCCGGCCTGGGAGCCGGCCTGGCTGGCCTGGAGGCTCGCCACCCAGCAGAGGCGCCCGGCCTGGGAGCCGGCCAGGCCGGCCTAGAAGCTGGCCACCCAGCAGAGGCACCCGACCTGGGAGCCGGCCAGGCCGGCCTGGGGGCTGGCCACCCAGAACCCGATATTGTAACACCCATAACTTTTGCGAGAAAACACCAAATGGGATGAAGCCAACTTTGTTAGAAATATTAAGAACCATAAATAGAGTAAAGTCACCACCCATGGGAAGGTGTGGAACTTTTCTCAAGGATAAACCGATAATATTTCCAACACGAAAACGCAACAAGTTTTCCATCCAAAATCCGTTTTCGAAGAACTTGGGCATGTCATGAAGATCACGACAATCAACAAAACCCAACAAGGAGAAAAAACAAATAAGAACCAAGAAAGATGATATGCCAAGTATGCAAAGGTTTGAGCTCTCCACAAAGATGCTATCAAGTTACTCACTAGAGAGCCCCTCTTGATAGTACGCCGTCTATTCTATAACCCGGTCTCTCACTAACACCATGAGACCGGTAAAATAGAAACACTATCAAGATCATACCTTTGCCTTGCGCATTCCACTTGAGCTAGATGATGAAGATCTTGTCTCCCTCAAGTTGGAACACCTTTCTTGATTTTGCTTGCTAGCACATGCTTGATGAAGACTTCTCCAAATACTCCCCCATACACCATGATGGGATGGGAGAGCCTTGCTAAGCTCCGTCTTCATGAATCCACTTGAACTTCATCTTCTTATCTTGATATATATGATGGCTTGGAGATAACATGAATGTTCACTCAATCTTATTTTCCAAGCCATGCTTGCAATAAGCTCAACTCTTCACATGACCATTCTTCATATAAACCCTTGGATAGAACCTTGGTCATCATGTAATCTTCTAGAGTCCAACATATGAACTCCAATCTTTTCCTATGGACAAGATCTACAAGAATATCTCATTACAAACATTAGTCCATAAGGATTGTCATTAATTACCAAAGCCACATGGGGCAACACATGCACTTTCACTGATTGCCTGGAAGTAGTCACACTCTGGAACTCTCGCCACGACTCTCGCTCTGTCGTGGCCCCTATACTGTAAGGAACATGAGAACTAGCTTGTTTACTTCCTTTATTGTTCAACATGTATCTCGATCGGCCAATGTTCCTGCTCATCTATGTGCTAAGTTCTCTTGCACGGTTGATAGGACGAAAGTTGGATCGAAAACCCTCCTAGCTTCCTGGTAAGCAGCCTTTTGGCTTATTGCCCAGCGAACACGTTTGTTGAATAAAGATGTCTAAGGTTATATGCAAAAAAATGTGACGATGCCTCTGTCATTACTAAGTTCAGACCCATATGTTTAATGAATGAGAGTATGAAAATCATTACTAAGGGTTTGAACAACAGGCTCTCGAATTTCAGTGATGCTTTGATAGACAAAACTCAAACAACTTTTATGAAAAGCTGATTCATAATGGAAGGAGTTGTTATTTTACATGAAGTGATGCATGAGGTTAAACAGAAAATTTTGTCTGGGGTTATTATCAAAGTGGACTTTAAAAAAGCCTACGACATTGTAAATTGGGCTTTTTAATATAATATAATGTTTAAAAAGGGTTTCTCTGACAAGTGGAATGATCTAATCTTTAGTATCATGACTAGTGGTAAGGTAAATATTAAACTGAATGATCAATTAGGTGAATTCTTCAATACCTACAGAGGGGTGAGACAGGGGATCCTATGTCCCCCATTTTGTTTAGCCTGGCGGTCGATTCTATGAGTGTAATGGTGACAAATGCACAGGAAAACAAAATAATCACTGGTTTGGCACCTCATTTGCAGGAGAATGGAGTAGCCACCATTTTCCAGTATGCATATGCATATGATACTATCTTTTTTGCTTGAAGAAGGATTTGAAAATGCTAGAAACTTAAAATTCCTACTTTGCCTTTGAGCAAATGTCAGAACTCAAGATAAACTTCCTTAAAAGCGTAGTGTTTTGCTTTGGGAAGTGTATTCAACAGAGTGAGATTTATGAGGAGATCTTCACCTATAAATCTGGTAGCTTGCCGCTTATTTACTTAGGGTTCCCTGTTGATAAGAATAGAATTCTTAACAAACATTGGGACCCCGCTGATGTTAAGTTGGGGAAGAAAATGGGTTGCTGGCAAGGAAAGTGGCTGCACATCTGCTCCAAAACCATTTTATTGAACTCTTGCATACCATCCATGTTGTCTTTTACATGCTTGCCTTCTATATTATGCTAGTAGGGTTTGGGGATTTTTTTTTGATTCGCATAGGAGTAGGTTGCTGTGGCAAGTGGATCAAGGAATCCGGAAATATCACCTAATGAACTGGGAGACCGTCTGTTCTCCAAAAAATTTAGGGGGATTAGGGGTTATAAACTTAAAACTTATGAACCTTTGTAAGTGTCTATGGAAGCTTGAGAGCACTAATGGAGCTTGGCAAGAAATTTGAAAGAAGAAATACCTTCCAGAAGAAACTCTAACCCAAGCCACTGATAAGGATGGTACCCCACAATTCGGGTCCGGTTTCATGAAAGTAAAGGACATCTCTTACTCTTTTTGTGATAGGATTCTTGTTTTTGGTGATAAAACCAGATTTTGGGAGGATAAGTGGTACAAAGGGAAAAGTATGGCCATGTGCTTCCCTAGACTATATGACCTCACCTTTAGCAAGAATGCTAAAGTTGACAAAGTTGTTGCATCTAAGGGGGCGTGTGTGGTGTTTAGAAGATGCATGTGGGGATAGTTGGCTTCACAGAGAGATGATATGTTCAGTATTATTGATAATGTTGAACTTCGTGAAGGGAGTGATAAAGTGTCTTGGCGTTTGGGGCAGAAAGGTTTTACTGTCAACACTTTGTACAATGCTCTTCAAACCAAGTCATTCGCAAATTTTTTTAAACATCTATGGTCTATGAAACTCCCTGCCAAAATCAAAACTTTTTTATGGTTGATGATGTGGGGGGAGGACATTGACCAATGATAATCTGAAAAAACGCGAATGGGATGGATCAACCCAATGTATGTTATGTGCTGTGGATGAGAGTATTGATCACCTTTTCTTTACTTGTCTTGTGGCTCGGTTCGTATTGGGTGTTTCAATGCAGTTTTGATATACATGATTCACCAAATACGGTTGCTGGTCTGGGTGATTGGATTTTATCTTTTCAGGTCCCCGAGCAAGTTGCGATCAAAGTATGCCTTGCATCAATTTTCTAGGCGATTTGGAAAACGCGAAACAGGGCATGTTTTGATCAAATTATGCCTCGGGACCCCTATGATATCATATTCTTCATATGTCACTGGATTGAATTTTGGAGTGAATTGCAGAAGGAAAATGTTCGAAAAATGTTGCGGCGAGGATCTGACAACCAGAAGATCGTGGTGATGGAGATCTTCAACCGATCGAGGGGGCGGTCGCCAATATGTCCAAGAATCTGCAGTGCATAGCCTTTGATCGGAACGACCGTGTGTGGAGTTTGCGCTTAGCGTCTATTTTCTATAATAAAGGGATTCTCCTGTTTATGTGCGATGGACCTGGATAGTTTTGGCTTTGCTGTAATAAAGGGATTCTCCTGTTTATGTGCGATGGACCCGGATAGTTTTGACTTTGCTGTAATAAAGGCATTCTCCTGTTATGTGTGATGGACCTGGGTAGTTTTGGCTTCAGTATTTGATCGCTGTCGTTTGGTGTGTGGCAGGGCCGGGCCCACTGTGGTGCCAAGTGTGCGGCCCGCACAGGGCCCACGAATTTTAGGGGCCCAAATTTTTTTATACCTATGTATATTTGTATAGGACCCTGCAGGAATTGGCCCATGATTAGCAGGCCCGCTGGCAGCCTTGCACGTCTGAATTCGTTTCCGCGTCGTACTTCCGCGCGAGGCCCATGAATAGGAAACGACGCCGTCTAGTTTCTTGTACGCACGCATCCGCGATCGATCAAATCCTGAATCACAGCGCGCGTGACGGTTCGTAGTCGTAGCCCTCTCGCCGAGACGCCGAGTCGCCGACGCACGCACGCATCCGCCATCCGGCATTCACAACGCTGCTGCCGTGCTGCGCCGGCGAGTCGCCGAGTCGGTCCGACGCGAGCAGCCGAGCAGGGCCTACGCGCAAGCACGACATCGACCTCACTTCCTCTTCATCGACAGATTGGAAAAACAGGTATGTGTATCTGGTCGCATGATCTCAGTTCTAATATCTAATATCTGGTCGCATGATCGCATCTTATTTAAATTTTATGTATTCATCTCTTGTATCTTGTGCTTGAATAATACAGGTTTGATACTTTGATTCATCATGGGAAACATGAGTCCGGTTCCCAGAAACGTAAGAGAAAAGAAAAGGAACAAGATTTGATTAAATCTCAAAGAGGTGTTATGGATAAATTCATTAGAAAAGATGCACCACAAGGGTCATCTGGTAATCAGTCTAATGATCCTTCTACACTTGCGCTTGCAATTGTTCCTTACAATCATTCTAGAGATAGCCAGACAGAGACAAATAATATTGAGGCAGAGGAAGATCCTATTGATGTAGATGTTGATGATTCTTTTCGGTCTGATATATTTGATCCAAGAAATTGGGATCTTCTTGATTCTAAACAGATTGATATTTTAGCACAAAAGGGTCCAAGAAGAGACTTATCAATTAAGAAAGGTCCTAAGAATATATATCGTAAAGTGCAAGGGTTATATCTTTCTTATCGATGTTGCTATTGAGAAAGTGCAAGGGATTATATCTTTCTTCAAGGGGTACAGGGAAAATGGTTTTGTAGAAGCATTGAAGATAGCCAAAGGAATTGTAATTGAGTTGGATATTGGTACAATATTTCGTACAAGGAGAGAAATTAAAAGAAAGAGACAGTTTGATGAGAACCCAGATGACACAAATATTGCAACACGGTCTGCAGAAGAATCATTTAGAATCAGCTATTTTATTCCTCTTGTTGATCAAGCAATTTCATCACTCACAAGAAGATTCGAACAATATCAGAGTTACCAGAATTTTTTGGTTTCTTATTTACCTCAGAAACATTGTGCTCATTGGATTATGATAGTTTGAAGTCTTCCTGTGATCATCTTGAGGCTGCCCTTAAAAAGGATGGACAATCTGATATTGATACCAATGATCTATTTACTGAGCTGAAGTTTCTTCAGAATTTCATGCCAAAAGAAAATGTTGGGCCTCTTGAAGTTTTGAAGTTTATAAAGCGGCATGATTGTTTTCCCAATGCAAGTATTGCATATAGGGTTTTGTTGACCATTCCCGTGACGGTTGCATCGACGGAGCGAAGCTTTTCTAAGTTGAAGCTATTAAAGTCCTATATGCGTACTATTATGACACAGGAAAGACTCAATGATTTGGCCACAATAGCGCTTGAGGGCGACATGTTGGAGAAGATAAATTATGAGGATATAATTGAGGATTTCATTTCAAAGAACACAAAAAGAATGATGATGTAAATAAATGTTATGCAACTTTGAGCTATATATGTATGATTTTTTGATGTATTCAATTGTTACATACAATATTCTATCATATATATTAAAATTGTTTGTTAATTTAAATTTTTATGTGAGATAGGACCCCATTTTAGATTTTGGCACATGGCCTAGGATTTTGCCGGCCCGGCCTGGTGTGTGGATTGCTGTAACAAAACTCTGTAGCCCCTTATAAAAAAAAACCTTGTTCCCTTCCTCGAATGGTCTTATCCGTCACGGCTCTATCCCCTTTTCTCTCTCAGACGGAAGGCCAGAGTGAGTCTCATCAACACGACAACACACTCCATGGCCGACGCTGAGGAGCTCAAGCTGCTGGGCGCGGCGTCCGGGGTGAGCACGTACGTGATCCGCGTCCAGATGGCACTCGCGATCAAGGGCCTCAGCCACGAGCACCTCCCCCTCGAGCACGGCCAGCGCAGGAGCGATCTCCTCGCGGCCTACAACCCCGTGCACGGCACGGTGCCCGTCCTCGTCCACGCCGGCCGCCCCGTCAGCGAGTCGCTCGTCATCGTCGAGTACCTCGACGACGCCTTCCCCGCAGGCAAAGACCGCGCCTCCATCCTACCCGCCGATCCCCACGCCCGCGCCGTCGCTCGCTTCTGGGCCGCCTTCGTCGACGGCACGCTCTTCCCGTCGTGCGTCGGCATGCTGAATCGGACGGCACCGGACGAGAGGGAGGAGATGGTGGAGGCCACCCTGCGCGCGCTGGGGCTCGTGGAGGGAGCTCTTGTCAGCGCCGAGGGGGAAGGGGCGTTGTTCTTTGGCGGCGCCGCCGTCGGGCTCGTCGACATCACGCTCGGGTGCTACCTGCCCTGGATCGAAGGGTTCGGCCGCCTCGCCGGCGTCGCGCCACCGCTCCTCGACGCGGCGAGGACTCCGAAGCTGGCCGCGTGGGCGGAGCGGTTCAGGGCCGCCGACCCGGTCGGGGCGCTGCTGCCTGGCGTTGACAAGGTGGAGGAGTACATCACCACGGTGCTCTATCCTAAGTGGAACGCCGCGGCGCCGCCACCGGTAACTAGCTAATTTCATGCGGCCGGCGGGTCGTCGTGGCTACCAGGCTTGCTTGGAGGCAGGTGAAGAGTTGAACTGCTGTTACTGGAGTAGATTGATCCTGTTCAGTGTCTGTATATCGTGGCCGCGCCATATAGGTTGGAGAACGGCATTTCCGGTTGTCATGGATAGATCGATGGTGCGCAAGCGTGCACTGTCTTGTTCATTTGCTGCTTCGAAATAAATTATAGATCTTGCATCTCTAGCTCTTCTATTAAACTCCAAGAACTACTGGTACTAGTACTAGTGTTTCTCTTGCAGCTCCGACCAAGCACAATAATTTATTGCTAGTGCATGTCTCGATCGTCGTTATCGATCAATGGATAGATTAGGCCTGTGCCAATGCATCGTCTCTTAACACGATATTATAGAAGTATTAAATATTTAAGATACAACTAGTACAATGCATTGTTTCCTATTTATTATATCTACATTTAATGTTTTGGGCTCATGCATGCATATGATTGGGTTAGAGCCATTTTTTGCCTATGGCTACGTGCAAAGGTTGTATCTTAGTTAAGCTACAACATCACACTCTCTCTTCATTAACTAGTATGCCACATAAGCAAAATGCCTATGAAACCGTGCTAAGAACATTGCATTGGCATAGGCCTTAGAGATCCTTTGCATCGATCTGACTTTGAATAAAGTTTGCAATAGAGAATGCAATTCCTCTCCATGCCTCTCTAGCTATCCCGGGCAAGAGCATTATTACCAATCGACACGATCAGTACTCCTGTTAAATTATGAATATATTGCAATTTGGAGTACGTAACGATCAGGCCAATTCTTTGTCCTGTTAAATTATGAATATATTGTCCAGCCCTTTTTATCATTTCAGAATTTTGATATAGTTGGCTGGTGGTTCAGTTTTATATGGTATCATAATCAATAGGTTTCGAATTCCAAGCCTTGGTCACACAATATTTTAAAAAAAGGACTAATCGACTATACCTAACTTAAGCCAAGATATAAAATAGCCTAAACGTGAGATGGATGTTGAAATAGAAATATATTGTGCATTAATTCTATATGTCAATTGACGAGAAACCGATGTCCTCGTTCCAAATAAAATAACCTAAACATGAGAGAGGGGTGTTGAAATATAAATATCTCAATTGACGAGAAACCGATGGCCTCCGTTCCAATGCTCGGGTACGTGCTATATGGAAATGGAATACCGGAACAATCCCGAATGTGTTTTATACTTATCCAAATGGTGTAGTACACCATAATTAATACATAATGGAGAAGTATTTGTATTACAAGTTTAACAATCTTCTTAACCGAAACCTTCAGAAAGGTTGAGACTATACTCAAGCTCATCAAAATCGTTGACAAGTTTCGGTAAAACCATCAACTACCTGATATTTAGTGGAAATGAACTTGTTATCTAAAAAATTACTTGTAACCCTCACTCGAACGAAGTGATAGTCAATTTCAATGTGCTTTGTCCATTCATGGAAAATATGATTTACTGACAAGTATGTAGCACCAAAATTGTCACACCATAGACATGGTCATTTCTTGAGAGAAACTCCGAGGTTTTTAATCAATTCTTCTATCCAAAATAATTTAGCTGTGGCATTTGCGAGTGCCTTATATTCTACTTCAAACTCGAAATCTCATTCACATTCTTGGGCAATGAGATTATGTGCTTTGTAAGTCCATATCGATGTTCACGGCTTAACGCTATAAGAGCAATAGCCGATATGCAAAGAACTAGTCAAACCCGAAAAAGTGCAAGTTCGGTCGAAAAAGAGGCATCAAATAGACCCCGTAAAATGGCATAAAACGAAGAACGTTTTCCAAGTCCCTCGATATTATCACCTTCATGCACTATACGACCAACCGTTACCTTCTTGAGGCTTCGGTATCCCTAGGGCTCGTTTCGGTGTCTTCGGTGGCAAGTTTTGTTTCTCCTTGTTCTTCTTTTTCTATTTTTGATCTGTTGTGTAAGAGGTTCTCCGCATCACATTGTATTGGTTCGGCCGTTGTGTCTTTATTTATAAAGCGGGGCTACAGCCTATTTCGTATGGTAAGTATATTGGCTGCAGCTAGCTGCCGAACATAAACTGCAGCTCTTATTACTGTCCTAGTGTCTTATGTCCAAACCTCGTTTCAAAAAATGATAACTTGAACAAATTTTTCTCCATTCAAATTATGGATGGGTTCTTATTCCTACCAATTCGGAAGTTTTTCCTCTGGCACACTTCTAACTGAAGAAATGAACTCTGTTAATCGATGGACTACAGAGTTCCTCTTGAGGCCGCCGCGTCAGTTGGCTGCCGCTTCGATCCCGGCGCCGGCGGGCATCAGGCCACGCGACCTCACGCCGCTGCCGCGGCCGAAGACCCCCGTCTGCGTCACCCAGCCCTCGATCATCTCCTGTGTGGCGCGCCCGTTGTCCGCCGGCACGAGGTGCCCGGCGCCGTACACCACCGCGTGCGTGAGCGCCCCCGACCGCTGCACGTACCCGGCGAGCTCCTGGTGCTTCTCGCCTTCCCCGGAGATCCGCCACACGGCGCGGTCGGCGTCCTGGAACGCGCTTAGGCCGCCCCACCTGAGGTCCTTCATCCACGCCTCCTGCGACACCACGCCGTCCCGGAGGTCCCGGATGCCCTGGTAGAGCAGCACCCGCGTCTGCCGGAGCAGCGCCTCCACCTCCGGCTTCACGCTCTTCATCACGTCCTCGTGCATAGCCTCCCCCACCGCGTCGCTGCACTCCTCCCACACCACGTCCCGGCGCGCGCCAAGCGCCGCCTTGACCTCCGCCCTGTTGACGAACTTCCCGACGGCGTCCGTCGCGTACGGTCTCTGCTTCGCGTAGTCGTAGAGCGTGGCGAGCCCGGTAGCGTTCTGCAGCCACGAGAGCACCTTCCCGCGCGCGTCCGACGCCTCCCGCCACCGCGCCGCCTGGGTCAGCGCCACCGCCTCCGCCTGCAGCGCCTCCAGCTCCCGCTTCTGTCTCGCGTTGATGAGGCCCGTGAAGTAGGCCGAGTCGGCGTGCGTGGCCACCTGCGCCACCGGGTGCGTGAGCCCGTTCCCGATGGCGACGCCGCGGAGGTTGATCCTTCTTCCTGCCGGCAGCGTCGGGTTCACTTCCAAAATCCGCGCGCCTGCCGCGGGCACGTACTTGCCGGCGTAGCTCTCGCCGGAGAGGAAGAAGGGGCGCGCACGGAAGGACGGGCTGGCGTCGAGGAAGGACTGGAGCGCGGCGTGGAGGTGGGCGGCGACGACGGACTGGTTGGTGGGGATGAGGTCCGGGGAGGGCGCGGCGCTGAAGCCGGTGCCGAGCGGGCTGTCGATGAAGAGGAGCCCGAAGCGGCGGTTCCAGGCGAAGGGGTTGCGGGCGAGGGCGAGGGAGGCGTTGACCAGGTAGGGGCCGAGCTCGAAGAGGTCGCCGACGAGGCCTGAGCAGCCTGGCCCGCCCTGCAGCCAGAGGAGCAGCGGCGTGGCGGGCGGCGGCGTGACGGGGTCCGTGGCCTCGTAGAAGGCGTAGTAGAGGGAGGCGTTGGTGGCCGGGTCGATGGGCAGGTAGCCGGAGCTGGTTGGGAGAGCTTCCTTGGGGAACACCGCGGAGGCTGCGGGCGAGACCGAGACGGTGGTGGTCGCGAGGAGCACGAGGAGGAGTGGTAGCGGCGGCGGCGGAGCCATCGGATTAGGATGCTGCGACGCTGTGCGTGCGGGTCAGTGCTGTGGAGCAGAGCACTACGGACGCATGGATATTGGTTGGTGAAGTGTCGTCTCCGGCGTGGGGCCGGTGGAGCGTGAAATTTCACGACGGGTCGATGAGCTTTGTGCTACACGTGCGAGCATGGAAGGGCCTTGAAACGCGACGGGGATGCAACGAGACAAAACCACGCACGCACGCACGAACTCCGGTCGGACCGACGGC
The DNA here is from genome assembly GCA_947311845.1 of Poa pratensis. Classification (NCBI taxonomy): domain Eukaryota; kingdom Viridiplantae; phylum Streptophyta; class Magnoliopsida; order Poales; family Poaceae; genus Poa; species Poa pratensis. Next base: position 12,739,938 of record CAMZMU010000125.1, on the reverse strand, counting down.
TAGTTTAATCTACTCCGGCGGACGGAGACATGAGAGGTGACACGTCGAACGATTAACAACTTGTAATGCTCGCTTCGTGCTCCTCCAGAGCAGCAGTTTGTTTGTTTAAGGAAGACGGCGGAGCAGTGCGGCCCACGGTCCACCATGGCACCATGCTCGGCGCATCGTCGTTTATTCTGATCTTTTGTCACAGAGAAGGAGGGGCACCATCCCGGCCAACGGCGGCGGCGACCGGTGTTCGTGGATCGATCTGCCCTGCGATGGCTGGCGGGCCGTATGGGCTTGCTGGGCCGCTGGGGTGACATACGGCCGAGTCAAACAAATTACTGATTATTCTCAAAAAGAAAAAAAGAAATTACTGATGCGTGGTTGGTCGACGAGACGATCGATCGGCGCCGTCCATCAAATACAACCCTGACCCGTGACTATAAATATACACCCCTGACCCCCGTCCATCAAATCATCAATCCCTTCCGTTTTCACCTTCTTCTCGCCGCCGGTGTTCCTTCTTCCTCCCGATGTAGAATTCCAGACCAGGTACGTACGCCGATAAGCGCCCGGCTGATCTCACTTGAATGATTCCATTCTGTTCTAATTGGCGGAGTAATTTTCTCCAGATCAAAATCTCGTAGGTAGACATAGATAATTGGAATGGCGATCTTGCGGCAGAAACAACAAGTGATCCCAAAGAAAACTTAGTTGCAAGTCGATGCCCCGAATAATCATCTCCGTGTTGCGTATTCGCGTTGATTCTGTCGCTCTTCTGTTTTCATGTTCACATTCTTACTTCGATGGATGGATGGGATCAGAGGCCCTCATCAATTTGAAGAGATAATGCTTTTGCCCAACTTGTTTGTTCCTATCTTTGTCATACCGTTCTCATTATATTACGTACTACCAGGTAGTGCGGCTCTTCACAATGGCGGAGCCGGTTGCCAAGGTTTCTCAAAAGATGTCTAAGCTTTCTGTATCATCGAAGCCAAAGAAGGTATTGCATAGGCTCTTTTTTCTTGATTTTTCCATGATATTTAGACGTGCTACAAGTTCAGTCTCTTATAGGAGTAGATTCAGTTGCACTAGAAATGCTTATGCACGTTCTTTCCCTCCATCTAATAGATTGTGTTTTTAGGCCCCTTCCAATTAAGATGTATCCCATTCTTTAGATCACTACTCGTGCTAAAGCACACTTGACCTTTTCTTCCCTCCTTCGACAGGTTAGTGGGCGTCCGAGCAACGCAGATAAAGCAAGGACCCGAGTTGATTCTGTGTTCAGGCACCGTGGGTATTCATGGCCGGAGGTCGTTGGGCTCAAGGTAGAGGAGGCCGAGAGGATCATCACAAGGGGCAAGCCAGACCTCTACGTCAGTGTCGTGCCGGAGAATACACTGATGACGATGTGTTACTGCAGTGGACGCGTCCGAGTTATCGTTGACAAATACAACCGCGTTGTAAAAACTCCGCATGTCGCGGCTAATCTCTCTTCGCATCGCGTAGCTGAGAAGGGGCACACGATCGATGGTGCACGTGAGCTTTGTGAATAATTTATTGAAAGGGATTCTCTACCTTAATTAGCGTGTAAAATGGATACCTTAATTATCGTGTAAAATGGATAATTAGATTTGACGATGGATGGTGCTTGACGTATATTAATCAGCACGTTAGTTAATCGAGTGGCCTCACTAGTAGGAGGGAAAAGCCTTGCGGTGGCGCGCCATTTCTCCCTTAGCGTTTTCGACACGTCAGTGGTTACGTGTCACCGCTAACTCATATTGATGGCTCGCGGTAGACGCACCACTACTGAGTGTGAATCAGTGGTGTCTGCTTCGCCGCGTCACTGCTGCGAGTAACGGCTAAGGTATTACCATCGGTGTAGTGTAATGCAGTTGCGACAACGTAGGGCCCGCTCGAGCTGAGTAGGACGAATGCATGTAATCCACTCTACTCCTTGCCACGATGAAGTACGCTTTCTCGGACGGCAGATTTTTTTTGTTTTGAGAAAATTCTCGGACGGCAGATGGTTTTCAGAATTTTGATTCTTGAGTGATCTCCAGGCCTTACAGGTGGTGAACCCGCCAGGCACAGCCCAGAGAAAAAGGCCAGATCGCTTAATTTGACGCACGAAGCCCAGCAAACATTTCCGTACGTGTGCGTGACCCAGCCTTTCTCCACGATCGGCCCAGTAAGAGCTGCTTATCATGATCAAGATCATCTTATTGTAATGCTACATGTTGTGTTTGCTGGGATCCGATGAATATTGAATACTATGTCAAGTTGATTATCAATCTATCTTATATGTTATTTATGATCTTGCATGCTTTCCGTTACTAGTAGATGCTTTGGCCAAGTAGATGCTTGTAACTCCAAGAGTGAGTATTTATGCTAGATAGTGGGTTCATGCCTCCGGTAATCTGGGAGAGTGACCATAACTTCTAAGATTGTGGATGTGCTGCTGCCACTAGGGATAAAATAACCGATGCTTAGCTTAAGGGTGCGCCGTTAGGTCTAATGCATTTGTTTACTTTACACACATTACTTAATGCAATTATCCGTTGCTTGCAACTTAATACCAACGGGGAACTCGGATGACAACCTGGCGGTGGATTATTAGTCATAGACGCTGTTGGATAACGATCTATGTATTTTGTTGTATTGCCCACATGAATAGGCCATTTCCTGGCAGCGGAAGGAAGCGTGCGTCGACTAGGCCATTTCCCCCGGCAATTTCGACTGACAGCGCGTAGTCTGACAACCATGAGTTTGGCTTATCCGCTCCGTTGTACCTCTGATGAGTTTTTGGCACTGATGTCATATCTCGAGGGATCTGAACGTTGCGGATGGCTGGGCCAAAGCACTCAGGGCCGAGGTAGGCGTCCTGTTTTCCTGCCTTGATGTCATTGAGACGATGTCGTGCGTCTTTTGGATCGAGCTGCTTGTTGGATCTATCACCATTGGGCTCGTCCTGCGCTGCCCAGCTATGCCTACACCTGGGCGCTGGCGGTGGAGACGGTGTGCGGTCCCTGCTTCTTCTTTGCGGTGGGGCGTTGTCGCGGTTTCCGCCACTCCTTGGCGGCTGCTTGCTTCCCCACCTTCTGCCTTCATCCCGTTTAGGCGGTGGAGGAGGTGAGGCTTCACGTCTGTTGCCGGTTCTGGACGCTTCGTCATGTTGCCTCTTGGGAGGTGGTGACATGCGCGGGTCCTTGTTGTCCTTCCCCTTCCCATGGCTACTGGAGCCGGATGGGTCCTCGGGATGACCACCGGCCACAGCTTTGCAAGCGTTGGATTTGGATTCCAGCTTTCCTCCCCTTGCGTCCGCCATGTCGGCACGAGAATCAGCACGGGCCTGCTGCTCTAAAGCTTTGTGAGGAAGGATCGAGTCATAGTAGATCTCCTCGTCCTTGTCGTAGTCGTCGTTGTTGAGGATGTCCAAGGCGGCCGCAGTGTTAAGGACAGGGGTGCAAAGGATGATGTCACCATTCTTGTCCTTACGCTGCGGTGCTCAAGCCCACTCGAAACCAAGTCTCTACGCCGGGGACTTGAAGTCATCGTGAGGCGGATGGCGGCCTTGCCTGCTTTTCTTGTCTGTCATCCGACCTGCCGGCTTGGCGACCGGGGTTGAGGTGAAGAGAGTGTGCTTTGAGGTTAACTTGGCGGTTATCTTGGCATTTTCCTCCTTGGCTTCTTCGAGCAGAACCTGAACCTCTGCGTGCTTGGTTTTGAGGTATTCGGTTTGTTCCAACAAAGAACTTCGAAGTTTCTCCAAGTCGGTCGGATTAGTTTTCTCGTTCACTGGCATGTGCAGGACTTCCGCCAGGGCCGCCATGTTGCCTATCTTGCTGGGCTCGCCTTTTTCCAAAATTCTCTTTTTCTTCGGAGCCGGTGGGGGCTCCTTGAACAGTGGATCGGCTGCCGCAGCTCCAACATTGGCGGCATCTGCTGCCGCTGCCTTAGCTGGATCTGTGCTGGTGACATCCGCCACAAAAACTTGCTGCATGTTGGCGGAAGAGCCTGTGGCCGCTTCGGAAGGTGGAGGCTCGTGTGCATTAAAGCACTTTTTGATCCGTTGCTCAAACATGCTTGCAGAGTTTTCGTCGGAGTCAGAATCCACGTTATCGTGAACAGTAGATCTGGATCCGGCATCCGACATTGCCTCGTCCTGCAATGTAGGGAGGATTGATTCGGGATCATTGCTATCAGGCTGGGAGTCAGATCCTAGTCCTGTCATGCCGACAAACTGCAGATCAGAATCTGCCGACTCCTAGGAGAAGGCGGACTCAGATCCATTTCTCGAGCAATCATGCTCCAGGTGGCGGGTGGGCCCGAAAACGGTGTGATTTTTTGGGAAACCCATGGCCTCGGAGTGAAGCCGATGAAGAGCTCGATGCCTCCTATTGGCACCAAGGTGTAGGCGATGAGCCCGTTCCTTGCCGGGACGTAGCTTCCGTCATCTTGGACGTAGCCGATGTTGCCGAATCGTGAAGCGTGGCCGACGGCGATGGTGTCGCCGATGCCGCCAAGTATTCCCGCCTGGAACGTGACGCCTACTGCCTTAGGTCCCACGGTGGGCGCCAACTGTCGTGGTATCAGCATCTTGGATAGGAGACAGGGTCTAGCTAGCTGAGGGTGAATGCAGGGCAAGAAGGTGGACGTCGTCGAGGTCGGGATTGCACATGGCAGTTTACCCTGCTTCGGGTTCCACGTCGGAGGCGGAACCCTACGTGCTGCTATAACTCACTATAAGGCAATAGCCGTGAACAGGTTACAATGAGTATGGGATTGTATGAAAGTATGCCCTAAAGGTATCCCGAGGTCCGGCTTATATAGGCAGCCGGACCTAGGGTTACAAGGGACAAACGTGTCCGGCAAGACTACAGAGTTCTAAACCTATCCGGCAAGTCACCGCCTTCCGTCTTGGTCCGTAAGGCGGCATGGGCTTCAGTCTTGGGCCTCCGTCTTGTCATCCGTCGTCCGCCTTGTACACCAGCTATCTGGGCCGCCTGGCAGGGAAAAGCCTTTACCACCATTGCAGGCCACCCTGGACTAGCCGGATTTGTCCATGTCAGTGATACCCCAGTAGGTATATCCCCAACACATGTGTTGTTACTTTATCTTCATAGTAGATCTTGGTAGTTGCGTAGCATGCTAGACGGAATTTTTTTATTTACCATACATGCAACCCAACACTTGCTCTGTCCACGTAAGGTTGTTGGGAAGTTTTTCCATTGCCAATGCATGTAATCAAACTGAACCAAGCATACCTGGAAATCCTCTTGATTCTCCGATGGCCATTAGCCTTTCAGTGTCCTCGACATTAGGTTCTCTCAGATATTCCGGTCAAAACACCTTCACCACTACGTATACAAATCTCACCATAGCCTCAATGCATGTGCTCTCTTCCATCCGGACATACTCACAACAGCATCTGCGACTTTTCCATCGGCTAGCATTCTCAAAGCTGCGACGCATTTCTGCCTAGGAGAGAAGGAAGTTGTCCGTAGCAATCATACCTCAACTAGAAATAATCATCATAATTCGCCACTTCTTCCTCTATGCGTCGGAACAGACTTGAGCTCATCTAGAAGCGACTCCAGAAAAACCCCTTGATAACCCACAAGTATAGGGGATCGCAACAGTCTTCGAGCGAAGTAAAACCCAAATTTATTGATTCGACACAAGGGGAGACAAAGAATACTTATAAGCCTTAGCAGCGGAGTTGTCAATTCCACCACACCTGGGAAAGCACTAGTAACAAACGTGATGTGAAAGCAGCAGTAACTTGAGAGCAATAGTAGCAGTAAAGTAACAACAGCAGCAGTAACAGTGGAAGCAGTGGCGCAGGAAAATATGCTTGATGCAAAATATGGACCGGGGTTCCCAGCTTTGCTAGTGGTAACTCTCCAAATAAATAACATGTGTTGGGTGAACAAATTACAGTTGGGCAATTGATAAAATTATGAGGGAATGACAACGCATATTATGATAAGATACAGTTCAATGTATTATTTAATTGGGCATTACAACATAATACATATACCGCTTGCTAACTGCATCTATGACTAATAATCCACCTGCGAAATAACCTCCGTGTCTCCTGCAGGTATTAAGTTGCAAGCAACAGATTATTGCATTAAACAAAGTGTGTAATGTAAACAATGCTAATGACAGATTAGCAGTGCCCATAAGCATACAAAGTTGTTTTCTCCCTAGTGGCAACAACACATCCACAATCTTAGTCGTTTCTGTCGCTCGAGCCCAGGTTCCTAGAGGCATGAACCCACTATCTAGTATAAATACCCCCTCTTGGAGATACAAGCAACTACTTGATCAGGTTAATCCACAAGTACCAGAGAGCATGCAAGATCTTAAATAAAAAATAAGTATGATAACATGATGAACAAACTGATATAAATTCCACAATTAATCAGATCCCAACAAACACAACACCAATTACATCGGATGAATCTCAATCATGTACGGCAGCTCATGAGACTATTGTATTGAACAACATGGGAGAGAGAGTACAAACTAGCTACTGCTAAGAACCTGTAGTCCATGGGGAACTAGTCACAAACCATCATGGAGGCGAAGTGGAGGCGGCGTGGTCGATGGAGATGGCTCTGGGGGTCGATCCCCGTCCCGACAGGGTGCCGGAACAGGACCTTCTGACCCCCAAAACAAAGTTTGGTGGCGGCGGAGCTCTGTTGTGCTTATCGTAAAATCCTTCGGGGCTTAGGGTTTTCTTGATGGGGGCAATATATAGTCCGAATGGCGGCATAAGGCGGTGGACGAGGCGTCCAGATGACCCCCCGACGCGGCCTAGGGTTTCCCTAGCCCAGCCAACGGGCCTGTGCAGGCCGCATCCGAACTCCGATTGGGACGAATTTTCTGTCCAGATGGTACGGCGGAAAATGTCCTGCAACTTTGGCGACTAGACTTTTTTTTCATTTGACGTTATCTTCGGGTCGGTTCAGGGTCATCCCTAAAAACTGTCTGGTAGGACAGATTCCAGTGAATCAGAGTCCAACTCCAACAAGGCTTGTTTTGTGTTCTTGTCAATTTCCAAGTAATTCCTACATATCAAAGTGTAAAACAAGAACATTGTGCACTTTTGCAAATATTAATAGGTTAGTCCAATAAATGTCTAAAATGATATAAAACTATAATAAACACATGTGGTGTTGTTATAAAACAAGCATGGAACATAAAAAATTATAGATATGATTGAGACGTATCACCCCTCATGAAAGACCTGATCGGGCTTAAATTATCATCATAGAGATCACATGCTCCTTTGAGCCAATCATGGGCCAAGATAATCCTGCCCTTTATCGACCCCGGAAGTTCAGAACATGCTCCTCCTTCTTCTCCATTTCCTCTTTGATGCACACAATTGACATTACGGCCTCCTCGTCCCCATCATCATCTATCTCGCCCTCACTAGAATCTTCGATGAACTCTTTGTACATGAACTCATCTACCGAGTAATCGTACTCATCGTCCGATGAATCCACTATAAATTTTAAATATCAAATTTGGCTCCGGCAATCACACAAACACTTTCATGGCGAGGTAGATGTCCGGCGATGTAAAAGGTTCCGAAGGCGGATATTTAGTCGAGGTGTATGTGAACGAAAAACGTGGAGGACTTGGCTATTTCCGCTAGAGGTTCCAAGCGGCGGCATGTATACGATAGGAACGTCGACGGAGCAGGAGGTGCGATGACATGGAGTAGAGCGGAGGAGGAGATAGTAGCAAGGGTTTCGGTCTGATTAAGGGTGAAATGACAGGTCCGACGTGGCGGATGCGTCTGGACGGCCCAAACCCTCCCCACATATGGGCTGGATTTGGGATTCGCCGAACTGCCCAGACGTTTGGGATGAACTTGGGAGGGGAGGGGGTGGTTGGGTGCTGGTTTTTTGGCCCAAAACGTGTCTGGGCTGTCTGCCCAGACGTACAGGGTGGGTTTGGGGTGGCCAGTTGGAGATACTCTTAGCTTGCTATATGGGAGTGGTGATTTGAAGCCCGAGCACAGATGGTCCTGATATCTGGACCGTGGAAGTGAGGTTGAGATTGTGTACCTGTCGCTTGTCGGTATGTGCAGGTTGTGGTAAAATCCGTGAATGGAGTGGTGAAACTGGTGGACCAGGCTGTCATGTGTGGCCCCTTATGACGCCATGTAGCGTGGTTGCCAGCGGGAGGGGACAAATGTTTACGCCCAGATTGCCTGTCCCGCAGGGACATGACAACAAGATTTCCTGATCAACTCAGCCATCCCCGGCAAGCGCCACCGCTACCCACCTTTGGCTCGGTGCCCTCCCTGTCGCTGAGCTGCATAGAGAGGTCAGGTGAGGGTGCGGAAATGGCGAATCACGCGGTGGTGGAACTGCCGGAGGAAGAGGCAAAGAATCAAATGGAGTAGGACAAGAATGTAGGTGAGGGCGGCATGCACATCAATCTGGAGGGCAACGACCGAGTCTGTGTTTGTGTTTCAAGCCTCCTCTCTGCTTTCTAGGTTTGGCCTGTGGTCGTGGGCAGTCAAAGAGTTTGGTGACCTGATTTAGCGCGCTTTTCGTGTTCTTAGTCCAAGGGAACAAAAGTGGTATGATTGGTTGCTTTGCCCAACTGAAGAAGCTAATTAGGTTGAATGTAGTAGTAGATTTGGTATCCTTTAGTGTTTCACTAGCAAAAACTGGCGCGGCGGCACGCTGCGCTAGGCCAACCACGTCATCAACCAATAGGAACAGCTGCAAAAGTACAACCAACTTAACCACATTGGCCCAGTTTTTCAATCACAGCGAGTGTAAGTCTAAGCCCATTACGACCCACAATAGTGCAAGCCATGACTTGTCAATGAGAGCATACATCCGCAGGACAATAAAAAAAGTTTAACGCCACGGTAATCCAACGACCAGAACATTAGTCTAGCGAACAGGCACTTCCTATCTTCGAAAAATACTCTGTTTCCTCCAACTATTTGTCAGCCACAGGGGACTAACAAATAAGAACGCACTTTGACAGCGCTCATATAACAAACGCACTCCCTTACACACAAACGTTCCCATACAATAACCGAGAACAGACCAGTCTAGCCAAAATACCTGTTTGCTGCTACAGCGATATAAAATAGTCAAAGTCATACGCTCTATTAAATAGACATATACTCCCTCTAAAGGTAAGCTAACCCGAACAACATATAAAGACCCAAACAGTAAACGAATCAAGACCCGACTAAAGGTACTCTAAGAACAACGCCATAGAAACACCACACAAGCCAGCGCAGGATACATTGGAACAAACCTCGGATACGTGGACAACGTACACCTGCCCTAACAGATAAGCACGAACACGCGTTCCTCCAGGTGTCAGTCCCAACTGATTACTTGCACACACGCGTGCCACCGCATTTCGCACATCCAAATTGACACTCAATCCATTCGTACACGCCTTGTTTATCGCTACAGTGATGCTAGACAGGCGAAGAACTGCGTTCTTTTCTGCCTTTTGTATTTACCATTAATAATTCCCTTCCTCTAACTAATCATTCGCCACAGCGACATACGTGTGTAGCCAAACAGAGCTATACAAATCTATAGTACGCACAATCAGCTATTGTACTCGCCGACTTGCCCTACTCATGTCCTCTTTACGAAACATCTGGTTTGATTGCGTGGTTATATTGCATATTTTACCCACTCGCGTTCTGGAGTCATCCTCTTGGGAGTCGTTATTTCGAGAATCGACAGGCATGCAAACAACACGCATGCGACGCCGAGAACATGGCTAGATCCTGCCAAAAAATAGCATGCACTCGTCTCCTGAACGACTTCAATCAATCATCCAACCTATCAGACAGGCTATCGCATCGTACCTTACACGAATCCTCCGATACGTGGACAACATACGCCTGCACTAACAAATAAGAACGCACACACGTTCCTCCATATGATAGGCAGCCGGAGTCGCACATTCTTTTCTGCCTCTTATGTCTAACATTATCGTTACCATCCTCCAACTAATCATTCACCACGCCAAAAAACGTGTCAAAGCAAACAACGATTTCCGTAGAAGAGTATCGTCTCGCACATAAAACATTTAATAGAACCATACATATCTACAGAATAAACGAACCAAAATCCGAATTAACATGGTCTAAATCGAATAAGACACAAGCTGAACCAACATCCGACTGAACGTACTGTGAGCCCAAGAGCCATAGAAAGACCACAGGCTACGCAAAGTCTATAATTGTACCTCGAATCGGCCAGAGAAGAACTGCTAACCTAACAGACCCTTTATCACTTTGAAGACCGAACTGACTTAGCTATCCCGCTATGAATCCGAACGAATATGGTATCACATCGTGTAAGTAAAACATATAACGGAGACAAAAGAGCGTCAGCGATAACATCGCAATGGCCGGTACACAGCTGATGTATCCAACATGCTTCCCTTCAGGCTTCTACCGAAACTATGAACTTAAAACCACATCAGGACGAAGCAACAACGTCACGGTAACTCGTTTCCCGTGGCTCTTAGTCGCACCATGCCAGATGCACGACACCCTGCTCATCTATTTTGAAGCAAAAAATGGTGTGGCCAAGTAACAACCAAAAATTCCCCAAAAAACAGGAGAGGCCACCGACGACCCGGCACTTAACAACACACTACTAGAAAAATGACCTCTAGTCACGGTTCCAGAGGACCTTTAGTCGCGGTTGGGCAACCGCGACTAGGCTGGCGGGACTAAAGCCCCCACCCTTTAGTCGCGGCGGATTCCGAACCGCGACTAGAGGTCCCTCCACGTGGGGCTTTAGGGGGACGTGGGGTGTTGGGACCTTTGGTCCCGGTTGGTAGACCAACCGGGACCAAAGGGTTTTGGTTTTTTTTTCTTTTTCGATTTAATTGCAGGGTTTAGGGTTTATATATGCCGGGGTTTGGTTATAGCTAGATTCCCGTGTCCCGTGGTAACGGTAACCCTTCCCGTTGCGATGACGGTTACGGTGACGGTAACCGTTACGGTAACCGTAACGTTTTCGATGTCGTAACCGTTCCCGTTTCGTATGAAGTCAATGCACATATTTATAACACATACAATTAAATTAAGTAATACTTGAAGATCGTAGACAAGAGTTCGTTGATGCGCCAAGAGTTATCGTAGTACAAGAGTTGAAGCAAAACAACAAGTTACTTTAACGATTTCATGTTTTCAGCATCGTAGTACTCTCCTTTCTCCTGTAAGGCCTCTGAAAGGTAAAATCCCGCCAATTCCTCTCCAATTGCTCTGAAGCGGTGGTCGAGTGGTAGCCTCTCACGCTTTTTTGCCAACTTTGCATCCTTTCTCATATTCCATTTCTCGGTGACTAATACATATATACTCGCAAACGAAGAATCCACAGTACTCAGTTCCCTTTGGTTGCTCCATGCAAGACTATACAAGAATAGATTTCAGTCAATAATAATGAAGTATGCATGAGAAATGTTGTGTGGACGAAGAGGTAGCAGTACTTACTTGGTTTAACTTCCAATCCAGCTTTTGGCGCCACCCACCTTCAGGATCTTCCGCTCGAAACCTTTCCCAAACTCTGCCCGACAAAGAACATTCACAAATGAGTTATTCGTTAATGACTTGACATCAAGATATGAATGACAGAGGCGGTAAGAAATGAATGTACCTTGCTAGTAAGTCGAAACAACTCCTGTAAGTGTCAGGATGATACCTCAATGAGTCAAGTGAATGAATAAGTCCTTCGTGATGTCTAATGACAAGAAGAATCCAGTGGTAGCTGGGCACAGTCATGCATAACTCATCAGTTAAACTTAACATCGGGTGAGCAAATTAGAATGTGTAGAAGACACTAAAACTTACCGGAAGTGGTAAGGCCAATATATAGTTCTTTTGTCGCGGTATCGCTTGAACACCCTTAGCAAATCATCCGGTGTGTTCTTGTTATACAAGGGATTTATTATGGTTTCTTCGTTATATTTATCCGGGTCAATGAACCCAATGTCATGCTGGTTCAGCTTTTTGAGCTCGAGCATCTTCAATCTGCATAATATAGCACACAAAAGATTAAAGTGAGAATAATTACAAACAATGAACGAGACTAGGTAAAGACTTAAATAAATCACTTACAGGCAATAGGAACTCATGATAGATTTGTCGAGTGCCCGCAGATTGTATAGCTGAAAAAGTTCGCTAAACGTAACAGTGTGATTGTAGTCTTCTAAGAAGTGCTCATCGTCTTCCCTACATTTCAGAACGATAGCAGATGTCTTCTTTGCATTTTTCATGTACCATTGATGCAGAGTACGCATTTTTGTTGGAAGGCCCCTGATTTGCACCAAAGCTTTCCCCGGAACGAAGTTTCTTACTGGAGGAGCTGGTGGTGCAGTCTCAAAATTCAATCTCGAAGCATATTCATCTATAGGCATTTGCGCTTCGGCGGCAAGACGACGGATTACCTCTATGTCAAACACCATCGGCTCTTTAGGGTCAGATTGTACTGGTTGTTTTCCGCGCTGGGGAACTCGACTATCTTTGTTCGTCGGCGGCGGGACAATTAGCGGGGGACAGAACGTACGGGTTGTTCTCCGAGCTGGGGAACTTGTTTACCTATCTTCGGCGGCGGTGGGACCGATGGTGCTGCCTTTGTAGCTTCCTTCGCCGGCGGGACCGATGGTGCTGCCTTTGTAGCTTCCTTCGCCGGCGGGACCGATGGTGCTGCTTGTTTTTCGTTTGCCGCCGGCGGCGGGACTGACTCTGCGTCTTGTTCACCTTTCTTCGGCGCCTCCGCCGCCGTCACCTCGTCATATGACTTCTGAATAGAACGGACATAGTCAGATGGCGGCTTCTCTGGAGGGACATATAAGTTGTCAATGACTTTATGACAAGCCGCTGCAGTATAGCCCTCGGTAAATGTTGGCGGCGGCACTTTCGGTGCGAACAATGATTTATTATGCTCCTCGATGGCTGCTTCGTTTTGGTCAAGAGTCTTCTGCCAAGGTTGCCTCAGATCAGGCGTTGTGGCCCTTTTAGCAGGTCGCCTCTTGACCGGGGAAGACGCGCGCCTTCTCCGTTTAAGCGGTACGGACACTTCCGGTGGGGGGTTCCGTACCGGAGATGGAGATGGAGATGGACTTTGCTGACTGAGATGGTCCTCTAGATTATTTTCCGGTGTGGGGTCCCTGTCACGCGGTGCCGGAGATGGATGTGTCTCATCGATACCCCGGCAGGGTGGGCTTTGCTGAGTCGGTGGCTTTGAGAACTTGATGTATTTCTTGTTCCACTGGACGAAACCACCATTGACATCGCACAATGCCTCCTCACCGTTACCTCCAGGAATCTCAAGAGCCAATGATTCCGATCCCGGCACAATTTCATCCACCCCGACAACAGCATAGCCAGGATGAATGACACCATTATGGTAGCTTGCTGTGTCGACAATCGGTAAAGCATAGCCGACCGCCACCTTCATGGATATGTTGCTCACAGGCGTATGTAGCTCACATGGTGTCGGTTCCGTGATATCATCCACGGGGTAGCGAGCATCGAGTTCTAGTTGCGTGGAACCCACGCTGCTTCTAAGCTGAGATCGAGCATCCACGACTTCAGGATCTTGGGGCTGCTGCACCTGGCGTTCATTAATGAGTTGCTTCATCTGGCGTTCCAAATTCGCTATCCGCTCTTCACCCTGCTTCTTCTTTCTTGCACGGCTTCTATAAGTGTCAGCGTGCTGCGGATACTGTTTTTTCAAGGTGGCACCGCCGGGTAAGCCTCGTAAACGTCCCCAGTGTTCAGGTTTCCCTAGGGCCCGTGCCAGCTCGTCTTCCTCTCTATAGGGTTCCCACGTACCCGCTAGAACTTCCTTTATTGCATTTTCAATTTTTGGGACCATGGCTACTACTGTTGCCTTGTATTTTTCAACCCTCGGGACAATCTTCCCTTCCTCGTTCAACGTTGCGCCATGCGCGAACAACCAGAATTTGGACCTTTCGGGCCAGCTGTATGTCTGTGGAGTGAAACCTGCAGCCACGAGTTTATCTTCCATGGCTAGCCACTTAGGAATGGCTGACCTGTACCCACCTGGCCCCAAGTTATGGTGGTGTGTCTTACTCGCAGCATTTAGCTTATTTTTTTCCGATCGGGCCACAGCCGCAGCCGAGGTCTTATACGCCTTAAAGGCTTCCCAGTGATCTCTTAGCTTCACCAGTTTTTTTTGACTGAAATCTGGATCAACCTTTTCATATTTTGCCCATAATGTTTGCTTATATTTCCGAAAGGCGTCGGCCATCTTGGAGAGAGTCCAGTGCTTGAGTTTCAACTTCAAGGCGGGCTCAATACCATCCGGGAGGTTAAAATGCTGCAAGAGTGTGTCAAAGCAGAAATCTTTATAATGCTGGTGGACATAGCAAGGGTCATCCTCGGCAACGCCTGCTGGCTTAAGCCATTCTGCTATGGAGATCGGGACCTCGTCCCTAACAATAACTCCAGCTTGACTAATATATTTTCTGCGGTTCTCTATCGGTTCCACCGGATCGCCATCTACATCAATTTTATAGATTGGTAACTTTGCATCTTCGCTAGTCATTCTTTTCGCTGGGCCTCGAGGAGCTTGATTCTTAGCCTTTTTATGCAAGGTGGACGCCTAAAGTAAGAAATATAATGCGTTAATAAGTGCAATACAAATCAGTTAATGCATTTTGTGTTCAAGCAAATATAGAATTCATATATAAACCTCGAGGTGGAGGGTGTTCGAGGTGGAGGCTGTTATTTCTTCTTCCTCTAAAATACCCTCACCAGACGGGTTTAAAAATTGTGATGCAAATTGCTCAAAATCTTCGTTTCGATCGTCGACGGCGCCTTCTCCACCGGCAGCATTTGCATCGCGATGCTCAAAAATATCCTGCATGAATAAGTTTTCTCCTTCCTCGTCTCGCACAATTAAAGGGTGATCCATAGCTGAATGTTCCTACACGCAATAAATTTAACAAATTATGATAAACAATAATTTGATACAAAGTATCAAAGTGCTTGATACAAATTTAACAAATTATGATACAAAGTATCCACATGTGCTTGATACAAAGTATGACAAAAACAATAACAAATTTAACAAATTTGATACAAAAAGTTACAAAGTATATATGATAAACAATTACAAATTTAAATCCTAAGTAACTTAATGATTTCTACCTATATTGATATACTAATAAATTACAAAAAGTTAATGATTTCTACCTATATTGATATCCTAATTACAAAAAGTTACAAAGTATATATACTAATAAATTAACCTAAGTAAATTGACCTAACTAACTTATGATATACTAATAAAATGATTTCTAACTATATTGATCTAACTAAATTAACCTAAGTAAATTGACCTAACTAACTTGACAAATAATTAACCTAAATTAACCTAACTAAATTAAACTAACTATATTGATCTAACTAAATTAACCTAACTAAATTAACCTAACTAAATTAACCTAACTAAGTTAAACTAACTATATTGATCTAACTAAATTAACCTAACTAAATTAAACTAACTAAATTAACCTAACTAAATTAACCTAACTAAGTACAGGGGAGGCGCGGGCGTGGGGAAGACCTACCGGCGGCGGCGCGCGCGAGGCAGGGGAGGGGCGCGCGGCGTGGGGGCGCGAAGGCTGGAGGGGCACCACGGCGGCGGAGATGGGCACCGGCGTTGGGGCGCGGCGGCTGGAGGGGGCACCGCGGCGGAGGCAGGGGCCGGGGAGGGGCGCGCGCGTGGGGGCGCGGCTGCTGGAGGGGCACCACGGCGCGGCGGAGATGGGCACCGGCGTGCGGGCGCGGCGGCTGGCCGGAGATGGGCACCACGGCGCGGCGGCTGGCCGGAGCGGGGCTTCGCCGGCGTTGTGCGTCGTGGGAGCCCGGAGGCGTTGTGCTTCGATTTGGGGGAGTTTGCAAAAATTTCCGCAAACTCCCCCACTAAACCGCGCGGAATCGACCTTTGGTCGCGGTTGTTGGCTGCAACCGCGACCAAAGACCCTTTAGTCGCGGTTGCAGCCAACAACCGCGACCAAAGGTCGACCTGGGCCGCCCAAATTATGGCGCCAAGCCCGGGGGGCCTTTAGTCGTGGTTGTTTGCTGCAACCGCGACTATTGGGCTTTTTTACATTTTTTGCTATTTCTTTTTTCTTTTTGCTGTGTACCCTAAAATTATTTTTCTAACAATTTTAGAGCAAACTATCACATATTTGTAAGATGAATGTTTGGTGTTGTAAAATGCAGAAGAAAGCAGATAAAAATTATTAATTCATTTATCTTAATGCATTACATAAAAGGTTTAATACATTATTATACATGATACAACGTCTCACAAGCGCTTGAAAGAAACACACCCCTGATCCAACATCACCAACATTATTCTACATAAATGGACTTGCTGGCTCGAAGGCCGTAGGATTAGGGGGAACGGCGGGAGGAGCCAGCCCCGTGGGCGGCCGCCCGGTTCTCGCGCGCACGTTTGCGGCGGAGGGCAAGATCCATGGAGGATGAGTCTTTCAGCGCCCAATCCAGATCGGAAGCCTCCTTCGCCTTGAGCTGGTAGGAAGTCTTGGCTCGCTGGACAGGGTAGTCGCGGATAGACTGGAAGGAGGCTTCCATGGCCTCCTGTATCTGCAACCCACAACCTTCTTCTCCGTCGTCGCTCCAGTCGAAGTCGTCGTCCTCCTCCTCCGCGGGAGGAGCGGCGGCGCCTGGTGGAGGTGCAGCGCCGCCAGGTGGAGGTGCGGCGGCACCTGGTGGAGCAGGAGGTCGGTAGCTGGGCATTCCTCTCCACGCCGGGCTCGTGGGCATACGGCGGGATAGACTCCCGCGGTTGCGCCCAAGCGCGCTCTGCCGAGCACGCTCGACCTCGTCCAGAAGGCGCTGCGGCGGGCGTGGCAGATCCATCTCGTGGAGACGATGCGTTCGTGGCTAGGAATGGTGGATTAGGGTTTACCCCATCGGCGACAATATATAAAGACCTCCAGGGCAGCGCTGGGGGAGGACACGTGCCCAGGGAAGCGCTGGGGGAGGACACGTGTCGTGACCGCAAAACCCGTCTTTAGTCCCGGTTGGTGTTACCAACCGGGACTAAAGAAGCACACGGATCGTGTGTTTCTTTCGAGCGCTTGTGAGCCGTTGGATCAGGGGTGTGTTTCTTTTGAGGGATTGTGAGCTGTTGGATCAGTAGTATCATGACCACTTCGTGAGCCACATGACCCGGTTGGTGTTACCAACCGGGACTAAAGAAGCACACGTACCCTATATATAGCCGCCCTCCTCAGACAGGTTACTCACTCACACAAAACATTCCAGCGTCACTCGGAGAGGCATCTTTGGGCAACCAGTGGCAAGACGTCTCTGATGACCTGCGACCGTTCCAAACGGTTGCAGATCATCAGAGACGTCTTGCCGGACGGTTGTAGATCATCAGAGACGTCTTACCGCTGCTTGGATCGAAGTGGCGCTCAAACTCACGAGCCACCAAGATGGAACTGTGTTTGGACGGTCGAAGCTGAGGTTTGAGAGGTTCCCACATGGACACAGTTACATAAAAGGTTTAATACATTATTACACATCACCAACAACATCCCTATGTATTGTTCACTTGTTCTTCTTGTGTGCCCCTTTCTTTTGAACGCGCCGTAACCATGGACAATCTTCTTGAAGTAACTTGATGGTTGGGTCAATGTTCACTTTGAAGGGCGGAATTTCATGAAACTTATTGTAATCTTCTGACATGTCTGTGTGGTCCTCCACTCCCACGATGTTTCTTTTACCTGAAAGAACTATGTGGCGCTTTGGCTCATCGTTTGATGTATTCGCTTGCTTATCTTTTCTTTTTGTTGGTAGGGTAGACATGTCCTTCACATAGAAAACCTGAGCCACTTCACTGGCTAGAATGAATGGTTCGTTCTCGTAATGAAGATTCTTGAAATCCACTGTAGTCATTCCGTACCGTGTGTCTACGGCTACACCGCCATCTAGGTTGAACCATTTGCACTTGAACAAAGGAATCTTAAATGAAGGTCCATAGGACAGTTCCCATATCTCCTCTATGTAACCATAATATGTTACCTTTTCCCCACTGCAGCCATCTATTGCATCAAAGCGGACACCACTGTTTTGGTTGGTGCTCTTTTTATCTTGGTCGGCCGTGTAAAATGTATTTCCATTTATCTCGTACCCTTTAAAAGTCAATATAGTCGAAGACGGTGTCTTGGCCAATAAGTATAGCTGTAGTTCATTTGTGGTGACATTCATCAGTCTTTTCTGTAACCAACCGCCAAAAGTCCTGATGTGTACTCCATCAATCTCATCTTCTGGGTATTTGGAGCGTAAATCATTCTTGTGTTGCTGGATATACGGAGCCACCAAGATGGAACTATGCAGAACTGTGTAGTGTGCTCGAGTGAAAGAATCCACGTCTTCACATATGATTGCTTTCTTTCCTAGCGTGCCTTTTCCACGCAGTCTCCCCTCATGACGCGATTGAGGAACACCAATCGACTTAAGATCAGGAATAAAGTCAACACAAAACTCAATGACCTCCTCAGTTCCATAGCCCTTGGAGATGCTTCCTTCTGGCCTAGCACGGTTATGAACGTATTTCTTTAAGACTCCCATAAACCTCTCGAAGGGGAACATGTTGTGTAGAAATACAGGACCGAGAACACGTATCTCTTCCACCAGGTGAACTAGAAGGTGCGTCATAATATTGAAGAAGGTTGGTGGGAACACCAACTCGAAGCTGACAAGACATTGGACCACATCATTCTCTAAATCTTTTAGAGTAAGTGGATTGATAACCTTCTGAGAAATTGCATTCAGGAATGCACATAGCTTCACAATGGGTACTCGAACATTTTCTTTTAGAAGTCCCCTCAATGCAACCGGAAGTAATTGTGTCATAATCACGTGACAGTCATGAGACTTCAGGTTCTGAAATTTTTGCTTTGCCATGTTTATTATTCCCTTTATATTCGACGAGAAGCCAGATGGAACCTTCATACTGCGAAGACATTCAAAAAATATTTTCTTCTCTTCTTTCGTAAGAGCATAGCTCGCAGGACCTTGATGATTATCAGAATGATCGTCGTCTCGTGAATGCATACGTCGATGGGCCTGTCTTGCTTCCGGTGTATCTTTTGACTTTCCATACACGCCCAACAAGTTAAGCAGGTTCAAGCAAAGATTTTTTGTCACGTGCATCACGTCGATTGCAGAGTGAACCTCTAGCATTATCCAATAGGGCAGCTCCCAAAATATAGATTTCTTCTTCCACATGGGAACGTGGTTCTGAGCGTCATTCGGAACAGATAGTGCTCCAGCACCCTTCCCAAATATTACTTTTAAATCCTTGACCATATCATGTATAACAGAACTAGAAGGTCGAGTAGGCTTCCGCCGAATATCTTCCTCACCTTTGTAATGTCGGCCTTCCTTTCTTCCTGCATGCCTCGGTACAAGCCATCGACGATGGCCCAGGTACACAATCTTGTTACCTATATGTTTACCTTGAGTCTCACCTAAACAATGCGTACATGCATTGTATCCCTTGTTTGACTGTCCTGAGATGTTACTAAGAGCAGGCCAATCATTGATGGTTACAAACAAGAGCGCTCGTAGATCAAATTCCGTTTGCTCGTGCTCATCCCACACACGCACACCTTCATCACTCCACAGCTGTAAAAGTTCTTCCACCAATGGCCTCAGATACACGTCAATGTCGTTGCCAGGTTGCTTCGGGCCTTGGATGAGCACTGGCATCATAATGAACTTCCGCTTCATGCACAACCAGGGAGGAAGGTTATATATACATAGAGTCACAGGCCAAGTGCTATGACTGGAGCTCTGCTCTCCAAATGGATTAAATCCATCTGTACTTAGACCAAATCTTAAGTTCCTAGCGTCATCCGAAAATTTCGGGAACACTCTGTCGATTTTTCTCCACTGGGACCCATCAGCGGGGTGTCTCATCATCATGTCTTTTTTACGTTCTTCTTTGTGCCAGCGCAACAACTTGGCATGCTCTTTGTTTTGGAACAAACGTTTCAGACGTGGTATTATAGGAGCATACCACATCACCTTGGCAGGAATCCTCTTCCTTGGACAACCTTGCTCGCCCTCAACTTCACCTGGGTCATCTCGCCCAATCTTAAACCGCAATGCACCGCATACAGGACAAGCATTTAAATTTTCGTGCTCGCCGCGGTAGAGGATGCAGTCATTAATGCATGCATGTATCTTCTGCACCTCTAATCCTAGAGGGCAGACAACCTTCTTTGCTTCATACGTACTAGAGGGCAATTCGTTTTCATTTGGAAGCATCTTCTTAACTATTTTCAGCAAACTTTCAAAGTGCTTGTCGGTAGTACCACTCTCTGCCTTCCATTGTAGCATTTCCAGTATCGTACCGAGCTTTTTCTGGCCATCTGTACAAGTTGGGTACAACAATTTGCTGTGATCGGCTAACATGCGCTCCAACTTCAACCTCTCGTTTTCACTTCCACAGTCCATTTGTGCATCATGAATGGCCTGACGAAGATCATCGTCGGGCTCATCAAAGATGGCATCCTCTTCAACTTCGTCTTCCCCCATTGTAGTATCAGCGTGTTCATTGAACAGAGGATAGTTGTCATTATCCTCCTCTTCTTCATTCTCTTCCATTATAACCCCTCTTTCTCCATGCTTGGTCCAACAATAATAACCAAGCATGAAACCATTTCGCAACAGGTGTTCGTGAAGCCTGTCTGTGGAAGAGTATGTATACTTATTCATACAGAGACTGCATGGACAACACATAAAACCATCCTTTCGCTTGCTTGTCTCAGCCACATGGAGAAAATTATGCATGCCAGTAATGAATTCGGCACAAACTCGGTCACCGTACATCCATTGACGTCTCATCTGCATTATATAAGTATATCAAAAAAATTATGCATGCCAGTAATGAATAGATAAGTGACCATAATAATTCAAGCAAAGTAGAGTGGCGACAAATGTATTACATTAATAAGTTGATCGTCACATCTTTTATTTATCCCATGTTTACAAAGTTTACCTGGTTAATGGATTACTTGTTGAAACTTAAAAATGATGTGTGAATAATACTGTTTAGTAGTTTATGTTTTCTTATGGTTAGTCTCAACTAGCTAATAGTGCATATTATGTTATTTTGATATTAACATGCATTGTCCTGTTCATAAGATGGTATGGAATTGTGG
The DNA here is from genome assembly GCA_947311845.1 of Poa pratensis. NCBI lineage: Eukaryota > Viridiplantae > Streptophyta > Magnoliopsida > Poales > Poaceae > Poa > Poa pratensis. Next base: position 12,718,686 of record CAMZMU010000125.1, on the reverse strand, counting down.
TATCCTCCTCTGAATGATTTACTTGAATCGACTTGGCACATGCTCACACATGTTCATGACTGAAAAATAAAAGTCAATTAAGCCTTGATGATCTATTTTGCCTCAGAGTTTTAGTATCATTTTTATGCCTCCGTTAATTTTATTTTGTCGCAAGTATGATTATGACGGTTATTGCTCTCTTGATTGTCGCTTCCCAGTCTATTGCTAGCCTTCACCTGTACTGAGCGGGAATGCTGCTCGTGCATCCAAAATCCTTAAAACCAAGTTATCCCAAAGAGTCCACTATAAATTCCTATGCATGGTATTTCAAACAATTCCAAGTAAATTTTCATGTGCTACCTTTAAAACCTTCAAAAAACTTCTCATTTTGTGACACTGTTTTTATCTCATGAGGACGGGGTGGATGTCTTTATGTCACCTATCAAACAGACTTTACCACCGGACTAGTGGCATATACATCCGCTTATCTATTAATTTTGCAAAAAGAGCTGGTAAATGGGGTGCCCAGTTCCAATTAATTACAAATTGAACCGCTTAATTCTCTTCACATTTTTGACCTGATTTATCAGACAAGCAATGATACTAGTGAAATATCTGCATGTGTAAACAAAATAGAAAAGAGGGATGATCTGCCTTGCTGGTAGAAATAACGTCCTTCATGGGAGCCGCTCTTAAAAGTCTGGTTGGCAGGGGTCATATTGTACTTTTCCATTTTCTGATTCGTTGACAGGAACAACCATCTCCCAAAACATATTTTTAATTCTGTTTTATAAATAAAAAGCTCTAGCACATGTTAATCCCTGCTTCCCTCTACGAAGGGCCAATCTTTTATTATTATGTTGAGTCACCATCCTTTCTTTGAGCACCTTCTCGAGAGCATAACTGTCATTCTTAGTGTAATGTGCTTGTCCTAGAATACGGTTATCTGCGGTATAACTATGATGCTTTTACCTTTGATATCTTTACATCTAGTCTTCACTTGAACTTCAGAGGTGACTTGGCATTTATGTTTTGCTCCACAATTAAGGGCAAACGAGATATCACTCTATCATGCTTTATTATGGTCATTACAATCTTGTTGATGTTTATAAATTTCATGTTATAAGCTTTTAGTTCGTTGATACTTTTCATTAGGTAACATGATTGCTAAGTTTTATTATCCATACATCATGCAATTGTTAAAGATCTGATCATAGCATTTACAATCAAAAATTATTTTGTTATCATTTACCTACTCGAGGACGAGCAGGAATTAAGCTTGGGGATGTTGATACGTCCAAAACGTATCTATAATTTTTGATTGTTTCATGTTAATATTATGCCTTTGACACTTGTTTTTATATTAAGTTTATGATTTATTTGGACTAACCTATTAATAGTTGCAAAAGTGCAGAATGTTCTTGTTTTACTATTTAACTAGCTGGGTGGCCCGCGCAATTGCGCGGCTAGATTTTCTACATGTCATCATATTAAATATTGTTTTATAGTTTTTTGCGAGTAATATGGTTTTATAGTTATTTGGCCATGTTTAAAACCATTAATCACATAATTATATTTCTTATTTACCATGAACAATATACAATCCGAAATATGCCTAGGAAATAATTGTATTCTTTCTTTCCATGAAAAAACTGTCGGAAGATCTTGACAATACGAATTTTAATTGAGACTCTAAGCCATGTGATGATATTATTTAGCGTGGACGTGATCCATCCTACCCTAAGTAGATATTATGTTCTCATGATCCGTAAGTGTCTTACACGTTCTTTTCTTTTTTAGTCCATCAAGAGGACATATTTCAGATCGCTCTGTTTGGGGTATGATGTACAATTGTACAGTTTCGTATAGTTCTTTTTTGCGGGTATTTAATTCCTTGCACTATATTATCGTTGGCACATCTAAAATCAAGTGCTAGGTTAACCACTAAGAAAGGAAATCATCCTAGAAAATCATGTAAAAACATCGGGCGATTTATCTTTTGGCCGAATCATAAAAAAATTAACATGTGTTCACACGGATAGTCAAACCGGGTGGTGGGTCTAGATGCACCCATTAGCTAATTTATTTTTGGTTTTTTTTCAGAATGTCAAAAAAATTCAGAACAAAATCCGGATGTACGTTACAGCGTGATGTGTTAGCACAAAAATTGGCATGGTGAAAAAACTTTTGTAGCAACCTGTACAAAAAAGACAAAATTCCGACATGTATATGTACATTTCCGTATGTCCGAATTTGTCTTTTTTGCACAGGTTGTAAAAAAAGTTTTTTCTTCGCGTAACTTTTTGTGCTGACTTGAAATGTGTTGGACTACATGCAAAAATTTTATTTTAAATTTTTTGACCTTTGGAAAAATGTTTTTTGGGCACCCACTACCCAAATCGCCGCGTCCGTGTTCACAATTTTTCCTATACATATGCCATGCCATCGACCTGGTGACCTCTTATTGTAATTGATAATAATCTTAAGAGGTTCATAATTTTTCCAAAACAACATTTAGCCATTGATTCTCTATCAAGTGGACTGTAAAACATAATGTTTGACGTGTTACCCTATATAAGCTATAGGTACGTTACTTCACAAACAAAAAATGATTCTATAGATGCATGAGCTAGGCATATCCTATCTGCAAAATTAAAACACGTGCATACATCTCATAACATGATTTTGATCAAATATACCTGTAGCAGCTTCTAAACACTTGCGTTGAGTTCGCTGTAGTCTTCCTCCTCATGATGTCATATGGGTAAGTCCTCAGCCGTGTCTTTTATCTGTCGTTACTTGCATTATCCGAAATTATAGGTGTCGCTGAAGCGCATACATCCTGTTTGGGGAGTAGGTACCACCGGAGAGCGTTGTTTTTGTTTGCTTGACAGCGTCCTGCGTCTGTGCGGCAGCTGACGTGGCATGCAGCATACTGAGCTTCAACGCATAAACTCATCCAGGGTATCATTTTATACACACTAAATCACAGGTTCATCAAATGTTATTGTAATATTTAATCCATATTTCTTTTTTTTTAGTTTCTTATATGAATGCAGCAGCTACTTTATGTAGATTTATTATCAAATTTGGCTCTCTATGGATTTTTTTAGAATTATATATATGAAATGAGTTGCGTTCTTTATCCATCTAATAAAGGTTGTATCCCGAACACAATATTAAAATACTGTTACTGTAATGGAATCTGGACGGTATAAGTATGAACCTAAATTTGAGAGCTTCATATAACTTGAATCCGTGTTTGAGATTTGTTAGCACAAATGTATTTAAACATATATGAACCATCGATCTAGTGGCTCTTATTATAATTGATCATATCCCCTGGATAGATGTTCATAATTGTATCTAAATAGTATCCAAACAATTCGTCTTAATCAGGTGGTATGGTAAGGAATAATAACCCTCTCGATCTACAAAATTAAACGATATGCATATATCTCATTATGCATATATGTAGGCTAAGTGCGAGAAGTTACCTGGTTCCAGCTGCTAACCACATGATGACATAGTCCACGACACTATTGTTGTCTGTTCCAAATCCAGTTAGGAGAGCAAGCACCATGATAGGCACTGCCGCGTGCGAGACCGCGTCCTACAGTCGGCGCGGCCGGCAGCGTGCCGGCGTGATCAGAAAATCGGATGCATGAGTGCATGACCCTTTATTTGCCCAGAGTAATGTGCGCTGCCTCAGAAACCTGGAAGCCACGCATGAGACAATCGTTTCGTCTCTGTGTCCATCTAATTGATCTGATTTCTGTTGTCTCAGACTTTCAAACCCTGGTAGTACGTTGGAGCGAATCTTGTGGTCTTGTCCTTCTACTCTACCAGTCGATATGTAGTGCATGTCCTTCCATCTTTTTCCTTCCAAATTTCTTATACGTTTCTAAGTCATCTGAGCTGCTCCTTGATTGTTGGACGTCCTGGCATCTCGAGTTTGTATTGGGTTCGCTCATGCCACGTTTTACGTTTTCTCTTTCTTTTTCAACGTGACATGATCGGTTCGTTTCAAGTGGACTTCTATACGGGTCATCTAGTAACGTGGGATGGTTGCCGGTGAATCTAAGCCATTGAGAAGCATCTTAAGTTAAAAGTAATAAATCTACTCCGTTGATTGTTTGTTGTTTTAATAATATACTCCCTCCGTTTCAAATTACTTGACTTGGGTTTGTCCAAATACGGATGTATCTAGACACTAAACAAGTATAGATACATCCGTATTTACACAAAGCCAAGTCAAGTAATTTGGAACGGAGGGAGTAATAGATGTGTAGGAATTATCAAAAATACAAGAGGAACCCTTGTTGGAGTCGAATTGGGACTTTCCTAAAATCTATCTGAAAACTCTTTTTGAAGATTGTCACGTACCGGACAGAAGACGACGTCAAACGGAAAAAGTCTAGTCGCGAAAGTTGCAGTGAATTTTCTCCTAATGGATCTGGACATAAAATTCGGCCCAATCCGAGTCCAGACGCTCCAGATATCGCCGTCCCACTGCAACCCTAGATGGGATGACGGGAATCCGAGAAGCTATATAATGGGAGAAAACATAGGTCGTGGCCAAGACCCCATGCCCACGAATTTCCAGCCACCAAAATCACGTTTTTGCCTCTCCATGGATCCCATCTCCATGGGGGAGGGCTCCCAAGAAGCCATGAAGGAAGAGGGCTAAGGGGCGGCGCTCCCCCTTGTTGCCGGCGGCGCGGGAGGAGCTTCCCGCGCCGGTGCCGCCCTGCGCCTCTCTCTTCCCTCTCCGCCGTCTTCACCGCCATCTCCACCGCCAACTCCTCCTTGTATACAGTGGTTCATCCTTCCACAAACCTCTGTACCGCTCTATGTAAACATGGTGTTTGATGCTATAAGTTATTATCCTATGATCTATGTCATGTTTGCGTAGTTTATTTGTCTTTTGATTGCTTGGTTGAATGCCTTTGGTTCATTAGAGTTGTATGTTGATATAGTACTGTCCTTTGCTGTCCATTATACTTGTGCGCGCATGGATCAACATCACGGGGTTGGTAGTATTTGTAAACGAAGGGGGAGTTCTGCCGGAGTGACAGAAACCTGAGAACGCGAACCGGTTAGTTACATGTATGGGAGTAAGTGGACCATAAACTTAAGGCTATGGTTGGGGAAACATTAATGCATTGTTAGTTTATACGGATGTTTGCTAACAATCCAATCATATAGTACTTATAATCCCAAGTAGTGGAATGCATGTATATTTAGCCTCTCCCACATAGAAAACTGCATCGAAGACAATGAACCCGATATCTTCACTAATTAATCTTGGATAAAGCCATCATAATTACCACCACTTTTCCACACTCATGGTACTATTAATTTATGGTTACTTAGTGTAATTTATTGCTGCAGCACTAACATTTACTTTATTGTATTTATTATCTCGCAAAGCTATCTCTCATACACCCGTACTATTACTCTAGTATTATTTGCTAGATAAAGTAAACATTTAGTGTGCGTAGAGTTGTATCAGTGGTTGATAGAACTTGAGAGAATACCTATCCTACCTTTAGCTCCTCGTTGGGTTCGACACTCTTACTTATCGAAAAGGCTACACGCGATCCCCTATACTTGTGGGTTATCAGTTGCCTAATCAGGTTTTCCATATCATGTACCTCTTCTGACCAGATGGGTTTGGTTATCGAGCTGGGGGAGTCTTCTAGGAGCTTGGTTGTCCAAGTGCGAATGCACATGAATAAAGTTCCTTACTGCAAGGTCGCATTCACTTGCGCGATTTGCAGCGATAAGAGCATATTCTGACCTTTTCTTCCCCTCTGGAATGACTATTGACACTTTGGCATGACGAGATCAGCACAACATCTCGAGTGCTTTCCCCATGTTTGCTCCCCGAAAAGGTCGAGAAAAGACCCGAAGTGTTTTACCATTGTTTCCGTCTCTGTCCGGAAGATCATCTTGTGCAGCCTCTTGATCTACATATAATAACAACTGGTGAGTAAAGTACGGAGGTACATCAAAATGACTCTAAAAGAAACATTGAAAAAAAACTGCCAGCCTGAGCTACCTCATCAGGTTCCCCATGTCCTGCACCTCTTCTGACCAAATGGATTTGGTTATCAAGCTGGGGGTTTCCATGACCGATGTGATTGTCGTCCATGTGATTGTTGGTATCCAATCGACCAGCGACTTCAGTAACCATAAGGTCATCCCCTTTAGCATCAGTGCATGTGATCAAGTCAGGATGTCAATATGTAGACATCAAGCAAAGCAAACCTAAATGCACGTTAGTATAACTTAGACAGTCCAACTTGGTAAATGTTGTAATCAGTTGGTGGTACAACATGCCTTCTGCGAGAGAAGGGTTCACACGCAGGGATCTACGTAGCACTGAGCTCAGATTTGCTTTGCGTCTAACATGTCCCTGGTCTGGCGATGGTCTTTTTGTGCCCAGCTGGGATGTTTTTTCAACTGGAGGCTGCTGCTTAGCCCTCTTGTTTCTGGCAGTAGTGTTATTTGTCCCCTGGTAAGAATCACAACATTACATAGTCAAGACAGAATGACAACAAAATTAATTGGCATTCGAAATCAAATACTCCCTCTGTTCTACAATATAATAACTTATAGATATATCTCAAAGCGGACTAGATACGAAACGAAATGAGTGCACCTACACACTAGAAAGGGTCTAAATACATCTAGAAATGAACGAACCAAGATAAGTGTAAAAAGGCTTAGATTTAGGAACGGAGGTAGTAACAAACAATAAGGTAGGACGGGATGGAGGAGCTAGCACCTGAGCTGTCCAGAGAACAGGGGAGGTCTGAAGCTTCTCATGTAATAAGGGAGAAGAGCTGAATCTCCCTCTGCCGGCTGAGAAGCTGATACTCTCTTGTTGCCCCTAGCTGTTGAACCTCCCCTTCTAGTATTATTTCCAATTACAGTTCGTGCTGCAAGAATCATCTCTACACGCGAATCACCAAGTTTTGTGATGCTCCTTGTACAGCACGCGTCCTGCTCGTCTTGTTGTAGTGTTTTTTTGCCGCGGCCAAGGTAGGAAGCACACAAATAAATCGTAGATTATGATTTGCACGTGTACTTGTAAGTGAAAAAGAACAAAAGGAAACACTTGAGCAGAAGCACACTTCTAAAGAACCACGAACCAACGAAATAAATCTAACAAACTATCTAATCCATAGCAGTTAAGAAAATATTCGCGCAGAGCAAGAAAATAACTAACTGAACTGGGAGAAAAAGAGGGCATACTCAATCCTAGCCTCATGGTGACGGAGAAGGTTTGGCGGAAAATGTGAAATCGATGTGGCCCTGCCGGGAGAATCGTCGGCAATGCAAATATTCTTCTCCTGAAAAGATTGGACCCTGCATCTTTGGTGAACATAACACCACCAGGTCATTATAACTTCCTCAAATGGATGGTGAAGTGGCTCAAACTTTAGTTCAGCAAGGTGATGATATTAAAACTTCAGTAATGTACATCTGCAAATTGTGTATCGATTTATTAGTTTATTTAGCCTATGCTCACTTGTGTGCTCTCTTTTGAACCATGTCATGTTTATTATCTTCTGCTGCCATCTGTCATATATTTCAATGTTTATTAGTCTATTATCCCAGTCGTGTGTGTGCTCTCTTTTAACCATTACATGTTTATTACTTGCTGTTAGCCATGCAATTCTTATCCTTTAGTCCTATGTATATTGAACGTAGTGCTCTGTTTTGAACCGTAGCATGTCTGTTTCTGTCTTTCCTTTGTCTCAACTTATAATTTGTTATCTCGACCTTTTTGAAGGCAGAACCTATTTCTTTGACACCGCACAAAGGCAGCCAATCGACAAATACCGCCCCTAGAGTGTGGAAAATCTTGGGTTTGAGGATTAAGGGCATCATTAGTTTGATTTTGCTCGCCGCGGCATCATTCCTCAGCATCTTGGTGAGGTTTAGTTTATATATTTATATTATGATTGTATTGTTTTTGCTCTCATAGTCTTCTCAAAAATCTCAATAATAGGACTGTATCGGTACTACTTCGTTGACACTGCACAACAAGACCTTGATGCGCGCTCAACTTGTTCAGCTTCAGTGCCTCGAAAGAATCGTCTAACGATTTTGGCTGCGCACAAATAGCTGCTGCACTAACTGTTGGGGGAATACTTAATCCGCGACTCACCAGAGAAGTGCGACTCATTATGGGATCACGGCCGCACCGATTAAAAGGGCTTACACGAAGATGGGCCGGTCCAAGGTTGCAGCAAGAAGGATCTAGAAGACCGAAGATAACTTGACTTGGACGACACGAAGATATGTAGTCTCCTAGAAGGACTCCGGTCGACACTTTCCTAAGGGAATAGACTTTCCTTGTAACCTAGCGAGCCTCCGTGCATATAAGGAGGACTCGCAGAACGTAGAAGGGATCCAAGCCCTAAACCCTAGATCATACGGCGACTCGCTACCTTGATCGCCAACCCTTGTAACACCATATTCATATCAATTCCAATCTAGGATAGGCAGGAAGTAGGTCTTTACCTTACATTGAGGGGCCGAACCTGGGTAAACATTGTCTTCCTCGTGCCTTGTGATCTTAAGCTCGGAGACGCTTGATTCGCATAAACCCCACATCCACGAAATCATCGCAATGACATCTACCGAGATAACCCCACGACAGTTGGCGCCCACCGTGGGGCACACGGTCAAAATCGTCATGTTCCGCACCGGATCAATCAAGGGAGTCAAAGATCTCGTCACCGGCCAGATCAAGATGGTCGATGGCATGCCTCTAATCGATGATTCAGATTAAAGGCCGGAAGTTGATTACTTGGAGATAGGCCATGTCATCCCATTCGGATCTATCCACGTTTTCGTCGGCTTCTTCAGCAGTGGGTCTACGAGTCCGCAACCCGAAGGCGACTCAGAAGAAGGGGTCGCAATGACCATCGAAGAAGAAGATTCAATAAACGACGAGCAACCGCACCTTGAGGAAGAGGAAGCCCAGTCGATCGAGTACGTACTTGAGGAAAGGCTGGGCGGAAACCATGAAGCAAACAGCTCGCCGTCTTGTGGTGATCAGCGTACGGAAGGCATCTATGCAACGGTGGAAGCAGGAGAAAGGCTAGGCATGTCGTCAGGCAGCTGGACCCCTCCGCCACCTCAAACCACAGAGCCAGCCGCACCAGGAGTCGCGGCATCAGGATCAGCCGCACCAGGAGTCGTGGCGCCTGGATCAGCTGCACCAGGAGTTGCGGCGCCGGGATCGGTCGCTCCAGGAGTTACGGCCTCAGAAGGAATAACAGGTGGCGCGGCTCGAGCAATCGGCACCCCCGCGGAGCCTGCTGCCACGCCAATCGCAGAACAAACACCCTATGACCCACTCTACACGCCCATAACAGCGGTAAACGCCGCGGCAAGGGTATCAGAGATCGAAGCCACAAGGATCGGGCTCTACGACGAAGTCCAGAGAATAGTGGATGAGCGCAGCAGGCTTATGCGTGAAGATCATCGGCTTCGCCAAGAGCAACAGCGACTCACGGCCGATGTGGCTCTTATGCAAACACAACAAAGTGAAATTAATACCCAGCCTCATAGGCGCTATGAAAGCCGCCTATGGCCGGGCGTAGTCACAGTGGATCCAACGTCTCTATTCCAGTCACCATGGGAAAGGCCAGCGGAGGTGGCACCTGCAAATACAACTGCAATCCCATCAGTCGTGGTTAGCACACCACGGGCAGGAGCGACCCCATCATCGGTTGTCCGTGCAGCCGTGGCACCAGAAGTCGCATCTCCCTCAGCCGCGGCCACCGTGCCAACTTTCACCGCGCAAAATCTACCCCGAGCCGAGGTAACGCCAGGCTCAAGGGCAGTAGTCCAAGCAAACAATAGAATGATGATGCCACCACCGATGCCTGCTGTGTTTTCGCAGCCACAACCAATGCAGCCGCTCAGATTCCATACGCCTCAAGGACACTATGTCAACCCGGTGGATAACGTCTATGCGGCCACCCATATCTTGTCCAGGCTCATGCCGATAGGAAACACACCCATGGACAGGGAAGCACGGCGTGCCATAGAGATGTAAGTACAGCGGTCGTCCAGCAAGCCAACATGTCTGAACACGCGGGGCGACTACATTCCACGCCCTACAATAGCCGAGCTGCAGCGGAAAGAAGCGTCCACTCTGAGCCGCCGCAAGCTGCGGCATCTTTCGTTTCTCCACTTCAATACCGACATCTCGGTATTCCATAACCACACAAGTATTTTCAAAGGAGTTTTGAATAAACAACATTGTTTTCCATCCTAAAGTTTCATATAACTACTACATAGGGTGGCAAAATAATTTCTATACATTTTTTTGAAAAGGTTTTGTAAACCATTGGTTTTAAGAGTAAATCATTTGATCAAAGTAGATGCATATATGTTTAGGTGCAAGCTCAGAGAGTAGCTTGCCTTGCTCGGCAAAGTGGCCTTGATCTTGATCTTCAGGTTCAACAAATTCCCCGTCCTCGATAAATCCAGCAACGTTCTCGTCTAATCGATAAATAAACAAATACAAGCAATCACTAAACTATTCAAACAACATCACAACATCACAGTATCACAATCCTAAATGCTCTAAATATCCACTGGAACATCAAACAATACAAATTGATTTCAAAACATTTGAAATAAGCATTATTTGTTTAAGTCCAAATTATGGCAGAAACTTGTTAAACAAGTTTAATTCCACAACTTGAGTTCTGTTGGTCACAAAAATACAAACTAAATTTCTATAAAAAGATACTGATGTGTAGAAGACAACCCAATTTGAATTGGATCAATTGGAGTTACCAAACTCCCTACACGTTGGTTTGAATCCAGTAACTTAATAATCAAGTTTTGGCAATCAAATAAGTTCTGTTGTTTAAAAAATTAAATCCTTTTAGGGGTAAGTAAGCATGGCTATATGTGAGCTAACAAAATTGGTCCTAACCCATTTGGGTCAACCAATAAACATATTTGTTTATTTTAGTCTAGAAGGGTTTATCTTAAAGTCAACAATTAAAATTGCTTAATTAATTCTACCAAAATTAGGGAAGCTAATACAAGGCAGTAATAAGCTAGAAAAATTGGTTTGGAAGTATTTGGACTTACAGAGTATCAGAAACAAACAAGTTTAGATTTTAAACCTTCTGTGGCACTTTCAATAATACTTTTTAATTATTTAATTAAATGACATGAGACCAATTGGGTCTGTTAAACAATTTCATAAGCTTTCCAGAACAATTGAGTTTGATTTATTTGGATTCCTAAATCTCAAGTTATTGATTTTTAAAGGTGATACCAGTATTGAAATTTGCAGAGAAATTGAATTAAGAAAATCCACTGTTGTGGATAATGTCGAAAAATCTGACTAGTGGGGCCCTTCTGTCAGTGACTCAGGGCAAGCAGGGAAATTAATAAAATGCTGACGGGTGGGGCCAGCCCGTCAGCCGCTCATCTAAATGAAGCGTTACGCGACCGTTGGATCTAGATCCAACGGCGCACGTTCAAAGGCCACGACGGCGACCATAAAATGGCGGCGCCGCCGCGCCGGCGGCACGGTGGTGGATGGTTCCTCACCTAGAGGGCTCGGGAGGACTTGGTGATGATGCGAGATGACGGCGGAGGCTTGGGAGAACGTCCTGGCTGAGTCCTACTTGCTGGGACGGGCTGGTTCGTCGACGGCGAGGTGCTCGGCTTCCACGGCGACTTCCCGAACTCCGGCGAGCGTCTGTCGTCGATTCTGTGCATGATCTAGAGGGAAAAATAGGTGGGTGAGCGCGGTGTACAAAGGGGGAGAGAGTACGGGCCAGAGGAAAAGGAATGGGAGGCCAGCACGGTGAGAACGTGGTCGTCGCCTACCTCGGGCTGTCGAGCACGGGCACGAGCAGCAGCAAGCTCGTGGCCGAGGCTCCGCCCTCCTGGCGGTGCACGGGCGAGTGGAGGGTGTGGTGGAGAAGGGGAGAGATAGTGGGCGTGGGGAAAAGCGAGGTGCGGGCTCGAGTTTAAATAGGCGCGGCGGCGGTGCACGGTGGTCGTGGTCCAGCAGCGTCCAGAGGGCGGGAGAGGTCACCGCGCGGTGTCTGGGGGGTCCGGGCGTTGGCTAGGGTTCGCGGCGTCGCAGATCGCGTGTCGAGGTGCCGCGGGCTGGGCCAATTTTGGCCGGCGCCGTCCGTTCATCCTCGGCAGAGAAGCGGGGGACAGCGGCGTTAAGGCGAGGGGAGAGGGTCTCCTCTGCCCGCAGAGGGTGCAGAGGCTCGGGGGCGAGGGTGGACGCGGGCAAGGGGGCCCTGGGGGGCCGGGGAACGGCGAAGAGCGAGCTGCGGCCGTGGCGACACGCACGGCGACAGTGAGCTAGGGGAGGTAGGAGACGATGACAGTTTTGCAAAAACCCCCTGGCTCCTGTGCTCTGCTTCTTTTCCTTCTTCTTTCTCTTATTTACGGTTTAGTCCTTCTGTTTAAAACCAGAAGCACTTCTTGATTTAATTTGAGGCACTAAATCAATTTATAAAAATTTGGCAAAATTTGTGGGGCCTTCCCATAATGTACAGAAGCTCCACAAAAATTGGCATAAAATAATAAAATGTTTTGAAACATTTTCTTTTATAGTGTTTTAAATAAGGCATTTTAATTTATTTTTACTTTGTTTACTTTTGAATTTTAAAAGCTAGTTTGAAAATATTATTTGAGAGAGATAAGTAGTAAGGATGAAATGGGAGGGTTTGCAATACCACTCCACTAAATTTTGTTGGAAACAAAATGAGATCCTCACTTGGAGAATTTTATGTGACACTTGTCACTTTATTTTCTTGCTTTTCTTTTTATTTTAATTCTCTTCTTTTCTTCTTGTTTTTAAATAGAGCAAACAACACACAAACAAGAGGAATTAGCAACACAAGCAAGAACATGAGATCAACACACATAATTTAACAAAAGTTTTTGTTGGTTCCCATTTTTGGAATTAATAATACTTGTTAATAATTTTGGGATGTTACAACAGCCGTCTCTGAACACCCAGTTTCCATTTACGACGGCGATTCACTTGCCTTATCCTAGACAACAAGGGCTTTCCAGACGCGACGAGAAAGCTAGTCGCCTCTGGGAAAATTGGAGGATAGACAGGAGCTGCTCAGTGCTCCTTCAACCGCGCCAACAAAGCTATTAGATTTGACGAAGAGAACCAGACGATGCAGCACACAGCTGCACAGTCTAAAAGTCCGCGCAGGGGCAGCCCCCCAGCCTCCGTTTATTGCAGAGACCGACTCACCTTGAGGTGAACGACGAAGGCCTCCTTTGTGCGGCGAGTGACGTAGCCGCCGGCGAGAGAACGAGGGACACAGACCAGAGCATTGTCTGCCGTGTTTCCACCGTCTGTTCTATCTTTCTTCTGACGGTTTTTTTGATACAGTGCTGGCTGGTTTGAGCGACGACGAGGACATGACTTCCTGACTCCATCGTGTTCAGCGCGTCGGTGAGCTAATTGGGGACACGCTTGAGACATGGATGAGCACGGTGTGCAGAGCTATCCGTTTCGATGTCGGTGAGCTCGGTGGTGGCGGAGTGGACAGGTCCTCGTCCGATTCGTAGTCAGCGAACGGAGGTCCGACGCCTCAGCAACTCAACTATCCGCCTATCAGGCTCAACAGCTGGCCGAGAAGGGCGCGACAGGCGCCGGGCAGTTCGACGGGAAGAAGAGCTGGCACGGGCACCGATAGACGACGTAGAATCAGGATCCTCCTCCTCCCGCGCAGCCCTCTGTGTCTCCCGAGAGGCTCAAGGCAAGGTCTACATCGACACTGGGGGCTGGTGACCCGTCTACTTCGACAACCCGGGAAACCAGCCCAGAAGACGCGCAAGACCCGGCAGGACCTGGACCAACGAGCAAACAAAATAGCGACGACGAACCGAATGGACCACACCAACCAAACAATCGAACAGATCAAGCAAACACCCCTCGAAACACCAGCGGAACCAAAACGCGCAGGAAATCAAAAGCAAAACAAAGGTCAAAAGCAGGTCAACGAATCAGAAATAAAGAGACAAACGAGTGGGGAGCATAAGAGACCACACAGTAGGGGGTACGGGGAAACGAAAAAGCGATACCAGAAGTCCACGCGCACGCGGGGAACAAAAGAGGTGGTAACTGTCGAACCCATTGGCCCAGAAACGTAAGTTGACTCGAGACTAACCAGCATAAACGTGTAATAAAAGTCTAATAAATTCTGCAGCGCACGCGTTAGTCCCAACGTGCGAGTCAATGAACCGGCCCAGGCTCATTTTTGTATTTGTGCTGCATACGTAGCCTAGAGAAACTAAGGAAAAGAGGCAGCGAATAAACGAGATGGAAGACGATTGGCAGCGCACGATACCGTGGGACAGGGAACACGAAAACCGATTGATGATTATTACTCGGCGTGCCTACGGGTTCACCATCGAGACGGCACTCGTGAAGAACGTCACGCAGGGCCTCGGCGCTTGGGACACTATACCATGACTTGTAAGTTTCAAACAACAGCTAGACAGAAAAAACCTCGACCCGTCTCCCCTTTGGTGAACCGACCCTCGACTACAGGCTCCAGTAAGGAAACAAACAACAAATTAGGCCAAGCCGAGAGATGACCTAATAGCAAGAAGGGAGCAGTGCACTACATCTTTACTGGAGCACGGCGCGCAAGGGTAACCTCGATGGACACAAAACATGTGCATGTGACGGGCATGATATGTAGGCTCGCTTGCTGTACGTGTAGTTACTCGGATGTTCTAACTATGCATGCAGTATCGCGGGCTCCCAGCACGAACAAAATTATTCAAACTTGTACTGCCCTATACGATTACAATGTGACATTATCTCAAATTCTGGGCCTTCCACAGCTAGAGGCTCCAGGAAATGAAGAAATAACAAATTAGGGTAGCCTCGATGGAAACAAAACATGTACCTGTAACAGACAGGAAGTGACAATTTCTTCTAAAAAGATACATGAAAAACATAAACTTAAGACTACATTGATCGTAAGCACTAATTCACAAGCACCAAGACATGTAGCACCGGACAATCAAACACGCCACCTGGTGATACATACGGCTCGCTGGTGTGCAGCGGTGGTAGTAGCCTAATCTCCAGAGTCGCCGGTATTGATGTGTAACTGTGAGAACACGCGGAACACTCGTAGATTGTGACCGTCTTGCCTAGACCTGACCCGCCCCTATCAATGGCAGTCTGATGTGCCGTGACCAAAGCAAATGGACTTATCATATGCTCTATCATGTCTGGTATTTTTAAATTGCACGGTAATCCCGTTATCCTTAATCGTACTAGACACGATATTATACAACTCAGTGATCCATACCCAGGTGTCCAAGGGATTATCTCTATCTGTCCAGTGACCACCCAACTTTCTAAACAGCTCGAAAGGAGTAAGTATAATGACGGAATATTAGTGTCCTCACAATACACCAAGTAAATCCCTTCTCGCAGAAACTTCACTTGCACGCGAGAGTGCAGATACTCAGTAATAAACGTACCGACGCTCTGTAGTGACCCAAGAAGACTACTGTGCCTAACCGTGAGTACAACAGCAGAAGAATACCTTTGCATCAATTTCACGCTCAGCATCCTTGGCTGAATGTAATATCGGGCCTGATCCAAGGGTACAGCAGGGATGCTATTGCAGACGTACCTCCTTGTAACCCCGTACAGGTACCCGGCCTTGTCTATAAGCACACTGTACTTATATAACCGCACGGCAGCAGGACCTACTTCCGGTGAGAAGGGCCATAGGTCAACATTCTGAGGTACCATCACCGCTATCTCATCGGGTATTCTGAGGACCTGTTGATTACACGCCACACTTCTATACTCTGACATGTCCTCCATTGTACGGGTCTCGTATCCCATGTATTCCACTGCGCAGTATGGGGAGAGTAGCTGCTCTACAACCTCAGCAGTCTACATGTGTAAAGGTAACCCTTTCAGCGTGATATACACACACTGATCAACGGTTATACTTCTTATATGAGGCACCTTATTCATTGGCACAAACTGATAAGAACAGCCCTGGATTTGCAGCACCTCCTATCTATTCGACAGGCTTAAAGCCCGAAGCGCCTCACCATGATACGAGAAAGATACCATAATTCCAGCCGATGTAGACCGATGAACTCTCATACCTTTACGCACGACCAGCACCTCTGCGAGATGGACAAGAGCGTCGTCTGGATCAAGTACTCTTGACCCTAGAGTAGGCCTGAAAATGTATGCATAGTGAAGGTTCATACATACACGTGAATTACGCTATATGTTTCCCACAAACTGTTCTCTCATCCATGGACGCAATCCCCTCGAACTGGCCATTTGTACTGTCACAAGCAAAAGAACCATTCACACAGAAAGGATCAGCAGAAAAAAGCGAGAGCGTTGTCATACGTGGAGCACAAAACATAGATAACGCAAGGGCCTGCAAGAGCGAGGCTATACCTTCGACCAATGGCGAAGTGCAACCCCGCTCTTTGAGAGATAACCGGACGTGACCTCAGAGCATAAATTTAGAAGCTGAAGACTGGAGTAGAGGGCATGAGAAGTACCAAACTGTGTGCCCCTAAATGACGACAACTTATAAGCAACAAGGGAGAGCATGCAACGAAGCCGAGGTGCGCTGTCACATGTGACATCTCATCCCTTGCATGATTGCAACGTGTCCTTAGAACACTTGACACCTGCGATATCTACGCGAATAGATCAACAGGGCGATAAACGGCATGGCTAACTGACAAAACACAGCAAAACTACGTCTCTTCTGTCCGAGAACAATGTGTCCGGTCACGCCCAACAGACGAGACGCATGGACGAAGAAGCGTAGCAACGAATCAAACAAAAAACATACAAGTATATACGCTCATAGATCACTAAGTAGACGTTTCAAACGAGGCGGGACAACGAATCAAACAAAAAAAACATACAAGTATATACGTCCCACGCTCTAATTAGAATTCACGGGTCCTCGCGAGACGGAAAACGTTACGCAGATAGCAAACACGCAAAAGAGAACTCGCTTTCTAACGGTCAAGCGGGACGGGTGGCGGCAGGCGGCGCAAGGCATCGCGTGACGGAAGACAGAGGAGACTGAACCCGGCGCAGGCAACCGTGAGTCAGTACGAGGCGCTCCAAATACATAGTAAACACTAAGAGAAGACGTGACTTACCACCCGCTGGCACTGGCGACGCCGTCCCAAAAAGACAACGGCGAAATCATGCACCACCCCCTTTACACTAGATGATGAAAAACAGAAATTGATCAGATATTAGCCCGACACCTTTCCGAACAGCTCAAAGTATGTAAAAACAAACAGGTACAGCTTAGGAAGCAAGCACAACACGTGAACCCAGGTACCAGCCTAACTGCATAAAGAAAACCAGTTCAACGCGCACAGAATTCTGTTTTCACGAGGAGAAAAACTCAATCGTGCTATTTTTAGCAAATTCCGACTCTGCATCCTATAGGTCTTCGCTAGCCACACGATCGTCCTCATCTCTGACTTCACGGTCATCGTCGCCCGCCCCATTTTTTCTGTTCACGTCGCTGTCGTCATGGTCGGACGAGTCGCCCTCCTGGTCGCCGGGAACATCATGTTCATTGTAGTAGACCCTTGTGTTGACCATGCGGGCGACGCGAGTAGCATAGCCAGAGACAGAATCCAGAACTTTAGCTGGATTGATACGGCGGCCGTCGTCGTATGTCCGCGGCATGCACCTCGTCACACGTCCAATCTTAACCTCGGGATGATGTGCCATCATCAGGCCGAGGGCCATTTTTGCACCACCTCTAGCAGACGACTTCAACATACTATCGTACCTTGCAGATGCCTCTCTGAGAAGACTCGGCAGTTCTTCAAGGCCGACACAGCTGCCGCACACCTTGTTTGGCAAAAACACAGCAGAAAGCAAGCCTACAGCCTCAAGCGTGTCCCCAATTAGCTCACCAACGTGCTGAACATGATGGAGTCGGGAAGTTATGTCCTCGTCGTTGCTCAAACTGGCCGGCACTGTATCCAAAAAACTGCCATAAGAAGGATAGAACAGACGATAAAAAGACGGCAGACTACATAAAGCCTCGTTATCTTACCAAGAACAGCATCGTAGATAGCCTTTAGCTCCTCGAGGTGACCTCTGGACTCGCACCCAGCAAGCCTGACTGCTTCCTCGCCCCCCTCTTCTGCTCCTCCAACGCCTTCTCCACTCACGATACACTGTCGCGTAGAGCCTCTATTTGAGATGCCATTTTGTTAACCTCCAATTTGTGCGCCTCGTCCCTAACTGTGAGCTCTATGGCATGGGAAGCCGTCAGGCCGGCAACCCGTCCAGCTAGGCTGGCACGCTCGTCCCTCAACGAGCGAATATCCTCCAAAGTCCCCGCCTGGCACTTGGCCTACATGCCTGCATCTCAAAGCAAACAAAACACCAGTTAGCCCAAATAGCCATCGCAAAACAGCAGGGCCAAGGACAAGTGGCAGGAAAAAGACAAACCTTCATCTCTATGACCAGCATCGAGCAGACACTTCAGGGTAGCATTCTTTTCCCACAGCGCCTCCTCCAGCTCGCGACACCGACCGTCCTTATCCAGAAGAGAACCACGCAACGTCTAATAAACGGCATAGGCACATACAAGTAGAACAACAATACACGTCAATACCAGAAAAGAACAGCAAACTGGCTCTAAAAACTAAGCGATACCTCGCAAAGAAGCTTAGCAAGAGATACACAGACAAGAGTGTAAGTTTACCTCAAGCTCCTTGTGTAATGCCCGGCACTTGGCATCGACACGAACGCTCCAATCCTTCGCGCCCCCTGCCAGCTAGTGAACAGCGCCAACGACGCTGTCGATTACGTCGTCGCTTGATGACGTGAACCCGTCTGGGTCAACCAAACGGAGTGTCTTCTGCACGATCTGCCCGGGCTGCTCATCACCCGTCGTAACCTTTCCAGTAGACAATATAGGAGTAACCTCACTGCCCTTCAGGCCTGCTTCACCCTGCCCGACAAGCTGGTTTGCAGAGATAACGCGATCCTTCAAAGCCACTTTGTCTGGATGAACATAGGTACCCGAACAGACAACCACTGGAACACCTACATGAGTCGCCGCTAAATCAGCACGCGCGGACAGGCTCATCTATCGACCTCTGATTCGCAACGACTTTGCCCTCAGCTTGGGCGACCCATTCCTTGTCCCGCAAGGACAAACACATGAACAGCGGCCATTAGAGAGGCAACGCTAGAGTAACATATCCGTACAAGCCACAACGCACTCACCTCTCCAGCGGGATAGAAATCGCCGAGTTCTCGTCATCCCCGTCGTGCACGCCAGGCACTCCCAGGCCCCGGTCACCAGTCGCACGGGCACCCGACTCCGCCGTCCTACGCTTCCTCTTCTTCGACGGCTGAGAGGCACCACCGACCGGAGCCAGCTCTTCGTCACACAGAGCCGATAGCTGCAAATAAAAGACATTAGGTGCGCACGAACAGCTAAGGCCATCAAAGACCAACAATGTCGGTTGCCAAGATTCAACTCACCGGAGTAACCGGATTAGCAGAAGTGTACATAGCGACGCCTTCTGCGTCCCTGATGTAGTGCGCCTTGATAAGACCCCTGAGACGCACGAGCACGCTCGACCTCAGCAACAGATGTGGAGACACGCGAAGCGGATCATCATCGCTTCCAGTGAATTCACACATCAGGTGGGAACAATGACGTAGAGGCTGAATCCGTCGTGCTAGCCAACACAGAACAATATCAACACCATCCAGACCCGACGATGTCAGGAACTCGATGCGCCTCTGAATCAGCCGCAAATTGCTTGGTAACACATCCATCGCCTTTTCCTCCCAGGAATCCTTAGGAACAGGCGACGAGTTCACAAAAAATGGAATGCCAATCTCTTTGGCCACGGTCGGGACATCTTTACAGTAAACAAATGTACCCGTCCACGCCCTATTGGAATCAAGGTAATGGATCTTTGGATACCATGTTCTGCACTGACGACAGTAGAACGTAACACTCCCGCAAGTGGCCAAGCCGCCATCAGGAATAGTTTGCCGACGGGCATGAAAACAGTATTTGAAGAACTCTAGATCTGGCTCCATACCTAGGTAACCCTCGAATAGGGCCTGGAGCCCAGCGATAACCAACACACTATTCGGGGTTATGTGATGAGGCTGCAAACCATAGTGATCCAGGACCTTGGAAAAGAAATCAGAGGGCGGCAAAGCCATGCCACGCAGGAGATGGGAGACAAGAATTACCCGTTCGCCCTCTTGAGGCGTAGGAACAGAATCGCCATCCGCGGCCCTCCAGTGGCAGATATCTTTGGCCGACAAGATGGCCTCCAGCTCGAGCTCCTCAAGATATTCCGCGGCGATACACGACGAGATCCAATAGCGCGAAATCGTATCTCCATGCTCCTCCTCGGACCCGTCAGCCTCCGATCCGTCGGCGCGCGCCGTTGTGGGTACTGAGGGGGCCGCCACCGGCGCCGCCGCAGCGGAGGAGAACGAATCCCCTAAGGCAGCAACCGCCACCGCAGTCGGCGACATGACGGCAACTCCTGAGATTCGTTCACTCACCGGCGACGCGTACTGGCCGTCTGTCGACTGCATCGGAGGCCAACTATACTGCTGCGACACCTCTGATTCTCTTCAGGGGAAAAGGATCCAACGCTGCAGTACCCGGAGTGGGGAGAGGATGAGCAAGAGTGCGATAGACGGGGATAGATCTCGCTGGAGGGTAAAGTTCCTATCTAATAGAGACGTCTGCTGGCAACTTTAGCGCAACGCTGTAATGCATTAAGCAGATGAGCCGCGACGTGTCGGTGCTCGCGTGCACGGAACGGCGCACCACGGCATTGACCCGCCCTCTACGACACAAACAACCACAAAATGTATACGACCGAACGACGCCATCGTATCGCTTGATTGGCCTGCACCGTAATCCGAGTTATGGGAGTCTGCGCCGACGACCTAACGTGGGCAATAAATGGACCTCCAATTACTGCTTCTACCGCATAACAAAGCGTCATGTAGACTACATTTCTAGTTGGACAACTGACATCAACCACGTAGCATTTCTAGTCGGACAGATGTTCTCGTGCACGTAGCACACTTAAGTACCAGCGGACTATTTCGTTTGTAGACACCGTGTAGACTGCATTTCTAGTCGGACAGATGTTCTCGTGCATGTAGCACACTTCAGTACCAGCAGACTATTTTGTTTGTAGACACCGTGTAGACTACATTTCTAGTCGGACGGATATTCTCGTGCATGCACCACACTTCGGTACCAGCAGACTACCTCGCTCGTAGGCAACACGTAGTCTGCATTTCTAGTCAGACACATGATCTGATGCAAGTGGCACACTTCAGCACCTTTAGACTACATCGTTCGGAGGCACCCCGTAGCCCATATTTTCAGTCAGACATCTGATCACATACACGCATTACATTTCCAGTACCCCCGGGCTACATCGTTCGGAGGCACCGCATGGACTCCCTTTTTAGGCGGAAACCTGACGTGTACGTATTTTTTTCTGTGTGAACTATTAATTGTCACAGTTGTTATTGCTCCGCCTATGCAGCTTTACAGGTGCATGTTCGGCTACCCTTAATGGAAGAGTTCATATGTACGCTCAAAATGAGATATAAGCATGGCCGATGATCGAACCTATCCGAAATGAGTACTTCGCAAACCGAAATTGCGAAATGTTACCCACGCGTCACTCAGCCTGGCAGAAATAAGTAAACTGGTAACAAACCAGCTTCGGTGGCTCACTAACACTTGACTGGCAAGTTTAGGTGAGATAATTATGACGAGTCCGACTTTCACGCTCAACTAGAAACGGAAAATTTATGAAAACCCCCTCGAGCTTAGCAGACGGGGTCTACATCGTAAAAATGTCTTCTGGAATAAAAGAAGGGGGTCGAACCCCAGATACCCAAAATTCCCCGTTTGTACTCACCAAAACCGCGACTGGCGATGCCGATGGATAGCCGCCGCAAGTTCCCGGCCGAGTTATGGAGCAACGGCGAGCCAGAGCTACGGCCGGAGCTAGGCCATTGGGTCCTCACCCCGACGCCCACCATGCTGAAGCTCGAGCGGAAGTGGACTGGGCGCACGGCGGTGGCTACTGTCCGCGGTTGCCATCCTCCTATGTCGTCGGAGGACATCGTATTGGCGCTTGGATTGGAGTGCGGAGTTCCCCGGAGTGACGTGAAGGTGGATGTAGCGGCTCCGCCCATCGATTTCTTCGTCCGCTTCCGCCACGAGGAGGATTGCTACCGCGTGGTGTACAAGTCATGGGACATCTCCATCTCCGGCGTGCCACTCCAGTTCGCCCGCTGGCACCTGATAATCCCCAAGAGCAAGGAATCACTATAGCACAATTCGATAAGTATTTGAGTGTCGGTAGCACAATTCGATAAGTATTTGAGTGTCGAACCCACGAGGAGCTGAAGGTAAACTATCTATTCTCTAAAGCCCTATAAACCTCTTATATGGCCGTTTGTGCAAAGCAATAAGTTTAAATATGAAAGGAACTAACTAATGAAAGCAAGTGATGTGGAATGGGTTTATCTAGTAACAAGTTTCTCAATCAAGTTTCAAACGCAAGTTTCTTAGAGCAAGTTTCTCAAAGTAGCAAGTAGCAAATATCTCAAGGGAGAAAATGTTCTAGGAATTGTTATTTCATTCGTGTGGTTGTCACAATTAGTGAAGCACATGTTTCAGTCTTAATTGTTTCTTCTAGGAAGGAGCCATAAATAGGTGTAGCCAAGTAAATGAACTAAAACCCCTTATGATGGATCTCATGGACATGTAAATGAGCACACAAGAATTATTAAGACATAAAAGTCCCACCATAGCCTTAAGTTCTAAGGTCCCCTATATATATCCCCCAATAAAGTAACTTCATGACTCGGTCTCAGGTTTACATGTCCTCCCAAGTCTCCCTCACTCCATTACATTACCGGTGATCACCTTACATGCATTTCCCAACATATGTGTGCACTCATATATTGTACATAAAGACAATCATAAAAGATAACAAAACTTGTATGCAACCAATCAACGAACTATTTCACTATTGCCATGAACAAATCACTTCTCAAACATAGATGGGGAGACACAATAGATCAAGGGAATAGTATATTGCATCATATATCATGTTTGCCAAGAGTTTACAGTGGAGAGATGGAGATGATCTTGCTGTATATGTTGATGATGAACACGCCGGAGGGGGGTGGAGCCCTCCGGAGGTGATTCCGGCGGCGTTTCCCCCCTCCGATCTTCTCCGGCGGCAGCCTTCTGACTCTCTGTTTCGTGGTTTTGTGTTTCTCCGCCGCCTCCTCCCGAAACTCCCTAGGGGACTATTTTTATAGCTAGTTTTAGGTCAAGACGAAGCCACGGAGACGAAAACGGACGGCATTGGAGCCACGAGGGGGAAAAGAGGGGTCCTCACGCGACCAGGGAATCTGACCGCGTGGGGCCCTCTAGTTTCCAGCTGGTTGGGCTTCTGGTCTTCATTTTCATCCCATTGCGTTCGTCTCGAAAATTCTGAACCGTGCTCTTTGGCCTTGCCCTTTTTGGAGTCCCAAAGCTCCCGGAAAGTCCGAAACACTAAAAAAGACGTTTTCTGAAAAACAGAGTTAGAACCAAAAGCGGGGGATTGTTTAGAAAATCCCCGAAATCATTATAAAACATGAATATAACATCATATAAGTTGCAAATGTGTAGGAATATATAGTAATAACATGCAAAGTTCATGTATGCATTTTACATGCATCAGCACCCTGCTGCGGTCGGGTAGTTCGTGAACCGCCTGGGCGGCGACCTGAAAAAGATGCTGCCCCGTGAGGACAGCTGGTTACTCTCCGTCGAGGCATGGATGAAGAACCCGTGCGATGTCCCGAAAAGCTTCTTGATTGAGGTGCCGTTAGCGCGACTGCCAGTCAGACCTCTGTTCGCTGACTATGAATCGGACGAGGACCCGTCCACTCCGCCACCACCGAGCTCACCAACATCGAAACGGACAGCTCTGCACACCGTGCTCATCCATGTCACCGAGGTGCTCGACCGTAGCCCTGTCATTACCGACCTGCCGCCGACCTACGACGGCGAAGGAGACACGACGCGCACGCACTACTTCCCGTTCAAGGGCGGCCAAATGGACGACACCGTGCTTCCTCCGGTGCTCGGCGGTGTCCACTACTTCGGTGGCCACAACGGCAATGGGTCTGCTGGCGGGGACTGAAGTTGTAACTGTTTGTCTGAAGTTATGATTGTTGTGCGAATGTTCTGCTCCCCCACATGCATCCACTCTCCCGCCGCTCCAGCCACCGCCAGTGACGCCAGCGACAAGCTCGACCGGTGCACCCACGACGTTGGTACTAACATAAAAGCTCACTAACCTCACACGTGCCATGTCCAGAGATAACACACGAAGGCTATGACAAGCAGAGACACGATATTAAACGTGTGCGCACGGGGTGAATAGCAATTCAAATAACCCACACCACACCATACTTGCTCGCCACAATGAGCATACAAAACGGTAAGCCCACATATACATAGCTTACACGCACATGATAACCAGCGCTCGTGCTGAAAACACTCATACAGCCGTCCTCCGCCTAGGACAGGAGCCTAGACGTCGCCATGTATCCTCCACCATTCGCACATTCGGGATAACCACAGAGGGCAACAAACCACACCCACCAAAATCATCAGCTTGTCGTCCCAGAAAAGACAGTCGCTGCCCCAGCACAGGCCTACAAGCGGACACACGCCGCAAAAGGCACCGACGCAGCATTGACCCCAACCTCAGTGGAAATCACTGCTAACCAAAAAAAACACCACCACCAGTAGCCTAGAAGTCAGCACGAGACGGCATCATTCGAGGAAACCTTAGAACCAAACACCGTCCGCATAGCAGGAACCCCACACATCTCATACAAAGAATCCAACCAAGTCCAGGTTTTCGTTAACATATATACAAACACAACCGTCCAACCAAACAAAACAACAAAGCGAACATACAAAAACCTAGACGAAGCTTTGCATCACATCAACTCTAAACGTCACCGACCATGTCTTTCTTCCCGAACCCGTTATCTTCTGACTCAACGTCCTCTCCGCCATCACATTCTCCCTCAGAGTTCGACAACATACCCTTCGGCACTGCCGGCACCTCGTGCTCCCTGTCGTACACCGAAGTATTAACCATAGAGGCGACACGAGTAGCATAACCCGATACAGAAGCAAGAACCTAGCTCGGGTCTATCTCGGTGTCGTCTTCATACATCCTTGGCATGGCCTTAGTCACACGACAGAGCCTAACCTTCGGATGATGAGCCATCACAAGACCAAGCGCCATCTTCCCCCCCCCCCCCCCCCCCCCCCCGCGGCAGACTGAAGGATATCATGGTGCCTAAAGTGGCTTCCCTCATCAGGTCATGCAACGCAGCAAACACCACCTTGTCACTACGCTTAGAAGTAAAGCACCTTCTAGCAAACTCCTGGCCAGCGTTGACAGTTAGACTGATAATCCTACCGACACGCGCAATACGATCGACACGAGGAGACGAGTCACTGTCGTCACCATGCCCGGCTGGCACTACACAAAGCAACAAATTAGCCTCACTAAGAACAAAATACATCAGGCAAACGGGTCACGTCGCAACACACCGGAAATAAACCGACTTACCAAGGACCATGTCGCAAAAAGCCTTCACCTCGTCCAGACGAACCACCGAGGCGCCCTCCGCTAACCTAGCTGCATCACACTCGGTGGCGTGCCGACCACAGAGATCTTCCAACTGAATCTGCAGCTGACCCAACTCAATGCTGCTAGCGAGACCCTTAGCGGCCAAGTCTCCCGCATGCCGCTCGGCCGTCCGACACAACTCTGTGTCATGAGCGAGCTGCCTAGCAGCCAAGTCCATGGCATACCGCTCTTTCAATTCCCAGACTTGGCCGACCAAGCAGGAACACCGTCGCGTAATGCCTGAACTTCATCAGAGTGGTCAACAACATCCGTCACGCGCACCAGCACACCTGAGAAAACGTATAGTGCACGTGAGCCCCCAAAAAAGATTAAACGGAACATTGAAGCAGAAACAAACGAAACAACAACTTGCGTCTTCCCTGCGAGCCTCTTCTAGGCAAGAAATAAGGACGCCCTTCTTCTCCAAAGACTCCGTAAATGCTTGGCCATGCTCATTTTTTGCGACGAGAGAACACTGAAGCTGCTCATTCCGTGTAGAACATCCCTACAAAAGAACACACGCCCACAGGGCCCGTCAAGCAACAATCAAGCGAGAATACATAGTGCACCGCATATACAACATCTGAAACGATAAATTAAAACGACGAATAAACTCACGCTAAGTTGGCTTTCACAGAGCTCATAACAGCTGTTAGCATGAGACGCATATGAGCCGGTGCCATCGTACAGTGTCCGCATAGTCCGTAGATGTCCTAAAAAGCGCCCTTGGCAAGCACACCACGCGTGAATGACATCTCACAGGGAGGTTTCCTCAAAGCACCCAGACTCCCTCCCACCGGTTGCTTCGATCCAGCAGCACAAATAGGCAAAGATTTAGGCAAATCCATACGAGCACTAACAGAACCCGCAACCATCGCTTCGAGCCTGGGCTCCCGCACTGTAACATAGCGGGGCCCCGATGACGGAACGCCCAAAACAGGAGCACGAATGCCAAGACCTGAGATAGAACCAGAAGGCCATATCTTTACCCGCCTTGCTTCCAGCTCAAACCTAGGAACTGCCATCCCATGCCTGCATGCACCAACGATACAATTAATCAAGCTACACAGACACTGCCACGCAACCCCACTACCAGCACGAACGCGATGTGGAAAAATACCTCTTTCCAAAAATCGTAGTCCTGGCATCGCCGTTGCCAACGCCTAGGGAGGCGCTGCCCCCCTCTCACGCAATCAGAGACAACCGACGATCTTGTAAACCCTGCCTTCCGCTTCCTGCTGATAACAGTAGATAGCTCCGGTATGCAACAATCGGGAGCAAGCTCCCCAGCCGTCAAACTCCATAACTACACAAAAAAAATGCGAGAAAACACACTCAGAGATGCACAACCAAAGAAAAAAAATCAAAAAAAAAGTGCATGCCCTACTAACAGGGAGGCGGTGCATCACGGGTATACATGGGCAAGGCCTCAGTGAACTTGTCCTGGGTACCAACAAGGTCCGTCAGCCGCACACGGATATCTTCGTCAGAGAACTCTTTCGCGCTAACCCGAAGAGGATCATCGGTATCAGCCGTGTATTCACACATGCGACGCACACAGTATCGCAAGGGATGGATCTGACACCTCAGCCAACAAAGCACGGTATCAATACCGTCCAATCTAGGGAAAGACGTCGTCAAGAATACAATCCTTCTCAGGATTAGCCTAAGGTCGCCCAACAAAGCAACCACAGGTTCGTCCTTCCAGCTCGACCTCGGTAAAGGCGGAGCGTCCACATAAGCGGGTATACCAACAGCCTTTCCCGACGCCGGCACATCCCTACAATAAAAAAAACGTACCCGTCCACCGCCCAGCAACATCTGGACAAGGCACTACAGGGTACCAAGGCCAACTATGCACACGACAGACGAATTCGACGCTGCCACACGTGGCCAAACCGACGCCACCCGGCAAGGTCCGACGACGTACACGAAAGCAGTACCTAAAGAAGTCTAAATGGGGCTGAATCCCAAGGTAGCCTTCAAAAAGAGCCTGGAAGCCAGCTATGACCAGAACACTGCTAGGAACTATGTTATGCGGCTGAAGACCATAGTGATCCAAAACCTCACAGAAAAATTCTGAAGGAGGGAGCGCCATGCCATGAAGCACATGCGATGCCAGAATTACCCGTTCGTCTCCAATAGGGTTGGGGATAATAGCTCCTTCAGCAGCACGCCAGAAACAGACACCCTCCGCCTGCAGCAACCCTCCTTCTCCAGCTCCCGAAGATATGACGCCGTGACGCTCGACGGAGTCCAGTACCGAGACTCGGCATCGCACACCACACGAGACACATCGACATCCACCACTGGCACATCCATCGGCACGTCGTTCGATGAAGCTACCATCGACACCGCCGACATAAACGGGACGGTGGATCTGTGCTCCACCGCCAGAGACAAGCAAACGGTAGCACGTCCCATAGAACCGGATGCTAACCCCCCCGTCACCACCTTCCCCGCCGCCACAGCAGACTTCTCCGCTAGCCTCTGAGCCGGAGAAGCCATCGGAGCTCGATTACCCGTAGCTAGGTAGACCCAAAAGCAAAAGGAGGAGATGAAAGCGTCGCCGGAGAAACACGGAGAGACGAAACCGAGGGACTGGCAAGAACTGGCGCTTCTCACAGCCAAGGAAGGCACTACCTGCACTGAGACCACCTAGGCCGCGCACATATAACGACACCCATGCAACCGCAAACACCCAACCTATACGTGCGTGAAGCGGACGGAGCACAGTAAAGGCGCAACAACAACGACGCTACGCATCCACGGGACTCGCCCAGAAAATGAACAATCCAATCACGACGTTACACGTCCTGGCCAACACGAGGCTCGTCAACGGGAATCCAGGGATAGCCGAACAGCCCTGCCAATACCCCCCTAACGCCCCACA
Organism: Poa pratensis; assembly: GCA_947311845.1. Classification (NCBI taxonomy): domain Eukaryota; kingdom Viridiplantae; phylum Streptophyta; class Magnoliopsida; order Poales; family Poaceae; genus Poa; species Poa pratensis. Next base: position 12,689,987 of record CAMZMU010000125.1, on the reverse strand, counting down.
AGCAACTCGTCACGCTACATCCACCAGAAACAACCCACCCCGAACAGAGTCACACAAAGACACCCGTGAACAGTAAATCAGGCTGACCAATACAGCACACACCAGGCTGACTCAAGCCCGAAAACAAGCATACGACGCGCGTCACAAGTCTGCACGCAGATACGATCCACCCACACAGTCGTAGCATAACCATTTCCCAAACATCCAACGGAGGCACTCACACCGGGAAATCAACCAAGACAACACAAATGCAGCATCTACGCATCCTCGGGACTCGCCCAGAAAATGAACAATCCAATCACGACGTTACACGTCCTGACCAACACGGGGCTCGTCAACTGGAATCCAGGGATAGCCGAACTGCCCTGCCAATACCCCGCTAACGCCCCACAAGCAACTCGTCACGCTACATCCACCCCGAACAGAGCCACACAAAGAGACCCGTGGACAGTGAATCAGGCCGACCAATGCAGCACACACCTGGCTGACTCAAGCCCGAAAACAAGCATATGACGCGCGTTACAAGTCTACACGCAGGTACGATCCACCCACACAGTCGTAGCATAACCATTTCCCAAACATCCAACGGAGGCACTTACACCGGGAAAGCAACCAAGGCAACACAAACGCAGCATCAATAAGTATTACTCCACCGTAGAGGCAATATCGAGACACCGACAACAACACATACGTGCCAGAACCATTCGAAACGCAACAAGTCCACCAAAGAATTATTTTCGTCATTACAAACACAGCACCAGTACAGATGTTGTCGGAGAAGACAAAACCCAAGGAACACTACCGGGAGTCCCTCCACACGTAACAAATAGTCGTTACGCAGTCCATACAAATGATCACACCAGCATAAACATAGTCCAAAAAATGAAATCATACTACCCACGAGGCAAACACCGTCGCCTAGAATCCTCCCGCCACTCAAGAGCTCGACGCAGAGTCGCATTCTCCACCATCAGAACACCCGTTGCGACGTCAGACTCCTACATCTTCTTCTGCAATAAAAAAATAAACCGAATAACAAATATTCAGGATGAACGAACATAACATAAATAGCCAAACAAAAAAAACATCCATGGCTTCACTCAGTAACTCCATCAGATAAGCCGGCTCAACACCTCCTGAAGAACCCTGAGTATGACGGCGCTGTCGGGAGTAGCCCACGAAGGATACGTGTAAGAAGGGACCTCGCATATCGGTCCAACCAGCACGATGGTCCTTCCAACCAATAAGAGACCGGGAGAAACAACTACGGGTAACAGCCGACAACGTCACTTACGCAACAAGAATATAAAACATGTACGCGGACAAAAAATAGACTTTCTAACGGAGCCCACTTCTCAGAGCAACAGGCGGCCCACCCCTGTCTCAACGGATAGCCCACACAAAGACAAAAAATAGACTTCATCCAGCACGCCAACCGACGACGCGAAAGCGCCTCTGTGGACATCGAAGTGCAGCCAGCAGAACGCGACCACTCTATGCACACGAAGCTGCAATGGTTGCTTTGTCGGTCCACCAACTCATCCAAACGCGCAAGGGTCGCCAAACCCTCCGAGGCTTCAAAGCAAGCGTAACAAGTAGCACACAACAACTCGTGGCCGCAACCACGTAGGTGAACCCTAGTACCACGGCCCACCCGCACGCGACACTCCAGAACACCATGTGACGCAAACTAACTCCACCTGTCCCCCGGTGCCGCATAGAACACCCCAGGATGCCGCCTACCCAAATGCAGTGAGTGCCGCCTCCGACTGCCGCAACACACGACGCAAACGACTGTACCACGAAACGCCTCCCCCCAATCACAGCCCCGGCCACAACGACGCCCCCCACTGTACCAACAACGTCTCCATCGCCGTAAACCACCGTCTCTAACAACGACACCAAGAAAACACATAACGCCGCCTCAAAAAAGCTACCCGCCAAGAGTACTACACGGAGAAACAACACGGCCCCTACCCACGCAAAAAGGAGTAGACACGAAAAAAAGGACAGCAAACAAAGAACCATACGCGGATCACAAAAAAACGAGTCGGTACAAAAGAAAAACAAACAACGGTCGAACGGGAAACCAAAACACGTAGTAAAAATGCAAAAGCAAACCAAAAGCAACGAACACAGAAAAGAAATCAGCAAAAAACACCACCCAAACAACAAAACCCCGGCAGCAGAAGATATACAATCAAACACAGAACCCACAGAGAAGTAAAACCAGTACGCAATAAACAGCAAGCGAACAAATAAACCCAATAAGAAGATGTGACACCCCTCCCTGGCACATCTCGCCAGAGAGGCGGTCGTCCCGTGCGCCAGCCCAAGATATCTGGCCGCATGTCACGACAGTGCAACATAATGGAAATCATTACACAATCAGGCACAAGAAGTGCTACAAATGGTTTACAAGGCCATTAAGGCATGACAAAAATATCAAGCCAAGCATGGCTCAGGACAGAGTTTAACTGACAGCGGAAGACGGCTAAGGCAACGGCTTGGAGCGGCTCCACTCCACAGGCATCTGGCTGGGCTACTGATCCTAGCACGCTCTTGCTCCATATCCTTGCTAAGGTAGAAGATGAATCCTCGCCAAAATCTAGCCAATTGAATAGCCAACATGAGTACAATGACGTACTCGCAAGAATAACCACTTGACACGAACAGTCCAACAATCATGCAACAAGATATACATTGGAAATAAAATACTACACATGGCAAGGTGTACTCTAGATACATGACATAAAAGTAGCATGGCATTGACAACCAAACATGTCATAAGCAAGCAACGGGGGTATCACCAGTACAGAGTCCAAGCCAAGTGGGGTTGGATCGTGCACCGGCAGTCATACAAAGAGATTACCTGTGACGAGTAAACAAGTGTACCAGTTGGTACCAAATAATACACAACAGCACCTGTGATCACTGCTAGGCCCACTGGCCTCATCTTTCCACTCTGGGCATGCACGGTTGATGTTGGCTCAGGCCTAACTCTAGGCTCCCAACGATCACACCGCCATCCCATATCTCGGGTTACCATCGACATCTCAAGACAACATTCTCTGCATCATCTTATTTGTTCATTTAGTGAAATCAGGTCGTTCATTAATTCTTTCAAATAGAACTTAAGTTTAACCTCCTGACACGACAAAGACACACAATGTGACCGACACTAAACTGTTGTTCCATATCCCAGGAACGGGGCTAGCTTGCTAGGTTGACACTCTCGAGAGATTGCATTCCCAACTATCGAAATACACCTTACTCAGCCGGCACTTCAGGTTGTCATGCCAAAGTCGTACTAAGCAAAATGCACTTACATGACCGTCCACCTGCTAAGACACTCTCCTGCACCACCCTATACGCATGGTACAACGGGCAAGTGAATCCGACACATGCCCCGGCGCGACCGGGTATGCCTAGCTCCGGACTCCTTAGCACAGTCGAACACGTGCCTGTCGACCACAACCATCGGACAGCACAACGGAATGACTGCACCCAATGGATGGCACAAAAGGGGCTCAACAACCTACTAGGTCACGGTCCTCCATGAGACGACGATGGTCCTGCTTTCAAAGTTCAGATTAGTGGCACCATGGACTGACCCTATCGTTGCTTGGATGGGTGTTCCATTTAATCAGGTTTCATCATTCACAAGTCCAAACAACCGAGGATTAGTCCAGCACAACAACCACATTATCATAATGATATATCATCAAATGATAAGACATTAGCAACATAATATTTTAAGCAATAGTTTGTTTGTATTGACCGGGTGACTATGGTGGAGATACCTCCGACCAGAGCCATCGCAGATCAATAAAAAAGTTAGCACAGTTTGTTGGCGTCGATCGGGTGACTGTGGCAGAGATACCTCCGACCAGCGCCATCACAGATCAACTACCAAAGTTGGTAGGGCATGTAGTCTCCAAAATGAACCGAAAAGCATTCATAAGAAAGAAAGCATCCATTCCACTCGAGGATTACCTCGACGTGGTGTCAGCAATCTTGGCAAAAAGAACTGAATGGAAAGCAAATGTCCCAAGCGTCACAGTCAAAGGGGGCATACGCCAACCAAGTTTGACGAAGAGAGAAGAAGCAAATAACTCTTTCGGCCAATGCCCCCAACTCCGAGGATCATAAGACGACATTCGTCCACTCCTCACGTCGTCGAAGAAGAAGAAGCAAACAATCATAGGAACGCATGTTTGAAAGTTGTTTAGTTAGGGTTCGACAAAGCCACGCAAGTGCGAGGCACACAGTTGTAATGTTCCCCATTCCTTTGACTGTGGCGGTTCCTCCAGCCCATCGCCTCGGGAATGGGGGTGATGCGCAGATAAGTAATTATAAAGTAATGCGACAATTTAAAATGCAACATGGCATGCAAGCATACACATGAAATCATATCGACAATCATCAACATTGACTAGCAGGCAAAACACAACAAGATAAACTAGACAGGAGCTCATAGCAAGTGGTTAGCTTGCCTTCGAAGATCGACACCGTTTGGCTTGAAGGGTCACGAACGTCATGGTTTAGGGTCTCGGTTCGCCGGTACAACGGGATACACCTATGCATGCATACAAGGGTGCTGAGCATACAAGTATTTTACAAAAAAAGTAAAACATGTACCACTGGACAGATCCTTTCAAAATAGGAATTTACAAATTTGAATCACTCCAAACGGAGCTACGGTTCAAAAGATATGGACGTGCGATGGATAGCTGTCTGCTGCTCACCAGGAAAAAAATAGACTGCTCGAAAAAAAACTGCTCGGGCCGCTCCGGCCGCTGACGGGCCAGCCGGCCTGCTGCGCGCTGTGCTAGGCTGGGCCGGTTGCTCTTCTGGGCTGGCTGCTCGCTGGTAGGAAAAAAACAGATCAATCGAATCGATCAGTTCCAGGCGTTGACCCGGCGTGTCTTGTACGTCCCAGCGCACGGGAGCTCGCCGGAGCGGGCGGCTCGGCGCGTCGGCCAGCCAGCCGACGGCGGGGAGGGGCAGGGCACGGGCCACGGCGGGGATAGGCGGTGGCGGACGTCCGCGGCCAGGGGGAGGCGACGCCGACGGCGGGGTCGCCCCATGCGCATCGCCCACGAGCGCACCTTGCTCGGCCATGGCGGGCGCTTCGGGAGACGGTCGCCGACTGCTGGGCACAATGGGGCGCCGAGCGACGGCGGAGATGGAACGGCGGCGGCGGTCACGCGGGCCCGCGCCGCGCTCGTCCAGGGCTCTAGAGGGCTAGGGACGGCACGTGTGCTCGCCACCTGGAGCTTCAGATCTCGGTAATGGCGGTCGGGCCCGGGGCGCTCATGGTGGCGCTTGGTTTGACGATTTGGAGCCGGGAAACGGATGCGGTGGAGATGGGGAAAGCTTCTGGGTGGCTGGCTTGGTTGGGAGGTGTGGACGGCTCGAGCTCGTGCTCGACATGGCCTCGGTGCCCATGGCCAAAACCGGAGGGGACGAGCTTCGTTCCTCTAGGAAACTTGCTGGGAGTCCAGGGGAAAAGGAGAGGGAGGTTAAAGTTAATCAGGAGGCCTCGGGGTTCCTTTTGTAGCTAGAGGGAGGGGAAGCACCGACGGTGCACCGATGCACCAACCTCGTTCCAACAATTAAATGGCAGGGGATAGGCTCGGTCTGGATAGGGAGAGCTGAGCTGGTTGCACAGTGGAGCACAAGGCTGCACTGCAGCAGAAGGGTTAGGCAGGGTTTAGGGCTAAGCGGATTTAGGTCATGCCAAAGCGTGCATCCAGAGCGCGACGCGAGCGGCATCGTCGCGTTCCCGATGACTCGGAGGTCTAAACGGAAAACGGTTTCCACCACTGGGTTCGTAACGACGAGAGCAACCCATTAAAACAAGAATCACTCAAGGATTCCAAACTTTGTAAATTAAGATTTTCAGAAAACCAAAGGCACCGAAGGTGCTCGATGGAATGACAGGGGCCTTGCACATCTCAGAAAAATCCACAAAAATTACCACTGAGTATTTGTGGCATAAGGAGGGTGTCTATGGTGTTTGACCCCAAATGGGTACTGGTAAATTGGGTTTCGACAAGATGTCCAACAATGGACACAATGGCATGGTCATGGCAAAGTGATTTTTCACACTTCACCTTGGGGTGATTTTCTGGATATGTGTGTCTATGGACCATGTGGTCAAAGTGACCAAGTCTCCTGGTCATACGATTTATCTAGGTATAGGTTTGCTTGAAGATCCCAAAAGGGCACCATTTCAGGCTTACAAAGGAAGTGGTAGATAGGTTGACCAAATAATTTTGGTCCCAAAAGGAGAAGTGTTGGGAATGGAAAATTATTCCTTCCCAGAATTTATGAGAATTTTTGGAGAGGTATAGCTTGACTAAAACATCTCTGGATCAGATATGGCACTTTGGAAAATAATGCCCAACTTGGAAATATTGCATTGAAGTATGCAATATTTTTGCATGGATTGACTTCATATGGATATGGGAGTCCTCTGGTATTTTTAGTGGAATTTTTCCAGCTATGGAAATAGGCTTCCCTTTGGTAGGTGGAGAAAAGGGTTTAAAGGTTCGATAATTAGGGCTAGGGTTTTCGAGGGAAAAACCTAAGCACCAAAATTATCACGGCTGATGGAGTGGTTCACGGATCACTGGGAAAATTCTTGAGGGAGCAATTCCCAAGTCAATTCATCCTCAAAGATTTGAAGAAACACTTAGGAAAAGAGAAAAAGTTTTTCATGTGTCAGAAAACACCGCTAAAATTGGGTTTCAAATTTTGGGGGGTTACAGAAGAATGAAGGTCCATCCCGCCCAGCCGCCAAAGAAGAAACAATGCCGATCTGAACCGACGGCGGCGCCAGACAGTGAACAAGAAAAGTGACCACCGGAAGCCACACCGGGCAGAGCAAAAAAGAAACAAAACAACGAAGCAAACGGAGCGCAACGCAAGCGAAGCAAGAAGAAGAACCAGCGAGACGTGACGTATATATAGGAAGGAGACGAAACAAGACGCGCACGCATACCTTCAAAAACAGGCAAACAAGGAGCAAGAGCCAACACGTGCCAAGCAGCAGGAACACAACAAAACGAATACAGTCAGTAGACGAACGAAGATACACACGGAAACACAACGAACAACCTTCATCGAACACGCGAGGTACGCGTACCCAGAAAGCAACCTGACAGATAAAACAAAACGGGAAAGTAAGTACACGACAAACTGACGTACCCACAAACACCAACCGGAGAGCAACCGGGAGAAGCATCAGTAAACAACCGGCCACGCCCGAGAAAACCCCACAAACACCGGCCCACACCGGCGTCACCGGCTGATTCGACCGGTGCCACCGGCAAAGGCGAAGCGTGCAACGGGAAACAACGGGGAAAGAGGACACCGGAGCAACTGGCAGAAACGCAAACACAAACGACGAAGACACGGAAGAAGACAAAGAAAGCACAGAAACTGCACCAGCGCAACCAACCAGAAGAGCGCACGTCCCCCGCATAGACACACACGTCGCCCCGCGATAGGCCGAAGGGGTGCGAGCCGCGCAGAACGCCGGAAACCCACGAGCTTTGTTATAGTGTAGTATAGGAGTGCCTGCGCTATGCCGCTCACCTCTCCTGTCCGTTGGATCCGCATCATCACTTGGTCGCTTTCGTCTAAAACTCGCCAACGTTTCAAAATCGAGGGCCTCGTTTGCGTCTCCTCATTCCCCCATTTCCTTCCCCATCTCTTCACGCAAGCTCCACGCTCAGTGTGAGTTCCTCCCCATGATTTCAATCGACGCGGCTCTTTTTGCCAGTATATGTATCCTATATCTGCTATTTCAATCGATGTGGGTGTCGACCCATGCACAATCCACGGTACACGGGCGACTTACTTATCGAGTGTCCTAGTTTCGAGAGAGAGATCCCATGTGTTTGTGAACCTCAGGGCGAGGAGCATCACTACTGGTGCATTGTGAGATTCACATCTTCGATATGTTAGATGGTGAGTACAGCTCGATATAATTCTCCTCGACTTTCCTACACTTGTTGTTCAGGTGCCACTGCGCCTCTAGATCACGGTTTCATCTCGTGCCTCCACTCGTATGCGCTGACATGCTTGTACATATTTCTCAGTATGGTTATGCTCCAACTGCTATGTTCGTCTACATCTAAAACCTAGTGTAGTTCGAAAAACTATGAGACAGGCTTCTTCGGTTGAAATCGGATGAAACATATTCTGGAAGTGGTAGGAGGGTTACACCCAATTTTGCTGGCTGCATGTAGTTTTGCTTGATGCAGTAGGTGTTTATCGAGTTTGACTGTTCATAGGACTACTGTAGTTGGATGTAGCTTTTTGATGGGATCATTTTTTACGTGTTTACTACGATGAAGGGTGGGTGGGGGTAGTTTTGCTAGAACGTTAGATGTATCTTTTCCATGTTTCACAGGGGATGTAGATTCAATATGCTTCACAGGGGATGTAGTTTTGCATGAACGTTAGATGTATCTTTTCCATGTTCATCGTGATGCAGTTCAATGTTTTTTTTTGTATAGTTGATGTATTTTTCCTGCCATGTGCACAAAATAGAATGTATTTTCTGTTATCACTAGGATGTTGTTTTCAAATATCATTATCTAGAGTAGATGAACTTTTTGTATTGCATGGCCGATCTTTTATAAATGTAACTTTTAAAGCACACTATGTATAGTACATGTAATAAATGTAACTTATAAAATCATATGGTAAAAAAAACACCATGCTCCAGTCAAAAAAAAAAAACTATGATAACTTGTTTGCATATAGGATGTAATTTTTATTACCATCGTGATGTAACTTCCATCTGACACCATGTTCAGAAAACATGTTTACTGAATTTATTCCATGCAGATGGGGTGTAACATTACGTATAGCTGATGTAACTTTGGTATCACGTAGGGATGTAACTTTATTCTTTTTTCCATCAGGGTTTTTCATGTGCAATACAAGATGTAAGCCTAACTTATGCTCACTGATCTTACAAGATGTAATTTATATTACGTGTCATTAGTAATATCTTTTGTATATAGTTTTTGTACTTTCTCATTGTGTAGTTTGCATGTTTTTCTGGCATCCTTTTCTTTTTGTGCATGTGTAACTTGCAACAATCAGCACGGTACCAAAAATTATCTAATCAAACGAGACCTCTTTCAGCTATGGTATGGACAATTAACATCGCAGTTTTTCATTTCAAGTCATATACGGTGGATACATTTTCTTGTTTCTTTTTGTCTGTAGAAAATTTCAAGTACTCCCAATAGATTTGTGAGAACCGTACAATCGAATCTAAAGAAGACGAGGGAAAGGCTTCAATACAAGGTACAGGGCGGATGGAAAGCTACCGCTAGCGGAGAACAAGCACTCAGAATTGAGCTGCCAGTAGAGGAAGCACTCGAACCGGATGCGCAAGAAAACTTAATTGCAGAGGAGGCCAATCAAGAAGAAGGAATGATGAACGGTGAGAACAAAAATCAGGTATACACAATAAGTCATGTTATTTGCTTTCGATATGTAGTTATTTTTTCTTCCCTATAATCTAATTGTTCGCATGTATAACGTGTGTGTTTTACAGAATATTCTCTTCAATTGCGCTTCTTCGATGAATATCTTGAGACTTTGCAAGGTAATTAACCATGACCAGTGGTCTCTCATAAGGAATGCCGACTTTAGAGGCATTTTAGGCATGAGTTGCTCTAAGCTGAACCCTGAGTTGTGCAGGTAACTGATGAGCTGCTTAAATCTAGATTCTTGTGAGCTGGAATTCGCAGGTAGGGGGACATACCCGTAATCGATGTTTCAGTTTTCAAAGTCATGGGAGTAGTAATGGGTTGCATTCCAGTTATGTACCACCTAGACGTCGACGCCACCAGTTTGATGTTGCAAATGTTTGAGAACCTCGGTGGCAGGAAACATTTTTGTTACATCAGTGGTGAAGGAGCTAGGACCAGGCCACCTTGTTGCAGACAAATCGTACTTCAGGAAGTGGATGGTTTATTTCTTGTTGTTCTGGTTTTGCTCTGACCACGGGAATAAGGGTGGGACCAAGGTGCTACCTGGCTCTGATCAATACAAAAGCCATCAAAAGACTCAGTTGGGCCATATTTATCGTAACTATACTGATGAGGGCATAGTGTTGGTTGGTTGACACACTAGGACATATTTAAATGATATGTAAAAGTTTAAGGTAGTGTAAACTAGGCCTGCGTGCCTTAGTGTGTTTCGGTCGAGCCTCTAACAGCCCGGTTTGTATCCTTACAAGTCCAAGTCGATTAGGATTCGTGTTTGTTTCGATTTGGTTTTGTCCAATCGACTAGGTGTTGGCCTCCTATAAATAAAGGAGCGTTGAAAATTATGTAGAACTAAGAGTTCAAGGTTGTCACCGTCCCTAGGGGGATCGGCGTGTTGTGACGGCCGGCGTCTCGTACGTTCGTCTTGTTATCAAATAAAGATTGAGGTATGAAGATTCTTGAGTCTGTCAACAATTGTAGTGCAATGCGAGAAGGCTCTTGAATCTGTCAAGGGTTGTCGAGCTTGGCGTGAGACGTGTTGTTTATCTTCACGTTGCTCGCCTAATTCTATCCACGTTTTTCAGGTTACGTGTATAGCTCACGTGGTTGGTAGAATAGCTATCTCGGTGGTTCTTGCAGTGAAAGATCGGACAAAAATCTACATCATATCCTAATTCAGACCACCAAGGCAACGGTCAAGAAAATTGGTTCAAGGCTTGCGTTCCATATCTTATGTTGAGCCTTCCAATCCAGCAAATTATTCTTTGCTTCAAATTTGTTTTTTCAGAGAAACTTGTACTTATTTTTCATGTTGTTTTCAATGAATGTTTATATATAGATCATGTATGTTGACTCGCTGGAAACCAACAAGCTGGATGTAACAGAGAGTGGGACTAGGATTATGAATGGACAAATAGGATAATGTTGGTCACGACACTAACAACAATGGATTTGATAAGTTACCGTGTTTTTTTTTGGTTGAGATTTTATACAGCGATTTTTTTTTTTTGAAAGGGATTACAACTGCGTATTCAACAGAGAATACAAAAACAGAGCAGAAATACACAGCAGTACAAGCAAAGGATACCCAGCACAACAGCAGCATCAGGGATCGCTGCCGAACCTCCGCAATGCCTGAACAAATCCTTCGTCGCCGAACGTCGCCGGAGAAGAAGGCGCCAGGCCGCCGCGAAACCCAGGAAGGGAGCCATCCCACTCATGTAGACGACCGCATATGCCGTCCGTCGCAAGCAACGGAGCTGAAAGACGCTTAACGCGCACGGCCATGGCGCCGCCTTCCCGCAGCCACCCCTCTTCCATCGAGCCCTGCACCGGGCACCACCACAGCTCGCCGGAGTCCCCGCCGCAAGCAAGACTTGATCCCACCTCCTCTCCTCGCCACCTCGGCCGGCCAGAGAAGGAAGAAGAACAAACCTGAAGAAAGCAAAGCACGACGCCAGCAACACCTCTCCCCACGCCACCACGGCCGGCAAAGCAGGTCCGAACGCCGCACCAAGGACCATCGGGCACCACCAGAATCCCAGAGCTATTTCTCCTGTACAGACGAAGAGGGCAGCGAGCGCCCAGCACCAGCTCCCCGCACCGCCACAGCACCTCCAGCACCTCCTCAGCGTGGCCAGGAAGAACCACCCCGAGACGAAGAAGATGGCAAAGGACCAAAACTCCAGAAGACGCCCATCGCCTCCGCCACGACGGCCGATCTTTGAGTACGAAAACTCGCCAGATCCAGAGATCTGGGAGAACACAACACCGCTCACCCGCCGACGCCGGCCAGGGAGAGGAGGAGCGGCGGACGTATTCACCCACGACGGCACCGATTTCCTCCCCAAATCAGTGCGCCAGGGACCTAACTCTACCCTATCTACACACCGAGCGCCGAGGAACGAGATCCCGACCTCCTCACGCCGCCGGCGGAAGGGGATCGGGGACGGCTCTCCCTTTTCGCCTCTGAGGTACTGTAGAGGAGAGGAGGAAGAGACGGTAGTCGTCAAGAAATTGTCTCTGATTGTTCTTTTTATACAGCGATTTTATACAGCTCAAGGGATGATATAGGAACAAGCCATCTTTCTTCTTAGCGGAGCCTTCAGCAGTTGATGTGTTCATCAAAATGCGCGCCCCAGACAATCACAATGAGGAGGTAAGGATGGCAACTCCCGTTGGCCTTTTAATTTTCATTTTTCGTATGATTTTATTTTCGGATTTTGTACAAATGATACAAAGATTTTTGTGTGTAGAAATATAACTTACGCTTTTTCCATGTTCTTTTATTTATGTAACAGAAAATGGCAAAGTACATGGCAGCTGTCACTATTGTGCACAATGATTTGGAAGATGGAATGGCAAAGTTTTTAATTTCGTTGTGAAGCAAAGACGTCAACAGTGGGGCAGCTATCCAGGTTCCAGGAGATTTTTGTGACTCCAGGAAAAATACCAAACGAAGGGGTTGTAAGAAAGATGCTGATTGCGTTGAAGGAACTTCTCTTTTTTTTGGGCGTGAAGAAGCTGCCAAGCCCCGCCATATCTCACATGTGCATAGCTTCAGTCCAAAAGATGAAGCTGATGTCATTAGAAGCCCAGATATCAGAGATACAGCCACATCAGTTGTAGAAGACACTCCTGTAGCTGTCACTTTGAACGAGGAGTCGTCGAAAAAGAGAAAAACCAAAGACAGAAGCAGAGATAGGCAACTTAAAACGATGCACAAGGACTTACAAGCAGCAATGCCCGATCAACCGGTGTCATTTCAGAGCCCACATCAGACCACAGACAAGGGGAGCAAACCGGCTGCACATCCAGATGTCAGCCAAAGCAGCATACCAATGCGTGCAAAAGGATTCAGTGTAAACATACGTGCAGAATCTGAACAGAGAGAAGAAACTTGGAGTTTCTTATCCGTCTAAAGAAGTACTCCTCCATTCCAAAATACTTGACGTATATTTGTCCAAATTCGAATGTATCTAGACATGTTTTAGTGTGTAGATACATTGGACAAACCCAAGTTTAACTATTTTGGAATGGAAGGGAGTAGCACAAAGGATGTTCAAAAGGATTCAGGAATATGAAGCCAAACAAGCCAAAGCAAAACGTATCCGTGAAGAAGCCAAAGCAAAGGCAGCAAAAGAAGAGGCCAGCAAACTTCAAGGTGAAGCAAGAAAGAAAGCGGTGGAATAAGAAAAAAAAACCAACACTGCATGCCATAAGCATTGTTGAGCAGAAATAGAAAGAATATGGGGACACCAACATGATCTTGGAAGAAGTAGAAGAAACAACGGCTGCTGCAAAACATGTACTAGTAAAAAGAGCCAAGCTCACGACAAAAGAAGCGGATACAACTAGGCAAGGTGAAGATTCAGAGAATCATCAAAATGCTGATGAGGGTGCAAAGAAAAAAGGCACAAGATAATGCTCAAATAAAGAAGAATAAGCGTGAATCAAAGAAAGAGAAAACTGCAATAACTTCACCGGCAGAAGATCTCGCAGATACACAAGTAGAAGCCTTCACAGGTGTTGTATCAATAGAAGCACCTCCAACGGCTGGAAACCTTTGGATGCCTCAAGATACATCTAACCTAGCTTACTAATCCTGGTCAGAAAACGGTGATTTTAACAACATTTCATCTCATCAGAAGTTTCATCGGAGTCATTTAGAGATCAAAGACACCTTGAAGACACCTTGAAGACGTCTGTGCTTAGGCTTGATTTTGGCTCTATCGTGGCAAGTCAGCTTGCACGTCCGAGAGGAAGGGATCTAGGATAGTTGTCCATGTTTGAGCGCTTCACAGAGAAGGCAATCAATGTGATTATGCTTGCTCAAGAGGAAGCGAGACGTCTGGGTCACAACCAAGTAATCTTCTTTCTCGGTATCTTTGAAATTGAATAAGCGCGTGTAATTGTGTAAAGCGCCCCAAAAGGTTGCGCAGTAACTTGCCCGAATCTCCTTTCAAGGGTACAATCAGGAATAGTTTAGGAACAATGGTACCATAGTTATCTCGCTTATAATTGTCAATATCCATGAAAGCAGAAATGGTAATTATTGATCAAATTGGAAAAATGAATATCCTGGAGAATTGTACAATAACACAACACATGATTTTTTGAATGCTTAATACTACTTCAATTAAGCTGACAAGCAGACAAGTAGTACAAACTAAGCAGACAGGAGTTATACTTAAGATCACGATGAAGAATATGCCATTAACTGAATGCTGAAATGTAGAAGATTGAGAAGTAAATAGAACCCAATTAAGTTGAGCCCGCCAACTAAAGAATGTCATTTCCATCTTGTCCAGCTGTAACATATATTTTGTCATATTCACGCAAGAAATGAGCAAGGAACCCTTTGTACAGCAAAAACGCTAGAGAGAAACCGAAACAGAGGCGAAGTGGAAACTTGAAAGTTGCATTATATAGTGCCTTCCCTGGAAAACAAAGGCTTTCCAATTCTCTGGGTCATCAACTTTTGGTACAGTAAAAATCAGCAAAAGCAAATTATTATCAACCCCCACAAGTAAAGAATGATTATCACTTGCATGATGACAATAGATCAAATCAACCAAATGAGCAAAGAGGACACAAGAATGGAAGGAAAAGGCTAAAAGTGTGCCTACCAATATCAAACAATAAGGAAGAGGACACAAATAATGTTAGCACACTAACAAATAATCAAGTTCGTTCATGCCTGCCTCACATACCAAAAGGGAACAACAGAAGAGATATCCCAAAACTGAAATAACATCAGCACACACAGACATGCTTGGGACAATTGCAGAAAGGAAGTTAACAGCAGTACTAGAGTCAAGCAGTGTAACAAACAGCAATTTTGTTCATTGTCATCAACACCAATAATATAGCAGCTAATTACTCTAATAACTCAGTTCATTGTCAATTCCAGCTTCTAACCAGTGAGTCATCATTTCTATCAGTTGAACCAACTCAGCACGCATATCAGCTGTGTACAACATACATAACACTGAAGGAATAACAAAATTACCCTGCTCCCATAGCATCAACTCATCATCCATGTTAAGCTTGGTCGCACCTTTCTGGCCCACCACTGCAAAGCTAGAATGAAGAAATCAGACCCTGAGGATCTGCAGTTTATTGGCGAACGCAATGGCAACCCAGTCAGGTTGGGTTGCTGACCACTGCAGCTGCTCAACTTCCGCCCCTGCCGTGTAAGCCAGTATAGGGTCAAGACCACCCTCTGCAGCTGCAGCAGCATTGCCATTTCCATTGGCACCGCTATTGTTCCCAGTGCCCATGGAGGACAGATCCCATATGAGTGCCTGTGAGTCGTCTCCAGCAGTGCAAATGTGGCAAGATGAGTGAGGCGCCCATGCGATAGCATTGACAGGAGCATGGTGGCGGTGGAGCTCGACAACAGGAAGTGTTGGGTAGCGAATGTCAAGCACAACCACCTTGGGGCTATCCATGATGATGGTCGCCATGTACCTTGGGTCCTGCTTGTTCCACCCCAGCCTAACCAATGGCGTGGGCGACACAGTCCCACCATCTGCCGCAGGAGCAGAACCACCAGAACTACTCTCGTAGATGATTGTCGAATGCTCCTTGTCCCGAAGATCAAACACGCGGACCGAGCCATCAGCAGAGACAGACGCAAAGACACCAGCGCCACCCCAAGCAATGTCGTATACCTCCTTGTCATGGGCAATGAGCTGGGTGTCGACCGCCTCACGCTCAACGTCCCAGATGGTGCATGTTGTATCGATGGATGATGTTCCAATCCGTCGTGGGTCCGCATCGTTCCAGTCAAAGGAGGTGAGCGGGCCACAGAAGTCGCTGTTGCGGTTGCCGTTGAGCTCGCAGCACAGCTTGGCGCCCGGCTGCTGGCCAGCAGGGGCGCCGTTGCAGCGTACAGAGCCATTGCTGGAATCGGCGGTGGCGGTGGCAGCGTCGTCGTCGTCGTCGTCCGTGCTACGCCAGATGCGGAGGATGTCTGCGGAGGTGGCGAGCAGATCGGGGCGGAGGCCTTGGGGGTCCGGCACGAACATGGTCTTGGTGGGAGGGAAAGGGTGGTCGAAGGAGAGCACGGGAGCGATGTCGCCGGAGGACTCGTCGAGCTGGACCACCTCGACGCGGTTGATGAGCTGCTCAAGCAGACTGGCGATGGCGAGGCGGTACTTCTTGTCGCGCCGCACGCTCCAGTTCATGCCGTAGATGTGCCAATCGGCCTCGTAGGTGTAGATCTCCGACCGCTTCGCCTCCCCGCCGCCGCGGCTCCCGCCGTTGCCCTGCTCCTGATCCGCCCACCCATCGCCGTCCCCAGCTACGCCGCCGCCACCCATGTCAAGGGAAGGGAGGGGATGGGGAATCGCAGATTTGAAGGTTCTTGATAGGGAAAGGGAAGAATGGTGTGCGGTGAGGATGTGTGGCTTTCGGGGTTTGGTCAGGACCAAGAGTCAGTCCAGGACAACCAAGTAGGGCTGATGGCGGGCGGTCGGTTAACTGGGCCGGGGATATTCGCAAGGAGATGGCCAAATGGGCTTAATCGGCCGCTGAATTAGAGTAGGATTAAGAGCATCGCTGCCCTTTTTTTGGTTACAGTGCATTTGTCTTAGCGTTTTAGGGCACGAAACATTTTCAACTCCTCTCCAACAGCTGCCCTATTTTAGGGCATACTCCCTCCGTTTTTTAATATAAAATGTTTTAGGATTTGTCTACATTCACATATATCTAGATGTATGTAGACATATTTTAGTGTGTATGTGCACTCATATTAGTATGCATGTAAACAACACGTTGGATAGCTAAAACTTCTTATATTTATGCACGGAGGGAGTACATAGCTAATTTCAAACCAAATTTGAGACAAATTTAGGATAGTTCGACGACATTTTATACATATACTTCGACAAACTGACCCAAATTTAAAAGTTCAACCTAAACTTCGACTGAACATGCTAAAAAGCGAACTAGAGGCCGGATTCCCTCATCAGTGTCTTCCAATCGACACCAGATTCGTCGTCGGAATCAAAGTCTGATAATCCGGACTCGTCGGAGTCCTCGATGTTGATCACCGGAGCCGAGGGTCCAGCAACTGTAGAAGGGCCCGTCTTCGGCTTCTTCGCGCCCCGGCTCGCGAAGAACTCCTCCTCCGCCTTCACGAGGTCGGGGTTCTCCTGGCGAAGCTTCTCCATCGCCGCCTCGTCCACCTCCGCGGCCCTCAGTCGGCGGCGTGCCTCCCGGTCTTCCTCCTCGATGGCGCGGCAAACCACACGGAACCCCGGAGCCACGGCCGCGGCATCCTCGATGATCTCGACGTCGGAGAAATTCATCTCCGACCTCGGCCGGCCGTACTGCCACGCGACGGCATCGTGGGCGCGCGCTGCGAGCTCCGGTGTGGGGAAGGTGTCGAGCCACATCCGCGTGTGGTCCACCGTGATCTTCGCCGTGTACCGGCCGGAGTCACGGAGCCGCACGCTGCGGAAGACCATCCCGCTCCGGACCGGCGACGCGGGGCTCCTCCCGTCGCGGCGCGGCCGCAGCGAGTCGCGACCACCGTTGCCGCGGCCGTAGCCACCGGATCCGCGGCCCCCGGAGTTGCGGCGCGGCCACATGGTCGCGGAGGCGGCCGGAGAAGAGCCGAATCCCGGTGCGGCGGCGACGGCCAAATCAAGCGTCGGCGGCTGCCGAATCAGGGCCAAATTGGCGGCGGCGGGGGTGGGTAGTGTCGGCGAGGTTGGGGAGCGTCGGCGGCGGGCAAATCGGGGGGCGAGCGGCGGCGGGGCGGGCAAATCGCGCGTGGAGGAAGCGGGTGGAGGGGAAGGGAAGTGGCAGTTGGCCGCGCACGCGGTGAAAGGGAAAATATAGGGCAGGAGGCGCGCACGGGCCTCTCTGCCTGGGGCAGAGAGGATGAAAATATGGGGCAGCCCTATAATAGGGCACCGTTTAGGGCAGCTATTGGAGATGGTTTTTTGCCCTCTCGTGCCCTATAAAACCGTTTTTAGGGCACCAGGCCTAATTTGGGGCAGCTGTTAGAGATGCTCTAAGTATAGTTTTCACCCCAAAGGTCACACATTCAACCTGAACTTGAAAACCATATGATTTCAACCCTCAAATGTATCAAACTGGATGAATAATCCTCTGCTAGTGGTTTTCGGTGAATTTGGTCGGTTTTGGGCAAAATGAGACGATTTTGTTGACGTTGACTCATGACGCTGACGTGGCGCCGTCTGCTAACGTGGCGCTGATGTGGCCGTCGATGAGAGGATCTCTGGGCCGGTACATCTCGCCGGAGATCCTCTCATCGGTGGCCACGTCAGCAGATGGCGCCACATCAGCGTCAAGAGTCAACGCGAGCAAAACGGTCTTATTTTGTCCAAAACCGCCCAAATTCACCGAAAACCACTACCAGGGGGTTATTCATCCGATTTGGTCATTTGAGGGTTGAAATCATATGGTTTTCAAGTTCAGGGTGAATGTTGTCCATAGGGTGACATTTGGGGGTGAAAACTATACTTAATCCATTAGAGTATTTTAGATGTTAGAGCCCGGAAAGGAATATCCGGCTAGAGCCCAGAGCCTCACCAGCCGGAGCATGGAGCGCCGTCGCACCTCGCCACTCCAGACCGGTCCACACTAGCCAGAATACCTCGTTGGGCCACCACGTCAGAACCTCGCCGAGTTGGGTGTAGAATCCTCGTCTGAGTGCCCCACGCTGGAACCTCGCCGAAGTGAAGGAAGGATGCCTCGAAGCTGCCTGGTCTACCTTGACTGTCCCTGGCACCTCCTCGGTGGCTCCACACTACCCTGATAATGGCTCGACCATGACAATCAACCACACATACGACTACATCAACCCTTGGCAACTCAAGTTGGCAACTCAGAGGCATGACGACCGTTGCCCAATCAATGAGCGAATAACAAAAGGCACGCTCCGACCTATATCCAAGGTGTCACTAGAAGGTCGTCACACCCCAACTCGGGACACCCCATTACTACCGGACATTTAGGTGTCCACTTAAAGCTCAGATTCTGGTGAGTATATGCTCTTTATCTTAGGACTTATGGAACTGTCACAATGATGTATCTCATTTGCCTGTTATCCACCATGCTACCCGCTATGCTGCATGAGCTTGACATGTAATCTTTATCGCGAATGAACATTTTACCAAAGGTTATAAAAAGCGTCTCAACGAGAACTGAAACCCTAGATTGGTTCTGGATTGCCTTCTCTGTCTCCCGTACAGGACCGTACCGGTTCACGCTTTAAGCCTTTATTAGCAAACATGCCCATGCGTTTGAAGGGGTGGTTTTTCGTGAATTTCATATTACAACCATCATGTGCAGAACCGTTTAAAATAGCATCCTCTATTCTCACAAGGGTTCGGATTATAATGCTCAACTTTTAGTAAATCGACACCAAATATTTATAAGAAAATCAATTATTAGATTGCTAGAACAAATTTTATACTGAAATTTTGAACCTTAATACAAATTGTAAAATACAAATGTTCTTTTTTGTGTGAAAAGGTCCCAGGCATTAGAAGAAACACCAAACAGTACAAAACATCTCAACAAAATTGAAAATTACAATGAGATACTTGAGATGCCCTTCATCTTCAATCTTCAGACAATGTCATAGACAACCAAGTCAATTGTTGAAACCCAAACTGATGCGCTTGGGCATGTGCGGCAGCCAAGAGAGATCAATGCTTTGATCAAACCTGCATGAACTCCTATGTTCTAGACCATTAGCTGTCATTCTGATTTCTGATCATCCATGCGTCTCAGCGCCCTGTTCTTTTCCTCCTAATGTGTGCACAATTCTTTATTACGACTTCCACACAAAGAACACTCAAACACGATGGACTATAGTTGTTCTTTTCTTCTTCTTTTTTCTGAACAAGGAACGGCCCGAAGGGCCTATCTGCATAAAACTTGTCGATCGGGGTACATATTACAGAGGACACCAAATAAAAATTACACATCGATCCTCGCTATTTGCACGAAACACCCTAGAAAGCATTGAAGAAACGTGATCGGGTCGTTCAGCTCCACCACACAGAACTCGACCGCCGGCCATCCCTACTGCCACTGGGGATAAGACCACTTGGAGCAGCAAGGACGTGGAACGACCCCTCGAATCCATCGCAGGACCTCCCAATAGGAGGTAGAAGAAGCGCCACCATGGGCGCCTAGAGAGGCTGCCTCTTTAGCCATGATCACGATGGCAACTCATGTCCACCGTGTGATGATCTCCGGTCTACAGCTTCGATCTTCCTTGCGGCTGCCCAGATCCATCAGTAGCAGTAGTGGCAAAAGCCTTCCTTCTGTTAGCACCAACGAAGAGGAAAGGGATGACCGCCACCACCGCCCGCATCTAGACCGCCACCACGAATAGGGACCTTATTGAAGGAGTCCACGATGGTGCTGGCCTCCATCGCCCTAGCTCCAACCGCCGGAGCACCTCATCGAAAAGACAAGCATCCAGGTAGTGCCAGATCTGGTCCGAACAACCCAACGCCCTCCAAACTATAGGCAAGCAGCCCAACACCGAGAGAACACCGCAAGCAAACCCTAATCTACTCTGTACAGCCCAGAACACGCATCCTCCTCGACCTCTAGCGACAGCGCTCCAGAGAGGAGAGACGAGCGGTCTGGGGAGCTGGAGAAAGGGAGGAGAGAGAGAGAACGGGGGGAAATGGCACTGCGGCTTTTCTTCTCTTGCTAGCGAGCATGATGTACAGTTTGGCATGTACTCTGTATATCTACCTTTGCATGCTTTAAGGCTTGGCATGGGATCATAGTGGCCTAAATTGCAATTCACGCTGGGATGGCATTCCCCACGTTTCGTTCGCTCGTCCAAACAGAGGCGCCACTGCGATCAGGTGCTCCCTCTTTAATGGCTTCGCGTGTATTCTAGAGGGTGGCACGTCCCTCCTCGTCTTGGAATGATAGACTGATGCAGAGGTCGGGTCACCTGGACGGCTTGTTGTCCTCCCTCGGAGATGGCGCGGCGGCAGAAGCTTTTGCTCTAGGGCGCCAAGCTGGTCAGGGCGGAGAACAAAAGAGGTCGAGAAAGGGTCAAATCGAAAGGCGTCGGGAACAGGGGCTCGGTGGCAGGACGGGCTGAATCTCAAGGCTAGAGGAGCATCTACGGCCATGTTATGCTACGACTAAAATCAAACATCATCAACACAACAGAATTCAGACATGGCTCTCAACTCCCTTTATTTAGCTGAATTTCAGAGGAATGATTGGTCCCGATCTAGGGTTTGAAGGAGGAGAGATACATACCCGACAGAACACGACAGCTAGGGTTTAACCTAGAGATACAAAGATACTTCTTTATAGGCTTGGATCCGCGCTAAATAGCAGAAAGAGTAGCGACATACTAGAGAGTAGGTGGCTAAAGTTCTATTGGCGATAAGCTATAGTGTCAGATTTCAAACAGTGACTGCTGAAGAGTCTTGGGCCATTTGTTAGGAGATCAATGGCTCTCGTAGCTTCTTATGGCGCGAAACGGTATGTAGCAACCAGAGACGTTAATCTAGGAACAAACGGTTGATTTGAAATTCGACAGTACTTCATCTTCAGAGATGTTTAGCTCGTCGGGTTCAGAGTTCCTGACAATCCCCCCTTGTCGAGCTCAGACTTGTCCTCAAGGTTGAAAGGAAGGAAACACTTTCTGGATGAAGCTTGAGCCTTCCCATGTAGCTGCTTCAATCAGTAGGTTGATCCACTTAACGAGCCACTGAACCAATGGTATGCTGATATCTCCCTGCTTCCTAGGTATAAGCTTGCATTCCAGTACTTTCTCTGGGCCAGTAATTTGAATGTTGCCTTGAGCATCCATAAGTGGAAGTGTTAGTGTCGGAATGGCCACCGGTCCATGATGCTTCTTTAGTTGGCTGACATCAAATGTGTGGTGCAAGGTACAACCATATCAGGAAGAAGTAATTTATAGGGAGTGTTACCTACCTTTGCCAGAACTCTAAAGGGCCCATAGAATTTGGAATGTAACTTAATACTTATGTGGATATCCATTGAAGAATGCTTGTAGGGTTGAACTTTCAGGTAAACCATGTCACCAACAGCTAGGTTGCCGTTCACTTCTGTTTTTGATTGCGAATTGAACCATTCTTTCTTGTGCTTGTTGCAGATTTTCTTTAATAACAACATTTGCGGTGTCACGATTGATGAACATCCCTGATGCAGTTTCGGAGCTTGAATCAGGCAGAAACATTTCAGCAATCTGTGGGGGAGGGAAGCCATATAGAGCTTGAAATGGGGTCATTTTCAAAGATGTATGGAACATGGTGTTGTACCACCATTCAACAGATGTGAGCTAGGATTTCCATTTCTTCGGCTGAGCAAAGGCCATGCACCTAAGATAAGTTTCAAGACATTGATTTACCCATTCAGTCTGGTTGTCTGTCTGAGGATGATAGCTAGTACTCATGTGTAATTTGATTTTCAGTGCCTTGAATAGTTGCTGCCATAGGTGAGTAGTAAATATCATGTCACTGTCTATAACTATTACCAGGGGAAGTCCATGTAATTTGAATATGTTATCATGAAAAGCCAAGGCAACTGTCTTCATTGTAATAGGGAAACACAACGAACGAATGAAGAACGAAGGGAAACGCAAAGGGGAAACATGAGGGGCGGTGATAAAACACGGGGTAACTAGCAAATCCTACTAGGAAGAATCAATCGGTAACCTGCCCTGAGGGTAGCCCCCGATTCTCAAATCCGAAGTCAAACTTGCTCTTAATTGAAACCTTTTCTCTTCACCGGTAGGTCCACCATTCCAATAGAATCCACTAGGGGAAAGATTGGCTAGTAATCTCAATTACAAGGCAGAAGCCTTGTACAACCCAGGATTCGAATCCTCGGAGAGGTCTTGGTTTCCACAAGAGGAAAGTAGGAGCAAAGCTCAACAAGTCAAATCATAATAGTCTAACCCTAACCCTAGGAAGAGGAAGAACTATATATAGTCTAGTGGGCGAAGGGGTAGGTAGCTGGGTCGTTACATGGGCCTTGACCTGAATTCCTGGAGCGTGCAGTGGTAGTACCGGCGAGAGGTGGCGGTAGTACTGCTCCTGGCAGGGTGGCGGTAGTACCGCTGGCACCGGCGGTAGTACCGTTGCGACGCTCGGAATTAATTTGCATCTTGTTGGCTGTAGTACGTGGTAGACACCCGGCAAGTACCGTAGGGACATCCGAAGGGTTTTCGGCGTGGACGGTAGCTCGGGCGGTAGCTGGGGCGCTAGTACCGCTGCCTGGAACTGGCGGTAGTACTGCTGGCGCGGCGGTAGTACCGCCGCTGGAGCTTCTTCAGCTTTAGATTCGTCGTCTGTGGCCTGGCTGGAGTTGGGGCGGTAGTACCGCTGGTGGACCGGTGGTAGTACCGCCGCCTGGGAGGAACCTTCTTCTTCGTCTTGGCTCCCGTCTTGTCCAACTCCTAGGCTTCCTTGGGGATCATCATGGGGGTGGTTCCTGAGTATACAAAGCACACTAGCTTGAGGTAGCAAGCCATTCATGGAATCATGTAGATCATCGAGGGCTAGGAGTGAGTTCACCTTATCATGTAATGTCTTGACTCTAGATCTTGTCATTCGTCCACTTGGGTCACTTGGTGTATGTTGGGCTACATCACCCCCCCCCCCCTTGGGAAAGAGTCTTCCTCGACTCTTGGTCTTCCTCATCACTTGGATAGCCATGGAATGGTGATAAGTCGGTGACGTTGAAAGTGTCATGGACCAAGTACTTGGACTTGGGGATGTCGATCTTGTAGGCATTGTCGTTGATGCGCTTGAGCACCTTGAATGGACCATCTCCTCTAGGTGCTAGCTTGGACTTTCTTTCATCGGGGAAGCGGTCCTTGCGAAGATGTAGCCACACTAGGTCACCCTCTTGGAAGATCATGGGTTTCTTGTTCTTGTTCATCTTGGTGGCATGATGCTTGTAGTGGCTCTCAAGTCTTTCACGTGTAGAGTCATGAAGGTTCTTGATGTAGGCAATCCGCTTGTCGAAGTCCATGTTGACACGCTCTTGAAGTGGTAGCAGAAGGATGTCGATGGCGATCTTGGGGTTGAAGCCATAAACGATCTCGAAAGGACTCGGTCTTGTTGCTCGATGTTGTGCATGGTTGTAGGCGAACTCGGCGTGTGGGATGCACTCCTCCCAATTCTTCAAGTTGGGCTTGATCAACAAGCGAAGTAGAGTAGAAAGGCTTCTATTGACCACTTCGGTTTGGCCATCCGTTTGAGGGTGGTAGGCGGTGGAGAAGAGCTGCTTGATTCCCAACTTGGCCATCAATGTCTTCCAAAAGTAGCTCACGAACTTGACGTCACGGTCCGAGACAATTGAACTTGGCACTCCATGAAGGCGAACGATTTCCCTAAAGTACAAAGAGGCAATATGTGAAGCATCGTCGGTCTTATTGCGAGGAATAAAGTGTGCCATCTTAGAGAATCTATCAACCACCACAAAAATTGAGTCCTTGTTTGTTTTAGTGCGTGGAAGTCCTAACACAAAATCCATAGATATATCCGACCACGGTGCATATGGAATGGGCAAAGGTGTGTAGAGGCCATGAGAGTTTAGAGATGACTTAGCTTTGAGGCATGTTGGCCAACGGCGAACTAGGCGATTGGCATCTCTCTTCATCTTAGGCCAATAGTTGTGAGTGTTGAGCATGGCGTATGTCTTGTCTCGCCCAAAGTGTCCCATGAGTGTACCTCCATGTGATTCCTTCAAAAGCAACAAGCAAAGCGAAGACTCGGGAACGTAAATTTTGTTAGCTTTGAACAAAAATCCTTTGTGCAAATAGAAATCATCAACTCCTTTGTTTTCGGAACACTTGGCAAAGATGTCGCCAAAGAAAATGTCGGTAGCATAATGCTCCTTGATTTCATCCAAACCCAAAACACTAATGTCAAGACGTATAAGTAGGTTGGTCTTGCGGGATAGAGCATCCGCAACCACATTCCCTTTACCCTTCTTGTATTTGATCACATAGGGAAAGGATTCCATAAACTCAACCCACTTAGCATGTCTTTTGTTCAAATTTGTTTGGCTTTTAATACTTCAAAGACTCATGGTCGGAGTGTCTGACAAATTCCTTAGGGCGAAGGTAATGTTGCCACACAGCCAAAACTCGAATCAAAGCAAACAATTCCTTGTCATAAATGGGGTAGTTCAAACGTGCACCATCTAATTTCTCGCTATGGTATGCAATAGGACTACCATTTTGCATGAGAACTCCTCCAATGACCAAACCACTTGCATCGCATTCAATCTCAAAAGTTTTCGAAAAATCCGGTAGGGCAAGGTGCGGAGCCTCGGTCAACTTCCTCTTAAGCTCATTAAAAGCAAATCTTGTTCTTTGCCCCAAATGAATGGTACATTCTTCTTTGTAATTTCATGGAGGGGGCAAGCAATGGTTGAAAAATTCTCAATAAATCGGCGGTAAAATCCGGCAAAACCAAGAAAGCGGCGCAACTCGGCAAGAGACGAAGGGAATGGCCAATTTCAAATTGCACTTATTTTGGTTTCATCAACTTCAAGTCCATTGGAAGATACAAAAAATCCCAAGAAAACAAGTTTGCTAGTGCCAAATGTGCATTTGGAAAGATTGGCAAAAAGCTTTTCTTTTCTAAGAACCAACAAAACTTGAGCATCATGAGAGTTGTGCTCTTCCAAAGATTTGCTATAGATCAAGATGTCATCAAAGTAAACTGATGACCCACAAGTATAGGGGGTGTATCGTAGTACTTTCGATAAATAAGAGTGTCGAACCCAACGAGGAGCAGAAGGTGCTGACAAGGAGTTTCGGTAAAGGTTTCACTGTAAATGCTAGCAGACAAGTTTTTAGGGGTTTTTGATATAGCAGGTAAATAAAATGCGAGTAAGTAAAAGACAGTAATAATAATTGCAGCAAGTGGCCCAATCCTTTTTAGAGCAAAGGACAAGCCGGTTGGTTTACTTATGATGACAAAATGTTCTTGAGGACACACGGGATTCTAGTCAAGTGCTTTCGCTTCACATAGTTGATTAATCTTTATTGTTTTGATAAGTGTTGTGTGGGTGAACCTATGCTAATGCACCGCCCTTACTTGGACTAATACATACTTGTGATTATACCTCTTGCAAGCATCCGCAGTTACAAGAAAGTAATTAAGATAAATCTAACCACAGCCTTAAACTCTGAGATCCTACGCTCCCTTGTGCACCGGTATACTAACGGGGGTTTAGGTTTCTGTCACTCCGGCAACCCCACAATTAGCAACCAAATACACAATGCACTCCTCTAGGCCCATAAAGGTGAAGTGTCATGTAGTCGACGTTCACACGACACCACTAGAAGAATAGCACCACAACTTAAATATCAAACCATTAAATATTACTCAACATAATTCCACTACTAACAGCGTGACTTCTCCCATGTCCTCAAGAACTAATCGAACTACTCACGAGACATCATATGGATCATGATCAGAGGTGATATAATGATGGATAACGATCTGAACATATACTTTAATTCACCGATAAAACTCAATAGCATCAACCACAAGGAGTAATTAACACCGGGAGAGTTTCCCCTATGAACTAAACAAAGTATAGCCCTAGATGTTACAGCGGAACGAGATGGTGCAGCGGTGATGGTGGTGATGGCGGTGGAGATGATGATGATGATCCCGATGAAGTCCAGCGCGATGACGATGAGGATGGCGATGATCTCCCCCTCCGGGAAGGAATTTCCCCGGCAGATTTCTCCCTGCCGGAGAGCTTTTCTCTCTCTGTGGTTTCCGCCTCGTGGAGGCGGCGGAATATTTTCTCACGGACCCCCGTGTCTTAGGGTTTCTGGGGGATGAAGTACGCGAAGGGGGAGCGCCTGAGGTGGGCCAGGGGCACCACACCTGGCCAGGGCGCGGCCAAGGTGGGCCCCGCGCCCAGGGGTGGTGTGGGCCCCTCCTGGCCCATCTCAGCCTCCCCTTTTGGCTTAGTCCATCTTCTGATAAAATAGGAACATCTGTCTTCTCGGAAATATTTTTAGTGCTCCAGAAATATAGTGCCTTGACGTTGCTTTTTCCAGCTGAAATCTGACTCCGGCAGTTAATTATCCAATGATCATCAAACATGCAAAATAAGACAAAATAACATAAGTAACTCCTCTTAATATGAAATATATCATTGAATAACAGTAAATTATGCTATAAAATAGTGATGCAAAATGGACGTATCAACCCCCCCAAGCTTAGACCTCGCTTGTCCCCAAGCGAAAGCTGAGCTCAGTAAACTAGAACAAAAGTTTATGGAGTGAAGCGTCGATAATAAAGAATACGGACAAGAAGCATCAGTAATTACTAAACAACACACTCATTTTAAACAGCAACTACTCTTCATATAACCTAACTTGAACATGAGTAGTGAAACAACCACAATAAAAATACACGAAGGAAATTATAGATTAGTAATGGCACACTTCATTCTTGGTCATAGAACAATAAGCAATCAATACTTATCTTTCGAAAGGAGTCTTTATATTAGAGCTTATATTGCAGAACTTCCACACTCAATTATCACACCTTCTTTACAGTCATTGATAACTTGCAAAGCTATATTCTTAGAGGCAAAAGTCTTTGTGCTAAGACAAGAAAGGATAAAGACATGATTGACAATATTAATGATATATATGGTTGAATCACAACAACTCAAATGCTTGCTCAAGGAAGAAGGAAATAGGTGTACTGACTCAACATGAAAAGTAAAAGAAAGGCCCTTCGCAGAGGGAAGCAGGGATTAAGTCATGTGCTAGAGCTTTTAAGTTTTTGAAATCATATAGAGAGCAAAAATTAAGTTTTGGGGTGTTTGTTAATTGTCAACGAATGGTAGCGGGTGAAAACAGTATTCTCCCTGTCAAACAGACTTTTAAGAGCGGCTCCCATGAAGGACGTTATTTCTACCAGCAAGGCAGATCATCCCTCTTTCTCTTTGGTTTACACACGCAGATATTTCACTGTTTGTCAATGCTTACTGATAATTCAGGGCAAAAGTGTGAAGAGAATTAAGCGGTTAAAGTTGTAATTAATTGGGACTGGGCATCCCGTTGCCAGCTCTTTTTGCAAGTTATTGGATAAGCGGATGTATATGCCACTAGTCCAGGTGTAAAGTCTGTTTGACAAGTAGAATAAAGGATAACCACACTACTTCCTCATGAGCTAGTAAACATTGACACAAAAGGGAATAATAACATTTTGAATAATTTAAAGGTAGCACATGAAAAATTTACTTGGAGTGGCAAAGAAATACCACATATAGGAAGTTATGGTGGACACAAATGGCATGGGTTTGGTTCAAGGATTTGGATGCACGAGAAGCATTCCCTCTCAGTACGGTGGTTAAGGCTAGCAAGGTCATGTAGCAAGCATAAAAGTTGGGGGATACACACAAATATATATGTAATAGAAGCAACCATGCTATCTTCCCTGTAAGCACAAATGTTTTAACTCAAAGAATACTAATCTTATTGGCTAGCAAGAAAGAAAGATAAAGGGATAATATTTTTGCATGTAATTCCCTCCTTCTACTTAAGTTTTCATGGTATTGCTACTAATGACCAATACTAAGTTTGCCACAACTAATATAATTTACTTAATGTACCCAAAAGTGGCGTCAATACTAATGGCAAGATCAGCACATAAAGAAGATTGCAGGCTAAAATAAAATGTACCGAAAGTAAAGGTGGAACTTCTCATTAATATTCTGAACAAAGACACACTCAAACCAACGGATACATGGATAACTAAAGGATTGACACTCCACATCGCAAACCATCTTATAAGATAACTTCTCTACTCATGATATGACCACGAAATTATAAAAACGAAAGGATAAAGATGATACTGGGCACTCCCCCAAGCTTGGAACAAGCCAAGGGAGTGCCATTACCCCTTGACGATTTAGGCTTGATCCTTGGTGGCGACTCCCTAATGAGCTTCTCGACCAAATCCTTCAATTCATCTATCTTGTATGTGAGGATGCGGATCATCTCCGAATTGTGTTCGATGCGGTTCATGAACTGGTCAGAAGGTGAGTCCCAGCTCTTGGAATTGTTTCCCCACTTCTCACTGGACTTAGGGCTTTCTTTTCCTGCATTGTTAGATCGATCTATATCCCAACAAGTAGGCAACTCCATCTCCGGAACTCTCTCAAATTGATACTTATGGATGAGGGTATGGAAAGGGTTACTGGAGTTTGAGGCGAGTGTCTTGGGTGCAAAGGCATGACGCGATGCCTCACCACCCATGTTCAGGTTCTTCACAGGATTGAAAGGGTTGGCAGTCACCCCGATGCTTGCAATAGTAGCGCGAGGACGTGGAGTTGAGTCTTCCTCTACTTCATCATCGGTTTCGCTCTTGACCTCCTCCTCGATCCTCTGGTCCATGATGTCCTCCACGCCCTCCTTGCTCTCGTTGTCGTTGGAGAAGACCATGGCGCTCTAAATCCGGAAATAGTTCCTGGCAGAAAACAGCTCGAAACAAAACTCGACGAAAACACGATATACGGACCTCGGGAGATCCGGGTGATTATATAGCAAAAAGTTTTACGACAAAAGGAAGGTACAGGACGAAACGGGGTCGGAGACGGGCTCCGAGGTGCCCACACGCACCCACGGCGCGGCCAGGGTGGGGCCCGCGCCCAGGGGTGGTGTGGTGCCCTCGGGCACCGTTTCCTACCCTTTTCCGACTCATAATTTTCCATATTATGTAAAAACAATAAATATTTAGGTTGAAAAGTAAATCGCGAACTTTTTCTTACCGAAACTGTTACCTATTCCAAATCAGCTTTTGCAGTTGTCTGAATTTGACTTTTTATAAAATCCTCTGGAGTTACCACTTTGATAAGATCAACATCTTCATTATAAGAATCTCCAGAAATGTAATGCTTGAGTCTTTGACCATTAACCACTTGTGGTCTGTCCCCATCTAGTGAATTGATTTTAATCGCACCTGAGCGATAGACCTCCTCAATGATATAAGGTCCTTCCCATTTTGAAAGTAATTTTCCTGCAAAAAATCTGAGACGAGACCTATACAATAAAACTTTTTCACCTACGTTAAATTCTCTCTTAAGAATTCTTCTATCATGCCATTGCTTAACTTTCTCTTTAAAGAGCCTAGCATTTTCATAAGCTGCATTTCTCCATTCATCTAAAGAATTCAAATTAAGCAATCTCTTTTTACCGGCAAGTTTAAAGTCTCTATTAAGTTCTTTCACCGCCCAATAGGCTTTATGTTCTAATTCTAAAGGCAAATGACAAGCTTTTCCATAAACCATTTTGTAAGGAGACATTCCCATAGGATTTTTATAAGCAGTTCTATAAGCCCACAAAGCATCGTTAAGCTTTTTAGACCAATTTTTTCTAGATTTATTAACAGTCTTTTGCAAAATAGACTTAATCTCTCTATTTGACAATTCTACTTGACCACTTGTTTGGGATGATATGGTGAAGCAATTCTATGATTAACATCATACTTAGCTAAGTTTTTCTAAAAGCACCATGAATAAAATGAGAACCCCATCAGTCATGAGATATCTAGGCACACCAAACCTAGGGAAGATAATATCTTTAAGCATTTTTAATGATGTCTCACCATCAGCACTAGAAGTTGGTATAGCTTCTACCCATTTAGTAACATAATCAACAGCAACAAGTATGTGAGTATAACCATTTGAGGAAGGAAAAGGACCCATAAAGTCAAATCCCCAACAGTCGAAAGGTTCAATAACAAGAGAATAATTCATAGGCATTTCATTACGTCTACTAATGTTACCTACTCTTTGACATTCATCACATGATAAAACAAATTTTCTAGCATCTCTAAAAAGGGTAGGCCAATAAAAACCTGATTGTAGAACCTTTTGCGCAGTTCTATCTCCAGCGTGATGTCCTCCATAAGCACTTCCATGGCATTTGCTCAATATTTCTTTCTGTTCATACTCAGGAACACATCTTCGCATAATGCCATCTACTCCTTCTTTATACAAATGTGGGTCATCCCAAAAATAATGCCTCAAATCATAAAAGAACTTTCTTCTTTGCTGAGCTGTAAAGGTCGGAGGCAAATACTTGGCAACAATAAAATTAGCATAATCAGCATACCAAGGACTTTCGCGTGAGCTTACCTTTATCGCAGCCAATTGTTCATTTGGAAAACTATCATTAACAGGTATAGGATCATCTGAAATGTTTTCTAATCTAGACAAATTATCAGCAACAGGATTTTCAGCACCTTTCCTATCTACGATATGTAAATCAAATTCTTGCAGTAAAGTACCCATCTTATGACCTAGGCTTAGCATCTTTCTTTTCCATAAGGTATCTAATAGCAGCATGATCAGTGTGAATAGTAACTTTTGAATCAACAATATAAGGTCTAAATTTATCACAAGCAAAAACAACTGCTAAAAATTCCTTTTCAGTAGTAGCATAATTCTTTTGAGCGGCATCAAGTGTTTTACTAGCATAATGAATAACATTTAACTTCTTGTCTACCCGCTGTCCAAGAACAGCTCCTACAGCAAAATCACTAGCATCACACATTATTTCAAAAGGTAAAGTCCAATCAGGAGGTTGAACAACAGGAGCTGTGATTAAAGCTTTTTTAGAGTTTCAAAAGCTTCCTTGCAATCATCATCAAAAACAAAAGGTACATCTTTTTGAAGAAGATTAGTGAGGGGTTTTGAAATTTTAGAGAAATCTTTAATAAACCTCCTATAAAAACCGGCATGACCGAGAATACTACGGATACCTTTCACATCCCTTGGACAGGGCATTTTCTCGATTGCTTCAACTTAGCTCTGTCCACTTCAATACCTCTTTCAGAAATTTTGTGCCCTAGGACAATTCCTTCATTAACCATGAAATGACATTTCTCCCAATTAAGAACAAGATTTGTCTCCTCACATCTCTGCAAAACTTTATCAAGATTGTGCAAGCAATTATCAAAGGAAGTTCCGTAGACGGAAAAATCGTCCATGAATACTTCCACAATTTCTCACAAAAACCATGAAAAATAGCAGACATGCATCTTTGGAACGTAGCAGGAGCATTACACAAACCAAAAGGCATACGTCTATAAGCATAAGTTCCATAAGGACAAGTAAAAGTTGTTTTCTCTTGATCTTGTGCTTTAACAGCAATTTGTGAGAATCCAGAATAACCATCAAGGAAACAAAAATGGGTTTTCTTAGACAACCTTTCTAACATTTGATCAATAAAAGGCAAAGGATAATGATCTTTCTTAGTTACTTTATTGACCTTTCTAAAATCAATGCACATCCTATATCCCACTACTACTCTTTGAGGAATAAGTTCATCATTTTCATTTGGTACAACAGTAACTCCTCCTTTCTTAGGGACACAATGCACAGGACTTACCCATCTACTATCAGCAATAGGATAAATTATACCAGCATCAAGAAGTTTTAATACCTCATTTCTTACCACTTCTTTCATCTTAGGGATCAAGCGACGCTGATGCTCAACAACAGGTTTTGCATCGGGTTCAATGTTGATGGCATGTTGACATATAGTAGGAGAAATCCCCTTTAAATCATCCAAAGTGTATCCCATAGCTCCTCGATGTTTCTTTAGTACTTCTAATAACCTTGCTTCTTCATTACCTGAAAGTTTAGAACTAATAATAGCAGGATATACTTTCCTTTCATCAAGATAAACATACTTAAGATTATCAGGTAACGGTTTTAAATCGAAGACAGGATCTTCCTTAGGAGGCGCTGAGGTACCCAAATCTTCCACAGGCAAATTATGCTTAAGTATTGGTGGTTGACGAAGAAAGGCATTGTCAATCTCATTCCTCTCCTCCATAAATACTTCACTTTCGTGTTCCTCCATGAATTGCTGCAAGGCATTGTTAGGAGCAACAGCAATAGAAGCAAGTTGTTCAACTTGAAAATTCTCATTAGGTAATTCAGTTTCATAAAGTTGTTTACCAAACTTAGAGAAATTAAACTCATAAGATTCTCCATTAAATTTAGTGTAAATTTTCTCTTTCTTACAATCTATAATGGCACCACATGTATTCAAGAAAGGCCTACCAAAAATAATGGGACGCTTTACTAGCAACAGAACCAAGTACTAGAAAATCAGCAGGGTATTTAGTCTTACCACATAAAACTTCAACATCTCTCACAATACCAATTGGGAGATAGTTTCTCTATTAGCAAGCTGAATAACCACATCAATCTCCTCAAGTTCGCAAGGACCAATTTCATGCATAATTTCTTTATAAAGATCAAAAGGAATAGCGCTAGAACTTGCACCAATATCACATAAACCATAATAGCAATGTTCTCCTATTTTGACTGAAAGCACAGGAACACTTGTTTTCCTAGCTCTACGGGATGTGAAACAATATTAGAGGCATCTTCACAAAAGATAATATGTCCTCCTTCTACATTTTCAGTTACCAAATCCTTTACTATTGCTATTGTGGGTTCTACCGCTATTTGTTCAGCAGGTTCTAAAGCTTTCTTTGCACTTTTATTAACCACACTAGCTATGATAGAATGTTCCCTAATTTTAACAGGAAAAGGTGGTTTCTCAATATAAGGTTCTGGCAAGATACGATCAACTGTATGAACTTCAATGTTTTTAATATTGGCAGAATTAGTATTATCTTTGTAAGGCAAATGATACTTATTGCAACTTTCTTTAGGAACATCAAGATAAGAGGCAAAAGCCTTGTAACAGTTTGCAATAACTTGAGAATCAAGACCATACATATCATAGAGATTACGAAAATTATCAGTATTCATAAAAGTTTTAATGCATTCGTAATCATGCTTTATACCTGATTCTCTACCTTTGTCGTTCTCCCATCCTTCAGTATTTTCCTCAATCCGATCAAGAAGGTCCCATTTAACTTCCTCTTTATTACGCGTAAATGATCCAGCACAAGAGGTATCCAATAGAGTTTTATCTTGAAGAGAAAGCCTTGCATAGAAGTTATCAATAACAACATTACCAGGAAGCTCATGAATGGGGCATTTGAGCATTAATGATTTCAATCTCCCCCACGCTTGGGCAATACTTTCTCCATCATGAGGCCAAAAATTATATATATGATTCCGATCTTGATGAATTTCACTAGGAGGATAAAATTTAGAATAAAAGAGAGGCACAATCTCCTCCCAGCCAATAGAACGCCCATTTTTCAGCATCCTATACCATTTTGCAGCTTTACCAGTCAACGATATAGAAAACAATTTCTTCTTGACCTCTTCCATTGAAATACCTGCACACTTGAACAACTCGCATAATTCATGAATAAATAGCAAATGATCCCCAGGAGGGACAGTTCCATCTCCTGCATAGCGGTTATTCGTAACTCGTTCAACAATTTTCATAGGTATTTTAAATGGAATTACTTGATCAGGTGGTTCCTCTTCTACTACCTTAGCAGTGGTAGTAGTATTTCCAAACAGGGATTCAAATGGAGATCTCTCCATGATAAAATAAAGTAGCAAGCAGAAATAAAAATAGCACCTACAGTAAAAGTTTCCTTACCAATTCCACTTACCAATAGCGCTTCACTCCCCGGCAACGGCGCCAGAAAATAGTCTTGATGACCCACAAGTATAGGGGGTGTATCGTAGTACTTTCGATAAATAAGAGTGTCGAACCCAACGAGGAGCAGAAGGTGCTGACAAGGAGTTTCGGTAAAGGTTTCACTGTAAATGCTAGCAGACAAGTTTTTAGGGGTTTTTGATATAGCAGGTAAATAAAATGCGAGTAAGTAAAAGACAGTAATAATAATTGCAGCAAGTGGCCCAATCCTTTTTAGAGCAAAGGACAAGCCGGTTGGTTTACTTATGATGACAAAATGTTCTTGAGGACACACGGGATTCTAGTCAAGTGCTTTCGCTTCACATAGTTGATTAATCTTATTGTTTTGATAAGTGTTGTGTGGGTGAACCTATGCTAATGCACCGCCCTTACTTGGACTAATACATACTTGTGATTATACCTCTTGCAAGCATCCGCAGTTACAAGAAAGTAATTAAGATAAATCTAACCACAGCCTTAAACTCTGAGATCCTACGCTCCCTTGTGCACCGGTATACTAACGGGGGTTTAGGTTTCTGTCACTCCGGCAACCCCACAATTAGCAACCAAATACACAATGCACTCCTCTAGGCCCATAAAGGTGAAGTGTCATGTAGTCGACGTTCACACGACACCACTAGAAGAATAGCACCACAACTTAAATATCAAACCATTAAATATTACTCAACATAATTCCACTACTAACAGCGTGACTTCTCCCATGTCCTCAAGAACTAATCGAACTACTCACGAGACATCATATGGATCATGATCAGAGGTGATATAATGATGGATAACGATCTGAACATATACTTTAATTCACCGATAAAACTCAATAGCATCAACCACAAGGAGTAATTAACACCGGGAGAGTTTCCCCTATGAACTAAACAAAGTATAGCCCTAGATGTTACAGCGGAACGAGATGGTGCAGCGGTGATGGTGGTGATGGCGGTGGAGATGATGATGATGATGATCCCGATGAAGTCCAGCGCGATGACGATGAGGATGGCGATGATCTCCCCCTCCGGGAAGGAATTTCCCCGGCAGATTTCTCCCTGCCGGAGAGCTTTTTCTCTCTGTGGTTTCCGCCTCGTGGAGGCGGCGGAATATTTTCTCACGGACTCCCCGTGTCTTAGGGTTTCTGGGGGATGAAGTACGCGAAGGGGGAGCGCCTGAGGTGGGCCAGGGGCACCACACCTGGCCAGGGCGCGGCCAAGGTGGGCCCCGCGCCCAGGGGTGGTGTGGGCCCCTCCTGGCCCATCTCAGCCTCCCCTTTTGGCTTAGTCCATCTTCTGATAAAATAGGAACATCTGTCTTCTCGGAAATATTTTTAGTGCTCCAGAAATATAGTGCCTTGACGTTGCTTTTTCCAGCTGAAATCTGACTCCGGCAGTTAATTATCCAATGATCATCAAACATGCAAAATAAGACAAAATAACATAAGTAACTCCTCTTAATATGAAATATATCATTGAATAACAGTAAATTATGCTATAAAATAGTGATGCGAAATGGACATATCATACACTTCAACAAATTTTCCAATAAATGGTCTCAACACATGATTCATGAGATGTATGAAGGTAGAAGGTGCATTGGAAAGACCAAATGGCATAACAAGCCATTTATAAAGGCCAAGCTTTGTTTTAAATGCGGTCTTCCACTCATCACCTTCCCACATTCTTATTTGGTGGTAACCACTTTTTAGATCAACTTTGGAAAAGATAGTGGCACCACAAAGCTCATCCAACAAAACATCGAGGCGAGGGATAGGATGGCGATACCTAACGGTGATGGCATTGATGGGCGACAATCCATGCATAGGCGAAGTGTGTTGTCGGCCATGGGGACGAGGATCACGGGCACGGCGCATGGGCTCAAGCTTTCTCAAATATGTCCCATGGAAAGGAGCTCTTGTATTTGCCGCTCAATTTCCTTGGTCTCCTCGGGGTTGGTGCGATATGGGGCACGGTTCGGAAATGGTGCACCGGGGATGAGGTCGATGCGGTGCTCGATGCCGCGAAGAGAAGGTATCCCGGTGGCACTTCAGCTATTGTGATTCGTATGTAAAAACCCTGATCTAGTAGATTAGATTAATTAGATTTAGGTATTATTTTGGGATACCGTAGATAATTATTTGTTTGATCAAGATCCTCTGTTTCCTCTGTTTATTTTTTATTTTAGGGCACGCATTATATTTTATACCACTGTTTTGGATTAGACAAGATTAATTTGGTTTGATCGATCAGAGTAGAAAAGAGGAGTATGTTTTAGATTCCATTAGATTAATTAGATTTAAATATTATATAGTAGATACTTATTTTATTTATTTTTAAAGTTGAATTTGTAGTTCTCGTTCCGTCTTAGTTTCATAAATAGCTTATATGAAGATCTGTTGTTAATTACTTACTATTTATTTTCTTCCTGTATATGAAACTGCAGTTGTGGCCTGGTGGATGAATGCCCTCTGGCGTTGTCTGAATTCCTTCGTTTGAAGGGAATTTCATTCGCCTCAGTCGACATAAGGGGTGACTTTCAGGTCATGCACACAACCTGGCCAGGCTTCTTCGTCCCAATTGATTTCCACGTGGATATTCAGAGGCATTTTCGGGTGGCCGGAGCCGAGAGGAGAGGCAATGGCATGGCCGCCCTGGCAAACACACTAATCTCCAATTTCTACTTGCGGATGAATGCCGACTTCCCTTAGTCACGACACCACTTCTGGGAGGAGTCCCCACTTGATGAAGTGAATCTGAGATATGCAGCTGTGGATGGCTATGTCTCCTACGAGCTGTACCGCAAGATCAAGATCATCGAGAGGGGTCGAGCGCACCTCGTCCCAATTGCACCACCACCACTAGCACCACAGCCCCCTAGAGCAACGTACTGTCCCGGTTGCTTTGAGAAGGAAAGCTCGAGCGGCGCCAAGCGCTCTAGGTGGGATGCCGGGAATGACGACGACGCTGGTGGCTCGGGCTGCACGAAGGACGACGACGGCACTCGTGCAGGTGGCTCGGGTGGTGCTGCAGGCGCTGGAGGCTCGGGTGGTGACGACGGCGCTGCTGGCTCGAGTGCACCGAGGAGTACTGGCTGGCTCTTCGTCAAGCCCCAGATTGACAATAGTTGGTGATCTAGTGCTTCAGCGCGCGGCGCGCCTCTCCTGCGTAGCCCAAGATCATGATCCAGCTCCCGGCCGGCCTATTAATTTACTAGTAATTTAGAAGGATTAGCTAGCTATAGCTTGATTTGCTTTGAACAATATGCTTTATGTTTGTATTTGTGTGCGCCTGTGAATTTGTGTTAGGTTTAATTGCTACTCTATCTGTATGAATTTGTCCATGTCATTTCATTAATATTAATTAATTTTACATGAAAACTCCACGTTATCCATTTCTTTAACAATCTAATTATCCACATCAATAATTTATAATACACACTCATTTCATGCCGATTAAATTTGCACGCGCTCGGCTCCGCCCCAAAACCTATCCTCGGCTTCTAGCCCCCGTCCCCGATGCAACTAGTACTACTCCAGTTACCATCCCCTCCGGTCAGCCGTCCGCCAGTTATTAGCCCCCTCCCCTCCGGCCCCGTCACCATCCGGATCCACAATGCCTCGCCGGAAAGTCACCTGGTACGCGAAGCTTACCCCAGAGCACGGCGCGGAGCTGGAGGCGGAGATGCGCTACAGCGAGATGGAAAACGACATCCCCGACCACACAGCGGACGTGGGCGTGGCTAGGACCGACGAAGTTGCCGCCGGCGAGGCCGAGGCTCAGGACAACGCCATCGACACAGGCGGAGACGAGAACGAGGGTCGGGCACGTACACGTACGTGCCGGAGGAGTTCCGGCTGGCCATGGAAGCGGAGCACCTCTCCTACACCATGGGGCCGGAGCACCGCACGGCGGAGCAGCAACTCGCGGATGAGGCCGCGGACCGTGCCTAGGTGGTCCAGTTCACCGCGGACCACGACCTACTTGCTGATCAGTTTGCCGCGGCGCTGCATATCGTGGACACCGTCCACAACAAGGGGCGGAGGCAGGAGTCAGAAAATCCTTCTCCAAAATCCACAACTAGGCCGGCGGAGGAGTTCCGGCAGGCCATGGAGGTGGAGCACCTCTCTGACACCATGGGGGCTCCGACGAAGAGGAGCACATGAGTATAGTCCTCGTCGATGCTACAACATGTGGACGGGGCACCTCTCCTACACCATGGGGGCTCCGACGATGAGGAGTAGGAGTTCCGGCTGGCCATGGAGGTGAAGCACATCTCCGACGAAGAGGAGTATAGTAGTGTGGTCCTCGTCGATCCTAGTTTTATTTTGCTACTGTATATCTTTCTACCTCTTATTGTACGTATTGTTAGTTTATCTATGAAGTTGGTCAAACTTGAGAAGGTGGACAAGGACAACTCTGAGCATTTTCCTCTTTGGTTCGTCTTTATACAAACTTCATGCGCAGTCCAATCCTAGTACATCAAACGAATTGTTAAAAAAAAGTTGGACTGAATGCTACAGTTCCTATGGGATTTACTACAAATGATTAATGAACTAACTAGGTGAATTCATGGTGTTTCTCCTAACTTATTGATTAACTTTATATAGCTATAACAAAGCATATTGCTAATGCCTCTTTGTAATTAAGTCACGTCCACCATTTCTCCGCTGAACGGGCATTGACCTAACCCACTTGGCTTGCACATGTATGTTCATGACCATTATTTTTTACTCCCACACAAAACACTGTTTCGATCTGAGTTCTGAGATAGCCATGGGCACCTCATTATGAGTACTGGTTTCATCAATAACAAATTGAAAATCTACTTAATTATCTTTTGAGGGGAATCAAGAATACTTAATATAGGCCCATCATGTGATGTAAAGCTAAATGGCCATATATCTCTCCCGCGGGTGTCTAATACTCTAATTAACAAAATAACTCGATATGAAAGAAATCAAAACATAGGTAATGTCATTAGAGTACTTGTTTCATACACATAGTGTATCATGCATATAGTAAAACATAGTGTATCATGCATATAGTAATTCCTCCTTGTTTCCTCCAACCAAGGACGATGGCACCCACTGGGTTTGGGGCCCTGTTTGGCACCTCCGTACGCGCCTCCAACCCTTCTCCCCGCCCCCACCGCCCGCCTACGAACACGTCGTCGGGTACAGAAATTCCCCATACCCTCCGCCCGTCGGGTTAACAGGACCCGTGGTACCCGCCAAGTTGCACATGTCCCGGCAAATACAATTCACAACAAGTAAAATAGACACATTCAGCCATTTGGCACAATAATTTAAACAAATTTGTGGCAAGTACATACGTAATGACACACACACAGCTTGCTACGTGGCAGTGCAATTGACAACAATAGTTTAAAAATTAAAATTTTAAGACACACACTCCAACCCTCCGCTTCCCCGCGGTGGGTTCTGGGCATTTATTTTCCGGGCGGCGGCGGTGTGGGCTCAAAGCCATGGCCTTGCTCGAGTCGGCCCTCACCGAAATTGCTCCCCTCGTCCAACTCGATCGGCTCGGACTCATGCAATATGCATGCGTACGTCGGGCCGACGACGACACAGGAGCGACGGCGGCTGGGACTCGGCCTCTAGCGTGGTGGTTCGCCACAACGGGAGGAGCTCTGGCATCAAAATTAGTGAGTTAGGGTTTCTCTTTAGCCAAGCACCAGAGTAATTCTGACACCGTGTTGCAGCTCTTCCAACTCCTACTGGTTCGATAACCTCTGTTTTGTAATCAAGGCAAAAACTCCTACTGTGCTGCTTCATACCTTCCTGTTGGGGTTTTCAACGGGCGGTTGTAGCCGCATCAAGACACTTTTCTGGCGCCGTTGCCAGGGATTTGGGGGAGTTTCGCATCACCCTTCTTTTTATTTTGTTTTTGTCTTGCTTAGTTTATTTTTGTTTAGTCTTGTTTTTTTTTTAAATTAAAAACTACAAAATAAAATAAAATTTTAGATCTTTGTTTTTATTTCGGTTTGCTAGTTTATCTTGTTTTTATTTTGCTAAGATGCGTTCAGCTGAGAATACCAAGTTATGTGACTTTACTATTACCAACAATAGATAAGGTGGATGCTATTATGTCTACGCTTTCTGGTAATCAAGTGCCTATTGATCCAAATAATGTTTCTTTAGCTTCTTTGGTTGCTCAAGAGGAGAAAGTTGATGTCAACTTCATTAGAAATAATTTCAACAACAATGCTTATAAGAACAATTATAGTAGTAATAATTATAAGCCATATCCTCCCAATAGTGGCAATGCTTATGGTGATTCTTATGGTAATTCATACAACAATAATAAAATTCTGCCCACTGATCTTGAAAGTGTTCTTAAGGATTTTATTAGTGCACAAAAAAAATTCAATAAAACTATTGAGGAAAAACTTGATAGTCTTGTCTCTAAGGTTGATAGTCTTGCACATTATGTTTAAATTTTGAAAATAAAAACTATACCTCTTGACATTAAGAAAAAAAAGTCTATGAATCCTATACAAATTAAAATTGATACCAATATTAGGATGCTAGCTGAGTTGCATGCTACGTGGGAAAGAGAGGATAAAGAAGCTGAAATTGCTGAAAAGAATAGGATTGCTAGTGTTTGTACTATTTTTACTAATAAAGATGTTAAAACTTTGAGCACTAGTGAGTCACCTACAGGTCCTAAACATGCTAATGGTAAAATAATTGGTGTTGGAGAAGTCTCTACTTCGGTTGAAAAGAGCCCCAATTTTTCTGATAGCACTAAAACTACTCCTGATAAAAGTGTTGAAATTTTTCAAGCTGTTAGAGATGATGCTCCGATTGTTTTTGATGATAATGAATTTGATTTTAATAGTTGCAACCTTATTGAGGTTATTAAGTTCTTACAAAAGCTTGTTGAAACTCCTAATGCTAGTAAAATAAACATGCCTTTTACTAAGCATATTACTAATGCTCTTATTAAGGCTAGGGAAGAAAAGCTTAAACGTGAAACCTCTATTCCTAGAAAATTAGAATATGGTTGGGAACCCACTATTAAAATGAGAGTGAATGATTTTGATTGTAATTCTTTGTGTGATCTTGGTGCTAGTGTTTCAGTTATGCCTAAAAAACTTTATGATATTCTTGACTTAGCACCACTAGAAGATTGTCACTTGAGTGTTCATTTTGTTGATTCTACTATGAAGAAACCTGTGGGTAGAGTAAATGATGTTCTTATTATGGTTAACAATAATTATGTCCCTGTTGATTTATTGTTTTGGATATTGAATGCAAAGCCTCTTGTCCTGTTGTTTTGGGAAGACCTTTTCTTAAAGGGCTTATTATTTTTGTGCCCTGGTTTTCTTTGTTTCCTCGTTTGTGCCCTACTTGCTTAACTTTCCTCGTCTGTGCCCTACCTGGGCCTTTCGAGGCCCGCAGATGGCCAAGACGGTCGTTTCCATCTAGTCAACCTCCTTTGACCGTCACTTGGCCTGACTAGTGGGGTCGGCCTGGGGCACCTCGTAGTTGAGTCATACGTGTTAGTGTTTAGTCCCACCCCGGTAGTCGGAAGTGTGCGCGACCTCTTTAAAATCCCAAATATTCGATGGCTATCATTAGCATCAAACGAAGCGGGGTGGAACTGAGCCCGGGCCCCCTTCATTCGATGCTATTTTTATATCCATTGTTGTGTAGTCACTCGCTTGTTCAGATCTGCCCCTAAAATTGTACGGAGTAGATAATTTTGCTACGGATGATTAGTCATTTCTCCCACCTCGCTAGTCTTTCAAATCTGCCCCAAAAAATATAGATAATTTCTGCTTATCAATAGTTTTGTTTCATTTGGATAATTGGTTTATTAGTAAATATCCTTTTTTGCTTTGATCTTAAAGAGCGCTTAAATCATAAGCAATTGGTCCAAATGACACGATTGGTTTATCATAAGCGATTGGTCCAAATGACAGAGAGCATATGATCGATGGCAATTACCTCTAACGACTGATGATCAGCAAATAAACAAATCCTTGAGCAACTATAAAAAAAAATCCTGCAGCTATCAGATTAGCCTGCTTCTTCAGATCATTCACTGCCTTAAGTGCTTGTTCAACTTCTTCAGTTCGCCTCCCAGTTCTGCAACCCCCATCGGCGGAGCAACGATGTCAGAGGGCAAAATCTCCACATTCGACGGCAGATTGAGCTCGCTGGTTGCGCCCCCCTTCGAATCAATTAAGCCTGCCCGTTGAAGCCTCGCAATGTATAAATCCAACCACTCAAAATGGTCGCATGGATCCATCCCCTGAAAAAGTAAACATGAACCCTAAATCCCAGATCCGGGCAAAAAATTAAAAAAAAAACTGGAAAAATCAAAGCAAAAGGATGCGAGAGACAGATCTTACTTGCTCGGGTTTGCCCTCGCATGTCAGAAACTCGCGTCCAAAATTGGCATTCTCCTTACTAGCACAACATTTCAGTGGCACGATGCGTGCGCATTTAGGACATCGCGGCAACAACACCACATGCTGCTTTGGCCATGAGGGGCGGTAGCCTGAAGTGTAGGAGCTCGACATATCTCATCGGCGTTGCTGCTGTCCTTCATCGCCGAAGAAGAAGAAGAAGAAGAAGAAGAAGAAGAAGAAGAAGAAGAAGAAGAAGAAGAAGAAGAAGTGGAAGAAGAAGATGGTCCACACTCTGTCTCTGCGCGTAAAGAGGAGGCAAATGGTGGGTGCGCGTAAAGAGGAGGCAAATGGTGGGTGCGCGTAAAGAGGACCCACCTGTCATTGGGTATACAACGGTCAACTCGTCAGCGGGTAACGGTCATATGCGGCTGTTGCCACTCCACCATTTTTGTTCAAAATATTTGAACTAGGTATGACAAATAAGAGTTCAAAATGAACGTCCATCATTTGTACGCAAAGAATAACATAAGGGAGGCACAATCCCAGAATTTTGAATGGTCACTCTTCCATTTTTGACCTTTTTTTTTGAAAACTCTCATAAAATAGAGAAAAGTACAAAAAATATGAAATCCAGCGGGAATCGTCTCTTTTAGTGTACTACTGTCAAGGAAAAATCATAAACTTGGAATTCAAGATTTTGAAAAAACGAGTCTTCTCAAAATGGGCTATCTTGGATGAACATTCATGGGATTCAAGCTAGATTACCAAGCTCATGCTCATATCCATAGCTAGCCTTAAGCTATGATGACCAAACTCGGCACAAACATGGGTTTTGAAATTACAAACAATATTGCCGAAGAAAAGATTCCAAGAAAATTAACCTTTTTTGTAACTTCTATTTAGTGCCAAATTCCTTATTTTTTGTTAAGTACAATGACAAATATGAGTGCAAAATGAACGTCCATAAATTTTACGCAGGGCATGACATATGGGAGGCACAATGCCGGAATATTTTGAATTTTTGAGCTTTCTAGCTATATTTCATGCATTAAACGAGTTTAATAGGATTTAACGCGGAAAATTCATATAAATTGCGGGAACATTCAAGAAATAGGAAATCCGGCGGCAAGCTTCTTCATCAGAATACTAGTTCCTAAGAAAAATAATAAAAATCCAATACAACAAGTTTTGACATAAGCGACACACAGAGCGCACGCGTGTGCGCCAGTTCGCGCCCAGAGCACGCACATAAGGTGTTCGACCAAAATACATCCTTAGAGAAGACACTGAACATATACATCCACCAACAACAACAACGCATAGTAATATTAATCACTCTCTTCTTTGATCTCTTGCTTGATCTCTTGCTTGATCTCTTGCTTGATCTCTTGTTTGTTCTCTTGTTTGATCTCTTCGCTGGATTCGCTAGATTCCTCGTCGTCTTCGCTGACAGCTCGACGTCTTTGCTGGACATCTCGACGTCTTCAATGGCCTCCTCGACGTCTTTGCTGACCTTCTCAAATTTCAGCTTGATGTACTCCTCCTTGATGATCACCTTGATAGCGAAGAGATCACCAAATCGAATTTGCGCTAGTTGAAAGAATAGATCCCAGTTCCCAGTGAACTCGACGTAATCTTCTATTACATGATATGATCCCATGATCTCGACATTGTCTCTCGCCCATAGACGAGAAGCCCCTTGTGATGGAAGTACATAACCATCTACTACCTCAATCTTGAGATGCTACCAAAATAACATGAACATTATCAGAAAAGTGTAAATGACGACAGAGTATCAGAAAAATGTAAA
This sequence comes from Poa pratensis, assembly GCA_947311845.1. NCBI lineage: Eukaryota > Viridiplantae > Streptophyta > Magnoliopsida > Poales > Poaceae > Poa > Poa pratensis. Next base: position 12,645,148 of record CAMZMU010000125.1, on the reverse strand, counting down.
TGAATAAGAAAAGTTTGAATGATACCAGAGAGTCCTCATCTATACCATCGTTCTCAATCCTGCGCACGTAGAACTGAGGGATCTCAAAGAACTCGTCAGCATCCAATTCCCTTGTGGCCTCCTTGAATAAAGCGAAAGATATCGCATTCATTTTCTGAAAAACTGACATCGCTCGGTTCGTGAAATATGGACTTCACAGGGGCTGGCTTGCAGCATTTTTCAATCTGTTTACACTCTGATCAAAGAGACGAAGATATTCAGAAAAATATAAACAACTCAATGTGTAAGAAAAATAACACAAACTAACATACCAGAAGCTTGACCAAAAGGTTTGGTAGCATTGCTTGCGTTAGTCACTTCAACATTGAACACATGATGATTTTCATCATACATGAATTTAACAACATCGCCTTCTTCGATGCCGTAGGCTACACACCGTGCTCTCCACTGTGTTCCACAGATATAGGTCCGAATATGGGTCTTCGAACTATCATTTAGCTGCCTACACAGTGCTGCCCGCTTCGTTTCAATTTCAATTTCCCACCTCTACAGGTAGAAGTAGTATGTATCTCCCTTCGGACACTTAGCCTCCATCCAGTTCTTACGAGGGCCAATGGCCCGGCTCTCTAGAAGAAATCTTAAAGGGCATGGCAGAATCTGTCGGACCAGTGGAAACTAGGGTACCACAGCCCGTATGCCTCTGGCCCAAAAGTCCACGCATGAAGAGCAAGACGAGTCAACGAGTCAACAGAGCATGGCCCACCGCGCCTAGCTCCACCAAGCTTCGCGCGACCAAGGCTAGAAGCCTCGGGAGAACACCTCCCCGAATGGCCAAAAGGAGGGCCTCGCGAGGCCACCCTCGCGAGGAAGGCTGCGCTATCAAGCCTTGCGCGGTACAAGACAAGGACTTGGCACACCCGTGACCCCGCGCCAGTGGGCATGTGCAACTGCATCTTCCCCAGAGTGACGCTCGCGCCAGCAGAGCGTGTTGGCCAAAGCTTTCTACTTTGGTGATTAAAGGGTGCCGACCATCCACGGCAAGCAAAGCGGAGCCCAAGACTTCCCACTTTGGTGCAAGACGGCCGGACCGGCGCTACGTGCCACCGACGGCGTCATCAACAATGTCACCGAAAAGGCCCTACGACTGTGCCATGGACAGTGGCTTTATCTGAGTTAGGGCAGTACGCTGGTACCCTCTCTTGGTGTTATGTGGTAACCCTTCCCACCAAAATCTTTGGGGAAGAGGACCGGAGCACTATATAATAGGGCCTTGCTGCGGCCTTGTGGGGGATCAGATCATCTTCTACCTCGCCACAAACACCAACACTTGTACTGTAATCGCTCCGAGCAGTGTAATCCATCTCAAGCAGGAGGTAGGGCTTTTTCTCCCAGCCTTGATATAAAGCGACTTAAAGCCGCGACGCAACCAGTAAATCGATGTACATCCTTGATCTTTTCTGGTTTTTGGAGGTCCATTACAGCCTTTATCTTGTCAGGGTTGGCTTCAATGCCTCTTTCTGACACTATGAACCCCAATAGCTTCCCCGCTGGTACTCCAAAAACGCACTTTGTCGGGTTGAGCTTCATGTTGTATCTTCTGAGAATCGTGAAAGTCTCTTCCAGGTCGCTGATGAGATCCTGGCACACTTGCGATTTAATCACAATGTCATCCACATAGGCGTGAACGTTGCGACCTATCTGCTCGTGCAAGCAATTTTGAATGCACCTCTGGTAAGTCGCACCCGCGTTCTTCAATCCAAAGGGCATGCTTACGTAGCAAAAGGCCTCATGTGATGAAGGATGTTTTCTCCTGATCCTCCTTCTTCATCTTGATTTGATGGTAGCCTGAATAGGCATCTAGAAAGCATAACAACTCGCATCCGGCCATTGAATCAATCACTTGGTCAATCCGTGGCAAGGCAAATGGGTCATTCGGACAGGCTTTGTTAAGACTGGTGTAATCAATGCACATTGCCATGTGCCGTTCTTTTTCATAACCAAGACTAGGTTTGCCACCCACTCCGGGTGATATACTTCTGTGATGAATCCTGCGGCCAATAGGCGAGCTATCTCTTCCCCTATCGCTTTTCTCGTATCATCATGGAAACACCGCAATGGCTGCTTTACTGGCTTAGCCAAAGGGTTCACGTTAAGGCTATGCTCTGCCAATTCCCTTGGTGCCCCTAGCATATCTGATGGCTTCCATGCGAAGATGTCCTTATTTTCCTGAAGGAAAGCGATGAGGGCCCGCTCCTGTTCTTTTTCCATATGCGCTCCGATGCTCGCCTGCTTAGATGAGTCGCCAGGAACAAGGTCTATCTGCTTGGTGTCTTGGGCCGCTTTGAGCTTCATTGGTGGTTCGGCAGATGGCGTGGTAACTACGCTCATATCATTGGGATCCACCTGCAACTTATAACTCTTTAGCTCTTCAGCGGCACAGGCTGATTCTACGAAGGCCGCATCTCCTTCCTCACACTCTATTGCTTTTTCTCTATCACCGTGCACCATGATGACCCCTCTTGGTCATGGTATCTTCAACTGTAGGTAAACGTAGCAGGGCCTGGCCATAAACTTGGTGAAGGCTATTCGTCCGAACAGAGCGTGATACGGGCTTTGGAATTTTACCACTTCGAAGCATATGAACTCGCTTCTGAAGTTTTCTTCCGTCCCAAAGGTTACTTCCAGGGTTATCTTTCCCACTGGCCGTGCTGACTTTCCTGGGACGATGCCGTGAAATATGGTCGTCGTGTGTTGCAGGCTGGAATCCGTGAGCCCCAAGTGCTTGAACGTGTCATAGTACATGATGTTTATGCTGCTTCCTCCGTCCATAAGCACTTTGGTTAGCTTGTATCCTGCCACATAGGGTGCCACAACTAGCGCCAGCTTCCCTGGTTCTCGCACTTGTGGCGGGTGATCGTCGCGGCTCCAGGTTACTGCATGTTCTGATCACTTTAGCCAATTGGGGGTTACTGGTGCCACGACGTTCACTTGCTGGCTTCTGCGACTTAATTTCTCCTCCCTCTTGGAGGTGTTGATAACTATTGTGTGGTACTGCCCCACCAGCTTGGGATTACTCGCATTGTGCTGCCCGGCGCCTGAACCATGAGCCGCACCAGGGTTTCCTTCGTGATAGTTTCCCCTGTTATGTCGGCTTTCTTCTTTCCACCTCTTGTAATAGTTGCATTGCGCCTTGGTATGGTCTGTTGGCCGCCCATCACCTCCTGTGTGAAGATCGCACGGCCGACTAAAAACTTCTTCCATATTAATTGGACGAGAGCCATTTCCTCGGCCTCTTCCTCGTTGGCCCCTGAATCCTCCACGTGTATTGGCGACAAGCCCAGAGTTTCCTTCTTCACCCTTGTGCTTGTTTTGATTCGCGTTGTTGTGGCTGGTTTGTTGCTGTTGAGGCTTGCTGATATTTTTCTTTCCTTCGACAACGACCTTCTCCTCTTCTCCATCTGATGCGTCCCTGGTCTTGTCCGAGCCGGCATACTTGTTAGCCGCGGCCATTACTTCACTGAGACTCTTGACTTTATCCTTCATGCGACCTAGTTTATGAATCAGCGGCTCGAACTTACAGTTTTTCTCCATGACCAGGACGGCTGAGCTTGGTGGTATATTATCTGAAGAGTGTATTACTTCTGCTACCCTTCTCATCCAGTGGCGGCTTGATTCGCCTTCCCTCTGAATACAACGCTCTAGATCTTCTATATTGCAGAGTCGCTTGCAGGTTCCTTGGAAATTATTTACGAAAGCATCTTTCAGTTCTTCCCAGGTATTTATAGAGTTGGGGGGCGGATTTTGTAGCCATATGCGAGCCACGCCCTCCAACATCATCTAGAGGTACCTTGCACATATCTCTTCTGAAGCATTTAAAATACTCATCCCCATCTCGTAGTTGTTTAGCCAGGTGGTAGGATCCATGCTGGCGTTGTAGTTTGCCACCTTGCGTGGTCTTTTGAAATCTTCAGGGAAAGGTTCCGATCTGATCTTTTCAGTAAAACACGCCGGGCCCTTGAGTCGCGAGGACAAAGTTGTGGATGTGCCCATGGGGTTGTTGACTTCCACGGGCCGCGTCTGCATCGTTGGCATGATAGCCCATGCTTCTGCGGCTTGTTCCTACTGCCTCTGCGCGACTCTTGGTATATCCTCTGGTGGCCTGCTTTGAACGCTTCCTTCCGCTGCAATCCCGTGGCTGGCCGGTACGGTAGGTAGCTGCCCTTCGCCTCTGCTCCGTTGGCCTGTTGTAAGACAGCAGTGCTCAACATCTGTATCGCACGACGTGCTTCAGTGTTGATCGGGTCGTCGCCTATTGGTACCATTTGTGCCAAGATATTAGCCGCGGCGTGCATGTTATCGACGGGGCTTTGGTAGTGGCCTTGTGGGGTGTGAAACCTCCTCGGTTGTTGCGATGGCAGTTGCTGGGCTTCATGGACAATTGTAGGTTCCAAAATTCTTGTGACTGGTTGGACTCCAGCTCCTGCAGCTGGAGTGGGTGGGAATTCTACCGTTGGTTGAGTCGCTCGCGCATGGGCCTGCGAGTTAACTTGTCCTTGAGTCGCGTGAGCGCGGCTATCCTTTGCCGTTCCTGTTGGATTCCTTGGTTCACCTGTTCGAGCCTGTAGCGCTCTTCTTCCATCCTCCGAACCTCGTACAGGAGCTCGGCCCTGGCGGCCTCTATTTCTGTTGCACGGACGGCAGCGTTTGCGGCTGACACCGGGATAAGTAGCGGGTTGCCGGGGGTGCCGATCTTTTGGCTTCTCCTGCAGTTCCTGACGTACTTGCCCCTCCGGCCATATAGACCCCAATTCGTGCCGCTTCTGGCACTGGTGCGTAGTCCCAGTAGCTTTCTTCAAAGACGGGTATGATGGACCCAAATTCTTGCGAGTCCATGCTCTCCATGGACTCTTCTTCATCTTCAGCGACTCCTTCTGCTGAGTCGCCCTCTTGGGCTGAGCTAACAGATCTGCCACCAATGAAACTGACGAAGACGTTGATAGATCCAAACGGGATGACACGGCCGGTTTCCAGGTAATCGGATTCCGGTCCCTAGCTTGAATCGTCAATGAGAGGTGTGTCCTCAACCGTGATGATGCGGCCGACAGCGAGATCTTCAGCTCCTTTCATCGATCCTGCGCGGAACGTGACGCTCTTGACCGCAGGCCCCACGATGGGCGCCAACTGTCGTGGGTTTGTCACGTCAGGTGTCATGGATGACTTCATAGGTGTGGGATTACGCGAGTCAATCATCTCCGAGCTTGGGATCGCAGGAACAAAGATGAACATAGATTTACCCAGGTTCGGCCCCTCAATGTGAGGTAAAGACCTACTTCATGCCTACCCTAGATTGGTATTGATATGATTTATGTGGTGTTACAATGGAGGCGATCCGATCTCGGAACTCGCCGTATGAACTTGGGTTCGAGGGCTTGATAGCTTGACCCCGTCTAAGTCTTGCGAGTCCTCTTTATATACACAGAGGCTCGTCAGGTTACAAGAGTTCTACACGAAGCCGATTGTCTTTCTTGTCTTCCAAGGCAAGTTAACGCCGACCTTCTGGAACCTTCCTTTGGTACGCCGCGATCTTTGGTCGGCCCATCTTTACACGGCTCAATAATAGCGTGATCATTAAGTCGCTATTTTCGGCTTTGAATAAGTCACGGGTTAATTATTCCCCCGACAGTAGGCCCGCACGTAATCAAGATGCTTGGTTACACGCAGACTTTGGACAAACTGGGTTTTCCATTGGGCCGAGAGTTGGCCACTGATTTCATTTTGGCGTCACTCCCAGCCAGCTATGGGAATTTCATTTCGAACTACCATATGCATGGGACAGAAAAGGACCTTAATGAGCTTTGTGGGATACTCAAGACGGCTGAGTGTGACATTAAGAAGTGTGCAGGGCATGGCCAAGTGTTGGATGTGCAGAATAAGCCTAGCTTCAAGAAGCATGGGAAGGCTAAGGAAAAGCTAAGGCTAAGATTCGATCTCCAAGCCAAAGCCTAAGTCCAAAGATGGACCTAAACCTGACACAGAATGTTACTACTGCCATGAGTCTGGACACTGGAAGAGAAACTGCAGTAAGTACCTTGCTTCTTTGAAGAAGAGTGGGAGTAAGACTTCTGGCTCAGGTACGCTTGTGGTTAATGTTATAGACATTTTTCTCGCTGACTCTATTATTAACTCTTGGGTATTTGATACTGGATCGGTTGCTCACATTTGCAAATCGATGCAAGGGCTAGTAAGGAGTAGAAGCGTGAGACAAGGAGAAGTTGATCTTCGCGTCGCAAATAATGCAAAGGTTGCAGCGTTGTCCGTTGGCGTCATGCAACTGCACCTCCCTTCAGGATTTTTTATGGAATTGAATAATTGTTATTATGTTCCAACTTTGAGTCGAAACATTATTTCTCCTTCATGTTTGATGCAAGATGGTTATTCATTTGTGAGTAAAAACAATGGTTGTTCAATATCTAAGAATGATATGTTTGTGGCTTTTGCTTACATTGTGAATGGGTTGTTTATTTTGAATCCTGATGATGTTCATGATGATGAGCAAGTTTATAACATAAGTGCTAAAAGGCTTCGGCCTAATGATTTGAATCCCACCTACATTTGGCATTGTCTTTTGGGTCATATAAGCGAAAAACGCATGAAGAAACTCCATTCTAATGGACTTCTAACTTCGTTTGATTTTGAATCATACGAGACATGTGAAGCTTGTTTGCTTGGGAAGATGACCAAGTCGCCTTTCAATGGTTCTCCTGAGAGGGCGACGGACTTATTGGAACTAATACATACTGATGTATGCGGACCAATGAGCATGACTGCAAGAGGTGGTTTTGACTACTTCATAACTTTCACTGATGACTTTAGTAGATATGGATATGTCTACCTAATAAGGCATAAGTCTGAAACTTTTGAAAAGTTCAAAGAGTTCCAGAATGAAGGAGAGAATCAACGTGGCAAGAAAATTTAGGCTCTACGATCAGATCGTGGAGGAGAATATTTGAGTCATGAATTTAGCGATCATCTGAAGAGTTGTGGAATCGTTCCTCAGCTTACGCCGCCCAGAACGCCTCAAAGAAACGGGGTTTCCGAACGACGTAATCGAACTTTGTTGGACATGGTTCGATCGATGATGAGCCAGTCAGATCTACCATTATTGTTTTGGGGTTTCGCTCTAGAAACAGCATCTCACACACTTAATAGGGTGCCATTTAAATCCGTAGTTAAGACACCATATGAAATGTGGAATGGGAAGAGTCCCAAATTGTCTCTTTGTTTGAGCGAATTTTAGAATTTGCTAATCCGGCTTCTAAAATAGAGTTTTAGGGATTGCAAGTTTCGACGTTAGAACGACTAACTCGTTTTTGCAGATTTATGTTGTGTGACCGGTATGGCCCATGTGTATGTGATGCATGTGTGTAATTTTCATGACCTGCGTGTCGTGAGTACGTCAACACGGCAGGAGCCAAATGTGTTGTCACTTATTGTATTAACGGCCTGCGTGTCGACTTGTGATGATTCTTACATTCCATGTAATTTACTTTACTAGCTGTTAAGCCTGTTAGGCGTAATAGCTTGTAGTATTTCTTGGAGGACTCATCACTCGGAGGGATGGCGCTCATGGACCTTGGAGATGGAGATCATCATGGTGTACAGGTTCTATGGAGATGGAGATCACCATGAGAAATGGGCCATACTGTGTCACAACTATGTGATTGCTATTCCTGTTGTTTTACTGCTATGCATGTTAGATTCGTGGAAGTAGAACGATCCCTCACCAATGTTAAGTTGAACATACACCCCCCCCAACCAAACCTTGCACCATCCCATGTCTTCTACGATCGATGGTGGGCCTATGACAGTAGGGTGCTGACATGGGGATAAAACCCGGGTACCCAAAGACCCACAGAAGATCCCGAGTGAAACGCAAAATACAAGTGCCTGGCCGCCTCCGGCTGCCCGGCTAAGCTGAGCCCGTCTGCCCCGAGCGCAGCCGGACTCCGCCTAGCCAGTCGAAGCGCAGCCGAGCGGCGCGGGCAAGAGGAACTGCAGACTCGTCATCAGCACAGTTCCTAGACAAACAGATAACGACAAGCATCGCCCGCCTTATGCGACCAAGGTCAACGGTGGCAGCCGGATTCGGTTGCTCGCCAGCCGGACGACCGGCTGTCGCGCTCCCACGACGAGTGGAAGACAAGGACCCATGTTGGGCAGGTGCCGGGGCCGTGCCCGGCGCGCCCTCCACGTCGCCCAGGCGTGGGCTAAAGCGAAGCATGGCCTGACGTCTCCCATAGTGCTCAGCAGCCCCGACAGGCGGGAGGCACGGAGCGCCGCCTTGCGCCCGACAAGATCTCAGGCGCCGCCTACCCGGTCGGAGGGGTCCGGCACCGCAGCCGGTCAGCCCTCCACGACGACAGGCCTACCACGACATCTCCTACGCGGCTATGGAGCTCGACTGTGCGAAGCGTAGCACACTGTGCCGCGGACATGCAGCATCACGAAGAAACCCCTCTGTAGCCGACACCGGCCGGCTGGCACGGGCCAGCCGGCCCCACCTGTAAGCCGGACAGCCATGCCTATATAAGGTTGTCCGGTGCCCAAGTAGAAGGGGTAGGTCGCCTCATTCTTCTTCCTCCCCACACCCGAACCATGGAACACTCGAACAGCTCGAGGAGCACCTCTGTACTATGTCCACCTTTGATAGAGAGATCGAGCAGGAGTAGGAGTGTTACCTCCTCCGGGAGGGCTCCGAACCTGGGTACTTCCCGTGTCCGCGCTCCGGCGCAATCCCTGCGGGTGCCGCTGTTGAAGAACGCTGCCCCCATCCCAATCTTAGCCACCCCGTGGCATATGCCGTGTTCCACACCACGTCATTTGGTGCCCACCGTGGGGCAGATGGCAGCAGCCGGAGTCACATTCCGCAAGGGATCCCGCAGCCGTCTCGGCGAGCGAGTCGCCTCCGGCCTCGTCTCGACGTTCGGCTCCATCGACTTCGTCCACGACAACGCGAACTGCTTCGTCGGCTCCGCCTTCCCCAAGGATGGCACTGTCCTGCACTTCGGCGAGCACCACGTCTACATCACCCTCGCGCCCGCCTACCCCGCCAACATCCAGTGCAGCGTCGACCGTTTCCCCGAGGAGACGGCCGGCTGCGAGAGCAACACCGAGACCCGCGTTTACACGGAAGTCAAGGTGTCCGACGTCGCGAGCACCCAGCAGCACGCCCCCGTCAACTCCATCCAGGCTATGCTCCAGGACCTGGCCACGCCCATCGCCGCCGACGCGGATCCCTCGCAGGCCGCCATCATCCTCGAGCAAGCCCGCCAGCGCCTCCTCAGCAGCGCGCACGGCGTCGCAGCCACGCATCGCCGCATGGAAGCGCAGGTCCGCAAGTACAACTTCGCCCACGGCTTCACCCCCATCGCCGTCGAGCCCAACCCGCGGGGAAACGTCAGGCGCAATCTCGCCAACGAGATGGCAGGAGGACCGGCTCCCGATGCCGAGCCGGCCGGACCAGCCAGAGCGCCGCCTACCCGTCGACCCATCTACAGCTCCCCCGCGAAGAACATGAAGGCAGCACGCGCCGCCGCCGCAGAACTGCCCAACCTGGAGGGGGACGAGCTACGCGCGCAGCAGCAGCGCGTCCAGGACCTCCTCGACACCGTCGACCACCAGTTTCGCCAGAATCAGGCCGCATCCGCGATGAACTCGTCGTCCCTCCCACCCCCCCGCCTGGAGCCCCTCCACCCGGCGCAACTCGAGGTGATCGCCAGGCGTCATCGCCACAAGCACCCCAGCTGGGTGGAAACCGCGCGCGCAGCATCAACCCCAGACCAAGCCGCTTCAACGCGCCGGCTGCCGGTGGCGGCCAGAACTACAACAACGCGCCAGCTGCCGGCGAAGGCCAGTACAACTACCCCGACCCGCCGGCTGCCCGCAGGGGAAGCGTCCACGACCGGCTGGGAGATCTAGGCCCGACATTCGGCCCCAACGCCCCGTCCGCATCGACGCCCTGGAGAGATCCCGCCGGCTCGAAGAAGAGGAGGGCGAGGTCCACCGGTGCTTCGGACCTCGCATCGCAAGAGAGCCTTTCCCGTGGAAATTCTCCCTCGCGTGCGACACACCCAAGTACAACGGAAGCACGAAGCCAGAGGACTGGCTATCCGACTACGTCACCGCCGTCTCCATCGCAGGCGGCAACAAACGCGTAGCGGTGCGCTACGTGTCACTCATGCTGAAGGACTCGGCTCGCACATGGCTCAACACCTGCCGGATGGATCGATCAACTCCTGGCCGGACTTCCAGCAGGTCTTCGTCAGGAACTTCTCCAGCACCTACAAGCGCCCAGCTCGTCCTCGCCAGTTAGCCAGCTGCACCCAGGGCAAGACCGAGTCCGACCGCGACTACCTGATGAAATGGTCAACCCTGCGCAACACCTGCGAGGAGTCCACGACATCCAGGCGGTCGGCTTCTTCATCAACGGCTGCCGGGAGGGCACGATGCTCAAGCACGCGCTGCTCCTAGACGAGCCAAAGTCCATGGCAGAGCTCATGACCATAGCAGACAAGTACGCCATGGCCGACTCCGCCATGAGAGTCCCAATGCAAGTAGATGGAGCCGGCAGGACACAAGAAAAGCTGGCTGCGAGAGAGCCAGGCGGCCCCAGCAATGACAACCGAGGCAACCGCGACATCCGAGACAATGGAGGCAACCGCGACAACCGCGACCGCCGCGACGATCGAGACCGAGACAGCCGGAAGAGAAGCGGCGTGCCAGATGGACGGTACGAGAACCGTGCCATCAACACAACCGAAGCCGGCCAACCGGCTGGCGACGACGGTGGGAACCGGAATCCCCGCCAGTGGAACAAGCCAGAAGGGCGATACGAGGACCGCCAGTGGGCAAAGCCAGCATACCTGTTCGAGGACATGATGAACGGCCCATGCCGATACCACAGCGTGATCGGGAAGCCGGCCAGCCACACGATGGCGCGCTGCAGCTGGACTCTCCGTCTGCAACGCGGAGAGGGTCCGCCGCCTCCAGCACCCGGCCCACCCCCTCCCCAAGGTGGCATCAACATTGGCAACAACCAGCGCAATGAGCGCCCAAGACAGCCGGCTGCCGCAGCCGGCACATCTCGCAACGTGTACCCCAACAAGGATGTCGCGTACGTCATCTCCATCATCGAGCGCAACGACAAGCGCAGCCAGCAGCTGCGCGTCGCAGAGGTGAACGCAGTCGTCCCCGCCGTCCAGCAGCTGATGGACTGGGCAAACCAGCCCATCTCCTTCGGACCCGGCGACCACCCGGACATCATGCCAAATCCCGGGGGCTACAGCATGCTCCTAGACCCCACCTTCGTCACCGAGCAAGAGTTCGCCATCACCTTCTCCCGAGTGCTCATCGATGGAGGAAGCAGCATCAACATCCTGTACAAGGACACCGCCAACAAGCTGGGAATAACCGAGGCCCGGATGAACCGCAGCCGGACGATCTTCCACGGCATCGTGCCGGGGCAGTCCTGCACACCAATCGGCACCGTCCGGCTGGACGTCGTCTTCGGAGACAAGAATTTTTTTTGCCGTGAAAGCATCTATTTCGAGGTGGTGAACCACCGCAGCCCCTACCACGCCATCCTGGGCCGCCCGGCTCTCGCTCAATTCATGGCCGTACCCCACTACGGCTACCTGAAGTTGAAGCTGCCGGGCCCGAGCGGCATCATCACCGTAGCCGGCGACTTCAAGAGCTCCATGGCATGCGCCTCAGCCGGCTCGAAGCTCGCCGAGTCACTGGTAGCGGCTGAAGAGTTCAAGGAGATCAGGCGCGCCGTAGCGGCAGAGCACCCGGCGGTACCGGATGCAAAGAGGCAGTCGGGCGAGACGCAGTTTCAAGCCAAGAAAGGCAGCAAGCAGGTTCCGCTTGACGCAAGCAAGCCGGACGGGAAGTTCCTCACCATCGGAACACCCTCAGCGACAAATAGGAAGGCGAGCTCATCGAATTCCTCCGTGAGAATCGGGACATCTTCACATGGTCTCCAAAAGACATGCCGGGTGTACCGACGGAGTTCGCTGAGCACTCTTTACACGTCAAGCCGGATGCTAGACCGGTGAAGCAACCTCTCCGCCGCTTCGGAGAGGAGAAGAGAAGAGCAATAGGAGAAGAAATCGCCCGGCTACTCGACGCGGGCTTCATCATGGAAGTGTACCACCCGGACTGGCTCGCCAACCCAGTCCTGGTGATGAAGAAAAACAACACCTGGCGCATGTGCATCGACTACACCAGCCTCAACAAAGTGTGCCCCAAGGATCCCTTCGCCTTGCCACGCATCGACCAAGTCATAGACTCCACCGCCGGCTGCGACTACCTGTCCTTCCTGGACGCGTATTCCGGCTACAACCAGATCAAGCTCCACCCGGATGACCACCTGAAGACCGCATTCATCACGCCCTTCGGAGCATTCTACTACACGGTCATGTCGTTTGGCCTGAAAACGCCGGCGCCACTTACCAGAGGTGCATGCAGAAGTGTCTGGGCGACCAGATCACGCCTACGTCGACGACATCGTCATCAAGACCAAAGAGCGCCGCACCCTCATCGACGACCTGAGAGAAACCTTCGCCAACCTGCACCGGTTCCAGATGAAGCTAAACCCAACCAAGTGCGTCTTCGGAGTACCGGCTGGTCAGCTACTCGGTTTCCTCGTCTCCGCGCGAGGGATCGAGGCCAACCCAGACAAGATCGCCGCCATCGAGGGCATGGAGCGGCCAACTGGCCTAAAAGACATCCAGAAGTTCGCCAGCTGCCTGGCCTCACTTAGCCGGTTCGTCAGCCGGCTGGGCGAGAAGGCCCTGCCCCTGTACCACCTGTTGAAGAAAACTGGCAAGTTCGTCTAGACGGATGAAGCAGACGCAGCCTTCGCCGTGCTCAAAAGGGCACTATCCGAGGCACCGGTCCTGGCGCCGCCTGCTCCAAAGGAGCCCATGCTCATGTACATCGCCGCCACCAACCGGTGCGTCAGCATCGTTCTAGTGGTGGAGGGCCAAGAGGAAGGCAAGGAGCACCCGGTCCAGCGGCCGGTCTACTACGTGAGCGAGGTCCTCTCGCAGTCGAAGCAGAACTACCCCCACTACAAGAAGCTCGTGTACAGCATGCACATGGCGGAGAAGAAGCTGCGCCACTACTTCCAAGAGCACGTCATCACCGTGGTGAGGACGGCTCCACTCGGAGACATCATCGGCAACAAAGACGCAACCGGCCGAGTCGCCAAGTGGGCAGTCGACCTGGCCCCGCACACGGTCCTGTACCAGCCAAGAGTATCCATCAAGTCCCAGCTCCTCGCCGATTTCATCGTCGACTGAGCGGAAACACAGTACCTGCCGCCTGTGCCCGACTCCGCGCACTGGCGGATGCACTTCGACGGCTCCAAGATGTACGAAGGCCTGGAAGCCAGAATGTCCTCACCGCGCCCATGGGCAACCGGCTGGAGTACGCCGTGCAGCTCCACTTCAAAGCCTCCAACAACGTCGCCGAGTACGAGGCCCTCGTCCACGGCCTCAAGATTGCCAAGGCAATGAGCATCCAGCGCATCATGTGCTTCGGCGATTCGGACCTAGTGATCCAGCAAACTTCAGGGAATTGGGACGCCAAGGACGCCAACATGGCCTCCTACCAGTTCTTCGTGCAGCAGCTCTGCGCATGCTTCGAGGGGTGCGAATTCCACCATGTGCCCAGAGCCAACAACGAGACGGCTGACATGCTAGCCAAGCTTGGCAGCGCCCGGCGAGCCATTCCACCCGGCGTCTCCCTCGAGCACGTCTACAAGCCATCCATCACACCGTCACCCGACTCAGAATCCATCGTCATCCCAGGGGCTACAGCCCCACCAGCCGGACAAGCAAGCTCGGGGGTTGTCCCCCCACCACGTCGTCTGGACCCCCACCCGGCTACGAGGCGCCAGCCGCACCCGTCCACGAGCTCATCGACAAGACCAGCGCAAACCCGGGGCTGCTCCGACACACCCGAGGGCTGCGCAGCCGGATCCAAAAGCCGCCCAGCTGGTGCTAGCCGGCGTCTTCACCATCCACGAAGTTCCCTCATGGGCGCATCCATTCCTCGACTTCCTCGCACACGGCACACTCCCAGAGGAGGAGGTGCAAGCACGACAAGTTCTGCGACGCTCCAAGGCATACACCATCATCAATAGCGAGCTCTACAAGCGCAGCGCGACAGGCGTTTTTCAGCGGTGCGTCTAGCCGGCAGAGGGGTGCCGCCTGCTGGAAGACATCCACAAGGGAAATGCGGGCACCACGCCGCGTCCAGGTCAATCGCAGCAAAGGCTTTGCTCTACGATTTTTACTGGCCGTCTGCTCTAGCTGACGCCGAGCAGATGGTCTGCGCCTGCACCGGCTGCCAGCGCTTCAGCAAGCAGAAGCACATGCCGGCTGCAGCTCTGCAAACCGTCCCCATCACCTGGCCATTCGCCGTCTGGGGGCTCGACTTGGTCGGTCCCTTCAAGATGGCGCGAAGCGGCATGACTCACCTCCTCGTAGCGGTGGACAAGTTCACCAAGTGGATCGAGGCCAAGCCGATCAAGAAGTGGGACGGCCAGACGGTCATCACCTTTTTCCAAGGCATCATCTACCGCTACGGCTACCCGCACAGCATCATCACTGACAACGGCACGAACTTCGCCAAGGGCGTCTTCAAGCACTTCTGCCGCGAGAAGCGAATCCGGCTGGACCTCGCCTCGGTGTCTCATTCCCAGTCAAACGGCCAAGTGGAGAAAGCAAACGGCCTAGTCCTAGCCGGAATTAGGCCCCGGTTGGTCGACCCACTCGAGCGAGCACCCGGTTGCTGGATCGAAGAGCTCCCGCATGTACTCTGGAGCCTCAGCACCACCCCAACCACTCGACGAACTACACGCCCTTTGTGGGGACCCCGGACTAGCTGTCCGAAATACCCGATTATGCTTAACACAACGATCCCGTGATCAGTCTGTCGTTGCACATAATCGAATTGGATACCAAAGTTTACATCCATTACAATACCGAATTAAAAGTCTTACATAAATGGTCATTTAGACCAAGTCTTACATAGGTGCCTTCATGGGCCAAACCAAAATATCAGCGGAAGCTACGGCGTAGTAGACATCATATTCTAACGATGACCAACCGACAGGCAGCTGACTTGTGGAGATCCTTAGTTGGCGTAGAAGTCGCCATACTCCTGCTCGGCGTAGTGCTCCTCCTCGTAGTCTGGCTAGGACAATAGCCAGGGACGAAACCAATATGAGTACATTTGAATGTACTCGCAAACTACCCCAACATGAGTATGCACTAGTTTTATTTTAGTTGACAACCTTTATTTATTTAAAACATCTCTATATCTTTATTGAAAAAGGTAAGAAGAGTTTTATAACTATCTTTAAAGAAGTCACCATTTTTATCTGTTTCTCCAAAACTCCTCCTTTTTCCGACCATAGCCCGTCATGGTCCACTTCCTCCACAACCTCATACCGATCTGTTGGCATAGGTGTAAGGAACATTCTCCACTTCATTTTCTTTTTAAAACTCAAAGTCTTTTAAAAACTTGCACATGGTCAAAGTAGGGCCTCCCAACTGTCCATATCCGAGAACTCGGCTATTCGAATAGTTTTACACTCTGCAGAGTTAGCACGCTTTTCCCACATCCATCCGGCAACTCATCTTGTCCGCCACATCTGGCCATACAGAGTGTATGCGAAGTAAGCCGCCGACCATAGCATGTCCCTTGCTGATGCTAGTATAGGACCCTTCCCATATGACACTTCCAACACACTTAACCCAGCTCGTCGGAATCTAAGTGTGAGGACTCATAGGTTTTGTCCAGCGGTTTATGGTGGAACCTTCAATCCTCCTCCTTATCTTTTCATAGAGTTTGAGCGAGGACCCGGGTCAGGGGTAGATCAACATACTATCCCCTCATGCATGACGGAGTCATCTCTGTCGATGAGGTATCCAGTTATAATATGAGCAAATTATATGACTAAGCCCTTTCCCATATGTGGTGGATGTGGTCGCACAGGGTATCGGATGGTAGACGTAAGTACAAGGACACACTGTGCATTTTTCATAAACATCACCATTTTTCCACTTCTCCATTCCAACACCGACATCTCGGCATTTCATAATCTCACAAGTAATTGCAAAGGAGTTTTGAATAAATCATATTTGTTTTTCCCATCCTATAATTTGATATAACTATCTTATATTTCTAATAAGTGGCAAAATAATTTCCATATACTTTTGAAATAGGTTTTATAAATCTTGCCTTGAGAGTAAAACATGTTATGAAAGTAGATGCATATGTTTGTAGTGCAAGCTCAGAGAATAGCTTGCCTTGCTCGGCAAAGTGACCTTGATCTTGTTCTTCAGTTTCAACAAACTCTCCTTCCTCGATAAATCCGACAACGTTCTCGTCTAATTAATAAACAAACAATGCAAACAATCACTAATCTATACAAGCAATCATCTCAACATAACAATCATAAACATCACAAATAGCTACTGCACACATCAAACCATACAATTTGGTTTTCAAATAATTGAATTAAACATTATTTAATTACTTCTAAATTATGGCAGAAACTTGTTGAACATGTTTAATTCCACAACTTGAGTTCTGTTGGTCGCAAAAATACAAACTAAAATTCTATGGAAAGCTACTGATGTGTAGAGGACAACATAATTTGATTTGGATCAATTGGAGTTACTAAACTCCTACACATTTGTTTGAATACAGTAACTTAATAACCAAGTTTTTGCTACCAATTAAGTTCTGTTGACCCTAAAATTAAATCCTTTTATGGGTAACTAAACATGGCTAAATGTGATCTAACAAAATTGGTCCTAATTCATTTGGGTTAACCATTAAACATATTTAAATGTTTGAGTGCAGAAGGGTGTTTAAATTTCAACTTAATACTAAACAACTGCTACTGCACAAATAATTGTACCAAAATTAGGAAATCTAATACATGGCAGTACTAAGCTAGCAAAATTGGTTTGGTATTATTTGGACTAACAGAGTATAAGAAACAAACAAGTTTAGAATTTAAACCTTCTGTAGTATTTTAATAATACTTTTTATCTATTTAATTAAATGACATGAGACCACTTGTGTTGGTTAAACAATTTCATAAGCTTTCCAGAACAATTGAGTTTGATTTATTTGGATTCCTAAATCTCGAGATATTGAATTTCAAAGTTGGATCCAGTACTGATTTCATATTTCAATTTAAAATCTGATTTAAAACCTGACGAGCGGGGCCCGCCCGTCAGTCTCTCTCTCTTTCTCTTCTAACTGAAGCGGTACGCGGCCGTTGATCAAAGATCGGACGGCTCACGGAGCCCACGATCATCGACGACCTAAAAGTGGTGTCGCCGGAGCTCCGGCGACGGCGAGGGTGGCCAGTGAGGGTACCTGGGTGGTCTAGGGACGGTGGGGATGATGCGGAACGACGGCGGCGGTGTGGGGAGAGCTCCTGGTCGAGTGTCACTTGCTGGGGTGGAGTGCAGCGTCCACGGCGAGCTGTTGCACTTCCGCGGCCACGGGCAGCACTCCGGCGAGCTCCTGGCGTCTCCCATGTGCACGATACAGAGGGAAAAGATGCGCGTGAGGGCGGTGAGGGTGAAGAACAAAGGCGCAGGGCAGAGAGGGGAAAATGGTGGTGTGTGGCGTTGCGGCCGTGGTCAACCTCGATGCGGCAGTGGCGGCGGCCGTGCATGCTCTCCGGCGGTGCACCGATGGATCGAGAGGGGGAAGTGAGGGAGTGGGACGGTGTGGTGCTTCCAGAGGGGTGCGGGGGTGGTTTTATAGGGTAGGGGCTGGTCCATGTGGTCGCGGTGCACACGGCGGCGTCCATGGCGCACGGCGAGATCTTTTGCTCGATTCCTCCGCGACGCGTGCAGGAAGCTCGAGGCCGAGGTGTCCAGGGGGGTCCGGGCGTGTTCTAGAAGGGCTCGGTCCAGTGCGGCGTGTCGAGGAGCGGAGAGCTGCGCGAATTTGGGCCGGCTTCGCCGCGGCTGCCACGGCGGAGCTGGGGTGGATTCGAGGCGAGGGAGGGCTTGAGTGCTCT
This sequence comes from Poa pratensis, assembly GCA_947311845.1. Lineage (NCBI taxonomy): Eukaryota > Viridiplantae > Streptophyta > Magnoliopsida > Poales > Poaceae > Poa > Poa pratensis. The sequence goes on along the minus strand of CAMZMU010000125.1, from coordinate 12,627,027 downwards.
CCTCTGCGGCGCCGCGGCTGCAGAGGCACGGGAGCGAGGGAGAGCGCGGCCAGGGGCCTGGGGAGCGCGGGAATGGCGGGGATGGTCACGGTGACACGGCGATGCGTCGGGGCGAGGGAGAGAGGTGACGACGACGTTTTGCAGAAAGCCCCCTGCCTCCTCTCTGCTTCTTTTTCCTGTTATTCCATTTCAGTCCAGCAGCTTTTCTAAATTTATTTGAGGCACTTAAACATTTTAGAAAAAATTGCAAATATTTGTGGGGCTTTCCCATAATGTGTAGAAGCTCCACAAAATTTGGCTTTGCAAAATAAAATGTTTTGAATCATTTTCTTTCATAGGGTTTTAATTATGGCATTTTGTTTTATTTCAATTGTTTTTATTTTTGAATTTTAAAATAGGTGTAAAATATTATTTGGAAGAGATAAGTGATAAGATGTAAATGAGAGGTTTCATATACCATTCCTCTGAATTTTGTTTGGAACAATTTTGAGTTTCTTATTTGTCACTTTTATTTTTCTTGTTTCACTTTTGCTTTTGTATTTCCTTTTTATTAATTCAAGCAAACAAGCAACACAAGCAACAAGAATTAATTACCACAAGCAACAATTTATAAACAACACATAATAATCAACAAAAGTTTTTGTTGGCTCTTTTTTGGAATAATAATACTGATAATATTTTTGGGATGTTACAATCCTTCCCCCCTTAAAATAAATCTCGTCCCGAGATTTGCTAGGCTTAGGTACTAAAGAGGTCTGGGAATTCGCTCGAAGATAATCTTCGCGTTCCCAAGTTGCTTCTTCTTCAGAGTGGTTAGTCCACTGGACTTTGTAAAACTTGATCGCACGTCTCGGGTAACACGAACATCTTCTTCGAGAATCTTGAGGGTCTCTCACGATAGGTCAGGTCTTGGTTCAGGTCGATGGAGAGGTGGTCGATGTTTTTGAAAACATCAGGCTGGTCAGGAACTTCAAGACACTTCCGGAGCAAGGAAATGTGGAAGACATCATGATAATCTCCTAACTCTGGGGTAACTCCAGCTGATAGGATACTTCTCCTCGACGAGCAATGACCTTGAAGGGTCCAATATACCTTGGCGCTAATTTTCCTTTGACATGGAAACGCTGCATTCCTTTAAGGGGTGTCACTCGGAGATAAACATAATCTCCGACGTTGAAGGTGAGGTCACGGCGCTTGGTGTCAGCGTAACTCTTCTGACGGGATTGGGCAGTTTTGAGGCGTTCACGAATAAGCTGAACTTGCTCTTCAGCTTCACGGAGGGTATCTGGTCCGAACAATTTGCTCTCTCCGGTATCGGACCAATTCAGGGGTGTACGACACTTCTTGCCGTAAAGGGCTTCAAAAGGGGCCATTTGCAGACTAGACTGATAACTGTTGTTGTACGAGAACTCTGCAAACGGAAGACAATCTTCCCACTTGGAACCATAGGATAGAACACATGCGCGAAGCATGTCCTCCAATATCTGGTTCACTCGCTCAGTTTGGCCATCGGTCTGGGGATGATAAGCTGTGCTAAATGCTAACTTGGTTCCGAGGGCTTCATGAAGGGATTTCCAGAATCTTGAGGTGAATTGCGTGCCTCTATCAGATACAATCTTCTTAGGCACACCATGCAGGCTCACTATTCTGGAAATATACAGTCTGCTAACTGAGCTCCGATAGTGGTCTTGACAGGAACAAATGGGCAACCTTGGTCAGTCGATCAACGATGACCCAGATTGAATCATGGCCTCGGTTGGATCTTGGAAGTCCGGTAATAAAATCCATTCCAATCTCATCCCACTTCCACTCGGGAATTTTCAAAGGTTGAAGCAATCCAGCGGGTCGCTGATGTTCAGCCTTAACTCGCTGGCAGATGTCACACTTGGCTACGAAGAACCAATCTCTCGCTTCATTCCATGCCACCAAAATCTTTCTCGAAGGTCTTGGTACATTTTGGTTCCGCCGGGGTGGATTGAATAAGGGGTCTCATGGGCCTCCTTCAGGATTAACTCCTTAAGTTCCGTGACATTGGGCACACAGATACGGTCATTGAATTTCAGCACTCCTTCAGCATCTTCGGTAAAACCGGGTGCTTTGCCGAGGGAAATCTTCTTCCTAATTCCTCTATGCTTTCATGACCTTTTGGGCTTCTTTGATTTGATCCATCAGGGTTGGGGTTAACTCTAAATTGGCGAGATAACCATGGCTAACAAGCTCTAGTCCAAAATCTTGGAACTCTTTGAACAAGGCTGGCTGTTCGGCTTGGATCAGGGCATTCAGGGTGCAAGGTTTGCGACTAAGGGCATCGGCAACTACATTAGCCTTTCCAGGGTGATAATGGATTCCAATATCATAATCCTTGATTAATTCCATCCATCTCCTCTGTCGCAGGTTCAGATCTTTCTGGGTGAAAATATACTTCAAGCTTTTGTGATCTGTATAGACCTCGCAGCGATGTCCCGCAAGATAGGGACGCCACGTTTTGAGAGCAAGAACAACAGCAGCTAACTCCAAGTCATGGGTTGGGTAATTCTCTTCATGCGGTCGCAACTGCCGGGACAGGTACGACACAACTTTGCCTTCTTGCATCAGAACGCAACCAAGTCCGAGGCGTGATGCATCGCAATACACGTCGAAACTCTGGGTGACGTCTGGCATGATCAGGATTGGGGCTGAGGTTAGTCTCTTCTTCAGTTCTTGGAAACTATCCTCACACTTCTGAGTCCATTCAAATTTCTTGTCCTTCTTCAACAGTTGGGTCATAGGTTTGGCTATACTGGAAAATCCTTCAACGAACTTGCGGTAATAACCGGCAAGTCCGAGAAAGCTTCGGATTTCACACTGGTTGGGGATAACCAGTCAACAATGGCTTGATCTTCTCTGGGTCACAGAAATTCCTCCGGCAGATACAACATGTCCGAGAAATGCCACTTCACTGAGCCAAAACTCACACTTGCTAAGCTTGGCATACAGCTGGTGCTCTCGGAGGTCTCCAAAACTAGACGCAGGTGTTCAGCATGCTCTTCTTCGGTCTTGGAATAAATAAGGATGTCATCAAGGAAAACTACCACGAACTTGTCGAGGTACTCCATGAAAATCTTGTTCATGAGATTCATGAAATAGGCTGGGGCATTGGTCAGACCAAAAGACATCACGGTGTATTCAAACAAACCGTAACGAGTGGTGAAGGCGGTCTTGGGAATGTCTGTCTCTGATCTTCAACTGATGGTATCCTGTCCGAAGATCGATCTTGGAAAAGACTCGGGCTCCGTTCATTTGATCGAACAGATCCTCGATCTTGGGAAGAGGGTACTTGTTTTTAATGGTCACGTCATTCAGCTTGCGATAATCCACACACAGGCGTGTGGTACCGTCTCTCTTGTCCACAAAAATAATGGGTGATCCCCAAGGTGAAGCGCTTGGGCGAACAAGTCCTTTGCTGAGCATATCTGCCAACTGCTTCTTCAACTCAACCAGTTCTTCCGGATTCATCCGATAAGGTCTTTGGGATATAGGGGCGGTTCCTGGGATAAGCTCAATTATGAACTCAATTTCCCGGTCTGGCGGCATACCAGGCAATTCTTCTGGGAAAACATCCTTGAACAGGTGAACAACACGGATCTCATCTAGGGCAGGTCGAGCTATGCTCTCATGGCAGCCTGGGTGAGATTGACTAGTTTCAGACACATACTCCACTTCTACTTCTTTGTCGGTGGTGATGGATACAGCTCTTCTGGCACAGTCAATTCGACCATGGTACTTGGCTAACCAATTCATACCGAGTATAACATCGATGCCTTGGGTTCCCAGAACAATTAAGTTAACTGGAAACTTTTCTCCTTTGATCTCAAGGGGTACATCGGAGCAAAACATCTTGGTCTCTACGGTGGATTCTGGGATTTGGATGACCATGGGTTTGGGTAAGAGGCTCTCGACTAAACCTCCCTTAGCAACAAATTCTTGGGTAACAAATGAATGGGTAGCACCAGAATCAAACAGAACAGTTGCAGGTACTGAGTTGACAAGGAACGTACCCAGCACAACATCCGGAGCATCCTGAGCTTCTTCAGCATTGATGTGGTGCAGACGACCCTTGGCAACAGCAGCATTTCCGCGGGTGCGGCATTCTTGCCATTTCCATTTCCATTGCGGCCTTGACCATTGTTCTGTGCCGGCGCATTGGGGCGCTGGACATTCCTCTTGGGATTGGGACATTCTTTGGAGTAGTGACCCTTGTTGCCGCATTCAAAGCAGATCACATTGGGATTGCGGGTGAAGTTGTTGAAGTTTCCTCCGGGACGGTTATTGTCATTGGGGCGGTTGAAGTTGTTTGGGCGGTTAGGGTAATTGGGGCGTGGAGCTTGGGGTGGACGATAGGCAGGCCTGGTGTTCTGCTGAAAGATACGAGGTTTCTGGCTGCTCGAACCTTCCTGAGCATTCATCCTCCTCTTGCGACCTTCATACATAGACTTGCGCTTGGTCTCCAGCTGGATGGCTTTGTCCACAAGTGACTCCAGATCACGGAAGTCATGGATAACCAAGCACACTGCAGTTCATCATGAAGTCCACTCATGAAACGCTCCATCTTCTTCTCTTCTTTGTCGGTGTCATCAGGAGCATACCGAGATAAGTCGGTAAACTCATCCAGATAACCGACCACATCTTACTTCCCTGCCTCAGCTTGCGGAACTCATCCTTCTTCCTCTCAATAAGTCCGCTGGGAATATGCTTCTTGCGGAACTTCTCCTGGAACTCAGCCCAGTTGATGACATGACCAGCTTGCTGGAGAGCCTTGGTAGTTTCCCACCAAGCTCTTGCAGGTCCAGCGAGATAGTGGGTTGCATACACACTTTCTCATTTTCTCCCACAGCAGCAACTTCAGATTGTTGTCGATGGTGCGAAGCCAATCATCGGCTTCAGTGGGTGAAGTCCCTTGGAGTAGGTGGGTGGGTTGGTTTCTGGAAATCGCCTAAGGTGGATCGCTGGTTTCCATCATCATTGCCATTACCACCATTGTTGTTGTTGTTTTGTTGTTGTTGTTGTTGTTATAAGCGGCTGCGAGTTGTTGTAGGGCACGAGATGAGCTGGCGCTCTGCCGGGCATTTTCACGTTCCTCCATGATAAGTGCGAGAAGTTGGGCGGGGGTTGGGTCCGGTGGTGGTGGTGCTGATCCTGATCCTTCCGCATTGCTGCGACGGGGCGGCATCCTGAAGCACACCGGGTATAAGAGGCAAGGCAAGAAAAGTTCGACTAAGGGAAAAGACGATTCTCAAGTGGTTGATTAATTTAAGGATTATATGAAAATATTTCACACAGATTTAAACAAGACAAACATACTTATATATTACCAACATCACATCAAGGAGTTCACATCAACATCAAGCTTACAACATCACCTTACATCTAAGATACATAACATCTGGTTTCCAAAAGAACCACTACTTCGACTCGACTAGCGATAGGGGGTCAACCTAATCCTGCGGTAGTGATCAAGTCACTCGCCTACTGAGGTGGAACCTCCAGCTCTAACACGTCAGCATCTGACTGGTAGGTGGCTCCTCGGGATCCTCCTCCTCGTCCTCGAGAACTGCTCGAGTGGCTCCTCCTCCTCATCATCCTCCTCCTCACAGTCCATCTCCTCCACGAAGTCATCATCGTCACTGAGGAAAGCGTTGTTCTCCTTGCGGAGATCCTCGCCCTCCTCCTCCATCTCGTCAGTATGGTGCTCTAGATCCTCAATCAGCCGTCCTGCTCGCCACCTTCTTGCGGAGCTTCACGATAGTCTTCCTCAGCTGGGCCCTCTTCCTGAGAAGAGCGACCTTCTCCTCCATCAGCTTCTCTCGTTCTCGCGAAGCTCAACGAGCGACTCGCGGTCAAAGTGAGCTGAATCCTAGTGCGCAACAGATCATCCTGAGTGCACTGAAGTAAGATCTCCATGTCCATGATGTAGCTCCCAAACATCGGGTGGTAAGGGAAGGAGTAGGGTGTCCATCGCAGTTGCGCCTCCCGTAGAACCGGAAACGGGAGTCTACTAACTCCGCCTTGTGCTCCTCACAAAGTCGGGCTAGCATCCTCTGTGTAGCAGTACAGAGACCGTCAACCCAGGTGGCCTCCTTGGTGGTGAAGATGAGCGTCCTGGAACTGGGAGACTTGATGTTCCTGCGAACTGACGACTGATGAGCCAGCTCAGCCTTCCGACACCGTGAACATCAATCTGAGCTCCCTCAAACTCTGGAGCGGGGCGACCTAACAGCTTGGTCAACTCGAACAAGTCCCTCTCAAACGTCAGCTTGCTGTCCTTCTCAGCTGAACGAACTCGGTCCAATGGAGTGCCATCTACAATTTTTAACAAAATTTTAAGTTAGTTAGGTGACAAGTAATCAAAATTTTAATATAGTAGGGCAACAAGTGAGTCAAATTTTAAGCTTAATGAGAGGTGTGCAAAATTTTAGGGATACAAGGAAAATGTAATATTTAATGAGAGTAAAATTTTGCATAAGTAAGAGGATTGGAGATAAGCAGTTTTCAAAAATACTTCATTCCTTTCTTTTAGAAATTCATCTTTTTGTAACATTTGACAAACGACCATGCTAACTAAGGTTTCCTAAAGTCAGGATGGCTCTGATACCAAGTCTGTGGGGACCCCGGACTAGCTGTCCGAAATACCCGATTATGCTTAACACAACGATCCCGTGATCAGTCTGTCGTTGCACATAATCCGAATTGGATACCAAAGTTTACATCCATTACAATACCGAATAAAAGTCTTACATAAATGGTCATTTAGACCAAGTCTTACATAGGTGCCTTCATGGGCCAAACCAAAATATCAGCGGAAGCTACGGCGTAGTAGACATCATATTCTAACGATGACAACCCGACAGGCAGCTGACTTGTGGAGATCCTTAGTTGGCGTAGAAGTCGCCATACTCCTGCTCGGCGTAGTGCTCCTCCTCGTAGTCTGGCTAGGACAATAGCCAGGGACGAAACCAATATGAGTACATTTGAATGTACTCGCAAACTACCCCAACATGAGTATGCACTAGTTTTATTTTAGTTGACAACTTTTATTTATTTAAAACATCTCTATATCTTTATTGAAAAAGGTAAGAAGAGTTTTATAACTATCTTTAAAGAAGTCACCATTTTTATCTGTTTCTCCAAAACTCCTCCTTTTTCCGACCATAGCCCGTCATGGTCCACTTCATCCACCACCTCATACCGATCCGTTGGTATAGGTGTAGGAAACATTCTCCACTTCATTTTCTTTTTAAAACTCAAAGTCTTTTAAAAACTTGCACATGGTCAAAGTAGGGCCTCCCAACTGTCCATATCCGAGGACTCGGCTATTCGAATAGTTTTACACTCTGCAGAGTTAGCACGCTTTTCCCACATCCATCCGGCAACTCATCGTGTCCGCCACGTCTCGCCATACAGGTGTATGCGAAGTAAGCCGCCGACCATAGCCTGTCCTTTGCTCATGCTAGTATAGGATCCTTCCCATATGACACTTCCAACACACTTAACCCAGCCCGTCGGAATCTAAGTGTGAGGACTCATAGGTTTTGTCCGGCGGTTTATGGTGGAACCTTCAATCCTCCTCCTTATCTTTTCATAGAGTTTGAGCGAGGACCCGGGTCAGGGGTAGATCAACATACTATCCCCTCATGCATGACGGAGTCATCTCCGTCGATGAGGTATCCAGTACTAATAAGCAAATTATATGACTAAGCCCTTTCCCATATGTGGTGGATGTGGTCGCACAGGGTATCGGATGGTGACGTAAGTACAAGGACACACTGTGCATTTTTCATAAACATCACCATTTTCCACTTCTCCATTCCAACACCGACATCTCGGCATTTCATAATCTCACAAGTAATTTCAAAGGAGTTTTGAATAAATCATATTGTTTTCCCATCCTATAATTTGATATAACTATCTTATATTTCTACATAAGTGGCAAAATAATTTCCATATACTTTTGAAATGGGTTTTATAAATCTTGCCTTGAGAGTAAAACATGTTATGAAAGTAGATGCATATGTTTGTAGTGCAAGCTCAGAGAATAGCTTGCCTTGCTCGGCAAAGTGACCTTGATCTTGTTCTTCAGTTTCAACAAACTCTCCTTCCTCGATAAATCCGACAACGTTCTCGTCTAATTAATAAACAAACAATGCAAACAATCACTAATCTATACAAGCAATCATCTCAACATAACAATCATAAACATCACAAATAGCTACTGCACACATCAAACCATACAATTTGGTTTTCAAATAATTGAATTAAACATTATTTAATTACTTCTAAACTAGCTGGGTGGCCCGCGCAATTGCGCGGCTAGCAATGAGATTGTTCGTATTTTGATATCTAATGATTAGCTATCTTCTTGACGCCATCTTTTGAAAAAAATGGAGAGAAATGCAAATTGTATTATATAAAAATAATCTACTCTACTCGTTTTGTAGAGCTTTATTACTTCTTACATCTTTCCATCTCGTTGATAAAACTGACAATGTTATAACTAAAAAACCTAAGTAACTTTAAGTCCTTAAAGTTCTATTATGCTGCGAATGACTCTAACATCTAGCTTGTATTCTTTCCTCAAACTCCAGCAATCAACCATGACAACACTCATTGTGTAATTTTTCCATGTCTAGAAATATTAATAGAGATCGGTGATATACAATCTAGATTCGTTAGCCACGATACCAACGGATCAAACGTGTTAATTATAATATCCGGTAGAATATGATTTTATTTATTCTTAACGAAAGAAAGGACAAAAACCAAGGAATTAGTTGAGGTTATGTAGAAAGCATTCCGTATGGATAAATAAATTGACAAATCAATTAAATATGTTTTGTGTGTGCGACCGCGATGTATGAGGTAGATATTTATTATGCTTACATAATCATATTCTACCATGATAAACAAACTATAAATCTTAGCCTATGTTTTCACTATTAATCACGTGATCTTACTCGGGCGTCATCAGTTTGAAAGTTTTTGTCCAAATTAAGTGACTTTTTCCAAGCACAAATTTACGAAAAGCATTAGCAGTTATATTTGAATTTCTTAATCATGTAAAATGTGTGCAGCAGTAAGGTTAATCATACAATATTTTTAAATGAGTATGTATAAGAAATATTGTACCTGCTCCATTGTGCAGCACATATTTTTAAAATATAATAATCATTACGGGATATTTTTGGGAGGAGTACTTCTCATGATTATTAAATCATAAAAGTCTCAATACCCACATCCTTTCCCATATTTATGGTAGAGCTCAGTACCAATAACCATCTAAATTATTGTTTAACCAAAATTTAATGTTTTGAGAAAACATAAAAGGGCATGAATTAGACGCTACCTGACATCTGCCCAACAGATTTTAGTAAAATTCTATTGTCACATATTCCACAAACAATTATCTAAAATGATCGGTAAACTGCAAAAGTGCAAAACAAATGAAGTATATAAAAAAGGATGTGGTGTTTTACGTGAAAAGTGGAAATAACCTTAGTTTTATTTCGAGCATGGAAACAAAAAAAAACCTAGAAAACTGATGGAAATAAATAATAGGTGCATAAGGATAAATATTACATTGTAGAATACACTGTTGACCAAGGATCCCCGTCCAAGAAAGTAACTTAGAGCCTCCTGCAACATAGCATAAAACATAGAGAGAACTTTCATTAATATAAATCTCACAATAATAGGAGTAGCAATTTTGCACCCCTCTTTACGTTTAGACTGCATTCCCATCAATTTGTGCAAGTACATGTCTACTCAGCTCAAAGCAAAGCAAGTAGATGAAATCAACGAAGTTAGTATTAGTCCAGTTTTCAGTCCGGAATATAAAACAATTATGACTATCAGGACATGAGGAGTTGGCGATTAGTAGAAAAATTCAAAAGAAGAATACCTAATGAAGGAAAATGGAGATATCGACCATGTATGCGTAGTTGGTTGCTGCTCAACGCCAGGTGATGCTGTTGCCGCCGACTGCTGGACATACTCAGATAGTCTCCTCCTTGCTACAATACTTAGCACCACACTTACGAAAGGAGGGTGAGAGGATTACTGCGGGGATTCCTATCTGCTTTGAAGTGTCATCCTAGAAAATAATGAATACATTTATTATTTCCCATTTTTGCGACGAACTGGGCAACATAATATGACCGTGAAATAATTCCAACTGAAATGGATAGATCGTAGCACTTACATCCGTAATATGACCGGTTACCTTGGACATATCCTGTATCGCCCTTCATGGCCAGCTCACGACGACACCTTCGTGAAAATTCTTCTTTACCAATATACATCGGTACTAACTCTTAGTTAAGCAAAAGGGCTTATTATTCTTTCGTTGTGCTCCATATAGTCCTTGTATGGATGCATAGATCTTACCAGCTTACCTTGACTCCATCCATGCAACATGCATACAACATTCAGGTCGTGGAATTAATGCAATGGGTCTTATATGTTGGGGCATGCCATTGATTAGAATATAGAAGAAAGTCTTCATGATCTTAGGCCGTAAGCATGTTTCGAGCATAGATGGCAAGCAGAAGTGGCAGCAAAAATTGTATGATATTCAGCCATATAATTACAGTAGAAAATCTGCTTGACTTGCTTTGTCTCAGAAATTCTTATATGGCAGCCTAATGAAAGCCTCTACATGGGTGACACCTGGAACTACCATGAATAAGAAGTTTGCACACATCTAGCTTTTGAACTGAAAGCAGGTAACCCCAACGATTAGGACTGGTATTAGTGATGAATAAATATAAGTAGAAATTACCTGAGACAATGAACTCAAGACAAAGTAATTTGCTTGCTGAGTAGGTGAAAGAACGACCGTCGACGGAACTGAATGTTGCCACCTATCCTCCTTTGTTTCTTCACTCCGCGACCTCAAGGAAGACGGCAGCCATCGAATATGCCCCAAACTGCTGTCAGTCTCGTTATACACCACCTCGTCCACTTCAAATATGTGTAGGCTCGAGAACAATAGTAGATGCGGGGAGCTTACAGGCAGTTGCTTTGCTCACATAATTCGTCCTCTATGCTTTCTGGTGATGTGTTCCTTTCATTGCCTAGACAACTCTCTTGCAGTCAAAAAAAATTCATTAAAACGGATGAGTCAGTCGGGGGCCAATCGGTGGTGGTCACCATGATCAAAGCATTGTGTTTTTACCTGATTGGGACACTACAACATACAAAATTATTACTAAGTGTAATGGCATCATTAGGGAAGTGATTTTAATATCTAAGAATGTGCTCAGTTTACACTTTCCAGATTTACAGAACAGAATGCTTATACAAACTTTGCACCCCCAGAACACAACAATGTGGAAAACGGGCCGATACAAATAAATAACAGGTATTTGCATCTATATATAAATTCATTTGCATAAGGATGCATATTCATCCCGGCAATAATAGGGTACCAGAACATGGTATTTGCCAATTTCTATTGAAACCGATAGATCTAGAAGAGCAATGTAAACATTCATGTTTAAGAAAGCAGCTGATCATTATATTTCACCTATAGCCTCCAGTCTACCATCTCGCCGGAGTCTGCAGCTTTAGCTATCAGATTTGCTGCCCCAGTGCAACTAATGGTGAACAATTGCTTATCCATCCTTGCATCATGGATACGAACAGTTGGACTAATTCTTTCCTTCGTGTAAGTACTTCAGTTCATATGCATACACATATGGCCCTAGCTGCTATAATGTTTCACGATAAAAAAAATTCTACGATAAAAATTTCTATGTACGTTACAAATAAACAGAGTGCATATCAGAATGACATACCTCAACATCTACACACAGCATGTACTGATTTCCTACCCAGTTAAAGTGGACTGAGTCAGATCGTGCCTGTCCAACAAATAACCATAGTGCATATCAGAATTACATAACTCAACATCGACATGCACATTATCCTGATTTCCGAGCCAGCTAAAGTGGACTGGCGAAAATCGTGCCCTGGCCGACGCTGCGGCGTGGCATGAGGAACTGCGCTTCCGGCAACACGACATCGAGCAGGCATCACACGATGACTCCACGGCCATGAACGCCGACGGTACTGCTTGGTGGGGCGGCGGACCTCCGGCTTCGTCCAGGAGTGGCCGGCCGCCGGCACGTTTTTGGTGTTTGTTAACCGTGATGTAGCAACTTCGATCAAACGCGTACGTGTGTGGCTGATGGCTCACTGGTTGTATCAGCGACGCTATACCCCCAATCTGATCTTGGCTGCTACAATCGGCGCCTGGCGCCAGCGCGTGCTCACCTATCATTGAACAGAGACGACAGCCGGGAGAAACAATCTGGAGCATAAATCTGGAGCAATTATGGGAAAAATTCATAGGGGGCAGCTAATGGACATGACCTCTGAAAAGCCACATAGAAAGTGGCGGCGCTGCCCTAGGAGCTTAATTAGGACGCATCGGCGATGTATGATAGCAATAGGCACGGTGATTCCCAGCTCTTGTACCATCAATCTGCATGTGTGCTGTGCCCCCGGCCGTGGATGAACTTCTTGTTCCATGTGAGGATGCGTCCAGCATGGACCTTTAGCTCTCCGCACCTTCAATCTGCATGCATGTTACCCGAAAAAAAAAATCTGCATGCATGTGTGCGACTCCTGGCCGCCGGCGGACTTCTGATTCCGGCGGGATGCGTCTAGCATGGACATCTAGTAGATCCTCGCCTTTTCTCCGCTAGCTCTGGCAGTTTCAATCCACAAACCCCGCCGGCTGCCGCGTAATTCTGGTCCCCGGCGGGATGCGTCTAGCATGGCCCTTCTATCTGTTAGCCCTCGCATCTTTAATTGCATGAGTGCGAATCCAGGCGGTCGGTGAACTCTGGTTGTGATGCTATTGGGAATTTGACCAATCTGGTGACCTGGCTAGATGTTGTCCACAGGCATGCAAGAGATTGGAACCGTGTTTTTTTTGTGTGAGGGAAGGAACCGTGTTGTTAATGGTGTCTGATTCCTATTTTAATACGGTTATAGACATCGACCTAAGAAAGTACGATCCGTGGACCGATCTAGTAACATAAATCTTAACCGTACGTTAATGTTTGTAAAATCTGAGCCGTAAAATGTTTGTTGTTTTAATTATATAATAGATTATGGCAGAAACTTGTTGAACATGTTTAATTCCACAACTTGAGTTCTGTTGGTCGCAAAAATACAAACTAAAATTCTATGGAAAGCTACTGATGTGTAGAGGACAACACAATTTGATTTGGATCAATTGGAGTTACTAAACTCCCTACACATTTGTTTGAATCCAGTAACTTAATAACCAAGTTTTTGCTACCAATTAAGTTCTGTTGACCCTAAAATTAAATCCTTTTAGGAGTAACTAAACATGGCTAAGTGTGATCTAACAAAATTGGTCCTAATTCATTTGGGTTAACCATTAAACATATTTAAATGTTTTAGTGCAGAAGGGTGTTTAAACTTCAACTTAATACTAAACAACTGCTACTGCGCAAATAATTGTACGAAAATTAGGGAAGCTAATACATGGCAGTACTAAGCTAGCAAAATTGGTTTGGAATTATTTGGACTAGTAGAGTATCAGAAACAAACAAGTTTAGAATTTAAACCTTCTGTAGTATTTTTAATAATACTTTTTATCTATTTAATTAAATGACATGAGACCACTTGTGTTGGTTAAACAATTTCATAAGCTTTCCAGAACAATTGAGTTTGATTTATTTGGATTCCTAAATCTCGAGATATTGAATTTCAAAGTTGGATCCAGTACTGATTTCATATTTCAATTTAAACAGAGAAATCTAGCTATGGATAATGTTTAAATTTCTGACTAGTGGGGCCTACATGGCAGCGGCACAGCGCGCGCGGGAAATGATTTAAAACCTGACAAGCGGGGCCCGCCCGTCAGTCTCTCTCTCTCTTTCTCTTCTAACCGAAGCGGTACGCGGCCGTTGATCAAAGATCGGACGGCTCACGGAGCCCGCGATCATCGACGACCTAAAAGTGGCGTCGCCGGAGCTCCGGCGACGGCGAGGGTGGCCAGTGGGGGTACCTGGGTGGTCTAGGGACGGTGGGGATGATGCGGAACGACGGCGGCGGTGTGGGGAGAGCTCCTGGTCGAGTGTCGCTTGCTGGGGTGGAGTGCAGCGTCAACGGCGAGCTGTTGCACTTCCGCGGCCACGGGCAGCACTCCGGCGAGCTCCTGGCGTCTCCCCTGTGCACGATACAGAGGGAAAAGATGCGCGTGCGTGAGGGCGGTGAGGGTGAAGAACAAAGGTGCATGGCAGAGAGGGGAAAATGGTGGTGTGTGGCGTTGCGGCCGTGGTCAACCTCGACGCGGTAGTGGCGGCGGCCGTGCACGCTCTCCGGCGGTGCACCGATGGATCGAGAGGGGGAAGTGAGGGAGTGGGATGGTGTGGTGCTTCCAGAGGGGTGCGGGAGTGGTTTTATAGGGCAGGGGCTGGTCCATGTGGTCGCGGTGCACACGGCGGCGTCCATGGCGCACGGCGAGATCTTTTGCTCGATTCCTCCGCGACGCGTGCAGGAAGCTCGAGGCCGAGGTGTCCAGGGGGTCCGGGCGTGTTCTAGAAGGGCTCGGTCCAGTGCGGCGTGTCGAGGAGCGGAGAGCTGCGTGAATTTGGGCCGGCTTCGCCGCGGCTGCCACGGCGGAGCTGGGGTGGATTCGAGGCGAGGGAGGGCTTGAGTGCTCTCCTCTGCGGCGCCGCGGCTGCAGAGGCACGGGAGCGAGGGAGAGCGTAGCCAGGGGGGCCTGGGGAGCGCGGGAATGGCAAGGAACGGTCACGGTGACACGGCGATGCGTCGGGGCGAGGGAGAGAGGTGGACGACGACATTTTTGCAGAAAGCCCCCTGCCTCCTCTCTGCTTCTTTTTCCTGTTATTCCATTTCAGTCCAGAAGCCTTTTCTACAATTTATTTGAGGCACTTAAACATTTTAGAAAAATTTGCAAATATTTGTGGGGCTTTCCCATAATGTGTAGATGCTCCACAAAATTTGGCTTTGCAAACTAAAATGTTTTGAATCATTTTCTTTCATAGGGTTTTAATTATGGCATTTTGTTTTATTTCAAATGTTTTTATTTTTGAATTTTAAGATAGGTGTTAAATATTATTTGGAAGAGATAAGTGATAAGGATGTAAATGAGAGGTTTCATATACCATTCCTCTGAATTTTGTTTGAAACAATGTTGAGTTTCTTATTTGTCACTTTTATTTTTCTTGTTTCACTTTTGCTTTTGTATTTCCTTTTTATCAATTCAAGCAAACAAGCAACACAAGCAACAAGAATTAATTACCACAAGCAACAATTTATAAACAACACATAATAATTAACAAAAGTTTTTGTTGGCTCTCTTTTTTTTGGAATAATAATACTGATAATATTTTTGGGATGTTACACCCTTCTTCCTCGTCTACGGCGCGGAAGCAGTCCTGCCGGCTGACATCGAGTTCGACTCCCCTCGAGCCATCCTCTACACCTAGAAAGAAGCCAAGCGAGCAAATAAAGACGGCGTGGACCTCCTAGAGGAGGCGCGAGAACTGGCCTTGTCCAGATCGGCCATATACCAGCAGAATCTGCGCCGGTACCACAGCCGGAAAGTGCACCCGGTCAGGTTCCGCGATGGAGACCTGGTGCTCCGATGGATCCAAGACAACAAGGGACTCCACAAGCTGTCCTCCCCCTGGGAGGGCCCGTTCATCATCAGCAGAGCGCTGCGCAACAATGCGTACTATCTCACAGATGTACGTGAGGAGAAAGAGGACAAGCCGTTTACCCCTTTCGAGGAGGGGGAACGCCCGTGGAACGTCTGCCTCCTCAGGCCGTTCTACTCCTAGAAGACGTGTAACGCCCTGTTGTTTCTTTTGAGTAAAAGTTAGCACTCCCGAGCGCACACTCGGGGGCTGCCGTTGTATCAGTGTTGTTTCTTTATCTTTCGCTGGGGCTAGCCGACTACCGATTCTCGCTTACGCTAGCTTAGTAACGTGCTCGACCCCGACGCCTACTCTCGCATCCGGCTGCAGGCCGCAACCCGGCTGACACGTTGGGCAAAAACTGGCTAGGGGGCACACGCGAAAAACTTGTAAGCAAGAAAAAGTCGCCGGCTCGCGATAGAACAAACCGCGCTCTCGTTCGCCTGCGTTCAGCCTCTCAAAGATCTCAGTACCGTGTGCCCAGCCAGCCGGCCCTCTCTTCGGATTCGGCTGCATAGTCCAGCCGGCAAGAGCAGGGGTCGCAGAGCTGAGACACGGGAAGGGGCACGGGCGGTAAAACAAGGGCGAGCCGGCCCCTAATCGAATAAAAACCGAAGCTAAAAATTCCAACCTTTTCGATTTTGAGAACTAACGATCTAACGAAAGTTCCAAGTCTCGATTTTTGTCGGCCTCACAAGCTCTCGAAGATTCTTAGTCCAGATTCGACTCAACTGGCTACGCCAATCGGGCCGAATCTCGGGGGCTAGTGCGCGAAAACCCGGCTGTCACGACCAGCCGGGAAAGCTATCAAAGGTTCCTAGTCCAGAATCGACTCAACTGGCTACGCCAGTCGGGCCGAATCTCGGGGGCTAGTGCGCGAAAACCCGGTTGCCCCGAGAGCAGCCGGGAAAGCTATCGAAGGTTCCTAGTCCAGATTCGACTCAACTGGCTATGCCAGTCGGGCCGAATCTCGGGGGCTAGTGCACGAAAACCCGGCTGTCACGACCAGCCGGGCAAGCTATCGAAGGTTCCTAGTCCAGATTCGACTCAACTGGCTACGCTAGTCGGGCCGAATCTCGGGGGCTAGTGCGCGAAAACCCGGTTGCCCCAAGAGCAGCCGGGCAAGCTATCAAAGGTTCCTAGTCCAGATTCGACTCAACTGGCTACCCCTATCGGGCCGAATCTCGGGGGCTAGTGCGCGAAAACCCGGCTGTCACGACCAGCCGGGCAAGATATCGAAGGTTCCTAGTCCAGATTCGACTCAACTGGCTACGCCAGTCGGGCCGAATCTCGGGGGCTAGTGCACGAAAACCCGGTTGCCCCGAGAGCAGCCGGGCAAGCTATCGAAGGTTCCTAGTCCAGATTCGACTCAACTGGCTACCCCAGTCGGGCCGAATCTCGGGGGCTAGTGCGCGGAAACCCGGTTGCCCCGAGAGCAGCCGGGCTAGCTATTCAAAGACTTCAGATTCAACTCGCCTCGCTGCGCCAGCCGAGCCGAATCTCGGGGGCTAGTGAGGGTAAAGAGGCAAAAAAGCAATTGCGAAAAATTTCGAGCAGAAACAAAGTAAAGGAGACGAAGCTCCACACAAGTCACGACACGAGTAGCAAAAGTTCCAAACAAGTACGCCCGGCATCCCGGGGGCAAATAAGACAAGTTCACAAAAGAGTACGAGAGTACAAGCGGCAACCCGGCATCCCGAGGTCTTCATTCGGCGGCCTTGGAGGAGCTGGCCACGTCGCCAGTTTTGGAGCAGCCGGCTTCTTCGACGGCCTTCCTCTTGGAACCCTTCGATGGCTCCTCGACTTCGTCCCCGGAACTGGGGGCCGTTGGGCCCATCCTCCTCAAGCTGGATCTTGAACAGCTGTGCAGCCGGCCGGATGAGCAGCCGGTCAAGACATAAAAGAAAAAGCAAAGCAAGGACAGCGTACCTGGGGCGCCTGCTTCCTGCGGGTGTACGGCGCGTTGCTGTACTTCCAGTTCTCCGCCACCCTCTGCTCCTTGGCGACGTGTCGGAGCCAGCCGTTCAGTGACTCCAGCTCCTCTTCCAGGTCAGCCGGGTGGGGTCGAGGCGCCCGCTCAGGAAGCAGATCTTGTGGAACCGGGCCTGCAGCGGCGCGATCCGGTTGTACAGCTAGCAGAGGGTCACGTCCTGGGTGGTCAGCCCCTCCTTCGTGAAGAGCTCCTCGAGGCGCTCAAGCATCTTGTCGACGTGCGTCTGGTCACTGTACTTCTACACGCCCCAGTTGTCCCTAACCGGGGCGACCGGCTGGAAGGCCGGCAGGCGGATGTGATCCTCACCCACCCTCAGGTTGTGGGCGTAGAAGTACGTCCGCTGCCAGTCCTTCACCGTATATGGCTTCTTGTAGCCGGGCAGCTCTGTCCGCGACCGGCGGTAGACGATCGCGGCTCCGCAGTCGATGAAGCCGAGCTCCTCCTTGTCGCCGACGTATCAGCCGCGGAGGTTGAACAGCCGGCAGAAGAGAGGAAGAGACGGCCAGACGCCGAGCCACCCTTCGCACATGGTGGCGAAGTAGGTCAGTGTCGCCACGGAGTTTGCTCCGAGGTGATGTGGTTGCAAGCCGAAGAGTTGGAGGAAGCTTTGGAGGAACGGGCTCGCCGGCAATGCGAGCCCGCGGTTGAAGTGGTCCATGAAGACCACAGATTCGCCGGCGTGCGCGACGGGGACCACCTCGTCCTCGGCGGCGAGGCGCACCCCCACGCGCTCCTCCGTCGATAGAAGACCGCGTGCGGAGGCTCTTGATGTCCTCCGCGGTGATGTGCGAGCCGCGCCAGTCGCCGCCGCCGTCATTCCCCTCGGCCATCTCGGGCTCCAGTGTGCTCGGAGGAGCAGGAGTCGTCGCCAGCGTCGAGTGGTGGTGGCCCGTGGTCGCCGTGTCCGCTGCTGCCGCGCGCTAGAGGGAGAGGGGCCGCGCCGGTGTAGCGGCCGCTTCGCCGGAGAAGAAGGGGGTGAAGAGGAGCGCGGAGGTCGCGGCGGAAGGCTCGGGCGCGTGGAGGCGATGGAACGAAGTAGGCGAACTCCTTCCATCTTGGATGGCGCCCCCCTTTTATAGCACGCGCAACCGGTAACCGCCTCCGGAGATCGCGCCGCGTAGCGCGCAACCGCGCGATCAACGGCGAGATTGTGGGCGGCGGTTTCACCACAGAAGATCCCATTACTACAGTTTCGCCGCAGAAGATCCTGCAACATGAACTGAGACGTCGTCTCGACTGCCGGGCAACCGCCTGGTAGGCGGATGGGGCGTGCCAGCGT
Organism: Poa pratensis; assembly: GCA_947311845.1. Lineage (NCBI taxonomy): Eukaryota > Viridiplantae > Streptophyta > Magnoliopsida > Poales > Poaceae > Poa > Poa pratensis. The sequence goes on along the minus strand of CAMZMU010000125.1, from coordinate 12,608,018 downwards.
CATCCGTGACGTCATCACCAGCACCGGGCCGGCGGAGCGCTCGATGTTTCGCCTCCTAGACTGGATGAACTTCTTCGGCTTTGTTGAACACGCAGAAGCCCTCCTTGCCATAACCGGCTGCATCGCACCAACGTGTTCGGGGGCTAGTGACATGGGGATAAAACCCGGGTACCCAAAGACCCAAAGAAGATACCGAGTGAAACGCATAATACAAGTGCCCGGCCGCCTCCGGCTGCCCGGCTAATCCGAGCCCATCTGCCCCGAGCACAGCCGGACTCCGCCTAGCCAGTCGAAGCGCAGCCGAGCGGCACGGGCAAGAGGAACTGCAGACTCGTCATCAGCACAGTTCCCAGACAAACAGATAATGACAAGCATCGCCCGCCTTATGCGACCAAGGTCAACGGTGGCAGCCAGATTCGGTTGCTCGCCAGCCGGACGACCGGCTGCCGCGCTCCCACGACGAGCGGAAGACAAGGACCCGTGTTGGGCGGGTGCCGGGGCCGTGCACGGCGCCCTCCACGTCGCCCAGGCGTGGGCTAAAGCGAAGCATGGCCTGACGTCTCCCACAGTGCTCAGCAGCCCCGACAGGAGGGAGGCACGGAGCGCCGCCTCGCGCCCGACAAGATCTCAGGCGCCGCCTACCCGGTCGGAGGGGTCCGGCACCACAGCCGGTCAGCCCTCCACGACGACAGGCCTACCCCGACATCTCCTACGCGGCTATGGAGCTCGACTGTGCGAAGCGTAGCACACTGTGCCGCGGACATGCAGCGTCCCGAAGAAACCCCTCTTTAGCCGACACCGGCCGGCTGGCGCAGGCCAGCCGGCCCCGCCTGTAAGCCGAACAGCCAGTCCTATATAAGGCTGTCCGGTGCCCAAGTAGAAGGGGTCGGTCGCCTCATTCTTCTTCCTCCCCACACCCGAACCATGGAACACTCGAACAGCTCGAGGAGCACCTCTGTACTATGTCCACCTTTGATAGAGAGATCGAGCAGGAGTAGGAGTGTTACCTCCTCCGAGAGGGCTCCGAACCTGGGTACTTCTCGTGTCCGCGCTCAGGCGCAATCCCTGCGGGTGCCGCTGTTGCAGAACGCTGCCCCCATCCCGATCTTAGCCACCCCGTGGCATATGCCGTGTTCCACACCACGTCAGGTGCCATCGGTTTTCGTTGGCTAGATGGGTTCGTATCGGATACTTACACGCATAAGGATTGGTTAACTCAACAAGTTAATCTTAACGGTTAAGCGCCTTGGGGCATAAAGGTTGGCGTTTTGACATAGAGATGTCACCCAACAACAAGAGTCATATGTGATATGATTAGCAAAGTGTTGCTTACCGAACTACCTCGTTTTCTAGTGGTGATGCATCCGGCTCACTAGGAGACTTGTTCGTTGCGGATCTTGAATCACTAAGTACCAATAGAGGGATGTTGGTTTTAGTGGGGGTAGACTATGTTAAATTGTTTTATGTTTTACTCGATCATGGATATTTTGTCTTAGTATTTTGCATGTTTTCCTGTTGTAGATCAATGGCACGTAACCAACCCACCCCTTTTGCTTTGTGTTCCATCCTTGAGAAAGAAAAGTTAACTGGAACAAACTATTCGGATTGGATCCAGAATCTGAGAATTGTTCTCAGGGCTGATAAGAAGGAAAGTGTTCTGGATACCCCAATCCCAGATGAACCTCTTGACACCGACACTGCTGCCGTTAGAGCTGCCTACATGAGAGCATGTGATGAGTCTCTTAAGGTTAGCTGCCTTATGCTTGCATGCATGGAACCCGACCTTCAAAAGCAGTTTGATGGTCAGGAAGCGTACGATATGATCATTGCGCTGAAGGATATGTTCCAAACCCACGCCAGGACTGAAAGGTTCAACATCGCTAAGGCCTTTGGTGATTGCAAGTTAGCTGAGGGTGGGGCAGTAGGCCCGCACGTAATCAAGATACTTGGTTACACGCAGACATTGGACAAACTGGGTTTTCCATTGGGCCGAGAGTTGGCCACTGATTTCATTTTGGCGTCAATTCCAGCCAGCTATGGGAATTTCATTTCGAACCACCATATGCATGGGACGGAAAAGGACCTTAATGAGCTTTGTGGGATGCTCAAGACGGCTGAGTGTGACATTAAGAAGTGTGCAGGGCATGGCCAAGTGTTGGATGTGCAGAATAAGCCTAGCTTCAAGAAGCATGGGAAGGCTAAGGGAAAAGCTAAGGCTAAAGATTCGATCTCCAAGCCAAAGCCTAAGTCCAAAGATGGACCTAAACCTGACACGGAATGTTACTACTGCCATGAGTCTGGACACTGGAAGAGAAACTGCAGCAAGTACCATGCTTCTTTGAAGAAGAGTGGGAGTAAGACTTCTGGCTCAGGTACGCTTGTGGTTAATGTTATAGACATTTTTCTCGCTGAATCTATTATTAACTATTGGGTATTTGATACCGGATCGGTTGCTCACATTTGCAAATCGATGCAGGGGCTAAGTTGATCTTCGCGTCGCAAATAATGCAAAGGTTGTTGCGTTGTCCGTTGGCGTCATGCAACTGCACCTCCCTTCAGGATTTTTTATGGAATTGAATAATTGTTATTATGTTCCAGCTTTGAGTCAAAACATTATTTCTCCTTCATGTTTGATGCGAGATGGCTATTCATTTGCGAGTAAAAACAATGGTTGTTCAATCTCTAAGAATGATATGTTTGTGGCTTTTGCTTCCATTGTGAATGGGTTGTTTATTTTGAATCCTGATGATGTTCATGATGATGAGCAAGTTTATAACATAAGTGCTAAAAGGCTTCGGCCTAATGATTTGAATTCCACCTACGTTTGGCATTGTCGTTTGGGTCATATAAGCGAAAAACGCATGAAGAAATTCCATTCTGATGGACTTCTAACTTCGTTTGATTTTGAATCATACGAGACATGTGAAGCTTGTTTGCTTGGGAAGATGACCAAGTCGCCTTTCAATGGTTCTCCTGAGAGGGCGACGGACTTATTGGAACTAATACATACTGATGTATGCGGACCAATGAGCACGACTGCTAGAGGTGGGTTTCACTACTTCATAACTTTCACTGATGACTTTAGTTGATATGGATATGTCTACCTAATGAGGCATAAGTCTGAAACTTTTGAAAAGTTCAAGGAGTTGCAGAATGAACTAGAGAATCAACATGGCAAGAAAATTAAGGCTCTATGATCAGATCGTGGAGGAGAATATTTGAGTCACGAATTTAGCGATCATCTGAAGAGTTGTGGAATCGTTCCTCAGCTTACGCCGCCCGGAACGCCTCAAAGAAACGGGGTTTCCGAATGACGTAATCGAACTTTGTTGGACATGGTTCGATCGATGATGAGCCAGTCAGATCTACCATTATCGTTTTGGGGTTTCGCTCTAGAAACAGCAGCTCACACACTTAATAGGGTGCCATCTAAATCCGTAGTTAAGACACCATACGAAATGTGGAATGGGAAGAGTCCCAAATTGTCTCTTTGTTTGAGCGAATTTTTAGAATTTGCTAATTCGGCTTCTAAAATAGAGTTTTAGGGATTGCAAGTTTCGATGTTAGAACGTCTAACTCGTTTTTGCAGATTTATGTTTTGTGACCGGTATGGCCCATGTGTATGTGATGCATGCGTGTAATTTTTCATGACCTGCGTGTCGTGAGTACGTCAACACGGCAGGAGCCAAATGTGTTGTCACTTATTGTATTAACGGCATGCGTGCCGACTTGTGATGATTCTTACATTCCATGTAATTTACTTTACTAGCTGTTAGGCGTAATAGCTTGTAGTATTTCTTGGAGGACTCATCACTCGGAGGGATGGCGCTCATGGACCTTGGAGATGGAGATCATCATGGTGTACAGGTTCTATGGAGATGGAGATCACCATGAGAAACGGGTCATACTGTATCACAACTATGTGATTGCTATTCCTGTTGTTTTTCTCCTATGCATGTTAGATTCGTGGAAGTAGAACGATCCCTCACAAATGTTAAGTTGAACATGCCTCCCCAACCAAACCGTGCACCATCCCATGTCTTCTACGATCGATGGTGGGCCTATGACAGTAGGGTGTCATCGGTTTTCGTTGGCTAGATGGGTTCGTATCGAATACTTACACGCATAAGCGTTGGTTAACTCAACAAGTTAATCTTAACGGTTAAGCGCCTTGGGGCATAAAGGTTGGCGTTTTGACATAGAGATGTCACCCAACAACAAGAGTCATATGTGATATGATTAGTAAAGTGTTGCTTACCGAACTACCTCGTTTTCTAGCGGTGATGCATCCGGCTCACTAGGAGACTTGTTCGTTGCGGATCTTGAATCACTAAGTACCAATAGAGGGATGTTGGTTTTAGTGGGAGTAGACTATGTTAAATTGTTTAATGTTTTACTCGATCATGGATATGTTGTCTTAGTATTTTGCATGTTTTTCTGTTGTAGATCAATGGCATGTAACCAACCCACCCCTTTTGCTTTGTGTTTCATCCTTGAGAAAGAAAAGTTAACTGCAACAAACTATTCGGATTGGATTCGGAATCTTAGAATTGTTCTCAGGGCTGATAAGAAGGAAAGTGTTCTGGATACCCCAATCCCAGATGAACCTCTTGACACCGACAGTGCTGCCATTAGAGCTGCCTACAGGAGAGCATGTGATGAGTCTCTTGAGGTTAGCTGCCTTATGCTTGCATGCATGGAACCCGACCTTCAAAAGCAGTTTGATGGTCAGGAAGCGTACGATATGATCATTGCGCTGAAGGATATGTTCCAAACCCAGGACAGGACTGAAAGGTTCAACATCGTTAAGGCCTTTGGTGATTGCAAGTTAGCTGAGGACGGGGCAGTAGGCCCGCACGTAATCAAGATGCTTGGTTACACGTCGACTTTGGACAAACAGGGTTTTCCATTGGGCCGAGAGTTGGCCACTGATTTCATTTTGGCGTCACTTCCAGCCAGCTATGGGAATTTCATTTCGAACTACCATATGCATGGGACGGAAAAGGACCTTAATGAGCTTTGTGGGATGCTCAAGATGGTTGAGTGTGACATTAAGAAGTGTGCAGAGCATGGCCAAGTGTTGGCTGTGCAGAATAAGCCTAGCTTCAAGAAGCATGGGAAGGCTAAGGGAAAAGCTAAGGCTAAAGATTCGATCTCCAAGCCAAAGCCTAAGTCGAAAGATGGACCTAAACCTGACACAGAATGTTACTACTGCCACGAGTCTGGACACTGGAAGAGAAACTGCAGCAAGTACCTTGCTTCTTTGAAGAAGAGTGGGAGTAAGACTTCTGGCTCAGGTACGCTTGTGGTTAATGTTATAGACATTTTTCTCGCTGACTCTATTATTAACTCTTGGGTATTTGATACCGGATCGGTTGCTCACATTTGCAAATCGATGCAGGGGCTAGTAAGGAGTAGAAGCGTGAGACGAGGAGAAGTTGATCTTCGTGTCACAAATAATGCAAAGGTTGTTGCGTTGTCCGTTGGCGTCATGCAACTGCACCTCCCTTCAGGATTTTTTATGGAATTGAATAATTGTTATTATGTTCCAGCTTTGAGTCAAAACATTATTTCTCCTTCATGTTTGATGCGAGATGGTTATTCATTTGCGAGTAAAAACAATGGTTGTTCAATCTCTAAGAATGATATGTTTGTGGCTTTCGCTTCCATTGTGAATGGGTTGTTTATTTTGAATCCTGATGATGTTCATGATGATGAGCAAGTTTATAACATAAGTACTAAAAATCTTCGGCCTAATGATTTGAATCCCACCTACATTTGGCATTGTCGTTTGGGTTATATAAGCGAAAAATGCATGAAGAAACTCCATTATGATGGACTTCTAAATTCGTTTGATTTTGAATCATACGAGACATGTGAAGCTTGTTTGCTTGGGAAGATGACCAAGTCGCCTTTCAATGGTTCTCTGAGAGGGCGACAGACTTATTGGAACTAATACATACTGATGTATGCGGACCAATGAGCACGACTGCTAGAGGTGGTTTTCACTACTTCATAACTTTCACTGATGACATTAGTAGATATGGATATGTCTACCTAATGAGGCATAAGTCTGAAACTTTTGAAAAGTTCAAAGAGTTCCAGAATGAAGTAGAGAATCAACGTGGCAAGAAAATTAAGGCTCTGTGATCAGATCGTGGAGGAGAATATTTGAGTCACGAATTTAGCGATCATCTAAAGAGTTGTGGAATCGTTCCTCAGCTTACGCCGCCCGAAACGCCTCAAAGAAACGGGGTTTCCGAACGACGTAATCGAACTTTGTTGGACATGGTTCGATCGATGATGAGCTAGTCAAATCTACCATTATCGTTTTGGGGTTTCGCTCTAGAAACAGCAGCTCACACACTTAATAGGGTGCCATCTAAATCCGTAGTTAAGACACCATATGAAATGTGGAATGGGAAGAGTCCCAAATTGTCTCTTTGTTTGAGTGAATTTTTAGAATTTGCTAATTCGGCTTCTAAAATAGAGTTTTAGGGATTGCAAGTTTCGATGTTAGAACGTATAACTCGTTTTTGCAGATTTATGTTTTGTGACCGGTATGGCCCATGTGTATGTGATGCATGTGTGTAATTTTTCATGACCTGCGTGTCGTGAGTACGTCAACACGGCAGGAGCCAAATGTGTTGTCACTTATTGTATTAACGGCCTGCGTGCCGACTTGTGATGATTCTTACATTCCATGTAATTTACTTTACTAGCTGTTAGGCGTAATAGCTTGTAGTATTTCTTGGAGGACTCATCACCCAGAGGGATGGCGCTCATGGACCTTGGAGATGGAGATCATCATGGTGTACATGTTCTATGGAGATGGAGATCACCATGAGAAACGGGCCATACTGTGTCACAACTATGTGATTGCTATTCCTGTTGTTTTACTCCTATGCATGTTAGATTCGTGGAAGTAGAACGATCCCTCACAAATGTTAAGTTGAACATGCCCCCCCCCCAACCAAACCTTGCACCATCCCATGTCTTCTACGATCGATGGTGGGCCTATGACAGTACGGTCCCATCGGTTTTCGTTGGCTAGATGGGTTCGTATCGGATACTTAGACGCATAAGGGTTGGTTAACTCAACAAGTTAATCTTAACGGTTAAGCGCCTTGGGGCATAAAGGTTGGCGTTTTGACATAGAGATGTCACCCAACAACAAGAGTCATATGTGATATGATTAGTAAAGTGTTGCTTACCGAACTACCTCGTTTTCTAGCGGTGATGCATCCGGCTCACTAGGAGACTTGTTCGTTGCGGATCTTGAATCACTAAGTACCAATAGAGGGATGTTGGTTTTAGTGGGAGTAGACTATGTTAAATTGTTTAATGTTTTACTCGATCGTGGATATTTTGTCTTAGTATTTTGCATGTTTTTCTGTTGTAGATCAATGGCACGTAACCAATCCACCCCTTTTGCTTTGTGTTTCATCCTTGAGAAAGAAAAGTTAACTGGAACAAACTATTCGGATTGGATCCGGAATCTGAGAATTGTTCTCAGGGCTGATAAGACGGAAAGTGTTCTGGATACCCAATCCCAGATGAACCTCTTGACACCGACAGTGCTGCTGTTAGAGCTGCCTACAGGAGAGCATGTGATGAGTCTCTTGAGGTTAGCTGCCTTATGCTTGCATGCATGGAACCCGACCTTCAAAAGCAGTTTGATGGTCAGGAAGTGTACGATATGATCATTGTGCTGAAGGATATGTTCCAAACCCAGGCCAGGACTCAAAGGTTCAACATCGCTAAGGCCTTTGGTGACTGCAAGTTAGCTGAGGGCGGGGCAGTAGGCCCACACATAATCAAGATGCTTGGTTACACGCAGACTTTGGACAAACTGGGTTTTCCATTGGGCCGAGAGTTGGCCACTGATTTCATTTTGGCGTCACTTCCAGCCAGCTATGGGAATTTCATTTCGATCTACCATATGCATGGGATGGAAAAGGACCTTAATGAGCTTTGTGGGATGCTCAAGACGGCTGAGTGTGACATTAAGAAGTGTGCAGGGCATGGCCAAGTGTTGGCTGTGCAGAATAAGCCTAGCTTCAAGAAGCATGGGAAGGCTAAGGGAAAAGCTAAGGCTAAAGATTCGATCTCCAAGCCAAAGCCTAAGTCCAAAGATGGACCTAAACCTGACACAGAATGTTACTACTGCCATGAGTCTGGACACTGGAAGAGAAACTGCAGCAAGTACCTTGCTTCTTTGAAGAAGAGTGGGAGTAAGACTTCTGGCTCAGGTACGCTTGTGGTTAATGTTATAGACATTTTTCTCACTGACTCTATTATTAACTCTTGGGTATTTGATACCGGATCGGTTGCTCACATTTGCAAATCGATGTAGGGGCTAGTAAGGAGTAGAAGTGTGAGACAAGGAGAAGTTGATCTTCGCATCGCAAATAATGCAAAGGTTGCTGCATTGTCCGTTGGCGTCATGCAACTGCACCTCCCTTCAGGGTTTTTTATGGAATTGAATAATTGTTATTATGTTCCAGTTTTGAGTCGAAGCATTATTTCTCCTTCATGTTTGATGCGAGATGGTTATTCATTTGCGAGTAAAAACAATGGTTGTTCAATCTCTAAGAATGATATGTGTGTGCTTCTGCTTCCATTGTGAATGGGTTGTTTATTTTGAATCCTGATGATGTTCATGATGATGAGCAAGTTTATAACATAAGTGCTAAAAGGCTTCGGCCTAATGATTTGAATCCCACCTATGTTTGGCATTGTCGTTTGGGTCATATAAGCGAAAAACGCATGAAGAAACTCCATTCTGATGGACTTCTAACTTCGTTTGATTTTGAATCATACGAGACATGTGAAGCTTGTTTGCTTGGGAAGATGACCAAGTCGTCTTTCAATGGTTCTCCTGAGAGGGCGACGGACTTATTGGAACTAATACATACTGATGTATGTGGACCAATGAGCACGACTGCTAGAGGTGGTTTTCACTACTTCATAACTTTCACTGATGACTTTAGTAGATATGGATATGTCTACCTAATGAGGCATAAGTCTGAAACTTTTGAAAAGTTCAAAGAGTTCCAGAATGAAGTAGAGAATCAACGTGGCAAGAAAATTAAGGCTCTATGATGAGGGGTAGACTCATCAAGACCCATGGTTAAGGTCCCTAGGTTATGAATATGGGGGAGAGAACGTGGTAGAGCTGGAAGTATCGTCGGCTGACAAGCAGGGCAAAGATTTTACCCAGGTTCAGGGCCCTCGTGTGGAGGTAACACCCCTACGTCCTGCCTGTCTGTTATTGCTTTGTGAATATGATGGTTACAAGGGTCCCGGCGAGATGTCGATCTCGCTAGGGTTTTGGTGGCTCTGAAAGTACGTGGTCTGGTTCGATGGCCCTCCCAGTCCTTAAATAATAGGCTGGGTCTCGGGTGTTCGTAACCGACTCGATTTACAAGTAAGGAAACTCTAAACCGACTATTGTTTCGCCAAACTTGGAGGATACTCCATCTTCGTGGGCCTCCCTTCATGGGCTTCATGTAGGCTCTGATAGTTGGGCCTAGTCGATACGTGCACCAGGTACCCTCATGGTAGGGTACCCGATAGGCATACCCATGTCAGTAGCCCCCGAGTACTTGTCTGATTCGAAGAGTCGGGCATGGACTCATACATCATGCACGTTACATTTTTTGCATCTGTATTTAGAATTCTTATGAAATAGCACATGTTGGCTATGTCGAGTGTTTCATCGACTATGAGTTTTTGCTTATGATAGTCAAGGGATATTAGCTTAGCAGGCCCGGCACACACGACGGATCGGGGCCAGTTAACTACCATTTGTGGCAAAACCATACTAGCTTTCAATCAAACTCGAGTCCCCGGACTCGAATCTGGAACAAACTGGACAGACTCGAAACGGCCGTTGAGGTCTTACGGAATCGAACTGCAGTATAATTTTGAATCTACCCAACGCGTCCGTCGGGGATTTTCATCATGTCTGCTGACACGGAACATTTGAGGATAACGCTGCGGAGCGGTCCTAGCCCAACTCGACTGATCGGTGGGTCTTACCTTTGCACTATGCATGCAGCATCCAAGGATCGTCAGATCAACTCGGGAATATTCGAGTGTGATTTTGCTTATGAACTGAGTCGAGTAAATTGTCGACTGATACTTTGCCATTATTTTATCGGGTGCGCGACAGCGCTCCCGATGGGAGTAGCCCCCGAGATTGTGCTTTATTGCTTGCAATGGAGGATAATCTCAAAATCTTTTATCCTGCATACATTAGTCAAAGAAATTTTTTGATACGCTCCCGATGGGAGTATGATGTTGCATCGAAAGTCCTTCGACTGGCATCTATGACCTCTGCTGGAAAACCCATCGAGTTTATGGTGTGACATCATTCGAATGAATCATCGAGTGACTTTTGTGCCAGTTGTGCAATATGAATAACGTCAGCAATGACGCATTTTGCGACTGCCATCTCTGACAAGCGGTGGCGTGCCTGGTAAGACTGATGGGACGTGACACTTCTGTGTGGGCCCATTTTTGCAGAGCTGACCAAGGATGGCGCCGTTTGGACTTGATTTGACCGCTCTGGCGCGGTTTTCACGGGGCGTGATGATGGTTTCCTAGTTTCCCGTGCGTAGTGGGCGGAGTGGCCGGCGACGGTTGCCCTCCGCGGCCGCCACGTGTATGGCTAGATTTCGCGCGGAGCGTATGCCTTTGTTTTGACGGTTGCGATCGTTTTGCGATCTGTGGTAAATAGTGGAGACAGCGCTGGCAGAATTTTTTACTTGCCATTTGCCTCTTTGCGCCGCCCCTCGTCTCATCTTCCTCCTCGCGCCCACCTCCATTGCTCTGCGCCCAAGCTCTCTTCTCCACCCTCATCCATCGTTGCAATGGCGAAAGGTGGAGGCTCCAAGCGTGGTGCCGCCGCCGCTGCCGCGACCGATGCGGCCAAGGGCAAGAAGACCGTGGCGGGTACATCTGCGTCCGCCGCGCTGAAGAAGGGCAGCGGGGACTGGGCGAAGTCCACCATCAAGGACGCCCATTTGGTCAAGTTCCGCGAGCAGGGGTATCTGCCACCCGCGGAGCAGCTCGCCGTCCGCGCGCCGTCGCCCAAGGAGGTACTCCCCGAACCACGCGCCAACGAGCGTGTTTGTTTTGCGGAGTTTTGCCTAGGGGCTTTTCGCTTCCCCTCCACGACTTTGTTCGTGGTCTTCTTTTTGCCTACGGGGTGCAGATCCATGATCTCACCCCAAATGGCATTATGCATATCGCGTGTTTCATCACGCTGTGCGAGTGCTTCCTCGGCGTCGCACCCAGCTGGGCGCTGTGGAAAGCCATCTTCATGGTACGGCCGAACAGAGGAGGTGGTCGCACCTACCCCGTTGGCGGCTGTGGAATCCAGGTGCGCAGCGACACCCGCTACTTCCGCCTGAAGACCGTCGACTCCGCCCAAGGCTGGAGGAAGGGGTGGTTTTATGCGACTGTCGAGCAGGATGCAGCCGCCCCTTTCTCGACTGCTGCTTTCACCAGGACCAAGGCGTGGGATCACCAACTCTCAGCCGAAGAAATGGAGGAGGCAAGCCCTTTGCTGGCTCGGATCGGAGGCATGCTGGACAAGGTCACAGGCATCCATTTGATCGCCACCTTTGTGAAGAGGCGGGTGTGGCCACTCCGTGCCCGAGCGCACCCCATGTGGGAGTATGAGGGCGCGGGTGACTCCACTCGATGAGCCCAGAGGAGCTGTCAAGGAATGAGCTTGTGATCACGTGCGGCACATCACCAACTTGACGACAGGCGACATGCGACGTCGACTGTCCCATTGAGCCATATGGGGCGGAAAACCCTTTGCTTGAGGTATGTATGTGTTATAGCCTGCTTGCAATGAAGAGTTTGCCACTCGTATGTTCTGCGATATGCGATTTTTGATTCTGACTTTGCAATTTGTGATGTATGCTATGCAGGGTCACTCGACTGCTGCCTCCCTTCCTCCTCTGCCTGAAAATGGCGAGACTGAAGAAACCAGGTACAGGTGGTGGACCCGAAAGGGGATCAGTCGCCCATCCCTTCTGCCACCACTTCACATGTGGAGGAGGTCGAGGAGGAAGCAGCAGAAGAGGTCCAATCTGAAGACAAGGCCACCGCTGACCAAGAAGTCGATACCGCGCCACCGAAGCGGCGTCGACTGGCCAAGAAGGCGCCTTCTGCTGTGAGTTCACCCGCGAGGGGCAGGGCTTGGAGGATGACGAGGAATCAGGCTCACCACCTGTTTTCCAAGCCGCTCCTTTGCGTGCGTGCTCAACAGCTCAACTCTTCCTCTTCAGTCGAGTGGTACCCCAGCCTTTGGGGACCAATTTTTGGCGACTCCGAAGATGAGGATGAGGACACAGGTATGTGTTTTTGAGTATGATATGAGAATTTTGTGCTGTCACATATTTGTGCTGACCATCTTTTTGCTTTGTTGTGTTGCCACAGCGCTGAAAACAATCAGCCTGGGACTCCTCCAGTCGAGAATGTTCCAACCCTGGAGCACTCGAATTATGCACCGACTGGAAACGAGGCTCCAGCCAATGGCCACTGATGCTGTCGTTGAGACAGCCAAGGCGGCAACTCCAGATGTCGGGACATCAGTCGGGCTCCTGAGCCGTGGATGAACCACGTAAGTAGCTTTTTGCTTGACCCGTTTAGTTGGGACTGTGAGAGTTTGAATTTTTGCTGAATTCGTGTGCTTGCAGCCCTTCTACCACACCTTGGCAGATTCGCCAAGGCTTATGTCCAGGTGGAGCAGGAGAGGGATACCATGCGCGCCGAGCTAGAGCGGCTCAGTCGTGAGTTCTCCTTTTGCTTTTGTTTTGCTGAATTTCTTTTTGCAATGCTTGATTTTGTCGAGTATTGAATGCACGTGATTTTGCTGGGCCAGGCGAGAAGAAGGAGCTGGAAGATGCACTCGCCGCGCAGCGCGAAGAGTCGAAGAAAGAGCTGGCTGCCGCCACCAACTCAGCCGCTGCACGCGAGCGAGGATATGCTGACCAGCTCGCGGCACTCGCGCAGGCCATGGGAGGTGAGTAATCTTTTCTCCTTTTGATATGACGATATAACTGTCGAGTGTCATGAAATGACTTTTGCCTTTTTGAATTGTGCAGAAGCTGTTGGCGCACCGGCCTCTGCGGCGTCGAGTGTGATCTTTCGCTGGAACAGGCTGTGGGCGGCTTAGGCGCCTATGCAACCAGGCGAAAGACGCACTCGCCAAATCGACGAGCACACTTGGCGCTGTATACAAGGTGGTGTTCCCGACTGGCGTAGTGCCGTCGACGGCGGACGACTTCGCCGACGTGTTTGGCCCCGGGACGTCCACCATGGCGGGTTTCGCTCGCGCCAACACGGTACGCGGATCCGAGTCCACCATCAAGCTTCTTATGGGACATGGGATAGATTGCGACTACGAGGCAGCACTGTCTGCGTTCCCTCGGAAGCCAGATGGGAAGCCCATTTCTCTGAAGGGGGTGAGCGGAGCCGCCGCGCGACTGGCCGAGGTTTTTATGACCACCATGGAGCGCCGGGCACTCGAGACTGCCAATCGTCTGCTTAGGAAATCGAATCTTAGGTTTAGGGTAGCTGTACCCTTTTGTTTTTTATGCCTTGTAATGATACCTTCTGAACTGCGCGAGTCTGCGCTTTGTTTGTGCTACCTTGTTTATGCAAATAGTCTTTTGCTAATGTCTTTCACTCGAAGAGTTGTATGCTTATGACATGAGTTTTAGCTTCTGACACAAACTTTGTGTTTGTGATTATGCTCTTTGAACAGTCACGAGAACCTGCTACTGCGACTAGTTCCTCGCAGGCTCCAATCACCACCCGATCCCAGGGTCAGGTGGTAAATGATGCCAAGGTGATGGAGTTATGAAGGCCAAATTTGTGAGAATGGAGCAAGATCTGAAGGACGCCCAGGCTGAGCTGAATCGATTGAGGGCGAGACCCGCGTTGGCCACCCAACGCGAGGAATATGTGCTCGGGGAGATGGATCTTGTGAACAGGCAACTCGAGTGTAAGTTCGAGTCTTGCTCTGTTTACAAGCTTTTTGCGTAGCTATTGTCCTTTTGATCTGACTGGTGCGCCCGTGTTTGTAGGCTTTGTCGACAACTTCCAGGCTGAAAAGATTCGCGTGGAAGGGCGTCTGGATAGCGTGGTTGACGACCCTACGACTGGGCGTCAACACTTTTGGCTTGATAGGTACCATGCCCGCATACTCGCCACCCTGAAGGATCGCGTCTGGCGAAGTGCTGAACTGCTGGAGTTATGCCGGGCAGCGTTTATTCGCCTGAACGAGACTCTTTTTCCTGCGGGGCCACAACCACAAGGGATTCGTGCTTTGTTGAACATCTTCCGTCAAACAAATCCCATTCGAGAGTTGCTGTCTCAGAGACTTGTGATTGGAGCCAACGCTGCAATGGCGTATATGCGTAGTCGAAAACCAAGGTTGGTGTTGCGGACACCTGCAGCCGGAGAGGTTCTCGAACAAAGAGACCTGGATGACACGATCCAAGCTGCGGAGACACTAATCGAGTGCACTCGCGAACAGCTTTGCGGTCCCGAGCTGCCCGTAAAGGACGAGCCTGAGGATTAGAATAGTTTGCGAGTGCAATTTTTGTATAGGGGGCAGCCCCCGAGTGTAATTTTTGACTCTTTGTATATTGTATAGTTTGTATACTTTGATTTTTTGTCGAGCCCCCGAGTCAGTCGAGCGGGGTTTGTGAAATATGTGTTGGTTGTGAACCAATGACTGTGCAGCCCCCGAGTATTCGAGTGCGGCTGCAGAGTTTTTGTGTTCTTTGTTTGGATCCTTGTTACGCAGCCCCCGAGCATTCGGGTGCGGCTAAGGCATTGTGTTTCTGCAAGAGCGAGAGCTCATTTGATCGATAACACAGCCCCCGAGGGTTTCGGGTGCGGTTAAGGTATGAATTATGCGGGTAGTACCACAAAGAAGTCGAAGGAACATTGATTTTATTCCTCTTTTGAATGTTAGGCTGCAGGCCGCCTCATTAAAAACCTTCCAGTCCCCTTAGGTACCCTGGTAAGGAAAAGAGCGCGTCTGAAACCTGCAGCCATCCGACATATAGCCTATTACATTGTATGACTGTGAGCACTTTATGCGTAGAAACGGCGCAGATGCGCAACGTTCCAAGGATTATGAGAGAGTTCGCCTGTCTTCGCGTGCTTCAGTCGATATGCGCCTCCACCAAGGACCTCCGTGATGATGAAGGGACCTTCCCATGGGGAAGCGAGCTTGTGCACCTTCTTTTGCTTCATCGAAGAACCAGGTCGCCACAACAAAGGACCTGGTTCGCAGTCGACGGCTATGGTAGTTGCGGAGATCCTGCTGGTAAACAGCTGTGCGGGCCAAGGCCGTGTCTCGCGCTCATCGAGTAAGTCGACTGCATCTTCGAGTGCTTCTTCGCGTCGTCTTCATTGTATGCTTCAACTCGTGGTGCATTGAACCACATCTGATGGCAGAATTGCCTCTGCACCATAGACCATGAAGAATGGGGTGAACTGCGTAGAAGTGTTGGGAGTTGTGCGTAGGCTCCATAGCACAGATGGTAGTTCTTCGACCCAAGCACCCGCAGCTCTTTTGAGTGGCACCAGGAGGCGCTTCTTGATCCACTCGTCACAAGTCCATTGGCCTTTTCGACTTGGCCATTGGATTGTGGATGCGCCACGGATGCGTAGTTGAGCGTAATGTCCTGCTCTTTGCAGAAGGTTTTGAACTCCTCAGCCGTGAAGTTTGTGCCGTTATCAGTGATGATACTGTTTGGGACACCGAAGCGGTAGATGATGCTCTTTATGAAGTTGACTGCCGTAGTAGCAGTCGAATTTGTGATGGGGACCGCCTCGATCCACTTTGTGAACTTGTCGACTGCCACCAGTAGGTGAGTATGCCCGCCATGCGATGATTTTTTGAGTGGCCCAACCATATCGAGCCCCCATTGGGCGAAAGGCCAGGCCAGCGGTATAGTCTTCAACGCCGATGCGGGTGCGTGCGGCCTTGTTGCGAATTTCTGGCAGCCGACGCACCTTTTGACTATGTCCTCCGCGTCTTTGAGTGCTGTAGGCCAGTAAAACCCTGCGCGAAAGGCTTTGGCTACGAGTGATCGACTGCTGGCGTGATGCCCACAGGTACCTGCATGAATATCTCGAAGTATGGCTTGGCCATCTTCGAATGCGATGCATCTTTGGAACATACCTGATATGCTGCGCTTGTATAACTCGCCGTTGATAACGGTGTATGCTTTTGATCTTCGAGTCACGCGTCGGGACTCGGTTATGTCATCTGGTAGCTCGCCGCGGAGTATGTAAGCCAGAAAAGGTTGAGTCCAAGTTGGCTCAATGAGGAGTACCTCGACTGGGGGGTCCTCTGTGCTGGCGCTTTGCTTTTGGCTGGCGTAGTCGACGGAGGAGGCTCTCGTTTCTCCTTGATAGATCTGTGTTCGATGCGCTCGAGGAAGACACCAGGTGGAATTTGTGCGCCAGTTGAGCCAAGATTGGCTAGCATGTCTGCTTCTTCGTTACTTTCCCTTCCTATGTGCCTCAACTCACAGCCTCGAAGCTGCCCTCCAGTGTGTTGTACAGGTCGCGATAAGCGATCATGTTGTCCGCGATTGCGTCGCAGGCCTTCATTGTTTGCTGCACCACGAGATTGGAGTCGCCGTAGATCATCAATCGAGTGCACCCAAGTGCTTTTGCCATCCGCATGCCATGGATCAGAGCCTCGTATTCAGCCTCGTTATTGGAGGGTAGTTTGAATCCCATCTGCAAAACATAACGTAGCTTGTCCCCTTTTGGTGATATGAGGATGACGCCTGCGCCTGCGCCTTCGTGTTTCTTGGACCCATCGAAGTACATGGTCCAGGAATTGGACACGTCTGGTGCTCCAGGTAATTGGGCCTCTATCCACTCGGTTGTGAAGTCGGGTAGGACTTGTGCTTTGATAGCCTTCGGGTGCTCGTACTTGATGTCTCTTGGAGCCAGCTCGATGAGCCATTTTGCGACTCGACCCGTTGCATTGGGGTTTGTGAGGATATCACCGATTGCTGAGTTACTTACCACGGTGATCGGGTGCTCGGTGAAGTAGTGTGTCAACTTCCTTGAGGACATGAATACAGCGTATGCCAGCTTTTGATAGTGCGGGTACCGCTGTTTTGATATGGAGAGAACCTCGCTCAGGTAGTAGACTGGACGTTGTATGCTTTGGATGTGCCCCTCCTCCATGCGTTCGACTACCAGTACGGTGCTCACCACCCTGTTTGTAGCCGAGACATACAGGTAGAGTGGTTCCCGTTCCTTAGGTGCGACGAGGATCGGAGGGCTTGTGAGGATCCGCTTGAGATCTGTGAAGGCTGCTTCAGCTTCTGGCGTCCACTCGAACTTGTCCGCCTTCTTCATCAGTCGATAGAATGGTAGAGCCTTTTCACCCAGTTTGCTGATGAATCGACTGAGCGCTGCTACTCGTCCTGCTAGTTTCTGCACATCGTGAAGCTTTGAAGGCCTTTGCATTGTGAGGATGGCCTGTATTTTCTCCGGGTCTGCTTCGATTCCACGGGCAGAGACTAGGTACCCTAGGAGCTGCCCGGCTGGAACGCCGAACGTGCACTTCTTAGGATTGAGCTTGATATGGAAGCGTTTGAGGTTTGCGAACGTCTCCCTCAAATCGTCGAGTAGTGTGTGTTCTTCCCTTGTGGTAATGACAATGTCATCCACGTAGACCTGGACGTTGCGTCCGATTTGCTTTTTGAGGCAGTCCTGCATCATGCGCTGGTATGTTGCACCCGCGTTTTTGAGCCCAAAGGGCATAGTTGTGTAGCAGTAGACCCCGAGTGGGGTTATGAACGCCGTTTTTTCTTCGTCTTCTTGCTTCATCCTTATCTGGTGATAACCTGAGTAAGCATCCAGAAAGGAGAGTCGTGCGCATCCGGCGGTGGAGTCGACGATCTGGTCGATTCGGGGTAGCGGGAAGTGATCCTTTGGACAGCACTTGTTCAGCGCTGTGAAGTCCACGCACATCCGAAGGATGTCTGTATGCTTCTTCTCTACGAGTACGGGGTTGGCCACCCATTGTGATTTCTTGATTTCCCTAATGAATCCTGCTGCGAGTAACCGGTCGACTTCAGATTCGACTGCGGTTCGCTTTGGGCCGGAGATTCGACGCATCGTTTGCTTGACTGGCTTTGCATCTGGAAACAATTGGAGAGAGTGCTCGGCGAATTCCCTGGGAATACCTGGCATGTCGGCTGGACACCACGCAAATATTTCCCAGTTCTCACGGAGGAATTCGACGAGCGCGCCTTCCTATGCGATAGGCAGGCTCGAAGATACGTTGACTGTCTTGGACGGATCGGTCGGGTGCACCTGATGCGACCTTGTGTCATTTGTAGCATTGAAGGATCTGTCGACTGCCAACTTCTTATGCTCCGGAAGGAGTGTGCGGTCGTTGGAAATCGCCAGTCGGCGAGTGATTCTTCCACCCCGAACATCTCGGAGATTTTGCTGAACTCGCGGTCGCAAGCATCGGACCTTTGAAAGTTTCCACGGACAGTGATGACTCCCTTTGGTCCTGGCATCTTCAGCGTGAGGTACGCGTAGTGTGGCACCGCCATGAATCGAGCAAACGTCGGGCGACCAAGAATAGCATGGTATTGTGATTTCCAGTCGACGACCTCGAACTCAATCGACTCTGTCCTGAAGTGGCTTTTGTCCCCGAACGTAACGTCGAGTTGTATGGTGCCTTCTGGGCTAATTGCTTTGCCAGGAACGATACCGTGGAAGGTATTTGAAGATTTTGGGAGGTTTTCGACTGACCTGTTCATTTTGCGGAGCGTGTCCGCGAAGATGATGTTTATGCCGCTGCCTCCATCCATGAAGACCTTGGTCATGGCGTAGCCTCCTATTTGCGCGTCGAGTACCAGAGCCGCGTGCCCTGGTCGAACTACAGCTGGGGGATGATCCTCTCGACTGAAGCTTATGATGGTTTCCGATCCCTTCAGAAATTCGGGCATGGCAGGAGGTGCCATGACAGCCATGTTCACCTGTCGAGTGATTAGCTTTTGCTGCCTGTTGGAGGGGCGACCCTTTTGTATCATGTACATCTGCCCGTGGGGCTGTGGATATTGATCATCTTCCGCCCGTAGTACGGGTTGTATGGCACCTGCGAGGTTTGCGCCTGGAGCAGGCTGTGGTGGTGGTTGCGGTGGCGGCTGTGGCGCCATGAGAGCGGGCACAGCGTTCGGCTGTGGTGCGGGTGCAGGCGTGGGCTGAGCAGGTGCTGGGCCGTACCTTTTGAGTCGTATCATGTAGTCAGTCGCCATTTGGTCGAATTCCCTGCAGTTCCTTAGGGTGTGATTGGAGCGTAGTTTTCCGTCGTCCCCCTTGAAGAGGTGGAATCTGCACCAGTCGTCCATCTTTTCCTCGAATGACCGCTCGGGTTTTGCGTCGCTGCGTTTGCGCCATTCTTGCCTTTTGTAGCTGTCGCTCCGCTGCTCGCGATCTCGACTGTCCCGTCGATCATCCGAGCGTCGATTGCTTCTATCTTGGTCTCCCGGGTTGTGTGTATCCAGCCGCCATGAACTCGGGTCTGTTATCGTCGTAAGGACGTTTGGAACGTTTGCGCCTGCGATCTTCTCTGTATGAATCTCTGCGGCCTCGACTGCCGCTTTCGTAGTTGTCGCGTGGTGGGGAAGCACGGGATCTGCGTACAGAATCCTCTCCATCTGCCCACTCAGTCGCAACTTTGATGAGGTCAGCCAGGGAGGTTGGCTTTTCACGACCAGTGCCTCTTTGAAGTCCTTCCTGGCGAGACCTTGTATGAAGGCATCCATGGCCCTGTCTTCTGACACTTTGCCAACCGAATTGCGTATTTCGGTCCACCGCCGTATGTATGATCTCAACGACTCGTCTGATCGTTGAGTGCATGCCCTTAATTCTTCGAATGTCTTCGGGCGCTCACATAGAGGCTCGAAGTTTTTGATGAAGTCTCTGCGGAAATCGTCCCACGAGTCGTATGATGATGGAGGGAGTGCCTTGAGCCAGTCGCGGGCAGTTCCTTCGAGCATGAGTCGTATGTACTGCATCGCCGTGGTGTTCGTGCCACGCTGGCATGCCACGGCGAGTCTGTAATCTTCTAGCCACCCGGAAGGTTCTTGGCGACCGTTGTACTTGGGTTGTTCGCCTGTCAACTTGAACCTTTGGGCATCCGCGTCTCACGGATGCGTCGAGTGAAGCACAATGCTCCGCATGGCTCTGGTTCGATCAGAGTATGAATCGCTGCTATAGGATCTTCGAGATCTGCTTCTGCTGGACCTGTGCCGGCGCGTGCTTCTCCTTCCTTCATCCGAGTGGTGGCTGCGACCACTGCGATGATGTGCTGCGTGTCGTGAGTCGACTATGTCGCGATCGCGATTCCTTGCTGGAGTTTTGTCTTCTGGCTGTATAGCCTGTGCCGCTAGAGCTAGCGATTTGAGTTGTTGGCGATGCAGGGCTGCGTTAGGGTCATTCGCCGGAGGTTGCATTGCCTTGAGGTAAGCACCTACGGAGAATAATGCACCCGCAGCAGTTTTGGGCACTGGGATTCCGTTAGCGTCCTCTGTCATGAACGACAGGTTACGGGTGATTGCTACCCTTTCATGTTCTGGAAGGCTTGCCAACCGCGACCTAGGTCGTGGGGTTGGTTGCATTGTGGACCCGAGGGATTGCTCCCTTCTTCGGGCACTCGAGAGGCTGGCTTGCCTTTTGCGCTCTTCGAGCGTCGCTCGGTAGTTTTGCAGTCGAATTGACTCCTGCCAGTTGAAGTACTGGAAGGTCAACATCTCCTCTGGGGTGGAATTTGGTGGCATCATTGTGCACTCCTTTATGACTTTATCTGCTTTTGCTGCCATCTCCTCCGTGATTGTCAAGGTTGTGACCCCATCCGGCATGGTTACCGTGCATGGGAATTGTGCAGGCCTGCGAGCGGCTGCGTCTGCGGATGATTCTGCGGAGAAGGCCACGTAGACCTGATGGGGCGTGACCCGTGGACAGGTGTATGTGCTGTCGATTCCAGTCATGGACTCGACGTCGCCGTCGAGGCTCATGTCAGAGCCAGTATGTTCATCGAGTAGATCTTCGAGGCGAATCTCGTTGTCGATGTGCTCATCTCGGTGTTGGCGAAGCCATTATGGATTTCTGAGTCGAGGTTGGTGTTGGTGAAGATCTCCGAGTCGACGTTGCTGTCGTTATGAATCGCGGGCTCGTAGAAGTCATCGAGGGAGATCCCGCAGTCGAAACTCTCGTCGAGTGGTAGGTTGAAGTCGACGTTGCTTGTGCGGTATGCTGATTCTGCCTCCTCGCCTTGGAGTTCCGTCATCATGAACCTGTCGATCTCGCCGGTCGACATGGTTGTTGCGGGCGAGCAGGCTTCAGGAATCGACGACGGGGCGAGCGCAGTCGACGGAGCCTCGAGTGCGCCCAGCGCCAGTTGTTGCGGATCTGTCGAGTCCTGCGTGCCAAGATTGTTTACGAAAAAATTGAATGCTCCAACAGTCAAACTCAAACCTGATTCAAGGCCGGAAAACGCCTCCTGAAGCTCCGGCGAGTGCGGATTGAAATTCATTGGAAGAGCAGATGCGCTTTTTGCAGGTGAAGCGGGCAGGCTGCCGCTTTTCGAGTGGATCGGCGAGTCGCCTGGATCGGCGAGTTGCTGTTTGCTGACATGGCCGGCGAGTTGCCGTTTGCAGATGAGATCGGCGAGTTGCCGTTTGCTGGTGTGATCGGCGATTTGCCGTTTGCTGTTGGGACCGGCGAAACTTCGAGTCCAGCGCTATTCTTTCCCACAGACGGCGCCACTTGACGAGGGGTAGACTCATCAAGACCCATGGTTAAGGTCCCTAGGTTATGAATATGGGGGAGAGAACGTGGTAGAGCTGGAAGTATCGTCGGCTGACAAGCAGGGCAAAGATTTTACCCAGGTTCAGGGCCCTCGTGTGGAGGTAACACCCCTACGTCCTGCCTGTCTGTTATTGCTTTGTGAATATGATGGTTACAAGGTCCCGGCGAGATGTCGATCTCGCTAGGGTTTTGGTGGCTCTGAAAGTACGTGGTCTGGTTCGATGGCCCTCCCAGTCCTTAAATAATAGGCTGGGTCTCGGGTGTTCGTAACCGACTCGATTTACAAGTAAGGAAACTCTAAACCGACTATTGTTTCGCCAAACTTGGAGGATACTCCATCTTCGTGGGCCTCCCTTCATGGGCTTCATGTAGGCTCTGATAGTTGGGCCTAGTCGATACGTGCACCAGGTACCCTCATGGTAGGGTACCCAATAGGCATACCCATGTCACTCTACGATCAGATCGTGGAGGAGAATATTTGAGTCACGAATTTAGCGATCATCTAAAGAGTTGTGGAATCGTTCCTCAGCTTACGCCGCCCAGAACGCCTCAAAGAAACGGGGTTTCCGAACGACGTAATCGAACTTTGTTGGGCATGGTTCGATCGGTGATGAGCCAGTCAGATCTACCATTATCGTTTTGGGTTTCGCTCTAGAAACAGCAGCTCACACACTTAATAGGGTGCCATCTAAATCCGTAGTTAAGACACCATATGAAATGTGGAATGGGAAGAGTCCCAAATTGTCTTTTCTAAAGATTGGGGCTGTGATGTTTTTGTCAAACGACTTCAGTCGGACAAGCTCACACCCAAGTCGGATAAATGCATATTCGTGGGATACCTGAGGGAAACCTTAGGGTATTATTTCTACAACCGAGAAGAGGGCAAAGTGTTTGTTACTCGGAACGGTGTTTTCTTAGAGAAAGAGTTTCTCAAGAAGGAGATTTATTTTGATTTTGCGCTAGCGTAGCCTACCTGTATGCCTACACCTACTATCTACGTCATCCAGCCACTGAGTTACTCCCTTGCGGAGATTTATCTTTTCGTTTTAGTTTTGGGCTCCGGCTGCACATAACCGAACCGGAACCGAAAACCGAAACCAAAATAACCTAACCGTGACCGAAATTCTGGTTTTTACGGTTAGTGGTTAAGGTTACGGTTAGCAAAATGCTAACCATATGACCTTCGGTTAATTCGGTTTATAACCGAATAACCAGTGGTTTAACCGAAATAACCGAAGAGGCCAACCCAACAGAAAAAATCGTGTCAAAAGCCCAGCCCAACATTCCGTAATACATTATAATGGACATATAGTGAAATATACACACTAATGGCGACGTGACCTACTGGTTATTACGTGCAGAGTCTTGTTACCTTCCAGTAAATCAGGAATTCTAGTACCAGCTTCGTTCTTTTTTTCACTTTGGCCGAAATTTCATTGTTTTTATGTCTCTTATTTTTGTAACACTTTAGTATGGTCATACGAAATATTAAACTGAAATATATTGCCATAAAATTTATACGTTATTCAAAAATTCGCGTCAACTTTGGTTATTACCGAAACCTAACCGAAATTAAATGGTTATTACTGAAACCGAACCGTATTTTCATACAAAACCGTATTTACCGAAGTATCAAAACCGTATTTACCATATAACCGTATAAACCGAACCAAAATAACCATATTAACCGAAGCCCTTAGCTGTGGCCCCAGCGGATTTGTTTTTTTTTTTCCTTTGAACTTGATACTTGAACTTGTATGATTGTGGGCGGTTGCTTTATTTATAAAGCGGGACGAAAGCCTGTTTCGAGAGCAAGTGATAAAAAAATTAAATTCTGGTTAATTTGTATGCGCATTAAACCATTATCAATCACCCCAACCATATTATATTCTTAATAGAGTAAATAATAAAATAATCCAAGCTATCAGTAAGAGAACAAAATGGATTTGGATAAGCTGAAATAATAAACTTGACCAAGAACTTGCATGGGCTGTACTGACCGAATGCTTTATTAGCCAGCTGCCCACGGATGTGTCGTCACTTTTTGTACGGGAGGTCAAAGCAATTTATTCATGCACGAACGAATCTGGAAATTTCTACTCACTCCATCCTAAAATATCTAGACATCTATATTTAGGCAAATTTAAGACACTTATTTTGGGACGGGTAAGTATCTACTTACATCGCTAAACACAGAAGTGGATACTTTTGTTTATGTAGCCTGAGCTGAATATATAGCACGCACAAAAAAAAAAGGGAGCCTACAGATCAGAAGTGATTTTTTCTCGAGCTGCCCACGGATGGAGATTTTTTTTTTAAATAATACGATTTTATATAAGAATTTTGGACAATAGCATGCGTGGAGAGGGAATTCGAAAAATAGCGTGCCGTCGGTCCGGAGCGAGACGAAACTCGACTTTCGGTCGAGGCCGAGCCGAAAGTAGGGTGTCGGCGACCTACGCGACAAGAGCTGCACGCAGCACTGCACGCGCGGCAGGCGGGGCCCGCGAGTTTCGGCCTGGAGCGACCCGAAAGCAGCTTTCGGCCAGGAGCGGGCCGAAAGTCTCTCCACCGTCGGCAGCATCTTTCTTCTTCCCTTTCTTCTCTTCCTCCGCGGGATTTCTGACATGTGCACGAGAGATCGGAGGTACTGGTTGACTACAGCTCGTATTGTGTTCGACGTCTCGGTGGAGCAGATGGCACAACATCGGATCATGAGACAGTTTGGAGGTCGGCAGTTGCCGGTGCCTCCTACTCGACCTCAGCTCCCTCCCCACGTGCACAGGTAACTCTCCTAGATGAAACTATTTTTCTATTCTGTGTGTGCACTTAGTTGTTTTTAATTGCTCTACACGTATATATGCTACAGGTTAAGTCGTTAAGGAGACAGACCACTTGCAACTTGGCTACAGAAGCTCCAACCGTACATGGTAGAATGGGCGACTGCGACCGTGATTGAAAATCTATGGCTGGACAATGAGCCGTTTGTCGTGCTGATTTTGATCAGTACCTCCAGACATACAGACAATCCACTCGCATACGGTTACTTCTGACGCTACAGCCTGATCAGATGCAGCCAGCTAGTGTGATCGACACGTACCCACTACACGGTATTGGGGGGCCGCGGTACTCGGCGGTACGTACTAAATTTATGTGCCTCCATTGCATAATCTATGCCTTCATACAAATTTCTAACATTTTTTCCTTACTAAACAGGCTGAGCTGATATCAGAGATTCAGCGTGATGTGAGTACATACAACCCGCCACCTGAGTGTGCGCCATGGTTCAGACGACTA
The DNA here is from genome assembly GCA_947311845.1 of Poa pratensis. Taxonomy (NCBI): domain Eukaryota; kingdom Viridiplantae; phylum Streptophyta; class Magnoliopsida; order Poales; family Poaceae; genus Poa; species Poa pratensis. Next base: position 12,582,824 of record CAMZMU010000125.1, on the reverse strand, counting down.
GAGGACAAGCTACGACGTGCATACAGTCTACTTACCTGTTCCCGTGTTGCCGATGTTGTGCCACGTCAGCCAGCTCAGCGTCCTCCGCGCCACTCTACACGTACTCCGGATCCACAGGTATCACCTTCCCAACAGTACACACATCGGCACGACCCGAGACCTCGTTTTACACCTCCTCAGCCTAGGAGCACACGACCCCAGTTCGAGGTCGGTTCATCATCTCACCAGCCAGAGCATTTCGAGCCGGGTCCTTCTCAGCCAGTTCCTTCCCAGCCGGGTACTTCGTCGTGGGTCATGCCCCCTCATATGATGATGCAGCAGCCTGGTATGCATCAGTGGGCATGCCACGTGATCAAGGTTTCGGTCAACCGTCTTATGCAGAGATGATTTGGAGCGGGATTGCACCGCCTATGACTCAGCCAATGCTCCATCTCGGTTAGTATGTTTTATTTTTTCCACATATTACTCTTGTTCATCAACATCACATATTAACATACTATCATCTGCAGGTGGAGGTGGTTCGGCATACAGCTCTCCACGATTTGACCAGGAGAATCCGATGTACTGTACGCCACCGCCCGTCACACAGCCTACGCAGGACGAGGACGAGGAGGCGCCGCTGCAAGGTAGCGCAGCCGCGACAGGATGACGTGGAGTTGACAGTGCCTCGTCAATTGAGGGTAGCTCACAGGTACGGCAGATCAACGCCCGTCCAGCCCCCTCCTCGTCAGGCTCAGCCACGCAGGGGTCAGTGATATATTTGGGACATACTGGTACTTAGGTGTATGAGACATATCCGTATATCTATTTGTATGTGAGACATATTCATATTTATGTTCGTCTGTATGAGACATATTATTATCTATGTACGAGACATATTATTATCTATGTACGAGACATATTATTATCCACATTGCATAAATTAATTTAACATACAACACTACACGTCCACGTTACAACTTCACTACTTCTAAACACTGCATAGAACAACTACTGGTACAAATATTACATGCAACTCAACGATAACTAATTCGAATCAACGACTTCACTTCCCTCTGCCACGTGCTCGTGTTGGAGGCATGAAGTCGTCATCACTATTTTCATCGACTATAGACTTGGATGCACCAACACTCTTCAACTTACGTCTAGAGTTGGCTCGTTTAGGAGGCATGAAATCATCATCACTACCATCTTGAACGGCTTTCTTGGATGATCCACCACTCTTCGCTTTTGATATAGCCCTCTTCACTGTTTCAGCGTGAAGGAGATTTCCAGGCCCATCAGGACATGCGCCAAAAAGCATTTCCATCCAACCAAAATGAGGGATCTCTTTGTTCACAAACTGTCCATCGGCAGGCCAGTGCTGGGCATTCACAAAATCAGGGGAAAAAGTTAGTACGATAACACTAGATTCTAACATAATATAAATTCGGTACTCAGTTACCTTCACGTGAAATGCATAGGCCTCCGGCGAAAAATGGATTATCTTTGACTTAGGTGTCATAGGCATGTCCCTAAGCCCCGCCTCAATAGCTTTTAGCTCATTAATTCTCTGCCACTTCCACCGCCACTCATCAATTTCATTTGAAATTTCTTCAGGGGTCATCTGGATTTTGTTTTTTTTTTTTTGCTATAATTTCTCCCACCTCACGAATGTTGCCCCACTCACTAACTAGCTCCCTATAACAGCTCTTGGGCCTACCCTCCCTAATACTACCTTCAGTCCATATTGCGGCGTGATACAAAACACACCACGACCTATGCTCCGAACTAGGACCCGAACTACCAGACATCGTTCCTATCTGACTGAGAAAATAACCACGCACCACACCCCTCCTCCATCACCAATCTACTGGGGTATATATATAGGCTCACCTGGGAGAAGAAGAGCGGGAGAAAAATGGCGGGAGAAAAATGTCGAGACGAAAATGGCGGGAGAAAAATGTCGGGACGAAAATGGCGGGAACAAAATGGCGGGAGAAATATGGTGGGAGATATATGGCGGGAGAAGAAGGGCGGAATCAAAGCCGGGAGCGCAAAACAAATTCGGATCATGACCAGGGATGAAGAAAGCAGGGACGACGTGACCTGATACCTTTCGGCTTTGTCTGGGCCGAAAGTAGACTTTCGGCTTTCTTCGGGCCGAAACTCGCTCTGCCGCGCAAAGGCCGCAGAGGGCTGTCGCTTCTCGCTCTGCCGCGCAGAGGCGGCTGAGACCTGTCGCGCGCCGACACCCTACTTTCGGCTCGGCCTCAACCGAAAGTCGAGTTTCGGCTCGCTCCAGACCGACGGCACGCTATTTTTCGAATTCCCTCTCCACGCATGCTATTGTCCAAAATTCTTATATAAAATCGTATTATTTAAAAAAAAATCTCCCCACGGATGTGTCGTCACTTTTTGTATGGGAGGTCAAAGCAATTTATTCATGCACGAACGAATCTGAAAATTTCTACTCTCTCCATTATATTTGTCTAAATATGAATGTATCTAGATTACACCTCTAAATACATCCATATTTGGACAAATTTAAGACACTTATTTTGGGACGGAAGAAGTATCTACTTACACCGCTAAACACAGAAGTGGATACTTTTGTTTACGTAACCTGAGCTGAATATATATAGCACGCACAAAAAAAGGGAGCCTACAGATCAGAAGCGATTTTTTCTCGAGCTGGCGCTTGATGGAATAGAAGTACATTAATTAATTAAAGTAACAAATTCGTCCTACCCAAATCTAACGCATAGACGACAGAGTAAAATGATCAGACCAAACCTCTCCCTTGTTTAGAAACCTGTTGGATGCAACTAATTTTGTCAGCTTCTTGAAGCCGGCCGGCCCATAGTCGTTGTCGTTTTCCGGGCATGAGACTTCTCGTCTGTGAACAACACCCAAGAACGCTTGGTTCAGCGATCGCCGCGAGACTTTTTTTTTTTTTAAGTACAAACCTGCGTTACAATCAAAGAAAACAGAGACGAACAGAAACGCAAATTCGTACAGAACTTTGTACTCTACCCAAAGCATTACAGCAGCAAGCTGCTGAACCACCAGAGCTTCTCGCCGCCGACGATCGCCGGAGAAGAAAAGCCGACCACCACCCACCTGGAACGGAAGGACCTCCAGTGTTGAAGAAGACCGCAAAATCCACTCGCCGCAAGCAGCGAGATTTCTCCGATGAAAGGGCACGGCCAAGCCACCTCCGCGTCCAGCTCCAGCACCTCCCGCCGCCGAGACGGCCAGGCCGCGCCAGATCCACCACCACCGCACCACCTCCCGGGCGCCAGACTTATCTACTAAATCTGGGATAATAATCTAATTAGGCTAGCTAGCTTACTACCGCGGAGGCCTAACGCAAAGAAAACAATTGGGCACATCATTACATCACATGCGACGGGAGGAATAAGCAACTTCTGCATGTCTACGTTTGACTACCTGATATATAGGTGGCGAGTCAGTTAAATGGTATTCGTAAAGTAATATGGTACTGCTAGGAGTCAAACCATGGTGCGGAGACCTACGCGAATACAACTGCACGGAAACATCGGCCGGAGCGATCCTATACTGCCGAGCCTCTAACAACGCATCTAGGATTAACCTGGTGGTTGGTGCCTCGTAGATAGTCTCCAATTAGTAAATATAAATATTTATTTTGAATGATTTGATCTCAGTTCACATATTTTACATTACTATTTGATCAAGATTATGTTACTAGCATGTCACTTCAAAGATTGTGTTGATACGTCTTAAACGTATCTATAATTTTTTATGTTTCATGCTTATTTTATATCAAATGCCACATGTTTTATTTGCACTATATATCATTTTTATACATTTTCTAGGACTAACCTATTAACAAGATGTCACAGTGCCAGTTCCTGTTTTCTGCTGTCTTTTTTTTTTCAGAAAAGCTAGTCGGGAAATATTTTCGGATTTGGACGAAAATTGACGGAGCCCAGTTTTTCACCGACACGAAGACGAAGTCCAAAGGGCAGCCGAGGAGGCGACCCAGGGGGCCCAGACGCCACCTCGGCGCGCCGGAAGGTGGGGCCGCGCCGGGGGTCATCTGGCGCCCTCGGGTGGCCCTTCGAGTCGCCCATTCGCCTATATATTCTCCATCTCCCGAAAACCCTAAGACTCGATCAAAAATCCATGAGAAGTTCTGTCGCCGTCGTCGTCGTCAACTCTAGTTCGGGGAGTTCTGAAGCTCTTCCTGGCACCCTACCGGAGGGGAGATCATCATCGGAGGGCTCTACATCACCATGTCTGCCTTCGGAGTGATGCGTAAGTAGTTCTCCACGGGGCTACGGATCCAGAGCAGTAGCTAGATGGTAGTCTCTCCACTTTGTGCTATCATGTTTAGATCTTGTGAGCTGCCTAACATGATCAAGATCATCTTTATGTAATGCTACATGTTGTGTTTGTTGGGATCCAATGAATTGTGAATTTATGATCAAGTTTGTTCATCTATCTATCTATATGTGTTATATATGTTCTTGCATGCTCTCCGATGCTAGTTGTTGCTTTGGCCATGTAGTTGCTAGTGTCTCCAAGAGGGGGTGTAGTTGGTTCATATCTCCAGTTGCCTCGGCTCGAGATGACAGAAAGGACTAAGACTCTGGATGTATTGTTGCCACTAGGGAGAAAACAACGGTGGTATGTCTACGTGTCATTTGCAATGTTTACATTACACACTTTGCTTATTGTAATTATCTGTTGTTTGCAACTTAATACTTGTGGGAGACACGGATGTTATCCTGTAGGTGGATTATTAGTCATAGATGCAGCTAGCAAGCGGTCTATGTATATTGTTGTAATGCCCAATAAATTTCACAGTGAACATGTTCTTGTCATAATATGCATTGTCATGCCATTGCACATTGTCAATTGGCCAGCTGTAATTTGATTACCCAGCATGTTAGTTTATCTGTTTTATGGAGAGACACCACTAGTGAACTGTGGACCCCGGTCCTTTATTTTACACTGTTACAAGCACCGTTTCCACTGTTTCCTACACTCATTTCCTCGTTCACTTTTGCATGTACTTTTATTCTTCACACCATACGTTTAATCCTTTGTAATCAGCAAGTCAGGGAGATTGACAACCTTCCTGTTACGTTGGGACAAAGTATTTTGATTGTGTACGCAGGTCCACGTCAGAGCTACAAGCGCGAGAGTAATTCTGACACCGTGTTGCAGCTCTTCCAACTCATCTTGGTTTTGCAATCAAGAGAAAATTGCTACTGTGCTGCTTCATAACTTCCTCTTGGGGTTTCCAACGGGCGGTTGTAGTCACATCATCGTCACACTTGTCAATTAATGAAGAGTGAAATATACTTTAAAACTTGAACTGATAGACCGCCAAACTACCAATCCCCTAAATTGGTATAGCCATTGCATAGAAACCCTAAAATTATATTTGCAATCCCTATTTTTTTTGATAAATTGTTCATAGGTTTTATAAATGGTTCATTAGGTTTTATAAAACCTTCTTCCCTTTATCATTTTTTAATTTAAACCAAAGGGACAATATTTCGGGTAAGTTTGGAAAACTTTTTTAAGAATGCAAAGTTTTCCAAAGTTTCAAACTTGTTCGAACCTTTTTCTTTTTTTCCAAAACCCTTTCCTTCTCTTTTCCTTTTTTTTTTTGCAAATTAAAATGGGAAAAGGTTAATAGAAAAGGAAGAAGGAAGCCCACTCCGCACAATCCAGCCCCTGGCTTAAGGCCTAACCACCCTGCCTCTCTCCTCCTTATCTCCTTCTCCTTTCCTAGTCGACAACAACCGCTGCTGGTGCGTCCAGCAGCCGCTCGCCACCTCCCTCCACTACTCGCGCCGCACCACGCCACCTACTTAGCCCTATCGTCATAGCGCACCTCCATGGAATCAACATGCTCCGCCACCGGCTGCAGCTCCAGCCATCTCGCTGAGACTCGCACTCTCCTCAGTCCATGTGGAAGTCGCCGATGTGGTGCTCCTCAACTCGCTCGCCTTCCTCCCTCCATCGCGGTTCACAACGCCTACTCCGACTATGGCAGCAACAACTCTGCTATGTCATGAGAGTCTACAAACCACGGACGCTGCGAATTCCATCAGAGGAGTGGAGCGAGCATGGCCACTAGCCCCGCTAGTGTCTCATTGGAGGAATGGGGAGGGCAAGGCGTCGAGAATTCCGAGGGCGACGCTTGTGGCAGCTCCCCCGCATGTGAGCATGTCTCGTGGCCGACCTAGGAGCAAGAGCACCAGCACGCGGAGGCAACGGTGCGAGGGGAGGTGGTGAGAAGAAAATCAACACACCGGCACAATGGCATCAATGCGTTATATGAGATTGGTGGAGGGCAAAACCGGAAAGAAAAATGTCGGACGAACAAGAAGCCTTCCGACTTTTATTATTAGGTAAAAATTAGGTAAAGAATAATCCTTCAGAAAAGAGAACAAACAAAGGTAAAACGGTCGATTAGAGGCTGACGCTTAATAAAACCTTGCATTTTACCCTAAAACTTTGCAATAGATATGCCAAATGTCAAATCCACTTTGGCACCCGGGTACATATGCTCCTTTTGTAGTTTTCAAAATTAGAAAAATATGAAAACACTTCAAAACAATCTCAAACAATTTGGGCACAAACACTTGTACATCTCTGTGCCTAACTTTTTTCAGATTTTTCAAAGTGTTTTCATATTTTTTTAATTTTGAAAAAAAAATCAGGAGCATATGCACCCGGAGCCAAAACGCCTCTCTCATGTCAAATAACGATGGTTATATTACAAGTGGTACCCGAAGGAAGATAAACTCGTTTAAGTGCAAATTGACAGCTCAAAAGAAAAATACTACATACAGTTTGACAGCCGAGAGATCTCAAGAACTCAAAACCAGAATAAAGCACAATGGGACTAAACATGAAACAGACTGTTGCCTTTAAACAGATAATACACAACCCAGAATTTCAGACGGATCATCTGAAACAATAATCTTCAAGCTGCAGTACCTTGCAGTTCTTGCTTGGACACAACCGTGCTGCACCGCATGGTAGACTTGGCAAGCAACGCAACAGCATGAAGTGTACGCCATCGATACTTGATCCAGACTATGATCTAGAGATCTATCTTTTTTCGCCTTCAACAAAGCCAATATATATTGTTTCTTTTCACACCTAAGGCTTGAATTTTGCATGATGATGTGACCGAATTGCCACAATCATAGTAACAAGGAACATTAGAAGGCTTATCTTCTAAAGACTTACCGACAGATGTAATCTTATATTAACTAATTGCTTGAGTTTCTCTTGTTCTCATGTAAGTCATGAACTGCCCTGGTATCTCAGCAAGAAGCACTGAACGATGGATATCCCAGCGCCTGGAAACACAAAGGGTTGAAATATCACCGCTTCACTATCCAAGCGAAGTCCAGAAAACAAAATCATATGCACAAGGAAACAGCAAACCAAAAAAATATACAGATGGCAAGATGAAAATGGAAAGTTTTGCCTCCGAATGCTACAATAAGAACTTCATCATATACAGTCTACTAAAACACATACCATGCACATCCTTCATTGGGGCGAACTGTATCACATCCCTAGAAGGGACCCTCCCCGTTGAGCTTTCCAGTCTCCCCCCTTTATTTGGATCCAGAAACTGCACAGTGGAAATTTAAAGATAAAACTGTGCTCACAAAAACATATATGATGCTAAAGAATCAGAAATTTGAAGACGAAACTGCACACATAAATTTATATGGTGCTAAAGAATTTTAAGACTACCTTATGTAGTCCTAAGTCCTAAGGCGTTATGCAAGTGCCACTTACGCATTTAAATATTATCTCTAGAACGAAATATACAAATGAATGTACATAAACAAAACTGTGAATCCAGTTCAATTACCTCCATTTCCTTGAAGTCAGCTCCACCAACTCCAACAACAGCGATAGACAAAGGAAAATCAGATGCCTTTATGATTGCATCGATAGTTTCCTGAAAATCAGTCACTACACCATCCTGGACAAAGGAATGATAGATTTGAACGAAACCGACGGTGCATTTTTTAAAGATGGGTCTAGAGACTCTAGAAGTATACATACCGTGACTATTAGCAGAATAAAGTACTTCTGTTGATTGGTTGTAAGGGATTGGCTTGCTATTGCTGTAGCGGTGCTAATTAACGGGCCAAAAAGTGTAGGACCAGCCAATGATACATTGCGTAGCGCACTGATATAAGCTGACATAATTCCTTGTATTCCCTCAACCTGGGAAAGTTCATATGGGTAGGCTATGAATAAATGAAAGTAAACACCTTAAGAAGCCGCCCAAAACAAGAGAAAAATGTGGTAAATGAGGTACGTGATTCATCTATTTCGCAAACAGAAACTGGTACTGTAAACTTAAGTAAGATAGCTGAAGAAAAGCAGATTTCCAATTAGCTTTCCAGACTTATGACTCAGAATCTTCAGTAGAAGATGGTACTATTTAAACGTTGGAAAGAATGTAGAATACCTCGGGCTGGTAAGTGCTGCCATTCAAGTTGAAACAATGGGAAACAGGGCCGTCAATAGGTCTAGCTCCATAGCCCCAGGAGGGGAAGCGCTTAGCTGGGTCATAGTACTGTAGTATATCTCCAATCTCCAGTATTACCTACCACAAAAACAGCAATGGGAGAACTTAACACCATTTTGTGCTCAAAGGTTCATCAGAACAAAAAAGTAAGGATTGATAAATCAGTTGCTTACTCTTTGATATGCATTTGGCCGTCCAGAGGGGTCAATATAATGCAAGGAATCTGGAAGCCGCGGATTTCCATTCGAAGCTATAAAGCACAATTCCGGTAAGAAAAAAGCTCTAAAACACAAAACATTGACAGTAAAAATTAAGAAACAAGCTGTTACAAACTAGAGCAATGGAAATGATGAATGGCCAGCTTGCACTAGCATACCTGTGTAGTCTATAGCAACCATCAAATTAAGTTGACACCCAGCTGAAATATAATCTAGAAAAGTATGTCTATTGTTCTCAAGATATTTCTCCACATATACCTGACTCTTAAGTACCTGCATATCAGAATAAAACTCGATTAATACATTATAGCAGTTGCAGAGGTTCTACAGAAATAAATATTACCTCCTTACTATGACAATCATGGGCAGTGCTGGCAGGAACAAAGAAATTTGCACCATCCTGACTATGGTACATATTTTCCAATTCGGCGACTGATTTTACTATCTTCCTGTCGAATTACAAAGGGTATCCAATCAGAAAACAAATTGGAGTTTAAGAATTAATGGCCAGGCTCTTAAGGCACCATACAAAACATTAATGACTGCACAACCAATATGGCAAAAGAAATGCGCACAAACAAATATACAGGTAGTACAACAGTATGTTGAGTTACAAAAGGGAACAATTACCCAACTAGGTCATGTTTGCCATTGCTACTGAAGTTGAAGCATTCTATAATGAGGGGGTTCTCCTGAAACATAATACAGCAACGGGAAAAGAAATACACAGGGGTTAATGCATACAAATCTTTGCAACAAAAAGAATGGGCTATTTTGTTTGTTTTTTCAGAAGAACAGTTCTTTCACTTAGAGAGCACCAACAGCACCACCTAGTGGCCCAAATAAGCATATACATAGTGCTGTCTCGAGGAAAATGAATATACAATTATATAAGTTCCTTTTTGAGCCCCTAAACAGAAGTGCAGAAGAAAATAGAAGAGGAAAGATCTCATGCCTTACTTCCAATCTGTTGGAGATTCAAAATTACTGGCTTCCACTTAGGATTGAGATCATTCTTCCTTACTTCTGTCTTGCAAATTGGAACAGGTGTACCGTTCTCTGATATTCTAGATATTAGCAAGAAAGGATCCTGTAACAAGCAAGCTTAGAGAAGTGAAAAACTAATTAGACTTCCAGAACCAACAATCCACATGTGAAGAAACACAGAAAAGCATGTTCACAATATAAAGGCAACATCAGTAAACCAGTACCAAGCAAAAAATGAAACGTGGAGGCTTGTACCTCCTAGGCATTTTTTTTTCTCATGTTTTTGCCCTGTACCTCCTAGGAGGCTTGTAACTGTGAACTCTTCTACCTTTTCAATGAAATGCAAAAGCTTTCTGCGTTTTCTCCAAAAAAAAATTGAAACGTAAGCTTACACTTTTTGAGAGAAGATCCTTGATTTCAAGATCTGCACAGTGGAATACCATTTCCATTAATGCTTTTGAACCAGCGCTTTCTTCGGCCTGAACAGTTAACTCACCAAATTTGCTAGGATTTGGTAAGTTCTGCCCAGAAACACCAAGCTTAAGGGTCAACAGTCTGTTCTGTTTGGTGACAACCTACAAAATCAGCCTTGATCTCAGGAAACAAGATATGCATCAACAATATGTATAAATTATAACCTTCAAACTCATTGACGAGATTTTGAATTTAATGTACTCTTTATGTGATGCAAGTGCTGCCCCGAACTGCTTTTCAACCACAAGACAGTACGTTTGTGATGAACCTAGGATAGTATATAGTGGAGCTGGAACTGTGCAGTAAAACTTATGATAAATGGTGAAGAGACGAAAGGGAAAATTAAAAATCTTGCAGTTGTAAATAGTTCCAACTCTTCAAATAGTCATGAAAAAGATAGTGTGAGGCAGGTGCTATTTATAATATCCAAAAGATAGCATGAAAATGAAGCAGTAAAGGAAAACTTAATTTTGTTCTGTAGATGCAGTCTAAAGTTGTTAAAACTTGGTGACCAAGTTTATCATAACATCAGAACTTTCAACTTAGACTTATTGGTAGTTCCAGATATTCATGGCAGAATGTCCAAACAGTTACACTTTCTACAATGCAAGGTATGTTTCATGCACTGAAGTATTAGTCCAGGAAAGAATCGATAGCCAGGAGAAAAGCAAACATTTTAGTCATAGTAAACATACCTCGGACAAATTACAGATGGCTTCTCCAAGAAACTGTTGCTCTTCCAGCTTAAGCATCTGCACTTCAGAGCAGATTAACATAAGAACTGCAGATGAAAGGAGCAACAAAGAAGAGTTTCCAAGGCATCATATTTGCTAGCATCTTTGCCGAAACCAATGTAGGTTAAGGTTACTAATATCAGCAAAAAGAAATGGTAGAGGAAAAAATGAAATGAAGGTTCAACTAAATGGGCAGAACTGGAACTTATCAGAACGAAATACAGATATATATATTTCTTTTACAATGGGAATCTACGCAGAATCCCCGTTTTAAAAAGCTTGGAGGCTTCTAGAGGATTTAAGCAATCAATAAATTAAAATACATGGAGCAATTAAATATTTCCTTTTGTATTATTTATACCATTATAAATAATAGTAACTAAATTTACTGCTACATGATCCTATTTGGGAAAGTGGAAAGAAGGCAAAGTGGTCATGAAAACTGAACTTTTACATCGAAGTCTTCTGTCTCTAGCAGAGAACCGATCAGTAAAGGAATTTTCAGAAGAAAAATGAAAACGGTAACCCAATTAGAACATAATTACCTTCTCACTGACATCATGAAACTGTGCATCAATGTCATAAATCTGAAACCTGTGAGGAAACATACCTTATATAACTGAAGATAGTTAAGAGGTAACATCTACCCTTAACAATTCTAGTGCAAAAGATAAACAAGGGAAAATATTGAGGTAAATTACAATAGAAACTTACACCAATGGCTGAAGAACTTCAAATTGGAATTGCAAATTGATCTTTGCATTCCAAGATGGGTTCAGTGAATTTAGAATCACTTCAGTACGCCCAATTTCTTCCAGTGCTCCATCATTGCTTTTACAATAAACGATGACCATGGGATTGCTCTAGAAAAGAGAAGATATTGAGAAGAAATGGAACAAGACGTAGGATGAGACAGTCTGACAGAGTAGATTTGACATATTTCCTGGAGAGAAAATAAACAGACTAGCACATGACAGAGAGAATGATGGCTGCGTTTTTTTACTGGAAGTCAACAAATATTTTGTGAAAAGGTTAGGTATTCAGAGGAAGTACACTGAGGTCTGGAAAAGTCAGCCAAAGAAAGGTACTAGACATTAGACGGGGTATCAAAATCAATTGGCGACCATGCCAATTTCATTTGGCAGCCTTTCCAATTCACTATTCGAGGTAACTTACAGCTACAATTATTTTAATTAGATTTATATATGTACTATACTTTGTTAAAAAATATCCACATTTCTGGATAGTGTTTAAACTATACAACTTCCGTGCTAAGTACACTGACTACAGATGTTGCAACGCAAGTTACATGAGCTCACGGGACATAAACCATTGCATGCAGCTGTTCGTATTAATGTTCAATTATGAGCCCATTAAAAAGGTAGGAACAGCTGAATGAACAAGTCAACATGAAAGGTGGTCAGAGCAAAGTCACTCGCTTTCATCATAAATTGTACTGTGTATTACATTCTAAATTACTTTTATTATATTCAAGTTCAAGTATGCCCCGACTAAAAAAGTAGCAACATCTGAATGAGCAAGTTGGCATGAAAAGTGCAGAGGAAAGTAAGTTACTTTAGCATGGATGGTTCTATGTACTACATTCTAAATTACTTGTATTATTTATCCATATCCCAAAACAGATTCTTGAATAATGTTGCCAGCCTAGATACGAATAGTGAACTCTCATGCTAAAGATAGCAAGACATGCCAGCTGCATGGGATTAGGTACATATAGGTTAGGAAAAGAGAACGTAAGGAGATAATACGAATAGACTTGCTAGACCTTTCCTAATACAATCGGACAATCTCATGTATTCTTTCCTAATAGAACTGGACTCTTCCCTGATCCTATTTTTTTTACTCTGCTAACTGTTTGTTTCTCTCACGACTTTGCCCATGCTGCTGCCACTGCCTTGATTGCAATAGACACGTCTACAACAAATAAAGATAACAAAATATACTTCTTTGTAATACCAAGTCAGAATTTCTGACAGGCGCCATGATACTTTAATTAGATGTATAAGCACTTGTGGAACACACATCAAGAGAGCTATATGGATCATCTGCACTTCTGCAGCAAGAAGGGAGTACCCCAACTACCATTTAGGTTTTGATGGAAAAGTGGTTGTCGGCATTGTGATCAAAGTGTCATTATGCCTGAGCATGTACTTCTGATAGAGACTAATCGTCTAGTCCCCCCAAACGAGATAAAAGCTGGATAATTAGTTATGAAGAACCGAGGGACCTCTGGGAAGATTAAAAACCTATGAGTCCTTCCTATGTGCATATAAGTACTGAGCATGAAAACATCCAAAAGTATAGCTGTTTATCTTACATGTTAACTAGTTTATCTCACATAATTAGCATGCCACTCTTTTCTATGTTGCACCATATATATACTCACATGCATTCGATAAAATGTCAACGAATTTTTACCTTATTTAATTAGGGACGTCATACATATAACACTAAAAATTACCATTGCACGCCATGTAATTTATCTGGTAACACAGAAAACAGGTGAGGTAGGTTATTTGTCAACGAGTTTGACAGAATCTCCGCCTTGTATATGTGATAGATGAGATGTATATGTGATTGATGTATGTGTATACGAATTAGCAGTAGGAAATACGTTTGCAATTCCAAATAGGATCGATGGAGTCTTTGAATGAGCATTTTTTAACTTACCATGTTCTAAACATGTCAAATATTAATTAGCACTTAATCATAGGAATATGAAAAATCCGGTTTAATAGAATGCTCTTTCATCTGCTGATCCTGATCTAACTAATATATTGGTACTGAATTGTATAATGCTTTTGTAGTTCTACTGATTCTTTATAATGTTCAAAAAGCTTTGGCTCTAGGCAAGATAAAAATTAGAAGAATTATTCCGTGCCGACGGAGAATATTGAGTTGCACAACTACATAATGAATCATCAACATAGTGAGATGCACATACAAAGGAGGAAAGAGGGGAGAAAGTGAGACATGGAACCATGTAACATCATCAGCATGGCGAGGAGCCATGCAAAAAGGGAGAAGAATGACATTGATCATCAAAGACAACTCGGAAGAAAGAGCAAATCACTTACCCCGATATGGTTCAAAATTAAGTTCCATGGGGAGGTCACTTGTAATGCATGTGTTCATCATTTTTGTAAATATATTTATTGTAGTCCCGTTGCGCATGGGCATTTAGCTAGTTTTTACAGAAATTTGTAGTTATACAACTTCTGAAACTGCTAAGTTACCATTTCAAGTAAGCAGGTGAAATAAGTAACTTTACACATTCTGACACGAGGGGACAGGTTTGACCATGGTCCAGGCCCTCCAAGATCTAAAAAATCACAAACAGAACATCTCTAGATGTAAATAGTGCAATGATGTGTGAACCTGTAAATTTTTGGGCCACAAATATGTCAATCTATCTGGTTTGAAAAATAAAAAAACTGTTTACTCACAGTTGCTGTTTTAGACCCTCCTTCCTTCTTTGCACAGCACACCAATGGACATATTTGATACCCAAAATTTGCAGGTTTACACGTCATCCCAAACGATGCAAGTGGCCCGGGTCTGGGCTGACCGCCTCCTGCTTAGTGTTGTCCGGCGGGATAAACGGGATATTAATACGTGGGACACACGACCCGGCAAACTAATCCTCTGCAGTTTTGCATGTGCAAACAGCTCACGAATGGAGAGACTCGTATGGTGCATGCGAGTGGCTCGGTCGCCTGTCTCCGTATAGCTAGATACGTGGGTACAGCCGCTTATTCCGCCGGCTCAAAGCGGGACGCACGTAATGGAATAAGTGGAGTTTGCTCGCGTGACGGGGGCGGGCTGGCGGGAAAGTCTGTCCCACTTGCATCGTGAGTCATCCAATAATGTAACTTCTGGGTGTTTTTTCCTCAGATTTGCTAATTCCTGTACTTGGATGTGTGTTCTTATTACGGATTAAAAGAAGTCGGCATTTTCCACCTTGTGATCAATTGGGAACTTTTTTTATAATTGGGGCTAGCAGCGCTAACGATGGCAAAAAAAATCTATTTAATTCTTTCAGCGGTATAATGTAATTGCGACAATGAATTTACTATTCCACAGATTCACAATGGTAGATGCAATATTTCTACTGCTTAACCAACCAGGGATTACATACCTGTTTTTTTTAGAAAACATGCATGTGTTGCTGTTACTACTTACTAGTGAATCATTTCGAGTATTCAACAGCTATATGCAATAGCAACACATGCAGATTCCAGTTATAGAACAGAATTTCATACAGGTGAAATCACAACTGGGACAAGGGAGAAAAAGGGGCACACCTTGGAGAAATACTCTTGATCGCCCAAAATTGATGCAGAGAGAGATAACTGCTTCAACACGCCACATAGAGCCAAAGTTAAAAATACAACACAACTGAACAGGTCCAATCAGCTCTTGAAATTCTACTGCTACAACTGACAGATTAAGCAACAAACCTAAATAACGCATAAAATTACACATATTTCTTCAGTCCTCCAGCAAAAACACATTGCAAAACCCTTGGGATTCAATATCAAGGTAAGGAACCAGTTATCACTGGCCTTAGGTACACTATGCAGCATACTATAGACACCTATCACAATCAAGGTTATTGGGTCGTCGCCTAAACGTCGCTAGTCAAGGTGCTCTGAAGTGGAAGACTGGAAGCAACGCCTGGGAAATTTAAGTTAAGCGGGAACCAGAGAAAAATGTCATGCCCTCCCCCCATAGGCGTCGCCTCGGGTGGGAATGGCCGGGGGGTAAAGCAAATCAGGCGAGGGAGAGAGGACCGAGGCCACCGCAGAAGAGGAACAATGATGCAACTCGCGGCCTGAGCTGTGCCGTGACTGCTGCCAGCTTCACCGCCGCCGGTAAGCCTCCGTTGCTTCTGTTCTCCGCCACCGCTTCTTCCTCTGCTCTGCCTCACCGTCCTCTACTTATTCCTCTCCTGCACCGCCACTCATCTTCTCTATCTGCTCCACCCCTCTGCTCTGTCCCTCAGTGCCGCCCCGCTCCTTTCTCCTCTGCACCGCCCGACTCCACCCCTCAGCTCTTCTTCCACCCCGTCTGCTCGGCTCAGCCTAGCCTCTCTTTAGTTTGCTGCAAACTTGCTCTGTTATACCCTGCTGGCTTACTTGCTTGTTGCCCCTCTGCTTGTGTTGCTACTAGTAGTTGATAATTAGATAGATCAACCATGGCCGAGAACGGTGAGGTTTATGATCCAAAGAGGGCCAAGTCGAAGGATCTGGGATGGAAATACCCACACTTTTTAGAGAAAACACAAAAAGCTCCGTACCTAAGTTGGCCAGTGTGTATCATATTGTCAGTGTCACTTATTCGAGAGTTGGCCAGTGTGTATCATATTGTCAGTGTCACTTATTCGAGAAAACGTGCAATGGCCAACTGAAGACAAAGGTGTGATCAGTGTCTCCTTTGCGGGAAGGTAGTACACTTGGTTATCAAGAGGATGAAGCAGCAGCTCGTAGGAGACTATGGAGATGTACTAGTATGCGAGAAAAGCACCATTGCGATCAAGAAAGAGATTAGCATGGTTGGATAAGAAGCGACGTTAGATTTTTCTTTTTTTTTGATAAAGGGAATATATTAATACCAAGAAGATATCAATTACACCCAACCTCTGCACCAACATAATGCCTAGAGCAAGTCTTAACATGAAGGATGCACACAGCCGAAAACTAAAGAAAAAAAACAAAGACCCCGCCGAAGCAAACAGAGACTCGCAGCAGCAAAAAGTACCACCAGTGGGGACGACACCACTGACTTCGAAAAAGGTTCTCCAAAAACGATGCCTCAAGGAAGGTAACAGTGCACAAACACTGGACGCTCGGACTAACCAGCATGGTGAGATCCTGAGATTTCACCCCAGAAAAGCGACATTAGATGCCGGTCCAGGCAGTTAGATGAGAGTGAAAAACAGGAAGTTGGTGGTGATGATGATGTAGAAGTGTAAGAATTGGAAGCAGGACAGCAGCCAAGCGAAACATCATGTACAGGTTTTGGAGCGACTAAGGAGGGCAACTCCATGTTCTGGGACAGCCTCCGCGAAAAGGGCTGCAGCTGCCGCCTCATTCAAGAAGCCGACACCGACCAAGCAACTAAGGATTCCTGCATTATTGTTGAAATCTTCAAAAGAAATAGTGCGGCTTAGGCATGCCCCGGGGTTAACCAAGCCTTTTTAGGAGTGGTAAGTATAGAGGTTTAGAGTAGCTAATTGTCGCAGCAGTGGAACACGAGGTTCCCCTAGTGCTGCCAAAGTGGGTCCACCCCATGTGGGCCCAAGATGAAGATGGACAAGACCAAGACTCAAGTCAAGCTGGCGGGTTCACCGTCCGCCCCGCGAAGGCCAAGCAAGACCTACATCGACAAAGGGCTCCGGTCCTGGGGGCCTGCCGGGTCACCGAACCAAGCAAGAAGGCAAGGAAGGACCCGAGAGCCCGAGTTCCCGGCAGGAGGCCGGGCTCCCTCTCGGGTACTTCCCCACATCACTGTGGATAAGCTCTCCACCTCACGCTAGAAGACCTCAGAAGACTTGGGAAGCAAGGCGAAGGTAGCGCGGGCAGGAAGCACAGCCCGTGGTGGTGTCAGCCCCTGTCCACCCCAAGGCGGACGCTCCCACCTAACCCAAAGGAGACGCTAGGCTGAGAAGAGGCCACATCTCCCCCTAAAGTAGATAAGGAGGGTCCTTCACGCCGAAGGTCCCTCGTGCCCCTCACGTGACCCTGTGGCAACCCCTTAGCCTATAAAAGGAGGACCAAGACACGGAGAAGGGGGAGGTCGGATCGGAGGAACAAGTCCAACCAGAGCAAGACTAGATTAGGGCTGCGAAGGTAGAGGGGAAGGTGATCTCCTCCGGGTCAGGATTTGTCCTTCTTCTACCTCCAGCCAAAACCCTTCCGGGTACCCCATCCGGGAGGCTCCATTGTAAGCCACACTATGAAGAACACATCAATCCAGACATGCAGGAGTAGGGCTTTTAGCCTCCAGGCGGCCTGAACCTGGGTAGCTCCTTGTGTCCCTTTGGTTGCATGCTTTGATCGTGGAGAGGAGAGCTTGATCTAGACTCCGCCCGAGAAGACGATTCTCAGCCTTCTTCGCGCCCCGTGCCGAACCTAAAAGGGGGTATCCTCTACTCCCGGTGTCCGTGCATCGAGACACGACACTAACCTAAGAGCAGCCGCCAGCACCGTCTTCTCCACAGTCTTAGGGTTTCCACACAGCCAGCTTCACTTATGTATCTCTCTGAGTCACTTGAGTTAATGGGCCACATGGGCCAGAATAGGTAGACAGGCTGCAGTTGAGAACACAGCCCATGTACAGTCCAACACTCCCCCTCAAGATGGGTAATATATGTCGATCATTCCCATCTTCTCACAAGCGCGATCACACTCTTTGGCAGCCAAACCTTTCGTCAGACAATCAGCAATTTGCTGCCCTGTGCTCACATGATCAATCTTGATAATTCCAGCATCAAGCTTCTCTTTAATGAAAAATCTGTCAATCTCAATGTGCTTTGTCCTGTCATGCTGGACAGGATTATTTGCAATGCAGATTGCAGACTTGTTGTCACACCATACATTCAGTTGTCCTTCTTTTAGGATCTTCAACTCATTTAGAAGATTTCTTACCCATAGCATCTCACTTAATCCTAGAGACAAGGCTCTATATTCAGTTTCTGCAGTTGATCTTGATACTACTGCTTGTTTCTTACTCATCCATGCGATCAAGTTTCCTCCAACAAAAACACAGTAACCAGAGGTTGATCTTCTATCATCCAAACAACTCGCCCAATCTGCATCACTGTAACCGTCAACTGTAACCGTCAACTGTTAGATGCCCATTTGCTTGAAACCATAATCCCTTCCCTGGAGTTTCTTTTAAATATCTTAAGATTCGATGGACAGCGTCCATATGCCCACTTCTTGGTTCATGCATATATCTGCTCACTACGCCAACTGTATATGCAATATCTGGTCTTGTGTGACACAAGTACAACAGCCTTCCCACCAGCCTTTGATATCTTTCCTTGTCCACGAATTCCGCAAATTGATATGTTACTTTCTGGTTTTGATCTATGGGTGTTGGAGCTGCGCGACATTCCATCATTCCCATATCATTGAGAAGATCCAAGATATATTTGCGCTGCGATAGGACTACTCCCTTCTTTGACCTTGCCACCTCTATTCCAAGGAAGTATCTAAGTTGTCCAAGATCTTTAACTTCAAAGGCTTTGCTCAAACAACTCTTCACCCTTGTTATCTCCACTGCATCATCTCCTGTGATTATAATATCATCCACATAGACAGCTAGAATTGAATGTCTATAGAATACAGTGTGGTCACCATTACACTGTCCATATCTCATCTCGCACACAGCTCTTCTAAATCGATCAAACCAAGCTCTAGGAGATTGTTTTAATCCATAGAGCGCCTTCTTTAATCTGCACACTTTACCTTCAGTTTCAGCTGAAGCAAGGCCTGGAGGAATTTCCATGTAAACTTCTTCTTGTAGATCTCCATGAAGGAAAGCATTTTTGACATCTAGCTGGTGTAATGGTCATCCAAAGTTTGCTGCACATGAGATCAGGACCCTTACGGTGTTCATCCTCGCCATAGGAGCAAAGGTTTCATCATAGTCAATCCCATACGTTTGACTATATCCTCTAGCCACCAATCTTGCTTTATATCTTTCTATCTTCCCTTCAGGACTTTGTTTCACGGTATAGACCCATTTACAACTCACTGCATTCTTTTCTCTAGGAAGACTAGTCAGTTCCAAGGTCTTGTTCTTCCTTAGAGCATCCAATTCTTCTTTCATAGCAGCAAACCACTTCTGAAGGAGATAGGGCTTCATATGATACATAATTATCGATGTTGTGCACCAAGCCTGCTCTATCGGTTTCTGCCAATGTAGCTGCTCGTTTCCCCTTCCTTAAAGCAATAGGAAAATCCAGTGAATCCAGTGACGCCACCGAGGTGCCAGCTGAACTTTCATCTGACAACTCAGGCTCAACACTTTCTTCTGGCAAATCAACTTCAACAACCTGAGACTCCCCATGTGGTTGTTGCTCTTGCTCCCCCTTGTGATTCTATCCTTGACCTTCGTGAGTACACACGTGTTGCATGTTCTTCATTTGGCTTTAGCCAACTTCTTGCTTGTGGCACGTCTAGAACAATAAGTGGTATGGACCCAACAAGAAGTGGTTGATGTTGTTGTCCAGTAGAGCTGCTGGCACCATCACTGCTTCTGCTTGCATTCTCCCCCTCTTGACCAGTAGAATTAGTCGGCTGGTCAAATCCTTTAAATATAGTACTCAAATCTGTTTTTTCACCATAAAAAGGGTCAGACTCCTAGAAAGTAACATCAAGACTTACAAATGTGCGTCGCTCAGAAGGATTCCAACATTTGTATCCAAGTTGTCCAGCAGGATAGCCGGTGAAGATGCATTTAACAGCCCGAGAGTCAAGCTTTGTCACCGAGGGCCTGTGATCACGAACAAAGCAAGTGCAGCCAAACACCTTGGGTGGAACCACAAACTTGTTCTCACCTAGCAACAATTCACAAGGAGATTTCATATTTAGTATTCTTGATGGCATGCGGTAGCCGATGAAGATGCATTTAACAGCCCGAGAGTCAAGCTTTGTCACCGAGGGCCTGTGATCACGAACAAAGTAAGTGCAGCCAAACACCTTGGGTGGAACCACAAACTTGTTCTCACCTAGCAACAATTCACAAGGAGATTTCATATTTAGTATTCTTGATGGCATGCGGTTAATAAGAAACGTAGCAGTCATCACTGCCTCACTGCCTCACTCCAAAGAAATTTTGGGACATTCATGGTCTACATCAGAGAACGGGCCACTTCTAGAATGTGGCGATTCTTCCTCTCTGCCACTCCATTTTGGGGTGGAGTGTCTGGACGTGATGTCTGATGGAGAATGCCATGATCAGATAGGAACCCCCCAAATCTTTTGTTGATGTATTCTGTTCCATTATCAGATTTGAGCATCTGGACCTGCACCTTGAAATAGGTTTTAACATATGCACAAAAATTCTGGAAGCAAGATAGCACTTCATCCTTATGCTTCATGAGGTACACCCATGTCATTCGAGAATAACAGTCAATGAATGTCACAAAATACTTCATCCTACTAATAGATGCAATGGGGCATGTCCACACATCAGAATGCACAAGCATAAAAGGGGATATATTTCTCAGCCCCTTATTCACATAGGTGGTTCTTGTGTGTTTAGCATACTCACATGCGTCACACTTAAGGTTGTTCTTATCAACTTCACTCATTACATCTGGAAAGACTTTACTCATTTTATCAAAAGCTACATGTCCCATTCTACAATGATGAATCATAGCAAGTTTCTCCTTCCCCACCAGAGCTGCAACAAGAGCTGAACCTCCAAGCTTGCCTGATTCATCACGGTCCATGTACGAAAGGCCTCTGCGCCTGGTTCCTGTGCCAATCTTCCTTCCACTCAGCCTCTCCTGTATAAAGAATACATATCTGTCAACGATTACCCGACAGTCTATCTGATCAACCAATGCACTCAGAGAGAGTAAATTCACAGGAAATGCAGGTACATGCAAGACTGATGATAGCTTAATATTTCGTGTACACTGAACAATTCCTGTTCCTTCGATTTTCTGGGCTGTACCATCAGCAGTTTGAATTGTTTCTTGATACATGGAAGGAAATTGCTTATATGACTCGAACTCCCCAATGCAACCAGCAACATGTTTGGATGCCCCAGAGTCTAGTATCCATTCTGAATTTAATCTATGCGTAGCTAGAGAAGCACATTCAGTTTTACCTTCATCGGTGTAGACAAAGTGTGCAAAGTGTCTGAAACTGGCATCAGTTGGCTGATCCCCCTTCTTCATTGCATTCTGGCCTGAACTAGCCTGTGATGATCCTTCATCTATGACTAACATGTTGGCTCTCGCACTCCCTTGATAATTAGAGTACCCCGCATTCCTGCCTCTAGTCCCCCTGTAATTTCCTCGGCTATACCCCCTTCCTTGGCCACGTCTTGGAGCAGTGCAGTTGTAGCTTAGGTGCCCTCTTATTCCGCAATTGTGACAATCATGGTTTTCTGGCCTATTAGACACATAGTAAGTTGGTTTAGATACTACCTCTCCTTTCTCAACCTGTTTCAGCCTAGTTTCTTCCTGTCCCATAGCTGCAATGGCCTCTTCCAAAGTAGGCAGCTGAGGAAGATGCATTAGTGCAGCCCTCCTGCCCTCGAATGCAGGATTCAGTCCCTTCAAGAATTTCAGCACCCTTCTGTCCTCAATCCACTTCTTCGTTGCTGCCACACATTCAGAGTGAGACAGCACCAAAGGGGCAAGATGATCTAGATCTGCCCATGCATGTTTCAGCTCTCCCACATGTCATCAAAGTTTTGTCATCTTGTTTCAGATCATGTATCTTCAATCTAGGAAATCGGCATGACGTTTCCCTTGCCTGAGTACATCTTGGACAGAGCATCCCATACCTCCATTGATGTGGCAAGAGCTTCCCCAGATGCTGCAACAGTCGGTGTGAGGGAATTCAACAACCAAGTGAGAACTAGCGAATCTGTAGCATTCCACTTCCTCCACTCCTGCCCAATCTTGTCTTCAGGCTCTTTGACCTCTCCTAGCACGTAGCCTTCCATTGATTTCGTCCTCAGAATCAACATCACTCTCCTGGACCAACTGAGATAATTTCCTACCCCTTCCAGCTTGATCTCATTTGGCATGAGTTCAACCTTATACTGCACCTCCCCACATGGGTTTGACTGCCTACCTTCCTCAGAAGAAGCCTCATCTTCCTTCTTTGCAGCTAGCAGGTTAACTAGCTGCTCAAGCACCTTCGTCACGTCCCCCATCTTCACTCACAACAGCAGAGCTACACCACGAGAACCACTGCCTTCAGCCTCCTTCGGGTCTGCTGGAATCCTGCAGCAGACCACACACCACCCCACGCTTGCTCCTCAGACCGACCACAGCGGGGCACCCTCATCTCCGCCCGGGTTGTCGCCGGCGCCACCACCATCGTCGAACCTGGCTCTGATACCATATAGAGGTTTAGAGTAGCTAACCTAAGAGCAGCCGCCAGCACCGTCTTCTCCAGAGTCTTAGGGTTTCCACACAGCCATCCTGACACGATTGCCTCTTTATATAGATAGATTCGATGGGGTTATTACTTATCTTATAAGTCTATTTTGTACAAGAGCCCCTCCTATCTGATAGAAAAGGGTCCCATGATCCCGAGCCGATCTTACCTTGGCTCGCAAACCCCAAGTTTGTCTATGAAGAGCTAATCTAATTGTATTTTTTTCTAGAATGGATTTCTTATGTGGAATACTAATGGATAGGGCCTCGTTGCTAAGACTACACTTATGTATCTCTCTGAGTCACTTGAGTTAATGGGCCACATGGGCCAGAATAGGTAGACAGGCTGCAGTTGAGAACACAGCCCATGTACAGTCCAACAGTAAGACTGTAAGAGCGATGCAAATAGATATGTGGCCGTAAAGTACAAGCGCAAGTTCTTGTGACATTGTTAGTGCATTCTGCATTCACTGTAACAAACTCAAGGAGATATGAGAAGATGGTTGAAGCAATTGGCAATTTGGACATGGGTGGAAACCAGCTTAAGCTATCATGAGTTAAGACTTAAGAGGTCCATACCTCAATGATGTTGTCAATGATGTATCCAAGTTGAGGAAGAAGCATGAGCAAGCTTGGCAAACCTATGGATGCACACTTTCTTGCCAATAGTCGGGAAGGGACTTTGCTCTTGGATTCCGTTAATGCATCTAGTGAGACACATGATGCGCCTTACTTGACGGGCTTACTTGAGGAGAATTGTTCAAATCTACAACGACAATGGAGCCAACTACAAGGCAGCACGAAGGATGATGTTGGAGAAGTATCCTAAGCTATATTTGACCCCTTGTGCTGCCCATTGTTTGGACCTAATGCTTGAGGAAATTGTAAGATGGTCAGATTCAATGACTGGATTGTCCAAGCTCAAAGCGTGTGACATCCTTCATCAATAGGCATTTGAAGCTTCTTGATAAGATGAGAGAATACACAAAAGGAAGGGAGTTGGTGAGACCAGCAGCTACTCGATCTGCCACCACTTTCTACACTTTGCGAAGTTTACATAAAAACAAGAAGCTTGAGAAGCCTATTTGTTAGTGACTTTTGGACAAATTACAAATTAGCAAGAACTGAAACGGGAAAACATGTGTATGAGTTTGTGATGTCAATAACATTTCGGAATGTCATGGAAGATTGCATAAGAGCAACACACCCTGTTCTCCTTGTGTTGAGGCTAATTCATGGTGATGAGCATCTAGCAATGCCATAGCTTATAACAGCCATGATATGCAAGAAGAAGCTCAATGGAAGCTTCCCAAGAGAGCCAAAATTATTGGAGATGTTAATGCAGATCTATGGCAAATGTTGGAAGGTCAAATGGTGTAAAAGTTACATGGGGCTGCCTTTCTTTTTAATCCTGGCCAGTTCTTTGACATAATGGAAAAGATAGTGACTATGCATATACCTTGAGGATGGCATTTACTCAAGTTGCGGTGAAAATGATGGATGGCGACAAGGAGGTGATATCGACAATTGATGTGCTAGCTGATGACTATGAACAAGTTCATGCTGATAGCCTCAATACCAAAATAGCTATCAATGGAAGGAAAACAAAGTGTCCTCGTGAGTTTCTTTGTCCATCAAGTTTTAGTTTGAAGGTATACATATTTGTAAAAGAACTAACGTATGACTGTTCCCTTGTTTTGTCCTAGTTAGCTGAATGGTGGAAGTCAAATAGTGGTCTTGCATTGCCACACACCAAGGTTGCAAGGCGTGTAGTTAGTCTATGTGATTCATCATCCGCTTGTGAGCACAACTGGATTGTTGGAACAGGGTTGTCAGCTGTGTGTGCAGTTACCATATTGTACAAGGACTTCTTTGCTTATTTCCCTTATGTACATGTTCTGGCCTGTTGGCCCTGATTCAATACAGGAGCTCATTTCATAACATGGTATCAGGGCTTGGGCTAGGTTTCACTGCCACCGCCGGTTGCCACCGCCGCCACTCCATCAAGCCTCTCCCCTCTTCTTTAGGCTACTTCTATTGCTGCTAGGCCGCAGCTGCCTGCCACCGTCCTTCCCGGGCGCCGCAGCCAGTCTAGTTGTTGCTGCTCACTGTCCTCAAGCCGCAGCTGAAATGGCGCCCTCCACCACCACCGGTGTTGTACAAGTCCCCCGATGTCCTGTTATCTTCAACGGACAGAACAAGCTGCACGTGAGGAGCCACCGTGTCTGGAAGTACCTCACGGGTGCTCTGCCATGTCCTTCGCTACCCACTCCTTCGGCTGAGGTGGTCTTCCATGCTGATGCCGATGGTACAAAGCAACGTTAGGTGTTGAATGCCTTTGAGGAGGCCACTGAAGGGTACCAAAATCAGCTCCATCTGTACAAGCAATGGACCTATCTTGGTGTCCAGCATGGATGTTGATCTCACCATGGTTGCGGTGGCCCTTACAACTGCTCATCAAATGTGGAACACCTTCGTAGTCGCTACGAGCCTACAGGGGATGCCATGTATCTCTCTGTTATTCGTCAAGAGCAACAACTGCAACAGGGAGATGCCATTGTTGATGACTTCTATAAGGAGCTGTCGGCAGTGTGGCACCAATTGGACTCTCTGGGATCTGATGTTTGTCACACGTGTGTTGTGGACTTAGATCCACAACAGGATACCTACCGTGAACATGATAGCCAGACGGCGTGCGAGGGATTGGGTAGACACATAGGTTGACAAGATAGAATAACCAGGTATAGATTAGATTGATTGTTCTTGCTTGATTCGATAACTTACATGACCGACATATGCATAATACCTCCTAACTTGATACCCAAGGCGTTATACTTTCCTAATCCTTACTGTTCCGAATTAACCTTTCATGATCCTATCTCTAACTCATCTTTCCTAATTTAAGTCCTCCCCTTCATGAACTCGGAACTCTTCCCTAGCTGACTCCTTCCCTGAGTCTCATTGGGAGGCAACGTGCTAGTGTTGCTAGTGTCCACAACATGTCAATGTTGTGTGCAGCAACATCTCCTCCTATTGCAGCACGAGGGACTCTTTCAACATCTTTTCTTGTCCCCGTTGTTTCTCATGCTCCAAAACTGACTATGCAACTTATGTTTGATGGTCTCCAGGCCTGCATGCTGCAGCTAACTACCAAATGGCCAGGTGCCTCATCCTCAACGTTACTAACAAAGAATCTACTGCTACAAGATTGGGTTAACGGATGCTTATCCAGCATCTGGAGTTTCAATAGATGAGAAATGGTCACTCCTATTTGTATGTTCCATGCACACGTTGATTAGGGCAATGCTATCCTATTATGTACGTTCTTTTTTCATTTATCTTTATCAGACTTTTTACTTTTTAAAATCACTCCTATAAGACTAGCTAGAGTATCTATGGCGTCTTTTCTTTTAAGATGGAGTATCTATGGCTGAAAGTATTGTTAATTGATAGATTATATCTACCTAATAGAAATCACAAACTAAAAATAAAGACACAACTTATCATATCTTTAATAATAAGATTGATAACACAAAAAATAAAACACTAGCATCACTAAATTTGCACTTTCTAAAAATATACATAATATTTATTGGTTCCGGGCATTTAGCTACTACAGTGCCAAAAAGGGCGCTAGTGGAGTAGCATCAACTAGCATATTGTGCCACTTTTCAAAAAAAAAACTAGCATATGCCAAATACGACCTTCGATCACGCCACAAGCACAAACAACTACTACAACTCCGTCCCCATGTACAAAGCGAAGTAGCGAACCACGCCGCGAGCAATGCCACACAACCCACCCAACGAGGTCCAAAGCAGAGATGTAGCAGCGCCCAGGGCTCCGTACCTCGATCTGGGTGGACGCGCCGGCGCCGCAGGAGCGGAGGAAACGGTCGGCCGCGGTGGAGGCTGCCTCGGCGACGGATGCGGCTGGGCCGACGGAGTGGCGGCCGGCTCCGTGGCCCATCTCGTCGGAGCAGCAGTTTCCCATGGCGTCCCTCTCCTTTCCCGCTTCGCCGGCGAGGTGAGATCTATCCGCGCGTAGGGGGAGGGGCGATGGGGTGGGATGGAGCAGGAGCAGCGACTGCAGCAAGTGGAGACGACACGGAGGAGACGCGGACCCAGCAGCAGGAACGGACGGCGAATGGGCCGGAATTTACCGCTTTGTTCTGTTCCGCCGGGTGGTGGCATGGCATAGTGGACGACACGGCAGAGTACACGTTTGACTCGCTATAAGACCCGAGGCTCAAGGTGAGCCAACATCCCAACAGAGAGTTCCTACACTCGGCTCGAAATGAATAAGCAAATGTCGGCAAAAACAAGGTCAGACATAACTCTATATACTAAGATTGTAACTTTTGATTTTTCTTCGAATTTTGGGCTTCCGTCCGATTTTTGTGTGTCTGACGCGTGTCCTCGCGCGACTCCGCGTGAGACCGCACGCAGACTTTTCTTCCCGGGCTGGGTCGAGGGCCTTTGGTTTTGATTTATTTTCGTTTTGCGAATTTTCCTGACGGGATGCGTGGCCTTGCGCGGAGAGGCGGCGCGCCGGCTCGGACGTGGGGCTCGGACGTGGGCTTGGACGCGGGTTTTGGGTTTTTTACGGCTTTTGGAATTTTCTTAAGGCGACGCGCGAGCACGCGCGGGGAGTCGGCCATGCTGCTCGCCTCCGCGCGTGGAAAAGTCCACTTTCAGTGATTTTTACTGGGTCGACACCTGTCCCGTGAAACTACGATCCGTGGAGAGATATTTGTCGTACGATTTGTGAGGAACGCTCACAGGATTCAGCACGGGTCGGCCGCCTCCGCAGTTGAGTTTAGATGGAACGCAGGTACCCAAATTCCCCTGTTTCTCAAGATTCTCTCTCTCTCTCGAAAGTTTGTGATGATGTCTAGGAGAAGCAGTGGTCACGAGAAGTAGTAGCGAACGACCGAGACGGAGAGGCAGGTCACCGACAAGCAGCAATTGGCCGCGGCGAGGAGCCGAGGATGGGCAGCAGCAGCAGCACGCCTTCCTCTGTGCTTGGTGAGTCATCTCTCTTTCTCTATGCACGGATGGATTCTCAAACCGCACCACTTCCCTTCCCTCCCACAACCCCCTTCTCCATGAATGATGTGGATAGTTTTTGTGTTCAAATCTGACATTGTGCTTCTTGAATTTGTTTCTCTGTATTTTTCTTTACCCTTCAGACTGCAGATATTGTTACCCGCGTCTGCAATTTCTTCAGAATTTTATTGACAATTTATTTGCATATGCAGGGACTAGAAAGATCCATGAAATTTGGACATTAAGCTAATGTAGGTGTTCCTCCTCGACACTGTCGACGACAGCTCTCTAATTCTCGGTAAGCAACCAGTTACATTCTGCACGTATTGTGTGTTCATGACGTTTTTGCATTTTTTTTCAGAGAGAATGTTCTTGCCGTTATGCAAGAACTTGAGGCAACAAGTGGCCATATCCTCTCTTCTTCTCATGCTGCCCATGTGAGTTCTTTCAGGTTTATAGTTTGTTGTACGAGATTACATGGTTGTGCTGCCCTGTCTGGTGAGTAGCATATCCGAGGAGGACAACTTTTGTATTTGATGGGTGCAGACTGAAATCGGGTCTGGTTTTATGGTGTACGCTTTTTCAGCTTGTTCATTTGTGTTTTCTGTTGGTTTTTTGCAGTCATCGACGCAAGTCTAAAACTCCCCTCCAACCGTCCTATTATTTGCATTTGCCTTTTGTATCTGTCATTGTCGATCTCCTAACCAACGCAGGAGGAAGGATGTCATCAGTGTTCATGGATGATCGGTTCGACATCTTCAACGCGCCCGTTGTTACTGTCCTCGGTGACTGTCGTCGTATCGGCATTGTTGATAGAAGACGGGGTCCTCTAGCCGACGGTAGAACGTGGGGTAGAAGGTGGAGTCGTCCGGGTCGAGATTGTACACGGCGGTTTACCCACCTTCGGATCTCGCTGCGGTGGTGAGACCCTACGTGCTGCTATAAGTCACTATATGGCGAATTGTCCTGTTACAGGTTACAATGGTGTATGAGATGCCCCCTAAAGGCTGCCCGTAGGCTGGCTTATAAAGTCGGCTAGACCTAGGGCTTATAAGGAAAGACTTAACCGGCAAGTAAATAGAGTTATATCCCTAGTCGGCAGAGTTGCCGCCTTCCATCTTGGTCTGGTGGGTTTCGTCTAGAACCTTCTCCCTTGCCGGTCGCCATCTTCCTTGTCATCAGCTTGCTGGGCCGCTGGTGGCTCTAGGTTGACGAGTGAATATCTCCCCGGCAATAGTGCCAGAAACAATGCTTGTACGTCACACGTCAGTTGGGAACCCCAAGAGGAAGGTATGATGAGTGCAGCAGTAAGTTTTCCCTCAGTATGAAACCAAGGTTTAATCGAACCAGTAGGAAAACGAGGTTTGCTTCGAAGGTGTTGGTGAAGGAGTGTAGTGCGGCGCAACACCAGGGATTCCGGTGCCAACGTGGAACCTGCACAACACAATCAAATTACTTTGCCCCAACTTAACAGTGAGGTTGTCAATCTCACCGGCTTGCTGAAAACAAAGGGTTAAACGTATCGAATGGAAATGATGTTTGTTTGCATAAAACAGTAGAGAACAATGATTGCAGTAGATTGTATTTCAGATGTAAAAGAATGGACCGGGGTCCACAGTTCACTAGTGGTGTCTCTCCAATAAGATAACTAACATGCTGGGTAAACAAATTACAGCTGGGCAATTGACAATTGATAAGTGCATATAACATGCATGTGTGAGCTGTGGTGTCTACTATGAGATTCATTTGGGCATTACGACAAAGTACATAGACCGCTATCCAGCATGCATCTATGCCTAAATAGTCCACTTTCCGGTTAACATCCGTACCCCTTCCAGTATTAAGTTGCAAGCAACAGACAATTGCATTAAGTAATGTGCGTAATGTAAACAATACATTCATCCTTGAATAAAGCATTGCTGTTTTACCCCTAGTGGCAACAACACATCTACAACCTTAGAACTTGCTGTCACTATCCCAGGTTAAATAGAGGTTGAACCCAACTATCATGCATAAATACCCCCTCTTGGAGTCACAAGTATTCACTTGGCCAAGGCTTCAACAAGTAACGGAGAGCATGCAAGATCACAAATGACATAGACATGATAATATAATATTCAGCTCCACATAGGTATCAATATAAGTCAGATCCCAGCAAACACAACATGTAGCATTACAATAAGATGATCTTGATCATGATAGGCAGCTCACAAGATCTAAACATGATGGCACAAGTGGAGAAGACAACCATCTAGCTACTGCTATGGACCCATAGTCCAAGGATGAACTACTCACGCATCACTCCGGAGGCGGGCATGGCGATGTAGAGCCCTCCGGTGATGATTCCCCTCTCCGGCAGGGTGCCGGGAAGAGCTTCAGAACCCCCCGAGTTAGGGTTGACGACGGCGGCGGCAGCGAATATGTTCTGGATGAAAGGCTCGGTGTTTTAGGGTTTTCACGTCTCGGGGAATAAATAGGCGAAGGGGCGATGTCGGCGGACCCCCGAGGGGCCCAAACCACAGGCGGCGCGGCTGGGCCCACTGCCGCGCCGCCAGGTGGTTTGGCCACCTCGTGGCTCTTCGTCTCTCCTTCGGACTCCGTGTACGTGCTGGAAAAATAGGGACTTGGCCTTTTGTTTCGTGCAATTCCGAGAATATTTCCAGAAGTAACTTTCTGAAACCAAAAACAGCAGAAAACAGGGAACTGGCACTGTGGCATCTTGTTAATAGGTTAGTCCCAGAAAATGCATAAAAGTGATATGAAGTGTATATAAAACATGTAGCAAATGGTATAATATAAGCATGGAACAGCAGAAATTATGGATACGTTGGAGACGTATCAAGCATCCCCAAGCTTAGTTCTACTCGTCCTCGAGTAGGTAAAACGATAACAACAAATAATTTCTGAGGAGACATGCTTTCACACAATCTTGATCAATATATTGCAAGGCTCATGTCATGAATGAAGTGACTCAAAGCAATGATCTATAGTTTGCTAACAAATAGATAAAGAGTAAACAATGAATCATATAAGCAAAAACTTTTCATGAATAGTACTTTCAAGACAAGCATCAAAAAGTTTTGCATAAGAGGTAACTCATAAAGCAATAGATTCAAAGTAAAAGGCATTGAAGCAACACAAAGGATGATTAAGTTTCAGCATTGCTTTCAACTTGTAACATGTATATCTCATGGATAGTTGTCAACATAAAGCAATATAACAAGTGCAATAAGTAAACATGTAAGAATCAATGCACACAAAGTTGACACAAGTGTTTGCTTCTAAGATAGAAAGGAGTAGGTAAACTGACTCAACATAAAGTAAAAGATAGGCCCTTCGCAGAGGGAAGCAGGGATTAAATCATGTGCTAGAGCTTTTTAAGTTTTCGAAAGCATATAGAGAGCACAAAATAAGTATTTGAGAGGTGTTTGTTGTTGTCAACGAATGGTAGTGGGCACTCTAACCCCCTTGTCAACCAGACTTTCAAGAGCGGCTCCCATGAAGGACGT
Organism: Poa pratensis; assembly: GCA_947311845.1. Classification (NCBI taxonomy): domain Eukaryota; kingdom Viridiplantae; phylum Streptophyta; class Magnoliopsida; order Poales; family Poaceae; genus Poa; species Poa pratensis. The sequence goes on along the minus strand of CAMZMU010000125.1, from coordinate 12,551,152 downwards.
TATCTCTACCAGCAAGGTAGATCATCCCTCTTCTCTTTTGTTTACACATGTATTTTAGTTTCTTTATAGATGACACTCCTCCCAACCTTTTGCTTACACAAGCCATGGCTAACCGAATCCTCGGGTGCCTTCCAACATTCACATACCATGGAGGAGTGTCTATTTGCAAATTAAGTTGCTTACTGATAAATCAGGGCAAAACATGTGAAGAGAATTATTAATGAAAGTTGTAATTAATTGGGGCTGGGCACCCCGTTGCCAGCTCTTTTTGCAAATTATTGGATAAGCGGATGTATATGCCACTAGTCCATTGGTGAAAGTCTGTCAGAAGTAAATGACAAGATTGAAAGATAAAACACCACATACTTCCTCATGAGCTATAAAACATTGACACAAATAAGGAGTAATAAAGTTTTGAATAGTTTAAAGGTAGCACATGAAATATTTACTTGGAATGGCAGGAAATACCACATAGTAGGTAGGTATGGTGGACACAAATGGCATGGGTTTTGGCTCAAGTTTTGGATGCACGAGAAGCATTCCCTCTCAGTACAGAGTTTAGGCTAGCAAGGTTGTTTGAAGCAAACACAAGTATAAACCGGTACAGCAAGAATCACATAAAAACATATTGCAAGTATTATAAGACTCTACACTGTCTTCCTTGTTGCTCAAACATTTTACCAGAAAATATCTAGACCTTAGAGAGAACAAATATGCATCCCAAGTCTCAACAAGCTCTACGGTAGTTCTCCACTACTAGGCTTTAACTACATGATGCAAGAGCTTAAACATGATCTACTTGAGAGCTCAAAACAATTGCAAAGCATCAAATCGAAACAAGACAATGATCTACAAGAATGCATATGTCTTTTCCAATACCAACTACTACATGTAGCATTTTCTTTCTTCCAAACAAACACCAATCAATTTATTTAAACATAAACTCTCCAAATGATAATATAATGCAGCAAGAGAGTATTTATAAACAAGTGCTAACAGCTCGAAGAGATGCATGAAAAACAGGAGCTAAAAGCACTGCAGTAGCTAGTTAAGAATACTCAACAAATATAAGTGAAGAACATGAGTATTCACATGAAAAAGCGGAGCGTGTCTCTCTCCCACACAAGGATTGCTAGGATCCGAATTTATTCAAACAAAAACAAAAATAAAAACACACAGACGCTCCAAGTAAAGCGCATAAGATGTGAAAGAATTAAAATATAGTTTCACTAGAGATGACCTGATAAGTTTGTTGATGAAGAAGGGGATGCCCAAGCTTAGACGCTTGAGTCTCTCTGAATATGGTTGGGATGAACCACGGGGGCATCCCCAAGCTTAGGCTTTTCACTCTTCTTGATCACATAATATCACCCTTCTCGCTTGATCCTTGAAAACTTCCTTCACACCAAACTCAAGACAGTTCTCATTAGAGGGTTAGTGCATAATCAAAAATTCTCATATTCTGTAATGATACAATCAATCCCAAAGCTTCTGGACATTAGCTACAGCCACCAATGCTTTGTGGAGCAAAGAAATCCACACAAACACAGTAAAAGAGCGAATGCAAAACAAAAGGCAGAATCTGTCAAAAACAGAACAGTCTGGAATGACGAATTTTTTCGAGGCACTTAAGTTGCTCAGATGGATCTGGCCTAAAATAATGAAAGTTGCGTACATATCTCAGGAATATGCGTGATTTTTTCAGAATTTTTTGAATTTTCTACAGGGAGATAAGCTCAAATCCGTGACAGCTAAAAATCTGTCACTGCGCAGAAATCCAAATCTTGCATCAACTTTCAATATAGAACTTTACTTGGCACAACATTGCGATAAAATAAAGATACAAAGGAGTTGCTACAGAAGTAACAAAACTCCTTGACTCAAAGAAAACAAAAATAACAGCAAATAAAAACGATGGGTTGTCTCCCATAAGCGCTTTTCTTTAACGCCTTTCAGCTAGGCGCAGAAAGTGAAAATCAAGTGTTGTCAAGTGGCAAATCATTCAAATCATCAAAAGCTTCTTCCAACACACAGCTTGTAACAATGGGTATCTTAGATGTTCCTGGAGGTGTTTCATTACCTTTAACCGTACTAAAAGTTTTATCAATTTTAAGCTCATAATGAGTCTTTGGTTTTGGCACTTTAGGAACATACATAAACTTTTGCTCTCTACCCACATAAACTTTCTCCTTTTTAGACTTAAGAGAAGTAAAGGTTGAACTTAAGGTTTCAATAGCTTCCTCTAACTCATCAATTCTATGATTTTGGGTGTCATGGATATTATTATCCTCAAGAACAGTGATTCTTTCATTGATGGTGGCTATTGATTCATTAGTCTTACCAATACAATCAAGAAAATTTGGAAAAAAATTCTCCATAGAGTCTAACTTATTTATAACATCCTCCAAGGTGATCTCAATTTAATATCTTTAGTGGGTGGTGTTCCTACCAAACTTTCAATAATATTACAGGCTTCTAAAGCAGGAGTACCCAAGAAATTTCCACCTGTAAGAGTGTCTAGAACATACCTATACCAACTAGAGATACCAACATAAAAGTTCCTAAGGAGGATAGTGGTAGAGTGTTTCTTAGTACATCTATGATGAGCATCACTAATTCTATACCAAGCATCTTTCAAATTTTCACCTCCTAGTTGCCTAAAAGAACGAACTTCAACTTCAGGAGCATTCATTTTGAAAAACAAAATCAAACTGAATTAAACAAGTAACTAATTTTTTTGTGTTTTTGATAAAGAGAGCAAACAAGACTAAATAAAAATAAACTAAGCAAGACAAATAACAAAGTAAAGAGATTGGGTGTGAGAGACTCCCCTTGCAGAAGCAATTCGGTTTTCCCCGGCAACGGCGCCAGAAAACGTGTTGGTGGCTCTAGTTGACGAGGGAATATCTCCCCGGCAACAGTGCCAGAAACAATGCTTGTACGTCACACGTCAGTTGGGAACCCCAAGAGGAAGGTATGATGAGTGCAGCAGTAAGTTTTCCCTCAGTATGAAACCAAGGTTTAATCGAACCAGTAGGAAAACGAGGTTTGCTTCGAAGGTGTTGGTGAAGGAGTGTAGTGCGGCGCAACACCAGGGATTCCGGTGCCAACGTGGAACCTGCACAACACAATCAAATTACTTTGCCCCAACTTAACAGTGAGGTTGTCAATCTCACCGGCTTGCTGAAAACAAAGGGTTAAACGTATCGAATGGAAATGATGTTTGTTTGCATAAAACAGTAGAGAACAATGATTGCAGTAGATTGTATTTCAGATGTAAAAGAATGGACCGGGGTCCACAGTTCACTAGTGGTGTCTCTCCAATAAGATAACTAACATGCTGGGTAAACAAATTACAGCTGGGCAATTGACAATTGATAAGTGCATATAACATGCATGTGTGAGCTGTGGTGTCTACTATGAGATTCATTTGGGCATTACGACAAAGTACATAGACCGCTATCCAGCATGCATCTATGCCTAAATAGTCCACTTTCCGGTTAACATCCGTACCCCTTCCAGTATTAAGTTGCAAGCAACAGACAATTGCATTAAGTAATGTGCGTAATGTAAACAATACATTCATCCTTGAATAAAGCATTGCTGTTTTACCCCTAGTGGCAACAACACATCTACAACCTTAGAACTTGCTGTCACTATCCCAGGTTAAATAGAGGTTGAACCCAACTATCATGCATAAATACCCCCTCTTGGAGTCACAAGTATTCACTTGGCCAAGGCTTCAACAAGTAACGGAGAGCATGCAAGATCACAAATGACATAGACATGATAATATAATATTCAGCTCCACATAGGTATCAATATAAGTCAGATCCCAGCAAACACAACATGTAGCATTACAATAAGATGATCTTGATCATGATAGGCAGCTCACAAGATCTAAACATGATGGCACAAGTGGAGAAGACAACCATCTAGCTACTGCTATGGACCCATAGTCCAAGGATGAACTACTCACGCATCACTCCGGAGGCGGGCATGGCGATGTAGAGCCCTCCGGTGATGATTCCCCTCTCCGGCAGGGTGCCGGGAAGAGCTTCAGAAACCCCCCGAGTTAGGGTTGACGACGGCGGCGGCAGCGAATATGTTCTGGATGAAAGGCTCGGTGTTTTAGGGTTTTCACGTCTCGGGGAATAAATAGGCGAAGGGGCGATGTCGGCGGACCCCCGAGGGGCCCAAACCACAGGCTGGCGCGGCTGGGCCCACTGCCGCGCCGCCAGGTGGTTTGGCCACCTCGTGGCTCTTCGTCTCTCCTTCGGACTCCGTGTACGTGTGGAAAAATAGGGACTTGGCCTTTTGTTTCGTGCAATTCCGAGAATATTTCCAGAAGTAACTTTCTGAAACCAAAAACAGCAGAAAACAGGGAACTGGCACTGTGGCATCTTGTTAATAGGTTAGTCCCAGAAAATGCATAAAAGTGATATGAAGTGTATATAAAACATGTAGCAAATGGTATAATATAAGCATGGAACAGCAGAAATTATGGATACGTTGGAGACGTATCAGCCGCCAATATCAGGCCACCTCTACCAAGCCGGATTGATCGATGTCAAGGATACCCCCACTTGGTATATCCCCAACATTAGCCCCCGGAAAGGTTTAATTTCTCCAGTTGCCGTCTTCGTCTTGAGCGATGTCCGTCTTGTTTCTTGAATGTAGGCGGCTGAAGAGCTTGAACCATTCCGAAGTAAAAAAGGTAGGCGGCAGTCCGTCTAAATAAAGCCGGAGTGACGCCACCTTCGACCAACACATGGGAAAGATGGCCTGACCTCCTGTCAGGAATCTTCCAGGTGAGGTCTTGTCAATTCGACTAGTTAAGTCAATAGTTGTCGTGTCCATGTCACCCTGGTCCACGACAGTTTGAACTCAAGGAGAGATGGAGCGACGCCATGATGGCATTTCTGCCGTGCCACTGAGGCGATTAAGCCAGAACATGGAGCTTTATTGTTTTGTACCAATCGATGTCTTCCCAAACTGGCCAGTTTGGCGATTGGAAACAACATCTAACAATATGGTGATGAATTCGATTAAAACCAAACGCGATGATGGCGGCCGTGTCGCTGACGACAAGGCAGCCGTGCCACAAAGGCAATAATGGCGGCTGTGTCGCTGACGACAAGGCGGCCATGCCACGGAGGCGGTCGCGCCGCGTTAGCAACTAAGCTGGAATGCGGCGATAAACGAGACAGTCGGGTCGATGACGACGAGGCGGCTGCGTCGCTAATGATGGAGATGCATGTCATGCAACCCCCAAGTATCGGCGAAGGCATTGTCGATGTCAAGCCCTCGAGTATCTGGCGAGGGAAGTGTTGATGTCGATCCCCCGGGCTTCGTTGCCCAGAGTTTTTTCTTGATCCGCCTATCAGCAGCCCCCGAGCGTTGAGTCGATGTACTTAAAAGCCGGCTCGATGCTCAGAAGAACTTGTGGCGTTGTAGATCGAATGGCTATAGTTGTCGAGGTTTTTGCCGCCTTAACGAAAAGGTGGCTCGAGACTTGATGAAAATGCTGCGACTGCAGCCCCTGAGTGTCAAGTATCCTGCACAGTAAACATAGCTGCATTAAGATGTACTTTTAATGTAAGCTAAATAATTTTAAGGCCTGAGCCGACAGTTTTTGCACAAACACTATAGGTTGTAAATTTTAGGTGGCCCACCTTAATATTTATCTGGCATATATGCTTAGCTTTTGTTATGTTGGCGGTACCGCAGCACAGTTACTTTAGCTGAGCCAACCAGGGCTCAGAGACCGAAGCCGGCATATTGGTGCCAACGACATACTACTAGGCAACCCACATATAAGTAGTCAGAATAAGGATATTAGGTGGTGCAAAATGATTGCTTAATTTGGCCGGAGACGGCAAGTATCGAAAAGTTTGAACCACTTAGCACAGAGCAGATTTTTGGTAACTTTGACACTAAAAATGATATGATCATATGAAAAGACAAAAGACGGCATGATCTCAGAACATAATGAGCAAACCATAGACTTTATTTCATGACCATATAGTTAATTAAATGTTAAGTGTATAAAACTTAGCTGTTTGATGGCTTGACGTCGATGTCGAGAAGGGCGAGTCGGAAGACAGCAGCCCTAGACTGAACAAGACAACCCCTAGGATGTAAACGACAGCCCCCGGGATGTACGCGGTAGCCCCAGTATCCTGAGGCTGATTCCAGCAAGACGCAGCTTCCTAGTTGTCCTCATATGCTGTCTGCTAGAGCTTGTCAGTCACGCCGTGCCGCGCCGGAACGCGACGATAAATATGCTGGACAGACAGCGTGCCGCGTCGGAACGCGACGAGAAATATGCTGGACAGGCTGCGTGCCGCGTCGGAATGCGACAATAAATATGTCGGACTGGCGGCGTGCCGCGTTAGCGATTAAGCTAAAATGCGGAGCTATACTATTTTGTACCGATCGATGTCTTCACAAACTGGCCAGGTTCGGGCGATCGGAAATAACAGCTAGTGATGTGGTGATGAATGCGCTTAAACCGGTCGCAATGATGGCGACGTCCCACCTAACATTGCTGACACGACCAAGTTTGGCGACTTGGCGTGTGTTTGGTTGGTGGACCTAAAAGGATGGGGTGGGATGGCCCAGATTTTTGAGGGTGGGATGGCTCCGTGTTCACGTTTGGCCTTTTGTTTGGTTTGAGGGTGGGATGGCCCAGAAGCTTTTTAAATGCAATTAGCGTAACCATGTTTTAACTTAAACTGCAGCTTTTCCCTAAAAAAACTAAAACTGCAGCGCTACAGTGGAGCACGACGGGTCTCTTTCCTTGCCGGCGGTGTGCCCAGCGCCCGGCAGAGACTCCGGCCAGCTCGAGGCGAGCTCTCAGCCGCCACCCAACTCGAAGCAAGCTCCGCCGTCGCCGTCCGGCTTGAGGCGAGCTCTCCCCCGTTGTCCACTCTAGGCGAGCGTCGCTGCCCAGCTCAAGGCGAGCTCCGCCGCCACCCAAAATCGAGGTGAGCTCCGCGCCTCCGCCTGCTATGGTTCTCCGAGGAGTCACAGAGGACACGGCCGCCGCCGCCGAGCCAGGCCTGGACGCGCCACCTCGCCGTCGTCCAAGCACCTCGTCGAGGTCCTCCATGTCCAGCGCCGACGGAGGTCGATGGCCACATCAGGCTGATTTTGGGGGATTAGCGATGGGAGGGAGAGGATTAAAAAGAGGGACCAAAGGATTCGGCTGATTTTGGGGATGGATTGGGTCAGCATATTGGGGTATATTCCTCTGCTGTGGTCGGTTCCATCCTCCTATTTTACAACCAAACATATATCTAAGTTGAACCATTCCATGCCATCCCTCTTTGGGGCAGCAACCAAACGCACGCTTGAATAGCCAGCCATGCGCATGACGGGGCGCAGCTGAATCGTGCGGAGCGATGCTGCTTGCCGGTCGTACATGCATGTAGATTAGTAATCTTGCCGGAAAATCCATGCATGCCTTCTTCATCGTGGTTGATTAATGCTTGCACGCATGTTACTAACTATATGAAAGACCAAGGAAACGGCGGCCTCTCAGCCCCCGATTTACTGTACCAGCTACAGTAGGTACTGTAGGAAATGAACAGTACGTGGCAATTTTGCAAAACCCCCTGCACTTTTGGGAAATTGCGCATCGATCCTTCTTTATATAAAATAACCCTAACCCTAAATCGTGGCTGCTCCTCATTTTCCCCATCCTCTCTCCCCGAGGCGGCGGCTTGCCCATCCCAACCCCGGCCGTCCGCACAGCCTCCAGCCCCGGCCGTACGCGGCGCCCTCCAGCCCGGAGGAGAGGAGAAGCGGCCGGACGGTGCTCCGCCCGGGCGACAGCCGGTGGGGCGGAGCCGGGCGAGCTCGCGCGGCGCTCGACGAGGCAGCGGCGGCGGCGCGGCGGGACGGGTCGTCGCTGCCTGCTCGTGGCCCGCCGCAGGGCCCCGCACCGCGAGGCGAACGACGACGCGACCTCCGTGCCGCATCGGTACGCCCGGAGGTCGCGCGCGGTCCATAGGCACGGCGAGCAGCCGACCGCCCTCCATGTCCGGCACGCCGACCCCAAGCCGCGGTAGCTCAGCCGCCCGAAGAGCTGCAGCCTCCCTCTTCTACCGTGCTCAGAAGCGCTCGCTAGCCGCGCCAACGGCGGTGCTGAAGCGATGAAGGCGGTGTTCGAGCCCTCTCCATGCACCTCCAGCAACCGTAGCTCTTCCAAGATCCTTCATGACCCTCTCCTTCCTCCGATCCATTTGTGGACATAGGTTCGTGAGCTTTTCTCCCCAAATCCCCTCTAAACTATAATTGTCCCCTTCAAAATTTCTTCATAATGATTTGCTGTCATGTCTTTTTGAATTTCTGACGGATTTCAGTGGCTCTCTGTTCTAATGAAATTCTTTTGCAGGCCTCTCCTCGAACATCTGTCAGCACAAGCTCTAGCAGGAGCTTATCCAGTTCTGCATCTCCTGTAATACAGAGCACCCACTCACATCTTTCCATGAAATCACTTATGATTAACTTTGCTAATACGTGCACCATTACCTAGCAGGTGAGGTCAGACTGATCCTGGGTGCAGTCCGTGCAGTGGATGTGTGCTTTAAGATCAAGGGTATGACTGTTTCTCTGGATAATGAGGCTGTGTTTGCCAGCTGCCACTGGTGCTTAGGGGATTTCATCTATTTATTATCGCGTCCCAGCATTATATTTGTTAAATAGAGTATTGCACTTACCATGCGTGTCTAATTTATTTGTGTTCTGTCGTCAGATTAAGAGTTACATTGCAGTGGAGATCTCACTTTGTGGTAGAGTTACATGGCAATTATTTAGTTTTTTAGTGGCACATGAGAGGCCATAATTATTTTAGCAAATGAGTTTGAATATCAGGTTGGGAAATCTTTGAGGGACATCACCACTATTGCTATCCAGACTACAAATGGTACCTTATGCGTGTCCATAAACTTAGTTATTGGATTGTTTTTGCTCTGTCATGGTACCTAAACTGTGCACTCCAAATAGGCTAACAAAGATGCCAGCAATGTAATTGACCTGCTTAGCTAAACAAGTTGTTCTTCTCTGCAAATATATTCTATACAAATAGTATCTCTAGATTTCTACAGGAATAAGATAGAAATTAATAGTGTGATGCAATACTGCTCAGAGGGGTGTCCTTAAACAGAACATGGAGCAGTCCATTTGGTCTACAAATTATAAGTGTAAAGTTCTAATTTGAAATTGGTTATTCAGTTCCACAGCAGCTATAAACATCTTATACTGGAAGAGGTTTCTCTCATGCAAGTGGGCTGTGAATAGAAACTAACTTTTGCTATCACATTTACTATTTACCTTCTCAAAACTACATAAATTATTTTTCCTTATTCCAAAATGTGTAGCAAATCAAACTTGAACTACTCATTATAATTCTCTTGAAAGCCTGTACTAAACTTGCTGATAAATATGATGCTTCCGAAGGGTTTAAATTACTTTTAGTTGATGCCATCTTTTGTAGCAGGGTGACAAAGTGATATTGTAAAAAAAAGAAACAATACAGGACTGCTGCTTGGACATCGTCAAATCTCATTAAGGTATGTATCTCTTGCTTTGACTGTATACTCTTTCCAACAGCTTTAGGAATCTAGGTGCTTAAGCATATGCTTAGAAGGGGCCTATTTAGGATTTAGGACCGCTTAATTGTAAGTTTAAAGCGGTGATATGCTGAAGCCCTTACAAGAGTGATATGAGGATGGGGTTTCTTGAAGTTAAAGATGTATTTTATCTCAGCTAAACTTCAAGCAATATTTGCATCGAAAATTAAGCTCTTTTCCTAAGACATTTTATGACATGCATACCTTATGGCACCCTCAAACAGGTTTTAATCACCATCACTCTATCAGCCTGTCATATTATTTATTTAATATGCATTTAGCTAATGATGAAGCATCGTTTCACTAAAATATTCGTCTCACTTATACCGCAGGCGTCAGGGCCTCATTCCGAGGATGTTAATAAGCTTCTCCTCCCAAAGAAAAAAGATGCCAACACCGTCGAGGATTTCAGGCCAATCAGTATCATCTCGATATTCATGAAAATCGTTTCAAAGAAGAGGAACAAACATTGTCTTTAACAACACTCATCCACTTATTGACATTGACACGTATCAATCGGCGTTTATCAAGGGTCGCTCACTCATAGAAACTGTCTTGGTTGTGACAGAACCACTTATCTTTCGCCACAAACATAAGATCCCTATGGTCCTACTCAAGGTAGACTATCGCAAGTCATTTGACCGAGAAAGAGAAGAGTTGTGTCTTAAAGTAAAGACGAGGATGTGGAAATCCACACACACTTGTCTTTCAGGCCCAGCCCACCAGGGATTTCCAAATCGTTAGCGGCGGGTCTTTCTTCTTCTGGGCGAGCTGGGGCTAGTCTTTTTCCTTCCTGCTGGGCAGTACCAAGGAAAGGAGTAAGCAAAAGCAGCTCCAACCTGTTTGGATTTTTTTTTGCCTGTCTCCTAGACTCAATCGAGGTTTAAAAAAAAAGACACGTTTGTAGATTTAGATGGAATCTAGAAGTCACCGGAAGGGAAGATTTGTTTTTTGATTGTAGATAAATTGCCGGTTCACGCTGTCGTAGGCTTTCCGAAGATCTACTTTGAGGCAGGTCTTGGTAGCACCAGAAGAAAGATGAAAGTTCCGAACCAGCTCATTGGCAATAAGAATGGGATTAGTGGAAGAAACCGGCTCAATGAAGTTCTCGAAATCAGTATGGGAGGAGTATGGAAGCCACCGGAAACTAGTGGGCTTCACCTCTTTCCTAAAATTAGTACCCGTCGGTTGTTGGAACGACGCGAGCCGGGCCGGGCCTCGATTCCTTTCAAAAAGATGAAGGGACAGAGGTGACTAATTCCCCATCTCATTTGGGGCGGAAAACGAATCGACATCTCGATGTGATACAACCCTTTCCATTTTCGTTGGGAAAGAACGGCGAAGTCCATCTGAACCCTCCAATGAAGAAATAAGAGGAGAGCAAAGCGCCAATGGCGCGCGAAGCGCATGCGGAAGGGGCACGGAGAAATAAAGAAGTGTGGAGGAGAAGCAGCCGAGCTCGGCAGGAAAAACAGCAAGTAACAGGAAACAGATGATTGCAGCAGGTTGTGTAAACAGTATGAGGAAATTGGACCAGGGTCCACAGTTCACTAGTGGTGTCTCTCTCAGAACAGATAACTAGCATGTTGGGTAAACAAATTACAGCTGGGTAATTGACAAATAGAGAGGGCATAACAATGCAATACATGCCAAGATGTCTACTATGAAATCTAGTTGGGCATTACAACAAAGTACATAGACCGTTATTCCAACAACATCTATGCCTAAATAATCCACCTTCAAGGCAGCATCCGCATCCTGTTCAGTATTAAGTTGCTAACAACAGATTATTGCATGAAGTAAAGTGTGTAATGTAATCAATACAAGTGCCCTTGGACACTGCACCAATGTTTTATCCCTAGTAGCAACAACACATCTACCATCTTAGACCTTTTTGTCACTGATCCAGATATCTAGAGACTGAACCCACTATCGAGCATAAATACCCCCTCTTGGAGTCACAAGCATCTACTTGGCCAAAGCATCTACTAGCAACGGAGAGCATGCAAGATCAAGAGCACATAGATAAACAACTTGAATAAACATGGTATCAATATTCATCGGATCCCAGCAAACACAACATCTAGCATTACAATAAGATGATCTTGATCATGTTAGGCAGCTCACAAGATCTAAACATGGAGGCACAAGGTAGAGAGACAACCATCTAGCTACTGCTATGGACCCGTAGTCCAAGGGTGGACTACTCACGCATCACTCCGGAGGCAGGCATGGTGATGTAGAGCCCTCCGGTGATGATCTCCCTCCGGCAGGGTGCCGGGAAGAGCTTCAGAACTCCTCCGATCTGAGATTGACGATGACGGCCGCGACGGAACTTTTCGTGGAATATGATCGACCGTAATAGGGTTTTCGCGTCGCGGAGAATATATAGGCGAAGAGGCGGCGTCGGTGGCCGAGGGGGCCACCACGCCATAGGGGGGTGCGGGCCCACCCTGGGCCGCGCCCTAGTGTGGCGTGGCCCCCTGGTGGGTCTGCTCCGACTCCCCTTTGGACTCCGTGATCTCCTCGTGATATTATTGACGATGTCTTTTGTTTCGTCCAATTCCGAGAATATTTCCTTAATAGATTTTCTAAAACCAAAAACAGCAGAAAACAGGGAACTAGCACTGTGGCATCTAGTTAATAGGTTAGTCCCAGAAAATGCATAAAAATGATATAAAGTATAGCCAAAACATGTAGCAATTGATATAATAACAGCATGGAACATCAAAAATTATAGATACGTTTGAGACGTATCACCCGTTGCCAGCTCTTTTTGTAAAATTATTGGATAAGCGGATATATATGCCACTAGTCCAGGTGTAAAGTCTGTTTGACAAGTCGAATAAAGAATAACCCACTACTTCCTCATGAGCTAGTAAACATTGACACAAAAAGGAATAATAACAATTTTGAATAATTTAAAGGTAGCACATGAAAAATTACTTGGAATGGCAAGGAAATACCACATATAGGTAGTTATGGTGGACACAGATGGCATGGATTTGGCTCAAGGTTTTGGATGCACGAGAAGCATTCCCTCTCAGTACAGAGTTTAGGCTAGCAAGGTTATTTGAAGCAAACACAGGATATCAACCGACACAGCAAGACTTATATGAAAACATATTGCAAGCATTATAAGACTCTACACTGTCTTCCTTGTTAACCAAACCCTTTTACTAGAAAATATCTAGACCTTAGAGATACCAATCATGCAAACCAAATTTCAACGAGCTTTACGGTAGTTCTTCATTAATAGGTTTTAACTACATGATACAAAAGCTTAAACATGAACTACTTGATAACTCAAAACAATTGACAAGTATCAAATTATCCAATACAGTGATCTACAAGAATATGTAAGCTTTTTCCATTATACCATCTACCACATGCAACATTTTCTGTTCCAACCAAACACCAATCAATTTATTTCAACATAAACTCTCCAAACAATTATAAGTGAAGCAAGAGAGTACTTTCTTTAAAAGAACTAACAGCTCTGAATAAGAGATGCATGCAAAACAGGAGCTAAAAGCATAGCAATAGCTAGATAAGAATACTCAACAAGTATAAGTGAAGAATAGGAGTATTCATATGAAAAAGCGGAGCGTGTCTCTCTCCCAATCAAGAATGCTAGGGTCCAATCAAGTTGACCATAAGAAAAATAAAATACTGAAAATAAAAGCACACAGACGCTCCAAGTAAAGCACATATGATGTGAAAGAATTAAAATATAGTTTCACTAGAGATGACCTGATAAGTTGCTGATGAAGAAGGGGATGCCTTGGGCATCCCCAAGCTTAGACGCTTGAGTCTTCTTGAAATATGCTGGGGTGATCCATGGGAGCATCCCCAAGCTTAAGCTCTTCACTCTTCTTGATCACATTATATCATCCTTCTCTCTTGACCCTTGAAAACTTCCGCCACACCAAACTCAGAGTAATTCTCATTAGAGGGTTAGTGCACAATCAAAAACTCACATGTTCTATAAGGACACAAACATGACCGTTACTTTTAACATTAGCTACTGCCACTGATGTTATGTGAAGCTCTTCACCCTAAAAAAGAATTCCACTCAACACTAGTAAAAGAGAGAATGCGAAAAATAAAAGACAGAATCTGTCTAAACAGAACAGTCCGCAAAGACGAATTTTTTCGAGGCACTTACGTTGCTCAGATCGAAAAACTTTAAACTAACGAAAGATGCGTACATATCTGAGGATCACGCACAAAAATTTGCAGATTTAAATAATTTTTCTGTGATTTTACAGAATTAAAACGGTGAACAGCAGAAATCTGTTCCTGCGCAGAAATCCAAATCTAGCATCATCTTCCTATTAGAGGCAATACTTGGCACAACAATGCGATAAAATAAAGATACAAAGGAATTGTTACAGAAGTAAACAACTCCTTGACTAAAAAAAAAAGAAAAAAAAATAATGGGTTGTCTCCCATAAGCGCTTTCTTTAATGCCTTTTAGCTAGGCTATAAGATTTTAATGATGCTCTCATAAATAAGAGTTGAAAATAAAAGAGAGCATCAAGAAGCAAATATAAAACATTAAATCTAACACTTTCCTATGCAAAGGAATCTTGTAAAAAAAATCATTGAAGCATAAAGCAACTAGCATAGGAAGATGCAACAAATGCAACTTTAAAACTTTCAACACAAAGAGAGGTGTTTTAGTGACTTGAAAACTTTTACAACATATTTTCCTCTCTCATAATAACTTTCAGTAGAATCATGAACAAATTCAACAATATAACTATCACATAAAGCATGCTTTTCATGATCTACAAACACATAATTTTTATCAAGCTCCAAGGTAGTGGGATCAAAAATTTCAAACCCACTTTTAAACATATTAAAACAAGATGATTGGTCACTCTCAATAGTAGAATGCATAATATTATCAAGCAACATAGGACCATCATCTAAAGCTTTATCATAAACATTTTCTAAGCAAACTTTCTCATTACCATGCATTTTGAAATTAGGCATAAATAGAGGATTATCATAAGACTTATCAAAATAGCATGGATTTTCATAAATAACAGTAGCATAATTATTTCCACAAGTTTCATTCATAGGGAATATTTCAAGAGAATCCACAGGAACATAACATTCTTCCCTTTTGTAAGCATGGAGGGCAATCAAATAGTGTAAGAGTTAAAGAGTTACTCTCATTGGAAGGTAGACATGGGTAGTTAATCCACTCTTCCTCCTTTTGTTCATCACTCTCCTCCTCTTTTTCATCCGATGAGATTTCAGCATCAGCAGTTTCTTCTTCCACATGTTCCTGCAAGGCAATGGTCTCCTCCTTTGGAGGAAAGATCCTATTAATAAATTCAGTAATATAACCATTATCCTTGTAATTCTCAAAACAATATTTAAGTACAACAAGATTCTCAGATTTATAAGGGGTAACATCATCATTAGCAATAATGTCAAATAAAGCAGCAATTTCATAAGCCCCCTTAAAAGCAATAAATTCTTCAATTCTCTCCACATTATAAAAATCATAATCCCCATTAGCATAAGAAGACAAGATTTCATTATCATTGTGAGCACATTGGAAAGGAAGGTGACGCAATCCACAAGAACATTTTACATCATAAAGCCTACATAAATCCCAGGCACATGTTTTAACTTTCTCAATAAAATTCCATAATAGTAACCCTTTTTCAGACAAACGGTGTTTCTTAAAATGTTTTTGATGGCCCTCTGTGAACCCACCGTGCCAATAAAATTTAGTTTGAAAGAAGTTATCCATTGATAGCAAGTAAACAACTAGACATAATAACAAACCGAAATAGACTAGATGCAGGAATTTAATTTTTTTGTATTTTTGATAGATAAAAGCAAACAAGACAAATAAAATAAACTAAGCAAGACAAAACAAAGTAAAGAGATTGGAAGCGTGAAACTCCCCTTGCAGAAATCCTCTTGCTCCCCGGCAACGGCGCCAGAAAAAGAGCTTGATGCGTGATCACACGTTCGTTGGGAGACCCCAAGAGGAAGGTATGAAGCAGTGTAGCAGCAGTTTCCCTCAGTATGAAACCAAGGTTTAATCGAACCAGTAGGAGCAAGAAATCACTTCTGAAGGTTGTGTGAAAAGAGCTGTTGCGTTCTGACTGTTGACGTGGAACCTGCACACAACACAATCAAACTACTTTGCCCCAACGAAACAGTGAGGTTGTCAATCTCACCGGCTTGCTGAAAACAAAGGATTAAACGTATGGTGTGGAAAACAGTAGTAAATTGCAGAGAATGAAAAGAAACAATGTTTGCAGTTGGTTGTATTATCAGTGTAAAAGAATGGACCGGGGTCCACAGTTCACTAGTGGTGTCTCTCCATAAAAGATAACTAACATGCTGGGTGAACAAATTACAGCTGGGCAATTGACAAAATATTGAGCGCATGACAATGCATATATATGACATGATGATTACTATGATATTCATGTGGGCATTACGACAAAATACATAGACCGTTATCCAACAGTCTATGACTAATAATCCACCACCAGGTTGTCATACCGAGTTCCCCGTTGGTATTAATTTGCAAGCAACGGATAATACATTAAGTAATGTGCGTAAAGTAAACAAATGCATTAGACCTAACGGCGTACCCTTAAGCTAAGCATCGGTTATTTTATCCCTAGTGGCAACAGCACATCCACAATCTTAGAAGTTATTGTCACTCTCCCAGATTGCCAGAGGCATGAACCCACTATCTAGCATAAATACTCACTCTTGGAGTTACAAGCATCTACTTGGCCAAAGCATCTACTAGTAACGGAAAGCATGCAAGATCATAAATAACATATAAGATAGATTGATAATCAACTTGACATAGTATTCAATATTCATCGGATCCCAGCAAACACAACATGTAGCATTACAATAAGATGATCTTGATCATGATAGGCAGCTCACAAGATCTAAACATGATAGCATAAAGTGGAGATACAACCATCTAGCTACTGCCATGGACCCGTAGTCCAAGGATGAACTACTCACGCATCACTCCGGAGGCAGGCATGGTGATGTAGAGCCCTCCGATGATGATTCCCCTCTCTGGCAGGGTGCCGGGAAGAGCTTCTGAACCCTCCCGAGCTAGGGTTGACGGCGGCGGCGTCTCTGGAACTTTTCGTGGATAATGGCTCGGGTATCTAGGGTTTTCGTGTCGGGAGGAATAAATAGGCGAAAGAGTGGCGGCTGCGGGGCCACGAGGGCCCCACACCACCACACGGTGCGGTTGGGGTGGGCCCGCGCGGCCCCATGGTGTGGCTGGCTCGCGGCCCCCCTCCGTGTCTCCTCTGGACTCTGTCTTCGTGTTGGAAAAATAGGAGGTTCTGTCCAAGTTTCGTCCAATTCCGAGAATATTTCCAGACTAGCTTTTCTGGAATACAAAAATAGCAGAAAACAGGAACTGGCACTGTGGCATCTTGTTAGTAGGTTAGTCCCAGAAAATGCATAAAAATGCTATGAAGTGTATATAAAACATGTAACAATTGGTATAATATCAACATGGAACATCAGAAATTATAGATACGTTTGAGACGTATCAGGGTGAGACTGAGTACTTATGGAATTAAGACAATTTGCCCGATATGGGCGTATTAGTTGTGTGCCCGTGTCGATAGGCGTGGGCCGCCCGTCACCTGTTGCGCTACGTTTTTGTTTATGTTGGTTGTCTGTTGACGTGTTGTAGTTGCATGGGTGACACGACATCCTTTATAGCGCTTTTTGTCTGCTTAAATAAATTGACCTGTCACCGACCCAGAATAAAAAATAGCACGACTCCCGTGCTTTTTGTCTGCTTAAATAAATTGACCTGTCACCGACCCAGAATACAAAATAGCATGACTCCTGTCCAGGCAGACCGAAGAATCCGAGACAGAAGATGACTCCGGATGGGACAGAGCCTAACACACTTCCATGACAGAGCTAATACGTCGTCCTACACAGTGCTACCAGTTTTGAAGATCTTAGGTCGTGGGAGGGTGTGGTTTATGCAACTTTCAAGGAGGCTTGCCTGGTTCGGGCTATGGTTGCTGTTGATGATGGCGAACGGGTAACTGTTTTTACTGAGTAGTCACCAGAAGACGACCTGCGGCAACGTCATGCATGTTACAGAAGGGAGCTAGTTTCCTCGTGATCTATTTGTGTGTGTGTGTGTATGATGGTTCTGTTGGGCCCTCTATGGTTTGATTGTGTTGTTTGTACTCTGAAGTTAGTGGTTCGGATGGTGTTTCCTTCTGCGTTGTTCGTTGTTGATGGGTGATTGTTTAGTCACTAACAGGATGCCGTGAAGGATTGCGTTGTTGTTTTGTTTGTTTTATGCTGTTTATGGAACAATTTTTCTTTGTACCAGTTGTGGTTCCGATTTGTATGCTACGTACGTCATTCATAGAGGCGAACGCTATTTGCTCTTATCTGAAGTTGTAATCTGTGTTTGAGTCGACATTTGTTTTCAATGGGGCTGTATGCACGTGTCCAAGAGTGTGGGCCGCCCGCCACCTATTGCACTACGTGTTTCTTTATGTGGATTATCTGTTGACGTGTTGCAGTTGCATGTGTGACACGACTACCTTTACATACTTACTCTTAGCTGAAGCCGTACTCCGTGTTTGAGTCGGCCCTTGTTTTTCTATGGGGGCTGTGTGCACGTTTCGACAGGCGTGGGCTGTCTGCCGCCTATTGCGGTACATGTTTCTGTATGTGGAATGTCTGTTGACACGTCGCGGTTACATGGGTGACACGACATCCTTTACAGCGTCGTTGGTTTGATTAAACAATTTGACCTATGGCTGACCCAGGACAAAAATAGCACGACTCCCGACCAGGCAGACTGAAGAATCCGAGCCAGAAGCCGACTCCGGATGTGGACCGAACCGAACACGCTTCAAAGACAGAGCTAATACGTCATCCAACAAAAAAATGAGTGTCGTGTCTCAGGTCACGGACACCGGGAGTAGAGGATACCCCCTTTTAAGGTTCGGCACGGGGCGCGAAGAAGGCTGGAAGACGCCTTACCCGGGAGCAAGATCGTCGAGTTCTTCGTTGGGACAAGCATGCAAGCACCACAGAGAGACACACAGGGTTTACCCAGGTTCAGGCCGCCCGGAGGCTAAAAGCCCTACTCCTGCATGTCTGGATTGAAGTGTTCATCATGGTGTGGTGTACAAGGGTGTTCTGGGATGAACCCGGCAGAGTGCTGGCGAGAGGTAGATGGAGAGCAGATCCTGCCCTGGGGAGATCACCTCTCTCTCTACCCTCTGAACCCTAGTCTAGTCTTGCTTGATTTCTATCTTCGCCTCCCTTTTTCCTCGGTACCACGGTCCTCCTTTTATAGGCTAAGGGGATCCGACATGGGCATGCGAGGGGCATGAGGGGGTTTTGGCGGGAGAACCCCTCGGTGGTCTTTGGAGGAGACGTGGCCTCCTCTCCTCCAAGTATCTTCTGGAGGGTGGCGCGGTCGTCCGCCCTTTGGGAAGGTGGGACGGACAAAGCCTGTACGCCCCACCAACCACGCTCGTGGCAACGTCACCAGGGCGCGTCCTTCGTCTTGGCGCCCAAGCCTTCTACCAGCTTCCGGCGAGCTGTCGTTCTTATCCTGTTGGCGGTACGGATGGAGGACCCGGGAGTACACCTAGCCTCCTGCCGGGCGCACGTACGCACGGGTATTCCGCCTTGTTCTCCGGGCAACGGGTGATCCCGGAAGGTCGCCTGGCCCTTAGCCGCAACGCGTTGATGTCGAACTTGTCGGGTTTCCTTGGGGCAGATGAGCTGACCCATCTGCTGAACTTGACTCCTTGCCTTGTCCATCTTCATGGTGGGCCCTAGTGGTGGACCCACTTTGGCAGCATCAGGGGAACCCCATGTTCCACTGCTGCGACAATGAGGTTCATAAAACACAGCGTGCCACTCCCGGTTGGGAGCGTAATCGGTAATGACCTGTATTTCGTGCTCGGTTGGTAGTGTTGTTCTGTTACGGTGGTGCGGGATGTAACGATCCGGATTCGTCTTACTGCGTGGATTTCTGCTTGTGCCTGTTAGGGTGTTCTGTTCCGTAACACAATCACTCAGTCATTCTCATATAAACAGAGAAGTAGAGAAGAGAACACTTATGTCTGCCGTAAGAAGTTTAGCAGTACACCACTCAACAGAGAGAACATGACCCCACATAAAAAAAACTTAAATTCTGTAGATACCCAGTTAGACGATCATGATACAAACACAATTGGGAAATGTCATGAAAATTAAATTGTGTACATGGTTGTATGAAGATTTAAAAAAGAAGAATTTGAACAAATTTCTGACAATTTTTAGACTAACGATACGATGAAGATTACACACTCCAGCGATAGATTAGCCAAGATTTGATTAGCCATCGAGGTTCTAAAATCAAGTAGACTTTTCTGACATAACTTATCCTAAAATCAGTAATAGTTGGCGTAATTATGTCCTATCATATTTAAATCAATTGAATCGAGTTAAGTCGGGGACGTAGGTGCCCTATAATCAAGGGGGCTTGACATCCAGATGTGTGCGAAGAGACGGACAAATTTGCGCCGGAATTGCTGTTTTGGAAGAATACGGCTCGAGAAAGCGGAGGGCGAGATATGGTATCGCGTGGCACAGGTTGCGCAACGCTATGGTGGGCGCTGGCGGCTTAGAAAGGATAAGAGTTGTCGAAAAATGCCAATAGTTCTGAACTCATATATCTCCTTTTTTAAAAACCAAACTACATGTCTAGGTTTTAATATTTTTGGAATAAAGCATACAACTACGTGTACGTAACGTATGTACTATAAAAGTTTTGTCAACAATATATGTTGTATTTTGGGCTACACGAAAAGAGAAATTTTGAGAGGGAAATGGAGCTATTTTTCTGTTTCACATACATATTTTCGTTTTTGTGTAGCTGGGAATACCATTTTTTCACCGGAAGTTTGGCAAATACGTACAAAACATGTGTATATATCCAACAATTTTTTTAAAACTCAGTTCTAATATTTAAGAGTTGTGAAAATGAGAGATGAGTGGGGTCCACCGTGGGCTGTTTCATACTTAAGTTTAATATTTGGAGAGTTGTGGCTATGAAGTGAGGGGTGAGTGGATCCACCTGATGTGGTGTCAATACTCTATTGGAGGGCATGTGGAGTAAGGAGAATGTAAGGATAAAGTGAGGGGTGAGTGGGATCCACCTGATGTGTGTGAATACTCTATGGAGGGCATGTGGAGTAAGGAGAATGCAAGGATAAGTGAGGGGTGAGTGGGATCCACCTGATGTGGTGTCAATACTATATTGGAGGGCATGTGGAGTAAGGAGAATGCAAAGATTTTAGAGAGCTTAGTATTCTTAAAGATGAGCTAGAACTTTCAGCTTGAGACTCGGTTACTATGGTGGACCTGACAGTTGGTAATTGTAATCAAACAATTGTTTCATAAGTAATATAAGCCAAGCTTAATGGACTCAATTACTATGGTTTTCTTCTCATACTTTTTTTTGCAATATTTTGAACGTGAAGTTGCAGCTTGCTACTATTTTGCTTGTGCCACCAACCATATGGAGGACATATCTGGTGCTTCCCTGCTACAAAGAACAAACATTCGTTTACTTTTTTTTGTAAACATATTTTTAAACCTATGCATTTTATGCTAAAACAAATCTAGATACATGCGAGTCTAAAAATGTTTAAGGCTAAGTTTGGTAGCACAGTATTTTCTAAACTAAAGTATTTCAAAACCAAAGTATTCCAAACGCTCGACAAAGGAATATTTCAGTTTTCTCTCATTTCTCTGTTTTGGAAAAAGAGGGTCAGACCTCTTTCTCGATTTTTTTTTTACAGTTTTAGACAATACTTCAGTTTTAAAATCACATTTTTATTATATCCAAACACGTTAAAGTATTCAATACTTAAGTATTTTCAGAAATCAAAATATTCTCTATATACTACAAAAATATTTTGATGACAAACGGAGCCTAAACATCTTTTATTTTCAATACGGAGGGACTAGGGAGTACAAAGTCAGGTAGCAAAAGTGGTTTTTGTTTGGAGGCCTCGCGACCAACCAAGGACACCTCTAACCGCTGTTCCGCCCCTGTTCGACAATCGACACCACGAAACGCGAATCCTCTTTTCCCAAGTCCCAAGCCTGCCATTCATTTCCACCGCAATCGAACTGCAGATCTCTCCTAAGCATAGATAGGGAGTGGTCGCAAACCCTAGCCCGATGAAGCCGATCCGGCTGCCCGAGCCCCCTGGCACCGGAATGGAGACCCCGGAGATCTTCACCGGCGGCGGCGCCAACGTCGTCCACCGTGTCGTCGTCATCGGCAGCGGCTCCCCCAGCACCGAGAGCCAGTGCCTCGGGCTCGTCCGCGCCCTAGGCCTCGCGGACCACCTCACCCTCTACGTCAGTAACCCCCACCCCTCTCTTCTACTGCCTACTAGTATTCCGTCGCATTTCCAATTTCCTGGACAGCCGCGAGCTCTGTTTCGATTGTCCATCTCAGGCATCAGGTGTTTGCGAAATTAGTTTTTGTTAATTTGTCTCGGGCTTGACCTGCAGCGCGTCACAAGGCCGAGTGGGGGGATCAACGAGTGGCTGCACTTGCTCCCAATTTCCATACACAAGTTAATAGACCAGGTGCTCAGGCAGCTCTTTCTCAAGACGAGGTTTGCACCAGTGGTTCAGGGGAGGAAGCCATACCGAGTCCTGAATGGCGGATATGTAGGGTTGTCTTCTGTTCTGGAGGTGGATACCAAGAAGATCGTGGCCACGGCTCGTGATACATTCGACAAGTAACAACTTATGTCCTTTTTATGCCTTGATTCCCCTTTTATATGTATGAATTAGCATGTGTTAGGGATTTTTTTATTCCAATGGCCATGTTGAATCACTAAAATGGTATATAGGCCTTGCATTTTGGCGTCTAGTTAAAGCTGGTTTGTTATGATGACTGTTTAGA
Organism: Poa pratensis; assembly: GCA_947311845.1. NCBI lineage: Eukaryota > Viridiplantae > Streptophyta > Magnoliopsida > Poales > Poaceae > Poa > Poa pratensis. The sequence continues at coordinate 12,528,529 of CAMZMU010000125.1, read as the reverse complement.
AGTTCAGCAGGTACGAATTCCAGTAAACTCATCTAATTTGCTTGTGTTATGGTCTCCTTTCGGTGTTGCTGTTTTATTTTGAACATTCTCAGCCTTTGGAGCTGCTTACATGTCGTGACTGGTGTCATGGCATGTTACATGTGGATTGCCAATACTACAGATGTACAAATCATATAATTGCGTGCGATGTGGTTCAAGGAGGAAAATCTGTGACCTTCTGTTATGACACTGGTGTCGATTGATTTTTATTGTCACAAATCAAACTAGGAGTTGAATATTTTTGTATAGGATAGCTTTTATGTTTTGTTGAGAACTTAGGCTGAACTATTACTTCTTGGTCTTATTTTAACATTTTTTGCAAGGTCTCGGATCCATATAGCCTAACTTGTTTCAAAAACTATGCTAAGCTATTACCATGACACGTTGATGATTTACTTCTCTTTCAGGGAGGGACCAACATTAGTTGTTGCTTGTGGCTGGGACACCATATCATATTCAAGTTCAATTAGACATTTAGCTTCAGAAAATGTGTTTGTCATTCAGGTGGTATTCAAAATTATTTTTATGGGTCTCACTTTTTGTTTGTTAATATCATAGAACAAGAAATAAACCAACTACTTGTCATATAAATCTTAATTTAATCCCGACAGTGTTTGTTCAATTTCAGATACAGCACCCCAGGTCCCGCCTTGATAGATTTGATTTGGTGGTCACTCCTCGTCATGATTACTATGCTCTAACTGCGAGTGGGCAGAAAGAAGTTCCACGCCTGTTCCGGAGATGGATTACTCCACAAGAACCGCCTGGGAGGAATGTGGTATGAGTCTCTCATATTACTCATAAAGGGAAAATCGCGTGCTTTTTGATGTGACATTCTAATTCTGGACTTTGGAAATTCAGGTGCTTACTGTCGGTGCACTACACCAAGCTGATTCTGCTGCACTACGTCTTGCTGCTATAGCCTGGCATGATGAACTTGCCCCTTTACCGAAGCCATTGCTGATTGTCAACATTGGAGGACCCACGAGTAGTTCTCTCCCCTTCTCTCTCTCGCTCTCTTTGATATTGCACATGCCATTATATGTATGTTTGCATATGCTAGCTTGTTTTGATTTAGAGGCCAAGTAAATCTAGACAAACTTCAAAGGCTGCATTCTAATGGTTACCCAGGGAAAATTCCATGTCGATGACATACACAAAAAAAGAAGCACGGATATCTTGATACATGTTTTAATTTACTTATTGAGATGATTATGCTCTTTTTGTCCACGTGATATACTGTATCACTGTTGGCTATGGCCATTCAGCAGCAGAGCCAGGATTAAGGCGAGCAGGGGCGAACATCTTAAGGTCTAAAATTTTCAAAGGCAAAATGCGACTCTATTAGCAAAATAAACGGTCCGCAATGATTCAATTTTTAGGATTTATGAAATACAACAACCAATAACATGAAAAAACATAAAAAATACTTAAAAACTACGAATATGGAGTCCTGACAGTTGCACTGCTCAGTTGACTGCCATAATATGATCCCAGTATTGTAAGAGATACCTGCGACACGTGAAAAAATTATGAATCTAAATCATAGCATAAGAATTAAAATAGTGTTTCCCCTGTCATCGTGTGCCTGCTTTGCGATTTATTGAGCCTGTCGTCGCCACCTGCACTACTACCTCTCCTGCCGCCTCTGCCTCCGCCTCTGCTGCCAGTGCCTCCCAATCAGCCTAGTCTGCCACGTCCATCGCTGGCAGCAGTGCGCAAGGGCGCTGCTTCGCTTGGCATCCGTGGTTGGTTGGAGCTGTTTAAGACGCGACAGAGCTGCTGCGCAAGCGGCAGTGGACTGAGCGTGCGCAGGTGGAGCTTCGTTTGGGAGTCGAACAGAGAGCGTGCGCAGATGCAGCACAGTGGATCTGCGTTTGGGAATCGAACAGAACCAGAAGGGGTCTAGGTCTCAACTATGCTGTGACCTGCTGTGGGCTTTTCGCCAAAACGTGGCCTGAACTAAGCACGTGTACGACTTGAAGTTATCTTCCTGCCATAGCTTCGAAAAAACATCCTAGAGCTTCCCCAAATCGTCAATGGCGCCTACATATAGGAGATGGTGGGGGTACCCTGCTCCATAACAGGGTGGCCACCCCCGCCCCACTGGTAGCGCCGCCCTGTGTTTAATGCATATTTAGTAACTGGAGCACTTTTCTTCATTTTGAGGATCTCATGTTTGTCATGCTTGCTTTATAGTCTGATTATCTCTAGGGAGATTTGATATCTTCTTAATTGTAGAAAGGGGAAAGTATGTTACTAGTAGCTTTTGCAGTAAGAAAATTATGGGATTGTTTTGGTTGATAAGGGGTGCAACCTTCATCAAAACCAAAAAATGAACTTTTCGTTTCTTTTTTACATTTTCGTTTCCCACCAAGTTTTTTTCCTCTTAGAGCTCCAGGATTAATGGAATATCCATTTCTTGATTCGGATATATCATTGTACCATGTTATCCTGAATTTTGTTTCATAAGATATTAAGGCTGGATCCAAGATCAGCTAGCTGCGTACTTACATCGTTACATGTATAACAATGTTGGTACATTCAATCAGATAACTAGTTATTTTGCGTGCTTACAAGTCGGCTGGATAGTAGATTAAAATGGAAACCACACCTTTGACATTGCTCTAAAAATATTGGTTTGTTGATTCTGATATACCATTTTACCATGTTATCCTGGATTTCATTTAAAATATAAATATTAGATCCAATAAGTTGACCTAGATACATACTTTCATAGCAACATGTATAATGTAGTGCAACATTTATTTGGATAACATGTTAATTAGCGTGCTTACGAGTTATGACTTGACATCATTTAGGATATTAATATGTGAACCACACCTTTGACATTTGCTTTTAAAATATTTGTGAAAATCAGTTGATGTCAGGTTCAATGTGGGCTATGATCGTGGTGCAGCACTCTACCTGTCAAATCCTATAGTGAACTTATGCATCGAATAATTCAGGGTCGACAAGTGGCGGGTGGGGGGTTTCTAAATCAGATATGGTTATTAGTCAATCACGGGCACAACCACGATCATTTTCTTTCTGTGCATCTTGTATCCACCTGCTGTTGCGTATTCATACCCGTTCACCATGTCCATACCCAGATAGAACGGGTAGGGTACGGGCAGCGATTTTTCTACCCATTACAAGCGGGTAGGGTACGGAGAATACCCATGGTCATCCAATCGCGACCTCGCTGCTGTATTTTCTTGCCGTTCAGCGGATTAGGCAGTTCTGCTAATGAAGCATTCGTACCTACATATCCAATGGATATGGATAAATCATACTTTACATAGGCAATGGAGAAACGGGGAGGGTAATAATCGATGGGGTGCAACGTGGGTACGGGTGTGGGCAAAGCACAGGTGTATCCATACCCTCCCAACGGCAGGTTTAATCTTGTAACATTATTATGAACTACGATATCTAGGATGAAATTTTCCCCTCTCTAACTTGTGGAGTGGTAACAACATGCATGCTGGCCTTTAAACATACTTTACTTCTTATTGTTCTCTGTTTGCAGTTTTTGTATTGGGTGAGTGACTGATTTTCATGCTCATATCCAAGGCAATCTAATACTTTTGTTTTCTAATGTTCAGGAAATTGTAAATATGGTGTAGACCTTGCCAGGCAGCTCATAACTTCACTGGATAATGTGCTAGACAGCTGTGGGAGTGTCAGAATTACATTCTCTAGGAGAACACCACAAAAGGTAGATCGTTTGGTAATCTGGTCGTTTGTTACAATGAGATAGTGAACTTGACAGTTGTTTTTAATTTCTGCTGGCAGGTCTCTGATATTATATTTAAAGAGTTTGCTGAACATCCTAAGGTCTATATTTGGGATGGGGAAGGTATATTCTAAAAAATAGTAGCTTATATGTTCTTAGCAAGTTGTTCAACTTGTGCTGATCCAGTTTTATCTGTGCAGAACCTAACCCACACCTGGGGCATCTTGCGTGGGCTGATGCTTTTGTCGTAACAGCAGACTCGATAAGCATGCTAAGTGAGGCCTGCAGCACAGGGTAAGCTGTTTTTTTTCTATCTGCATCGCTCCTGGCAAGTACCAACTTTTTTTTCGAGAAAACGCACAAAAACTTTGCGTTTCATCACGAGGTACGGCTACATCCTCCATGAAGGAGGGAAACCTGCCATACAAGGTTGCATGACTAACTTCCAATCACATTTTAACAGGAAGCCTGTTTATGTTATTGGGACCGAGCATTGTAAATGGAAGTTCTCAACTTTCCACAAGACTCTACGGGAACGAGGCGTTGTCCGCCCTTTCACTGGATTGGAAGATGTAAGTCTGTCAGTTCTGTTAAATTAAAAAAAAAAGCACATCTACTTGATAAAGTGTTGTGGACTTAGATCCATAACGGGATATCTACCATGCAGAAGATAGCCAGACGGCTTGGCTGCGAGGGATTGGGTAGACATAGGTTGGGATCAGAGAATACTTGGGAGAGATTAGATTGATTGTTCTTTCTTGATTCGATAACTTACATGACCGATATATATATATATATAATACCTCCTAACTTGACACCCAAGACGTTATATACTTTCCTAATCCTTACTGTTCCGAATTAAGCTTTCCTAATCCTATCTCTGACTCATCTTTTCCAATTCAAGTAATCCCTTTCATGAACTCTTCCCTAGCCAACTCCTTCCCTGACTCTCATTGGGAGGCAACGTGCTAATGTACACAACACTACTCCCCTCCAAGACAAGCAGCTTGTCCTCAAGCTGCAGTCTAGCAACCATGGTATCGTTGCCCCCACGGCTGGATGTCTCGGCAAATCATGCCTCACCTTCATTGTACCCAATGCCACCACAGGTGCGGCTTCAGGTTGTGTTGCCGCTGTTGGATCTGACGATGTATGTTGTTCTCCTATCACGATCATTGCCACTCGTACTTCTATTCGCACCTCTGGTATTGTTGCGCCTGGCTGCAGTACCGCAGCCACTAGTTGCGCTGCTGCGCGGATTTGCATCTGTGTCGCTACTACTTCCTCTGGCGCTGCTTCTTCATGCGCCTCTGCCACTGGTTGTGCCACAGAAGCTTCAGCCATCCTCCTTTCTTTCTCCACGATGATCTCTAGCATACGCGTCTTGAATTCATCAAAGATGGGTTGAAGGGAGGTCTTGAATTTTTCCATGAAAGAGTCGGCATCGAAAGCCATGGTGTTTGGCTCTGATACCAAATGTTGTGGACTTAGACCCAGTGGCGGAGCCAGGATTTGGCCACGCCCCGGGCCAAAACCCAAGGGTAAAAAATTACAAAAAAATGACATTTTTTAGGCATAGTAAAAGTAAAATTCAGTTGCACACATAGTACAAAATCTAGACACAAGTTTTTGCAGAATTGTGAGTGATACAAAAAAAGGAAGCTTAATAAGAGAAGTGGATGATCAAACCTCCTATAACTACATCATATTAGAAGAAGCTTACTTTCAATGAAATTTTTAAATGAGGATAAAAAATAAATTGAATTTTTTATATGGAAATCGGTGCGGCCTTCCATTCTAAGCTGGCGTAGCGCAAGAGTTTGGGTCGCCTTGTCCCTTTCTCGATCGATGGTCTGTTGTTTGTGTTCTGTTAGTTTTTTTTAAGCATTGTTTGTTTTCTGTTAGCTGTGTGCGGGCGTGCAGCTAGAGCCTAGAAGTTGGACTGGGGCGCTACCTGACTAGCTGGGCTGGGATATTACAGTCCCGGGCCAAATCATTTACCTAGGTAAAATGCTGCATGCAAAAATGTCCACGCACCGGGCCACGGCCCAGGTTGCCCGGGGCCTGGCTCCGCCTCTGCTTAGACCCACAACATAACTACCGTGCAGAAGATAGCCAGACAGCGTCGCTACGAGGGATTGGGTAGACATAGTTTGGGATCAAAGAATACTTGGGAGAGATTAGGTTGATTGTTTCTCGATTCGAAAACTTACAGGATTCGAATACTTGGCACGTCAAGGAAAGTCCCCTAATTTATCTTTATAGATTCCTTAATTATTGTTTGTTAGTTTTGGCAGTTAAATCTCTTAGATATTTCTTGATTCTCAAGTCAGTTATTTTCTAAAGTTAGTTAGTTCGTAAGCTGGCTATATAATGCCTAGCCACATCAATCAATAGACAAGCAAGAAAATAGTCTCAATTATCTCTCCTAAAGATTTCTCCCTGCTCTTGTTGTGCGGAAGCCTCCTCTTGGCTGGGCGTCGCACCTCATTTGTCCAGGGCCATCTCGTACCAGCCTTAAAGCAGATCCATTGTATCGTTATGGTCAAGCAATATACGAAAGTCTCTCTACTCTGCACGCTCTCCCGATCCAATCTACTTCAACAATTTCCCAACCTCCTGCTTCCTACCACGGCGCCTACCCACACCGCCGGCCTGGTGAACCACCCATTAAAGGACACAACATAAAGCATATCCTGTCTCAGTACATTCGTTTCTTTAAACATGGTTATAGTGCTAATCATTGAACTTCTTAATGTAAAATCCTGGACCTTTACCCTTGAGCTTAATTTCCATGTATCTTAGTTTCCTACAAGGTTCAAATAAGCACTAGGCGCTAAGCGAGCAGTGAGGCACAATTTAGTGTAATTGCCGCTTAAGCGCTCCTGTAAGCGTTTTGTACGGAGGGGCCTATATATATTATATAAGTCTAAAACAGCAAATGTAGACTTGTAATTGTTATTTTATATGCTAAACAATTTTGTAAGCAGAAAAGAGCAGCAGCCAGCTTAAGCAGCAAGCAGCCACACAGCTAAACATGCACGCACGACAAGCAGCACATACACACACAGCAGCAAGCAGCCAAGCACACACAAGCAAACACGAGGGGAGAAGGTGGAAATACATGAGGCGCTGTCGGAGGGTAGCTGGTGGCGAGGGAGATCAAGCAGCTGGATGGCGGGATAGAGCTCGGTGAAGAGGGGATGAAGGGGACGAGCCGGCTGCCTGGTGGAAGGGGTTGACGACCTGGAGGAAGTGGTGGAGGCGGCCCGCGAGGAGCTTCCATGGTGGGTGGAGATGATAGCACCGCCTGTCTGTCTCGGGTCGGGAGAGTGGCTGAGTGGGGGACTGTGAAGTTCTCCTAACCCTAGCTGCCCATTTTTCCCTCCCCTGGCCTCTAATCCACCCGATTTCTTCCGCCTTTTCACGCCTCAGCGTCAGCGCGCGCAAGCTTACATGCAATGCTAAGACAAAATGCTTAGCTCCATGATGAAGGTTAGGACCTCTAGGGTGGCCCGATCTTCACGGATTGACGGAGGATGTGGACGAACGAATGCAAGAACACGAGGAACACGAAGAACACCAAGAAGAACGCCCCGAACACAAGAACACACACGATACAAAAACCGTTTCCCTTACCGGTCGGTCCAACCGGCCCAATAGAATCCACACGAAGCTGGGAGATCGGCAAGTAGATACAAGAAGGGATCTTGGACGGTTGTTTCTCCAACGGTCAACCGAACCGCTCCAATAAAGTCACCCGAAGATGAAAGATTGGCAAGTAGTCAAACTACAAGTAGAGGTCTTGAATCCGCAAGGGGATCTTCTCCACGAGGGGAGGAACCATCCCCACGAGGGGAGGAAGGAGACCGTCTTGAGGTGGGGAGCCTAGCTCTACTCTACTCTCAAAACATAGTCTATCTTTAACCCTAGGGGAGGAGGGAGGTATTTATAGCCTAAGCCACGAAGTGGGGGAAAGGTGGGAGGTTACAAGGCCTCACGGGCCCAACTTGCGCGCAGGCATCGGGGTCGCCGGATCATCCGGCATCTGAAACGCCGGATGGTCCGGCGCTTGAAGTTTGCTGGAGTCGAGGTCGCCGGATCATCTGGTGGTTGGCGCCGGATGGTCCGGCGGAAGCGAGGAAAAGATCCAAAGGGGCACCAGACGGGTGCCGGATGCATCCGGCAGGGATCCGGGGGATACCGCCGGATGGTCCGGCGGTCTGATTTCCTGCACACTTCCTCTTCGTCTTCCGATTCTTGCTCCAACCTTGTCCATCTTCTTTGTCGTCTTGTCGCTTTCTCCTCCTCTTCCATGCGTACGCCTTGGATGGCCTTGAGCATTGGGCTTCCTCGGCATCTTCCCGGATGTCCATACTCGTTGTGTGATACCTAGCATAGCAAGGGGGTAGATGCTCAAGTAGTATACCATCCAATGGTGCACGAAATGGGCTCTCATCGAGGAAGGAGTTCACCTTGGGATGTGTTGAAGGTCTTGACATGGTGATGGTCCTCGGTTGGGCTACATCACTCCACCTAGCGCTAAAACGACCGCGAAGGCCAGAAGCGAGGTTTGAGGCCCCCCACCTCGCTCAAAATTCCGCGGAAGCCCACCTGAGCTTACGCCTTTTCCCCTTGGTTTCTTATTTTATTAGTTATGATCCTAACGTCGAAATTAGTTTCCCTTTTTTGTACTTGCTGCACTTGCCTTATGGAGTCTCACTATATGTGAGTTCATTTAAACAGTTAGGATAGCACACTAAAGCAGATGTTTGTTGCTTGTTCCTGTTAGAGTTCCAGAAGCAATTAATATAACGGCGGATGTGTACTTTATCTTTTGGCAAGGCTCAAACAAAAATACATAAGAACTGTATTCATGTTGTGCATGAATTTTATTAGATGGTTAGTGCAACTTCTGTGACACGATGATATTAGATGATTAATGTTGTATATCTTGTCCCACCATACGTAAGATCTTGGCAGATATACTTAAAAAATTACAAAAGGAAGTAAAATAACATGTGCTACTGAAGTAGGTACATATAGGTCGGACTCTTTCATAAGTATGTACATGTATGTCTTATCAACTGCCTTTTTTTCCTTGTAGATTTCAAATAGCTGGAGCTACCCTCCCTTAAATGATGCTATTGAAGTAGCTACACGTGTTCGTGAGGTGATTGCAGAACGAGGGTGGACAGTGGGATGATAATGATTATAATTAGGATAGGTGTGTATTATTCTGTGTCAACTTCTCTTTTGAGCTTGTGCAGTAAATTATCTAGTTTGATTACCAGAATTGAGGATGAATAATCATATAGGCATAGCCATGGAATGGCTTGTACACAAGCTGATTTTTTAGGTACTCTACCACAATTTTTGAACGATTGCACAGTTCCCAGGAAATGTACCCTCCGTTCCAAATTATAAGATGATCTAGTTTTTTCTGAATCACATGTATATACACGTGATTTAGTGTGTCACTCATTTCAGTCGGCATGTGGGCCATATTGAAATATCCAAAACATTTTATAATTCGGAACGGAGGGAGTATTTATTTTGGCACCGTTTTGCCTGTTCGTGTACTTCTAACGCTGATGGAAAGAAACCAACAGAACCGCCAAGTGAAACTTCAGTCTTTATGATTCTCAAGAGCTGTGCGGTATCGTGAATTATTAGTGCTCATATTATCTTGTTGTTCTTCAAGACATGAAGTGTGTTCGTCTTGTTTCAAGACATCATATACTCCTATTTTATAAACTGATGCGTTCTGTACTTGTGCCGTGCCTGACTTCTGCTGATATTTGTTGATTGTTGAGTCTTGAACTCCAAACCAACGTCAATGAGAAACGGGAGGAAATTGCACAATAGTAGCAGCAGTCATTCGAGAATTTGATATATTGCTCTAAACTCTAGAAGCTAATATCAGTATGCTTTATAAATTGAGGATACACGATCCATTTGTATGCTTCTCTGAAAATGGTTCTTGAACAGCCAAGTATAGTATAGTACGCTGACTTCTTTACGATTGGCTAACCGTAATTTGACATAGATGCCTTGCTGGCCGTTAGACAGCAAACAATCCTTTCCAACACAGCAGATGGCAAATAAAAGCAGTTGTGCGCCTTTCCCAGCGAGTCTCTGACAGATTAGTGTCTGTAGAGTACAAAAGTTCCAGGAACTACTCGGAATCTCACGGTTATCGCTTCACTGCCATACTCCTGGTCCTTCCGATGTGGGAACCAACATAGCCAAGCTGCAAACACCGTAGATCTTCAATCGGACGGCCAAGAACGACCAAATGGTCACTATTTCAAATTAGCAAAGACCAGCTTTAGTTTCTTGTGTCTTTTCTCACATGTTCCCTTGTTTGTGGTCTACCTTCGTGTTGGGCATGTCATTGGAAGAGACACGGCCAAGAACAGACACGGTGAAGAACCGCACGCAAAAACTTTCCGGCGAGGTACCTCCCATGATAAGGCTATGAAGATGGGCCACGAAAGTTCTTATCGCTGGACACGCAGTTGCGGAATCGATGGTGTGTCAAGCTCAGGTCAGTGAAGCCTTGTCGTCCCACATACGGCTCCTTGCGTCAGGTCAGTGAAGCCTTGTCGTCCCACATACGGCTCCTTGCGTCCCTGTTCCAGCGAAGTTGACGGCAAGCTTGTCTTCTCGGTGCCACAAAGTGCAGCGCCTCGGTCGGTATCCACACGTACAGGTTGGAACAGCACCGTGAACTGCTAGTTTCGTGGCGGCGCTTCCTGGACGAAGTAGGAGGTGGCTGTGGCGTGGAAGTGGCACCACATATGTGAGCTCTTTGCGTCCCATATCCCCAAAACCCTAGTCTTGGTCTCCGTGGGTACTACCCACTAACCATCGTCCCCTTGCCGGCTAAGGTCCAATTTCGCCGGCTTGTTCGGATCATTTACACTTTTGCTCCAACCTCTTAGGTGTTTGACCCTACAGGGTTCTAGTAAGCCGTACACGGTTCCGAGTCACACTCATAACCGATAAGACGACATTAGCTTTTAGCAAAACGTGTCGGTTTTCGGATACTGATAAGCAGCCTTTCCCAATGTGACTTTCTCGTCCAATTCCCTTTACCTCATTTGTGGATAAGCCTACACAACTTAACTCTCTTATCGTTCCGTGATATGTGACTTAAGTCGACTAACTCTTTAGTCGGATCAATCCGGTTAACACTCACTGGATTGCGCAAGGCCATGCTTCTAAGCCATATCACACTAGAGGACCCGGAGAATATCTCTTCATGATGGAGGGCAAATTCCATCTTGGCGAACCACATTTTTTTTTGAACCTAGACTGTGGGCAACATCCTCCGTTACAATTTTATTAATTAAAAGCAACAAGAATATTTACAAAATACAAGGATATGTACAGCAAAGAACAACTCAAGGGAGAGAGTTGATCCAAGAAAGCAAACTTTGTCTATGCTTAGACTTAATCTAATATTGTAGAAGAGACATATCATGCACAAACTTGCCCTTCCACTTAGTAAAGGAAGGCCTCTCCTCTCTGAAAATTTTCCCATTGCGAAGCAACCATATATTCCAGCAAGCTAACATCAGAACTTCCATGAAGAAAGGATGATCGAAGTTTTTCCTGGCTACAAAAACTACTGCTTGAAGATCATCACCTGGGTTCTACTCAATCTTGGTGAACCACTTCACGCAGCTTGGTTCACACACGGCCCAAGCACGCATTTATAGCTGCCAGTTTGGCAGCTCAAAGCCGGCTGATCTGCAACTCAGATAGTGCGAACATCTCAGGTCTAAGGTTTCCATTGTGTGATTTAGTTCATATGACAGTTTACTCGCACCAACTCATTCGTTGGTCAGTCCAGCCGGCTTAACTCTTTAGCATAGCTAGTGTAAGGCGGATTAGCATCTCTATGCACATGTCAAGTAAAACCTAGTCATCATCCGACTTATCACATTAGTCTCGGCAGTGTGTGTCTAGCACAACCTCAAACGACTAAGGAGCAAACTGTATTGAACTAAAGTAAGCAAAAGGTTCCACAACCAAATCACATAATTGGTGAAAGATGCTATTAGTTCATTACAAAGATGTCTTATGAATACAAGGCGGAGATAGATCGCTTCTAGGGCACTATTTCTAAAAGTCTCCCACTCGCACTAGAGTCGATCACTATGAGACATCTCCATGTCTAGACATTACATGTCCATCGCTATTATGTGTGCCTCTGTCATCGGTTGTGGACGTGGCTTCGTCGACAGATCATCAACATTTGCCTCCATGTGTATCTTGCAAAGTTTGATATCACCTCTTTCGACAAACTATGGGATCAAATGGTACCGCCTAAGTATGTGTTTGTTCTTCTGGTGTCATCTTGGCAGTGGCGGAGCTTCAACAAAATCTTTGGAGGGCGAAGCTACAAAATAACGTGCATATTTATTTGGAAAGATGACATCAATAAGCTTGAATTTGTAGTAATTTCAGAAATTTATATAATTAGATTGATCTTGTCCACAAAATACATTTCTAACACCAATATATGCATGCATAAGCTACTCTAAAAACAAAAGAATCTAGATACTACTCAACCATGCATGGATTTTCATTTGTCATCATAGAACCAGAACCGCTCTTTATCTCTTAATTTGCGTACGTGAAATGCTCAAGAACCTGCTTAGTGAGACTGAATTGGGATAGCGGTAGGAAAGGCGAAATTTACTAGGAAACAGGGAGAGCTTGTTGGACGGCCGGAGCTCCGATGGATGTAGGACATACGGGCAGCCTGCCACTACGAGCAAGGGCGCTATCTACTTCCTGCTACTGACAGCCAAGAGCCAAGGGGAGGCGGATGCTTACAATACTCTGGCTGACTGGCTCCGGCTGACCGCCGCCGTCGCCCGGTGCGGCCGTGCCGCCGCTGGCCGGTCATGCCCACAACCCGTCCCCATGCTCAGTCGCCGCTCAAGTTCATGAGACACAGAGAAACGAGAGACAACAGAGAATCATGTTCGTCTCGCTGCTCTGTGCTCTCGCACACGAGTACACGATGCTCCTAGCTAGGTAGAAGAAAAAAGAATGAATCGGCCTATGGGCTGGACCGATGGAAATACTACAGGGTAGTAAGTAAATTTGCTTTTTGCTGGGGGGCGACCACCCTTTTCGCCCCCGTGAAGCTCCGCCAGTGCATCTTGGTTCTCGTGCCTGTGCAACAACACCCGTGTTGTCACAATACATGTCTAATGGATTGGACAACTCCGGAACCACACCAAGATCCACCAGGAAGTTCCTGATTCAAACACCTTTGTTTGCTGCCTCCTTCAAAGTGAACACATATCTAGATTGCGACCGGGAATCGTCTAAGTCGTCTTGGAAGCTGGCATCCGTGTAACTCCTTACATCAAGATTCACTTCGAAGCCTCCATATATCAGTAACATATCTTTAGTTCTTCTCAAATATTTCAAGATATTCTTACTTTCGCTGCTTGGATCAGCTTAGTATCCGCTCGTTACGCTTAAAGCATAGGAAACGTCCGGCCTTGGATATATATCATCAGATACATGATTCATCCAATTAAAGAAACATATGGTATCATATCCATCCCGTTTCGCTCATCTGTCATCTTAGGGATCTCAGTCTTGCTTAGTCGGACCCCATGCGACATCGGCAAGAACCTCTTCTTTGCCGAATCCATGTTGAAATATCTGGCTCAAACCAATGAGCCGCCTTGATCGTACATGTTTAACGCTTCTATTATAATTAGATGTGTCCAATGGAGCATGATTTTTTTCCCAATGCGGCAGCGTATATAATCTCAACCGTCACAATGTTAATCAACGACTTATGTATTTGTACCATATGTGGGCAAAAGTGGAGGCTTGGACGTGACTATCCGGCGGCGCCGCATAAACTCCATCCTATGCTACAAATACACAAGTTGTCGAAAAACTCTGAGTACGAGGGTCCATCTCGTGTACACGGGGACGCAGCGGGGGGGGGGGGGGGGGGGGGGGGGGGGGGGGGGGGGGGGGCACGCTCGCAAACCCAATATTCGCGCCGCGCCGCTAACGGGGAGCTTCTGCCGGGCCGGCCCATCCCGCGGCTTTCCCTTTTTGTCTTTCGTTTTTTTCTTGTTCCTTTTTCTTTTTTGTTTTTGCTTTTCTTTTTCGTTTCTTTTTCTTTTTCTGTTTTGTTTTCGTCTTATTTTTTCTTTTCTTATTGTTTTTGAAAATTGTTTAATATTGAAAATAGTTCCATTTTGAAAAAGCTTCCAAATTTAAAAATGGTTCCAATTTTAAAATGGTTCCAAATTTGAAAATGGTTCCATTTTGAAAATGGTTCCAAATTTAAAATGGTTCCAATTTTGAAAATTGTATATTTTTGAAAATTGTTCATTTTTTAAAATGGTTCCATTTTGAAAATGGTTCCAAATTAAAAAAATCCGAACTATTGAGGTTCCATTTTTTAAATGGTTACAAATTTAAAAATGGTTTCGAATTTAAAATGGTTTCAAATTTGAAAATGGTTCATTTTTTAAATGGTTCTATTTTGAAAATGGTTCCAAATTTAAAGATTGTTCATTTTATAAAATGGTTCCAAATTTAAAAATGGCTCCAAATTTAAAAATATTTCCAAATTTGAAAATGGTTCCGAATTTAAAAATGAATTCAATTTTAAAAATGGTTTAGGTTTTGAAAATATTCAGATTAAAAAAATATTCATGTTTAAAAAACACGAACATTTTTTACCTGTTAAAAAATATGTTCCTAAAACGTAGCTAGTCTTTTTTTTTAGTTGAACAAACGTAGTTTTGTTAGCTCTGTAGGTACGCGCGCCAGATAGCTCACTTGTTAGGCCAGCCCATCCGGACTTTGCTTCAGGCGGCGGAAGTCCCCGGGCACGCTGGGGTAATGGCTCCCCATGGCGAAATTTTTAGAAAGCCCTTATTAATTTGTAGATTTGGCCCACAAATTTAGTAAAATTTACCCATATGGCGCCCTCCAATTTATTTTATATGCAATTGCCCCCGTGGGCTGTAATTCTGGCTCCGTCCTACATGTACGGGCAAATTGTGGGTACCAGTTTCACGTGCATACAAAGATGTCGGGTCCATTTTAGGCACTGATTCGATTCGACGTGAAAACGAAGTGACCTGTCCGATTGGCGCTCGAGAAAAAATGGGACGGAGAGAAAAGAAATGTCACATGATGATTTAGAGGAGCTTTACCGGTATCTGAAAATTTATCCCGCACCCTCCAAATTGTGTCGCTTTGCTTTGGAGTGTCGGGCTCTTGTCCGGCACAATACGGGGTGCTGCACACAGCGGTACCCCCAAACAAAAATTGTAACGCAAACGGTTCCAAATTTGATTCAAAATTTGTTATATTTTACAAAATATTTTGAAAGAAATTTAAAACAGACGGCCTTAAACCCTAACCCTGCTCGTGCTCAAGGCGTCCCAGTCCACGATCTCGTCGTGGTCACTGTCGTCGTCCCAAGACGTGTCGCGCGAGGTGGAAGCGCCGCCACAACCGTAGGAGGAGGTAGCCTACAAAGCCTTCAACTCGATGGTCTTCATGAAGCCCGATGAGTCCTCGAGCTCCGTGACCAACGCAACCAAAGCACCAACTCAAGCCAGGGCAGTCGCCGTCGCGCAGTGGCGACGACGCGCGATTGCCAGCGAGCACCACCTCCACCGGCTCCCCTTCACCTCCTGCTTCGGCAGGCATAGGTAGAGCCGTAGAGGCAGCCACACGGTGGGGACCGCTGGGTGGGACATCCTGAATCGTCGGGCCAAAGTCACGAATCACCGGGCCACCTCGTGGCTCGCGACGATCCTACACGCCGCAGATGACGACGCCGCTTCCACCTCCCTGACGAGGTGGGGAGCGACTCTCCTCCTTGACCCGGTGGCAGACGTTTGCCTTGCTGCCTCCACACTGCACCGGTGGAAGCAATCGCAAGGGGACGGTGCTCCCGGTTGCAGTGTGCTCACGGGCAGCCTCAATAGCGTTGTCCACCATGTGGCCAGTCACCTCCCACCAGAAATGCCGCCCGCTGGCGTTGTACCGTGACGTGCTACAAGCCCCATCGTACCTTGCCAGCAAGGTGTGGCGCTCGTCCCAGAAGCAGTCGTTCCATGCTTGGAAGTTGTCGACGGCTTCTCGGGGAGGACGCGCTGCGTCTCCGTCATCTTGTTCCAGCGCGTGAGGACGGCGAGGTTCCACGCATCGGTGGTGGGAATGGGCGGCACAACGAGGCCGCCCACGTTAACCACCCACCCTTTGGGCAGGTGAGTTCGGTGGGACGAGCAACCAGTAGCGGTGGAAACGGCGTGCTGATCGATGGTGACGGTTCGACCTCCCCCGAACGGCCCACTGGACCTGCCTCCGGCCTTGAAGTTATGCGACATAGCGGCGGTGAGAGATTGGAGTGTGGCCGGCGAAAGAAGAGTAGGCGAGCAACTTGAAGCACCAATGTCCTTTATACACCGGGTTGGCCGAGGGGCGGTGCGCCGGTATTAATGCGACACGTAGAAAAGGCACAAGAGGGACAGGCGGGTGTTAATGTGACGCGACGCGTCCCATCGCCTGGGAAACTCCCCGACGTAGTTGGCCGCCATAACGCGCCTTCTGCACTACACCATTAATCACGGCTAACATAGCGCATGTCTATTGCAAGCGGGCCCATTATGTCGGATGGCTTGTCCAAACATTGTCCCGCACCCTAGGCTGCCCCAAGTTCGAAGACATGCTTGGGGTTGCCGGACAGATGGGTGCCATTGTGGCGGATTTTCTTGTCCGGTACCATCACCACCGTCCACCTATTTCAATTTCATACTCCCTCCCATTTTCGAGTATTTCAATATTTAAGTACATACATATTTATATAAGTGAATATACATACAAAACAATACATCGGAAGATATATACGAATCAACAAAAAGCTAAAATAACTTAAATCAGTGAACGGATGGAGTAATAAAGATTATGCACAAGCTGACTGACCCTAAAAGTAGCAGAACAAATGTAGAATGAATTGAATCAATGAGGTTTATTCTAACAAGGCGTATTTATACAAGTCGTGTAGGCAGCTGTTACGAACAATTACAACACGGCTATGGACAATGTTTCAAGGGGAAATGCTGGAACTATACACTCATGTTACAGCTAACTAGTATAACGCACAGCACAGTTGCCCTGGGAAAGAACAAAAAAAATCCGCCATCCACTTGGCAATATCATAAAGTAAACATCTGTCTTGTGTATCTATAGAACATTACCAGCTACAGATTATCCCAATCGGTGGACCGCAAAGGAGTGTACTTTGATCGGTCTGTTCCGATTCCTCTAAACCCTGTTGTTCTTGAGGAAACCATTGGCATTGCAAGTACCGAAGAAGCGCTGATGGTCTCCTCTCCAAGGCCAAGTGACATGGAGCAAGCCGACTGCAAACAAGATCACATGAGAACGGCATACCTGCATCAAGGCAACAGAATGATTGGATCTAGAGATAAAGGACACCTTCGCCCTCGAGAATATGCGTTTAGCTTTCACTTTTACTGAGGTCGAGAACGAGTCTGTATCATCTACTTCTGTCACCTCCATCTGTAACTTTCTGGGCCTGCAATTCCCTGAGACATGCCCTTCACTGAAAGCCAATGTAAAAGTCATTCACTGTTAACTGCAACGAACTAATGAAGCATAAGGTTAAGCCTGCAACAAGAACCTGTTCAAATCAATTGTAGAGCCCTGGGTAGCACCAGCGCCATCTGTGATGTCAGCTACTGAGAATTTTGAGAGTCAAAACAATTTATTGACTTATTTATGCAAAAGCACATGAAATCAACTTTTGCCAAGTGCTAACCTTTACTGTCATCAGGTGCTAGCAAGGATATGCCTATGAAGACAAATGTCATGCCCAATATGAACATCATTATCCTGAGTGTATCAAATACCTAAGAAGGCAAGCCAAATGTTACGTGTTACGTGTAGGTGCTCATATCAGACAATAGTCAAATAAATACAGCATAAGTTCAAATGGGAACTCGTAGAAAGAATTAGAGATAAGATCTGTTCTTAAGGGCCGAGTAATTTCTTTCTATAGATGGGGCACCAACATGTATTAATAATCTATCAACTTAATTAGCAAGAATTACTTCATCAATCTTGCTTCACTTGTTTGTTATTTCCTGTGCATCCAGCTATCCTAATGGTGGTAGACTGGTAGTTATTTTGTAAGCAGCCAAGGATGCTTACACCAAATGCAGAGCAACACAAGATTCAGCCATCACAACAATTCATGAACTGGAACTTACTTGATACTCTTGAAAGTAAACAAAACCTGTACAAATAGAGAAGAAAGTCCATGCAATCTGAAACATTGGGACAATCAGTATTGCATCAAACAGAGACAGCCCCTCATTCAGTCTCGCCATCTGTGCCACAGAAGAGTTGGATTACACAACAATATAAATCACAATAAAATGTGTAGTAGTCTCAGAATCATGGATTAGCTGAGCGTGTGCAATCATTACCCAAAATCCAGCTGTACAGAGAAATAACAGAAGAATAGAGTACGTGAACCAGCTGTGGAATTGGTATCGGCTGCTCATCGTCAGCCTCAGCATGTTAGACCTAGATAGTAACCAAAGAAAGGAGGAAAATATTGTATGCTAGTCAGAATCTCCGAATCAAATAAGGAAGCAGAACAAGCATGCCATATGCATAGAGCTCGGCCGAACCTACAATGATTTCGCAAACAAGACAGAGCAAGATCCAACAGCACCAGATACAATAGCATAAGAAAAAGGCAGCAACGTTCGCCAATATGTGCCCGTGTCTTTTGCATTATCTGAAAGAATTGTTTCTCCACTTCTGCAACAGAGATTTTTAACAGGTAAGTAACGGCATAATCAATGTTTCTGAAGAAGCTAGGCCGTATGAAAAAGATCTCACCTATAGAGATATTGGTTAAGTGCAACAACAAAGACCAATGACATGCAATACAGAACAAACACCAGATTGCTGTATTTTGCGATCAATTGCTCCGGAGTATAAACTGTCAATCATCAGACAAATTATTTAGAAGTTAAAACACATATAGCCATTAAGCTGCAGGCTTACAGCTAAGCTTCATAATAGTATATGTTGCAGTCAAGGATCACCTTGCAGAGGCTATGATGTTACAGTTTGCATGTAAGCAATAGAAGCATGCCGGAACAAAAAAAAAAAACTATTTTTTACTAGTTACTATCTCTAGGATCATCAATATGTAGCATAAATAATGTACTAAACAGCTCGTACCAGGAGATTGATGATTCCCGAAGGAAACTAAGAAGACATTGCCAAAGACAATAAAAGTTGTGGCTACCATGACTCTGAAAAGTAGAGTAAAGTCCTAATTAGTCTTGTATCATGATTACATGTAGTCCTTCTGACATTCATTCAAGTAATCTCAACAAGTTAAATATACATACTTCGCTGAAATGGTCTTGTTCAATACAACGTAGGCAAATGCAATATTGGATACAAACTGAATTGATCCAAGAGCTGCAAGAAGTGACTGCAGCAAAATTACACAAACAATTATTAACCAAACCACCTGGGCCAGGGCCACTAGACTGGCAATGGATATGAAATACGTGATAAAGTGGAATTAATTAGATCTACTGTTCTAATATAAGAAGACCAATACATGCAGCAAAGGCAAGCGATAGGTGAACTGGAAGAACCAACAAGTAGCAAGAAGCCAAGACTACAATTAAACTGACTAGAGCAATGTGGAGAAACTACAATTCCTAGAAGGCCTTTACTGTTCAAGTTATATATGCACTAGTGCACATAATATAGTCTATTCACATTCATATCATTTCTTATTCTTCCATGTTAACTAAATTTTCTTCAAAGAGGAAGGTACTAATCAAACCTGTGCGGCATATGCAAAGGACATGAAGTTTAGGCAGTTCCCCACAGCGAAAAAGAGTATACCTGGATGCAGTTTTATAGTATTAGATGTGGCAGATTCCAATCATTTTATCAATTACAAGAATGATAAAATATGCTTTATCAGACAGCCTTACCTATTCTCCAAGTCTGGAAATATATAACTGATTTTGGGATGAATTTGCCATTGCCTTGATTATTGTTATTTGCGCAGAGCTTTTCTCTCTGACAAACAAAAGAAAAAAAGAATCTTCACACATAATTTTAGAAGTATTTTACTTTCATAGAATGTCTGGCACAGTAGTAGAACGATATGCCCAGATAAGACCGAAAGGTAAATAGGCAGATGCCTGCAGAAAGAATGAGCTACAGAATTATCAAATATTGGCTTGGAACGTCGTGCAATATATTCCATGTTGTCTGATTGTTTCAAGTAAAAGGCAAGCTACCGAAGACAACTTGCTCACGAGAACTTGAGCAACAAATCCCAGTCCAAGTTTATCAATACGAAATTTGAGAAAAAAGTTACATGCCATGGTAACTGTCAGGGTTAACTGGTTGAAGTTAAGTAGATACGTAAATAACAAGCAACTATGTAATACCCACCTGATCATGGCCCAATTTGAGAAGGTTGGTGCCGAAATTTATGGCAACACTGCCCACAATGTTGATCAACGCTCCTATAACCCAGTCGCCCATGAGTCAAAAAGGTATAAAACCCTCTTACAAATATATGGCATAATCCTTCAGCAAGCCACTCGTATTTTCTTGGTGTAACCAGTTGACAGACTTAGTTTGTTCACCCCTCCGCAATAAATAATATGGAGATGACACCTGTAGTGGCTGACACGGCAACCTTCAAAGAAAGGACAAATGGCATATGAGTCACATGCAGTTAGGATGGTTTTATCATTCAAAAAGAAGGTCATTTGGTGAGGCATCCAAAGATGAGCTAGCATGCCCTTAGAAGCTGGCCAATGTAAGGATACATCCTTACTACTTGTGCACAGAATCTTCCAGCGAACATTCCCAGAGAGTACAGCAAACTTCGTGTTAAACAACTGCACGCTACAATCGTACCTTTCGTGGGGAGGCAAAAGTGTCACATCCCCATGTTGGGGGCAAATTGTGCGCAGCGTTGCCGATTAAATACTACTACCAATTATTACTTGGTTAAGTAATCACCAAATTTAACATCTCAGGCTAGCACAGCAAGAACTAATCGATACGAATAACAGCAAATACTCCCAAACCTTGGAGATACTAACCGGATGGATCTCGTCCCAAAACGACAAACAACGCATAAATTACTTCCAAAGACAAGAGAGAGGAAGCGTGCAGACGGATTCGCGGCTTATATCTAGCATCAAGAACCGACAATAAACACCACAATCGCCCCAAGTACCACCGACAAAGGATTCCGATAAGTAAAAGCAAAATACATAGCAACATTCAGAAACAGAAAAGTAAGGCACATATACGTACTGATCAAAGTAATCATCTCACCTGAGACGGAAGCGAAGAAAACCCTAGGTTGTACAGCATGCGCCGTCGCTCGCGGTGCTCGGATTCGTGCGGCGCGCTAGAGAGGAATGAAGGGAAGCCGGGACCGGGAGGGAGAGGAGAAATGCCGAAATGGGTGGAAAGTTCAGCAGGAGGAGGACGACGGGGTAGGAAAGGTCGGGTCGGGTCAGATCCGAAGATGGTTGGAACGTCAAGAGATTAGCCGTAGCCGTTGGATCAGGATCGGACGCGTCGAGTGGTCGCAGCGGGGGAATCCCGGTCAGCTGCGGCGGAATCGGAGAGGGACAGGCAGGCAGACAGTCGGGCAGGTTAGGAGAACGAGCTCCAAAAGGACTTTCCGGGCAGGTTAGCTTCTTTTCTACTTTCTCTCTGCGCGTCTTTCGATGGTCTCCCTCCCACCTCTCTTTTTTGCAACTTGATGAAACAAAGTTTCTTACAGCATCTCACTTGCAGTATTTGGCATCGGATGGGCGATTATTAGAGCATCTTCAGCGGCACTCGCCAAATTTATGTCCGGCATACTTTCTTCTCTTTTGCAGGTTGAAACAGTTTATACAACATCTTTACCGACGCTCTTAATAATTTGTCGAATGAATCACACTCCTTCATAAACGTCATGAGTCCATTGATAAAAAGAGGCCGAGAGTGCCGGCACAAAAAAGTCCCCCTGCCATCGACCCCAATAGTGGTAAAGTTGTCGAAAGTGATAGATAGCTTGTCCGGCAACCCCACTCCGTGCCATGTCCATTTGGGGGAGTAGGAGTGACAGCAACCGCTGCAACCCACGTCACGTCGGATCTGACGGACGGCCGGTCATTGGCGCAGACGAAGTCTATTCACGTTCCCCTTCCACCACCCATTTTTCACTCTCCCGCATGCTGCCTTCCCCATCCACCTCGTTCCCGTCCTTCCCACCTTCGGCGTCCACGTTCGCCCGCTGTCTCTATCGCTGCCTCTGATGTGTCCCGCCAAGCGTGCTCGTGGTGGCCGTGTTGCTCTTCACAAGTCCCGTGTGCAGCCTGCCGACATGTCAGATGCGGTGTGTGCGGTGGAGCTTGATCGTCGATCGTCGCTCATGAACGACAGAAAAGTGCGATGCGTCCATGCAGCCGCCAGGAAGGTCGACGTCGATCTCATGGCCGCGAAGCTTGCGCTCACTGGCGGCGCAGGAGCAAGCCAAGGGAGCACCAACGCGCCGGGTGCGTCGTCGTCGAACCCAACCTACTTCACCGATGGCGGTGGCGCGCCATTGAACCCAACCTACTTCACCGATGGCGGTGGCGCGCCATTGAATCCAGCCTACTACACAGATGACAGTGGTGCAACTCCGCCTTCAGGACCACGGATGCCCCCGGGTTTGGTGAGAGCGACCATGCATCCGACTCGCGGGGTTCAAGGCAGCCTCGCCGTTGACCTCAACCATGCGTTCTCCAACTCGTCGGCCAGAGGGAGCGGCCATGATTAGACAATGATGGGAGTGGCACCAATGCTTCTTTGGCACGCCCGATGATGGTGTCGACACAAGCACTGGGACTGACATGTTCGACACAATGCCCAACGACGAGAACGTTGACACGGTATGAACCCGATGTCCAATGCCTCTTTCGTTTTTTGTATGTGAGTGCCATGGAGCTGACGTACGCGTTCCTTGCGAACAACTTGAAGGTTCGACCGTCTTGGCCGGAATGATCAAGGATGGTAGCCGTTCTGGTGTTACCACCGGAACTGATGCTCTAGAAGAAGAAGAATACGATGAAGAGGGGGAGGAGGAGGACAGTGAGGAGGAAGAGGTCGAGGTCAAGGTGCAAAATCTCTAGACCAAGAAGATCCGCTAGACGAGGAAGAAAGGCACTAAAGGCAAGAGGTGGAAGACTGCCAAGGACGAGTGCCTATTTGACGCATGAAAGCTAGTGACCAATGACTCAATTATCGGCGACGACCAAATCTACAACCAGCATTGGAAGAGGGTCGAGGAGCAATTCAACGAGACTAAGAAATATGGACCGCAATGACAATGCTATGTCGCATAGGTGGAAGAACATACAAGCGAATTGCAACAAATTTCACGACGACCTTGGGCAAATCCGTGGAAGAGAAGTGACTGGCAAGACGATGGCGGACTAGTCGAATGACACTCTAAGTTTTATCGAGACAACATACACATACTTCAAGTTCATGCATTGCTTAGTGAGGATTAGAAATAACAAGAAGTGGGAAGACAACCTTAGGATCTCAACAGCGGCAAGGGTCCCATGGGCCGGATCACTACCTCGCCGTCTTGGAGGGACGCCAAGTTGCAAACAAGAAGGCAAGGGTCGACAAGAATGGGGCATCCTCATCGGTGTCGTGCAAGCAACCATTGACAAGTGCCTCGCCGAGGTCACATATATCTCCAAGCAAAATGCAAGCACTTCCAAAGAAAGTTGGTCGTCGTTTATGAACAAGCGTAACGAGAAGCTCGTTGTGGAGAAAGAGGAGGTCACCGTTGAGAAAGAGAAGCCCCAAGCAGATCCTCACCGTCACCAATGGTAGAGATAGAGATAAAGATCTCCTTTCTCTTGGCTTTCTTCCGTCCAAAGATTTATTTGTACATTAAAAAAGCTTTGTTATTATTATTTTCGAGGAAGAAAAGCTTTATTTGTACCGCAAGCCCGTTTTCTTGGAGATTTGGCCCAAAGTAACCTCCGGCCGAGGGTAGACTCCGGATCAGAGTCCAGAAGAGTCTGGACTCGGGAGTCGACGCTTTATTCCTTGTGCGGAAACAGGGTCGACAGGTCCACCAGAGGCATCGCGATGTCAGCGGAGACGGAGAAGGGCGCCGCTGTGCCCGCGCCGGTACGGTGCCAGCGCATAGGCTGCGATGCCGTGTTCACCGACGACAACAACCCTGACGGCTCCTGTCACTACCATCCCAACGTGAGCTTCCTCCTCCCCATAATTGTTTCGCTTCTTCCAACTCCATTGGATCAGGAGTTCCTCTGCTCCGTCTCAGTTGTAACCCCTTGGCTTGCTTCTCCGATCTCCCCCCAGTATCTCGGAACCTTGAGTATGCTGACACGATCTGGGATAGCTGCTGTGTTGTAGAAATTGTAATCTGCCCTAATCTTCGCGTGGTCGTGCTCCTAGAGGCAGCCTTAAGAGACGACTTGGGTAAACTATATACAATTATTGTGCTGTTGTTATCAAGATCCACTCGACTCAATGAATGGTTGTAGATTGGTAGCATGTGTCAGGGTATGTGAGAGGGGGGTAGTAGTATGGAATAGAGTATATGTTGGTAGTTGAGGGTATATTGGGTATTACACCTTTAGTGGCATCTAGTAGTTGGCTATGTCTTGACAATTGGTAGTATGTGAGAGACCCCGATGAATCCTGACGGGATTGGATCAAGAAGAAGAGGATTTTGGAGGAGAGCAGGCCGATCGATCGACCTCGCTCTGATACCAATTGTCAGGACCCCGATTGGATCTGACAAGGA
This sequence comes from Poa pratensis, assembly GCA_947311845.1. Taxonomy (NCBI): domain Eukaryota; kingdom Viridiplantae; phylum Streptophyta; class Magnoliopsida; order Poales; family Poaceae; genus Poa; species Poa pratensis. The sequence goes on along the minus strand of CAMZMU010000125.1, from coordinate 12,503,813 downwards.
GAGAATCATCTAGAACTAGAATTTGAGAGTAATTGAAGCTAAAACATGATAAATTGCTGGATAAAAAGGAGAGATAAATTGCAGGAAATAGAGATAACAAATTAGGGTTTATTTCATTGTTGCAATCACAGGATACAATGGTGGCTTATAAAGACATAGCCAACTACTAGACGCCACTAAAGGTGTAATACTCAATATACCCTCAACTACCAACATATACTCTATTCCATACTACTACCCCCCTCTCACATACCCTGACAGCATGTGCCTGCTAATTGCATTATTCAGCAAGAAGCGGCTGTTGATGGCATTGACAATAGGTGCGTACAAGTAAATGCAGGCGCATTTTTTAAAATTTGTTCTGCGGGATGCAGATTGATACCTGGTCCAAAGCGGCTGTTGATGGCATTGACCGTGCTGGTCATGACATAAACGCAGGGGCACTATTGGGAAATTTGGTTCTATGGAATGCAGATTGATTTAGGATTTTTTGAGTATGCCTAGGTTCTGTGAAGATGCATCGCGAACATCTAGTGCTCTGATGTAATTGGTCTCTAAAATCTCTAGTTCTTTGATGTTGTTTGAATCCGTGGCTTTATTATAATTTTGGTCCATAAATCTGCATTTATGCGAAATTTCTTTAAACATATAGTGTTCCGATAGTCTGTACACTGAACCTTGAGTTTGCAAATCTACTCCAGGAATAATAGCTATTTAAACACTTCTTTCACTCCTGCAATGTTATGTTGTTACTAACTCTAGTTATTCTGCAATGTTTTGCTACCAATGCTAGAAGTAACTGCAAGGCAAGGAAGAGGTTAACTAACTCTTCTTCAACCAGTCCTCCTTTTTGTTTTTTGTTTTAATACGAATTTTCAAGAACACACACTTTTTTGTAGGCAATCACAAATTAGATTGTCCTATTCACCATTGCTAATCTTGGAAGTTCTCTAAACATACTACTAGGGTACATATCAATTATGGATCAAATAGTGACATCTTAGAAAGAGAGGATTTGGTGCACCTAGGCACCAGTGATCCTGGTTTTGATTTTTTTTAAATGGTACTTTTGAGTTTCAAAAAATTCCAATTTTTTGCACGTGAATGTATATGATATATATTTCTGCAAAGTTGCGGTTGAAAATGTGTTTTATTTCGGGCTACAGAAAAATAACAAAATTTGTGGCTGTATAAAGTAGTAAAAATCCCCTATTTTGTCTCGAAATTGTCTTTTTTGTGTATCCTACAACGTATTTCTAAACGAAATTTCGTGCGTACATAGATAATATGTTATATCTACCCGTATACCTTTTGCCAGAATTTTTTGGAACACAAAAGTGTAAGTTTCGATTTTTTTTTTAAAAAACGGGATCACTGGTGCCAGGTGCCAAAACAACTTTTCGCATCTTAGAAATATATATTATGAACAAGTATGCATGAGCATAATTTAGCATCCTTACTTACCTGGCAAACTTGATTTCTGTTATTTGGATTTCTTGAAGTGCTTCAACACATATATTTTCTTTCAGGCCTACTAGCAGTTGAAAATTTACAGCATACTGTTTTGAGCTAATAGTGTTCTGAGAGTTCTCTTTTTTTTGTTGTTGCAGGGAGTAAGTTTTTCCGCTGTGCCTGAAGGGTTGTTTTCGTTTTTGATAAACCAATAGGTTTTCTGATATGTTATTTGCAGCCAATGTTTCATGATGGCATGAAAGAGTGGAGTTGTTGCAAGCAAAGAAGCCACGATTTTAGCTTATTTTTAGCTATACCTGGGTAAAGATCATCTCACCCTCCTGCATACATTAGCAGCATAGTCAACTATATGTTGTCATGCATGGTGGCATGGATAAATAATTAAGATTTAAAAATATGCAACTATGAGTGAGTATAGTTTTTTTTATGCCTGGTAACTTGTAACACATTTCCACTTACTTTGGCTGGAGTATACCAAATAGTATTTGAACTTTCTTTGGGGTTAGTGATTAGCAACCATACGATCAACATATTTTCTTTCCTTCACTTATTGCTATCATAGTTGCTTGCACGATAAAACAGTAGGGGACCACTTAGGTTGCTTTTAGTTGAGGGAACTAAGTGGACGGAATAGATTGGTTCTAAAATCATGGAATGAGTTAGAACGGAATGGTTCCAAATTTGTATTAGTATGAAGAACACAACTGGAATAGAACGAAATGATTCCTTCTTGTATTTGGTTGTAGGGATGGGGTAGAATGAATATGCTATTTGGGAGTTGGGACTAATATAAGCTGACATGACCAGTGGAAGGAGCGAGGAATTGGTTCGTTCGACTATTCTTGAGTTATTGTATGGTTTCGCATATTGGCTAAATATTCCCTCTAGTGAACCACCTTATTCCCAAAACCCCGACTATTCCATTGTGTTGCATTCCGCGAACCAAACACCAGGATAACCCCAAATTCTGGAAGGTTCCACTCTATTCCCTGAATCAAATACTATTTTATGAACATATATATATATATATTATATTTTTAATCCACACGTTGTTTCTCACTTAGTAAGCTACTATTGTCTGAAAAAGAAAACCATTTTTTGCATTTATTTGGATTTACTCAAAGTCTATGTATACCTTGCTAATGTACAGTTCAGTTTAGTTCTTAATGTGACGTGATAATGTATTCTGTGTAAACAATGTAATTTACTACCTCCGTACCAAAATATAAGATGTATTAGCATTTTTCTGATACGGATATTCCTAGACGCATATTAGTGTGTAGTTCACTCATTTCAGCCCGTATGTAGTCAGTATTAAAATATTTAAAACATCTTCTATTTTGACACAGAGGGAGATTTTCCATTCATTATACATATGTTGCATGGCCTAACAGACACTTGCAATCCGAGTGCAGGCTAAACAGGTTCTAGAATAGACCTGAAATGATGTCTTTATCATCTTTGTTTCAAAACTATTTTTGTAACCTGTCTAATGTTCCAGTTTTAACCATTGCCTTCTCTTATTCTAGACCACACCATCCTCACTTTCAGTATGAACATTCATAACTAGTAAGTGATATGTTTCCAAAAATAAAAATGAAATTAAATAACTGATCGGGTGCTCTATCACGGTGTAGATGCGCCACAGGGAAGCATACAACTGAGAAACCAGTCACGAAAGCTGTGTCTCTTAACAACCCAAAGTCAGGTCCATCAAAGGCAGCCCCAATTCAGTCTTCTAAGCAGAATGTGGAATCTGAGGCCTGCTTAAGGTGCCGCCAGGGTTTCTTTTGCTCTGACCATGGTTAGTTTGTGTCTGAACAATTTACTTCAATGCAACCATGAAAAAATTCTAATTATTGATTGAATGAACTATGCATCGATGAATTTTTAGGATCAGAGCCTAAGCCACAAAAACTAGTTGCTGTAAATGGTACAAATACGGAACAGGTTGAGAAATCCTCGGTTCCACAGCCCAAGAAAAAAGTTGATCTGAATGAGCCAAGGATTTGTAAGAATAAAGGATGTGGCAAAACCTACAAGGAGAAGGATAACCATGATGTTGCCTGCGAACACCATCCAGGTCCTGCAGTTTTCCATGACAGGAGGAGGGGGGTATGAATCTCTCTCTCTCTCTCTCTCTCTCTCTCTCTCTCGTTTTGTATGTTCACCGTGATTTTTTACTGTCGGTAAATCCTGCATCTGTTCTTGCAGTGGAAATGTTGTGATATTCATGTCAAGGAGTTTGACGAATTTATGGAGATACCTCCTTGCACCAAAGGGTGGCACAACGCTGATGATGTGTGAATTCAGACCATGACCCTACTTTGCAATAAGATCATGTCAAGCATAAGAGTATTTGTTGTAGTATCTCCTAGTTAGCATTGGCATCTTGCCGCAATTTCTGGACAACTTTGCTTGGAAGTGTGACATGATGTTTGTGAATCGGTTGCTTAAGTGTGCTACTGAGTAACTAAATCTCATGTTGTTTCATGTATTATGGAATCGGAACTTGAAAACCATATGTCGAGACTTGATTTATTTGTTCTACTAAAAGAGACAATTAGAATCAAATCATTGTGCCTGAAGTTAAATGTGATGCTGTTAAGAGTTGGATATTCTTGCACTTGTGCAGGATTCTGCAGCATGTTGATGAATTCCATTTGTAATGGCTAATGGCGGAGCTATCTGTACTTCCACGGTATTTCCTCCTTCTGCATCCTCATTTTAGGTGGCACTCTGGGCCAGAGTTTAGAGTGCATATCCAGTGATCCCATTCCCACCCTCGTATGATACCATTATATCGTTTCTCAAAATTCAAAAATTTAAGTTTAAAAAAAATCCAAAACAATTGTGGATGTTCACAAGTTGTGTGATTACGACTCCAAGAATTTGCATAACCAAATTCAAAATATACGCATAAAAACAAAAAAGACAAATCCAACATGAAATTGTTAAAAAGACAGAAAGACAAAATGACATGATTCACATAGCAGTCTGTCTTTTTGCTTCGGAATTTTTTGACACTTATAAATATAAATTTTGGAGATTGATATCATGGTATTATTGCGTGGGATCGCTAGATATTTTGTACTCCCTCCTTACTAAAATAGGATGTCTTGTTGTGGAGGCCGAGCTCCATGGAGCTATGTTTTTATTTATTTTTTAAACGATATTTATGTTTCCAAAAAAAAATCAGAAAGAGTTCCTAAGTGTAAATAATGTCGAGATCTAACACCATGCGAAATTTTAATGAAAAACTCATCGAATTTTGACCTAAAAAGACAAATGTGCAGATCTGGATCGTTGAACAATGCACAATTTTAATATTTTGAAATTTTACCGTATCTGTCATTTTTGTGTAGAATGAACTAATACAAAATTTTCATTGAAAATTCACACGGTGTTAGATATCGACATCTTGATTTCCTTATCATTTTTTAAAACATAAAAATGTCGATTTTAATTTTTTTTGTATACAGAGCTCCATGGAGCTCGGCCTACAAATGCACTTTCCGGTCTAGAGTGCGGATTTGCTGCCACGGGGGATAGCTACCCCCTTGCATATGCCACACAATGTACATAGGGATGTGTGCCAGCGACCAACTATCATGTTGTACAAAACAAAGATGTTGCTACTAATGGGATATTAGAGAGCGTGTTTAACTGTTGTGATCTGTCAGATTCAGTGTCTGCTTTGTTAGTTGAGCCGCAAGATATGACTACAAGACAAACACGATAAACAATGTATGACAATAAAAAGACCAGACTAGCCGCATGTGATATGACACGTGCATGGCAGCAATGATAAGTACAAAAATCAACTCCTAACATGCATCTAAAGATATAAACGGTGAGACCCCTTGGAGGCTCTGTCGCATCCCAAATTTTGGAACCAAGAAAAACTTAGTTTTACAAGACCCAAAATTCAGAACCAACAAAAACTTTTTGAAATATTTCCCTAATGGTTGTATTTTCCTTCCTATTGCTCTGTTTGACTTGATGTGACTTGTTGTTTAAGTTGTTTGACTAGTAAATATTAACCTAAAGACCACGCCAAGATAAAAATATATTTAACTTTGGTGATCATGTTATGAAAAGAAAATATTCCATATATCTTTTCCATTCTTATTTCTGGCTAAAGTTCATTTCAATGATACTTGGTTTAGCAACAACCAAAACTAATACCTATTATTTGGGAAAGTAAAAGTATTTCCAAAATTATGTGTTTCCAAAATTATGGAGATCTATATGCTATCTCCTACCCATTTTTTTCAACCTTGGTATTTTGCAGGTGTATACAACTCCCATTTTATATACTCTTATTTTCACTCCATTTGAAAATAACACTAGTGGGAAAAATATTACCCCACATATTTCCTTTCTCAAATCTTTTTGAAAACTATTAAGTTATGAGTGGAGATATTTCCTAAACATCATCTTGTCATAATTAGGAGTGGTCACTTTTCCCCAAGATAGCATTGTGGAAATGGTGGTATGATTAATTCTTGTGGTTTGAATTGTGTGGTCTCGGTTGTGATGTTGATCTTGTTGTGTTTGTTGCTTGTGTGGATAATTCCTCAGTTGTACTTAACACTAAAATAAAACACACGTGATAACAAATTTGGTATGTGACTTAAATTTAAAACAAACTCCTCGAAATATTCAACAAATGGAAATTAAGATCATGAGTTAAAGAAATGACCTTAATAAATTATTTTCCCTACTTAACTATCTATTTCCTTCAAACAAATATTTTCTCTATGAAAATAAAAATTATTTGAAGTTAATATATTTGTCAAGGAAGTTCCAAGAGTTCAAAAATAATATTTTGAACTTGCTTTAAAATTTCTAACGGATTATAAATTTGTATTTAAGAAAAATGCCATAATTGAACCTATGAAGGAAAGTTGTTCAAAACATTTTATTTTGAAACACCAATTTTTGTGGAGCTTCTACATTATAAGGGGGGCCTACCCAAATATTTTCAGATTTTTGTAAAATGTTTTAGTACCTCAATTAAATCCCTAAAGTGCTACTGGAAATAAAAGAAACAGGAAATAAAGAAAAGCCAGGGGGTTTTCTGTAAAATCGCAGTCCTCTTCCTCTGTTCACGTACTCGAGCACGGCAGAGCGCCAGTGGCGAGCTCGCCACTGTGCCGCGCTCCTCCTGCAGCTGGGAGGGGATAAGAACGCCACCGAGGTCGCTCTGATCCTCTCACTCCTCACTTATCTCTCATCTGCTCTCTCTCTCTCTCTCTCTCTCTCTCTCTCTTTTCTTTCTCCACGAGACCGAACCCTAGCCATGGCGGCCGAGCTCGTCGCCGGCGATTGAAGCCTCCTAGAGCAGATCGAAGCGCGCCATCATCTCCACCTCGTCTTCCTCTCCCTCTGCGTACAAGGAATCGAGAAGGGGAGCCAGGAATCACTGTCACCGTCCTCTTCTTCTCCGACTCCGGCCGCCGCCCGTCGAGGAAGCTCGCCACCGTTTTCTGTCCCTCCCCGTCTCTTACGAGCTCACACACGCGTCGAGGGTGAGCATGCCGTCCTGTGGGACATCTTTTCTCTCCTTTTCTCGCCGTAGTTCCCTAGCTACGCCGTAGCCCGTAGCTCGCCGCCGCACGGCCTCGTCGCCGGAGCTTTTGCCGGCGACCATTTGGTTCATAGCGCCGCCACCAGCCCACGCGTACCCGTGTGCGTCGGATACGCCTTCTCGTTCATCCGCGCGCATGCTCCTCCGCCGTAGCCGTGTGCGCCGCCGACGGTGATCACCGCCGCGCGCGCGCCAGTCCGCGCCTCGCCGTGGTCAAACCTCGCCGTGGGCCACACGCGCTTACGTGGACGCCACCCTGGCCTCGGGCCCCACGGGTCAGTGGCTGTGGGTAGCTTTGCACTGAGTGCAAAACGCTTCGGTTGGAAATTCTGGAAAATAAAAGAAAAGGCAGAAAATTGGTTAAACTTGTAAAATTCATAACTAATTAAATACTTGTCCAAAAATTACAAATAAGATACCAAAATGTTCAGAAAAATAAAGCCTGTCTTTTGGTGTAACTCACCTATCCAAATAAATTAGTTTATTTGATGTTTTATTAAAATAAGGAAAATGGCAAAAAAGAAAATGCTTTTGGAAAATCCATATTTTTAAAAATAATGATCCAAAAATTAAGTTTGACCTATCAAAATGTTTATCAAGTGATATACTTCATGTTCCACCTTGTTTCCAAGCATGGATAGTTATTTTGTAATGTTGTTTAAAATAAATTAACAAAAGGGCAGATTGAAAAAGGATTTTATAAATTAATCCGTAATTATTTTTGGAGTAAATCCAATTGGCTTGTCTTCTTTATGTGTAGAAGTACATATTCCTAGCTTGGTATGAATTCAGGAGTCACTGATTGACTGTGGTGATGATTACTAGATTTAGGCCTTTTCTGCCTATTTTTGTTATGCCTTTATTAATTGTTATGTTATGATTTGATTGTTATAAAAGTGTTTCTTAGCATGTGTAGGGTGGTAATCCACTGTTGTGATGTGTTTTCTTATTTTACCAGATGGTTAGGAGGATTTCTTGTGAGTCATGTATTTGTTAGGGTTTCATTCCCTATATAGTTTTTCTCCTAGTAACTAGGAATTACTATGCTTGTTTATTTTGGATGTTAGATTATTTTGTGTGATTAATATGTTTGCCTTGCTTGCTAAACTTGATTGTCCTTAAGTTAAGTACTATCAGGGGTATCTTGTTAATGTCTCTACCTTAGCTTGGTGAAATATTTTGAATTACAAAGATTAATTGGTGGCTTAACTTTTGTCTGAAGTATTTCCTGTTTAAATAAAGATGCTTGTTGTTCATCTTTGCCTAAGATAGTTTTGGGATCTATGCTCCTAGCATGGGTATAGTGTTGGACTACTGATTAGTATATGTCCTTGTGAGTGTAGCTTTTAATTTGATACTTGAATGGTTAGTCTTATGCTTGTGGTCTGTTACTTGTTTGTGTATTATTTGTGGTTTTGTTTAGTGTATTGAATGTTATTTTCCTGTTTGCGACGCTAGATATGAACGCTACCGTAGTGGTCTTTGGAGAGGATTTATTGAAGAAACGTCGGAGTTTATCTCTTTGATCAGTGAGAAGAAGTCCAGGAGCATTATGCTGAAATCAGGCAAGCTACTTCTCTGAGTTGCACTTATATACATCTATTTTGGTTCACATGTTTTACTTATAAAGTGCATAAGTGATTTATGTGGTGTTTGCCACTAGAGCTATGATTTTGAAAACCCTTTTTTCCAAAATACTAGTATATTATTTTGACACCCTACATGGAGGTATTAGATGGAAATTCTTTTTCAAACTATAGGATGGAAAAAAAATATTGTTTACTCAAAACTCCTTTGAAAATACTTGTGTGGATATGGAATGCCGAGATGTCGGTGTTGAAGTGGAGAAATGGAGAAAGATGGGTTTTGATGAAAAATGCACATTGTGTCCTAGTACTATGACGACCAGCCGATGCCCTGTGCAACCACATTTACCCACATATGGAAAGGGCGTAGTCATATAATTTGCTCATATTAGTATGGGATGCCTCAACAACGGAGATGACTCCATTCCATGAGGGGATGGTTTGGTGACCTACCCCTGACCTGGGTCCTCAAAAAGGAGAATACCGACGGGGTGGTATGAGTGAAGGGAAGAAGATGATTGAAGACGACACCTTTGGGTCGCCGGGCAGAACTATGAGTCCTCACACTTAGTTCCGACGGGCTGGAATGAGTGTCGATGGAAAGTGTCATAGCGGCAGGGTCCTATACTAGCATGAGCAAAGGACAGGCTACGGTCGGTGACTCAACTCGCATACACCTTGTATGGCGGAACGTGGCTGACACGATGAGTTGCCGGATGGATGTGGGAAAAGCGTGCTACCTCTGCAGAGTGTAAAACTATTTGAATAGCCGAGTCCTCGGATATGGACAGTTGGGAGGCTGTCCTAAGACCATGTGCAAGTTTTGGAAAAGTTTTGAGATTTGAAAAGAAAATGGAGATGTTTTATATATGCAACTATGCCAAAGGGTCGGCATGAGGTTGCTGGAAAAGAGGAAGACCATGAAGGGCTATGGTCGAGAAGTGCAAAGTTTTGTGATTTGAAAGTGGAAAATGTTTTATGCAACTATACCGAAGGGCTGGTATAAGGTTGTTGGAAAATGATTTGACCATGAAGGGCTATGGTCGGAAAAGGAGGAGTTTTGGAGAAATAAACAAATGGTGGTTTTCCGGGAAAATGTTTATAAAAGAGACTTCTTACCTTTTTCAACAAAGATGTATTTTCGGGATAAAGTTTTAAGGTGACTTCTTACAAAGACAGATTTATGGGAAAAAGTTTTAAAAACCTTCTTTCCTTTTTCAACAAAGGTATAGAGATGTTTTTCTAAAAATACAGGGCTTATGAAAAGTTATAAAATTCTTCTTCATGGAGGTTTCAAACAAAAGTCTATCATTCTCTTGTTCAATAAGGATATAGAGTTTTCAAAGCAAACAAAGTTTTATTTAAACAATAAAAAGAATAGTGCATGCTCATTTAGGGGGTAGCTTGCGAGTACAATCAAATGTACTCATATTGGTTTCGTCCCTGGCTATTGTCTTAGCCAGATTCTGAAGAGGAGCAGTTCGAAGGAGAAGTTTTCAATGGCGTCGATGCGAACTAGGGCGCTTCCCAGTCAGTTGCCTGTAGGGTTGTCGCAAATGACTTAGGCTCCACGTTGTTTGATGATTTCCGCTGCAAGTACCTGTTGAAGTTACGGCTTCAATCAAGTAAGTATTTTCAGTCGGTATTTATGGATGTTCTTTTGATACCAGTTCGATTGTGCTCAGCGACACACTGATCATGGGATCGCAGATGTTGTAGGCACAAGGGTATTTCGGACAGCTAGTCCGGGGTCCCCACAGGCTCCTCAGCGATTTGGGCTTTCTGGCCGTCCGATCCTCCCCGCTCCGTGCCTCCGCTCCGTCCGATCCCTGCCGGCTCCTGGAGGCGGAATGAATAGGGATTTGCAAAGTCGCTAACCGTACCAGCCTTATTGCACCCACTCTCGCTGACATCCTACGTGGATCACCGCTGTAGCCCGAGGGCCCGCCCGTCAGCCTCACGGTTCGTGTTTAATCGGTGTGGCAGACGGGCAACAGTGCCAAAGATTCCGAGCGCGTTCCTCCCATTGGTTAATTTTGTTCATTTACCGTTCTAGGTTTTAGGAAGTGCATTGCGTGCCCGTCCGGGAGAGTGATCATGCTACGTGTTCCTTCCCCCTTTCCCTCGCTGACCGCGGGTCCCTCCCTCTCCTTGGCCCACATGTCGGTTGCTCGGGACGTTGCGATGCCGATGTTTCCCTTGCGTGTGTCGCCGCTGCGTATTTTCTACAGTATGTTGGGGCACGCTGGGTATTTCACGTACGTTGCACTGTTCGTGATGTCAGGCAGAATTCGGGCCCGATTTCTCCGTCCGAGGTGGCCTCCCTCCATTCGTCGACAGGTACGTTGCACTGTGCTGGTAGTCAGAAGGCCCGATTTCGCGTCTCGCTGGCGGCTCGCCATTGGTTGCGAGTGGTTACCGACCTAAATACAGTGTCATGGAACGGGGTATATAGGCTGTTTTCTGAATCGGATGGTTACTGCAGCTCTCATTTCCCCCCTTTCCTTCTTCCTCCCTGTTCTTGCTCCGCTGTGCTTTTCTCGAGCTTCACCGTGTTCGTTTGCTGTTCCTCCGGCCACGTTTGTTCCCGTTGAGATCAGGTTGGGTATTCTGAACGTGTCTTGCTCTCTCTGTTTTTCGTCGTTTTTTGTTCATGTTGTTTACCATGTGCTGGATTCGTGTTCGTTGTTTGTTTGTTTGTTGCTATGTTGTTTGTTCTTTTTGTTTTCTGGGTTTCTCATCTTTGTTTCCTGTTTGTTGCTCTGTTTTTTCACAGGTCACGGTTTTCTTCTTCGGGTTGCGGTGCAGGATGTGCCGGGTCTTGATTCCTCTTCGTCGGCGCCAACTTTTGTTCATGTATGGATCAACCATGCTTTTGATGTACCTAATCTAATGGTATGTTTTATTCATTGGTTCCCCGGTTCGTGTTTTCGTATTTCCATGACTGTTTGTTGATTGTTTTGACACAATTTTGGTTTTGCAGATCGGTTTGTTGCTATTTTCATTTTATATTCTTGTTGTTTGGTTTCTTTCATGTTTTTATATTAGTTTTATGACCGCTTTTGTTTTTTTCTTTGCATGGCATTCTCTTACTCGGGAATATCTCATGCGTGGGTGTTTTTTTTCCTTTTTGGCTTCGTGTTTATGTCATTTCTGTGATGAGTTATTCTGGTTGGTGGGTGTTGTCGTCTCCCCGTTGGAGCTGGCCGGCTTACTGGTCGGTTGGAGCTGGTCGACTTAGTGGTCAGTTGTTCTTCCGGTTCAAGTCGGTTCTGTTGAGATTAGTTTGTGCTTTCTTGCCGTGTTAATCTGTTTGTCTTTGCTTATTTGTTTATCTTGCTGGTCATGTGCTGGATCCGTATTATTTAGTTGTTCGTTGCTTTTGCGCTACCTCTTTTCCCAATCTTTTTTTTGCAGTTCGGTTTCTTATTAGGGAATATCTCAGACGTGTGTGTTTTTGTTTTGGGTTCCGGTTATTTAGGTGGTGAGTTATCCTGGTTGGTGGGCGTTGCCGGTTCCCCGTTGGAGCTGGTCGGCTTAGTGGTCTGTTGTTCTTACCGTTAAGGTTGGTTACGTTGAGATTAGTTTGTGTTTTTCTGCCGTGTTAATCTGTTTGTTCTTCCTTATTTGTTTATCTTGCTGGTCGTGTGATGGATCCGTATTATTTAGTAGTTTATTGCTGTGCCTTTGTATCTGTTTTCCGTTATTATTTATTTTCTGTTGTCTCTGTTTGTTCGCAGGTCGTCGGTTTATTGGTTTGCCATTCTTTTGGTTAACGTCGGATTTTCAGATCTGGTTGTTTTTTGTTCCCCTGTTTTCTCTCTGTACTTTGTTCCTGTCGCTTCTCGTGTGGTGGATACGTGCTGTTTAATGTTTGTTACTTTTGCGGTGCACACGGGTCGTCCTTTTTATTCGGTTTTTTCTTCCTTTGATTTTCGAGACGGTATCGCTCTCGTGTCACTTTCGTTTTTTTTCCCGTCTTGATTTGTTTCCTTATTTTATTTGTTTATATGTGCGGGTTTCTTTTTGTTTTGGGGGAGCTGTTATTTTACTTCGTCTTATTTCTTCCTTTTCCTGATTTTCTTTGGAATATTTTTTGTTGGTTCGTTGGTTGAAGAGGTTCTTGGATAGCGACACGGAATATGTTTATTTTAGGCCATCTGACATCATAGCTTTGCCAGTGATACGGAGTAGGTCAGTCCTGCCGACTCCCTGGAGTCGACAGCCTGGAGTCGACGGGATGGACGAGTAGTGAGACGGAGAAGGTCAGTCCTGCCGACTCGCTGTATTCGGCGGAAAGGAGTCGGCGGGGTCGACGAGCAGTGAGACTGAGAAGGTCATGCCGACGCCACCACCACCACCATATCTTCGTCTGAATGTATTTTCATGCCATGTATCCTAAACCATCTTTGATCAACCATTTTTAAGTCGGTTGGAAGATTGTTGTTAGTGCGCTCCATCAACCTTTATCAACTGTTTTAAATGTTAAGAAAGAAAACCCGTGTGTGCGTTACTGAATCCAACTCGATTTGCCAATTGTCCGCCTGAGCCCGAGGATGTCTTTGAGCCGGCTTGACAGATGGAATGTCTGTTGAGTCGGCGAGAGTCCGTGATGGAACATCGTTGTGAAGACGACTTTCATGTGAGGAACCGGAACAGCACCAACAGTCCGACGGCTTAAGAATACCGTCTCAGTACATGTCATTCCGTGAGGTGATTTCTTTTATTCGTGCCGATTTCCGTCCTAGGTCTGGTTTGTGCTGTCTACTTACTTGGGCTTTGTGTATACGATTGGGGTTACAAAGGTTATTGATGGACATGTAACAGATGAATGAGGGTATGAAGATGAATAGTTTGATCGATATTTTACACATTGTCACCTTCGAGGAATGTGATTTTTACTTCCGTTATCTCTATGAATGCGAATATTTTCTTGTCGTTGCGTGCCGACTCCCGGGACTCGACCAGTAACCTCAGTGGGACGGAGAAGGTCAGGCCTGCCGACTCCCGGGACTACAACCATAGAAACAACACGAAAAAAAAAAATCTAAATCAATGAGACCAACATATCGAAACAATCGTATGACGGCGAGTAGGAAGCCGGATACCTGGTGTCGAGGATATAAGATACGGATATCCTGACATATGATAAATGCGGCCCAACATGGAGAAGGCCTAACAAGGCGACTTAACGTTTTGAGTCGCACAAGGACTCCACGAACCGACTTGTAATAGAAACCCTAGTTTGTATCCTACTAGGATACCACATGTAAGCCTGCCCCTTCCACCTATATAAGGAGGGGCAAGGTGCACCAAAAGCTCTCAGATCTCAATAGACTAGAGACAACAAAACATAGAGAGAGCCGCCTCATAGGCGACTCGCTCATCGGCATGCGGAATAAGATCTAGCCACAAACAGCATGTAGGGCTTTTACCGGACGATGTTTTCCGGGGCCTGAAGCTGTATAAACCTTTCTCTCGCGTGCGAACCCACCTGATGATCTCCGCGCGTACCTAATCCCACACTCATGAAGTTATCTAGAGATGACATCTGCCGTGACAAACCCACGACAGTTGGCGCCCACCGTGGGGCTTGTGCGTGCGGATTCAGATTTCGATGGGTCCCATCTTCATCAACAATCTTCATCAACAGCGGCGACTTGGTCGCCACAACATGTCCACGTCCAAAAGCTCGACACCAGCATTGCCTCGCGCATGCAGTCATGGGTCGGCCATCAAATCGCACAGGCGACTGAGGAAAATTCTCCTACGATCTGAGGCGATCTGGCGAGAACTCGTTTTTGTCCCGAAGAGGTAGGGCAACGCGGTTTCAGCCATGCCCCTGAAGATGACCTACGCAAAAAGCAATCAGCAGCCAGCACGAGATCAAGTCCCGATGCATCGGGAACCAGGTTTGGTGCGCGGCTGGACTACTCTTCATCGACAACATAAGCCTGGAGGCTTGGCATTTACCTTGCCTCTCGTGAGCTTCAAAAAGTTATGCAGATCAGATGCAATGATCAGTTGGACTCCAGCAGCAATACGCATAGCGGCTTCCGATCTGATTCCAAATTGGAAAAGAAAAGGTGTACCAGTACTAGTCGGAGCCGGATCAAGAAAATAATCAAAGAAAAAAGAGGAAAGTTTTCGTTAGCATACTGGAGTACGGAAGGCACGATCGTTTCAAGTTTCAAGGACAAAGACCACGTACACAATTTGGTAAAAAGAGATAAATTAATTATTTGGCTTGCATGGAGGTCAGCATATGCGAGCCCTTAATGGAACGTGTACATGGAGCGCGCTGACAGCCGGATCAGGAGGACTTGGACGACTTCAACGGTTCAACATCATCGGCGGTCGCGGCTCAGGCAGTGATCCTCAACACGTACGTCAAACACTGCAGGGCGGCAGAAACTTCCGTGTTACAACTGTCACCGACACCGTCTTAGAAATATTATCAACGATCTTCGTCAGCGGCTCGCGTACTGCAGCAAGCTTCACGTCTAGGCGAGTTCGTGTATCCAAACCAAAATCCGGTTTCGAAATCAATCTCATCGACTGGCAAAAGACAAAATCAGGCTCCATCGACAATGCAGTCAAGCAAGATATATCGCCATCTTATGATGGCCCATACAGGTTTCACTCAGCCTCAACTCACTTGGCCACCATTGACGACATCAACAACGTCGGCAACTCGCCGTATTAGCGCTCGATTGGGGGCTCAACAACACCGTCCTGGTGTGCACAGAAGATCATGTCTACAGAATCAAGAATTATCGGCAAATTTCACGATCCGGCGCGGTCGGTGGAGACCATGGCGTCATTATCAAACAAATTCGCGTAGGTATGGCTTCTGCATCGCTAGCAAGCTCACACGTACGGCTCAACAATCAGATTCATCTATCATCTGCACTCAATCATTACAAGGCCGTATGCATGGTTTCGATTGGCTCGGCGGAGTTTTTTACAGCAGAATTCGTCAAAGAAAGAATAAAAAGGAGCACTTCGAATTGGATCATGATTTGGCTGCCATATTAGATCGCCGCCCCTTGTCCTGTCCATGCGACTCAAAAGAAGTAAATTATCAGTTACTACCTCCCATGCTATACTATACTTTGACTCGTACATGGATCGAGGAAAAGATGATCAAGGAAGAAATAAGCACCCGGAGCTGCTAGCTTGGATAAGTATGTTGCATGGACATCACGTGCATGCATGGATTTCACATGCAAGGCAACGTACAAACTATATTTGGTTCAGATTCCAATAAAAAAAAAGGAAAGGAGGGAAGGCGCGGTCAGCTCAGGTCATTAGCAGGTGACCGCAAAAATCACAGCCATCGTCTACTCGCCGCGGGCGACTCCCGCTCCATCCTAAGCTTCATCAGCTTCGTCGCGGCTGGCTTCATCAACATTGCGATCCAGCGACTTCAGCCGCGCAACTGGACGAGGCGATTCAATGATTCGATCACCCGGATAGAGAGATTGTACTACTGAAGTACTGGATCAACAGATTCAAGACTGTCATCAACAATGGTGTGGCTGCATCGCCACAACATCCAACCCAGCGGCTCGAAGCGCGGTACGGCATAAGTCGCTGTCTTTGGCAAGCTCGCGCATGGCGAGTCGCACGTCGTAATATTCATCTAACACCTGGAGTCATAAGCCGCCACATGTTAATTCAAAGAATCAAGAAGAGAAGGGCGTGCAAAAGGAGCGCTCAGTTCAAAGCAAAATTAATCACGGCTGTTGCCGATTCCAGTCATTGGCGACTCAAACAGTCCGACGACCTCGACACAGATGTACACCCGGATCAACAGCATGAGCCGCACTGTGTTTAAGGGTACGTCCATCGACATAGGCCGCGCAGCAGGCATGAGAAGTCACGAGTCTGAGAAAGGAAAAACAAGTTGGCGACTCAACGCATGTGGAAGTCTAAAAGAAATATATCAATGGAAAATAACAATGCACGTGGACCAAGGCATAATTCCCAAGAAGGCCAAAGTGATTTGAGTTGCCAGCTTGCCACAATGCTGCATGAGTTTTACGTGAGCAACAGCCAAAGAGAAAATCTAATCGTGCAATTCAAAGCAGCTCAAACCATCAGCGGTTGCAAGATCAGCAGCACCATCATAAGTTCGCCGTGGCCAATTTCGACCACACCGTTGGCAACGACTTTTAGCGCACAACGATTTTGACCTCACATCGCGATCCTACCGCGTTGTCAACGTCAGGAAAAACAAGCTAAGTTGCTATCATGCTCAAATTTCACAGATTTTTATCAGCTAAGATTAATTTTCACCTTCGAGTAAATCTCGGGGGCTGCATATCTAGTTTATGCGGCTTATTATCAATATCTCTGCGATTCAAATTATATCATGCCACAGATTTTAAATTCAGATCATTTTGAATGCCGAATTACATCTACCTCTTAAAGTAGAGTCTTACAACCCGAATGGGATTTATTAAATTTGAGTTCTTTATAGCTCGCACTATATTTATCAAAATCTAGATGCATATTGCTAACTACATCTATCAAGGTTGAGCTCTTTTTATAACTCGCATGATTCATTGAATAATCAGCTTTTATTTACATCCGCAAACGGATTTCTTAATATACCAATGTCCACCATCACATATTCAAGCATTGATATGTGGGGGCTCATTATATCATTTCATGATTTATCATTATATCATCTTGTGAGTCCCCTAGTGATTTACTTTCATATCATTTTATGAGTCGCATACAGCTCATCATTATATCAGTTTGCGAGTCACTAACGAATCATCATCTTATCGATATTTGAGTTAAACAGGTGACTCGTTGTATCAATCCTTGGGTCAAATTAGTGACCCGTGGTATCACATTTGCAGCTAATCAGAGTTGGTTATCATCAAAGCTATTCAGAGCTATCGTCACAGCTATTGCAGCTGCTTATATCAAAAGTCGACTGCCGCCTACGTGCGGTCGCACATCAGGATTGTGAAATAAAGCGGGCACCACCGGTATCCGGGGGTTTGTCATTTCGCCTCAATTTGAGTCGCTGAGCCTTTATTTCACTAATCTCTGGGTTTCATGGGGGCTTTGTAGCTTTATAAGCTCGGCTTATTCTCATGGAATCGCTCTTTGTGGCAAAATTATCCTGGTTATTCTCGCCTTAAGTCAGAAGTATCTTTGCACTATGCGGCCAAAGTACTGGGGGCGGCGTCAATCGAGCTTGATTGCCTATCATGGCCGCTCTCGACCCTGAACACGCGTTTTTACCTGGGAAATACTGAGCCGTGCGAAGACCTACTTAACGGTAATAGAGATAATTCAGAAGGACTAAAGTACCCGCGTGTGGCGTCAATCGAGTCTGAATGCCTATCATGGCCGTTCTCGACCCTGAACACACATTAGATTTGGGAAATACTGAGTCAAGTACCATATGCTATCATGCATCGTACAATTTGCTATCATGCCTATCAGGCAACCATTTGCTATCATGCAAAATACAGATTGCTATCATGCAAAGTGCCATATGCTATCATGCGAAGTACTAAAGTTTTATCAGATTTATTACCAGCCGTCAAGTTTAAAATATTATCATCATGTTCTCAATTGCTTCCTCGGGGGCTTTGCCTTTTGAATTACAGGAACCTATATCTCAGGCACATGAGTTTGAGCTGGCACAACCAGATTTTTCAATGATTGGGATGATCATCTTCATTGACATTGGCTATTGAAGCCACCATTGTTGACATAATTACAGCCGCAACAAATGGAATCCTTAAGGATAAGTTCTTTATTTATCTTCACAGTATTGATCAGAATTATTATTTTTCTTTATAGCGGCTGAGATAATATTTCACAGTTTGGAGTTATAAAAGTGGCATCGCCCTACTCCAGATATTATTATTTTCTTGAAGCAACAATTTGTTTCAGGATTGTTGCAGGATTAAATTGCAAAAGGAGAAGATATATATGACATCAAGCAAGATGGCAAAAGCATACCTACTTAATGCCCGGGCTAGAACAATCAAGTTTTTGACTAATTGAAGAATTATTTGAGTCTCGAGCCACATGATTAATCATACAACTCGACCCTCGGGGGCAACATATCCACCAGCCTCACAGCTGCAAGATACAAAATATTTATTTACCAAGTCAAACCAGTGACTCGGAGAGCTTTCAAGTCAAATCAGCGCGGCCATGGGTACTGGTGTACTTCTCGTCAGCGGCTAAGCCAGCATCTACTACAATTTCTATGAAGATTGCGGGAATATTCCAGTGCTAAGCTCGGGCTTCGACAACAAATTCTGATCCTCATTTGCTGCAGTCGAAATCAGGCTCCAATGACAACTAGGCGGAGTATCAGGCACACTGCACATATACATCGATTTTTGCAGCAAGTAAGGCAAAGAAAAGGAATTGCTCACCTCGTTTGCTCGTTTGCAAGACTTGCCAAGCAAAGCAAAGGAGTACTATTTGGAATAAGTGTATGTGCAAGCAGCATGCAGAGCTACAGGCTGGTCACGTTAAAACAAAAGAGAAAAATCAAATCAAAGACTAGCTAGCCATACTGGCTATTCGTACGTGCATATTTTTACGTACTGGAAGGCAACGGGTGCAGCTCCAACAAGCCACCTACCCCCTCAGCATCATGACATACTCTTTGGATGACAGTAACAACGCGGCTTGATGACCCATCAATTTCGACGGTGCGTACCCGGCGATTATGCACATGCATACAACTCAGGGCATCAAATACCTTAAACAAACTCAAGAGCTCGTGACCTGCCTGTCACTTCGTGAGTCGCCGGCATCAATGTCCATAATTCAGCAATATCAATGTCGTTGCTCGGCAGCATCAACAACATGGCCACTGATTTACCGAGGCTTGAATCGAAGATGTGTCCATTCGGCAAAAAGCAGTTTACAGGGGCGAGGCCAAGTTAACATTTAAGGCGTGCATATTCAAGTCAAGGATTCAGCTACAACGCCACTCATTCATGCACGTACTCTTCAAATCTCTGGTCAGCTCTGCTTCATGTGAAAAAACAGCATGTGTAGCATGTTCTGGCGAGTCGAATCTGCTGAACACCATGCGACTTAGTATTTTTGGGCAGTCTACATCAACGTTCTGCTGGATGGAACGATGGGTTCATTGCATATAATTCGGAGGTCTCTACATCAACTCTCCAGCTACCTCATGAGCCGCTAGACTCGACGTTCAAGATACAACATGGCCAAACAATCATCGGCGACCCTGTGCACCTACATCAATAGCTTGGCAAGCTTATATGCTTGTAGCTCGCCAGATACCTCGTGAGTCGCCAGCCTCGATGTCTATGACACAGCATCAACAAACATCAGTGGCGACTCAACGCTTCTACATCAGCGGATCAATAAGCCGCAACGCTTGCGACTCATCACCATCGATGTCCAGAACTCGACAACGTCAACATCGCCACATCGGTAACACCTACAAACTCGAAAGTGATTCCGCGACTCAACAGCTTCTATGCTTGCGACTTAGTGGCATCGACATCAATGATTTGTCAAGCTTAATGTTCGCGAGTCAACTCCACTACTTCAACAACTCGGCATGAGCCTCTTGTCCCAGGAAGACAATATCATCATCAAATCAAGACCTTCCGCCCGACTCTTCAAGTCAACCAAAAGCTCGGGGGCTACTATCGAGGATATAAGATACGGATATCCTAACATATGCGGCCCAACATGGAGAAGGCCTAACAAGGCGACTTAACGTTTTGAGTCACACAAGGACTCCACGAACCAACTTGTAATAGAAACCCTAGTTTGTATCCTACTAGGATACCACATGTAAGCCTGCCCCTTCCACCTATATAAGGAGGGGCAAGGCGCACCAAAAGCTCTCAGATCTCAATAGACTAGAGACAACAAAACATAGAGAGAGCCGCCTCATAGGCGACTCGCTCATCGGCATGCGGAATAAGATCTAGCCACAAACAGCATGTAGGGCTTTTACCGGACGATGTTTCCCGGGGTCTGAAGCTGTATAAATCTTTCTCTCGCGTGCGAACCCACCTCGATGATCTCCGCGCGTACCTAATCCCACACTCATGAAGTTATCTAGAGATGACATCTGCCGTGACAAACCCACGACACTTGGATTATCTGGAGTCGGCGGGATTGGCTCTCTTTTTCGGTGTTCAGTCCTGCCGACTAGCTGGATTCGCTGGAGTCGGAGCAGTGAGACGTAAAATGCCAGTCCTGCCGACTCCCGGGACTCGACCCTACCAACAAAAAACCTATAACAATCTTGCTGTCGATTCGTTTATCGTCTTCCAATGAACGTGGTCGAGGGAGATCTTTCGTCGGCCGTCCTCTACGATCGGAACACAGACAGATGACGGGACATTTTCACACGGATTCGTGTAATTTCGTGCAGACGGTTCCATCGTCTAAATACCCAATTATCTTTTCGTGTCCTGGGCTTTGTATTAGAAGGTGAAATTAAGTAAAAACACACTACTAGGATTCAAACAAAGTGCCAGCCGGCTCGCCAAACACTTCAAAGACATGCGGTCGTTTTTCCAAGGACGTGGTGGCTATTTCCCATCGTTATGATGCCTGTTTGAGATGACAGGATCAAAAGGAGGAGAATAATGCACGTCGAAGAGGAACCAGGCAAAACAATGTGATCTGTAGTATCGAAACACTTGTCACGGCGACTTCAGGGAGCCGACAGGCTCAGACAACACATTAAGACAGAGATGCCCATATCGGTCGAGCAGAATCCAACCGGACGACAGATGGCCATATGGGGCAGTGGGAATGTAGAAAATCAGAATTCAGCCGGCTTCCTGGATGCGGCAGATACACGATACAGGTTACTTATGAGCGTCCGATGACAGCATTTTTTGTTGCGGCTGTACCTTATCATTCAGGATGTGGGTGGAGTTCATTCTGCCATTTGAGTGGATAGAGGACGTTAGACCGGCGGACACTGGCGATCATTGAGTCGGCAAGCGTCCCCCTTCGTTACGAGAGATGAGAGGTCGATATGTTGGATGAGAATCCGGCTTAAGATCTTCGTGTAATGCGTTCATTAAAGTGGGACCACTTCTAGATTGACGTGATAACTTGCTGTCTGGGTTGGTTCATGAACCTTTCCCACGATCGTGCAACCATTTAACTCTCCTATCAACCCTTTGTATACCCCCTACAGCTTCGTTAGGTCGGCGTCAGATCCTTTTTGCAATATTAAATCGTGATTACGATCGTGAACGTGGTCATAGTCGTAGATGCTCTCATATTGGTATGTCTTAAACGTTTATTCGTCCGCTCTCTCACTCCTTTGCTAGATTTCATCGCAGTCGTAGATGCTCTCATATTGGTATGTCTTCTGCGTTTGGATTAGAGATTGTGCTTGGTGATGACTGGATGCTGGATCATACTTACCGTCTTCCCGCCGAGATGCTGCGTATCATTGTCTCTTTGCTTCCCACTAAGTTCGCCTTGCGGACGACCGTTCTTTCTCGGCGGTGGCGGCCCATCTGGTGTTCAGTCCCTCTCAATCTTACCATTGATTTCCGACTTTGTGACGAGGATAGTGAACGTATAAGAGCTGTTTCGCAGATACTCGCGTCCCACCCTGGCCCTTCCAAGCGGTTCTCCGTAGGCATTTTCCGCCGTGACGAGGACCTCTCTTGTTGTTGCCACACAGGGCATGCCTAGCTACTCTCTCTCTCTCAGCTCACGGACAGGACAGAGGAGGAAGAAGGAGTTGGACAGTGGACACAGATTTTCCCGGCCGGCGCACTGACGCCGCCGTGGGCGCACCAACGCCCAAGTCTTTTTGATCTTTGCACTGGCTACATGATGCCCAACTCGGTTGCTCTACACTCTGATTATGACTGGCTTTTATGGCCGGCGGCAACACAGCAGCCACTCACCCACGCACGCGCACGCGCTCACCACGCCGTCCACTAAGCTAGCCACTAACTGCACGATCCGCTTCAACAGATCGACAACGGCAAGTTAGCTACGACTAATTCCACGCACACACGCATCACACAACGCACACAACGTGGCTTATCCTAACATTCTCCCCCCTAAGCCACGACCTCGAGAAGGACTGGCTCATCGTCGACGTCGTCGCCATGGCCGCCGCTACGGCCTACACCACGCTTGACGCTGCCTCCATCCTCTTTTCGGCGCACTGACGCCTCTTCTTTCTTCACTCGAGCTCCAACTCAATGCCACGATGGAGTACACAGGGAGGGGTCTTCTAGCCGCTCTAGCGCGCACTCACGACACCACGGCCGCGCACTGGACGCGCACTGACGCAGTCCACGCACCCACTCCGCCATGATCCGCATGCCCCAGCTTGCGCACGTGACGTGCTCCAACGCTATCAACGCGGCCGGCCTGCTGACGGACCAAGTCTTCTCCTTCCTCGGCGACACACGCCGCGCTCCACACGCCTCCAGCTCACGCCCATGCCGCGCACTGACGCAGGCAACGTGGCCAGCCCGGCGCGCCCAGGACGCGGTCTTCTTCCTCGGCAACAAACGCCGAGCTCCTCCGCCGGCGACACACGCCGGACGTTTCGGCTACGGCCGTCGCATGGCGCCGCTACGGCCTCCGTGGCCGCGCAGCTCCTCCACGCCGCCGCCATGCCGCGCCACTACGCAGGTCCGCCGCGGCCTCCGCGCTCGCCGCACATACGTCGTCACCTCGCCGCCTCCGTGTCCGCCGTGCTTGTCGCGGACTGACCGCACGCCACAGCCACGCCTCGGATCGACAAGGCTCTGATACCAAATGTTGTTGCCACACAGGGCATGCCTAGCTACTCTCTCTCTCTCAGCTCATGGACAGGACAGAGGAGGAAGAAGGAGTTGGACAGTGGACACAGATTTTCCCGGCCGGCGCACTGACGCCACCGTGGGCGCACCAACGCCCAAGTCTTTTTGATCTTTGCACTGGCTACATGATGCCCAACTCGGTTGCTCTACACTCTGATTATGCCTGGCTTTTATGGCCGGCGGCAACACAGCAGCCACTCACCCATGCACGCGCACGCGCTCACCACGCCGTCCACTAAGCTAGCCACTAACTGCACGATCCGCTCCAACAGATCGACAACGGCAAGTTAGCTACGACTAATTCCACGCACACACGCATCACACAACGCACACAACGTGGCTTATCCTAACATCTCTAACATGGTGGATGGTTGGTTCCTATCCCCCGCGTTAGATGATCTCGAGATGTTGGAGTTTGTGGGTGGACGGGCGCTACCACAGTTACCGTCCTCCGTGATGCGCTTTGCGGCCACGTTGCAGAGTTTTAGTTTAGGGAATTGCTGTTTTCACTGTATCGATGTAACCCTGTACGTATTCTTCCCCGTCTTACAAAGCTCGTCCTTTATGAGGTTTGTATCACGAGTACGTACATGGGGCATCTACTCGTCGGATGTATTGTTTTAGAGGCTCTTCAGCTTGAGTATGTTTATGGCATTACTACCCTCCATATCGCTTCAGCGAGTGTTCGGATGATTGGTCTGTCTTGCTGGTGTAACAGTAGACCGTTTGAGGCGATTCATGATGTGGTTATTGGGAATGTGCCTTGTCTCGAAAAGTTGATCCTTGATCCACTGGGTCCAACATCAATAGAAGTCACTGGTGCGCCGAGACTAACGGTTATGGGGTACGTGTCCACCGAGTTCTCCCATGTGGTTCTTGGCCCTGTGATTATTGAGGTTTAGTAATCAACTATCCGTTTCTTCTTTCACTTATTTGTTCTTATTTTTCTTATATATGTTTTTTCTCTGTCGGCTGACAATCTGTACTATTTTCTTGCTGCGTCTTCGCTGGCTTACCAGAGAATGCTCCCTATCAATTTGTCCGTGTCTTTACACGGGGTGAAGATATTGGCGGTGAATTCTAATGGTCCGAATCTGCTGGGCGTTATCCGATTCCTTAAATGTTTTCCTTTCACGGAGAAGCTTTACGTCCAGGTGAGGGTCTCTGATCTAAATTTTTTACGTGACGGTGCATTAGGACAGAGAAGCCAACGCGTTAAGACGGAACCTGGAGTCGGTAGGGTCGGGCGGTGCATTAAGACGGGAACGTGGAGTTGGCGGGGTCGGGTTGTGCATTAAGACGGGAACTCAGTTCCCTGGAGTTGGCATGGGCAGCGATTCGATATATTTGTGCGCGTATTTAGCTTCGGGTAGTCGCTTCGCGTTACCGTTATCAGATCTACGAGGTTGTATTTTTTTCGTTCTCTTCTTATGTTGACTCCATGAATTCGGCGTCATTGGACGGTGCATTAGGACAGAGAAGCCAACGCATTAAGACGGAACCTGGAGTCGGCAGGGTCGGGCGGTACATTAAGACGGGAACGTGGAGTTGGCGGGGTCGGGTTGTGCATTAAGACGGGAACCTGGAGTCGGCGGGTGCACCGAAAACACGTCACGGATAATGGCTACTACTCTCGAATCGTCTGCCCACACACGAATCTCTTGTGCGGGGGATTAACGAAGCTGAGCGCACTTTTAGCCAGCTTCCCACACGCCATTAAAGAAAGGGTCAGTCAGCTTGCGAAACGCTTTCGACAGCAAATTTATTTCTGCACACACAAAGGCGGTCGTACACACGTTCGCCAGACGGTTCAGTAGTAACATCATTTCCACCCTATCCCTTCCGGCTTCACCTTCCTTATCCCAACCCCATGGATGGAGGGGCTGGCTCATTGGTGTGAGGATTCACATTGTAGCTTGCGTTATATGTTGTTTTTCACGTGTCTTGTGAGACCATGGATCGTTATTTATTTACGTTCGTCTTTACATGCACCATAATAGCTTTATTTATTTTATTCTGTTCTTTGCAAAGACTACCTCTGACGGTTCATTTCACGAATGTTAGACCCGCCGTTTCCAAGGAGTCGATGAGATGGATACACAGTCAGATGGAGAAGGCCAACCCCGCCGACTCCAGGGAGTCGGCTGGGTGGTACTCGACTGTACATATGGATATATGTTTTTGTAACCGCTAATTATTATCATTGTGTATGACGTGTCATCAACAATGCTACATGTGTTTATTACACGTGTTTTTGTAACCACGGCCCTCCATCATCGTTAGTTACTATGCCACGTACGCAAGATATCTATGATAGTACAGTACGAAATATCTCGGTAAACCGTGTTCATTAGTTAGTGGGATTACTTACGTTTATCCAGGGTGTCTATTTAGGATTTTGTTTACTTAGTTTGTAGACATGTCGACGCTAAGGCGCGAAGCCGGTGTGACGATAGAATGGAGAAGAAGGTGGTCGGTTTACGAATCTCATGGCATTGTTGTTATCTTGCAGGTATCAGAACATGTGATGACAACGGAGGTGTTACCGGCATTAATCATGGAAGGGTCCATCCAGTGCCTCGACTTTCACCTCAGAGAAATTTGTTTCAATGATTACCGTGCCACAATGTTTGATGAAAGGTTCATCGATTTTTTTCTTCTAAACGCTAGGGTGTTGAAGCTCATGAGGATTGGCGTACTCTTTGCGCGCCGAGATCGGTGGTGGTGTACCCAGGTGCTAAGATTAGAGCGGTGCATGAGGGGTTCTCCAAACGCTGAGATACGTTTTGGTTCACGATATAATTTCGATAGATTCGGGGTTGGAGGTGTTACGCCAGTTATGCACGACCTTTCGGTGGATGATTCCTTTGCTGCTTCATTTTAACTCTGGGGATAGTAGGATGGTAGGAATTGTTGGACTGTAAATAGAATGACCGTTAATTATGTATTTATTTTCTATTGCTTCAGCTATATGATCAGTGCTATGTCTATTTTGAATGTTGTTGTTATTTTTAACGGTAGGTGATATTAAGACGGTTTTTTCATTTGGTGCGTGTTGGTGCCGTCCGGCTTTACAGTTGTAATCGCAACGAACTTCGCTACTCGTGTGTTCGATCCGTGTTCTTTTGTTGTTCTTTGCTTTTGTAGTATAGTCCTGTGGTCGTTAATTTTTTTGGGGTCTTATTTTGTCTTGCTTCTTGCGCTTGGATTGTTATCTGCCTCTGACCAGCCTTGCCGCTTAGGTGATCCATCATCTTACGACTAAAGTTCATCGGTGACGTCTTGAGACAGAGTAGAGCAGAGAAAATTAGGTGTTCAAACATCCTCTCTAACCCGGCGCATCGTTTCTCTTGCGTGAGACCGAACCTGCGAGATAGTTATAGGCATGGAAGGATAGTGGAGATGGATGTAATGGGGAAAACCAAAAGGTTGACGAGCCTTGAAGCTACCGTGTCAATACGAATCCAGAAATGACCGGTCTTTGTTGCGAATCTCCCTCTCCAGTGGAAACAGTTTTGCCGTGAGTCCTTTTTCGTATGAGGTTGTGGAAACGTGGAGTCGGCAAGGTGGAGTCGGCACTATCGAGTCGTAGCGTGGAACGTTTAGCCATTGAGTCGTCATGCTTAAGCTGACGTAAGCGATGGTATGAACCGCGCTATGTTACTGACAGGAAACGGTTGGACAGAGGATTAGACCTACCCCTGTAACACCCCAAATTTTGGAACTAAGAAAAACTTAGTTTTACAAGACCCAAAATTCAGAACCAACAAAAACTTTTTAAAATGCTTCACTAATGGTTGTGGTTTCCTTCCCATTGCTCTGTTTGACCTTGTGTGACTTGTTGTTTGACCCATAAATATTAACCTAAGGACCTCAACCAAGGTAAAAATATATTTAACCTTGGTGATCATGTCATGACAAGATGAATAATCCATATACCTTTCCCAAATCTTATTTTGGCCAAATTCCATTTCAATGATACTTGGTTTAGCAACAACCAAAATACCCATTATTTGAGAAATTAAAAGTATTTCCAAAATTATGTGTTTCCAAAAATATGGAGATCTATATTGCTATCTCCTACCTACTTCTTCAACCTTGATATTTTGCATGTATGTACAACTCCTATTTTATAAACTCCTATTTTCACTCCTTTTGAAAACAATAAAAGTAGGAAGTATACTACCCATATATTTTAGCCACCCTTTTTGAAAAATATCACATTATTGAGTTAAGCTTGTTTCAACATTATTCTTGTCATGATGATACTTGATCACCATCCCACCATCTATCTGAGTGTTTGAAAATTGGTTGAAAACTTTTATTGTTTACTTGTTTAACTTATGTTGGTCTTGCCTGTTTGTTGACCTTGTTGTGTATGTGCCTTCTTGTCTGAATTTTATTTCCTTATGATTGTTGCTTGCTTGTGTGATTAATTATTCAATTGTGCTTGAACATAGAATTGAAACACACTTAACAACAATTTGGAATGTGACTTAAATTAAAACAAGACCTCTAAAATTATTCACACACTTAAAATAAAATCCTAATTAAAAGAAATGATCTTATTTAATTTCTCTCTCTGCCCATTTCTCTATTTTGTTATAATAATTATATTTTCTTTCTCAAAATTCCAGGAACACGATGAAATAATACTCATCTCACTCTCATCCTCAAAAATATATTTTTTTCAGGTTAAAAAGACATTTCAATTTATAAAATTCAATTCTTTCTTGCACCTCCGGGGCATCTTGAAAACCCTATTTCTAAACACTCTAAAAATCCAGGAAAAATGCAGGAGTCTTCTTACACACTTACAAAGCCAACCATGAAATTAAATCACCAAAATTCAATTTGGTTTGGGCATTCTGTCGACCACCTTGAGGGCAGGAAACACAAATTCTCAAACCTGTTCAAATTCAATAAAATTCAGCTGAAATTCTTGCACCCTCTTCTCCCTCACACCCCTGCTACCCTGCACACTCAAGTGACGGCCGTTTGGCTGCTTCCTATTGGATTTTTCCTACTGGCACCATCTTCTTCTCCCCTCTCTTCTCGGACACATGTGGGCAGGAAGAAGGCGGCCGGGCAGCAGCCCGTGAGCACGCCACTGTGCTCTCCTGCACCACCTCTCTCCCCATTGGTCGAAGCCACGCGCGCAGATACACTCTTCTGCCCGTATCTCGCACGCCCAACCCGAGCACGCTGTGTCCGTGGCCACGACGGCGTTCCTCGACGACCTCTGCACTCCTGTCAGCGCCGCGCTGCCTAGCCACTCCCCAGCCCCACCGTGACCTCCCAGACAACCCCTCTCTCCCTATCCTGCACCCCAGCACCGCACCGTCCACCCAATCGCCCCCGGTCTTTCTGTCGAGCACCTGGCGAGCGGCATCAGACCCGCCTGGGTGCAGACTGAGGCAACGGCTCCGTGCCATCCGCGTGCGTCCAACGCTCGCCTCTGCATGAGAAGAACGTGTGCCGCCGCCTGGCACGGCCAATCACTCATTGGTGCACTCCCCTGCTTGCGTCCGTGCACGCCATGCACCGTGGACCGGTGTCCACCCCTTTATATTCCCCGGCCTCTCTTCCGCACCTCCCCTTGCCATTTCGACTCCCGCACCACTCCTCTGCCACCCCGAGGGACGAGAGCGAGATGTCGCATGCTCTAGCTCGGCGGAGCTAGAGTTGTTCTTCCTCTCGGCTGCCACCTTGCCGGGAAGGTTGCGAGCGGCTCCGTCAACCATTCCTCTCACTCTCTGCACCTTTGTGCTCTCCTCATCGAGCTCTCTCTCACCGTGCCCTTCTCTTTCCCAGGAGACGTCGGAGCTGTCGTTGCCGTTTCGGGCCGACCTCGGACGACCTCGACGTTCCCGCCTTTTCCGAGCCTGCCGCCAAGATCTTCTTCCACCGCCGTCATCCCCGAGCCCTCCTCACCTCAAATCCATCATCGCCGTCGCTCTGAAGCCGCCCTAGGTGAGGACTCCGTCATCGCCCTGCTCCCTGCCCGCTCCGTTCGTCGCGTGCGCGATGAGAGGAAGACGATGGCGTCGTAACGCTTCGCCTCGCGCACATGGGCCGCTGGCTGGGCCACTCTCTGCGCCGCTCGGTCGGATCTGGGCCGAATCTGGCCCAGTTTCTTTTTTTCTTTAGATCTATTTCCCTGTTAAATCTATCTTAGGATTTAAATTCCTATTAAATCCTTGTGCATGCAAATGATTAGGGTAATTTTTGTAGCGTCCCAGAGAGTGTTGTTAAACATGCCACACTTGTTTCATGTCTAGATCTCCTCTGTACAAATACCTAGATTTATTGTTACTTAATGTGTGTTCTTCACTAAAAAGTTAATAAGTATAGTTTTATATATCAGAAAATATGAGGTCTTTTCCTACTGCTTGTGCTTTGCATGTGCTCTCTGTTAGATTTTAGTTTACTGCAAAAAGCCCTGTAGTTTTCAAATTGTCATGAAAACCATTTTTGTCAGCCCAGTGGAAACCAGGGTACCATGGGCCGGCCTGCCACAGCCCTCGACGTTCTGCGAAGAACTCTGCTAAGGACCAGGCGCTCAGCCTGGCGAGCCTCGCGAGGGCTTCTTCACTCTGCTGAGCTTTTCTGCTAAGGACCAGACTCTCAGCCCGACGGGCCTCGTGAGGGAGTTTTCCTCGAGAGGGTCTCTACTGCCCGGAAAATCACCAAGTCCTGGCGCACGTCTGCGCCGCCCTCGCGAGGCTTCCCTCGCGAGGCGTTAAGTACTTCATAACCTCGGCGAGGCACCTGACCCTCGCGGGGTTCCTTCAAGTGGAAGCAAACTCTGCGCCCGCTGCAGGGCTCACATGGTCTCTGCGCCCGCCACAGAGTGACGCGCGCGCCTGCGCGCGATGACGACGACGCCGCAGTTGCCATTCTCGTGTATAAAGCAGTCAACAAAGTTGGAACAAGCAAAGCGGACTCCCAGTATTGCCACTTTGGTGATAAGGGGACCGG
Source organism: Poa pratensis (assembly GCA_947311845.1). NCBI lineage: Eukaryota > Viridiplantae > Streptophyta > Magnoliopsida > Poales > Poaceae > Poa > Poa pratensis. The sequence continues at coordinate 12,473,346 of CAMZMU010000125.1, read as the reverse complement.
CGCCCGCTACGCTCCAAGCCGACGTCACCGTGGGGCGCGTCACGGACCTCTGCGGCGCCAGCCCATCGTCCTAGATGGACGGTGGCTTTTTCTGCCAAGAAGACGTTGCTCTCGGCCATGGACCGCGTCCATGGACAACCCCGACGCCGTGCGCTGCGCTCTACCTTTGCCACCATGTGGAATCGCTTCCCGCCTGTAGTTTTCGGGGAAGAGGACCGAGGCAGTATAAAAGGAGGCAGCGTACGACCAAGGAGGGGATCCCGTATTCGACGCTCAATCAGCTACGTCGCAAGGTAGAAGACGGAGCTCCTTTCACCATAGTCCACCATAGCCATAGCTGAGCCCTCGGCAAGCTCATTGTACCGTGAACCTCTCCAAGCAGTGCAATACAACTTAACAGGACGTAGGGTCTTTACACCTCGCAGTGGGCCTGAACCTGGGTAGCGGCTCGCGTTCACTCTCTGTCGTGATGTTCCTCACCGAGCTCGACGAGCACCGTCGCCGAGGTTGTTGAGGATTTGTTTGACACTGTGTTCAGCCCCTTACTCGATTCCTGGCATCAGAGAGACACCCCTAGTTACTTGGGACTAGTCTCTGACATTTGGCGCGCCAGGTAGGGGGCTGAGGCGCGTCTTCAACCTCTTCGACCCCAAGCCATGGCTGACACGCGAGCAGAGCGTCTCACGCGATGGACGTCAGGAAGAGCCATGACCGAGCCCGCCGCCAACAACAACGCGCGTGGTCGCCCACGCGCCAACCGCGCTTCCGAGCGCAATGCCGAGCCGCGTGTCGAGCACCCCGAAGACGACGGCGGCAACCTCAGCGGCAACGACGGCGGCAACGACGATGGCGGCGAGGGAGCTTCCTCCCAGCACCCGTCCAGGCGCGAGAGTGCCTCCACGCAGAGCCGGGTAGCGCCCAGTCCAGCTACTGCACTACTCATGACAACTGGCTCGGGCGCCTCGAGGAGCTCATCAACGCAGCCGCCGTTCCTGCCGCACCTACTCCAACGCCAGCGCCCTCTCGCTCGCTGGTGCGCCACTCTGGACGCGAAGGGAATATAGCGCACGACGCTCCTCCTCCCCCTCGGCCACCACCTCCTCCAGCTGGAGCTCCGGCGGGGAACCACCGCGTCGCGTCGCACGCATCCTCGCCCCACGACTGCCAAATCGTGCAGCGAACTCCGACGGATGCGCGTGGAAATTGAGCGCCAGCGGGGCCGCCACAACCGCGTCGTCTAGGAGATTGCAGCCGTAGGCCGCCAGAACCGCGGCGCACTCGCTGGCGGCGCTGTGACGTACACCACGGGCTGCACCGCCTTCACCCGCAACTTGCGCCGCGTCGTCTGGCCGGTGAAGTTCAAGCCAGATCTCCCCCCCGCGCTACGACGGCAGGACCAACCCTCTGGAGTTCCTGCAGCTCTACACCGTCTCCATCCAGGCCGCGGGGGGCGACGACAAGGTGATGGCCAACTGGCTCTCCATGGTGCTCAAGGACTCAGCGCTCTAATGGCTCATGAACCTCCCGAGAACACCATCGACACGTGGGAGGACCTCTGCAAGGTCTTCGTCGCCAACTTCAAGGGCACGTACGAGCGCGCGCTCACCTATAACGATCTCCGCGCGTGCGCCAAAAGCCAGACGAGACCCTCCGCAGGTACATCTAGCGCTTCAGCCAGGTCTGCAACAAGATCCCCAACATCCCGGACTCGCACGTCATCTCCGCCTTCAGGGAGGGCGTCACGAACCGCCGGATGCTCGAGAAGCTCGGCATCCACGACACCCTCACCTCAATGGTGAAGCTCTTCGACCTGGCTGACAAGTGCGCCAAGGCTGAAGAGGGCCTCCTCTTCGTCAAGAAAGAAATGGAGGAAGAGCCTCCTGAGGGGTCCAGGAGCAGGAGGAAGCCTGTCGAGAAGCGCAAGACCACCGCCATCCTCGCGGCAGAGCCTGACGCCAAGCAGCCTCGCGAGGCCTCTCCGGCGGCTGATGAGAAGAAAGTGGACAATCGCCCGTTCTGCATCTACCACAACAGGCACAATCACGCGACTGAAGACTGCTGGGAGCTCAAGCAGCTCAGCAGGGAACACGAGAAGAACCAAGGCCGAGGCGGCCGTGGCGGAGGCCGTGGCGGCCGCGGGGGTGGGTGCCACAACTTCCAGCAGAGGGCTCGGGCGAACCCCGCCGAGCAAAATGGCAATCTCCCTGACGAGAAGCCTGGGGGCTATCAGGCCCCTCAGGGGGCAATCGCGTGCATCCTCGGCGGGTCTCAGTCACCCAAGTCCAACAACCACTTCAAGCAGTTCTCTCGCGAGGTCAACGCCGCACTTCCAGGGATTGAGGCATCCCAACCCCTCAAGTGGTCGTAATACACCATTGCCTTCTACTCCAAGGACCACCCAAAGTCGACCAAGACTGTCGGCACCATCCCTCTGGTGTGCACTCCCATCATCAACAATATCGCCGTCGCCAAGACGCTCATAGATGGGGGTGCAGGCTTGAACGTCATCTCTGTCGAGACCTTCGAATAGCTTCAAGTGCCATACGAGTGGCTGATGCGCTCTAGGCCCTTCACGGGGGTGACAAGTGGCTCCACCACACCGCTGGGGCAGGTGAGGCTCGCGGTCACCTTCGGTACGCCGCAGAACTACCGCACCGAGCAGATCGACTTCAACGTCGCGCACATTGGCCTGCCCTACAACGCCATCCTTGGCTACCCCGCCCTCGCGAAGTTCATGGCCGTCACTCACCACGCGTACAACATCGTCAAGCTTCCAGGCAGCGGCGGCACCATCTCCATCCACGGTCAAGTCTAGGACGCAATGCGCTCTATCGAGACCGCCTACAAGGCCGCTGCCGTGGCATTCCCTGCTGACGAGGACATGGAGCCCCTCGAGAGGCCCGCGAAGAAGAAGCAGCTGTTTTCGCAGGAGCAGGCAGCTACGAAGAAGGTGTCGCCGGACGCCAGCGGCTCGGGGGCTAGTGTCGGGGGAATACTTTCTGGATTAACCCGCGGCCCAGTGCGACTTAACTTACTCGCACGGACGAAGGCCCACTTGGGAACAAGCCCAATATTGAACCGCCATAAGGGAAAGATCTAGAAGACATATCCCGGAGGACGTGAAGACCAAGTAGTCTCCGAGTAGGCCTCTGTGGATGTATTCCTTATGGGGAAGTTTCCTTTTGTAACCTAGCGAGCCTCTGTGTATATAAAGAGGACTCGCAGGACTTAGAGCGGGTCAAGCTATCAAGCCCCAAACCCTAGCTCATACGGCGAGTACCAGATCGGATCGCCTCCATTGTAACACCTCGATTATCATATCAATACCAATCTAGGGTAGGCAGGAAGTAGGTCTTTTACCTCACATTGAGGGGGCCGAACCTGGGTAAATCTGTGTTGATCTTTGTTCCTGCGATCCCAAGCTCGGAGATGCTTGACTCGCATAATCCCACACCTACGAAGTCATCTATGACACCTGACGTGACAAACCCACGACAGTTGGCGCCCACCGTGGGGCCTGCGGTCAAAAGCGTCACGTTCCGCGCAGGATCGAAATCAGGCTTCAAGGACATCGCCATCGGCCAAGTTGAAGACATCAATGGGGTCCCCTTCATCGACGACTCAGAGTGGGGACCCGAGGCAGATCGCATCGAGTTCGGATACATCGTTCCCATCGGATCAGTAAAAGTTTTCGTCGGATCCGTCAGTCGCAGATCTATGGACGCGACTCAAGGAAGCGAATCGGTGAAGGAGCTGCGGCCGGTCAGGGTCCGCGTGTTGGAGGAGCTACAACAAGCTACGGCAAGATTGCCCATCCCCGTCCCATCAAGACCTGTTTGGGGATCTCTACCAAATCAGGAAGGAGACCTCAAGATTGAAGAGATTGAAGCTATCAGGACGGAGCTCTGTGAAGAGGCACAAAGACTCGCGGCTGAGCGCGAAAAACTCCAAGAAGAAGGCCGACGACTCCGCGCTGCCAGCCGAAGCACCAGGCGGTGCGAACCAAGGACATCTGAGCGCAAGAAACTCCAAGAAGAAGAGTGGCGACTCCGTCGTTGGCAGCAAAAACATCAGATCAAGATGGACAGAGGAGAGATGAAATCACAGTTCCACGGCGACCCAGAGAGCAACGTGCACGCCGCGATAGGGATATTGTCAAAGATAGCACCGGTTGGAGACACGCGAGCTGATAAGGAAGCTCGCTATGCGATCGACCTACTGCAAACTGCTGCTTTACAACAAGCAAATATGTATGGAGTCACGCCCAATGAGCCGCAAAACGAGGTATCATGGGGAGGAGAAAGTACAGCGTCGAAGAAGTGGTCAACCAGTTAGCAGGTTTGCAGGTATCATTGGAAAAAGAAAAGAAGATAGAAGGCGAGTCGCGGACGTCCGGAGCGACTCAGCCATCCCAGATTGAAACTGATTCAGATGAAGATTCAGCGCCAGTAAACTCCTATTCATTATTGAAAGGACCAGCATGTTTTGGAGAGGAAATACGGCTCACTCGTTTCCCCCCGAACTTCGACGAGTCGCAGCGAGTCACCACCTATCGCAGTGACCAAGACCCTGCCTTATGGATAGAAGATTACGAGGCAAGCATGACAGGGGCTGATGTGACTCAAGAAATACGTGCGAAATACTTCCACTTGGCAATACAGGGAGAAGCTAGGGATTGGCTGTTAAGGCTGCCATCAAAATCAATAAGCACATGGGAAGACTTGAAGGACAAGTTCATCGCAGATTCCAAACAGAAGATATGAAAAACCTTAGACAATGCATTCAAAAAGAGGACGAATCAAGCGGCGACTGGATCAAGAGAATCGCGGAGATCCTTGGCTCCGCCAAAAACTTAACAGTACAAGCTGCAATACAAGCTATGAGAAAGAACTGTAGATTTGAGCCGCTGGTGCACAAATTAAGTCGCGCTGAGCACAAGATTGATAGTTTCGACCAGCTTTTGGCAACGCTGACAAGTACGCAAAGACAGATAGAGGGACAGGCGGCTTATCACAGAACCCAACGGGAAACTGCCAGTCGCGAAGACAGAACGTCGCGCACACCAGATGCAGGAGCAAGGGAGTGATAAGGCCTTACCCCTAATAACTGCAAGGGGATCTTCGACGTGCCTTGCGACTTACATCGCAGGAGAGATGGCAGGCCAGCGGGTCACACAAAGGCGCAATGTCATTATTACCGGAGGTGGAAAGAAGGCGACACGCCAGATACAGCTCGCAGCAGATCGATGCAGCACAAGAATAAATCTAGCTCTCGTCAAGAGCCTGACGTTTTACCTAGAAGAAACATAGGACAGTTTCATACAGTGGAGGTACAAACGACGGATGGAAGCCGGAAGAGCGGTCAGATTTCAACGCCAGAAAGGTATCGTCGCTGGACAGAGCAATCGGTTATTTGGAGTCGCGGCGATCACCCCCCAGAAGTAAGAGATCCAGGACAGCCAGCTCTGGTGGTCACGCCAGAAGTCGCGGGATACAAGTTAAGTAAGGTCCTAATGGACGGAGGAGGAAGAGTAAACATCCTATATCAAGACACGCTCCGAAGAATGAATATACCCGAGACAAGGCTGCGACCATCCAGGAAAGAAATTCAAGGAATAATCCCAGGAGCTGTTACGCGACCAATCGGAAAGATAACACTTGAAGTTAGCTTTGGAACAGAGCGGAACTTCCGCACAGAGCTCCTAGACTTTGAGGTTGTAGCAGTCAAAAGCTCATATCATGCAATCTTTGGAAGAGAAGCCTATGTCAAATTTACCGCTCGCCCCTGCTACGTCTACCTACAGTTAAAGATACCAGGACCAAACGGTGTTATTACAATATATGGAGACAGACAGAGAGCGTTAGAATGCGAGAACGCAGGCTCAGTACTCGCAGAAGAAGCTTGTATCGCCAACTCTTCACATGGATATCAGTCGCAGATCGGTGATCGCAGCTCAAAACGAGTCGCGTTGGAGGTACCGCGGAAGCGGCCAACAGGATGCAGCCACCGGATGGTAAATACCCACCGAGAAGTCGCGCATCAGCAAGATAATGCCCCAGAGGTCGCCTTGATACAAAAAGAAGACAAGAAATGGCGCATGTGCATAACCCAGCCTCGATCAACAACCCCAGCCAAAGGGGCTCAGTTATCGTGAGACCTTACAAAGCAAACTCAATCAACATAAGTCGCAGCTCAGTGCGGCTAATCGCTTAACAAAGTTGCTCTCTGCTTCAACATGAGATACATCGGAGCTATCATGCTCGACCCGAGTCGCTTTAGCGACTCAAAATTGAACCAATCAGGTGTTCAACCCACTCCGTTAGGAGTATTAATTCGCAACTAAGTGCGATGAGTATCAAGTATGCATGGCCTGCGGGGAATAGAAAACCCGCATTAAAGGGCCTGCATCATCATGTAACACCCTGTAAAACATCGAGTGATTATGAAATAAAGCCGGCACCCTTGACATTCAAGGGTTTGTCGTTTCGCCTCAACTATCATTGAGTCGCTGAGTCTTTTGAATTTCATATATCACTGACCCTTGAGGGCTCCTTACGAGCATCGCGAGTACCAATCGCACCTCAAATTTTGCCAAACTAGTGGCAATCCTTAAGCTAGAAGCGTCTTGCATTATGCGACCAAAGTACTGGGGTGTGGCGTCAATCGAGCTTGATTGCCTATCATGGCCGCTCTCGACCCTGAACACACATGTTCCTAGGAAATACTGAGCCGCGCGAGCGTCTACTTAATGGAATTATCAAGAAAAGAACCTGCTTATAGGTCACAAAAATACTGTTTATATACATGAATATCTTACAGACTAACGGGCATGTCCCACATTATTTATTTTTCCTCTTCCGAGCAACAGGAGTGGGAATTGGCGCGGCTTGTCTCGCAGTTGCAGTCGCAGGTGTCCTAATAATCAGGGCGCCGCCAGACGAAGCAGAAGGGCCACCAGATACTGTTGCTGGAGTGGCAGCCCGAGATGACTCAGCTCCTGAGGACTTTTCCTTGACACCTTGCTCCCATCAAGATTGAATTTATCAAGATAAGTGCCCAAGTCTAAGTTATCAACAAATTTTGTGGCATACCCGCGCATCCCTTTCCAGATATCGAAGTACTCGCTTATTGGCAGTTCAGTATCATCTGCGCTCATCGCCAGGCCGTGGCGAGCAACCTTGCCAACATCTATCTCTGGATAATATGCTCGAAGCAATGTCAAGACATGCGCGGCTCCGGCGCGAGCAGAGGATCGTTTCCAATCAGAGACATAATGTGGAGCCTTGAGCAGTTTATTTATCCAATACTCGCAAGATGTTGGGCCATCAGTCGCAGGAGTGATTACCGTCATAACTTCCTTGGTAACCTTTAAGAAGCGCTGGCTGAGGTCAGACAGATATACCAGTTGATCCTTCAAATTGGAGCGGGACACTGGGGCCTCAGGTCCTATGTCAAAGAAAGAAAAGGCAAGAAACAAGTCAGAGACTAACGAGTGGTTACCCAAAATATGTATGATTAAAGGAATACAAGACCAACCAGCAAGCTGCAGGACGGCTGATTTGACCATGGAGCCAAAACCCTCAAAGGCTTTGAGCAGCGAGTTATATTTTTCATCTCGCGCGGCGAGTTCCTTTGCGTGGTCCCCTTCAGGCGATCAATCAATTCAGATTTAAGAGCCAGCCCTTCTCGCAAAGATCTAATGACCTCGTCTTTCTCCATGAGTCGCTGCTGCATATCAGCTTCAAGTTCTTTAAATTGCTCTTCGCAGGAGTCGAGTTGACCTTTGAGAGATTTTATTTCCTGATCTTGGTCCCTAATGACCTCATTATGCTGCTCCAGGCGAGACTGCATCATTTCAGGATGGTCTATGGAAATGCCTTTACCCTTTATTGAGCCAGAAGCATCAAGCAAGGACAGTTCACGCTGAAAACAAACAGAGCAAAACGCATAGGTAAATTATCCAGGAATTTGGGGGCTCGAGATTTGAAGCAGGAAAAGAATCAACACCCCGTGCGATGACACAAGGTTTTGATCCTTGGGGGCTACGGTATATGTACCTGGCGACTTGAAGAAAACTGCTCCGCGCAGCAGAGCAGCATGCTTGTCTCCAGCAGAAATTATGGCATCTGCGATTGACTTAGAACTATTTCCTGGAGCTGGAATTCTATTTTCAGTAGATATCCTACCAGCAGCAGGAGTTGTGGATGGAGCTGCGGCTGGAGTCGCGGCAGGAGCCGCGTCTGCAATACCTTCCTCCAGGGAGGGCCTTGGTTGAGTCGCACCATTACTGTTTCCCACGTTTTCATCAGCAGCATCATCCTCGCTCATAGCTTGCTGAGAAGAAGTGGGATGGGAATTAGACTTGGGAGCCTCTTCAGACATAGCCCTGCAAAACATTGATGGGTTAATAAGCTGACCTAGCAGAGCCGCAACATTAAAAGGAAGGCGAACCATACCCAGAGGCGACACGGATACTCTTCATCAGGCAACCAGAAGAAGGAGAAGATAAACCTTGCAAATCTGAACCTACAGAGTATGAAAAGAAGTAGTGATCAGCAATTCCTTGCCAGAAAACGTAAAACAAAAAGAAAGGAGAAGAGTCGCAAACAATTACCCGAGCTTATTGAGAAGCAATCCTCTGCAGCAGTCTCGGAAGAAAAAGTAGCCTTGTTGGGATCAGCGAGTTTTAAAGATTTGGCAGCTCTTGTTTCTGCCAGTAATGCCAAGGCTTTGCGACGTTTCTCAGGCTGCGTGGGGTCTTCTGAGCTCTGGCATAAAATACGTTTCGAGGACCTGCGAGGCACCTCAGGAAGTTCCAGGAAAGGTGTATTTGGAGTCGAAGACAAAAGAGCGTCGGCCATTTGTTGTTCCTCTTCAGAAGCACTACCCTCGTGCATAACTGTATCTTCGTCAAAGGCTGCGGCTTGCCTTGACGACTCAGCCACGGTTCCTTGGTTCAAGTCGACGTCCTCTGAAGGAAGAACCCAGAAATAGGGATCGATCTGAAAAGGAGCTCAGGTCAGAAATAATCAATTTTGGGAAAGGAATTTTCGAGGAAACAAGTGACAAGTAAACATTACCACAAAAGGCTTGTGCTCAGCCCAGAAGGGAGCAAGTCCGACGTTGTCATACGAGTCAATATCCTCGTCCGTCACTCGGCGAATGAAATTTATCCACTCCCCTTTGTCCCAATCTTCAGGGCAAGTGCGATCGACGTCATTTGCATGACAAGTGAAATCCATCATAAGCCGCGAGCGGCGACTCACAGGCTGAACTCGCCATTTAGTCCAGCAAGATATGAGATCTAATCCAGTGAGACCATGGAGTGTCAGCGCTCTCACCTTGTCTAGAAGGGATTCGACAAAGGGTAACGAAGAAGGATCAGGTTTGGAAGACAAAGCATCGGTAGCCTCGAAGGGAAGAGGAGACCAAAGAGGGAGAGGAATTTCACCCTCAGGAGAAGTGTTTTTACAATAGAAGAATGTCCTTTGCCACTCCTTGATTTTCTTGGCAAGAGTTAGTTTTGGGAAGATACTACCCCTACGGCGTTGGAAGGAAATGGCGCCGCATTGGAGAAAAGGACCATCTGTGGTTTCCCTTTGACTATTGCAATTGAAAAGAGCAAGCCAGAAATCTATTGAAGGCGGGATACCCAGATAATCTTCGCAGAGGACGTGGAAGTTGCTCACTTGCAACATCGAATTAGGGCCAATATCATGGAAGCGGAGACCTAACCGCTGCATCAAGGAGCGGAAGAAGAGAGAGCCCGGGGGCTTGAACCCGCGCTCAACATGCTCCGCAAAAATCACTATTTCTCCTGGTTGAGGATTGGGGATTACCTCCTCACCAGCCGCCCGCCATTCGCATTGATCTTTTGGCGGAAGAAGGCCCCGTGCAGATAGGGATTCCAGGAAATCTTCGTCGACCCACGAGCCTTCCCAGTTGCACTTGCGGCGAGACATTTTTCTCAGATCGATGGAGATATCCACCGAAGGATTGTGAGTACGAGAAGCGAGATTGGAGGCGGCGGAAAGGAGTAGCGGATGCGTAATACAGGACTTGATGCAGAACGCTGGGAAAACGATGAGCCAAGATAAATAACCCAGACGCGGAAGACGTTTAGATCTGAAAATCAACCGTCAAGACAGGATAAGTCGCGTTCTTGAGCCGCCAAGAAGAGTTATAAGCCGCAGATTGGAAATAAGAAAATTGGAGTTCAGCTGGGATAATTCACGTGCGCGGCTCAGGGGTTTGTTAAGACAAAGGAGCCTTCACTCGAAATCCAAGCTAAACTTGGGGGCTAATGTCGGGGGAATACTTTCTGGATTAACCCGCGGCCCAGTGCGACTTAACTTACTCGCACGGACGAAGGCCCACTTGGGAGCAAGCCCAATATTGAACCGCCATAAGGGAAAGATCTAGAAGACATATCCCGGAGGACGTGAAGACCAAGTAGTCTCCGAGTAGGCCTCTGTGGATGTATTCCTTATGGGGAAGTTTCCTTTTGTAACCTAGCGAGCCTCTGTGTATATAAAGAGGACTCGCAGGACTTAGAGCGGGTCAAGCTATCAAGCCCCAAACCCTAGCTCATACGGCGAGTACCAGATCGGATCGCCTCCATTGTAACACCTCGATTATCATATCAATACCAATCTAGGGTAGGCAGGAAGTAGGTCTTTTACCTCACATTGAGGGGGCCGAACCTGGGTAAATCTGTGTTGATCTTTGTTCCTGCGATCCCAAGCTCGGAGATGCTTGACTCGCATAATCCCACACCTACGAAGTCATCTATGACACCTGACGTGACAAACCCACGACAGCTAGCGTCACCGTATGCACTGGCTTGCCTCCCAAATACGAAAGCGCGCTCGTCGCCTTCCTCAGGGCAAACTCTGACATGTTCGCGTGGACACCGTCAGAGATGTTCGGAGTACCGAGGGAGGTGATCGAGCACCACTTAGCCGTGTTTCCAAACACACGCCCCGTGAAGCAGAAAGCGCGGCGCCAGGTGCCAGAGAAGCAAGAGTTCATCATCAAGGAAGTAGAGAAGTTGAAAGAAGCACGCATAATTCGAGAAGTTGCGCACCCCACATGGCGCTCCAACACGGTGGTCGTCCCCAAGCACACCGGGGGCGGCAGGCTCTGCATCGACTACACCGACATCAACAAGGCATGCCCCAAGGACCCGTACCCGATGCCCAGAATAGACCAAATTGTGGACTCCACCGCCGGCTATGATCTCCGCTGTTTTCTGGATGCCTTCTCAGGCTACCACCAGATCAAGATGGCGAAGGAGGATGAGGAGAAAACAGCATTTCTCACCCCTTGTGGTGTGTATTGCTACGTCTGCATGCCTTTCGGCCTGAAGAATGCCAGCGCCACCTTCCAGAGGCTCATGAGGACGGCCTTGGGGCTCAGATGGGGAGAAACGCAGAAGCCTACGTCGACGACATTGTGGTCAAGACTCGCGAAGAGCACACCCTCATGGAGGACCTCGAGGAGACCTTTGCCAACCTGCACAAGGCAAACATCAAGCTGAACCCCGCCAAGTGCGTCTTCGGGGTACCATCAGGCAAACTCCTCGGGTTCCTAGTGTCTCACCGCAGCATAGAAGCGAACCCCGACAAGATCAAGGACATAGAAGAAATGCAGCCACCTCGTCGCCTCAAGGACATGCAATGCTTGGCGGGATGCATGGCCAGCCTAGGCCGCTTCATCTCCAAGTTCGGCGAGAGGGCCCTGCCATTTTTCAAGATCATGAAGAGGTCTGCCACGTTCAAGTGGACACCGGAGGTGGACAAGGCATTTGAAGACCTGAAGAAGTACTTGGCCAGCCCACCTGTCATGGTCGCTCCAAGGCCTGGCGAGCATCTGAAGCTGTACTTATCAGCCACTCCACAAACAACAAGCGCCGTCTTGGTGGCAGAAAGGGAAGAGCCAGTCCTAGCCAAGAAGGACACTGCCACGCCAAGCCCAGAGCCTCCCGACAAGGAAACACCCTCTTCAGGCCCCGGGCCTCAAGTCGAGCCCGCGCAACCAGCAGGCACCTCGCCGAGGGTTCGCCTCAAGAGAACGTCGACAAGGCCCCGGAGGAGCCCAGCGCTGCACCACCATCGACAACGCTTGTCGAGCATCCCGTCTACTTCGTCAGCACGGTGCTGCGAGATGCTCACGAGCGATACACCATGCAGCAGAAGCTCCTCCTCGCGCTCCTCATCGCTTCCAGGAAGCTGCGCCACTACTTCCAGGCCACCCCATCACGGTGGTCACATCATTCCCCCTGGAGCAAATCCTGCGCAACCCAAACACCACTGATCGCGTCGCAGGGTGGAACATCGAGCTACAACCCTTTGGCCTGCGCTTCGACACCACCAGGATCATCAAGGGAAGGGCATTGGCGGACTTCGTCGCCGAATGGACGGACACGCAGCAAAAAGAGCCTCAAGAGGCAGAAACCATGTCGTCTGGAGACACAGTGCCAAACCACTAGACCATGCACTTCGACAGGGCATTCGCATGCCAGAATGCAGGGGCTGGCGTCGTCCTGACCTCACCAAAAGGCGACAAGCTCTACTACGCCATCCAGCTGTGCTTCACGACTGACAAGGTCTCCAACAACATCGCCGAGTACGAAGGCCTCCTCGCCGGGCTCAGAGCCGCAATCGCCCTCAGTATCAAGCACTTATTCATCAAGGGTGATTCCCAGCTCCTCGTCAACTTTTCCAACAAGAGCTACACGCCTAAGGACGATCACATGACCGCTTACCTCGAGGAGGTTCGCAAGCTCGAGAGAGAACCAGGAGGCTAATGACATCGCCAGGCGAGCGTTGCGGAGAGAGGCCCAGCAGGCAGACGTGTTCGAGAAAGGCTTACCAGGGCGTCGGTGAAACAGCCAAAAGAAGCAGCCAGCGTAGACATCGACGAAGTGCTCCCATTAGCACCAACATCTGGAGCACCGAGCTGCGGTCCGCCCTCAAGAGAACGCCTGTTGTTGGCCATAACACATCAAGAGACGGGCTTGATCGACGAGCTCAAGGAGTACCTCAGGGACGGAGTCCTCCCTGAAGAGGATGCAGAAGTAGAGAGAGTTGCTCGACAGGCCAAGTCATACTGCCTTCACGAGGGAGACCTGTACCGCAAGCGTCCAAATGGAGTTGCATTGAAATGCGTCCCCCCTGAAGAAGGCTGCCAGCTGATCAAGGACATACACAGTGGAGAATGTGGCTATCATTCATCCTCACGCACCCTCGCGGGGAAGGACTTCAGGAGTGGTTTCTACTGGCCCTCAGTGCTTCAAGACGCAACCACCGTTGTCCAAGCTTGCGAGGCATGCCAATTCCATGCCAAGCAGGTCCATCAGCCCGCACTGGGGCTCCAAACCATCCCGCTCTCCTAGTCCTTTGCGGTCTGGGGGCTGGACATCCGGGGACCGTTCCCACGCTCCAGCGGGGGCTACCGCTACCTCTACGTCGCCATTGACAAGTTCACCAAGTGGGCAGAGGTCGAAGCGGTGCATAGCATACCGGCGAGATCGGCGGTGAAATTCATCAGAGGCCTGGCCTGCCGCTTCGGCGTGCCAAATCGCATCATCACCGACAACGGCTCACAGTTCACCAGTGGCATCTTCAGGGCCTACTGCGAAAGCCTCGGCACCCGGCTCTGCTTCGCCTCGGTGGCTCACCCACGAAGCAATGGGCAGGCTGAGCGAGCAAACGCTGAAGTGCTCAAGGGCCTCAAGACAAGAAGCTTCAACCGCCTCAAGGCCCACGGCAAGAACTGGATTGAAGAACTCCCATCTGTGCTCTGGTCCATCCGCACCACCGCCACAAAGCCCACTGGAGAAACGCCGTTCGACCTCGTCTATGGTGCTGAAGCAGTCCTCCCCACCGAGATCAAGCATGGGTCCCCACGGATCCTTACTTTCAACGAGGATGACCAAGAAGAACTCCACAACGACGACCTGCTGCTGCTCGATGGACTACGTCGCCGTGCTGCCCTCCGGGCGGCAAAGTACCAGCAAGATCTACGCCGCTACCACAGCCGCCACATTCGCCCGCGCACCCTCGGGACAGGCGATCTCGTCCTGAGGAGGATACTCTCCAGAGAAGGCCTCCAGAAGCTCTCGCCCATGTGGGAAGGTCCCTAAAGGGTTGCGCACATCGCCAGGCCTGGCGCGGTACGACTCGAGACGGAAGACGGCACCCCGGTCAAAAACCCGTGGAACATCGAGCATCTACGCAAGTTCTACCCATGATCACGTCACGGCAGGCATTTTTTGTCTCAAGAGGGAAGCATACATCTTCACCTCCCAGCTTCACAAAAGCTTTTCCTCCACGAGGGTCATCTCCATTGAGCTCTCTCTCTACAACGCGTCGCCATGGGCCACGAGAAGCCTCAGCCACTCCGTGTGGAACCCCATGCCCAGACATGGCGGACTTTATCTTGGCCACGCCAAGTGTAATGAACAATTTCGGTTCAACATGAACCTTTGCGCCTCAGCGCCGTTATGTAATATTGCTTGGTGAGTTTTTTTCTTACGTTCATTCGCGCTCACATTTTTCCCCATGCGCGTCTCGCGAGCGGGGGCTGAGCACGGTGTCTGTGCCTCAGGAGCATCCCAGCAGCATCCAAAACCCAAAGGATCCGAGCTCTAACTCGTGTTCTCTGCCCACGACCGTTATCTCACCAAAGAGCTCTGACTCATGGGCCAGCTCCCATGCACGTCACCTCACCAAGGACCTTGGTGCTTACTCTCCTCGTGAGATACACATGAAGAAATCTATGAGCGTGCGTGAGTTGTACAACCGTGCATTGCTTGTGGTGTGCCTCTCTGTCCAACGCAGGGAACAAGACGCCCTACAAGGCTGCGGAACTCCAAACCAGCCTCAGGCAACCTCGAGAGGGGAAATGCCTCACCTGGGAACGCAACACCCCCTACGAGACAAATGTCTCGCAAAAGCAAAGTCCAGAACTTACACCTCACGAGTTTTTCCCTCTCGCTGGTTTTGTCGCCCCTCGAGCCTCTCTTTTCTCTCTTATGCCTCATAGGCTGCTTGCACGTCAAAGGGGAGCTCCCGAGCATGGGCCTCGAGAGCTCTTACCTCTCTAAGCCTTACGCACCCCCCGGCCTTGTCGAGCCCCGACTCCGGCATACCGAAGCGGCAGTGCTATTTGCGCTGAAAGTAGGGTCCTAATGACGTAGAGCGAAAAAGACATGAGAGGGAGATAAAAGGCCTCCTGAGGGGCGCTCACACTTGCATATAATAAAGGTTCTTTACAAGCCATTACAAAGTAAAAATAGCAAGTCCTAAGATACAATGGTGCTCTAGGCACATCTCTCTGCGGGAGCAGCTTAAGCAGCAGGCTGTCGTCATCTTCGCGTCGACAGCTTCGTCGCCCTCCTCCTTAGCGCCTGCCTCGCCGTCGCCCTCCTGGGCAGAGTCCTCCTCGCCTCAGTCCTCTTGAAGCGCTGGACGTAACTTCTCCACGTCGTTCCACACCGAGGCGTCCAGCTCGAGGTGAGCCTCTGCTCCAGGGCCTCTGTCACGGTCGCGAAGTCGAAACTGGATGGAGATGCGCGAGGTTGCGAAGATGCGGCCGACCGCGACGCCAAGGAGCTCGCGGCTCTCAGTGTCGACCAGGTCGTCGAGACTTGTCACAACCTCCTCAAGGCTGGTGAGAAAGCTGCTCAAGAAGCCGAGATAGGTGGCGACGTCAGCATTCCCCTCGACAGAGAGCGAGGGGGAGTTGGCTCCTAAGCGGCCCACGACAGCCCGCGCGCGGGCCACCAGAGAGCGAACATGCGTTCCCGCTGGCGCGACAAGACCCGCGCAACCTGAGCACTCTCCCGGGCCTCCTCGACAGCTCCACCACAGGCGCCACCTGCTGCTGCATCAGTCATATCCTGCGTAAAGCAAGGTCCTGCTCCGCACGGGCCTGGGCGGCCTTGGCAGCATGGAGACGGAGTCAGACTGCTTCTTCTCCCGCTCGAGCTCCCTGATGCGAGTGTTGAGCTCGTCGCGCTTCTTCGTGAAGCGCTCCTCCTGCAACTTGACCTTCCTCACGAACTCCTAGAGCAGTTGTCGCGGAAGAGCTCTCTCCTTAGTTGCGGACTACTCCTTCATCTTCTCCTCCTTCTTGCGGAGGTTCTCGTTGGTCTGCAGGAGGCGCTTCTTGTAGAACTCCTGTCCTGGGCCACCTTGCCCTCGCGAGACTCCAGGCTCTCCCGCTGCGCAGCTTGGTCCTCTCGATTTGCTCGACCTGCTCCTCGCGCTTGCGCAGCCCAGATTCGCGGAAGTCAAGGTCTTCCCCACGCTTCACAATCATGCCTTCGCGAGTGTGCATGTCCTCGCGGAACTTCTCCAAGTTCTACCGCATGGTCTCTGCCTCTGCGATGATCTTTGCCTCGTGGCCCAGGAGCTCTTGATGCTTGGTGGTGACTGCCGCCTCGCGCGCCGCAAGCTCCTGGTGCTTGGCCTCGGTCTCCACCTCGAGGGCCTCGTGCTTAGCGCTCAAGTCCGCCAGGGTCTCTTCAGCCTCGTGGATCACGCTGGCGCGGTCTCCTCAGCGAAGCGCAGCGCGTCCTCGTGCCGCGCCTGGGCCGCCTCGTCCCCTCGGCAACGCTCCATGGTCTGCTGCTGAGGCAAGCCCAGCCCCGCGCGAGCTCGACATCTTCTTCCGCCTTGGCACGGTCTTCCTCGGCGAGCTGGGCCTCGAGCCCGTCAAGCACCTTCCTCGCTGAGCGAAAAACGGCGTCTCGATGAACCGCAACCGGGCGCCGATCCCGCAGGACCAAGGCCCACACATCGCCAGGGGGCCAGAGGCACCAGCGCCTGCTGAGGACTCCAAAGCGTCGCGCCTTGGGCTCGGAGTGGCCTCGAGGCGCGCCTGGGGGCTCTGGTGAGATCCTCCCTCTTCATTCATGCCGGGGGCTTTCTGGGGGCTCAGAGCGCCGTCGCCATCAGCCCGCGTCCTTCTGCCCCTGGGGCGCGTCTTCTTCCCCTTCAGGCGAAGGATCGGCCTTCGCCGCTGAGGCCGCTCCCGTCGCAGCTCCAGTGTCCACCGTCGGCGCTTCAGGGCTTGCGCCTGGTGGAGGTGGCGGCGCGGTGGCCTCCTCCATCTCAACGTCGACGCGCACCTCCACGTCGCGGTCTTCATCGCATCTTCCTCCACCAATGTCGCGGTCTTCGCTGCGTGTTCTTCCGCCGTTTTCTCCTGGCGCGCAGGAGAAGCGCCAGGCCGCGCGGCCGGTGACACCGTCGTCTCAGCCTCTCCTCCTCGCGTGCTCATCCGCCTCGGGAGGTGGAGCCGCTGTCTCAAGAGGAGCGGTAGCCTCGTGAGGCACCGCTTCAGATGCAGGCGCTGCAGACGCTGTTGTAGCGCTGGAGCCCTGTCCAACCTTCTGGAGCCCCGCCGCTTTGGCTCCTCGGGGCGCCTGGAGAGGAAAAACGCTCAGAAATCCCTCGTGAGGGTCACTCAAAACATTAGAGAAGAAAGGAAGTACAAGACTTACGCGGCGGTGTCGATCGCGGTGTCGATCCACCTCTTGGTCGTCCGCCGCACATGCGGTGCACTGGGCTCCGCGCTCTTCTGGGCCTTGGCAGGCTTGTCTTGGCCCGCCTTAGCACTGGCCTCCGCCTCCTCCCGAGCTCCGGCGTTCCTGTCGTGGATCGCCTTGGAGCGAGGCTCACAGTGCCAGACGAGGCCCCGTCGTCGTCGCTCTCCTCCTTTCCCTCGACGGCGCCGTGAGGGGACGACCAAGTACCGGTCGCCGCTGTCCGAGGAGACCTCATGGATCTCAGCGTTAGGCAGCATGCCCCTGGACGGGCTTGAGTCTCCCGCCGAGGAATTGGGGCCTCCTGAGGCGCCGGCCGCACATGCGTCAGATCCGCAGGCGTCTCCGTCGTCTCCTCCACGCCATCAGCTGGCGCCGCCTGCGCTGCTGACTCCGGGTCCTCGCGGGGCCCAACTTGCCCCTCGGCACCAGGCCCCACTGGTCAAACTCAGGCATCGTCTCCACAAACATGTTGCGAGGCCCAAGATCAAACCTGTGGAGCGGAACGGTTTTGTCGGTAGGCTTGGGATGGACGGAGAAGTGAAGAGGACCTCCATGATGCTGTCCACTTCCTCCTGCGTGAAGAGGTAGCGCTCAGGCACATCTTGTCCCACTGGTTTGTGTACAGCCACATCGAGTCTGCATGCCTCTGGAACGGAGCAATGCGACGCCTCACAAAGTCCTTGGCCACCATTTGCCCAGTGAGGCCAGCCTCGCGAAGGTCCGACATGCGCTTCACCACGGGGCCAAGCGCTGCACCCGTGAGTGTTTTGGAAGACCAGCTCGCCCTCTTCGTCGGGGTGCCTCAGGCATCTTGAAGAAGGGACTCTGGCTCCTGATGTCCACGAGGAACCAGCGCCTGCGGAAGTCCTCCACCTTCTTCGACACGTTGGTCACGGGGTTCTCGCCGGTCCACGCGATAGGGATGTAGACGCCGGCCAAGCTATCGGTGATGCGAAAAGATGCACCCTGACCCGTCGTTGCTCGCCGTGAACTGGAGCACGTAGAAGCTTCGGAAGAGGTCGACCGAGGCGGAATGCCGATGTACGCCTCGCAGAGATAGGCAAAGATGGCGAGGATGAGGATGGAGTTGGGGTGGAGGTGAAGAATCTGGATCTGATAGCGCTCCAGAAGCGCCAGGAAGAAGTCGGAGAAGGGAGGCACAAGCCCGGTGAAGAGGGTGTGCATGAAGATGGGGTAGAGGCTGCCACAAGGATTGTTCGCTGGCTTGAGCACCATGGCGCCGTGCTCGTTGCTCTCAGAGGCCGCCATGTGATGCACCTTGTCTAGCTGCGCCTCCGTGCCGATGCGGAAGCCGGCCAGAGCTGGCTTGAGGTCTCCATCTTGCCGCATCGCGGCAGGCTCGCTCGCCTGCATCACTGCCTTGCCCTTCTTGGAGACGGTGGCCTTCTTGGGGCCCATTGCAGTGAGATTGCGAAAGGAACCTTGGAAGATTCTGCGCTGGGAAGAAGGAGGTGAAAGGGGAATGAACGGAGCAACGGCCGTCTACGCCGAGCGCTCCGCCTTTTATCGGCTCATCGAGCCGTTGCCAGGCCGTGAAGGGCCCACCACTACGCCCGTTACTACAGGGGAGATCGTGGCATCGTGGGCAGCCGCGGTTCTCCATGTGTCTCGGGCCTACTTACAATGATATTTAAATTGAACTTGCTTTGTTTCCCGAGTTGAGTAACCATGGAGTAGGTACTCGTATTCAAGGGGCATGAGACTTTCAACCTTTACTTTGTCAAGCACATTACTTGATACGGGCATGACGGAGGAGATGCAGCCTAATTTCAGGACTCCGCCAAGCTAGTATATTTTGTATCAGTATTATTTGTAATAATTATTAGAGTTGAGTTTGGGCTGTCCAACTCAACTAGGGCGTGGCCCACTAGTGGGGCGGTACTGTAGCGCGCACTGTAGCATGGTCCTGTAGCGCGGTACTGTAGCACCCCTCCCCTCCATATAAGGCTAGGGGCTGCGAGTTAGAAGGGGTTCAGAAAATTAGGTTAAAAATTATCTCGTGTTCGAGGTGTATCATCCCTCCGGGGAAACGGCGCTGCCGTGTTATCAATAAAGATTGCTGCGGAGGTTCTTGTGTTCATCAAGAATTGTCGTGCTTTGGTTTGAGGCGTGGTGATCCCATCACGTTGCTTGCTGGATTTCTTCCCCACCTTCAGGTGACGCATTGGTGTTGTTGGAAGGATTTATCGTTCGGGTTACTCGCTGTGAAAGATCGGGACAAAATCAGAGAATCATCCCCTTGATCCTTATCATGTGGTATCAGATTTCTGGGTTGCTCACAGTGAGGTTGTGTTGATCAATCTCAACTAGATCGGTTTGACTGGAGGCTCTTGTGCAGATGATTTGCTTGGAGGAGATCGTGCATTGAAGCTGCAGATTGCTGTTGCGTTTGTGCAGATTAGTTCCGGTCAGATTGATTTGTGCTTAGGTAAAAGTTTGGTTTCTCCCCAATTCGCGATCTACTGTAGCTACAATACCGCGAAAAAAAAACAAAGGGGGAAAAAAGGAAAGTGCTGATTTCCTTCGATCGGATCTGCCTCGGTTTGGAGAGTTACCAGGACGTACACAAGGTGGACTCCTAGCTTCGTTGTTTGTTACTATCGGTGGAAAGTGGTATCATCCAAATCCGCGATCTACTGTAGCTACAGTACCGTGGAAAAAAGGCCAGAATAAAGAAAGGAGAATACAAGAATCGTATCTGTTTTGGACTGCTGCTTCACGTGGTGCTGTAGAACACGCAATACTCAGGAGCTTGTGCGTGCAGCTGATTACTGGTACACGCGATCGCTGCTGGACTACCGCTGCCGATCGCTGCTGGACTGCACTACTGCTGCTGTTTACGTATAGTACTTCGTGCTACAGTTCTCCGTGCTACAGTAATCCTGAATATGGCAGATTTTTCAAATCGTTACCAGGAGATTTTTATGGCAAACGTTGTCTTTCTGGGAGAAGTGTAGTGATGTGTTCAATGAGTATCTGGACATTTTGCATGGTAGGGCATGTGATGACTCTAAACTCACTTGGACACTGAAATATTCTTCGACATATGCTGAATTTCAGTCGTGGGAATATCATATGCTACATGGCTTTGACAGATGTACTACCTACGAGTTTGTGGATCAGTCTACGCGTTTGGTTCTTGCACTGCGACGTGTGGATGAGGAGGTGACTCGTTGATGGAATGAGGAGATGTATGGGAAGGACAACACATATGCAACTTGGCGTGACTTCAATAAATTTTTGCGTGACTGTTTTATGTCTCCTCGTCGTATGGGGTCTTGTACCAAGACCGTGTTGAACGTGAAGGCGATCAAGCAGCCACCCAGGGATGTGCAGCGGATGGTTGATGATGGCAAGAGGAAGCCGCCTTGTTCCAAGGAGGTTGCAGCTGTATCTATTCCGTCTCCTGCAAAGTCTGTGAAGACTGTTGTTCCAGTGCAAACGGTCAGCGAGGCAGTGACAACATTTTCTGAAGAGAAGAAGCCTGCTGTTGACAAGGTTGTGTGTACTGAAACTGCAGTGGAGGTTGTACCATTGAGGGCTGAATATGCAACTCAAGCGGGTACATGATGATGCTTGCAAGACAGTTGACAAGGGTCAGCGATGGAGTTTATTTCAGACTCAGTGCATTATAAAAGGAAAAGAGTGCAAGATGATGATTGATGGTGGTAGCTGTACTAACTGGCATAAGCAAGGCAATGGTGGCAGCGTTGGGGTTGTCCACATGGCGTATTCTGAACCTAAGCATCTCGAGTGGTTAAATAGATGCGGTATGCTGAAGGTAACTCATAAGGTGTGTGCCATTTACAGTTGGTGACTATGTTGAGAGGTAGAGTGTGATGTATTGCCATTGGAAGTGTGTGGACTGTTCTTGGCCGTCCGTGGCAGTATGATCGCAATGTTACACATGCGGGGAGAGCAAATACATATTCTTTGTGCATGATGGTAAGCAGCGGACTTTGAGGCCTATGAGCGATGATCAAATCAAGTCTGATGTGGTGCTGGTGATCCAGAAGGAGAGGTTGCGCACGGCTAAACTGCCTAGGTTAGCTAAGCTGCAGCATGAGGAGCATGATGCGCAGAGTGTTTACTCTTGATATTACTTCAGCTATGCATGTAGATGACAAGCCAGATGTTCTTGTTAGTGACAAGCCAGTCGAAGTACAGCCTCTTGCTAATGAGAGGAAGGATGTTGCAGCATGTGTTACGAAGCCAGTTTGTGTTGATACAGGTGTCCAGACTGATGATATTTGTGCTGATCATGTCCCAGTGCATGTGGTGCCACGGGGCGACAAGCGCTGTTTTGTTAGTACACCTGTGAGGCGTGTTGTTGGAGCTGCCGTGCGGATGCATAAAGGCAAGGATGGATATGTTCGTCAGTTGTGTGGCCCGGGCATTACTCTTTGCAGGGTCGTACAAAGAGGGTTCATGTTCAGCAGCAAAGGGTTCCAGCAAGAATTCAGAAGACGAAGTTTGTGGCGCCTATGGCCAGGCGTGTGTGGAGAAGAAAGGAGGCGCCCCAAGCTGTACCAAGTCGAGCAGGCCAAGAGGGAGGTTGTGGTGTGGTAGGCACGCACGACTTGAAGATGGCGACGACGCGTGATGCTGTTGTTCATATCATGCCACCTTTTCAGGAAGACCCTCTCGCGTTGAGGACAACGCGTTTTGAAGGGGGGAGGATGATACGGGCATGACGGAGGAGGTGCAGCCTAATTTCAGGACTCCGCCAAGCTAGTATATTTTGTATCAGTATTATTTGTAATAATTAGTTTTAAATAATTATTAGAGTTGAGTTTGGGCCTGTCCAACTCAACTAGGGCGTGGCCCACTAGTGGGGTGGTACTGTAGCGTGCACTGTAGCGCGGTACTGTAGCACCCCCTCCATATAAGGCTAGGGGCCGCGAGTTAGAAGGGGTTCAGAAAATTAGGTTAAAAACTATCTCGTGTTCGAGGTGTATCATCCCTCCAGGGAAACGCGCCGCCGTGTTATCAATAAAGATTGCTGCGGAGGTTCTTGTGTTCATCAAGAATTGTCGTGCTTTGGTTTGAGGCGTGGTGATCTCCATCACGTTGCTTGCTGGATTTATTCCCCACCTTCAGGTGACGCCATTGGTGTGTTGGAAGGATTTATCGTTCAGGTTACTCGCTGTGAAAGATCGGGACAAAATCAGAGGATCATCCCCTTGATCCTTATCATGCTCATAATCACAAACATGGATGGAGGAAGATCTCAAGACATGCTGGAAACCAAGAGGGAATACATGGATGATAAACTTCAGAATATACATTGCAAGTGCTTGAGGGAGGAGAGGGAGGTAGGAGCACAGGGAGAGAGACATAGAGATGGTGCAACACAATGTTGATGCGTCCAAGATGGAGCTTTACACGCCTAAGGAGAGGGACCTGCGAGTCCATTGGGCTGAACCCATGTTGGGTTCGGTTTGTAATATTATGGTTGCATCAAACCGAGTAGGAATAGGTTAGATGGGGCGCATTCCTGCCTTGGCCGCACCCTCCCCCTTAAATACCTAGGAGCCACGAAATTAGAGGGCAGACTTCATTAAAATTAAACCCTAGATTTCCAGACTTGAACAATGTTCATCTGAAATTATCCTCACCAATTTGGTGATTGTTACTACTTGCAAAAATTACGTGTTATCTGCTGTTCCACTGGGAATAAGGGGATACAGGACCACTCGTGATCATTGATTGCGTGTGCAAGAGTGTGTAGTTGAGAATATCCAAAGGGATTGAGGGCTGTTGCATTGGCATCAGGGTTCATCCAGGAGAGTTGTCAGTGAAGCACTAGTTATCTATCAAGTTATCGTGAGAGTTCATCGAGAAGATCGGGCCGCCCCGTATCATCTTGGTATCACATGATAAGGATCAAGGAGAAGATCGGAGCTCTGATACCACATGATAAGGATCAAGGGGATGATCCTCTGATTTTGTCCCGATCTTTCACAGCGAGTAACCCGAACGATAAATCCTTCCAACAACACCAATGGCGTCACCTGAAGGTGGGGAATAAATCCAGCAAGCAACGTGATGGAGATCACCACGCCTCAAACCAAAGCACGACAATTCTTGATGAACACAAGAACCTCCTCAGCAATCTTTATTGATAACACGGCAGCGCCGTTTCCCGGAGGGATGATACACCTCGAACACGAGATAGTTTTTAACCTAATTTTCTGAACCCCTTCTAACTCGTAGCCCTAGCCTTATATGAGGGGAGGGGTGCTACAGTACCGCACTACAGGACCACGCTACAGTACCGCCCCACTAGTGGGCCACGCCTAGTTGAGTTGGACAGGCCCAAACTCAACTCTAATAATTATTTAAAACTAATTATTACAAATAATACTGATACAAAATATACTAGCTTGGCGGAGTCCTGAAATTAGGCTGCACCTCCTCCGTCGTGCCCGTATCATCACTCATATTTGCTTTCACTTTAAACTTAATCATTCAAGATGCTATGATAGGGGCAATGAGAGCTTGACACCAAGGATTACCATATTACAATCATTAACTTAAGTAGAGAAGTTCAGAAGTTAGATGAAACTTATTCATGTTTTACCTCTACTCATATATACATCTTTCCAAAGTGTCCACCTATCATATTCAGATTTTCATCATCACTCTATGACCAATGTAGGATGTCCATACTTATCATTATGCATACATGTGGTCCATACTACTATCTGTTATGTTACACTTTGTGAACTATCATTGAACATCCTTGCATTGAATACTTGATATCACTTTATAAACTATCTTGCATATTGTTACTCCTTTTTAAGAATGAATCATTTGACTATATGTAGCAATTGTAATCATCTTTGGTATTCATTGTTAAGTATTAAATTGCAAAGTCCATGTTAGTTTTATCATCTTCATACTCGAGGACGAGCATGGATTAAGCTTGGGGATGTTGATGCATGTAAAATGCATACATGAACTTTGCACTTTAATTGCTTATATTCCAATCATATTTGCATCATAAAAGGGTTATACCAATGTTTTATAATGATTTTGGGAATACTTCATAGTTTTCTCATTTATTTGGAATTAACCCTGTTTTTTTCCAGAAAACGTCTTTTTTAGTGTTTCAGACTTTTCGGGAGCTTCGGGACTCCAAAAAGGGCAAGGTCAAAGAGCACGGCTCAGAATTTTCGAGACGAATGCAATGGGCTTAAATTGAAGACCAGGATCCCAATAGGATGGAAATGGAGGGTCCCACGCGGCCTAAATTACATGGCCGCGCGGGCCCAGCTCGTTTCCCCCTCGGAGCTCCGTTGCCGTCGATTTTTCTTCCACCGACTCCGTCTTGACCTAAAAACATCTATAAAAAAGGTCCCTGTCGTTTCGCGAAAGGAGGCGGCGGAGAAACACGAAACACACGAAACAGAAGACAGAAGGCTGCCGTCGGAGAAAATCGGAGGGGGGGAATGCTGCCGGAATCACCCCGGTAGGCTCCTCCATCCCCCCTCCGGAAGTCTCCATCATCACCACCGTGAAGACCAGCACCATCTCCATCACCATCTTCGTGATCCACTTCATTCCCCTCATAGTTTGAGATTGTTCGAACCCTAGCTATTGTCTAAGTACTATTCTACATGTTTGTGAATTGCTACTTGTCATTGTTTAGTGGGGAGATTATATTTTCAGATTGTGTTGTATCACTTATACCATTGAATCATATCATGTCTTAACGTTGTGAGTAGTTCTCTCGTGTTCCTGGGGGCATAGGATGGATTGGCAATGATTTCTACTTAACATGTATTGAGTATTTGGTCAAGTTTTTATCTTTTATGATTGTCTTGATGTACAATGTATGAAGTGCACCATACATTGAGTAATGCATGAAGGTGTTTCACACTAGTGTAATGAATTGAGGGAGACTTGGGAGGACACGTAAACCTGAGACCGAGTCATGAAGTTACATTAGGAGGGGATTTATATCGGGGACCTTAGAGTGTAATGCTATGGTGGGACTTTTTGTCTTAATAACTCTTGTGCAGTCATTTACTTGGCCACATGATCCATCATAAGGGGTTTAGTTTATTTATTTAGCTACACCTAATTATGGCTCTGTCCAAAGAAGATCAAAACTTGACAAAATGTTTACCTTGTTGTTCTAGAAATATTTCTGCCATGAAATCCATGTAGCCCTTGGGAACGTTTTCCACGCATAAGAAACACCACTCAAGCTTGTCCTCTTGCTGCATAGGGGATTGGGCTTTCTCTCTCTTTGAGAGCTTTCACTCATCATATTTTATTTTCAGCTTTGCATTCTCTACACCAAAAAACACAAAAACACTTGCATCATTTTAGTTTGTCTAGTGCATTGATAATAAGAGAAGTGACACTCTTATTTGAGAGGATAAATACTTATACCTTCTACTCCTCGTGGGATCGATACTAATACTTACACAGCGAAGACTTCAATGATCTCCTGCACTTGGGAGTCATCAGTCGCCGGTCGTAATAACTTTTCTGGCGGATTGCGCTGCCTTGAGCCGGTCCCGAATCAGACGGACTTGTCTCTCTGCCTCCATCAAATCATCGGGCTTAAAGATCTTGCGGTCCCCAACTTCAGACCAGTTGAGTGGGGTTCGGCATTTTCTCCCATACAGGGCTTCAAAGGGTGACATTTTCAGGCTGCCTTGGTAGCTGTTGTTGTATGAGAACTCTGCATATGGTAAACTATCTTCCAACCTTCTCCATAGGCGAGCACACACGAGCGGAGCATATCCTCAAAGATTTGATTGACCCGCTCGGTTTGACCGTCTGTCTCTATCCGACACAATGGTTTACGGGACTCCGTGGAGTTTGACAATCTTGTTCACATAGAGTTGTGCCAGTTGGTCCGAGCGGTATGTAGTCTTGACGGGGATAAAGTGAGATACCTTCGTCAGACGGTCGACAATGACCCAGATAGAATCATTCCCTCGGCAGGATTTGGGAAGTCCGACAATGAAATCCATACTTATGTTGTCCCATTTCCACTCGGGTACCTTAAGGGGTTGGAGATATCCGGCGGGTTTCTGATGCTCGGCCTTCACCAGGTTGCATACATTGCAGCATGCGACATAGTAAGCGA
Organism: Poa pratensis; assembly: GCA_947311845.1. Taxonomy (NCBI): domain Eukaryota; kingdom Viridiplantae; phylum Streptophyta; class Magnoliopsida; order Poales; family Poaceae; genus Poa; species Poa pratensis. Next base: position 12,446,659 of record CAMZMU010000125.1, on the reverse strand, counting down.
TATCCTTCTTCATACCGGACCACCAGAATGTTTGCTTCAAGTCTTGGTACATCTTGGTGCTTCCCGGGTGAATGGAATAGGCAGACTCGTGGGCTTCCCTGAGGATCTGCTGTACTAGCGTGGCCTTGTAGGGTACACAAAGGCGGGTACCGAAGCGGAGTACTCCTTGGCTGTCCAGGGAAAATTCCTTGGCCTGGCCCAGCGGTATCTTGGCCTTGATCTTGCTTAGGCCGGGGTCATTGGCCTGCTCGGTTTATCTCTTCCTCCAGGTCTGGCTTTACCTCCAAGGTGCTTAAATAGGCCTTGTTTCCCATGCACAAGTTTAACTTCGCGAATTCTTTCTCCAGACTTGGCCGCATCTTAGGGGGCTTCCTGCTCAGAGCATCTGCTACCACGTTGGCCTTCCCGGGATGATAATGAATCCCAAGGTCGTAGTCCTTGATTACTTCCAGCCACCTCTTTGCCTCAGATTGAGGTCAGGCTGGGTGAAGATATACTTCAAGCTTTTGTGGTCCGTGTAAATCTCGCATCTTCGACCAATAAGGTGGTGTCGCCAAGTCTTCAGGGCGAGTATGACGGCGGCTAATTCCAAGTCGTCGGTGGGATAGTTGATCTCGTGGGTCTTGAGTTGCCTTGACACATATGCGATGACCTTTCCTTCTTGCATGAGTATGGCCCCTAGCCCATTTATGCAGGCATCACAGTATACGGTAAAATCCTTGGCATCATCAGGCAACACCAGAATCGGGGCGGTGGTTAACCGGGTCTTTAACTCGTTGAAACTTTCCTCACACTCATCTGTCCAGGCATACTTGCGATTTTCTTCAATAGATCCGTCACGGGCTTGGCTATCTTGAAAAAGTTTTCGATGAATCTTCGGTAATACCCGGCCAATCCTAGGAAGCTTCGGATTTCTGATACGTTGGTGGGAACTTTCCAGTTTAGCACATCGGAGATCTTGTTGGGGTTTACAGCCACACCGGCTCCAGACAACACATGTCCTAGGAATTCCACTTCCTTTAACCAGAATTGGCATTTGCTGTACTTGGCATAAAGTTGTTGCTCACGTAATCTTCCGAGAACCAACCTGAGGTGTTCGGCGTGCTCCTCCTCATTTTTGGAGTAGATGAGGATGTCGTCGGTAAACACCACAACAAACTTGTCGAGATACTCCATGAATACCTTGTTCATCATGCCCATGAAGTAGGCTGGAGCATTTGTCAGGCCGAAGGACATAACGGTGCGCTCATACAATCCATATCTGGTGGTGAATGCGGTCTTGGGACATCACTTTCTCGAATCTTCAGCTGGTAATAACCCGTACGGAGATCAATCTTGGAGAATACTCGGGCACCACGGAGTTGGTCAAACAGATCATTGATTCTCGGGAGTGGGTACTTGTTCTTGATGGTGACATCATTGAGAGCGCGATAGTCGATGCATAATCGGAGGGTACCATCGCTTTTCTTTGCGAATAAAACCGGTGATCCCCAAGGTGAAATGCTCGGGCGAATGAATTTCTCTGATCAGTTCATCAAGCTGTTTCTTTAGTTCCACTAGCTCGGGGCTTGTCATACGTAATGTTTCTTGAATATTGGGTTTGTTCCTGGTACAACTTCAATGGCAAATTCAATATCACAATCAGGGGGCATTCCGGGTAATTCATCTGGAAAGACATCTGGGTACTCACTGACCACATACTTCCCCTATCCCGGGGCTTGGACGGAAAAACATCTTTGCATTTATCTGGTGAGGCTTATTTGGCAAGTAAGTGGTACGTATGCCTTCCGGGTTGGTGAGGTAACTGCCCTGGTTGCACAATCGATCTGAGCTGCATGCTGAACTAACCAATCCATACCCAGGATGGCGTCGAGGCCGGGCACATTGAGAGTGCTAAGCTGAGCGGGAAATTTCACTTGATTGATGCTGATTGTCAGATCTTGACACATGGTGTTTGTTTTCATCTCAGAGGCGGGGGTTTGTATCACCAAAAGATGGCCCAAAGGGGAAATGGAAAAGTGGTGTTTGGCAACAAAATCCTTCGAGATGAAAGAGTGGGAAGCTCCAGAATCGAATAAAATCAGCGCGGGTTTAGTGTTGATAGTACACGTACCAAGCACTACGTCTGAAGCTTCATATGCTTCCTCTGCTGACATGTGGTGAACACGGGCAACTTGAGGTGGCTTGATCGCACCCGCGGGTGTTGCTTGGAGTTGTTATTGTTGCCGTTGTGGAGAGGGCAATCCTTGATGTAGTGTCCTGTCTTGCCGCACTTGAAGCAGGAGTTCTCCCTCTTACAATCATCCACGAGTGGGCGCTTGTGGTAGAATCCTTCCCGGGGTATCCTCCTTCTGGGTTGATTCCAAGAGTTTTGAGTGTGAGATGGTTGTTGGGCTGCCATGGGCGTGGTTTTGAAGAACCTCCTTCATGCTGGTTCTTACGGGCTCGAACTTCCTCTTGTGGGAGTCATAGATTGAGTGGTGCTCCTTTCTGAAATCAGTGCGTGTTGATCATGGACTGGAAATCTGGAAACTGCAGAACACTGAGCTGAGTTTTTATGGTTGATGCATCCATGAAGGAACCTGTCTTTCTTCTTTTCTCTGTGTTGATGTCCTCAGGTGCATAGCGAGCAAGGTTGTTGAACTTGGTCAGATATTCGCTGATGGACTTGCTGCCTTGAGTAAGTGCCAGAAATTCCTGCTGTTTCATTTTATGAGGCTTGAGGGAATGTAGGCCCTGCGGAATGCTTCCTGAAATTCTGCCCAAGTGACAGGGGGTCCATCGCCTCTGGCGTCCTTTTGGTTGTCCCACCAAACGCTGGCAGGGCCCTCAAGGTAGTGGGTAGCGAAGGGCACCTGGTCTTGCTCGTCCACGCGAGCGAGCTCCAGTTTCTTTCCCATAGCGCGGAGCCAATCATCAGCCTCAAGTGGGTCATCAGCATACGAGAACTTGGGCGGTTGTGTGCGCTGGAAGTCTTGCAGCTTTGAGCGGCCTGGGGGTGGAGCATTACGGGCTTGCATGTACGTGCCAAACTCTCTCATGATCTGTGTCAGATGCTGGTTGTGGCGTTCATCCATCATCATCATAAACTGACTTGGGCTTGGTTCCTGATTTGGTGGAGGAGGAGGTGGTTGCGGAGGCTCGGGATCCTCGCCAGCTTGTCGTGCGGAACGACGAACCGGGGTTCCTTGGCTGCCCTCGCACCGTATTGGGCCTCATCCTGAACTGTTGATGTAATGGCGCGTATCATGAGCATCCATATGGGGAAGGTGTAACATCCACGGAAAAACCAAATGGAAACACAGTTTGCAAAAGAAACACAAGCATGATGTTATACAATGGATGATGGGGTTACAAGATTCAAGCACTCGCTATTTTACAAAAGATGCAAGGTAAAGATACAAGCTACTCGTACAGGATACAAGATACAAGAGCACTCGGTACAGATGCAGGATACAACTCTACCACTACATTATTCAAGCACGCGATACATCGGAAGTATAATACACTAAGCGATGCCGTCTCCGAGCGTCTAGAACTCCATCTCGAGGGGTGTCGCTGGTGTGGTGGTGTCGAGGGGCTCCTCCGTGGGGCTGTAGTCGGGTGAAGCGCGGCCGTCGCGGGAGTCTCCGGAGTAGGAAGGTGGCTCGGCACGGACGCGACGATGCTGAGACCGAACGGGAGTGAAGCGTGCGTAGTAGTGAGCGGCGCTGCTACGAGTGCGGGAAGGTGGCATCGGAGTGGGATGGGAGAGGCGGGCAATCCCCCTCCTAAGCTGCTCGAGGGAACTCTGCCTAAAGGTGGGGAGACGAGGTGGGCGACTAGAAGTGCCGGACCCGGGAGCTCGCGTCACATCGGCCAAGGCCACGTTGACGCGAGCGAGGCAAACTGGAGAAGGGTGATGTGGAGGTACTGGTGGAGATAGGTGGTGTACTGAAGAAGGGCGGAGAGAGGTGAGCTGGGGTCACCTGGGTTGGGGAAAAGGATGTCCCCGTTGTCTAAAGCCAACCTCGGGAAGTAGGCGTAACGGGTGCACTGCTTCATGACGGGATCGAAGGTGCGAAGGAAGAGGATGGCGTCTCCTGCAGCCTCCTGTATGGCTCGAGACGCCTGAGCAGAGACACCGGAAGTGAGGGCGTGCTCGATCCCTGCGGACACGGGCTCCGGGCGCAAGTGGACGGTGGCGGTGAACTCCGAGGTGACCCTGTCGAGACGGTTGTGGTACACGTGGTAAGTCGGGGGAGGTGCGCCTGGGTAGAGGTGGTCCCAGATCTCCCGAAGAAACTGCGGAAAACCGGGAACGTGCACGGCGGTAGTCTCGGCGAGCAACTCTGCCATTGTGATAGAGATAGAATTCAAATAAACTGAGCGTTAAGTTTTAAAGCACAAACAGACAGAGAAACATCGGAAAAAGTTGTCAACACAACAAGTTCTATTCTACGTCGTCCAAGAACTAGGGTATCCTACAGGCAGTCTGGCTCTGATACCAAGCTCTGTGGCACCCCGATCCAGATGATCGAGTTACCCCATATACCAGTCCCAGAAACACTGGATATATGACAGCTTGATAACCAAAGGCAAAACCAAATATATTCATAAGGCTTCGAGTTCGAACAAATACAAAGTTACAACACGGGTGAGGCTCCAGCTCTTGCGCAACAGGTGCACACAACAGTATGTACATTATTTTTCTAACATCGAGCCTCTAGCGGAAGTCGTAGCGGAAGCGAAGATAGTAGCGTGGCGACAGCGGCCTTATTCCACAGGGTCCTGCCTGGGACACGGGTTCCTAGTTCTCATAGAGCGAGTACTCGGCGACTGGTTCAGCAGGTTCTGGCCACATGAAAAGCCAGGTAAGTACTTGAAGTACTCGCAAGACATCAGCCCAAAAACAAACAAGGTCTATCTATATGGCATGGCATGGTTCAGAAAGTATCATGGCAGGAGTTCGGGTGCGAGGGGGAGTCCAAGCTTAACGGTTGGACAAAACTTACCTACTTAGCTTGGTAGGGACATTTATGTTATCAAGTGAGATCACGTTTCTCACTCAACAACTCGTAACCACCACTAGGCTACCAAGCCTCTAGCCAACTCTGGCTTAATTCACAATTTTCCGAGTCCTTAGCCAACTCTGGCTTGACTCCCAACAGTTCCTGTGTTCGTTGGTCTCAACTTAAATTATTTCTCCAAGTTCGACTGGACTGACTCATAGTGTGACTTGACCCAAACATCGTCCCATAACCCAGGGACAAGGCTAGAATCTAGATTTACACTCTCGAGAGGTTGCAACATTTATCCACACGCTGAAGTCTAGGCTTGTACCGCCGGTACCAAAGTACTAGAACTGATCATGGCGATAGCACAAACCCACACTTCCACAACCGTTTATTCTACCCGGACACTCCCTGTATAGCCACCGACATAACTCTACGCCTTATGAAGAAGTGAATCCGGCACGTCCCCAACAGATGAGCGACGCCTAGCTCCGGAACCTTAACAAGACTAGCCCCGACCACAAAGGTAACCGACTAGACTTGCCAAAAGGGTGGCGTCAAAGGAGGCCTGATAAAATACCCAGTTAGGGTCCGCCCATGTGAACGACGCGTGGTTGTGCTGGTGTGCTTGGTGAGTGGCACTAAGTGACTCAATCTAGTCGAGGGAGGTGGTTATCTTCTTAGTCAAATTTTATTTCCAGTTTCCAACAAGATACATGCAACACAAGGTAAGCACATAACAATAACAGCACAGAATAAACATATCACTTGCAGGTAACATAACAATAATAATACCCGGTGACTATGGCGGTTCCTCCAGCCGGTGTCACCAGGGGTTAGTGTTCACAGAATAAATAACATAGTGTTTCAAACAGATAACCGTGGCGGTTCCTCTAGCCGGTGGTCACCGTAAAGAATGAACCGAAAAGCACTCATAAGAATGAGAGAGCATCCATTCCACTCGAGGGTTATTTCGACGTGGTGTCAGCAATCTCGGCAAAAAGAACCAAATGGAAAGTTAGCGTCCCAAGCGTCGTAGTCCAGGTGGCTTACGCCAACCACGTTTGACGGAGGGATAAGAAGCAAATAACTCTTTTGGCAAATGCCCCCAACTCCGAGGATCATAAGACGACATTCGTCCGCTCCTCACCTCGGCGAAGAGGAAAAAGCAAACAAAGCCCCGCAAGCGCGAGACGCACAGTTGTAATATTTCCCCCATTCCTTTGACTGAGGCGGTTCCTCCGGCCATTGTCTAGGGAACGGGAGTGATGCACAGATAAGCAACTATAAGGTAGTGCAATAATTTAAAATGCAATATGGCATGTGAGGTGCAACAGATATTAACTCGACAGTCAAGATACTTCCTAAAGTTCGACCAAGTTTGAAATTGGGTTGGTGGCTTGCCTTCGGGTTCAGAGACAACTCCTACTCCGTCGGAGAGGTTCGAATCTATCCAAAGCAAGACAAATATGCATCAAAATCCCTCCTAAATTATTTAAATAAATGCCAAAAAAATAAATTCCAAATAAATATTTTCTGGTTCCATTTGAAAGAGAAAATTCAAACAAAGCCAACAAAATTGGTTTCATATTTTTCTGACCATTTTTGGGAGAGAAATTGCAATTCAAAGTTTGGTTCAATTTCTGCCCTTTTTCAACAGAAAAATAAAACAGAAAAACGGTTCTGGAAATGAGTAAAAATCTGACCAGTGGGTCCCACCTGTCATAGACTCAAATCGAACCGTTACGCGCGCGGGAAAGAAGAAGAACAGGGTGGCCGTCTCCGGCGAACTCACCAGCGGCGTTTCCAGGAGGCTAGGGCGCCGGGGAGGTGGGGAGAGGAAGCAGTGCGAGTCGTGGAGGCCTGCCGCAGCTAGTTCGAGCACCCACGCTTGACGGGGAGGTCGGGCTGGAGCGAAGCTTCTCCTCCCGCGGCTCCGGCGATGTGTCGAGGAAGGATACGATGACTCCAGCCACCGTTCACCCTGGCGAGCACGGCATCGTCACCGTGGTGCTCTGTGGAGCGTCTGGGTGGAAGGAATCGATCAGGGGGAGGCTGGGGTGTGCGAATCGAGCTGGGGTCAGTGCGGCACAGGGAAAGGAGATGGATAGGATCGGCGGCAGTGGAGAGGCTGACAGCGGGGCCCCGGTGGCGCTGTTCTGGACGGCGCGTCGGCTAGCGGCCCTGGCGTATGTGGCGGCGGCTGTGTCGCGCTCCTCCGGCGACGCGTGGATGCTGGGAGGTGGGGAGGAGGATGGTGAGTGTGGGAGGCACGCTAGGGCACGGAGTGGTGCGGTTCTCCGGCGACCAGAAACGGGCGGCGCTCCGCGGCCACGCCCATGCCGATTCTGGCATGGTCCAGACCATGCCAATGTCGGCATCGACATCGATCTCTCACCTCAGAGCTCCAAATGATATGAGGTTTGCGTCACCGTGCGCCAAATGGAGAATCCAACAACTTTGCTGACCAATGTTTTTGCAAAATCGAAACTTGATGCGACTCGAATTTTTGAAATACAGTACTGGACAAAAAGGTTTTTAAATGTTTGGAGGGTAGATGGGGTTAGATGGAGCTGCCCTTTTGTCCTGAGGTAGGAGTGAGGAAGGGGAGCTTATCCATGCCTTGGATTCATCCAGGAGAAATGTTCTTGCTCGAGTTTAAAATGTTTTGAGAAAATGGGCAGAATACAAAAAGAGTTGTGGAGGAAAAATTTCCCAAGTCATGGCCCCATATTCTTTTATAAAAGTGATCCACATCAACTAGGGAAGGTTCCCTAATTTTTGCAGAATTTTTGGAGACATAAAAATAGGGGTTCCTTTGTAAGGTCAATAAAAAGGGGAATTTTCAAAAAGGAAAAAGAATTTCCCAATTAAATATTTATCCAGGGTTAAAATCCCAAATACAAATACCAAGTGGGAGAAAAATGGAAAGCACAAGGTCCCACTTGACTTATCATGTTTGTAAAGGTTCAAGATTTAAAAAGATTTCCCGGAGGTTTAAATCCAATTGCACATGAAATAATGAGACAATGCATTTTGGGAAAAATTTCAAAAAGGCCAAAATTCAGGGTGTTACAATTTTCCTCGGGGACCACCCGGGGAAGGGCCCTGACACCCCGAGAAGTCGGCCGCATGCAACGTGGCAGGCACAGTCTGCGCTCCCGCCTCGGCAAGGGTTGTTTCGCAGGCAAGGAAGACGCGGCTGGCGTCATGGACAAGACCGCACGCGCCCCCTGCTGGGCACATGCAGCAACAAGACCCCGTGTGCAAGCCGCCCGGCGCAGGCGATGCGCTCGGCATGACGCAGGGATGTTTGACAAGACCAAACTTGCCGTCTCTTCCGTTCCGGTGGGCGGGACGGTATGGAAAGCAGCGCGGCTTGGCACTGCCATGAAGGAGGTCGGCGACCGCCACCTCGACTTGGGCACAGCCAACTGTGGTAGCCCCTTGGCATATAAAAGGAGGACCATGGCCGTGCTAAAGGAGGACCAAGAAAAAAGAACAAAGGAAGGAGAAGAAGAGAAGAAACCCTAGATAACTTTCCACTTAGACTCGGGCTGGAAGAACGAACCCTGGGAACCTCCCAGGGCTAGTTCTTCCTTCGTCCACGAGAGTAGTGTAGGTTATTGGGTTTCCACCTTGTAATCCACCACCACCGCAATACAGCCAGACAAGCAGGACGTAGGGTGTTACGCAACGACGTGGCCTGAACCTGGGCAAAATCTTTGTGTGTTTGTGCTCAAGCTCGGGACCAAACTCGGAGCACCTTGCGCCCTCCTACTGAACAAACATGGGTGCCCGGCATCCCCGGTGTCCGCGTTCTGACATGCAACACACTCCATCAATAGTGACTCGCGGTCCATGCAATAGACACAGAGGGACTCATAACCTCTTCAACTTTGGCACGAATGCTGCGGGAAGGTTATGTTCATAAGAGGTAGAGAACGAGAAACCTGAAGGAAAAGGCTACCGAAAGATGAGGAATATCTCATTCTTCCAGCTTACCTCATCGGTCTTGGGCATAGATTGAGAGTTTTCCATGAAGTGGCCAATCAGAGGAGAAGGAGGAATAAATTAATCCATGTCCTAGAGGGCCCTGATGGGACTGTTACTGAAACCTAGGATATGTTGAAAGTAGCTACTAACTACTACAGAACTTGTTAAGTAGAGAGGATAGGCTAGATATTAGCTGATGTGCATCTCCGAGCGCGTCTATTTTGTTGGGCAAAACTCTCCTTTGGAGAAACCCACACCCCTAGCTAGCACCTCTAAGTCACTTTCGATTATTAATTTTCCTTGAATTATTCTCGTGGTTTCATTTCCATAAATGTAGCCGGAGGGTGTAGCCCCCTGACCCCTGTTGATCTAAAAAAATAGATTGGGAGTCGACCTCGGAAGACAGGTGAAACGTCGGGATTTCTGAGTCCACAGTCCTACGGATTGCCACAAAGAGAATAAGGCAGAGAAGATAATCAGAATATCAAGGTAACTAGAAACTGAAGGGAAGATGAACATAACGTGGACACGATATCAGCCGTACGCGAGTGACATTTATTGTTCGGCGCGGGTGAGCCTCTCGTCCCGTTTCAAGGTTCTCCAACGGCACGAGGACTTCCATCTCGTCCATTGGTACATTGTTCGGGGACCAGAAGCGCCATTATCACTGAACAACAAGTCCTCTCCTGAGACTCTGGGCTTGGTGGCTACGATGCGAACCCGTCAGGAACGAGATTTGTTAGATGGTTGTTCAAGTGGATTAACATATCAAAAGACCAAGCAACTTGGGAGGATACATCATTCATCCATAAAATCTTCCCATAGTTCCAGCCTTGAGGGAAAGTCTGTTCTTGAAGCGGGGGTGTTGTCAGGACAAACGTTGTATTTCTTCAGCTAACACCTATCTTCAGTTAAGTGTTACGTACCCCTTCGCTCAGAAGCTCTCGCTCCCAGCCGTTGATCTTCAACACAACAACGCTGATCAGTCGAGTAGTCACTATTTGAAATACGACACCAACACTTTACGCGTAAGCTGGCTGCTCCCTACCGGTTCACTCCCTTTTTGTCTTCTAGCTCTATATGTAGCGCCGGTCAAGCAGTAGCTGGTATCAATCTTGTATTAGGGTTTATCCCCATCGGCTCTGTTCTAGTTTGGGTTTACTTTCCACTGTAACCGACACTATCTTTAGTAATAGCTCTCTAAACCCTGCTGCTATTTGTGTGATTCTCCAAATTTGCTTGTTAGTTACGTTCAGTAGATAGGTCGGAGCCTACCAGCCCCCCACCTCTGTCTGTGTGTGTGTGTGTGGGGGGGGGGGGGGTGGTACAGAATAGTACTGCTAGTAGCGTTTATTTGCCCATGTGCAATATGTTGTTATGTCGCAAACAAGATCTACAACGGGTGTTCGGGTGGTCGTCGATGGTGGTTGATGTTGGTGTTGCTGGCCCCTGTGCTCCGATGGATGGATTATTCCCCACTATAGCCCAAGGTGTGGCTAGGCTCCGTCGTTCCATTTAGATCTGACCATCGTAGTGATGGGCAGGAGCTGAGGACATCAGGTTCTAGCAGCGACGGAGAAGCTCATGAAGCTTCAGCTGGTGGAGACTCTGTGGGACCCTGGACTAGCTGTCCGAAATACCCGATTATGCTTAACACAACGATCCCGTGATCAATCTGTCGTTGCACATAATCCGAATTGGATACCAAAGTTTACATCCATTACAATACCGAATTAAAAGTCTTACATAAAAGATCATTTAGACCACGTCTTACATAGGTGCCTTCAAGGGCCAAACCAAAATATCAGCGGAAGCTACGGCATAGTAGACATCAAATCCTAACGACGACGACCCGACAGGCAGCTGACTATTGGAGATCCTTAGTTCGCGTAGAAGTCGCCATACTCCTGCTCGGCGTAGTGCTCCTCCTCGTAGTCTGGCTAGGACAATAGCCAGGGACGAAACCAATATGAGTACATTTGATTGTACTCGCAAACTACCCCAACATGAGTATGCACTAGTTTTATTTTACTTTCATACTTTTATTTATTTAAAACATCTCTATATCTTTATTGAAAAAGGTAAGAAGAATTTTATGTCTATCTTAGAAGAAGTCACCATTTTATTTGTTTCTCCAAAACTCCTCCTTTTCCTGACCATAGCTCACCATGGTCCATTTATTTCACCAACTCATACCACTCCATTTGGTATAGCTGTGTAACAGCATCTCCATTTCAGTTTCTTTTAAACTTAAAGCTTTTCCAAAAACTTGCACATGGTCTTAGGACAGCCTCCCAACTGTCCATATCCGAGGACTCGGCTATTCGAATAGTTTTACACTCTGCAGAGGTAGCACGCTTTTCCCACATCCATCCGGCAACTCATCGTGTCTGCCACGTCTCGCCATACAAGGTGTATGCGAAGTAAGCCGCCGACCATAGCCTGTCCTTTGCTCATGCTAGTATAGGACCCTGCCGCTACGAAAACTTCCGTCGACACTCAGGCCAATTCCCCAACAGGAACCCCAAGTGTGAGGACTCGTAGTTCTGCCCGGCGAGCGAACCCTTCAATCCTCCCACCAACGTGTTAGGACCCAGGTCAGGGGGTAGGTCACCAAACCATCCCCTCATGGAACGAGGTCATCCTCGTTGTTGAGGCATCCCATACTAACACGAGCAAATTATATGACTACGCCCTTTCCCATATGTGGGTGGATGTGGTCGCACAGGTTATTGGCTGGTCGTCATAGTACTGGGACACAATGTGCATTTTTCATAAACATCACCATTGTCCACTTCTCCACTTCAATACCGACATCTCGGCATTTCACATCCACACAAGTATTTTCAAAGGAGTTTTGAATAAACAATATTTATTTTCCCATCCTATAATTTTATATCAACTATCTTATAATTCTACATAGGTTGCAAAATAGTTTTTCATATACTTTGTAAAAAGGTTTTCAAAATCATTGGTCCTTTTGAACAAGTCATGTGACAAAATAGATTTATATAAATGCAAGCTCAGTGAAGTAGCTTGCCTTGCTCGGCAAAGTTCTCGGGTTCTTGTGCTTGTTGATCAAAGTATTTCCCCCTCCTCGTAGACTCCGGCAACGTTCTCGTCTAAACGTCAAACAAGCAATACAAACAATCACTAAACTACTCAAGCAAGCATCACAATATATCAATCATAAACATCACAAAAAGCTACTCCACACATCAAACAATACAATTTGGTTTCAAATTAATTGAATTAAACATTATTTAATTATGTCTAAAACATGGCAGAAACTAGTGGTACATGTGTAATTGCATAGCTTGGGTTCTGTTAATCACAAAAATACAAACTAAATTTTTACAGAAAGCTACTGATGTGTAGAAGACAACACAATTTAGTTTGGATTAATTGGAGTTACCAAACTCCCTACACAATTGTTTTAATCCAGTAGCTTATTAATCAAGTTTTAGCTACCAAATAAGTTCTGTTGATCCTAAACTTAAATCCTTTTAGGGGTGACTAAATGTCATCTAACAAAATTGGTCCTAAATCATTTAGATTAACCATTAAACATATTTAATTGTTTTAGTGCAGAAGGGTTCTCTAACTTCATCTTTAAACTAAGCAATTATTACTGCACAATTAATTCTACCAAAATTAGCGAAGCTAATACATCACAGTACTAAGCTAACAAAATTGGTTTGGAATTATTTGGCTTAACAGAGTATCAGAAACAAACAAGTTTAGAATTTAAACCTTCTGGAGTATTTTTAATAATACATTTTTATTATTTATCTAATTGAATTGAATCCACTTGGGTTGGTTAAACATTTTCATAAGCTTTCCAGAACATTTGGATTTGATTTATTTGGACTTGTAAATCTCGAGTTATGGATTTTTAAAGTTGGATCCAGTACTGATTTCACAGAGAAATCTAAATTAGAAAACCTAACTGTTCTGGATAATGTTGAAAAGTATGACAGGTGGGGTCCACGAGTCAGTGACTCCGTGTGTGCTGGGAAATGAATAAAACGCTGACGGGTGGGGTCAGCCCGTCAGCCTAACGCCTAACCGAAGCGGTAAGTTACCGTTGGATCTAGATCCAACGGCTCCTGGAGCTCGAGTTCATCATCGACAGAAGAATGGCATCGCCGGAGCTCCGGCGACGGCGAGGTTCGCGGAAAGCTCACCTAGGCGGCTCAGGAGGACGTGGGGATGGTGCAGAAGAATGGCGGAGGCTCGGGGAAGACCGTGGGATGAGTGGAGCTTGCTGAGGCGGCATGGTTCGTCGTCGGGGATCTTCTGCACTTCCACGGCATGGGTGCAACTCCGGCGGGCTCCTGCGGCGGCTCTGGTGCACGAAACAACGAGGAAAAGACGGCGAGTGAGTGCGGTGGTGATGGAGAGAAATGTGCAGGGGTCAGAGAGGGAAGAGATGCAGCGGCACGGCGTGGCCGTGTCGTCGTCTACCTCGGGCTGTCGAGCACGGCCACGAGCAGCAGCAAGCTCGCGGCAGCGGCTCCGCCCTCCTAGCGGTGCACGGGTGAGTGGAGAGTGAGGTGGAGAGCAAGGGAGGGCAGTGGTGCGGTGTGTGGAGCAAATGGGGCTCGGGGTGGGTTTATAAAGCCGGCGGCCGGCGCACGGTGAACTGGGCTCAGGGGGCACCAGAGGTCGTGCCAGCTCGCCGTAGGGGCGGTGCGGGGTGCGGCTACGCTGCGGGGTGGCCAGGGAGCAGAATGGTGGCGTGGGGAGGCGCGGAGGAAGCTCGACAAGGGGGGGACGCCCTGGCGTGCTCTGGGAGAGCTCGGGCGGTGCGCGGCGCGCACTAGTCACGGCGACTCTCTGGCAGGGACGGGTTTCTGCGGGCTGCGGTGTGGCCAGAGAGGGGGCAGCGAGGTGAGGGAGAGAGGGGGGGGGGCCAGGCACGGGCCAGCACGGCGTGGCTTCTCCACGGCCACAAGGCCGACCATGGCGCGGCCGCGCCGGTGCGTGTCCCCTCCGACGCTTCTCCTCGATTCCAACCTCCCCTCTTCGATTTCTGGAGCGCGGTGTGATCAGGGAGAGGAGAGAAGGAGATTGCCAGCAGCAATTTGACGAAAAACACACGAATTCGATCAATTTGATTTCGGGTTTGGTTGATTTGGGAAGAACACAGTGCATGCTCACAATGTGTTTGATGAAATGGTTGAACCAAATTTGAATTTGAATTTCCGAAATTTATTTTCATAATTGGCTTCACATATTCAAATGTGGGTTTGTGGTGCTGTGGTGCAATTTATTTGACAAGTGTTGCACCACACACTTTGTGATTTAAAATGATAAAGAAAGGTTTTTGGAATTTTAGATTCAGTTTTTTGAAAATATATTTGGAGAGGGAAAAGTGTAGGAATAAAATTGAGAGTGATTACTTATCACTCCACTGAATTTTATTGTGAAGGAAAATAATTTCTCAATTGGAGAATTTTGTGTGACACTTGTCACATTATTTTTCTTGCTTTGCTTTTATTTTATTTCTCTTCTTTTCTTCATGTTTTTATTTAGAGTAAGCAACACACAATTAGCAAGAAATAAATAACACAAGCAACAATATGAGATCAACACATATAATTTAGCAAAAGTTTTTGTTGGCTCTCATTTTTGGAATAATAATACTTATAATATTTTTGGGATGTTACAGACTCCAAGCGATGGCGAGGTCACGCCACCACTATCCTTGTGTGGTGGGGCCTCTCCACAACGTGGTTTCTTTCTCCGAGGGTTTCTCTTCCTGCAATCTCAAAGGATCTTCAGCTTCAACAGTTCTTCGTCGACACATCACCAAGTTGTTTCGTCCAGGGCAGTGGGTATGGCGGCCGTGGCTTTGAGGCCAAGCAATGGTGCCGATAGAGAAGGACATGATCGCTGTCTAGAAATCTTTGTGAGGTCCTTTTTGTGAAATACGAGGATTGTGCTGTAAATTTGTTGTTTCAAGGGTCCTCGGTCTAGCTATACGCAACCAAGATAAATGAAGCTTCAGGGTCCTCTGAACCCTTCTACTGTTCAATAAAAAAAAGGTCTCGTACCAAATATAGAAGCTATGGCAGCAGGCCTACCAGCTGACACGGGCTCGGGAATCACCCATAGAGGACTTTCCAATGGCCCGTAGATAAAAAGGGAAATGAAACTAGGGAAAGTTTTGTCAGGGCGGCAGTCCTTAATCGGCTACAATTGGTATGTCTAGAGAATCACGGTACATATATGGAGCTGAACTCTAATCAAGCATTACAAGAGAGAAGAAAATATGTGCTGAACTGGCAGTTGAGAGGGTAGTAGCAATTATCTAGGGGCCAACGGGATTTAGAAGACATCGGTATTTGAGAGGTTTCATCGCCGATTGATAAGATGATAACACAAATGAGCATGTTTTCCCTACAACGCCCTCTAAATTGGGAGCAAAAAGCACAACACTAAGCTGTCTGGGCGATCGAGCACTCGTTGAAGCACATATCTTATTAAACCCATAAGTAGAAACCTCTCAAACCTCTCATAGCATGAGAGAGAGCCTGCACCTTGTTGTATTGGCCAAATGATTTCTCGCTACTAGCAACAACAGCGCGCATGCTTGTATGCTATAGTTTGCTGTCATTTCATTGGAGCATAGACAACACAGGTTCTGCTAGGAGTGTACACTGAGAATGAATGGGGCCTGTTGTCATGTTGACAGTCCTGCAGGGAACATGTGAAGCATCAGTTCACATTTGCCAAGAATAATATTACACAGGCTTACTATAAGCAAGCACGTCGGAGCAAAAGGCCTACCGAAGTGAAGTGCTCTGCGGTGTGATGGATCCTACCAAATCCACCAAAGAGTCCAGCATCTGAGTCCAAGACTACCTGAAAAGAAGAACACATTATCAGCACCCAACCAAACCAGTTCATCTGTAGCTATTTTAGAACTAATTCAAGGAATTCTGAGTAGATTTTCCGGTTAATTAAATTCCATAAATTAATGGGCTGAACCATGCGAGAATCAAGAATGGGCACAGAACCACCAGGTATAAGTGGTCAATTCTTGTTAACTGAGCCTGTGAAAAAATTACAAGTTTTGCGATAAGTAAACATCTTTTAGAGTACTTTATATTGTTGTGTATTTTTCCGTTGTATAAGGGGTTTTCTGCACATTTACCACACATGTACGTATATATAAACTGGCAGTCAACATCAGTTCCACCAAGTGCCCTGCAATTGCACTTAGCTTCCTATGTCTGCTTGTACTAGAAAAAAAAAACCAAAAAGGTATTCTCTACAAGACAAAATGGAAAAAACCCCGGAATTCAGACTACCAAGACCCCCAAGCATATTCAGGGATAAACATGAGATGATGTGTATAGTACAGTCAAGAAATTTACAATACGAACATGGGGAATGCCTAATAGCTGCATACCTTATACATTCCAGGCTTTGAACAGCCAACACGGTAGTCAAAATAGCTATTACTCCAGTGGAAGTTGAACACAAATACCAAGTCCCCTTTTTCAAACACGATTACCTTATCTTCCTCATGTTTCCGAGATACGTACTGATGGTCTGATGTCATAAACTGCAAATTACATGACCCGTTTCATCAACGAATATTCATAGGTACCACATAACGTTAGAGGATAACAATAATCATGAACTTGCTAATATCTACCGATATTACCAGGTATGATTATATTGCAGGAAAGAAGAAATAGTGTTACTGTAAATCAACTACCCCGATTTCTTTGAAAAAAGCTTATGACAAAGTAAAGTGACCATTCTTAATACAAACTCTGAGAATGAAAAGGTTCTCTGACGAGTGGTGCGAATGGATTCGTAACTTTGTTGTGGGGGGAAGTGTGGCGATAAAAGTCAATGACAACGTCGGCCGTTACTTCCAAACAAAAAAGGTTTTAAGGCAAGGTGATCCTCTATCGCCTATACTATTTAATAAAGTGGCTGATATGTTGACCATCATGATTGAACGGGCAAAAACGGATGGCCAGATTGAAGGGGTAGTTCCACATCTTGTCGATGGGGGCCTTTCTATACTTCAATATGCGGACGATACAATTATTTTTACGGAACACGATCTTGATAAGGCGACGAATCTGAAATTGATATTGTCAGCATTCGAGCAATTATCAGGATTAAAAATCTATTTCCATAAAAGTGAATTGTTTTGCTTCGGCGATGCACAAGACGCAGCTGCTCAGTACGCCGAAATATTCGGTTGTGAGCAGGATCAATTTCCTATAATGTACTTGGGCATACCAATACATTATCGGAAACTGACTAATGCGGAATGGCGACATGTCGAGGAGCATCTACAAGCAAGGCTGTCTAGCTGGAAAGGCAAATTACTGTCCCTTGGTGGAAGGTTGGTTCTCATTAATTCGGTACTTACAAATATGGTACTGTATATGATATCCTTCTTCCAGTTACCAAAAGGTTTCCTAGGATATGTTGAAAGCAGCTACTAACTACTACAGAACTTGTTAAGTAGAGAGGATAGGCTAGATATTAGCTGATCTGCATCTCCGAGCGCGTCTATTTTGTTGGGCAAAACTCTCCTTTGTAGAAACCCACACCCCTAGCTAGCACCTCTAAGTCATTTTCCATTATTAATTTTCCTTGAATTATTCTCGTGGTTTCATTTCCATAAATGTAGCCGGAGGGTGTAGCCCCCTGTCAGGGCCGGTCCATACGTTTCCGAGGCCCTGGGGCGGTACCACAAAATGGGGCCCTTGTAGGCTAGAATGTATCATATTTCACTGGCAATAGTACTTATCAGTACATAGCATAGATCAATAGTCTTTGTATAGGGACAATAAAATAAACACCACAAATTATTTATTTGTAATGATCCAGATAACTAAATGATCAGATCTTGTTTTTCTTCACTCCATGTTCTTCAGTCCATGCACTCCATGTTCTCAGAGAAGAATTGGAGATGTGAGATGGAGTTAAAACCGGGAGCCGGGCTATTTAACAGCGAATAAAAGGAGTACCGGGTTAACGGAAGGAGTGAGACGTTGAGGATGGAAAGAGAGATGATTGGGGAAGGGGATAGCACCGTTGGTCTCCATTAATCTCTGCACGGGAGCGGTGGCCTCGTCGCCTCGAATTTGGAAGTGCACAACACGTTGAAGCAGCGGCGGCGGCGCGGTTATGGGGATTGGAGAATTTGGGGAGGAGACGACTCAGACGAGATTGGAGGAGATCGATGGGTCATGGGTGTGGACGTAGGTGCGACGGCAGGCGCAAGATCGGGAAGAATTCATTGCCGAGGAAGTTCACAAGATGAAGAAAGCTAAGCTCATCTGGGAGGTAATCCATCCCACCTGGATGGCCAACGCGGTGATTGTCCCAAGGTCACGGGGCAAAAACGGTTTTGTGTCGACTTCACTGATAACCCACAAGTATAGGGGATCGCGTGTAGCCTTTTCGATAAGTAAGAGTATCGAACCTAACGAGGAGCTAAAGGTAGGACAAGTATTCTCTCAAGTTCTATCAACCACTGATACAACTCTACGCACACTAAACGTTTACTTTATCTAGAAATAAAACTAGACTACAATACGGGTATGAGAGATAGCTTTGCGAGATAATAAATAACAAGAAAGTAAATGTTAGTGCTGCAGCAATAAAGTATACTAAGTAACCATGAACTAACAGTACCATGAGTGTGGAAAAGTGGTGGTAATTGTGATGGCTTTGTCCAAGATTAATTACCGAATATATCGGGTTCATTGTCTTCGATGCAGTTTTCTATGTGGGAGAGGCTAAATATACATGCACTCCACTATTTGGGATTACAAGTACTATATGATTGGATTGTTAGAAAGTATCCGCGAATACTAACAATGCATTAAGGTTTCCCCAACCATAGCCTTAAGTTTATGGTCCTCTTACTCCCATACGTGTAACTAACCGGTTCGCGCCCTTAGGTTTCTGTCACTCCGGCAGGACTCCCCCTTCGTTTACAAATACTACCAACCCCGTGATGTTGATCCATGCGCGCACAAGTATAATGGACACCAAAGGACAGTACCATATCAACATACAACTCTAATGAACCAAAGACATTCAACCAAGCAATCAAAAGACAAATAAACTACACAAACATGTCATAGATCATAGGATAAATATTATAGCATCAAACAACATGTTTACATAGAGACGGTACAGAGGTTTGTGGGAGGATGAACCACTGAATACAAGGAGGAGTTGGTGATGGAGATGGCGGTGAAGACGGCGGAGGGGGCGAGGAGTGCAGGGCGGCACCGGCGCCGGCGGTGGCGCGGGGAACTCCTCCCGCCGCCGGCATCATGGGGAGCGCCGCCCCTTAGCCTCCCTCCTTCATGGCTTCTTGGGAGCCCTCCCCCATGGAGATGGGATCCATGGGGGAGGCAAAAACGTGGCTTTGGTGGCTGAAATTCGTGGTATGAGGTGTTCTCCACGAGTTAGGTTTCCTCCCTTTATATAGCTTCTCGGATTCCCGTCATCCCATCTAGGGTTGCAGTAAATCGGGCTTATCTCGGCCGTCCGGACTCGGAATCAGGCGAATTTTATGTCTAGAACGTTCGGCGGAAAATTTCCTGCAACTTTGTCTTCGGCGAGATTTCCGTTTGACGCCGTCTTGACCGTAACGTGACAATCTTTAAAAAGATTTTCAGACAGATTTCAGGAAAGTCCCAATTCGACTCCAACAAGGTTTCCTCTTGTATTTTGATAATTCCTACACATCAAAGTGTAAAACAAGAACATTGTGCACTTTTGCAACTATTAATAGGTTAGTCCAAATAAATCATAAACTTAATATAAAAACAAGTGTCAAAGGCATAATATTAACATGAAACAATCAAAAATTATAGATACGTTTTGGACGTATCAACATCCCCAAGCTTAATTCCTGCTCGTCCTCGAGTAGGTAAATGATAACAAAATAATTTTTGATTGTAAATGCTATGATCAGTCTTTAACAATTGCATGATGTATGGATAATAAAACTTAGCAATCATGTTACCTAATGAAAAGTATCAACGAACTAAGAGCTTATAACATGAAATTTATAAACATCAACAAGATTGTAATGATCATAATAAAGCATGATAGAGTGGTATCTCGCTTGCCCTTAATTGTGGAGCAAAACATAAATGCCAAGGCACCTCTGAAGTTCAAGTGAAGACTAGATGTAAAGATATCAAAGGTAAAAGCATCATAGTTATACCGCAGATAACCGCATTCTGGGACAAGCACATTACACTAAGAATGACAGTTATGCTCTCGAGGAAGTGCTCAAAGAAAGGATGATGACTCAACATTAAAATAAAAGATTGGCCCTTCGCAGAGGGAAGCAGGGATTAACATGTGCTAGAGCTTTTTATTAAAACAGAAGTAAAAATTGTTTTGGGAGGTGGTTGTTCCTGTCAACGAATCAGCAATAGAGTTCTTGTTATCTTCCATACTAAACAAGTTGAGAGCGGTTCCGAGTTATTGATATTAGGCATTTATAGCATGCACTTTTATATAGTATGACACTCCTCCCAACCTTTGCTTTCACAAACCATGGCTAACCGAATCCTCGGGTGCCTGCCAACAATCTCATACCATGGAGGAGTGCCTATTTTATTTTACTTTTTAGATGTTATAATGGTCTAACCAGCTCTTTGCAAAATTAGTGACGAGCAGATGAAGCATGCAAGTCGGGGACTTAATTTAGTATGGAAGATAACAAACCCAACTACTACGTCCTCATGAGCTAAAAACAGTGTCACAAAATGAGAAGTATTTTGAAGGTTTTAAAGGTAGCACATGAAAATTTACTTGGAATGGTTGAAATACCATGCATAGGAATTTATGGTGGACTCTTTGGGATAACTTGGTTTTAGGATTTGGATGCACGAGCAGCATTCCCGCTCAGTACAAGTGAAGGCTAGCAATAGACTGGGAAGCGACAATCAAGAGAGCAATAACCGTCATAATCATACTTGCGACAGAATAAAATTAACGGAGGCATAAAAATGATACTAAAACTCTGAGGCAAAATAGATCATCAAGGCTTAATTGACTTTTATTTTTCAGTCATGAACATGTGTGAGCATGTGCCAAGTCGATTCAAGTAAATCATTCAGAGGAGGATACCACAATTCCATACCATCTTATGAACAGGACAATGCATGTTAATATCAAAATAACATAATATGCACTATTAGCTAGTTGAGACTAACCATAAGAAAACATAAACTACTAAACAGTATTATTCACACATCATTTTTAAGTTTCAACAAATAATCCATTAACCAAGTAAACATTGAAAACAGAGGATAAATAAAATATGTGACGATCAACTTATTAATGTAACCGGTGTTTGATGCTAAGATAAATAAATAATAAGATACAGACGCTCCAAGAACACACATATGATGTGAAAGAATTAAAATATAGTTTCACTAGAGATGACCTGATAATTTTGACGATGAAGAAGGGGATGCCTTGGGCATCCCCAAGCTTAGACGCTTGAGTCTTCTTGAAATATGCTGGGGAGATCCATGGGAGCCTCCCCAAGCTTAAGCTCTTCACTCTTCTAATCCTATTATATCACTCTTCCTCTTGACCCTTGAAAACTTCCGCCACACCAAACTCAAAGTAAATCTCATTAGAGGGTTAGTGCACAATCAAAAACTCACATGTTCTGTAAGGACGCAATATGACCGTTACTTTAAACATTAGCTACTGCCACTGATGTTACGTGAAGCTCTTCCACCCAAAAAAGAATTCCACTCAACACTAGTAAAAGAGAGAATGCAAAATAAATGACATAATCTGTCTAAAACAGAACAGTCCGCAAAGACGAATTTTTTCGAGGCACTTACGTTACTCAGATCGAAAAACTTTGAACTAACGAAAGATGCATACATATATCAGGATTACGCACAAAAATTTCAGATTTAATTCACAATCTGGTGATTTTATGAATTTCGTACAGTGAACAGCAGAAATCTGTTCCTGCGCAGCAATCAAAATTTTAGCAACATCTTATCATTAGAGACTACTCTTGGCACAACAATGCATGAAAGTAAAGATACAAAGGAGTTGCTACAGAAGTAAACAAACTCCTTGACTCAAGAAAAGAAAAATTGCAGAAATAAAAATAATGGGTTGCCTCCCATAAGCGCTTTTCTTTAACGCCTTTTAGCTAGGCACTTATTGCAATACATAATATTTCCAAAGTGCTGCTATTAAACCAAATCAAATTTTGTTTTTAAGTTACAGAAAGGTTGCTTAAATGGCCAACTTCTAAATGAAAGGTAAGAACCATTAATAATCAAATGAAAACGCAAAGAGGCCACTCTTGCAACAAAAGTCAGAATCTGTCCAGAAAAACAGCAGCTGGCAAACGTAATTTTTAGGTGCTCTAAAACATGTCCGAAATTTTAGCCAATTTTTGTGCATGCAGAGGATTCGGTGATACAACATCAGTAATTTTACGTGATTTTTAGAGTTTCCAGTAAAATATGAAAAATCGCGCAATGAGCAGTAGATACCGAAAACAGAAAATCACTTTTTACATATGCATCAACTAAGCTAAAGGGTAAAACTTGGTACATTATTTTGATAAACTAAAAGACCAGAGGCTAAGCAAGACCTAAACATGCTAGCTACATCAAGGAAAACTCTAAATAAAAATCGAAAGTAAAACCTATAGAATACAAAGAAAGAACCAAATAAAGAAACAAAAGAAAAGAAAATATTTTTGTTGTTTTGAATTTATAAGTGAAAGTAAAGAAGCAATAAAAACCAAATAAAGATCCTAATAAAACTAAAGAAGGTAAAACCAAGACATATAAAAACAATTATAATACAAGTTAAGACAATACATATCATGTGGACGGGTAATATAGAGTATGAACGAGACAACCTCATGTTAGTTGATGAATAGGGGGATGACTCGGGCATCCCCAAGCTTAGATGATTGTATCTTCTTGAATATGTTCTTGGGATGCACCTACACATCCCCAAGCTTGAGCTCTTGCGTCTTCTTGTTCATCTTATATCACCATATTGATTAGATCTTATAGGCTACATCCACATAAAACTTCACAAAACTCATTAGTAGGGTTAGTACTCATTAAATAAAATCCACTCATGTTCAAGCATTGACAAGTTTTATAATCTTTACTCAACATTAGCCACTGTATATACTAAGGTGTTCATGATTTCCGTTGTCCGTCGAAAAACTAATGAAACTAACAACACCAAGTACAATATTGAATAAACAAAGAAATCTGTCAAAACTGAACAGTCCGTAAAGATGGCATTCAACGAGATAGTTAAGTAGCTCAAATCGAAAAACTTTTAACTAATGAAAGGCAGATCATAATCTCAGTTTTACGCACAAAAATTTTCAGGTCAAAATACTATTCTGAGATTTATCACGATTTTTTACAGTGAAGCACAGGAATCTGTCTAAATTGAACAGTCGGTGAAGATCGAATTTTTCGAGACAGCTACGTAACTCAAATCACAAAAAGTTAGTCTAATGAAAGAAAGATAATAAGCACTTTGCACTCAAGAAATTTCAGATCAAGATCACGTTCTGGTGATTTTAAACATTTATACGGTGGAGCACAGAAAATCTGTTTCTGGACAGCAAAGCAAAACTATCAACTTCTAATTAACTAGAGATTAATTAGCATTTTATTTTTATGTACAGAGGTATATACACAATATTTACATGTTTTTGGATGAGAAGCTTCCATGGAAAGATTTGCTTTGGTTTCATAGGCATGAACACAAGTGTTCAAGGTCGACCCCCACTTAACCATTGCTCATCTTTCCAATCACTCTCTTTTTGAAAACGTTTTTAGATAACAAGTACAACTATTTTTTTTATAATTCGCATTCCTATCCATACTAAGATAAAGAACAACTTAAAACTGAAAATAAAAATTACTTAGAGATAAAGCAAACAAGTGCACACAAGAATATTCACCTACGCTATGGCTCCCCGGCAACGGCGCCAGAAAAGGTCTTGATAACCCACAAGTATAGGGGATCGCGTGTAGCCTTTTCGATAAGTAAGAGTGTCGAACCCAACGAGGAGCTAAAGGTAGGATAAGTATTCTCTCAAGTTCTATCAACCACTGATACAACTCTACGCACACTAAACGTTTACTTTATCTAGGAAATAAACTAGATACAATACGGGTATGAGAGATAGCTTTGCGAGATAATAAATACAAGAAAGTAAATGTTAGTGCTGCAGCAATAAAGTATACTAAGTAACCATAAACTAACAGTACCATGAGTGTGGAAAAGTGGTGGTAATTGTGATGGCTTTGTCCAAGATTAATTACCGAATATATCGGGTTCATTGTCTTCGATGCAGTTTTCTATGTGGGAGAGGCTAAATATACATGCACTCCACTACTTGGGATTACAAGTACTATATGATTGGATTGTTAGAAAGCATCCGCGAATACTAACAATGCATTAAGGTTTCCCCAACCATAGCCTTAAGTTTATGGTCCTCTTACTCCCATACGTGTAACTAACCGGTTCGCGCCCTTAGGTTTCTGTCACTCCGGCAGGACTCCCCCTTCGTTTACAAATACTACCAACCCCGTGATGTTTGATCCATGCGCGCACAAGTATAATGGACACCAAAGGACAGTACCATATCAACATACAACTCTAATGAACCAAAGACATTCAACCAAGCAATCAAAAGACAAATAAACTACACAAACATGTCATAGATCATAGGATAAATATTATAGCATCAAACAACATGTTTACATAGGACGGTACAGAGGTTTGTGGGAGGATGAACCACTGAATACAAGGAGGAGTTGGTGATGGAGATGGCGGTGAAGACGGCGGAGGGCAGCGAGGAGCGCAGGGCGGCGCCGGCGGCGCGGGGACTCCTCCCCGCCGCCGGCATCATGGGGAGCGCCGCCCCTTAGCCTCCCTCCTTCATGGCTTCTTGGGAGCCCTCCCCATGGAGATGGGATCCATGGGGGAGGCAAAAACGTGGCTTTGGTGGCTGAAATTCGTGGTATGAGGTGTTCTCCACGAGTTAGGTTTCCTCCCTTTATATAGCTTCTCGGATTCCCGTCATCCCATCTAGGGTTGCAGTAAATCGGGCTTATCTCGGCCGTCCGGACTCGGAATCAGGCGAATTTTATGTCTAGAACGTTCGGCGGAAAATTTCCTGCAACTTTGTCTTCGGCGAGATTTCCGTTTGACGCCGTCTTCGACCCGTAACGTGACAATCTTTAAAAAGAGTTTTCAGACAGATTTCAGGAAAGTCCAATTCGACTCCAACAAGGTTTCCTCTTGTATTTTGATAATTCCTACACATCAAAGTGTAAAACAAGAACATTGTGCACTTTTGCAACTATTAATAGGTTAGTCCAAATAAATCATAAATTAATATAAAAACAAGTGCAAAGGTATAATATTAATATGAAACAATCAAAAATTATAGATACGTTTTGGACGTATCATTCACCGACCTGAACCGGGCCTGCCCTAAGGATCCCTTCCCACTCCCACAAATCGACTAGATCGTGGACTCAACGGCGGGATGCGAATTGCTTTGCTTCTTGGATGCCTTCTCGGGATACCACCAAATCAAGGTGGCTCAGGAAGACGGAGAGAAGACCGCATTCATTACCCCGGAGGGCTGCTTTTGCTTCACCAGCATGCCATTCAGACTAAAGAATGTGGGTGCAATATTCCAGCGAACCATGCGGGCGTGCCTGGGCTCCTAGATGGGGAGGAACGTGGAAGCCTACATCGAAGACATCGTCGTGAAAACACGACGGCATGAGTCACTGGTGGAAGATCTGAGGGAGACCTTCAACAACCTCTGCAAGATCCAGCTTAAGCTCAACCGGCGCAAGTGCGCCTTTGGGGTCCCGTCAGGAAAACTCCTCGGTTTCCTAGTATCCCACCGGGGCATCGAGGCAAATCCTGACAAGATCCAGGCTATCGAGGCCATCCAGGCGCCGCGGCGAATCAAGGACCTGCAGCGGCTCAACGGACGCGAGACCGCGCTCGGGCGGTTTATCTCTCGCCTGGGAGAGCGAGCGCTTCCGTTCTTCAAGTTACTCAAGACCAAGGGGCCTCTTCAATGGAGCCCGAAGGCCGAAGAAGCACTGCAAGATCTGAAGAGGTACCTGTCCTCCCCACCGGTCCTTGTGGCCCCTGCCCCCGTGGAGCCCGGCTCCTGTACGTGGCTGCCACGGACCAGGTGGTGAGCACGGTCCTCGTGGCTGAGCGCGAGGAAGCCGCGCCGGGAACCCGTGTGTGGGGACCCCGGACTAGCTGTCCGAAATACCCTTGTGCCTACAACATCAGCGATCCCATGATCAGTGTGTCGCTGAGCACAATCGAACTGGTACCAAAAGAACATCCATAAATACCGAAAGAATTTACTTACTTGATTGAAGTCATAAACTTCAACGGGTACTTGCAGCGGAAATCATCAAACAATGTGGAGCCCAAGTCATTTGCCATAACCCTACAGGCAGCTGACTGGGAAGCGCCCTAGTTCGCATTGACGCCATTGACATCTTCTTCTTCGAACTGCTCATCTTCACAATCTGGCTAAGACAATAGCCAGGGACGAAACCAATATGAGTACATTTGATTGTACTAGCAAACTACCCCCGAAATGAGCATGCACTACTCTTTTTATTGTTTAAATAAAACTTTGTTTGCTTTGAAAACTCTATAACCTTATTGAATAAGAGAAGGATAGACTTTTGTTTGAAACCTCCATAAAGAAGAATTTTATAACTTTTCATAAGCCCTGTATTTTTAGAAAAACATCCCTATACCTTTGTTGAAAAAGGAAAGAAGGCTTTCAAAACTTTTTCCCATAAATCTGTCTTTGTAAGAAGTCACCTTTAAACTTTTTCCCGAAAATATAGCTTTGTTGAAAAAGGTAAGAATTCTCTTTTAAAACGTTTTCCCCAAAATATAACTTTGTGGAAAAAGGTAAGAAGTCTCTTTTAAAACTTGTTTTCGAAAGTCTACCTTTGTTGAAAAAGGTAGGAAGAATTTTAGAACTTTTTCCCAGAAAATTTCCCCCATGTTTATTTCTCCAAAACTCCTCCTTTTTCGACCATAGCCCTTCATGGTCATTTAGTCCCAACAACATCATACCGGCCCTTTGGTAGAGTTGCATAAAACATTTTCCACTTTCAAAACACCAACTTTGCACTTCTCGACCATAGCCCTTCATGGTCTTCCTCTTTTCCAGCAACCTCATACCAGCCCTTCGGTATAGTTGCCTATATAAGACATCTCCATTTTCTTTTCAAATCTCAAAACTTTTCCAAAACTTGCACATGGTCTTAGGACAGCCTTTCAACTGTCCATTACCGAGGACTCGGCTATTCGAATAGTTTTACACTCTGCAGAGGTAGCACGCTTTTCCCACATCCATCCGGCAACTCATCGTGTCAGCCACGTCCCGCCATACCAGGTGTATGCGAAGTTGAGTCACCGACCATTGCCTGTCCTTTGCTCATGCTAGTATAGGACCCTGCCGCTATGACACTTTCCATCGACACTCATTCCAGCCCGTCGGAACTAAGTGTGAGGACTCATAGTTCTGCCCGGCGACCCAAAGGTGGCGTCTTCAATCCTCTTCCTCCCTTCACTCATACCAGCCCGTCGGTATTCTCCTTTTTGAGGACCCAAGTCAGGGGTAGGTCACCAAACCATCCCCTCATGGAACGGAGTCATCTCTGTTGTTGAGGCATCCCATACTAATATGAGAAAATTATGTGACTACGCCCTTTCCATATGTGGGTAAATGTGGTCGCACAGGGTATCGGCTGGTCGTCATAGTACTAGGACACAATGTGCATTTTCATCAAAACCCTTCTTTCTCCATTTCTCCACTTCAACACCGACATCTCGGCATTCCATATCCACACAAGTATTTTCAAAGGAGTTTTGAGTAAACAATATTTTTTTCCCATCCTATAGTTTGAAAAAGAATTTCCATCTAATACCTCCATATAGGGTGTCAAAATAATATACTGGTATTTTGGAAAAAAGGTTTTCAAAATCATAGCTCTAGTGGCAAACACCACATAAATCACTTATGCACTTTATAAGTAAAACATGTGAACCAAAATAGATGTATATAAGTGCAAGCTTAGAGAAGTAGCTTGCCTGATTTCAGCATAATGTTCTTGGACTTTTCCTCACTAATCAGAGAAATAAACTCCGATTCTTCTTCAATAAATCCTTTCCAAAGATCACTCCGATAGCGTTTATATCTAGCGTCGCAAACATGAAAATAAAACAACAATCAATAAGTAAACCAAACCACAAGTGGTATACAAACAAGCAACAAAGCACAAGCCTCAAACTAATCATTCGAACAACAAACTAAGATCTACTCTTACAAGGGCATTATACTAATCAGTAGTCTAACACTATACCCATGCTAGGAACATAGGTCCCAAAACTATCTTAGGCAAAGATGAACAATAAACCTCTTTATTTAAACAGGAAATACTTCAGACAAAAGTTAAGCCACCAATTAATCTTTGTAATTCAAAATATTTCACCAAGCTAAGGTAGAGACATTAACAAGATACCCATGATAGTACTTAATCTTGTTCAATTGTGCATGCAAATGATGTTACTGGACAGTTCATATTTTTATGAGCATTTTGATATATCAACCACATTTTTCTGATATACCAATAAAAAGTTATTGAATTTATAACATTCCTTTTAAAATCGGCCATTTTAGCAACTTCCATTAAACAACATTACAACTTAATTATCCATGTTTGGAAACAAGGTGGAATATGAAGTTTATCACTTGCTGGACATTTTGATAGGTCAAACTTAATTTTTGGATCATTATTTTTAAAGATATGGATTTTCCAAAAGCATTTTCTTTTCTGCCATTTTCCTTATTTTAATAAAACATCAAATAAACTAATTTATTTGGATAGGTGAATTACAACAAAAAAGACAGGCTTTATTTTTCTGAACATTTTGGTATCTTGTTTGTAATTATTGGATCAATATTCAGAAAGTTATGGTTTTTACAAGTTTAATCAAATTTCTGCCCTTTCTTTTATTTTCCAGAAATTTTAACCGAAACATTTCTCACCGGGGCTGGGCTACCCACGGCCACTGACCTATGGGGCCCATGGCCACGCTGGCAGCCCAGTCAGCCAGAGGCCCACGACCACGTTGACTGCGCCGAGGCCACGACCGGCGCGCGCTCGCGCGGTGACCACCGTCGGCTTCGTGCACAGGCTCGACGGCACGGCGTGCACGGGGGCGAGCTATGGGACGCGTTCGACGTGCGCGGACACGGCGAGCACAACTACGGTGGCGCCGCTACCTAACTGTCACCGGAGACGCCGTGTCGACAACGACTAGCAACGGCCGGTGGCGAGCTACGGCGGAGCTACTTCTACACGACGAATGAGAGGGAGAGGAGGAGGGAGAAGATGTCTCCGACGACGGCGTGCTCACCCCAGAAGCGTACGTGCTCGCGGCGGTGATGAAGGAGGTCGGAAACGGTGGCGAGCTTGCTCAAAGCGCGGCGGCCGGAGTTGGAGAAGATGATTTGTTGCCGCCTATTCACAGCTCCCCTCATCGATTCCTTGCACGGAGAAGAAGAAGAGGACGAGGCAGAGACGATGGCCCGGTCCGATCTGCTCTGGGTGGCCTAGAATGGCGTCGAGGCGTGACGGCGAGCTCGGCTTGGTTCGGCCATGGAAGAAGAAAGAGAGAGCGATAGAGAGAGAGGGAGCAAGTGAAGAGATAAATGAGGGGTGAGAGAGAGCAGAGGAGCGTCGTGGCGTTCTTATCCCCTCCCAGCGGCGAGGTGGGGCGTGGCACAGTGGCGAGCTCGCCACTGGTGCTCTGCCGTGCTCGAGTGCGTGAACAGAGGAAGAGGATGGTCATTTTGCAGAAACCCCCTGGCTTTTCCTCATTTCCTTTTTCTTTTATTTCTAGTAGCAATTTAGGGATTTAATTGAGGCACTAGAACATTTTAAAAAATTATGAGAAAAATCAGGTAGCCTCCCCATAACATGTAGAAGCTCCACAAAAATTGGGGTGTCAAAATAAAATGTTTTGAACAACTTTTGTTCATAGGGTTTAAATATGGCATTTTTCTTAAATACAAATTTATAATCCTATAGAAATTTTAAAGCAAGTTCAAAATATTATTTTTGAACTCTTGGAACTTCCTTGACAAATATATTAACTTCAAATAATTTTTATTTTCATAGAGAAAATATTTGTTTGAAGGAAATAGATAGTTATGTAGGGAAAATAATTTATTAAGATCATTTCTTAACTCATGATCTTAATTTCCATTTGTTGAATAATTTGAGGAGTTTGTTTTAAAGAAAGTCACATACCAAATTTGTTACCAAGTGTGTTTTATTTTAGTGTTAAGCACAACTGAGGAATTATCAGCACAAGCAACAACACAACAAGATCAACATCACAACCAAGACCACACAAATCAAACCACAAGAATTAATCATACCACCATTTCCACAATGCTATCTTGGGGAAAAGTGACCACTCCTAATTATGACAAGATGATGATTAGAAAATATCTCCACTCATAACTTAATAGTTTTCAAAAAGATTTGAGAAAGGAAATATGTGGGGTAATATATTTCCCACTAGTGTTATTTTCAAATGGAGTTAAAATAAGAGTTTATAAAATGGGAATTGTATACACCTGCAAAATATCAAGGTTGAAAAATAGATAGGAGATAGCATATAGATCTCCACAATTTTGGAAACACATAATTTTGGAAATACTTTTACTTTCCCAAATAATGGGTATTAGTTTTGGTTGTTGCTAAACCAAGTATCATTGAAATGGACTTCAGCCAGAAATAAGAATGGAAAATATATATGGAACATTTTCTTGTCATAACATGATCACCAAAGTCTAATATATCTTTACTTAGGTTGGGTTCTTAGGTTAATATTTACTAGTCACACAACTTAAACAACAAGTCACATCAAGTCAAACAGAGCAATAGGAAGGAAAATACAACCATTAGGGAAATATTTCAAAAAGTTTTTGTTGGTTCTGAATTTTGGGTCTTGTAAAACTAAGTTTTTCTTGGTTCCAAAATTTGGGATGTGACACCGTGTAGCCAGAAGACGGTGCAGTGCCCCGTGTACTTTGTAAGCTCCGTGCTTCGAGCTGCTCGGGAACGCTACCCACCGATACAAAAATTGCTCCTGGGGGTACTGCTAGCCTCCCGAAAGCTGAGGCACTACTTCAAAGGGCGAGCCATCACGGTCATAACCTCGTACCCG
Source organism: Poa pratensis (assembly GCA_947311845.1). Classification (NCBI taxonomy): domain Eukaryota; kingdom Viridiplantae; phylum Streptophyta; class Magnoliopsida; order Poales; family Poaceae; genus Poa; species Poa pratensis. The sequence goes on along the minus strand of CAMZMU010000125.1, from coordinate 12,415,322 downwards.
CTGGAGCGGGTCCTGCGGAACCACATCGCCACTGGGCGAATCGCGGAGTGGGCTACCGAGCTTTCAGGTTTCGACATGTGGTTCGCGAACACCACCACGATCAAAAGCATGGCACTGGCAAACTTCATTGCCGAGTGGACGCTGAACCCCACCAAGGAAGAGGAGCCGCCCACCAGTCTTCCCGGAAGGGAGGACCCCGGCCGATGGTACATGTACTTCGATGGGCCCTTCTCGTACGAGGGAGCAGGGGTAGGAGTTCTGCTCGTATCCCCTACCGGGGAGCAGTTGAAGTACGTCGTGCAGATGGACTTCGACAGGGGGTTGGCCTCCAACAACACGGTGGAGTATGAAGGGCTCCTCGCGGGATTGAGGGTGGTGGCTGGACTGGGGATTAGCCGCGTCATGGTGCGTGGAGATTCTCAGCTAGTGGTAAATCAGGTAACAAAGGAATGTAACTGCCCTCTGATGTAGGCCTACGTGGATGAGGTACGCAAGATGGAAAGGTGGTTTGATGGGATCGAGCTGGAGCACATCCCGCGTGGACAGAATGGAGTGGCAGACGAGCTATCCAAGATAGCGACCAGGAAGGAACCTGTTCCCCCGGGGGTGTTCGTTGAGCGGCTCGTAAGGCCCTCTGTGAACACGTCCTCGGGAACAGCGTCGAACGGGTCCGGATTCCCCCGGGGACGGCTTCCCGAGTATCCCGGGGAAGGAAGCCCCGCTGGACATGTGGCGCTGGTTGCCGGAGCAGACGGCTTGGAATGGGCGACCGAAGTACTCCAGTACCTGCACCACCAAGCGCTTCCCGAGGACGACCTGCAGGCGGAGCGGGTCACGCGGCAGGCGAAATGTACGTCATTATCAACAGGGAACTTTACCAAAGACGGGAGTGCGGCGTCAAGCTCCGTTGCATCTCTCAGGAGTGGGGACATGCGCTCTTGGCGGACATCAACATCGGCCTGTGGTCAAGTCACCTGGCTGCTCGAGCCTTAGCTGGGAAGGCCTTTCGGCAATGTTTCTACTAGCCAACGGCGCTCTCAGACGCCGAAGAGCTGGTGCGAACCTGCGAGGCTTGCTAATTCCACGCCAAGAACATCTACCAGCCGGCTCAAGCTCTCCGAACCATCCCGCTCTCCTGGACGTTCATGGTCTGGGGGCTGGACGTGGTCGTGCCTTTTCCCCGGGCTGTGGGAGTGTACCGGTACCTGATCGTCGCCATCGACAAGTTCACCAAGTGGGTAGAGGTGGAGCCCATCCAGGCTCAAACGGCCGTTGCGGCTGTCAAGTTCATCCGAGGAATTATTTGCCGCTTCGGTGTGCCCAACCGCATCATCACGGACTTGGGATCCCAATTCACCAGCGGGTTATTCCAGGCCTACTGCGACAACCTTGTAACAAAGAAATGCTATGCCTCCGTAGCCCACCCACGGAGCAATGGGCAAGCGGAGCGAGCTAACACGGAAGTACTCAGAGGACTGAAGACTTGAAGCTTCCAAAGGTTCGAAAGCTGCGGACAATCTTGGATCGATAAGGTCCCACTCGTGGTGTGGTCGCTACGTACCACCCCGAGTCGGGCCACTGGAGAAACGCCGTTTTCCCTCGTTTATGGGGCGGAGGCGGTGTTACCCACTGAGTTTAAATACGGATCTCCCTGCACTTGTGCATACAAAGAGGAAGCGCAGTCGGAGGAGAGGGTTGACGATGTCAACTTTCTCGAAGAGATCCGTTGCCGGGCGGCAGTGCGCGCAGCGCGCTACCAGCAAGGGCTTCGCCACTACCATAGCCGGCGAGTCCGTTCCAGGGAGCTCGTAGTGGGAGACCTTGTCCTTCGTCGAAGGCAGAGCCTTGAGGGGACGAACAAGCTCTCTCCACCATGGGATGGGCCATATCGGGTAGTTCAAGTCGTAAGGCCGGGCGTCGTCCGGCTAGAGACATAGGAGGGAAGGACGGAGCCGAATTCTTGGAATATCGCGCACCTCCGGAAGTACCACCTCAAAAAGTTCTACCCGTAGGTCAGAAATCCAGCGGCAAGGTCGGAGTCGCCGTGCCAAGTTGCGATCCCAGGGGTGCCTCGATATGCCACAGCGTTAACCGGGACGGGACCGGACGTAATCCGCTGAAATTAGGGGGCATCCCCTCCTCCCCCCTTAAAAAAAGAGAAAGAAAGGTGGGGGGAAGGAGAGTTGAAGGAACGGTCATGCAAAAGCAGGGCCCGCATTCCATAAAAACACCAGGATACAACACGCCTCGGGAAGGCGAACATTACAAGGTCAAGGCCAGTCCAGGATGTCGTGCTCCTCGGAGTCCGACGCCGGGGCGGGATTATCCCCACTACTCTCACTCTCGACACAGCAGGGAGCACGATAGTAAGAGTAGTCGAAGAACTTAACGAAGAGTGTCCCGAGCCCGTCGAACCTGAACTGGGCCACGAACCCGAGCCTCGCGCCATGGGCTCGGGCAAAGGACCTCTAGCCCCTCACCATGGTCAAGCTTCCGTCAACCCCACGCTCCGTCTCTAAGCTCACGGGGCCACTGAGGCAATCCTCCACGCGCAACCAGGATACCTGCAGGACGGACTCCGCGGTCGCATGGGCGAAGGCATCCGGTAGCTACAGTCGCCTCCTGGGTTTCCTGTGGAGCGAGAGGATGAATTCGAAGGCCAGCTTTCCTTCGAAGCCATGCTGTCGGGAGTTGGATGAAGAGGAAGATCTGCCCCCACGTCCACCGCCATGACCACCTTTACCCGGCACTGGCGCCCACGGTCGTGGTCGTTCGAGGACACAGAAGGAGGTGTGGTGCGCGGGGCCCCCAAGTAGTGTCGGCCACCGCCGCCCACGCGCGCTCCGCCGTTCATCGACATAAGAAATGGAGACAAGAGGCAAGGAGAGGAGTGCGGGAGTGATGGCCGGGTCGGTGCAGTGCCGACCCTATATAGCGGGGAGCGTGCGATGTGCAAGCCGTTCCTCTCCTGCACGCGTTCAAACCGTTGCGCCTTCCCTAGACGCGTGGTGGGGCCGCCATCACGACTCGGGCTGCAGTTACCACTTTCGCAGGAATCAAGACGCCAACCGACGGGTCAAGGAGATGCGGGCCGGGCCAGCCACCTCGGGTTCACCAGCATTCAAGTGGACGCCACGTAGGGTGACATCACGGCGGCCGCAGTACATCGCGGGCAGGAACCGGCCGCCCTTTGCCCGAGGACGCCCGGGGGCTACTGTCGGCGTACGAGGAACGGTGGTTCCCCTTACTCCGTGCGCACGAGCCCGGGCCGCCACCGGAGACCAAGCTATGACGAAGTTAAGATGGAGGAAGGCCCCGGGAAGCAGGCCGCGGGGACGCTTTGGATCCTTTTCCTCGGGGACCACCCGGGGAATGGCCCTGACACCCCGGGAAGTCGGCCGCATGCAACATGGCAGACACAGTCTGCGCTCCGCCTCAGCAAGGGTTGCTTCGCAAGCAAGGTAGGCACGGCTAGCGTCATGGACAAGACCGCACGAGCCCCCTGCTGGGCGCAGGCGGGACATCAACAAGACCCCACGTGTAGGCCGCCCGGCGTAGACGATGCGCTCGGCATGACGCAGGGACATTTGACAAGACCAAACCTGTCGTCTCTTCCGTTCCGGCGGGCGGGACGGCATGGAGGGCAGCGCGGCTTGGCACTGCCACGAAGGAGGTCGGTGACCGCCACCTCGACTTGGGCACAATGCGTGCCAAGCCTCGGTGGCACGCATGCAACATGACCAACTATGGTAGCCCCTTGGCATATAAAAGGAGGACCATGGCCGTGCTAAAGGAGGACCAAGAAAAAAGAACAAATGAACGAGAAGAAGAGAAGAAACCCTAGCTAGCTTTCGACTTAGACTCGGGGCTGGAAGAACAAACCCCGGGAACCTCCCAGGGCTAGTTCTTCCTTCGTCCACGAGAGTAGTGTAGGTTATTGGGTTTCCACCTTGTAATCCACCACCACCGCAATACAGCCAGACAAGCAGGACGTAGGGTGTTACGCAACGACGTGGCCTGAACCTGGGCAAAATCTTTGTGTGTTTGTGCTCGAGCTCGGGGACCAAACTTGGAGCACCTTGCGCCCTCCTACTGAACAAACATGGGTGCCCGGCATCCCCGGTGTCCGCGTTCTGACGCGCGACACACTCCATCAATAGTGACTCGCGGTCCATGCAATAGATACAGAGGGACTCATAACCTCTTCAACTTTGGCACAAATGCTGCGGGAAGGTTATGTTCATAAGAGGTAGAGAACGAGAAACCTGAAGGAAAAGGCTACCGAAAGATGAGGAATATCTCATTCTTCCAGCTTACCTCATCGGTCTTGGGCATAGATTGAGAGTTTTCCATGAAGTGGCCAATCAGAGGAGAAGGAGGAATAAATTAATCCATGTCCTGGAGGGCCCTGATGGGACTGTTATTGAAACCTAGGATATGTTGAAAGTAGCTACTAACTACTACAGAACTTGTTAAGTAGAGAGGATAGGCTAGATATTAGCTGATGTGCATCTCCGAGCGCGTCTATTTTGTTGGGCAAAACTCTCCTTTGGAGAAACCCACACCCCTAGCTAGCACCTCTAAGTCACTTTCCATTATTAATTTTCCTTGAATTATTCTCGTGGTTTCATTTCCATAAATGTAGCCGGAGGGTGTAGCCCCCGTGTCAGGGCCGGTCCATACGTTTCCGAGGCCCTGGGGCGGTACCACAAAATGGGGCCCTTGTAGGCTAGAATGTATCATATTTCACTGGCAATAGTACTTATCAGTACATAGCATAGATCAATAGTCTTTGTATAGGGACAATAAAATAAACACCACAAATTATTTATTTGTAATGATCCAGATAACTAAATGATCAGATCTTGTTTTTCTTCACTCCATGTTCTTCAGTCCATGCACTCCATGTTCTCAGAGAAGAATTGGAGATGTGAGATGGAGTTAAAACTGGGAGCCGGGCTATTTAACAGCGAATAAAAGGAGTACCGGATTAAGGGAAGGAGTGAGACGTTGAGGATGGAAAGAGGGATGATTGGGGAAGGGGATAGCACCGTTGCTCTCCATTAATCTCTGCACGGGAGCGGTGGCCTCGTCGCCTCGAATTTGGAAGTGCACAACATGATGAAGCAGCGGCGGCGGCGCGGTTATGGGGATTGGAGAATTTGGGGAGGAGCCGAGGAGACGACTCAGACGAGATTGGAGGAGATCGATGGGTCATTGGTGTGGCCGTGCGTGTGCGCTTTGCGGCAGCAGAGCAGACTCGATCGATCCATCTGTGACACTGGACCCAATTTTTTTTGTAGTTGACCGCATAGTACATATACTGGAATACTAGCTGGGCCGGGGCCCCTATCTCCCTAGGGCCCAGGGCGGTCGCCCGTCGCCCCGGCCTGTGGGCCGGCCCTGCCCCCTGTTGATCTAAAAAAAATAGATTGGGAGTCGACCTCGGAAGACAGGTGAAACGTCGGGATTTCTGAGTCCACAGTCCTACGGATTGCCACAAAGAGAATAAGACAAAGAAGATAATCAGAATATCAAGGTAACTAGAAACCGAAGGGAAGATGAACATAACGTGGACACGATATCAGCCGTACGCGAGTGACACTTATTGTTCGGCGGCGGGTGAGCCTCTCGTCCCGCTTCAAGGTTCTCCAACGGCACGAGGACTTCCATCTCGTCCATTGGTACATTGTTCGGGGACCGGAAGCGCCATTATCACTGAACAACAAGTCCTCTCCTGAGACTCTGCGCTTGGTGGCTACGATGCGAACCAGTCAGGAACGAGAATTGTTAGATGGTTGTTCAAGTGGATTAACATATCAGAAGACCAAGCAACTTGGGAGGATACATCATTCATCCATAAAATCTTCCCATAGTTCCAGCCTTGAGGGAAAGTCTGTTCTTGAAGCGGGGGTGTTGTCAGGACAAACGTTGTATTTCTTCAGCTAACACCTATCTTCAGTTAAGTGTTACGTACCCCTTCGTGCAGAAGCTCTCGCTCCCAGCCGTTGATCTTCAACACAACGACGCTGATCAGTCGAGTAGTCACTATTTGAAATACGACACCAACACTTTACGCGTAAGCTGGCTGCTCCCTACCTGTTCACTCCCTTTTTGTCTTCTAGCTCTATATGTAGCGCCGGTCGGGCAGTAGCTGGTATCAATCTTGTATTAGGGTTTATCCCCGTCGGCTCTGTTCTAGGTTTGGGTTTACTTTCCACTGTAACCGACACTATCTTTAGTAATAGCTCTCTAAACCCTGCTGCTATTTGTGCGATTCTCCAAATTTGCTTGTTAGTTACGTTCAGTAGATAGGTCGGAGCCTACCAGCCCCCCACCCCTGTCTCTGTGTGTGTGTGGGGGGGGGGGGGGGGTACAGAATAGTACTACTAGTAGCGTCTATTTGCCCATGTGCAATATGTTGTTATGTTGCCAACAAGATCTACAACGGGGTGTTCGGGTGGTCGTCGATGGTGGTTGATGTTGGTGTTGCTGGCCCCTGTGCTCCGACGGATGGATTCTTCCCCACTATAGCCCAAGGTGTGGCTAGGCTCCGTCGTTCCATTTAGATCTGACCATCGTAGTGATGGGCAGGAGCTGAGGACATCAGGTTCTAGCAGCGACGGAGAAGCTCATGAAGCTTCAGCTAGTGGAGACTCCAAGCGATGGCGAGGTCACGCCACCACTATCCTTGTGTGGTGGGGCCTCTCCACAACGTGGTTTCTTTCTCCGAGGGTTTCTCTTCCTGCATTCTCAAAGGATCTTCAGCTTCAACAGTTCTTCGTCGACACATCACCAAGTTGTTTCGTCCAGGGCAGTGGGTATGGCGGCCGTGGCTTTGAGGCCAAGCAATGGTGCCGATAGAGAAGGACATGATCGCTGTCTAGAAATCTTTGTGAGGTCATTTTTGTGAAATACGAGGATTGTGCTGTAAATTTGTTGTTTCAAGGGTCCTCGGTGTAGCTATACGCAACCAAGACAAATGAAGCTTCAGGGTCCTCTGAACCCTTCTCCCGTTCAATAAAAAAAAGGTCTCGTACCAAATATAGAAGCTATGGCAGCAGGCCTACCAGCTGACAGGCTCGGGAATCACCCATAGAGGACTTTCCAATGGCCCGTAGATAAAAAGGGAAATGAAACTAGGGAAAGTTTTGTCAGGGCGGCAGTCCTTAATCGGCTACAATTGGTATGTCTAGAGAATCACGGTACATATATGGAGCTGAACTCTAATCAAACATTACAAGAGAGAAGAAAATCTGTGCTGAACTGGCAGTTGAGAGGGTAGTAGCAATTATCTAGGGGCCAACGGGATTTAGAAGACATCGGTATTTGAGAGGTTTCATCGCCGATTGATAAGATGATAACACAAATGAGCATGTTTTCCCTACAACGCCCTCTAAATTGGGAGCAAAAAGCATAACACTAAGCTGTCTGGCCGATCGAGCACTCGTTGAAGCACATATCTTATTAAACCCATAAGTAGAAACCTCTCATAGCATGAGAGAGAGCCTGCACCTTGTTGTATTGGCCAAATGATTTCTCGCTACTAGCAACAACAGCGCGCATGCTTGTATGCTATAGTTTGCTGTCATTTCATTGGAGCATAGACAACACAGGTTCTGCTAGGAGTGTACACTGAGAATGAATGGGGCATGTTGTCATGTTGACAGTCCTGCAGGGAACATGTGAAGCATCAGTTCACATTTGCCAAGAATAATATTACACAGGCTTACTATAAGCAAGCACGTCGGAGCAAAGGCCTACCGAAGTGAAGTGCTCTGCGGTGTGATGGATCCTACCAAATCCACCAAAGAGTCCAGCATCTGAGTCCAAGACTACCTGAAAAGAAGAACACATTATCAGCACCCAACCAAACCAGTTCATCTGTAGCTATTTTAGAACTAATTCAAGGAATTCTGAGTAGATTTTCCGGTTAATTAAATTCCATAAATTAATGGGCTGAACCATGCGAGAATCAAGAATGGGCACAGAACCACCAGGTATAAGTGGTCAATTCTTGTTAACTGAGCCTGTGAAAAAATTACAAGTTTTGCTATAAGTAAACATCTTTTAGAGTACTTTATATTGTTGTGTATTTTTCCGTTGTATAAGGGGTTTTCTGCACATTTACCACACATGTACGTATATATAAACTGGCAGTCAACATCAGTTCCAACAAGTGCCCAGCAATTGCACTTAGCTTCCTATGTCTGCTTGTACTAGAAAAAAAAAAACCAAAAAGGTATTCTCTACAAGACAAAATGGAAAAAACCCCGGAATTCAGACTACCAAGACCCCCAAGCATATTCAGGGATAAACATGAGATGATGTGTATAGTACAGTCAAGAAATTTACAATACGAACATGGGGAATGCCTAATAGCTGCATACCTTATACATTCCAGGCTTTGAACAGCCAACACGGTAGTCAAAATAGCTATTACTCCAGTGGAAGTTGAACACAAATACCAAGTCCCCTTTTTCAAACACGATTACCTTATCTTCCTCATGTTTCCGAGATACGTACTGATGGTCTGATGTCATAAACTGCAAATTACATGACCCGTTTCATCAGCGAATATTCATAGGTACCACATAACGTTAGAGGATAACAATAATCATGAACTTGCTAATATCTACCGATATTACCAGGTATGATTATATTGCAGGAAAGAAGAAATAGTGTTACTGTAAATCAACTACCCCGATTTCTTTGAAAAAGCTTATGACAAAGTAAAGTGGCCATTCTTACTACAAACTCTGAGAATCAAAGGGTTCTCTGACGAGTGGTGCGAATGGATTTGTAACTTTGTTGTGGGGGAAGTGTGGCGATAAAAGTCAATGACAACGTCGGTCGTTACTTCCAAACAAAAAAGGGTTTAAGGCAAGGTGATCTCTATCGCCTATACTATTTAATATAGTGGCTGATATGTTGACCATCATGATTGAACGGGCAAAAACAGATGGCCAGATTGAAGGGGTAGTTTCACATCTTGTCGATGGGGGACTTTCTATACTTCAATATGCGGACGATACAATTCTTTTTATGGAACACGATCTTGATAAGGCGACGAATCTGAAATTGATATTGTCAGCATTCGAGCAATTATCAGGATTAAAAATCAATTTCCATAAAAGTGAATTGTTTTGCTTCGGCGATGCACAAGACGCAGCTGCTCAGTACGCCGAAATATTTGGTTGTGAGCAGGATCAATTTCCTATAATGTACTTGGGCATACCAATACATTATCGGAAACTGACTAATGCGGAATGGCGACATGTCGAGGAGCATCTACAAGCTAGGCTGTCTAGCTGGAAAGGCAAATTACTGTCTCTTGGTGGAAGGTTGGTTCTCATTAATTCGGTACTTACAAATATGGTAATGTATATGATATCCTTCTTCCAGTTACCAAAAGATGTCTTGAATAAACTGGATTACTTCCGATCAAGATTTTTTTGGCAAGGGGATGGTGAGAAAAAGAAGTATTGACTGGCTAAATAGGATGTTGTTTGTCGACCAAATGATCAAGTAGGGCTGGGTATTCATGATCTATGTATCAAGAATTCAGCCCTCCTAGGGAAGTGGCTGTTTAAGGATCTAACCGAAGATGGAATTTGGCAAACACTCCTTAAAAGAAAATACATCGGCACAAAGGCGGTATCACAGGTGTATTGGAAACCTGGTGACTCCCACTTTTGGGCCGGGCTAATGGCGACTAAGAAACATTTCTTTCGCTTTGGCGCATTTAATATTAATGATGGCACGGAGATTAGATTCTGGGAGGACAAATGGTTAGGAAACACCACCCTCCGGGAGCAATATCCGGCTCTATACAATATTGTTCGACACAAAGGGGATACTATAGCCACTGTTATGCAGTGCTCACCACCCAATGTGACGTTCAAACGAGATTTATTTGATCCGAGATTAACATCTTGGAACGCCTTGCTGGCACAGTTGGACTCAGTCCAACTTACACAAGGTCCCGATAAATTTCGGTGGAATTTATGCGGGTATGGAAAATTCTCAGTAGATTCTATGTATAGGGTGCTTGCGCATTCTGATATTCCAGTCAATGATAATAATAAAAAATGGCACATGAAGATTCCACTTAAAATAAAAATATTTACATGGTATCTTCGTAGGGGTGTCATTTTAACCAAGGATAACCTTGTCAAACGAAATTGTCATGGAAGTACTAAGTGTGTGTTTTGTCCACAACAAGAGACAATAAAACACTTATTCTTCGAGTGTAGTTTCGCACGTTCTATATGGTCATCTATCCAAATAGCGTCTAACTTATATCCACCCAAGTCTGTTGCAAATGTTTTTGGCAACTGGCTACATGGGATAGATAAGAAGCTTAGAACGGTTATTAGGGTGGGAGCGATTGCCGTTATATGGTCGCTTTGGCTTAGTAGAAATGACAAGGTTTTCAATGATAAAAATATGTCTCATATGCAGGTACTCTACCGTTTCACAAGTATTCTCCGTTTGTGGTCCACCTTACAACGAGTGGGACATCGAGACCTCTTTATGGAGGCGTGTGCACGACTGGAAGCGGTGGCGAGGGAAATTTTTTCACAACATGGATGGCCGCTTGATCGCCGGATTGGTCCTCCATAGGTCGTCGAGCTAGCCTATGACATAGGCGTTTTACATTATCATGCTGATTGTAATTCGTCTTTTGTTGCACTACTTTTACTTTTCCAGTTGGATTGCGGCTATGTGCATTGTTGATGGCCGGGTGTAATACTTAAACTCTTGAGTAATAAAGCCCTTTATCTAAAAACTACCCCGATTTCAAATCTGAGTTAGCACTCGCAAACTGAAGACTATTCAATATTTTGTTTGTGACATAGTCGACTAAAGTATGAAAATATACAGAGGGTAAATGTGTAGCTTTTTCTTGAAGAGATCAAAGCTTTCATGGTTGAACTATGGACACAATAGAAAGGAAAACATGGACGACTGCCCCTAAAGGAAACAATGGAAATATTGCAGTATTATCCCACTGCCTCCTCTACAAGTGTAATTCTTCTATCCAGCATGTATAAAGGTAAGTGGTTCTGTTGCTTTTAGAAAGAAAGGTCGTGTTACTCTGCCTTATTTCAATAATGTAGAGAGGAGAATACAAAAAGCATCCATAATATATCGTTTGTTTTGCATTCTTCTTAAAATAAAGGGGTAGAACACCTCAGAGATAATGGTACAGTTTTGCTATTTTTTAAGCATAATAAATCAAATAGGCAACATATTGAGAGGATTGGTGCATAGATATAGCACCAAATGTGTGTACATGGATTACCAATGCTGCAGTTTCTTTACGTGCGTTAGTTCACCAGATTTACTGGATGTCGCTTGCATATCATACTAAACTTATGCTGACTAACAAATAGATCGTGGAATGAATATGAATCACATGACATGACAGAAACAATGCAATACTATCTTCTAATGTGATGTCTTAAGTAAAAACGCTAATAAGTACAGCAACTCAACCTCGGAGGAACAAAAATGAAAGTAAAATAGTGCATACCCCATATTTTTCCTCAAGATGCTGCATTGCCTGATCAAACTGCTGCATACCATGATACCTAAGATATTCTGCATCACCCTGACAAGTAAAACATTGGAAAATTTCTTATTGGTGAACAAAATAAAATCATGGTTAAGCTTTTTTATATTTCTTCTTCAATCAATGCATCAGGATGCAATTATTTTGTATTTTATCGAGAAATGTAATATGCATGGTCCTGCCTAAACGATAATGTATAGAAGTAAGAGCAAGAGGAAAAAGATGATTTATTATTAAAAATTTGACAAAGATGAACAACATATGGGGAACCATGTTTAATAAAGCACTAACGTGGTAAAAGAAGCTGCAAATTGACTCTTTTTTTCAGCTGAAACTTAATTGACTGGATGGAGGTACAAATTACTGATGTTACAAATAGTAAGTTATAGCACAAAGGAAGTTTACCAGGTCAAATCGTCGACGGCATTTGTCATAACTGTTGTTGTTCCCTGGGATGGACTTGCCACTTGGAAGAACTTGTGGGCCTCTTGGAAAGTCTATCCATTCTGCAAATAAAAGTTAGAAAAATAACCCTAAAATTAATGGCTTCCTCAGACATAGTAACACTACAAGTAAAAATATTAGGTGCCAAATGAAAAGTTTGGTCAAGAACTCAAGATGCAAACAATGTGTAGAAAATATTTAATCTCACCAGGATGCCCAAATTCATTTCCCATAAAGTTCAGATAGCCCTCTCCTCCTAAACCCATTGTGATAAGTCTAATCATTTTATGCAATGCTATTCAACGATCAATGTTAGGTGTCGAAGGTCTGTCCAGAGCCATAAAATCATACATGTCCTGCATCAGTAAAGCAGAAGGTTCTCGTGTCATTCTCAAGTCAATGAACACAAGGTAATTACAGTTGTCACAGGATTAGATAAGAATAAAATTATCTCAAAAGAAATATTGGTGTCAATGATTCTCCAGTGTATGAGTATGTGATATAAAGTGAACACGGATGCATGAAACTAATATGAGAAAAAGCAGGACAAAGTACATAGCTAAACTTATAATATAGCTTATATTTAGTGCGCTAGGAATATCAAGAGAGATAAGTGTCTTATTAAAAAACTTGTAAAGAAATTGACGAAGCAACACAATGGCACTAGGGAAGGTGATAACTAAGTAGCTAGAGAAATGATGTGTGGTTACTTTGTCCATCAACCAGAATGCAATAGTCTTGTCACCAACAAGTGCTTGATCATGACTTTCAGCATAAGTAACACACTTCTCCAGCCACCTTCTATTTGTTAGAGTGTGCACAATGTCCCCCATTTTCCAAGCATCATCACTTCCCCTGTTCAAAATGAAATTTGAAATTCAGATTTTTTTTTTCAAACCATGCCAGAGAACTGCATGTAATATATTAAGAGGAGAAACATGCCACAAATGGGCGAAAGTCTTACAAGCACGAGCTTAAGCAGAGAGAAGAACAGATTACAACCAAAAAACTACCAGACACTACGACCGCTAGGGACAGAAAAGGAAATAGCAATTTTTTACAGTTCCAAGATAGAAACTTAATTACCGTAAGAAAGAATAGAAAGTTATTCGCAAAAAAAAAAAGAATAGAAACTTAAGAGACTAAGATAGCAAAAATGATGAGAGATACAAGTGAGGATGGACATTACTAAAGAAAGTGTGATGTCATTATAGGAAAGCCTAAAAGTTTGTAACTCTATCATATGCAGTATGCTGATGTGAAAACTTACTTGAGAAGTTCAATCCATTTGTCAGCAACAGCCATATGTAAGCGATAGTCAAAACCAACCCCGCCAAGTTGAACTGGAAGAGCAAATGTAGGCATTCCACTAACCTGAAAATTCAAATGAAAAACCAACATAGCAGTTGAACAATTAACCTATTGTTTGTTTCTTTCAGGAAAGCTCTATTTATTTACAGAAGCTGCTGATTTAGAAACTGGTCTGGCCCAGAATAGGCTACACTATAAACTGGCTGATCTGTCATACCCTAGCCTTTAACCAGACTCTCAGCAAATGTATGAAAAGGGAGGGTTGTCACTCTATGGAACATGCATCTAATTGACTACGGATAAGAACTTAACTTGTCCACATCAGGAGCATTACATATATTTAGCTATTTAACCATCTTACTGACGGATAATTTCATATCAAGCAAAGAATTGAACGGCATTGCATATTTATGTACAAACAGGAGCTGGTAAGCACGTCTCGGACTCTCAGTAACTGGAGTTAAGCCATAAGAACGACGAAAATGTTGCTTCAAATACAAGAATACTCATGCAAGACAAGATTCCCATGGCTTTGTACTTGATATAGCTGCAAAGTAATGGAATAATGTGCAATGCGTTTCAAAATCTAATGCAATTTTCTATAGGGACCTCTATCAGAACAGACAAAGTAACCTAACTACAGAAAACGATCGCCACAAATATGTCTAATAAATTCACATCGAAAGATAAATAAGGAAACACTTACATCTTCACCAATAGTTACGGCTTCAGGATAAAGCCCATGAATTAGATCATTCATGAGCATCAAGTAAACAACTGCATCTACATCAGTGGCAAAGCCAAAATACTCATTGTAATTCCCTGTAAATACTACCTGAAACAGAGTGCAGTAGTAGGTTGGAAGCTTGGATAAAAAAAGATAGTGTAACAGATAAAGAAAATAAGCTAACTGTAATCCTATCATAATTTCCCAGCAATTCAAGATAAAATAACAACAATCAAGCAATGAATTACTTGTAATCCATGGTGGGTATACATCATGGAGGTCACCCCGTCGAATCGGAAACCATCAAACTTATATTCCTCTAGCCACCATCTTGCATTGGAAAGTACAAATCTTATAACGTGTAAAAACATAAAAATGGTGGGATATCAATAGACAGATTGATGGAATAAATATAAAGCACATGGCAATAGGAGTTCCATTGTTCCATACTTCCCAATTCCCGTAGTTGAACACACGAGAATCCCACATCCAATGATGTCCCCGTGAACTGCCATGAAAGTAATGTGTATCCGTGCCATCAAAACCATTCAACCCGTCTAGGGTATTACTTGATGCATGACTGCAAGAAACAGAAAACAAAAGGTAAAGCTATGTAGGAAAGGGGGCTGAGAATGTACCCCAGGATGTCCAATAGGGCAATAGGTTACGATCGATCTACCCGAAGGTAAACCTATAGAACAAAAAGGGCTTTCAACCAAGACATACATAGGACAAAAGTTAGAACCAATCTAATCTGCATATGCATGAACACAAGAGTTCAATCTGAAATTCATGTGGGGCCAGCACTATAGTGCAGGTGCAAGGAGGGATCCAGTCAGTAAAATAGCATACAAGCACATTTCAATAAGTCATAATATCATAAATTAGCTTCAAGAGTCCATTTAAATCATGCTTAAGTGATTTAGCGAATAAAAATCATTAAACTATTGGATAGCATAATCTATTAACATTAAATGTTATTAAAAAAATATAAAGAGACTTCATCTCAAATTATTCATGGCAGCTTACAAAAAATAAGTCAACTCAACATGTCAGCCGCAAACTGCACTACGTACCTGTGAACAACATCCATGAGGACAAGCAAACCAAGCTCATGAGCTCTATCAATCAAAGATTTTAAATCTTCTGGGGTGCCAAAACGGCTACTTGGTGCAAAGAAATTGGTAACATGGTACCT
Source organism: Poa pratensis (assembly GCA_947311845.1). Taxonomy (NCBI): domain Eukaryota; kingdom Viridiplantae; phylum Streptophyta; class Magnoliopsida; order Poales; family Poaceae; genus Poa; species Poa pratensis. The sequence goes on along the minus strand of CAMZMU010000125.1, from coordinate 12,400,064 downwards.
GCAATAGAAATAACAAAAGGCTTAATATTGGTGCTATGTTGGTTGCCGAAGAGGAAAAAGGCAGCACTTAAAATGTAAAAATGAGTTGAATGATGCTTTAATTTCCATGTCACTGGAAAGGAAGCTAAAATAAATCCTGATACACATGACATATCATTGTGCTAATATGGTGGAACATACTACCATCCCTCTATACAAACATGGTCAATATGTGTTTACCATGTTTGCTTTCATACGCGGCCTGTTATTGTAGGCAAAACCAAATTGGTTATATTTCAAGAATATCAATATAAATTTGGCCACTATTAGAAGCCCAATTTGAATGAGGACACAGGAAGCAGTTGAAAGATATAAAGAAGCAGCAGTCTCTCACCTAAAAAAGAAAGGATAAACGGCGGTAGATGAAAATTTGATATTAGAGTTGGCAACCAGGAATAGGCTTCTACGGACTCTATAGATAACAAAGAGAGCCATAAATGATCCAGAGAATTACCCGAAGCTTCCATAGTATGAGTGCTCTTGGATTGCCATGATTTGCACTGCATTGTATCCAAGTCTTTTAATTCTTGGAAGCACATCATCCCTAAAGTTTGCGTATGTGTTTATCTTTGGTTCCTGATGGCACAAGGAAATCAGTAATTATCCAAGTGTTTATATGAAAGGGAGCTGACAAGCACAATTTAAAAGAGGAGACGGATATATGAATATGGCATATCACAAATCATGTGTCTATAGAAGAAAATGTAGAGGAGATGAGAAACATAGTTGCTATTGGTTAATTTCTGATGTGAGCCCTCAAAACATAAACAAATATAAATAAAACAGTTTGTAATGAATAAAGTAAATTATATGGTTGATAAAAAATATATATAATTAGAAAATATGAAATTACAGTAGTAAAATATGTAACATTCAAAATTAAGTCAACTTAAACCTTTGGCAAATGGACACCAGCTTTTGTCCATGAAAAACAATCTACTCACTCTGATCCCAAATAATTGACGCAAGTATAGCTAGAAAGTTGTACCAGCTAAGTTTATTTCCAGCGACACTTTTAACGGATGGGAGGGAGTTACATTTTCCGCCAACAGTCAAAACATCATATTTGAACTAAAATGACACTATTCCATGTTTCCAACATGGGCTTTTGAGATTTTATTAATAAAGTGGCAGAGGAAATAAATTTATGATAAGTTGTTATTACTTAAAAAAGGAAGCAGGACAACAATACCAAAATATCATTGTAACAACAAGTAAATTAACTTGAACTGCATATAGGAATACAGGGTAAAGATGAAATACCGGGCTACTCATGCCAACATGTGTTTCATATATCCGCAATGATTTTGGTCGTTTAGGTTGAGGATGCTTGAATACATACTTCTCCTGCATATCCATATAAAGTATTTATAACTGGTTAGTAAATAGAGAACCAGGATGCCAAGGGTAAATAGAAAGTTGCACAGCTTGAAAGAACACTTAAGAGGCTTCAGGAGAAAAGTAATAGCAGAATTTCCTTTCCAATAAAAATATTTGAAATCTAAAACTACAGAAGACGTAAGTAAAGTACCTCTTCTGGAGGATCATAATATATGCCATTGTATGGTATATCTCCTGGAGCCTGCACAGAGTACTTGATCCAGGCAGGAATTGAATCCTTTATCCCAGATGGAGTATCCATTCGCACCTAGATGTTCAAAAGAGCTGCTCAGTAATACAGGTCATATTCATGAGCCAAAAACAGTTTGCGAGGAGAAGAAAGAACTACCTTTACACGTGAGCCGTGAGAAATTGGTGGCGAACCATCTGCATTGTTTGGTAAAAAAATCTCCCAAGTACCTGAGTCATCCTGAAAACAATTACACAGGATTATGAGCATCAGTAACTCTATATAAATCACATGTTGCTATGGTCCATGAAATACACAATGCACCTACTTCAGCATCATTATTATGTAAAACTGCTCTGTGTCCTATTGCAAGACCAAGAAAAAAAAGGGTAAATCATGTCTAAATAATGAGAATATATGTGCAACACTCGTTGTAGAAAAGGGTAGTATGCATGTTCTCACTATCAACCTCCTACAACAAAAGCATCATCAACATTGATATCGATTAATGGACCGCCAACAGCCAAGTGAAAGAACAGAGTTCAGTAAATTTAATACTTCTAGACACTGAAGGATATCTACGGCTAAACTTTTTAATACGTATAATGTGTATATTTAACCAGATCTACAGAAATAATCTACAGAGAAAACATGATATATTTGTGAAACTACAGGCATACTTTGCTCATACGGTCTGCATTTGGATCCCAATTGTTGAAGTCGCCTACTAACGCTGCAGACTGCAATTGGAATCAGGAGGTTAGTTCTTAATAAAGCTAGTTGTGCAACTTAATATGCTGCTCATTGGGGAAGTGCAAAATTCAGACAGTCAAAATATCACAGGATAGCTAACGAAAAGTAATTATTAACAAGTAGTTGAAAGATAAAACTAGCATAGTTCAGTACAATGCTGTCAGACTGTAAGAAGAACATACATGTGCTCCAGGAGCCCATTCTCGGTAAGTGATACCTTCAGCGCTGCATGGGCATAGATATTAAGTTATTGTCTTATACATAGAAAATAGTGAGATACGTATTTATTTTAGTCAAGAAACTTACCTGCGATTAAACCCAAACTTCTCGTAACCGCGGGAAAATGCATCCATCCCTCCTTCATGTTGATCAATGTCTGAACGTATTCTCTTATATAGGCTGTACCTGTTTTTGATCCATTAAGGAGCAGTGAGATAGTTAGCACAGTTTGATCTTGACCTATGGTTTTTTTAGGCAATTGACCTATGGGTTTCATCCGTACAAAATAAACACAGTGGAAATGAAGTGGCATTGTTGTTCAAGTGGCACAGATAAGCAAAAAACATAGAACGCGCCATGCGATATATTCATCAGTTAGCCAATTACAATTGGTAATTATCGGCGTATATAGTTTATATTGCAGTTCTTACCGTACTATCATACTTTTGTTTGGTTACCAGCTCATTAAATGCCAAACTCACTGTCACTTCAGACAGAACCACGAATATGAAGAACCACTATGATCTTCAAGAGTCATGTGACACATCAAGCAGCCATTCACAGCTTATTGAAGACCGTAATTTCATCTAGAAAGTGCACAGGGATAGAAATAAGGCATATACCTATACTGAAGATGATACTTAAAGTCTCGGAGCATTGGGTCAATCTCGTATATTTGCTGTCCATCTCCTGGTTGTGGCACAACACGTATTTTCTCCCCGTAGACGATTCTCTGTCCATTTTGCTCATGCCTTCTGCGTCAGCTTCTTCAGCAGCCTGATTTGCCTCTAAAGACCCAATAGTATCTTCACCAACATCCTCTATGACTGATTCATCGTCGATGAATGGTACCTAGAAGGATGTGGAAGCAAGAGGGTCAGAAGAACGGTGGTACACATAGTCGTAGATCAATCTAGTGTGTAGCCTTTGTGGCCTCACTTGCGGGTTTTGGTTTCAGATCTATTTTTTTTTACAATAAAATAATAATTATTATCGTGATCTGAAACAAAACCTCGTATGTGAGATCTCAATTATCATGCAGACAAGTAGTAACAAGATGATAATTGCCATTCGCTAACAAATTAGAAATCAACGTTGCGCATATAATGGGGCATGAAAGAGGAAATGCAACCTACGTGTGAAATCATAACTAGGGAGTATTTAATTTCGATAGACAACAGCAGAACTAAACAATGGAAATACGGTGGTACTCTAATTTTCCCGGGGCAAGAATAGATGATGTCAACTACCTCGAGATCATCAGACTCGAACTGAACGGAACCGTCGTTGGAGGACGGCGGCATTCTGTCACTCTCGCCGTCAGGGATCATCACCTCCCGGGACGCGCCCCCTGCCCTCATGGCCACCCGCCTTCCGTAGCTGCCGACGCGAACGGTACCTACAGCCACCGCCGCACCAGGAATGTAAGACCGCGGCCTGATGGAGGTGAAGGACGTACGAGCACGACCGAGAGAAGGAGAGCGAGCAAGGTGGCGCGGATAATTACGAGGGAAGCAGGGGGCTTGTTGAGGCCGAGGAGCAGCTCCACCCCGCGCCTCCTCCGGTCGGATCGAGGAGGCGGCGGCCCGGCGAGCCCCGGCCTGGAAAGAGTAAATGCCGGCGCCGCCATCTCGCCGCAGCCGGATCGGATCCAACCACCTGATACCGCCTCGTCCCCTGCTTAAACCCTGCGAGCGAAATGAGGAGGGTTGTGCCAAAATTAGGAGGGGGAGCGCTATATAGCTAGCACGGAGGGAGGAGGGAGCGGATCCTTGACGGACGCGACGCGAGGGTGGCAGCGCGGTGGTGACCACCGGGTGGTGTGGGCAACGCGCGCTCGGGGGCTGACGGCTGTATATGGGTGCTAGCGTGCGACGCCAACCATGGCACGCAGGTTTCTGCGGTGGTGAACGAGTATCCGTTCGGTTTTTGGGCATTGCGACAGATGCCAGGTGGGGGTAGCGGCGAGTGAGTAATAATAGGTGTGTTGGCGCGGGGCGAGGAAAGAAACCAACGGCGGAGAGCCTACGCCTGTAGAGCCGTTTGTTGTCTAGTGCAGACGCTTTTACTCCTTTGATCGGGCCGGCTTCTCAACCGACAAATGATGCTGACCTGGATGCTCGAGGTTTAAGCTAAATACTCCCTCCGTTCCTAAATATAAGATGTTTTAGGTTTTGTCCACATTCACATGTACACAAGTGTATCTAGACACATTTCATGTGTATGTTCACTCACTTTAGTGTGTATGTGGACAACATGTGAAACACCTAAAACATCTTATATTTAGGAACGGAGGGAGTACATCACACCTCGCAGCATGTGAATATCGATCGATGGGCGGTCGAGTCGCGACTCGGTGTCACATGACTCACGAGAGCACCGTGTGGCTCCGGCTCGCGTGCTTCGCCCCCACAATTTTGCGCAAAAATAAGTATGTGCTCAATAATCTACTACCTCCGTTTCAAAATATTAGGTAACTTAGCGCGGCGTATGCCGCGTATGTGTGGTAAAAATTTAAATTTTGAAATGCTGACATTTAAAAATTGTGAAGAGTTGAAATTGTTGGAATGCAAAGAAAGTTTACGTTTAAAAATTGCTTAGATTTTAAAAATTGTTCAAACTGGGAAATTATTTAGATTTTTTTATTTTTTTTTTACATTTACAAAATGGATAGATTTGAGAGGCATTTAATTTTTTGAAATATTCAACTTTGTGTGTCGTGCACGTGTGGTAAAATTAAAATTTTAATTTGTGTACATTTAAAAATCGTGCAGATTTGGAAATTATTGAAATGCTAAGAAAGTTTATTGTTAAAATTGTGCATATTTTAGAAATAGTTTAGAAGAAGAAATACTGTGGTGTGAAAAACTCAAATTTGAAAATGTCCGCATTCTAAAGTTGTTTAGACTTAGATTTGTTGGAACTGGGAAAAAGTTTACATTTATAAATTGATCGAATTTATGAAATGCTTAGTTTTGGAAGGCATTCAAAATTTTGAAGTATTCAATTTTGAAATTTGATCATATGCCATAAGTAGTGAGCAATTTCTCTTTTTTGTGTTCATGTTGACATATTTGTCACATTTGTAAATATCGTGGAGTAAAAAATTTAAATTTGAAAATGTCCACATTCAAAAGTTGTTCAGATTTTAATGTATCGAAATTTTGTTTGAAAAAATTTACATTTGTAAATTGTTAGAATTTTCAAATTATTAATAGTGAGAAGTTATTCGTATGTGATTTCTTCTTTATGTTTTTTGAATGTTAAGATGTGAAATGCATCTAAAATTTTAAAATATTCAAATGTTGGAATTTGATCATATGCCATAAATAGGTAATGTTTATTTTTCTGTTCATGTTGATATGTTTGTTATATTTTTCTCGCCCGGTGCTACAGTAACGTTGTAGCGACTGTTACACTGTAGCAAATTTGTATGGTGAAAATCATTATTTGGTACCGTTTAAAAATATCCTTTTTTGGTTAACTAATTTTGAAGATTAATAAAATTTTGAAATCTGTCAGAATTTGTTTTTTTTGCAAGGTATAAAATGCAACGAATTTGAAGTTTGAAGAGAAATGTAAATATTTATGTCCGTTGAAATAAAAAATTTAAAACATACTGTTACAGTAGCTACAGTGCCCGGACGCTTTGCGCCATTATATATAGTATAGTAGGATAGTAGTTAGTTTGTAATATCCATAGAACGCAAGGACATTTGCGTAAAAGAACCACGCGTTTTTATTTCGGGAGGCCGATTTTGGAAAACATGTGGGCTTTTCTGCAAAAAGTGGCGAGCGGGGTTTTTTTTCCAAAAAGTTTTATTCCGGAGGGCCAATTTATATTTTTGGATGGGAGGCTGATTTATAATTTTTAGGAAAACGCAAGTCCTTTTCTGCGAAAAAGTGGCGAGCGGGGTCTTTTTTGCAGAAAGTTTTATTCCGAGGGCCGATTTGTGTAGGGTGATATACATCTACTTGTGAAATGAAAATTCAAACGGATGATCGAGTACGGCGAATTTGATAAAATTTGTCAAATGTTTGTGAGAATCTGGATCCGAAATTAAGGAGATAGACTTGATCAAACTCAAAACCAATCACGGGAATGGAACCTACTCATCGGCGCACATATATTTCATGTATATAATTTTTGGAGAACCCGATTTTTTTAAAAAAAAAAATTTTGCAAAAAAAAAAAACGCTACTGTAGCGGAGGTACTGTAGCTACTGTACACGCTACAGTTCTGCGGCTCTTCAAGCTTTTATATATAGTAGTGATAACTTGTTTTTTCTTTTTATTGATTCAGATGTATCTAGCATTTTACTATGTAGAATCATTCATTTCAGTCTGCATTTTATCAGTATTTAAATATCTAAAACACATTCTATGATAATTTGAAACGGACTAGTAATTTTCTCAATACTGTTTAAGAAATTGATCGTTGTTAGCGATTGTATTTGTACACATTGTAATCATAACCCTAACCGGTCTTAGTGCCTGATATATAAACCTGGAACCCCACGTGTTTAACCGTGTGAGACTTCCCCCAAACCCTCTCTTACGTTTCTACATGGTACCAGCCTTCCAACCGATCTAAACCTAGCCGCCGCCTCCCACCTCCGCTGCCCACGATGACCTCCTCGGCGACCCTCGATGCCATCAGCGGCGCCATGGTCCTCTCCACCGTCAGCCTTGTTCCTCCGGGCGATGCACCGCGCCACGTTGCACCGGTCATCCTCTCCTTCCAAGGCTCAAACTACACAAAGTGGTCCATCTACATGCGCGCCTCTCTCGGCCGCGCCGGTCTTCTCGGCCACATCGATGGCACCATGCCCACCGCTCCAACCGACGCCACTTGGTCTTCCGAGGACTACACCGTCCTCAACGTTCTTCACGCCGACATGATTCTTGCCAGGAATCAGACTGCGCGCCAACTCTGGCTTATCACACTCGAGGTCTTCTCCACCAACAAAGCAAGCAAGGCCATCTACCTCAACAACGACTTCCACCAGCTCCTGCATGGAGCTCTTTCGATCACTGAGTACTGCCGTCAGCAGAAGCAGCTCTCCGACGCCCTCACCGATAACGACTCTCCTGTCTCCAATCGTGCGCTCGTCCTCAACACCCTCCGCGGCCTCGGACCATGGTTTGCCTCCGCCGCCACAGTGATCTCCATGACCGATCGAGCCACTGCCCTCGTTCCCCCGTGTCCGCAGCATGCTGCTCATGGAAGAGATGTAGCAGGGCAACGCTGCCCACAACGCCGCCTCCACTGCCTTGGTCGCCCAGACCCACGCTGCTCCACCACCGTGCTCCGGCACGGCCTGCCAAGGTTCCTCGTCGACCTCGGGCAAGCCCAAACCTGCATGGCAGCCGAAGAACAAGAACAACAGACGCTCGAGCGGTGGTTTCAACACAGACACTCGCGCACCGGCTCCCGCCCCCGCCAGCCCATGGGTGTGCTTCTCCCCCGGGGCGGGCCAGTGGCGTGCTCCAACAGGCCTGAGCATCCTTGGCCCTCGTCCCCAGACCTACACAACCACCGTCACGCCCATGTACCAGTCTGGGCCGTCAATGTCCTCCACACCGAGCTGGGGCTCCACCGCGCTCATCACCACGATGAACAACCTCGCCCTCCAACAAGGCGGCTGGGTCATGGATTCAAGTGCCTCCTCCCACATGACATACGATGATGGTAACATCTCCATACTTGCATCTCTCATGTCCTCACCATGTAACTGACGGTAATGGTCACACTGGGCCCATCTCCTCCCCGGGTCACACGTCTATTCGCACCTCCACCGGGCAAAGTTCCAATCTTAATCACGTGCTCCTAGTTCTTCGAAATTTGCTTTCTATTCGCAAATTAAAACGTGATAATCGTTGTTCTATTGAGTTTGACACTTTCGGTTTCTCTGTGAAGTACGCGAAGATGTGTCGCGAGATTCTTCGTTGCAATAGCGATGGAGACCTCTACACCTTCCCCGACAACACCTCCACTCACCATGATGCCCACACCGCCTTAGTCGCCACCGCCACCGCCGATTTGTGGCACCAACGTCTAGGTCACCCCGGCCACGACGCCATGTCTTCGCTTCAGCGTATCTCTTTTATACATTGTAATAAAGCGCACCGCTCCACTTTCTATCATGCATGTCAGCTTGGCAAACATGTACGGCTGCCGGTTAGTCCATCTATTTCTCCGTCTAGTGTCATCTTCGAATTGATACATTGTGATTTGTGGACATCACCCATTATAAGTACCTCTGGTTTTCGAAATTACCTTGTAATCGTCGATGACTGCTCGCATTTTTATTGGTGTTTTCCTGTACATCAAAAATCTTGTGTCTCTCGCATTCTCAAAGATATTTTCTCGTATGCTCGTAACCAATTTAGCAGTACCATTCGCTCTCTTCAAATAGACAACGACACCGAGTTTCTGAACCATGATGTTCATGACCTCCTCGCTACCCATGGCACCACTCTACGTCTCTCTTGCCCTTACACATCCCAGCAAAGTGGCAAGGCTGAACGTGCCATCCACACTGTCAATGACACTTTCGCAACAGTGGAACATGGGGTTCCCCTTATGCTGCCAAAGTGGGTCCACCACATGTGGGCCCACCAAGAAGATGGACAAGGCCAGGAGCCAAGACTAGTAGGTGAGCTAGCCCACCTACCCTACGGGAACTCAGTGAGCTCGACATCGACAATCTGTGGCTAAGGACTAGGAGACCTCCCGGGATCACCTGCAACCCGAAGATCAATACCATGACCCGAGAGCCTGAGCGCCCGGCAGGAGGCCTGGCTCGCTCTTGGGTGCGCCTCCGTATGGCGTGGAGAATAAGCACGCCAACGCGTGCTGGAAGCTTGTAGAGCACAAACTCGCTTCTCCATGGGAAGGACCCTTCATCGTCACCGAGGTCATGGGTGGTGGAGCATACAGACTGAAGCACGCGAAGACAGGCAAACTCTCGCACAATCCTTAGAACGTTGCGCAGCTGCGCCGTTTCTATGCTTAGATTGCTCAATCGCACAATGTAATAGGCACATATGTCAGATAGCTGCAGGTTTCAGACGCGCTCTTTTCCTTACCAGGGTACCTACGGGGACTGGAAGGTTTTTAATGAGGCGGCATGCAGCTTAACATTCAAAAGTGGAATATAATCAAAATGTTCCTCCTATCTTTCTGTTTACTATTCGCATAACTCATACCTTAGCCGCATCCGAGCACTCGGGGGTTGCGCTATTCAAAATACGAGCTCTCGCTCCCGCAAAAACAAACAATTCAGACGCACTCGACTACTCGGGGGCTGGGTTATAAAAAAGGTTGTGCAAACAAATAGTCCAGTCTCACTCGAATGCTCGGGGGCTGGGTCCTAACACAAAAAAGCTCATAAACAGTACTCTCAGCCGCACCCAAGGACTCGGGGGCTGGATAATCATAAGTTTACAGTATATTACTTCATGCACCCCCACTCAACAAGCTCGGGGGATGCGATGATACAAATATTTAGTTCATAATACTTACAAGTATTACATTTACACTCGGGGGCTGCCCCCTATGCATAAAAACCTTAATCTACAGGTTCATCCTTTGGCTGGGTCCACTTCTCCTCCTCCTTTAGCACATGATGGATTAGGACCAATGCGTCCACCCGTGTCTCTTGGTAGTGCTCCTCCATTGGCACAGGACCACCACCTGGTACGGGTGCAGGCCCCATCGCAATCTTTTTCAAATCAAGGTGCGGAAGGTGCGACCGCACAAAGGCAAGAGCAACGTTAGCCCCGCTAATCAGTTGCTCGCGTACAAATTTCTTGATCGCCTTGCCCTTTCGAAATTTCTTCAGCAATGCAGCAAGGCTTTGTGGTTGCTCATTCAAAGGAAACAAAGCCTCGTGCAGCTCTCCAGTCGAATGGCAGTTCGCCACGACGATCCAGAAGCTTTACCAAAATGGCACTCCTCGCCCTGTCCGACCAAAAGGGGTGGGCAGCGTATTCCGCGCTACTCGCTTGACCGTCGAGTCGGTCCTGTAGCCGCGCCTCCTCCTTCGACTGGTCAAAACAAACACCTATGGCAAAAATAATGCAAAATTGTTATCCCAGTCGACTGTGTGTCGAGTCCACAATTCAATTTCCAAAAGAGCTTACATTCAAGCTGTAGGTTCACTTTCTCCAACTCTTCAAGCAAAAAGGCCTCCCGCTCCGTAGTTGGGGATGGCCTCGACTGCAACTCCGCATATGCGTCTTGTGTCTTCTTTAGCTCGCTTGTCACCTTGGAAAGTTTGAGCTGAAGGAAGTCGATGATTTTCTGATCATTCACGCTAGCGACTGAGTGGAGCCGCTCGCACCTGGACCAGTCGATGTTCTAGAAGCTCGGGTCTACATCCAGAATAACTCAGAACATAAGAGAAACAGAAGAGATCAAGCAAAAGGCTCGGGGGCTGTGCCTCCCGATAACTGGAGTTCATATTTCATGAAGCACAAATACGAAGTCTGAGTTTTTACAGCAAAAGCAAAACCATAAAAATCCCTAAAACTAGGCGACGAAGGGATCACTCGCTAGTCATCGACTTCTTGGAGGAAGCCTTCTTCGCCTGAACCTTGGCTGCCCTATCTTCAACAGTTGTTACAAGCTGTTGAGCATACTTTTGGGCAGCCTCCATCCAAGTGCCTAACCCGACGGTTTTGCCGCCAGGCCCCCTCGGGAACTTCGTCGTGACCTTGTCAAAATCTGCCTCGACTCCGTGCGCGAGCAACATGAGAAAAGTAGTCTGAGCACCACTTACCATTTGCTCGCGACAGAAATCGGCGACGGCAGTTCCTTCTGGCTTGAACAGCTCCACCAGTTCTGAACGAAGATGGAAGCTCATCATCTGGGAAGAAGCTGCTGTGAAGGGCGCCCAAAGCACTCGCCGCCTTCGTCAGCATCTCCCCTGCCCTACTGTTGGCAACCTCTGCGACGGCCACACTTTCATCAAGTGAAGCGCCAACTTTTGCTTGCCAGGAGCAGTAGGGCCATCCATCACACCTAGCATAGCATGTAAACACATGTTCAGCAGCATATTACAAAACTTCAAATATCTAATGCAACGGCAAAATTGCATACCTGTCAAAGTGGTGCTGGCAGCAGAGAGTCGACCAATTGCCTGGTCTTCCCTAACTTCGGCTGCTTTCAGCCTCTTCTCCAGATCAGCAACTCGACGGGTAGCTTTGCCCATCTCTTCTGCAGCGTCAGTCGCTGACTCTGCGAAACACATAAGCATTTCTTCAACATGCTGCAAAAGATAGTTACATCAAAACACTCGAGTTCTCATTACAAGATACTTACTCTTCGCATCCTCGAGTTGCTGCTGCAAGGTGGCGACTTCCGTCTCCATGTGTACATACTTGGAGCCAGCCTTCAGTAGCTCTTGTACAAATGACTACAGCACAATGAGCAAGTTCAGAACAGATTTATCGGGTCTATGAACAACTTTAACACCCGCTAGTGATTCAACTATGGTACAAAAGCACAAGCTTACATGATTTAAGAAGGAGGAAGTCGACGCAGGAACACCTGTCGCTGCTGCCTCATCTTTGTCAGCCGCAACCTCAGGCTCAGATGGTGTAGCCGCGTCTGCGGCAGCCGGAGTCGCAGCGGTAGGCGGCTGTTCTGGTGGCAAACTCCGAGCAGTCGACGCCGCACTGCTCTTCTCCATCTGAGGTGGCGGTGGCAAATCCTCATCCGAGGACACGCTGTTTCACACATGCTAAGTAAACAACTTGGCAACGTTCATAAACCGTCAAAAAGCAAATGCACATAATACTTACTCTTCAGTAAGGTCGACCATTCGACCAGGTGCAAGCACACCCATGCTTGGGCGTGATCTCTTCGGTGGTCGTGGGGGAAGCGAGCGAATCGGAGGAACATCGAGTGGCGCCATCGTCGACTCCGTCTCGTTTCCCTCCTTCTCCTCCGAGTCAGCAGTGTCTTCTTCCTCGCGCGACCGCTTCTGCTTGGCCTGCACCTCAGCATCGCCTTCATCAGCGTCTGGCGTATGTGCGGTGGCGAGTGAGGTCACTTCATCATCAGAGCCGCCTCGAGTGGCTCATTGTCCGGCACTGGGCCGCTCTCTGGCAAAGGCGGCATCGACTCATACATTCTGTGTCCCTGCACACAGAAACAGCAAAGGAATTAACATCACACATGCATAACATACCAACTTACATAGTATCGACTGTTACCTCTGGTAGAGGGTTGCTGGTTTCATAAGGTGGCACAGGCGAGTTCATCTCGCAAGGCTCTTCATCAGTCAGTTTGGTAAGGCTTCTTACCAACTTCTCTGCTTCCCATCAGAAAGTTCCACTGCGCGTGAGCGGGTTGGATCAGAAACCCCACTGTATGCCCACATGGCATGAGCTCGGGCTCGGAGGGGCTGCACTCGCCTCTTGGCAAAAGTGGCCAGCAAATGGATGCCCGTAACCTCCCGACCAACATTGGTCTGAAGCTTCAGCACCTTCTCCATCAGAATGTCAGCCTCTTCGGCTTCGACTCCGGTCGGCTGTGCGATCCAGGATGGCCTCTTCTTCACCAGGGCGTCTGCGTCAAAGGGAGGCAACCCGAACGCTTGGGTGCCTATGGTCACATCCTTGATGTAGAACCACTTTTGGCGCCATCCTTGCACAGACTCCAGAAAGTTGATCTTGAAGTACTCGACGTCAGGTCGAGTCTGTACTCCAAAACCACCAGGTCCCTTGACACTGTGCTGGCGCTTGACGTTGAAGATGCGGCGAAACAGCCCGAAGTGGGGCGCAACGCCCAAGAAGCACTCGCAAAGAACGAAGAAACACGCAATGTGCAAAAGCCCATTGGGGGTAAAATCGTGCAATTGCACTCCATAAACGTGCATCAGTGCACGAAGAAAATTATGAACAGGGAAGGAGAAGCCCCTGTTCACAAAATCCACAAAACAGACCCGCTCATTGGGGCCTGGGCGCGGGATTACCTCGGCGCCGGGAATCAGCCCGTCGTTCCGCCGGTGAGCATCCGCTTGCTGCAGGTGGTCTTGGTCCACGAGCCCTTGTCCCTCTTCAAACCGCTGGCAGCGGCTCCAGCGGCGCTGTCTGCCGACGCGTTCGCGCACTCCTGCCCTTCCGGGTCGCGGGTTTCGTCATCGTAATGGTGGGTGGCAAAAGCTTGGCTGTTGGGCTATGGCGATGCGCTAGGAGGAAGAAGAAGCAGCGGCGGCGGAGAACAAATGGCAAGTAAAAACATTATTTACTCCGCCGCACCCTTTTAACCTCAACACAAAAGAATCCGCACCGTTGATGCGAGATCGTGGGCAAAGTAGCATATCCAGCCGTACACGTGGCAGCCATGGAGAGCAACCGTCGCCGGCCACTCCGCCCACTACGCACGGGAATCTAGGAACTATCATCATATTCCCGGAAAAATCGTGCCTGAGCGGTCAAATCCAGTCCAAACGGCACCGCCCTGGTCAGCGCTGCATCGTGGGCCCACAGGCGTGTCACGTCCCATCATCACAGCATAACGCACGCCACCGCGTGTCAGGCAGCGCAGTCGCCACAAACGTCATCCCTGACGTCATTGCAAGCCCTGTTCAGAAAAGCATTCGAGTCCGCCCGACGCAGATTGATCACTCGACTGCCTTGCTTGGTTCGGGTGTGAAAAAGCAATATTAAGGCAAAATTGGTCACTCGACCGTTCCTTCGACTAAGGCATATTACTCCCATCGGGAGCGTATCAAAAAATTTCTTCGACTAAGCATATATGGGATAAAAAGATTTGAGATTATCCTCCATTGCAAGCAATAAAGCACAATCTCGGGGCTACTCCCATCGGGAGCGCTGCCGCGCACCCGATAGAATAATGACAGTGTATCAGTCGACAAAAGACTCGACTCGGTTCATACGCAAAATTTGATGCAAAATCATACTCGAAAATTTCCCGAGTTGCGTCCGCCGCAAATGACCTCGGATGTTGCATGCGTAGTGCAAAGGTAAGACCCACCGAACTTTCGAGCTGGGCTAAGGACCGTTCCAGCAACGTCAATCCTTATACTTTCCGTGTCAGCAGACATGATGAAAAATCCCGACGGACGTGTTGGGTAAATTTCAAAGTTATACTGCAGATCGATTCAGTAAGACCTCGCGGCCTAGTCGAGTCTGACCAGTCTGTTCCAAGTTCGAGTCCGGGACTCGAGTTTGATTGAAAGCTAGTAAGGTTTTACCCGAATGTGTAGTTAACCGGTCCCGATCCGTCGAGTGTACCGGGCCTACTAAGCTATTATCCCTTGATTATCATAAGTAGAAACCACAGTCGATGAATACTCGACATAGCCAACATGTGCTATTCATACAGGAATTCTAGTTATAAACACACGTATAAAGCATATGACATGCACTTACGAATGAGTCCATGCCCGATTCTTCGAGTCAGACAAGTACTCGGGGGCTACTGAAAAGGATATACATCTCGGGTACCCTATCATAAGGGTATCTGGTGCACGTGTCGACTAAGGCCCAACTATCAAGAGCCTACATGAAGCCCATGACGAAAGACCCAACAAGATGGAGTATCCTCCAAGATTAGACATAGGCATAGTCGGTTTAGGCTTTCCTTACATGTAATCTGAGTCGGTTGCGAACTTCCGAGACCCAGCCTATTATATAAGGGTTGGGAGGGCCGCTGATCCAGGACAGACAATACTCGAACCACCAAAAGCCCTAGCGAGATCGACATCTCGCCAGAGCCTCCCTGTAACCGCATAATCTCGCACGATCAATACCAGACAAGCAGGAAGTAGGGTGTTACTCTCCGGAGGCCTGAACCTGGGTAAATTTTTGCCTCTGCTTGTCAGCCGACAAAACTACCAGTACTACCACGTTCTCTCCCCATAATCTCAACCCTAGATCCTTAACCATGGGATTTGATGAGTTAACCCCTCGTCAAGCGCCCTCGCAGATTTTGGGGGCGGATGCCTCCTGACGAGTGAAGCTCCGGTGGGCTTCTTCAGGGCGGATGCCTTTCTTCGAGACATCGGAATTGGGGAAGGTGGCAAACATGTTCCTACGGCGGCGAATGGAGAAGGGGCGACGCAAGGCGAAGCAGAGAGCGCGACAATTTGAGGATTTCGGCAATTTGGGGAAGTAACGGCTACAATGCCCCCCAATCGTGGCTTATAAGGCAAACCACACGTCACGTCGCGGCCCCATTACTCTGACTGACGTGGGGATCGAGGGGAAGCTCTGCTTCAAGCGCTCCCACCTGTTGGATTCAAGATGACGTTGCGGCTCGTGCGGATCACAACGCCCGCTATGACCAAGACGAGATGACCCGGGGGTTCGTATTGACTTTCCTCAGTCATGGCCCCAACAATCAAAGAAGACAAGATGTCGGGGACCCACGTTGACTCATTTTTGGTCATTGCCCCGACAGATGAAAGAGGTATCCGTCGCGACTATGCCCGGGGGCTACTGTGGCAACATTTGAACATGGGGTTCCCCTTATGCTGCCAAAGTGAGTCCCCACCTGTGGGCCCACCAAGAATATGGACAAGGCCAGGAGTCAAGACGGGTAGGTGGGCCAGCCCACCTACCCTACGGGAACCCAACGAGCTCGACATCAACAATCTGTGGCGAAGGACTAGGAGACCTCCCGGGGTCACCTGCAACCCGAAGATCAAGACCATGACCCGAGAGCCCGAGCACCCGGTGTCGTGGGTTTGTCACGTCAGGTGTCATGGATCCGACTCGTAGTCACAACATAAGCCGCGACTCTTGGCGAATCATGTATGATATCACTTGGCATGACTGCTTCTGCCCCATAGACCATGAAATATAGTGTGAACCCTGTAGATCTGTTAGGGTTTGTTCTTAGGCTCCATAATACGGCTGGCAATTCTTCCACCCAACATCCTGGAGACGCTTGAACCTTTTCAATAAGATGCGGCTTAATTCCATGGAGAATCTCCTGGTTGGCACGCTCTGCTTGTCCATTACTTTGAGGGTGTGATACTGACGTGAGATCTAGCCTTATTCCGTTCTTGGCACAGAATATCTGTGTGGCTCCTTCAGAAGTGTTGCTCCCATTGTCTGTAATGATGCTGTGGGGATATCCGAAGCGGAATATGATCCTCTTTAGGAATTTGACTGTTGTTTCAGCTTCACAATCTCCAACGGGTTCTGCCTCAATCCACTTGGTTAATTTGTCCACTACGACTAGAAGGTGAGTTTTTCCATTGGAAGATCGTCTAAAGGGCCCGACCATGTCGAAGCCCCTGACAGCAAAAGGCCATGTGATGGGTATTGTGCGTAGTGCTTGAGCCGGCATATGATCTTGCCGGGCATGTCTTTGGCATCCGTCGCATATCTTGACAATCTGCTCAGCATCTGCTAATGCCGTCAGCCAGAAGAAACCATGTCTGAACGCCTTTGCCACCAAAGATCTTGACGAAGCGTGATGGCCATAGTCGCCTGCATGAATTTCGTGCAAGATTTTTCGTCCTTCTTCTGGTGACACACACCTCTGGAATGTTCCTGCGATGCTACGCTCGTACAACTCATTGTTGATTATTGTATAGGCCTTTGATCGCCGTGTTATTTTGCGTGCCTCCACTTCATCTTCTGGTAGCTCCCCGCGACTTAAATATGCCATGTATGGCTCTGTCCATTCTGGCTGTTCATGCAGGGCCACGACTAACACCAGATCGGCTTCTGGCTCAGCGATGTCTATCTCTGCTGGAGGCTTAACTGATGGATTGTGCAGCTCGTCTAAGAAGACGTTTGGCGGGACCAGCTGTCTGTTGGATCCTAGCCGGGACAAGGCATCTGCCGCCTCATTCTGTCTCCGATCAATGTGTTCAACTTGGAATCCAACAAAGTGGCCGGCGACTCTGTCCACCTTTCTTCTATATGCAGCCATGTTTGCATCTTTTCTGTCCCATGTGCCAGACACTTGTTGGGCAACCAGGTCTGAATCTCCAAAACATCGTATGCGAGTTATGTTCATCTCTTTTGCTATGCGGAGCCCATGGAGCAGCGCCTCGTATTCTGCTATGTTATTCATGCAGTTGAAGTGTATTTGTAGCACGTATCTGAGCTTGTCTCCTTTGGGGGACGTCAGAACAACTCTAGCCCCCGAGCCTTGTAGTTGCCTTGATCCATCAAAGTGCGTGGTCTAGTATTTTGTTTCTGCCATGCTTGGTGCAATCTGAATTTCTGTCAAATCGTTGATGAAATCTGCCAAGGCCTGCGATTTTATGGCTACTCGCGGCTCGTAACTGATATGGTGTGGTCCCAACTCAATTGCCCATTTGGCTATTCTCCCCGTAGCTTCACGATTGCGGATGATGTCTGCCAATGGTGCTGCGCTGACGACTGTTATTGGATGTTCTTGGAAGTAATGCTTCAACTTGCGGCTCGCCATGAATACGCCAAATACCAAATTTTGCCACTGAGGATAACGCTGCTTAGAGGCCGTAAGAACTTTGCTCACGTAATATACTGGCCTTTGGACTGGGTATTCCTTTCCTGGCTCTTGTCTCTCCACAACCATCACTGCACTTATTGGACGCGAGTTTACGGCGACGTACAACAGCATGGGCTCTTTATCTCTTGGAGCCGCTAAGACTGGTGCATTTGTCAGCTGGTTCTTCAAGGCTGTCAAAGCTTCATCAGCCTCCGCGTCCCAGACGAAGGTATCTGACTTCTTTAACAATTTGTATAAGGGTAGAGCCTTTTCCCCCAATCTTGATATGAAGCGACTTAAAGCCGCAACGCAGCCGGTGAGTCGCTGTACGTCTTTAATCTTCTCTGGCTTCTGAAGATCCATGACGGCCTTTATCTTTTTAGGGTTGGCTTCTATGCCTCTTTCTGATACTATAAACCCAAATAACTTCCCGGCGGGTACTCCGAAGACGCACTTTGTCGGGTTAAGCTTCATGTTGTATTTCCTCAAGTTAGTGAAGGTCTCCTTGAGGTCACTGATGAGGTCCTGTCCCACCTGCGTTGCTCATGCAAGCAATTTTGTATGCACCTCTGATAAGTCACGCCCGCGTTTTTCAGTCCGAAGGGCATGCTGACATAACAAAAAGCTCCGAAGGGGGTGATGAAGGTTGTCTTCTCTAGGTCCTCTTTCTTCATCTTAATCTGATGATAACCTGAATACGCATCCAGGAAGCATAATAGCTCACATCCGGCCATCGAGTCAATCACCTGATCGATCCGTGGTAAAGCAAACAGGTCTTTCGGGCAGGCTTTGTTAAGGCTGGTGTAGTCTATGCACATGCGCCATGTGCCATTCTTCTTCATAACTAGGACCGGGTTTGCCACCCACTCCGGATGGAATACTTCTGTAATAAACCTTGCTGTTAGTAGGCGGGTTATTTCTTCTCCTATCGCTTTTCTCCTATCGTCATGGAAACGATGCAATGGTTGCTTTACGGGTTTAGCCACTGGGTTAACATTGAGGCTGTGTTCTGCCAGCCCCCTTGGCACCCCTGGCATATCTGACGGTTTCCACGCGAAGATGTCTTTATTTTCCTGAAGGAAAGCAACAAGGGCATGTTCCTATTCTCCCCCCATGTGTGCTCCAATACTTGCCTGTTTGGATGAGTCGTCAGGAACGAGGTCTATTTGTTTGGTGTCCTGTGCTGCTTTGAACTTGATGGGTGGATCAGCTGAGGGCGTTCTGACCACACTCATATCATTCGGATCCACTTGCGACTTATAGTTTTTGAGTTCTTCGGCAGCACAAGCTGATTCCGCAAAAGCTGTGCCTCCTTCTTCACACTCGATTGCCTTTTCCTGTCACCGTGCACTGTAATGACTCCTTTTGGTCCTGGTATTTTTCATTGCAGGTATACATAGCAAGGTCTGGCCATGAACTTGGCGAAGGCTGTTCGTCCGAAGAGGGCGTGATATGGGCTTTGGAACTTCACCACCTCGAAGCATATGAACTCACTTCTGATGTTTTGTTCTATCCAAAGGTTACTTCCAAGGTTATTTTTCCCACTAGTTGGGCTGATTTTCTTGGGACAATGCCATGAAATATGGTCGTCGTACGTTGCGGGCTGGGATCTGTGAGCCCCAAGCGTTTGAACGTGTCGTAATACATGATGTTTATGCTGCTTCCTCCATCCATGAGTACCTTGGTTAACTTGTACCCCGCTACATAAGGCGCCACGACTAGCGCTTGCTTCCCTGGCTCTCGGACTTGTGGCGGGTGATCGTCGCGACTCCTGTTACCGCATGCTCCGACCACCTTAACCAATGAGGAGTCGCTGGTACCACAGTGTTCACTTGCTGGCTCCTGCGGCTTACTTTTTCTTCCCGTTTGGAGGTGTTAATAACTATTGTATGATACTGCCCCACTTGCTTTGGGTTGCTCGCATTGTTGTGTCCAGCGCCTGAATTTTGAGCCACATTAGAGTTGCTCCCGTTGTGGTTTCCCCTGTTGCGCTGGCTTTCTTCTTTCCATTTCTTGTAGTAATTACATTGCGCCTTGGTATGGTCTGCTGGTCGTCCATCGCTCCCTGTGTGGAGATCGCAGGGCCGGCTAAAAACCTCTTCCAAGTTGATCGGGCGGAAGCCACTACCTCGGGCACTTCCTCGATGGCCCTTAAATCTGCCATTTGTGTTGGCGACAAGCCCTGAGTTTCCTTCTTCATTCTTTCGCTTGTTTTGACTCGCATGGTTGCTGTTGTTTTGTTGCTGTTGAGGCTTGCTGCTATTTTTCTTCCCCTTGGCAGCAACTTCCTCTTCCTCCCCATCTGATGCGTCCTTTGTCTTGCCTGAATCAGCATATTTGTTAGCCGCAGCCATCACCTCGCTGAGGCTTTTGACTTTGTCTTTCATTTGGCCTAGCTTGTGGATCAGCGGCTCAAACTTACAATTTTTCTCCATGACTAAGACAACGGAGCTGGGTGGTATGTTGTCGGAGGAATGTATGATTTCTGCCACCCTTCTCATCCAGTGGCGACTTGACTCGCCTTCCTTTTGGACGCAGCGCTCAAGATCTTCTATGCTGCAGAGTCGCTTACATGTCCCCTGGAAGTTCTTGATAAAGGCTTTTTTCAATTCCTCCCACGTATTTATGGAATTGGGAGGTAAATTCTGTAGCCATATATGGGCGCTTCCTCCAACATCATATTGAGGTACCTTGCACATATCTCCTCCGAGGCGTTCAGGATACTCATTCCTATCTCGTAGTTATTTAACCATGTGGTGGGGTCCATGCTTGCATTGTAGTTTGCTACCTTGCGTGGCCCTTTGAAATCTTCAGGGAAAGGTTCCGATCTGATCTTCTCGGTGAAGCATGCTGGCCCCTTAAGTCGCGAGGTCAGAGCTGTGGATGTGCTTGCTGGGGCGATTACTTATGCGGGCCGCGCCTGCTCTGTATGCATGGCGACTTGGGCTTCCGCGGCTTGTCCTAGTTGCCTTTGCACGACACCCGAGTTATTCTCCGGCGGCTTGCTTTGAACGCTTCTTTCCGCTATGGCCCTGTTGTTGATTGGTGCAGAGTGCAGTCGTCCTCCAGCTTCCGTCATGTTGGCTTGTTGCAGGGCAGCGGTGCTTAGCATCTGTATAGCACGTCGTGCCTCGGCATTGACTGGATCATCGCCAGTCGGTATTATTTGAGCCAGGATGTTGGTCGCTGCATATACATTATCTACAGGGCTGGAGTAATGTCCCTGTGGAGTATGAAATCTCCTAGGTTGCTGCAATAGCGGTTGCCTGGCTTCCTCATTGACCATTGGACCCAAAGCCCTTGCGACCGGGGCATCTTGTTCCTGTGCTGGCGAACCGGCGGCAAGCGTGGGTGGGAATTCCACCATAGGGTGAGTCGCACGCGCTTGCGCCTGCGAGCTAACTTCTTCTTGAGTCGCAGCGAGTGCAGGGTTGTTCGTTATCCTTTGGCGCTCCTGCTAGATTCTCTGATTTTCTCGGACGAGTCGGCTGCGCTCACCTTCCATCCTCTGAACCTCGTACAGGAGTTCGGCCCTCGCGGCCTCAATCTCTGTTGCACGGACGGCGGCGTTTTTGACCGACACCGGGACAAGTAGCGGGTTACTGGGGGGTGCCGATCTCTCGATTTCTCCTGCGGTTCCCGACGCGGTTGCTCCTCCGGCCATGTACATCCTAACAGGCATCGCCTCTTGATTCGACTCTGAGACGGTTTCTGGAATATAGTTGGTATAGTTTTCTTCAAAGGTGGGGATGATGGATCCAAGTCGCGGGTCCATGCTTTCCACAGATTCCTCTTCTTCTTCGTCCATAATCATGGCGGCTTCTTCTTCCGAGTCGCTCTCCTGGATTGAGCTCACAGATCTGCTACCAATGAAACCAACGAAGACGTGGATGGATCCAAACGGGATGACGTGGCCGGTTTCCAAGTAATCAGCCTCCGGCCCCCAGCTTGAATCATCGATAAGGGAAACGCCGTTGACCGTGATGATTCGGCCGACGGCGAGATCTTCAGCTCCTACCATTGATCCTGCGCGGAACGTGACGCTTTTGACTGCATGCCCCACGGTGGGCGCCAACTGTCGTGGGTTTGTCACGTCAGGTGTCATGGATGACTTCGTAGGTGTGGGATTGCGCGAGTCAATCGTCTCCGAGCTTAGGATCGTAGGACACGAAGAAGACAAAGATTTACCAAGGTTCGGCCCTTCAATGTGAGGTAAAGACCTACTTCCTGCCTACCCTAGATTGGTATTGATATGTGTATAAGGTGTTACAATGGAGGCGATCCGATCTCGGTACTCGCCGTAAGTTCTAGGGTTTTAGACTTCTCCCTCTTCTAAGTCCTCCTTATATACCCGGAGGCTCGTCAGGTTACAAGAGTTTAACATGGACCCGAGCATCTTCTTGTCTTCCAAGGCAAGTAAATGCCAACCTTCTGGATGCTTCCTTTGACAGATCGTGATCTTGGGTCGGCCCATCTTCGCATAAGCCCAACGATGATCCGGCCATGAAGAATAGGTCGCGCTTCGCTTGAATAAGTCGCGGGATAATTATTCCCCCGACACCCGGCAGGAGGCCTGACTCGCTCTCGGGTACACCTCCGTACG
Organism: Poa pratensis; assembly: GCA_947311845.1. NCBI lineage: Eukaryota > Viridiplantae > Streptophyta > Magnoliopsida > Poales > Poaceae > Poa > Poa pratensis. The sequence continues at coordinate 12,377,410 of CAMZMU010000125.1, read as the reverse complement.
GCGTGGAGGATAAGCACGCCAGCGCGTGCTGGAAGCTTGTAGAAGACTTGGGCTCCAAGACGAAGAAGGCGCCCAATGTGACGTCGCCATGGAGCGTGGTCGGTGGGGCTGTCAGGCCCTGTCCGCCCCGCTTTCCCCAAAGGCGGACACCCTTACCTAACGGGAGAGGAATACTTGGAGGAGAACAGGCCACGTCACCTCCCAAGACCACGGGGGGGGGGGGGGGGGGGTTTCCCGCCTAAACCCCCCCACGCTCCTCATGTGACCTATGTGGTATCCCCTTAGCCTATAAAAGGAGGACCAAGGCCACCGAGGGAAAGGGGAGAGATCAGATCAGAACCAGAGCACAAGCTTGGAACTAGACTAGACTAGGGCTCAGAGGGTAGAGAGAGAGGTGATCTCCTTCGGGTTAGGATTTGCTCGACGTCTACCTCTAGCTGCCACCCTGCCGGGTATACACCATAGATCTCCCTTGTAAGTTACACCATGATGAACCCATCAATCCAGACATGCAGGAGTAGGGCTGTTAGCCTCCGGGCGGCCTGAACCTGGGTAGATCGTTGTGTCCCTGTATTGCTTGCCTTGAACGTCGGGAGGAAGAGCTCCATCGATCTTTTCCGGAGAAGAAGGTTCTCGGTCTACTTCGCGCCCCGTGCCGAACCTAAAAAGGGGTATCCTTTACTCCCGGTGTCCGTCCGTCGAGACACGACAGACACCATGCGGACGCTCATGTCTCATGCCCATCTCCCAGACACCTTTTGGGCCGAAGCCCTTGCCACCGCCACCTTCCTTATAAACAGACGCTCATGCAAAGCAATCTCCTCCCTAGTTCTCTATACACGCCTCCATGGCAAACCACCAACTTATGATATTCTTCGGGTCTTCGGGTGTTATGTTACCCTAATGTCGCGTCCACCGCTAAACACAAACTCGGCCCTCGCTCCCCTCCTTGTGTTTTTCTTGGATATCCATGGCTATTGATGCTACGACACGCGGTACGTGGGGGGTCCTGTGTGTCGCCGCGCAGCGACGCACGGAGCGTCGGTCGCTTGAAGGAACTGCCCAATAAAAAAGGAAGTGTTATTTTTATTTTTTTAAAGTCTGAATAATTTTAAAATCCGAATGAAAATCAAATATAAACAATTTCAAATCTAAATCTTTTTCAAATCTAATTTTTTTTTCAAATCTAAACAAATTTCTATTTTGAACAAATTTTGAATTTGACCTAATTTCAAGTTAGAACAAATTTTAAATTTGAACAATTTTGAAATCTGAACAATTACCAAATTTAAACAAATTTCGAATTTGAACAATTTTCAAATCGGAACAATTTTTAAATTTAACAAATTTCGAATTTGAATTTTTTTCGAATCGGAACAATTTTTAAATTTGAACAATTTTAAAAATCTGAACATTTTTCAAAAATCTAAAAACATTTTTCGAAATCTGAAAAAGTACAGAAATAAAAATAAATGAAGGAAACAGGAAAAACAGAAAAAGAAACTAAGAAAAAAAAGTAAAACGAAAAAACCCGCCGAAACGGGCCGGCCTACCGGCGCCACCCGCAGGCGATGCGAGCTTGAAGCATCGCCTGCGTGCAATGCATAGGATTTTCCGTACGCGCGATATAGGACGACCCATTTTTGGAGGGAATAAACTAGTTTTTTTTATAACTTGGAGGGAATAAACTAGTGGAAGGCAAAATTGAGGGGAAAAAACTCTAACGGCCCACGTACCGACAAGAAGAACGCATGGTGTTCCTGAAGCGACCCATTTAAAATAATATTCACGTAGTCCAACAACAATAAAAACCAAAAAGAAAGAAAAATATATTTTGTTCAGGCATTATCCAGAAAAAACAGAAAAATGAAATAAGGGAAACCCCACAAGTGCCCCCCCAACTCGCTTGAAGGGAGGACGACCCATTTTTGGAGGGAATAAACAAGTGGAAGGCAAAATTGAGGAAAAAAAAACCGGAACAGCCCAAGCCCAGGAACCCACGAGAAGTAAGAGCGAGTGGTGTTCCCTAAGCGGCCCATTCGAAATCCAGGCTGCTTGATGGGTTCCCTCCATATCCACCCGACGGAGAGATACCCCCAAACGCCTACTACTTAATTTCCCTCCCTCCTTCCCTCGTTTTCTGCTATCTTTCTCTCTCCTCCCTCCTCTTCCCCATTCCCCTCCCCCCTTTCCCACCTCCCTAACCCCACCCACCCACCTCCCGCCGCCGCCGCCGCCGGAACCCTAGCTCCGGCGAGCCTCTTGCTTGCCTGCCCCTTCTCTGAGGCCAAAGCCGCCCATCGGTCCCTGAAGCCGGGGGCCCCGCAGCGCGCGATCGCGAGATCGGGCCCCATGTCGGGGGGCGGCAGGCCGCCGGCTGCGCAGAAGATCCTGCAGGCGCTGCGCCCGCCCCCGGTTTTGTCCACGCCCTCGCGACCGCCCTTCGCCTCCCCCGACGATTACCACCGCTTCCCCGCCACTGGCTCCGGCGGCATCGGCGCCGGTGGTGTTGTTGCGGATATTGAGGAGGGGCTTATTATCCGAACGCCGGTGAGATGATTCTGCTCCACAAGGAGCTCTTGATTTATTCGTTTCTTTTTTTTGTTGCTGAGCTTGTGTTTGATTTGAGCTGTTTGGTAGAGGATTGTCGCTCAAATAGTTATTGTATGTGCCGATTCGAGTGTATCTGAAGGATCCACATGCAGATTCGGCTGAAATTTTGTTCAGTTTCCTGGCCTCCCGAAGTCTTATCGGTTTTGGGAAGCTTGAATGTATTTAGGTGCTAGATATACATGAACTATGCCAATTTTGTGATGTGGATCAACAAAATAAAGTGTTCATGTCATGTTGCTGTGGCACAACGAGAATTGGAATTGAGGGGAACTTTTATGTCAAATCATACATGTTACAAAGAGAAGAGTCTATCATTTGTACATGTCGCACAGCGAGGTCCTGAATAAAACGATACTCGACAGCATGTGCTAATGACATAGTCCCATTCGTCGTTGCCAACTGCTTCCACACCCCATGGCGGTCTGTAGGACTTTGTCGAACCACAGTTTATCTATTCTCTGCAAGCTCGAACTACCATGTTGAAGACATGCATATTTGCTCTGTAGTGAGATAGTTTCCATGTAACTTCTATTGCCATCAACTTATTATGTTCAGGTCAAAGCTTGGACTAGGCATAGTTTCACCGTTTCAGGGGTTATCACACAACATAAGTAACTATGTTGGCTGGGATTACCGTGAAATGATTCTTATGCTGCTACCTGTTATGCTAATCCCCCCATTCCCGTATGTAGGGAGTATTAGATTTTGTTAAAAGAAAAAACGTGGTCAACGGGGGAATGATCCCTCCCTTGACTTTATGTTGTTAGGTAGGTGAGATGCCCTGTTTATTCGAGTATGCCTCGGCGCAGCCATTTAGGCGCAGCTGGGACTCGAACCCGGGCTGGCTAGGCGCGCACTCGCAGCCTCTGCCACTGGGTTAGCACCCAGTTCTCGATTTTGTTAAAAGAAGACGTTGACAAAGAATACTTTGTTAATACATGGTTTATATGACATGAAATTGGTATCACTAAATTCGTTTTTAGAAGTACTTATTGATAATTGTGATTATGTTTCACAAAAACCACGAGTTAATGGAATAACTCTTGGTCAATGCCTTGTCTTAGCAAAACCTAATGCACCCCACATACCGGAATGAAGGGGGTTACTGTTTGCTGCTAAAACGGACTTCAGCTCTCATTTATGATAGAAACCCTCGTCGGATGTTAGCTAGTCTTACTGATCACTACATAACACAAGTACCCTCTTCTGCAGTTAAAAAGAAAAGCCACACGTGAAGAAAACAATGCTGCTGAGTCAAGTGATTGTATGATTATCACCCCTGAAGTCAATCCGCTACTCACTCCGGTTTCTGGAAAAACTGTTAAGACTTCTAAATCAAAGGCAAAGAACAATAAAGCTGGGCCTCAGACACCTACGCTAAATGTTGGTAAGTGAAAATGTCTTGAGAGCCACTTCCCTGAAGGCCAAACTCTTATTTGCATATATATTCAGGCAACAAAAGATTTAGCATGCACGTTTTTGCATGTACAGGCTCACCACTCAATCCATCAACTCCTGCTGGTACTTGCCGCTATGACAGTTCATTAGGTACTCTCCATCTATATGATTATGATTTTGTCTTAGTATGAGATGGTGCATTCATATGTACTGTGCAAACTTGTATCTTTCCGGATCTGATTGCATTGTAACTTATCTTACTGTTACCGCGCGCTGTTACTTACATATATCCTTATGATCCTTCTTTAGGACTTCTGACAAAAAAGTTCATCAACTTGCTTAAGCAAGCCGAGGATGGCGTTCTGGATTTGAATAATGCTGCAGAAACACTAGAGGTTATGCTCTTTTATCACTGCAGCTGATGCTTCTTTGCTTCCAATTGCTCCAAATTCACATACTTTTCCTACTATTCAGGTTCAAAAGCGACGCATATATGACATAACCAATGTCCTTGAAGGAATTGGTCTTATAGAAAAGACACTCAAAAACAGAATTCGTTGGAAGTAAATATTTTCCTCTCTTGACCTTTGTTTTCCTTTATTGTCTTTTTTCTTTTCTTGTCTTCATGTATTATGAAGCTAATCACACATAAACTTATAGGGGCTTGGATGATTCAGGAGTGGAACTAGATAATGGAGTTTTAGCTTTGCAGGTATTTGTTTCTGTCAATTTTCTATTCCTATTGAATTGACATACTAATTTTAAGTGCACCTGAATACGTTTTCTGAGATATTTCACGATAACTATATCAAAGCTCAGTTTTGTATAACCTATTTTTTAGACAGAAGTTGAAAATCTTCATCTGCAGGAGCAAGCCTTAGATGAGCGTATAAGGTTAGTAACTATTGCGACTCCGGGCTTCACTACAAACATACGCTCTGTTGTGCTGCTGAACCTGACAGAAGTATGATATAAAGTGGACTCTTGTTTTTCTTGCAGTGATATGCGTGAAAAGCTAAGGGGTTTAACGGAAGATGAGAGCAGTCAAAGGTAATTGTATTTCTTGTGTTAGTTGCGTCAATGTTTAATGATGTGCAAAACCTGACTTCCATTTGTCTATTAGATGGCTCTATGTGACAGAGGATGATATCAAGGGATTACCCTGCTTTCAGGTCTGCTAATCTACTATTCTACTTACATGGTTAAACAATGTTATATGTTAGTTAGTTATTATCATTTCCAGCTTTACTTCACACCACAATATTTCTGCGGAGGCAATTCTGTATGATATTTAAACATTTCGGGTTTTGCAGAATGAAACTCTAATTGCAATAAAAGCTCCTCATGGTACTACACTTGAAGTACCAGATCCTGACGAGGTAGGATTAGTAAAAGTAATGAAGCCATGCACACACATGAATGTTTTGTGAACCGACTGATGACATCTTTTGTGTATCTTTCCCCTACAGGCTGGTGATTATCTCCAGAGGAGATATAGAATTGTATTAAGAAGTACAATGGGCCCAATAGATGTTTACTTAGTCAGGTAATGCCAGTATGCCACATTCCTATTGTGGAGTGACATAATTTGACTGAATTTTATCTGATCAAAATCTTCTGTATAGTCAATTTGACGAGGGATTTGAAGATTTGGGTGGTGGCGCAACACCCCCAAGGCATACAAATGTGCAAAATCACAGACCTTGGGAAGACTCACGTACAACAAATGTTGCACAAAACGGCAGATCGATAGACATGGAGCATAATGTTCAATACAGCCAAAATACTCCACAAGATCCTAGTTGTTCAAATGATTTTGGAGGGATGACAAGGATTATTCCTCCGGATGTTAATGTAATCAAGCTTCCTCAAATTTATTTTCGAAAATATCCTTTATCATGCTCATGAAACTAAAATAACATGTTACATCATTATGCATGAGTCTACAATCTTTTGTCCTGCATTTTTTCAACCTTTTCGGTGCCTTGAACAATCACATGCAAACACTATGTGTAGAACAACTACTTATTAAGTTTGCAGCAGCATGTCATAAGTTTTACTCTTTGGTAAGACTCTTGCTCTTGTGGAAAAAATAACCCAAATAGATCATGATGGATTTACAATGCTTCTTTTTGTGGGCAAAAGGGATTTAACTAAACCAAAAGGTTACAGGATGATCCTGGTTAGTGGCTTCAAGCACAACACTTGCCCAGATCCTAACCAAGCAGAAGTTCTCTGTTCCACCTAAGCAAAATTTCGTTTGCAATGACTAACCCTATTCTGCATACGATCCACGATGGATTAACGATGCTACACAATTTTGCAGACTGATGCTGATTACTGGCTCATAACAGAGGGGGATGTTAGCATTACTGACATGTGGAAAACAGCACGTATCCTTGAGATCTTTCATTAAAACTTTTTTGTGCTCTCTATTAAGATTTGTCTAAACTCATCTGCAAGTGCTACGTACTGTTGCAACTTGAGGTACTTAACATGGAAAATAGCAGAAGTGCAGTGGGACACCGATGTGTTTTTACCTGAAGATGTTAGCACCACACGTGTACACAATCAGCATCCAGTTACAGTTGACAAGCCACAGATGCATATTCAAAGCATGGATCAACCGTAAGATCATATGAGTAACAAAGTGAAAAAGTAACATGGAATGCCCTGAGCAGGTGTTTTCAGCGAGACAATGCGACAGCAGATACCGATTCACAATTGGACAAATCTGGGCGGTTTTCATTAGAATCTCCATCAACTGGAGGGAAGTCCGGGCAGCAAGTTCATACTGATAGCCGTTCTGAATTCGCAATTTGTTGTGGAGACTGGTCGTGCCAACTAACTTCCCAGTGTGCTGCACGGTTTGTTCTGGCATCGTGCTTCAAGTGGAAAAGGTGCCCAAGTGCATATTGCACTGAAACCGGGCTGCTATGCACGTTCAGGCACCTGCGCTATTTAATTTCTAACTTAAATTGCAAGGCGATAGCTGCCTTTTGGTGTACCGCTGGAATTGTTTGGAAATTGTATAAAACAGTGCACTGGAATCGTGCGAAGTGTTTAAGTCATCTGGTGTAAGAGACAGTGGGTGACATTGATGTATCCGAGCCCTGTACAATTGTTCCATACTAGCTAATGCTATGCATAGCTTCTCCTGTGTGGAACATGTTTTTTCTTTTTTTGTGAAATGTAGCCCTTTCCGGGTTAGAACTAACTACTTGACTTGAGGCAGGCACCTATGCAAAGTTATTACAACTATCGTTTAATTTAGTAGAGAACCAAGTATAGGAAAAAAGATAACAGGGGCAATATGTACAAGCCCAAAGAGAAAAAAAAAACTAGAGCATAGGAATTACAGAGTTCATGTCTCAGTTAAGGCAGGTAGAACCAACTAGTTGCCTTGAGGCCGACACCTATGCAAAGTTATTACAACTGGATATGCGTCTTGGTGCACGATTCACCGACTTCTGTTTATAAAAACATGGGTAAAACTATAAGTGGGAGCGTCTAGCGAGCAAACGTTTGCTCGTATGCTAGTTTGGGCAGCCGGACAAAAAAGGAAAGGACTGTCCCCGCGCACCAGAAATAGAAGCACCCGATTGCTAACAGCTCATGTGATCCTGACTAGCTAGAGCGAACAAGGAATCATCCAGCTCGGAACTTCTCTGTACCCAACTAATTTTCTTTTCGAAAAAGCAATCTGCTATAACTTTTGATTAGTGTCTAAATTATGATCTGTTTTCACTGTTAGTTTTCTTAGATCTTTAAAACTAGATCCAATTTGAGTATGTTCTGGTAATATTTTCTTAAGAAGCAACTTTGATGTTGAGACAAGAAAGTTTCCACACAAAGTTACTATTGAGGGTGTTGAAGTTGCCACTAAATGAAGAAAGTTTATGATGAAATATGTTGGATTTTTGCTGGAGAAAATATGTTGTATCAAGTACGTGTTAAAGTTGCTACTACATCAAGTAGAAGTTTCTACTACAGAAGTGAAGTGGGTGTATAGGTCAATGTTGTTAGACATGCTGGCTGGTTGCTCTGCACTGACGACTTTGTTACAAAAGTTGCAAGAAAGGGTACATAAGTTGCTGGTTGAGGCACTAAAGTTGCTGCCAAAGTCACTTTTGTAAGTTGCATGTGCGAGTGTTGTTGGTTGCAACTTTGTTACAAACGTTGCAGCAGAGGGTTCATAAGTTGTCGCTAGAAATACCGAAGTTGCTGATGAACTTGCTGCTAAAAAAAAGGAAGGAAAATTGATAAGTTGGTTCGCCAGGAAGGCAAACTTGTAAGTTCGTTATAGTAGTTCCATGTTGAACGTGAAATTTTTGGCATAGTATAAGTTGCACGATGGAACGGATCACGAAAATGCATGATTGTGAGGAAAACACAAGCATAAACTTGTTTTCACTCATGAATGCATGAATTTCAAGATTGGAAGTTGCATGAATGAATATACAAGTTACAAAATGTTGAAGTTGCTACTAAATGAACAAAGTTTGTCGAGTAGTCTTAAAGTTGCAGTTACGACTTTGAGAAACATGTTGCAGCACAAGACTCATAAGTTGCTTACTTTTGTACGAAAGTTGCTTTTCAAAAAAATATCTCCAAACATATACAAATGGGGTCTAGTTTTGAAGAGCTCGTCACGAGAGGCCCAACGGTGAAAACATATAGTAATTTCGACTTTTTGTTCGAAAGTTTATAGCTTTTTTAATATATTTCAAACAGAAATAATGTATGCTTTGCGTCTTACTCCACATGCAAATAGATTCGGTGGATGACCACCAACTGAAACTCCACGTCAGCCATGCGCGTCCACATGGGATTTGACTATGTGGGAATCGGTAGTTACCGCAATGGACGGCGCTGTGTGATCCTGACTAATTGAACGACGCAGAAGGGTGCGCGCCAGAACGTGGCAAATAGCAAAGCTTTGCTCTGTATCATTAGGGAAACTATAATAGGTTGATGAAGTGTTTTTTTAACATTTTTCACATGTTACGGTTTAGGAGAGAACGTCTCGACCGAATGGCTGGACACCATTTTTTTTTGAGAGAGGCTGGACACCATATGCTTTGGCGGTTTGGCCCGAACAAAAAAGGTTATGATCACCCGGCCCAACCACTATTTGACGGTCCGATCCTAACCAAATTTAATCATTGCTAGCTCGAGCTAGTCAGGACATTTTATATAGCCGACTCGCGATCAGGTAGAAATGAACGAGAGGAAAGGATGTCCTATACATGACGGAGACCGACCTCTAACCCACCCTTCTGATTGAATAGCGTAGTAAGACAAAGCTGTCGTAAACAGCCAGCCGAAGCCGACGACTAAGAGCATCTTCACCAGCGCACCCAATAGAGCATCCAGCAACGTTGTCGGACAAGTGCTATTGGGTGCGCCGGCACGCGTTGCCGCCTATTGGGAGCTGCGCACCCACTAGTCGCTCCCAATAGGTTTTTCGAGAAAAAATTGAAACTCAAATATGGACGAACCGGCAATATTTCATTGAATTTGAAGGAAATTTAACAAACTTAAATGAAATTTGACAAATACATATTTAACAAACTTAAACGAAATTTAACTAAATTTAAACTAAACCCTAGACCCTAAACCTAGCGGCGACGGCGACACCCACTACACCGCAACGTCGAGAAAGAATGTATGTCCGACAGCCATGTCGAATCTTCAGTAGAAATCTGGATGTGCCTGACGTCCTATAGTAAGCAGTGCATATATATCATCACAATTACTAACTCCAATCCTACAACAAATTGAAGTAAGAAATACTTCAATTCTTACCCTTTTGGTGCGACGAATGGTTGTTTCACCGGGCTCCAGAGCTACAACGCCTTGCTGCCTAGGTCTTCTACCCTCGCGTCCGCCCCGCCCACGATCTCCAACTCAGCAGGGTCCATCTCTGTGCTTAGATCCCGTGCAAAGCGCTTGGGGCGTGATACGTCTCAAACGTATCTATAATTTTTGATGTTCCATGCATGTTTTATACCAATTGCTACATGTTTTATATACACTTCATATCAATTTCATGCATTTTCTAGGACTAACCTATTAACAAGATGCCATAGTGCCAGTTCTTGTTTTCTGCTGTTTTTCTGTTTCAGAAAAGCTAGTCGGGAAATATTGTCGGAATTTGACGAAAATCAACGGAGCCCAGTTTTTCACCGACACGAATACGAAGTCCGAAGGGCGCAGGAAGAAGCGACCAAGGGGAGCCAGACACCACTAGGGCGTGGCCCCCTTAACCGGCGCGCCGAGGTGGTGTGTGGGGCCCTCGGCTGGCCCCACGCGCCGCCCTTCGCCTATATAATCTACTCGTCCCGAAAACCCTAAACACCCGATCATTATTCCACGAAAAGTTCCATCGCCGCCACCGTCATCAACCCTAGTTCGGGAGGGTTCTAAAGCTGTTCCCGGCACCCTGTCGGAGGGGAGATCATCACCGGAGGGCTCTACATTGCCATGCCTGCCTCCGGAGTGATGCGTGAGTAGTTCATCCTTGGACTACGGGTCCATAGCAGTAGCTAGATGGTTGTCTCTCCACTTTGTGCTATCATGTTTAGATCTTGTGAACTGCCTAATATGATCAAGATCATCTTATTGTAATGCTACATGTTGTGTTTGCTGGGATCCGATGAATAGTGATGTCATGATCAAGTTGTTTATCAATATATCTACTGTTTTATCTATGTTCTTGCATGATCTCCGTTGCTAGTAGATGCTTTGGCCAAATAGATGCTTGTGACTCCAAGAGGGAGTATTTATACTCGATAGTGGGTTCATGCCTCCAGAAATCTGGGCTTAAGCGACAGAAACGACTAAGGTTATGGATGTGCTGCTGCCACTAGGGATAAAATAACTAATGCTTAACTTATGGGTACTGCTGTTAAGTCTAATGCGTTTGTTTACATTGCACACTTTGCTTAATGCAATTATCCGTTACTTGCAACTTAATACTAACGGGAGACACGGATGCTATCCCGGAGGTGGATTATTAGTCCTGGATGCAGCTAGTAAGCAGTCCATGTATTATGATGTAATGCCCAATAAATACTACAATAAACAATCATGTCATATATTGCATTGTATGCGCTTGCTATTTGTCAATTGCCCAGCTGTAATTTGTTTACCCAACATGTATGCTATCTTTTATGGAGAGACACCACTAGTGAATTGTGGACCCCGGTCCATTCTTTTACACTGATAAAAACACCGTTTTCATCACGCTCTGCAATCATTTGTTCTCTGTTATTTTCTGCAATTATAATTATTCTCCACACCATACGTTTAATCCTTTATATTCAGCAAGCCGGGGAGATTGGCAACCTTCCTGTTTCGTTGGGGCAAAGTACTTTGATTGTGTTGTGTGCAGGTACACGTCAACCACCACATTTTCTGGCGCCGTTGACACCTTTCTAAAGTTCTCTTGACTCCTACTGGTTCGATAACCTTGGTAGAATTGCAAGGGAAAATTGCTGCTGCACTACGTCATACCTTCCTCTTGGGGTCTGCCAACGAACGTGTGTTTTCACGTCATCAACCACATTTTCTGGCGCCGTTGTCGGGGAGTTAGGAGAGACTTCTACAGCTACAGACTCTCCCGTCAAGACGCCACATTTTCTGGCGCCGTTGCCGGGGAGTCAAAAGCTACAGCAAGGGGAGTTTCACACTTCCAATCTCATTACTTTGTTTTTGTCTTGCTTAGTTTATTTTTATTTTATCTTGTTTGCTTTTAAAAATCAAAAACACAAAAAAATTAAATTCTTGCATCTAGTTAAATTTTGAGTTGTTATTTTCTGTTTATTCATCATGCTTTTTCCTATGTTTTTCATGAAAGAAATAGAAGTAGGAAGTGGTTCTGTCATTGGAAAGGATAATATAGAAGCATTCTTTAATCATGTAAGAAGGTGTGATGATTTTGAGGATAGATCTTTGGTTGAACTTGCTTATAACTATAAAATTGCTATAACTTCTTTGGTACACATGATTGAGGCTAGATTTGTGAACCTTAACCCCATGTTTCAGCAAATGTTTCTTAAACTTGATAGTATAGAAGTTGGGGAGAAAAGGGATTTCGTGTTGGAAACTATGCTGAAATAATTTGGTGATGTTGCTAGAGAAGCTAGAAAAGTTTTTGGTCATTATAAGATGCTTTGCGATACGCTGCGACGCCATTGACCTCCCCGACATCCTCTCCGACTTCCCGGCAAAGATTGGCACTTTCCCGGGGATATATTTGGGGCTCCCTCTTCACTATCGCTGGCTTCGCAAGATTGACATCCAGCCCCTCATTGACAAGACTGCTGCCAAGCTTCCGGGGTGGATTGGCAAGAATCTGGCTCGGCCAGGGAGGGTCACCCTCGCAAAGACGATACTCATGGCCATGTCAACCTATCATGCCACGGTTATCCCCATGTCCAAGTGGGCACGGGACAAGTTCGCAAGGATTGCAAGGAATTTCGCCTGGGCTGGTGATGAGGGTGAACACGCCGCGGGGGGACATGCTTTGGTTAACTGGAAGACGGTCTGCCGCCCCAAGGAGTGGGGTGGACTTGGGATGCCTGATCTTGAGAAGTCAGGAAGGGCTCTCAGACTTCGCTGGCCATGGTTGCAGTGGAAGGACTCGGGGCGTCCCTGGCATGGCTCCACTTTGCCCTGCGACGATACGGACATGGACTTATTCAGGGCTTCCACTAGAATCACCCTCGGCAACAGAGAAAAGGCTTCATTCTGGAAAGACAACTGGTGCGGCAAGGGACCACTGAGGTTATGGGCCCCTGATTTATTCAAGATTGTGACACAGAAGAACCGCTCTGTCACCAAGGAAATGCAGGACGACAACTGGATTCGCTCCATTGCTCGCCTCAGCAACCCCATCCAGCTTACTCAGTTCATCGAGATTTGGGACACGGTTACGGCCACTAACCTCACGCCGGATTTGCCGGACGACATCTCGTGGACCTTGACATCTGATGGGGTCTACAACACCAGCTCCGCCTACATCGCGCAATTCCACGGATCCTTCCCAAGGTTTGGAGCTGACAAGATTTGGACCGCTCATGCCGAACCAAAGTGCAAGATTTTTGCTTGGCTGGCCATCCACAGGAAACTCTTGACAGCTGACATGCTCGCTATCAGGGGATGGCCCCACGACCCCAGCTGTCAGCTTTGCCTGGGCGCGCCTGAAACTGCGATCCATCTCTGCAAAGAATGCCCCTTCTCCATCGCTGTGGGAAACCTGGTAAACTCTTGGGATGACATCAACACCCAAGCGCAGGGGCCTAGCTTCACGTCTATCTCAGAGTGGTGGGATGACATGATCTCCGGAAAGCCCAAGAAGATCCAGAAGCAGACTAGTGGCCGCCTGCTTTACATTCTCTGGAACGTCTGGAAGGAGCGAAGCAGGCGTATCTTCACCGGAAAATGCATGACTTTTGTGGAGGTCGCCACCCTTGCTTGGGAAGACGTTCTGCAGCGAGGCCGCGCCTTTGCCGCCTACACTCCGGCACCCCCGCCCGACCCGGATTAGTTTTTTGATATTTTTTAGAGCTTCGTGGGTTTTGGCATGTTTTACCACCTAACAAAAACATGCCACCTGTGTACTCTCCCGTGTACACTGTGGTTTCACTTCTTTCTATCTATATGAAGAGGCAGTGCTCATGCCGGTTGCTCTAAAAAAATTATAAGATGCTTGATTGTTACATTAACGTTAAAGATACACTAGAAACTCTGGAACTTGATGCTATGAAATATACTAGGAGACCCGAATATAAGGGAGAGGTAAAAATACCTATTCCAATTAAACTTATGGGAATGCATGATGCTATAGAAAAGAATTTTGATTGGATCGTCCCCGAAAACCCTTTTGATGAGGAAAGTAGACCTAAGAGAAGTGATAAAGGAGAATCTGAAACTTAAATAGATAAGATACAATGCATTATTGAAAAAACTTCTGAGCTTTCTCTGGAGAAATGTACTATTGATAATACTTGATTCCTGCTTTGAGCCTAGCTAAAAGGCGTCAAAGAAAAGCGCTTATGGGAGGCAACCCATTTTTATTTCCTGTTATCTTCTTTTGTTGAGTCAAGGAATTTGTTTACTTCTGTAACAATTCCTTTGTATCTTTTATTTTTCGTTTTGTTGTGCCAAGAAGAGCCTCCAATAGCAAGATATGCTAAAAGTTTGGTTTGCTGCCCAGAAACAGATTTATGTGCCTCACGGTAAACATTCGTGAAAAATCACGGAACATTATTTTAATCTGCAATTTGTTGTGCATAATCCTGAGCTATTTACCTATCTTTATTTAGTTTAGCGTTTTTTGATTTGAGCAACGTAAGTGACTCAAAAAAATTCGTCTTTACGGACTGTTCTGGTTTTGACAGATCCTGTCTTTGTTTTGCATTCTCTCTTTTACAAGTGCTAAGTGAAATTCTTTAAAGGTGGAAGAGCTTCACATAAGGCTAGTAAACAATAGCTATTGTTTAAAATGATGTTTATGATGTGTCTCTATAGAACCAAGTGAGATTATGTTTGATGCACTAACCCACTAATGATATTTATGCTGACTTTGGTGTGAAGTAAGTTTTCAAGTATTAAGAGAGAAGGATGATAAAAGAAGATAAAGAAGAGAGAAGAGCTTAAGCTTGGGGAGGCTCCCCTGGACCTCCCCAACATATTTCAAGGAGACTCAAGCGTCTAAGCTTGGGTATGCCCAAGGCATCCCCTTCTTCAGCGACAAATTATCAGGTCATCTCTAGTGAGACTATATTTTTATTTCTTCACATTATAAGTGCTGTTCTTGGAGCGTCTGTGTGTTTTTATTTTCAGTTTGTTTATGTTTTGTTCTCTGGTCATAACTAGTTGGACCCTAACACTCTTGTTTGGGAGAGAGACACGCTCCGCTTTTTCATTAGAATACTCATGTTTTTCACTTATACTTGTTGAGTATTCCTGTCTAGCGCTGCTATGCTTCTAGCTCTTGTTTTTCATGTATCTCTTGTTCAGAGCTATTAGTTCTTTTGAAGAAATTACTCTCTTGTTTCACTTATATTTGTTTGGAGAGTTGTTAAATAAGTTGATTGGTGTTTGGTTGGAACAGAAAATGCTATGCATGTGGTAATAGTATAAAGAAAATGCTTACATAGTCTTGTAGATCATTTGTCTTGAGTAACTTGATACTTGTCAATTGTTTTGAGTTATCAAGTAAGTGATGTTTAAACTTGTGTATCATGTAAGTAAAGCCTCATTAGTGAAGAACTACCGTTAAATCTTGAAGTTATTTGATTTGTCATAATTGGTAGTTCCAAAGTCTAGATATTTTCTGTTAAAAGGATGTTTTGGTTAACAAGGAAGACAGTGTGGAGTCTTATAGTTTTTCTTATATGTTCATCATATAGTTCTTTTTGTACCAGTTGACATTATGTGTTTGCTTAAAATAACCTTGCTAGCCTAAACTCTATACAGAGAGGGAATACTTCTCGTGCATCCAAAACCCTGAGCCAAAATCCATGCCATCTGTGTCCATCATACCTACCTATATGTGGTATTTTCCTGCCACTCCAACTAAATTTGTCATGTGCTACCTTTAAATTATTCAAAACTGTTATTACTCCTTTTTGTGTATGTCACATCCCAAATTTAGAAACTAAGAAAAACTTAGTTTCACAAGACCCAAATTTCAGAACCAACAAAAACTTTTGAAATGTTTCACTGATGATTGTGTTTTACTTCCCATTGCTGTGTTTGACCTTGTGTGGACTTGGTTGTGATGTGATCTCGTTGTGTTGTTGCTTGTGTGTATAATGAACCAAGTGTGCTAGAGTAATAAATTAGAAACACTCTTGGCAACAAATTTGGAATGTGACTTAAATTTAAAACAAACTCCTCCAATTATTCAACAAATAGAAATTAAGAACATGAGTTAAAGAAATGATCTTAATATATTAATCCATCTACCTCACTCTCTATTTCTCTCAAGCAAATATTTTCTTTATGAAATTAATTCCATGGATGAGGTAAAAAGATGACCATCTCCTTCTCATACCCCTCCCTTCCCAAAATTATATAGTTACCACTTAATTCTATTTAAACTATGAAATCCTATTTTATTCTTTTAATTCAATTCAAATGTGTTTGTTTCTGACAAACACAAATATAAAAGCTAATATATTCGTCAAGGAAGTTCCAAGAGTTCAAAAATAATATTTTGAACTTGCTTTTGAATTTCTAAAGGAGCAACATTTGAAATTAAGCAAAATGCCCTATTCAAACCCTAGGAACAAATGTGGTTCCAAACATTTTATTTTGCCACTCAAAATTTTGTGGAGCTTCTTCATGCTAAGGGGAGTCTACTCAAATTTTTACATATTTTTCTAAAAAGTTTTAGTGCCTCAATTAAATCACTGAAAGGCTACTGGTTTTAATGAAAATAAAAGAAAATCAGGAAAGGACCTAGTTGTGAGAGGGAAAAGTTCTGCCAGGGGGTTTTCGGTAATTTTGTCATCTCCCTCCTCTAGCAGCAGTAGCCGCGGCGCCGTGTCGCCCGTCGACGTCGCTCGCCGCCCAGGCCCCCTCCTCTCCGCTGCCCTGCGAGGAGAAGAAAGAGGCCCCCCAGACGCTCCTCTACTCCTCCAGCACTCACTCGCCCCCCTGCTCTCTCTCTCTCCCTCAGTTCCTCTGCCTCGCCCGAACCCTAGCCAAGGCTGCCGTCACGCATCGCCGGCGATTGGCACCTCCCCGAGCAAATCGAAGCGCACAGCCGTCTCCGCCTCGTCGTCCTCTACGTCTCCGAAGAAGGAATCGCTCCAGTTCGCCGTCTATGGAGCGCACGAGTTCATCCTCTCCCGCTCCGGCCGCCACCTTTCCAGGAAGCTCGCGAGCGATTTAGTACACCATTCTCCGCCATTCTTGTCTCCCTGAGACCCCCTCGTCGCGAGCTAACCAATGGACATCGTCGTTTATTTTTAGGATCACCGGAGCGCCGTCGCCATCCTCGACGTGCTCCCTGCTGCTCTCGGCGCGCGTCGTGCGTGTCCAGAGGAGGACGATGACCTCGTACCCCTTTGTTTGCGCGTGGGCCGCGAGCTGGGCCAGCTCCAGCGTTGCCCGGCCAGATCTGGGCCAGATCTGGCCCGTTTCTTTTATTCTTCTGTGGATCTATTTTCTGTTTAATTTCCTGTAAACTTGCAGTGTAGCTTTAATTGTTTTGTGGTAAATCTGTGATAGCTATTGGAGCGATTCAAATTTTTTAGCATTCATATGTGTTTTCTTAACCATGTGGCACTGGCCATTTTCCAAAATGTGTAGTTATGTGTGTGCTAGAGTTAATCTAGTAAAAAGTATATATTTCACTAAATATTCAATATCTAGAGTTTTATATATCCAAATTTTGCAAACTAAAATTCTCTGGATAGGTTGAGATGCTACCTTTCCAGATCTGTTGGCCTTGCTTGCAAATGAAGCCTAAAACAAAAGTTCTATTCATTCTTGTAAACACATCAGTAGCTCTTTGATGATTTTTGTAGATTTTTGTGAGATGAATTTTGGAGTAAATCCAATTGACATGTCTTCTATATGTGTAGGAGAACATATCCCTAAATTGGTTTGAATTTAGGAGCCACTGATTGACTGTGGTGCTAATTATAAGGTTTAGGCCTTTTCTGCCTATTTTTATTAGGGCTTTAATTAATTGTTGTGTTATAACCTTATGGTTATAAATCTGTTTCCTAGCATGTGTAGAGTGGTAACCCACTGTTGTGGCATGTTTCCTTATTTTACTAGCATGTTAGGAGAACTACTTGTGAGTCATGTATTTGTTAGGGATTTAGTCCCTATATAACTTCCCCTAGTAATTAGGAAGTGGTTAAGCTTGTTTATTTTGATGTTGGATTATTGTGTGGGATTAAATGTATGCCTTGCTAGTTAATGATTGTTGTGGTACTGTTGCTTGCATGATATTATTGTTTAGCAGGTTATAATATGTTAGTACTGTTAGTGGTGTTTGTTAGGCATGTTGGTGTGAGTAATATGTTTGCATTGCTTGATAAACTGGATGGTCTTGAGTTGAGTACTAGCTTAAGTATCTTGTTGGTATATCCACCTTAGCTTGGTGAGATATTTTGAATTACCAAGATTAATTGGTAGTTTAACTTTTGTCTGAAGTATTTCCTGATTAGAGAAAAGTGGTTGTTAATTACCTCTAATTGAGGATGGCTTGGTGCTCTATGTTTATAGCATGTGCGGGGTGTTATACTCCTGTGAGTATAATGCCCTGGTAAATATAGATTTAGTTCGTTGCTTGATTAAACTAGTGCTATGTTTATGGCTTGAGTGATTAGTTTGATACTTGTGGTTTGTTCCTTGTTTGTATACCACTTGTGGTTTGGTTTGCTCATTGAGTGTTGTTTTATTTTCATGTTGCGACGCTAGAAGTAAACGCTACCGGAGTGGTATTTGGAGAGGATTTATGGAAGAAGGATGAGAGTTTATTTCTTTGATCAATGAGAAGAAGTCCAGGAGCATTATGCTGAAATCAGGCAAGCTATTCTCTGAGCTTGCATCTATATATATCTATTTTGATTCACATGTTTTACTTATAAAGAGCATAAGTGATTTATGTGGTGTTTGCCACAAAAGCTATGATTTTGAAAACCCTTTTCCAAAATATAAGTATATTATTTTGACACCCTATATGGAGTTATTAGATGGGAATTCTTTTTCAAACTATAGGATGGGAAAAATATGGTTTACTCAAAACTCCTTTGGAAGTACTTGGATAAATGTGGAATGCCGTGATATCGGTGTTGAAGTGGAGAAATGGTGAATGGTGATGTTTATGAAAAATGCACATGACGTCTTTGTACTATGACGACCAATTAACCCGTGCAACCACACTACCTGAGATGGGTAGGGCTTAGCCGGAAACTTGTTTATTTTAGTATGGAGCACCTCAAAATGCTTAGGAGAACGAGGTTCTCTGAACCAAGTTATCTAAATGCGGGATCCAGTTTAAGTCTGGTTCGCTGCTGGTTGCAAACAGTGGGCCTCCTGGCTTGGCGCAGTGTTGCTTGGAGAGACCGGATCGATACGATGGCCATCTCCACTGGGTGCCGGGGAGATCCAGTCCCACTGAAGAGGAGGCTCTATACTAGGGTCGACATAGTGAAAAGCTTTGATCATGTTATCCGAACCACCACATACTGTCGTATGAGGACCGTGGCTGATCACGGCGGAATGACAGATTGGTGTGGTGAAAGTGCACCACCTCTGCAGAGTGTAAAACTATTCGAATAGCCGAGTCCTCGGTCATGGACGGTTGGGAGGCTGTCCTCGGACCATGTGCAAGTTTTGGAAAAGTTTTGAGATTTAAAAAGGAAAAAAATGGAGATGTTCTATATATGCAACTATCCAGAAGGGCTGGTATGGGATTGCTGGAAAAGAGGAGGACCCTGAGGGGCTATGGTCGAGAAGTGCAAAGTTTTGTGTCTTGGAAGTGGAAAAATGTTTTATGCAACTATACCAAAGGGTTGGTATAAGGTTGTTGGAAAAATTATTTGACCAGGAATGGTTTTGGTCGGAAAAGGAGGAGTTTTGGAGAAATAAACAAAAGGGCGATTTTCCGGGAAGATGTTTCAAAAGAAACTTCTTACCTTTTTAAAACAAAGATATATTTTCGGGAAAAGTTTTAAAGGAGACTTCTTACAAAGACAGGTTTATGGGAAAAGTTCTAAAAGCCTTCTTTCCTTTTTCAATAAAGATGTAGAGATTTCAAAACAAAGTGTTATTAAACAAAAGTATTTAAACAATACAAAGAGTAGTGCATGCTCATTCCGGGGGTAGTTTGCGAGTACATTCAAATGTACTCATATTGGTTTCTTCCCTGGCTATTGTCTTAGCCAGATTCTGAAGAAGAGCAGTTCGAAGAAGAAGTGGTTAATGACGTCAATGCGAACTAGGGCGCTTCCCAGTCAGCTGCCTGTAGGGTTAAGGCAAATGACTTGGGCTCCACGCTGTTTGGTGATTTCCGCTGCAAGTACCTGTTGAAGTTATGACTTCAATCAAGTAAGTATATTTATTCGGTATTTATGGGTGTTCTGTGATACCAATTCGAGTTATGTGCAACAACAACTGATCATGGGATTATTGCAGGAAACATAACGAGTATCTCGGATAGTTAATCCGGGGTCCTCACAGACTTGGTATCAGAGCCATCCTGACTGTAACAGACCTTAGTTAGCATGGACGTTAGTTAGGAAAGAAATATTTTGTTAAAAATATATTGTTACCAAAAACATATTTTTATCTGAGGAAGTCCAAAAATAACTTCCACTCTTCTCACCTTCTCAAATATTTCCGAGTCTCATCCCTCTATTTTAAATTTTCTAAGGATTTCTCTACTCCCTCTTACCCATTCAAAATACTTGACGATGAACCCAAGTGAGACCTAATTAGCTAGCACCTACAAGAGAAGCTTCCATCACAAGTACTCAACATTCCACATCGAGGTGATTGATCTGCAAATACCAATATTATCGATATCAACAAAGCAAGAGACCCGAAGACCTCAACTCAATATCAACAAATCCACTCAGTTACTACCTCGACAATCTCAATTTCTCCAGCTGAAGACTAAGGCGAAAAAATGAAGACTTCACCAACCATGTCTAACAGAGACCATAGGATAAACCTGATAGGAACCTTGGTTGTACCACCCGACTACCACGAGTATTAGACGTCCGTTGGTACCAAAGGTACCTTGTGTGTTGTTTGTTGGTGTGCTTTACTCTGGTTGTGTGTTGTTGTTGGTGAGTCCTCTGTTTGGGTGTTGTTTTTCCTGTGCGTTCACAATCACGCCTTGATGGCAACACAAAGTAACCCAAAATTCTCTTTTTTATAAAACTCTTTTTGTCACCCAACAAAAACTAATTTTGACCTCTCGCCATAGTTGCACTTTGTTGCAGATGTAACCCGCTTAGGAAAATCTTTTCAAGATATTTTCCTCTTATCTAAACCGTCTCCCGATAAGAACTGACAGTTTCGCAAGATACAAAAGACCCCTGATCTTTAACCAATAGCCTGAGATTTTGCAACCTAACCGGCAAGTCAGTAATGGCCTTCAAGCACCATCTGGAGCAAGTGCGTCAAGATCTCGAAGGAAACTGCAATTTTACGCCAACCTCGTGAAGACACGAGCCTTACTTCGCAAAATTAACTTGTGAAATTACAAGAATACCACACTAACTTATCGTATCTAACTTAGGTTGAACATCTGAATCAAGTCCACGATAGTACTAACTAATCTTCTAGGATTGCAAGCCTTGACAAGAGACGAGGACATAAGGAGACCCATTTAGAATCGGTAACTAGGAGAACTCAAGGAGTGTATAAGAGTTGCTATGAAGATTCGAGCTCAGAGACCGTAAGAAGGAGGAACTGCAACAAGAAGACTTTGAAGAGAGATTTCTTAAGTTGGCAAAGAAGAAATATACCAGACTATCATTGAGTATTTGGAAACTCTTTATCAGAAATCTATTTTTATTAATCTCTCGAGAAAGGGTGTGATATTCCAATGTTCGTGTTATATAGAAGTAGTTTGGTAACAAGCCTCATGAACTTGTTAACAAATCGCTTTTGTATGCTCAAACAATTGAGTGTCATATACAAATAAACGGAACGTCAGATGATCCAGTACACCTCAGCCTCTGGAATATGAAAAGTAGTTTGATGACAAGACTAGCTACCTTGTTAGCAAATTCTTCTTGTATGACTAAGGCAATTGATGTTATAAAAGACCTCCCAATTTTATACAACTAACTAATAGAAAGCTTGCTCGGACTAAGTGGATGCCTTCACCACAGGGGTGAAGCAAATGATGTTAGAACTCAAATCAAGGACAATAATAATTTTCTTAAGTCAAGTGTATACCTTAGGAAATACTCAAGTTCTAAGTGAGAAATCACATGAAGATTATAGTGTTTCTCCAAGGATATGATTTCCGAAACAAGAAAAGAAAAAGGTACCGTTTGAAAAGCAACTGGTGCGAAGGTTCCTCACTAACTTTTTCTAGGGCCCATTAAGAGGTGCCAGAGGCGACTCAAAACTAGTTGGTAGAAAGGAGACTTTAGGAGGATATAAGAGTGTTGGACTATAAGATTATTAGTCAGCAGGACCCTTGGGAATCTGGTAATGAGATCAAAATTTGGTGGATGATGTTGGTAATATAAAAAATTTGGGGATTTAGAGTAGAAGTGAAAACTTGGAGTAGATCGATAAATTAATTGGGTTTGGACAGATGATATATTTAAATACTCTGGGGCTAACCAGTTGTGGTCCCCAACCATTGGTGGTTATCTGGAGCTAGAAGACGTGACCCTTGATTTAAGATTTAGAAATAAAGGTGAAAGTTATTGATTTTTAGGAAGCACTTGCTGATAAAATGTTTGGATTGGTTAGAAGCAAGTAAATTAAGAAGAATACTCCGGTGTTGGAATGTTTAGGGTGATTCCTAGCACAAGTGACCTTGTACTAAATTCTTATGGAATTATAGGAAATGGTCAAAGATGAGTTAGCAAATGAGTAGATCGTTGTATGCAAGAAATAATTGGTGGAGGACAAGTGAATGTTTATCGGATTCTAGGAATCAATATGACTTGGTCTAGTAGCCCGACATTCTAAGTGACAGTAGTTTTCAGAGCTTGTCACGCTCTGTTTGGATTATTCTTAGAAAGATCATTTATCCTTGGACATGAGATCAAGGCCCAAAGGTGTTTAGATAAAATCTGGATTTGGTTAGAAAAGGTCAATTCTTGATGATATGATCGTGGGAAAATGACAACCTGAAGGAGTCAGATATTATGAGATATGCCTATCTGGACAATCAATCGAGAAATAATTGGTGGACCACTATGATTTTTGTGATAAAAGGTAATGGGAAGATTATGCCTTAAAGGTTTGATGGATATCCGATAGATTGAACTATAATACGATAAAGAGTTATGCCCGAAGAAGATGATGGTGGATTAATAACTTTAGCTTGGGAAAAAGTCATGATTCAGTTAACTAGTTAATAGTAGTGGCCTTACCAGAGATGTTGGAATGGTATTTTGAAGACTCGAGAATTAGAGGTCTATGTAAAGTTGGTTGTCTTGGATCTTAGGTATAATAAGTTTGATGTTCAGAATATAGCGCCCAACTCCCTTGAAAACTAACTTAAGCCCCTCAACCAGAAATTTTTCCCGGAAACCCTAACTATTCGGGTGCACTCTAACTTACTTGTGAAGACACCTGCAAAGCTTCCTGAAGAACCCGAACCAAAGAAGTCTTTCAGGACATCCTTTTTCTCGCCAAGCCGAAGGAAGAAAAGCGTGAAGAAAATCTACCCGAAGTCACTAAGAAGAATCAAACAACGGAAGCACTTGCTGTTGGCAACATCAACCACCAAGCAAGTTCAGACGCCCTTAGAAGTTTATAACATCCCTCTACTAACTAGAAACCGGAGAGAGTCGAGTGCTCAGACTCGACGCATCCTGAGAACAACGCGTCCCCACCTGCGACCCTCGTAAGGAGACAATATCAGGAAGTGATGTCTGCACCAACCCTAGGCACTAAGGAATGACACCCAAGATGAAGATTTTCAAGCTACCCAAGAAGAATAATGCCTCCAAGTCAACTCCAGATGCAACCCTCATCATGACCGTTCAAAAACACCTTTTTAAGGGGGGAAGACCTGCAGTAGGTATACAAGAACATATTAATAATTAGTTCCTTGCGCTTTAACCTTACCGTATCTGAAAATAGCCGACCATGACTATCCATCGGATTCGATCGTTAAGTCAACCCTATCGTCAAGGATCTGAACTCACCACAGAAGTTTATCGACAAAGAAAGCCTCGCATCATCAAGTTGTGAAGATCTCACATGGCGACCTCACTGGATAAGCAACGACTTCAGAAGTATAGCCAACCCAAAAACCGTGCCCCCGTACTCCCCTGTTACCACCGGGCAAATCTCGAGGACGAGATTTATTTTTAAGAGGGGAAGAGCTGTCACATCCCAAATTTAGAAACTAAGAAAAACTTAGTTTCACAAGTCCCAAATTTCAGAACCAACAAAAACTTTTGAAATGTTTCACTGATGATTGTGTTTTACTTCCCATTGCTGTGTTTGACCTTGTGTGGACTTGGTTGTGATGTGATCTCGTTGTGTTGTTGCTTGTGTGTATAATGAACCAAGTGTGCTAGAGTAATACATTAAAAACACTCTTGGCAACAAATTTGGAATGTGACTTAAATTTAAAACAAACTCCTCCAATTATTCAACAAATAGAAATTAAGAACATGAGTTAAAGAAATGATCTTAATATATTAATCCATCTACCTCACTCTCTATTTCTTTCAAGCAAACATTTTCTTTATGAAATTAATTCCATGGATGAGGTAAAAAGATGACCATCTCCTTCTCATACCCCTCCCTTCCAAAATTATATAGTTACCACTTAATTCTATTTAAACTATGAAATCCTATTTTATTCTTTTAATTCAATTCAAATGTGTTTGTTTCTGACAAACACAAATACAAAAGCTAATATATTCATCAAGAAAGTTCCAAGAGTTCAAAAATAATATTTTGAACTTGCTTTTGAATTTCTAAAGGAGCAACATTTGAAATTAAGCAAAATGCCCTATTCAAACCCTAGGAACAAATGTGGTTCCAAACATTTTATTTTGCCACTCCAAATTTTGTGGAGCTTCTTCATGCTAAGGGGAGTCTACTAAAAATTTTACATATTTTTTTCTAAAAAGTTTTAGTGCCTCAATTAAATCACTGAAAGGCTACTGGTTTTAATGAAAATAAAAGAAAATCAGGAAAGGACCTAGTTGTGAGTGGGAAAAGTTCTGCCAGGGGGTTTTCGATAATTTTGTCGTCTCCCTCCTGTAGCAGCAGTAGCCGTGGCGCCGTGTCGCCCGTCGACGTCGCTCGCCGCCCAGGCCCCCCTCCTCTCCGTTGCCCTGCGAGGAGAAGAAAGAGGCCCCCAGACGCTCCTCTACTCCTCCAGCACTCACTCGCCCCCCCCCTGCTCTCTCTCTCCCTCAGTTCCTCTGCCTCGCCCGAACCCTAGCCAAGGCTGCCATCGCGCATCGCCGGTGATTGGCACCTCCCCGAGCAAATCGAAGCCCACAGCCGTCTCCGCCTCGTCGTCCTCTACGTCCCCGAAGAAGGAATCGCTCCAGTTCACCGTCTATGGAGCGCACGAGTTCATCCTCTCCCGCTCCGGCCGCCACCTTTCTAGGAAGCTCACGAGCGATTTAGTACACCATTCTCCGCCATTCTTTTCTCCCTGAGACCCCCTTGTCGCGAGCTAACCAATGGACATCGTCGTTTATTTTTAGGATCACCGGAGCGCCGTCGCCATCCTCGCCGTGCTCCCTGCTGCTCTCGGCGCGCGTCGTGCGTGTCCAGAGGAGGACGATGACCTCGTACCCCTTCGCTTGCGCGTGGGCCGCGGGCTGCGCCAGCTCCAGCGTTGCCCGGCCAGATCTGGGCCAGATCTGGCCCGTTTCTTTTATTCTTCTGTGGATCTATTTTTCTGTTTAATTTCCTGTAAACTTGCAGTGTAGCTTTAATTGTTTTGTGGTAAATCTGTGATAGCTATTGGAGTGATTCAAATTTTGTAGCATTCATATGTGTTTTCTTAACCATGTGGCACTGGCCATTTTCCAAAATGTGTAGTTATGTGTGTGCTAGAGTTAATCTAGTAAAAAGTATCTATTTCACTAAATATTCAATATCTAGAGTTTTATATATCCAAATTTTGCAAACTAAAATTCTCTGGATAGGTTGAGATGCTACCTTTCCAGATCTATTGGCCTTGCTTGCAAATGAAGCCTAAAACAAAAGTTCTATTCATTCTTGTAAACACATCAGTAGCTCTTTGATGATTTTTGTAGATTTTTGTGAGATGAATTTTGGAGTAAATCCAATTGGCATGTCTTCTATATGTGTAGGAGAACATATCCCAAAATTGGTTTGAATTTAGGAGTCACTGATTGACTGTGGTGCTAATTATAAGGTTTAGGCCTTTTCTGCCTATTTTTATTAGGGCTTTAATTAATTGTTGCGTTATAACCTTATGGTTATAAATGTGTTTCCTAGCATGTGTAGAGTGGTAACCCACTGTTGTGGCATGTTTCCTTATTTTACTAGCATGTTAGGAGAACTACTTGTGAGTCATGTATTTGTTAGGGATTTAGTCCCTATATAACTTCCCCTAGTAATTAGGAAGTGGTTAAGCTTGTTTATTTTGGTGTTGGATTACTGTGTGGGATTAAATGTATGCCTTGCTTGTTAATGATTGTTTTGGTACTGTTGCTTGCAAGATATTATTGTTTAGCAGGTTATAATATGTTAGTACTGTTAGTGGTGTTTGTTAGGCATGTTGGTGTGAGTAATATGTTTGCATTGCTTGATAAACTGGATGGTCTTGAGTTGAGTACTAGCTTAAGTATCTTGTTGTTATATCCACCTTAGCTTGGTGAGATATTTTGAATTACCAGGATTAATTGGTAGTTTAACTTTTGTCTGAAGTATTTCCTGATTAGAGAAAAGTGGTTGTTAATTACCTCTAATTGAGGATGGCTTGGTGCTCTATGTTTATAGCATGTGCGGGGTGTTATACTCCTGTGAGTATAATGCCCTGGTAAATATAGATTTAGTTCGTTGCTTGATTAAACTAGTGCTATGTTTGTGGCTTGAGTGATTAGTTTGATACTTGTGGTTTGTTCCTTGTGTGTATACCACTTGTGGTTTGGTTTGCTCATTGAGTGTTGTTTTATTTTCATGTTGCGACGCTAGAAGTAAACGCTACCGGAGTGGTATTTGGAGAGGATTTATGGAAAAAGGATGAGAGTTTATTTCTTTGATCAATGAGAAGAAGTCTAGGAGCATTATGCTGAAATCAGGCAAGCTATTCTCTGAGCTTGCATCTATATACATCTATTTTGATTCACATGTTTTACTTATAAAGAGCATAAGTGATTTATGTGGTTTTTGCCACAAAAGCTATGATTTTGAAAACCCTTTTCCAAAATATAAGTATATTATTTTGACACCCTATATGGAGTTATTAGATGGGAATTCTTTTTCAAACTATAGGATGGGAAAAATATGGTTTACTCAAAACTCCTTTGGAAGTACTTGGATAAATGTGGAATGCCGTGATATCGGTGTTGAAGTGGAGAAATGGTGAATGGTGATGTTTATGAAAAATGCACATGACGTCTTTGTACTATGACAACCAATTAACCCGTGAAACCACACTACCTAAGATGGGTAGGGCTTAGCCGGAAACTTGTTTATTTTAGTATGGAGCGCCTCAAAATGCTTAGGAGAACGAGGTTCTCTGAACCAAGTTATCTAAATGCGGGATCCAGTTTAAGTCTGGTTCGCTGCTGGTTGCAAACAGTGGGCCTCCTGGCTTGGCGCAGTGTTGCTTGGAGAGACCGGATCGATACGATGGCCATCTCCACTGGGTGCCGGGGAGATCCAGTCCCACTGAAGAGGAGGCTCTATACTAGGGTCGACATAGTGAAAAGCTTTGATCATGTTATCCGAACCACCACATACTGTCGTATGAGGACCGTGGCTGATCACGGCAGAATGACAGATTGGTGTGGTGAAAGTGCACCACCTCTGCAGAGTGTAAAACTATTCGAATAGCCGAGTCCTCGGTCATGGACGGTTGGGAGGCTGTCCTCTGACCATGTGCAAGTTTTGGAAAAGTTTTGAGATTTAAAAAGGAAAAAAATGGAGATGTTCTATATATGCAACTATCCAGAAGGGCTGGTATGAGGTTGCTGGAAAAGAGGAGGACCCTGAGGGGCTATGGTCGAGAAGTGCAAAGTTTTGTGTCTTGAAAGTGGAAAAATGTTTTATGCAACTATACCAAAGGGTTGGTATAATTTTGTTGGAAAAATGATTTGACCAGGAATGGTTTTGGTCGGAAAAGGAGGAGTTTTGGAGAAATAAACAAAAGGGTGATTTTCCGGGAAGATGTTTCAAAAGAAACTTCTTACCTTTTTAAAACAAAGATATATTTTTGGGAAAAGTTTTAAAGGAGACTTCTTACAAAGACAGGTTTATGGGAAAAGTTCTAAAAGCCTTCTTTCCTTTTTCAATAAAGATGTAGAGATTTCAAAACAAAGTGTTATTAAACAAAAGTATTTAAACAATACAAAGAGTAGTGCATGCTCATTCCGGGGGTAGTTTGCGAGTACATTCAAATGTACTCATATTGGTTTCGTCCCTGGCTATTGTCTTAGCCAGATTCTGAAGAAGAGCAGTTCGAAGAAGAAGTGGTTAATGACGTCAATGCGAACTAGGGCGCTTCCCAGTCAGCTGCCTGTAGGGTTAAGGCAAATGACTTGGGCTCCACGCTGTTTGGTGATTTCCGCTGCAAGTACCTGTTGAAGTTATGACTTCAATCAAGTAAGTATATTTATTCGGTATTTATGGGTGTTCTGTGATGCCAATTCGAGTTATGTGCAACAACAGACTGATCATGGGATTGTTGCAGGAAACATAACGAGTATCTCGGATAGTTAATCCGGGGTCCTCACAGTGTCTCTGTTTACCAGCTCATGAGGAAGGGGTAGATGGTCTTTATTACACTTGTTAAACAGATTTTACTCCAGACTAGCAGCTTACATCTGCTTATCTATAATTTTGCAAAAGAGCTGGCAACGGGGTGCCTAGCCCCATAAAAGATAATTTACAACTTTCACCAATAATTCTTTTCACATTTTGTTCCTGAGCAATCAGTCAAACATCTGAATGTGTAAACCAAAGAGAAGAGGGATGATCTGCTTGCTGCAGAAATAACGTTCCTCAATGTGAGCCGCTCTTAAAAAGTCTGCTTGGCATGGGTAATACTGTATTGTCTACTTCCATTCGTTGACCATTAACATGCACCTCTCAAAATATATTTTTACTCTCTATATGATTTCAAAAACTAAAAAGCTCTAGCACATGACTTAATCCCTACTTCCCTCTGCGAAGGGCCTTTCTTTTATTTTTATGTTGAGTTAGTTTTCCTACTCCTGTATATTCTCCACAAGCAAACACTGGTGTCAACTTTGGTAAAAGAATTATTATATGTTAGCATATTTAACTGATTATGCTACTTTGTGTTGACAATATCCATGAGATAAATATGTTGAAAGTTGAAGCAAATGCTGAAACTCAAATCTTCCTTTGTGTTGGTCAAACACTTTTGATTTGAAAATGTTGCTTGGTGAGCTAACTTTTATGCAAATTCTCATAGCTCCATGTCTCCAAAGTACTATCCATGAAAAGTTTTTACTTGTATGATGCACTTTTGTTTGCTCATTGTTTACTTTATAGCAACTATAGATAATTGACTTGGATCACTTCATTCAGTTCATGTGCTTTACACTACTATTTGATCAAGATTGTGTTGGTAGCATGTCACTCCAAAAATTATATTATTATCATTTACCTACTCGAGGACGAGTAGGAACTAAGCTTGGGGA
Organism: Poa pratensis; assembly: GCA_947311845.1. Taxonomy (NCBI): domain Eukaryota; kingdom Viridiplantae; phylum Streptophyta; class Magnoliopsida; order Poales; family Poaceae; genus Poa; species Poa pratensis. The sequence continues at coordinate 12,347,831 of CAMZMU010000125.1, read as the reverse complement.
TGCTGATACGTCTCAAATGTATCTATAATTTTTTATGTTCCATGCATGTTTTATACCATTTGCTACATGTTTTATATACACTTCATATCATTTTTATGCATTTTCTGGGACTAACCTGTTAACAAGATGCCACAGTGCCAGTTCCTGTTTTCTGCTGTTTTTCTGTTTCAGTAAAGCTAATCAGGAAATATTCTCGGAATTGGACGAAAATCAACGGAGCCCAGTTTTTCACTGACACGAAGACGAAATCCGAAGGGCGCACGAAGAAGCGACCCAGGGGAGCCAGACACCACTAGGGCGTGGCCCCCTTGGCCGGCGCGCCGAGGTGGTGTGTGGGGCCCTCGGCTAGCCCCACGCGCCGCCCTTTCACCCATATAATCTGCTCGTCCCGAAAACCCTAAACACCCGATCATTATTCCATGAAAAGTTCCGTCACCTCCGCTGTCGTCAACCCTAGTTCGGGAGGGTTCTGTAGCTCTTCCCGGCACCCTGCCGGAGAGGGAGATCATCACCGGAGGGCTCTACATTGCCATGCCTGCCTCCGGAGTGATGCGTGAGTAGTTCATCCTTGGACTACGGGTCCATAGCAGTAGCTAGATGGTTGTCTCTCCACTTTGTGCTATCATGTTTAGATCTTGTGAGCTGCCTAACATGATCAAGATCATCTTATTGTAATGCTACATGTTGTGTTTGCTGGGATCCGATGAATAGTGATGTTATGATCATGTTGTTTATCAATATATCTACTGTTTTATTTATGTTCTTGCTTGCTCTCTGTTGCTAGTAGATGCTTTGGCCAAGTAGATGCTTGTGACTCCAAGAGGGAGTATTTATGCTCGATAGTGGGTTCATGCCTCCAGAAATCTGGGCTCGAGCGACAGAAATGACTAAGTTTGTGAATGTGCTGTTGTCACTAGAGATAAAATAACTAATGCTTAACTTAAGGGTACTGCTGTTAAGTCTAATGCATTTGTTTTTTTTGTGAGTGCGCCAAGAGCGCACTAATGCGTTTGTTTACATTACACACTTTGCTTAATGCAATTATCTGTTGCTTGTAACTTAATACTGACGGGAGACACGGATGCTATCCCGGAGGTGGATTATTAGTCATGGATGCAGCTAGTAAGCAGTCCATGTATTATGATGTAATGCCCAATAAATATTACAATAAACAATCATGTCATATATTGCATTGTCATGCGCTAGTTATTTGTCAATTGCCCAACTGTAATTTGTTTACCCAACATGTATGCTATCTTTTATGGAGAGACACCACTAGTGAACTGTGGCCCCCGGTCCATTCTTTTACACCGATAAAAACACCGTTTCCATCACGCTCTGCAATCATTTGTTCTCTGTTATTTTCTGTAATTATAATTATTCTCCACACCATATGTTTAATCCTTTGTATTCAGCAAGCCGGGGAGATTGACAACCTTCCTGTTTCATTGGGGCAAAGTATTTTGATTGTGTTGTGTGCAGGTCCATGCCAACCACCACATTTTCTGGCGCCCTTGACACCTTTCTGAAGTTCTCTTGATTCCTACTGGTTCGATAACCTTGGTAGAATTACAAGGGAAAATTGCTGCTACACTACATCTTACCTTCCTCTTGGGGTGTCCCAACGAACGTGTGTTTTCACGTCATCAGGGCGCGACCATGGCTCAAGCGCTATGCAGAGCAGATCACGGAAGCTGGCGGATGCGGAGGGCGAATCGGAGTGAGCGGCAGAGAAGAGCGGATGGGAGGAGCGTTACCAGAAAATGGAAAAATGACAGAAAACGACGGTCATTGAATCCTCAAATGAGGGCCAAGCGTGTGTAGTCCTGAAGGTGGCGGCGCTCAAGGAGACGAGCAGCGCCGGCCCGGGCCCATATATCATGTGGATAACGGTCATTAACGAGTCAAACAAGCGACGAGTTAGCTAGATTAAACAGCATCAAGCGACATGTAGTGTGGTCTAGTGGTGTAGAAGGAACGAAGTGGCCACTGTTAGTGGCTTTGTTGAATTCAGCGAAAACTAAAGGTAATTACCGAATACAAGCGACAGACAGTGACACACACATCTAAAGATATAAACGGTGAGACCCATTGAAGGCTCCTCAGCGATTTGGCCTTTCTGGCGTCCGATCCTTCCCGCTCCCTGCCTTCGCACCGTCCGATCGCCGCCGGCTCCTGGAGTCAGAATGAATAGGGATTTGCAAAGTCGCTAACCGTACCAACCTTATTGCACCCACTCTCGCTGACATCCTACGTGGATCATAGCTGTAGCCCGAGGGCCCGCACGTCAGCCTCACACTGCGCGTTTAATCGGTGTGGCGGACGGGTCAGGGCGGTGCAGATTCGCACTGCGTTCCTCCGATTGGTCAATTATGTTCGTTTACCGTACTGGGTTTTAGCGGTGCTCCTCTCGGATAGCTTTCTTCGTACGTGCTTCCTCCCCCTCTCTCTCGCTGACGATGGGCCCCATCCGTTCTGAGGCCCACATGTCGGTTGCCTTGCACGTTTGAGTCACCAATCTCTCCCGTGCGTGGGTTGTTGCTGCATATTTTCTACAGTATGTCGGGGCACGCTGGGTATTTCGCGTTCGTTGCACTGTTCATGATGTCAGGGAGAATTCGGGCCCGATTTCTCCGTCCGAGGTGGCCTCCCTCTATTCGTCGGCGGGTACGTTGCACTGTGCTAGTTTCAGAAGGCCCAATTTCTCGTGTTGCTGGCGGCTCACCATTGGTTCCGACTAGTTACCAACCTAAATACAGTGGTTCAGGGAACGGGTATATAGGCTGTTTTCTGGATCGGATGGTTACTGCAGCTCTCATTTCCCCCTTTTTTCTTCCTCGCTGTACTTGCTCCGCCGTGCTTTCCTCGAGCTCTGCCGGTATTCCATGGAATCTGTTTGCTGTTCTTCCGGTCACGGTTGTTCCCGTTGAGATCAGGGTGGGTTTTCTCAACGTGTCTTGCTCTCTCTGTTTTCGGACGTTTTTTTTCATGTTGTCGACCGTGTGCTCGATCCGTGATCGTTTGTTGTTTCTTGGTTATGTGGTTTGTTCTTCTCTGTTCTATCGGTTTCTAACATCTCTTTTGTTTATTCCTCTGTTTTTTTGCAGGTCGCCGGCTAACTGGTTTTCCATTCGTCCGGTTAAAGGTCGGTTATGTTTTCATTGTGCTTTTTGTTATACTGTTCTTATTTTGGATCTTCATTTTGTTGTTTGTTTTATTGTTTGTTATCGTGTGGGGTTTGTTCTTGCTGCTCGATTCTTTGTTGCTTTTCTTTTCGTGTTCTTCGTGTTATTCTGTGATTTTTGTGTGTTTACCTAATTCTATTTTTGTATGGGCTTGCTCTCATGTTGTTTTTTCATGCTTCATTTTTTGTGTGCAGGTCGTCTTCTTGGTCGGTTCTTTCAGTTGGCTGGGTGTGTTCCATTCGCCGTGTGTCATTTTGTTTTTGGTGAGTTTTGATGGTCGATGCTTCTCTTGGCTAATCGATAACTGTTCAGTTCGTTTTTCTTTGAAGATCCTTTGATTTGGTCGGTGTTTTTTAACTTCCTATTTGGATTCGGGTTCCTGTAATTTCTGTGGTGAGTTATCCTGGTTGGTGGTCGCTGTCTTTGTGCTCTGTTTTTTTCTGTTTATGCGGTGGATTTGATGATTCATATTTCTCTTGGCAAATCGTTTACTCTTTGTTTGTGTTTTCTTCTTTGCTATCTTTATGCATATCGATTTCTTGCTAAATCTACGGTCTCATCCGTCATGTTTACTATTGGCACCAGACCGATGCGTTTTTTTTGGTAGTGGTCGACTCTCGGGAGCCAGCAGCTCTGACCTTCTCCGTCTCACTGGTCGGCCATCCCGCCGACTCGAGCGGATCCAGGGAGTCAGCAGGACTGACCTTCTCCATCTCCTGCTCGGCGATCCTGTTTTTTGGGGTTAGTTTGTGTTGTTGCTTTTTCTCTGTTACAATACTATTTTTTCGTCTATTTTGTTAATTTTGTGCTATTAATGATTGACCGGTGGTTTATTTTCCATTGTTTTCCGGTCATTCATGATCGTTTTCGTGGTTTTCTTAACGTGTCTTGCTCTCTCTGTTTTTGGTCGTTTTTAGTTCATGTTGTCGACCGTGTGGTGGATCCGTGTTCGTTTGTTGTTTCTTGGTTATGCGGTTTGTTCTTCTCTGTTCTATCGGTTTCTAACGTCTCTTTTTTGTTTGTTCCTCTGTTTTTTTCGCAGATCGCCGACTAGCTGGTTCCCGTTCGTCTGATTAAGGTCAGTTTTGTTGAGATGCTTCCGTTTACTTATTTTGTTCGGTTTGCATGGTTTGTTTTTTTATTGATTTGCGTATTTCCGGGTTTCCTTTTGTTTGGGGAGGTGTTTTTTGGTTTTAGTATTTCTGGGTTTCCTTTTGTATGGGGTCGGTATCTTTTTTCCTACTTGTATTTATTCTAATGGTTTATCTTATATATTCTCTTTGCTGTAGTTTTTCCTCCATGCTTAATAGTGTTTTTTCGTTTCTTCACCCCTCCGTGTATTCGATAGGATTTTTTTCCTTCTCGGGTCAGTGTTTGCGATAGAGTACTTCTGTTTTGCAGTTTCGTCGGCTTGTGTCTCCACTAGAATTTGTTTTGCATCGCCGGCTCGGTGACTCTCTTACAAATTGTTTGTTTTGCAGTCTCGCGTGCTTTTGGTTTGTAGTTGGAAATAAATTTCGGCTTGGTGTGTCTAATGGATAATCATTTTGTTTGGTTTTTTTGCCGTCTCGGTCTGTGTCTAATTGTTTGTGTTTTTATTTGATTTTTTTTAGGTCGTGTCGTGGTAGAAGTCAGTGCTACTGCTGGCTTCTCACAGGTTGTCTTGCCGAGTCGGTGTCGCTGGAGTCGGCGGGGTCGCCGAGGAGTGAGACGGAGAAGGTCAGTGCTGCCGACTCCCTGGAGTCGGCGGAATCGTCGAGCAGTGAGATGGAGGAGGTCAGTCCTGGCGAAATGGCCAGAACCCATGTTTCATCGACGAGCATGTTGCTCCCTTTCTAGCCAGGGTTTTTTTTTACGGGAACATGGAGTCGGTTGACGCACGTACGAATTCAGTTCTAGCCGAGTCCCGGGAGTCTGCTCATCAAGACAGTGAATTCCCACTTCCGCCAAAATTGGTTTTAAATGCTCCTGTGAACTATCCTAACACAACCAAGGAGAAAATTCGAGAAATTTACCCGTTTATTGGTGCTTGTATCAGCGTAATAGCTATGGATAAATGCATGGTTTCGATGGATTACGTTTCGTATTTTATGATGTTTTCCTGCGTGACTATGTATTGTATTCTATGAAAGGAATCTTATTTTGGTGATACTGTACAAGGCATTACGGGCTTTCAGCTGCAATGGATGTACGAGATGGCACAAGACGGTAAATCTTATTTCAGCTCGTCGGCGTTGGAGTTTTGTTTGCTTGCAAGTCCATATTTGCTCAGGGGACATATGCCGACATCACTATAAATGTGCTTCTGCGTTTGAACCAAAGATCGGCGTCGAAACAATGGTCGATTCATTTATAAAAAAGGGAAATCTCTTGACAATAAATGGGTTGTACCCTATAAAATGACTATACTGAAAAAGTACCAAGCTCACATTAATGTCAAATGGTGTAATAAGACAGAAGGCATGAAATATTTGTACAAATATGTCACAGAAGGCCCTAATTTTTCCAAAGTTATGCTTCAAAGGATAAAAACTGGTGAGGGTATCAGCCGTGTTGTGGTAGACGAGATCAAGGAGTACCAGTTGGAAATAACGGAGGCTAATCAAAAGTACGAAGTGTTTTCGGTTTGAAGGTACCGTCATAATCGCTTTAGCATAATTTTTTTAGTTTTCCTTATTCTTTATATGTTATGTTTATATTTTGTTTTTTCCCTTCTCTATAGAATATGTTGTCCATGGTCCGTTATGTGATGATTGGATAGAGTTTTCTTGGAGTAGGCCGACTCCAAGGAGCCGACACGATTAGATGGTACGGAACGACGAAGAGGCCTCTCCGCTACAGGACTATGTTTGCGTACAGACGGATGAATTCAACACGCGTATATACCATGGAGCCGGCAAGACAGGAACCCAATACACTGACAGGACACACCACTGATGGGCACACCATTTTTTTTCTAATCCCGCGAGAGGGTGGATCCTCTCGGATCGTGTCCCGGGACATGTAATTTAGTGGTTGTTCGTTTTTTCATTTTATCTGGATTCATGGGGTTGGGGTGAGGAAGATGAAGCCGGAGGGGATAAGGTGGAAATGATGTTACTATTGAGTCGTTTGAAGAACGTGTGTGCGAACGGCTGTTTATGTAGCTATAAATTTGGTCTTCGAAATGTTTCGCGAGCTGGCTGACTCTTTCTTTAATGTTGTGCCCTATGTACTTGACGTGTGGAAGACCGTGGTGTCATGACTTACGAATGAAGGAACTTGGCTCCAAGGCTTCCTAGGTAAGGATCGTGGCTACCAATTTACTCAAGAAATTCCGATGTGGAAGACCATCCGGCTTAACTATATGTTGTGCATGTACTGTCGCTGGAGCCGGCTCAAGTTGAGTGTACTGTCGTTAGAATCGCGGGACATGTAATTTAGCGCCTTTTCGTTTTTTCCATTTATTACCACACGTAACTGGTCGAAGCTTACCAATGAAGGAAACGCGATTTTTTTTCCACGTTCGCGTTGGTCTTATCTTTTTGTCCTCATGGGTTGTCGGCGCGTCTCTTGGTCATCACCTACTCGGCCGACTCGAGCTGTTCGCGTCGACTTCAGGGAGTCGGCGTGAACGGATGGTGCATTGGGACGGGGTGTGTCATTGTGTGAGTGGCTGGGGAGCGGTTCTTATTAGCTCGATCATGGGTAGGTGATGCGTGTGATGTTTCGTGTGTCCTGTACCATCTTAACGCGACGTGTGTGAAACCAGAGTGTTCTTAATGGTTGCTTATCGAGTTGTGCATGCCGATGCTCTGCCGGTACACGAATAGACGGTGATTTAAAGTCAGGAGTTAATGTTGTGTTTGACAACCGATGGTTCGTGCTGATACCGTTCATAGGTTGAAGTTATTTCTACGTGATTGAATGCGTTCCCTGAGTCCGTGGTGAGTGACGAGGTTGAGACGCGTAGGTGCAGTGGCCGCCTTAATAGCGTGATCTCAACACTATTGAGTTCTTCACTACAACCGTCGTGCTGGCTTAATCGGTGCCGTGTCTTAGCTAACTAACATCGTTTTCTTTTGTGCATGTGCCTTCCTTATGATGCCTTGCGCCGAGTGTCTTTGTTGGGAAGCCTCCAAGCATATATCATACATACTTTGACTAAACAAAAGGATACGCAAAAGAAAACGCGAGAAAAAAATACCAAGCCACTGATCTCGCTTCTACGTAGTACTCCAAATCAATAAAAGGTCGGGTTGTGCATTAAGACGGAAACCTGGAGTCGGTGGGGTCAGGTTGTGCATTAAGACGGAAACCTGGAGTCGGCGGGTCGGGTTGTGCATTAAGACGGAAACTTGGTGTCGGCGGGGTCGGGTTGTGCATTAAGACGGAAACCTGGAGTCGGCGGGGTCAGGTTGTGCATTAAGACGGAAACCTGGAGTCGGCTGGGTCGGGATGTGCAGTAAGCCGGAAACCTGGAGTCGGCGAGGTCGAGTTATGCAGTAAGCCGGAAACCTGGAGTCGGCGGGTCGGGTTGTGCATTAGGACAGGAGCAAGAGACAGGCTACAAACAATAAGAATTAGACGAAAAGTACAAGAAAACGAAAGGTAGAACAAGTAGCTCAAAAATCAAGGCAACTACCCTATCAATCGAACACATTACAAACGTAACAGCATGTAGTAAATGACCTGGTTCCTAGGCATCAGACGGCACCGCGTAGTTACGCTGATTAAGCCGGTATCGAAGAAGCTGGCACGTGAGATTGCAGAAAGAAATGTTTCCACATAATTTCCTCGTGCTTTCTCCCCTTCATCTAATGGAGGCTCAGCGGTTCCTTCTCTCTCCCCTCCCCGTCGACTCGAATCTGTCTCCTCCTCTCTCCGTTAATTTGTTCATGTTCAATGACACGTACTATCATCTGGCTTGTCTTTTCCACCGACTTGCCGGAAGAACGCATGTCACACCGACTCTAGGGAGTCGGCAGGATCGACGAGCAGTGAGACGGAGAAGGTCAGTCCTGTTCTACCCGTAGCAACCTTCGTGCACCCACTCTCCTTGACGTTTTTCGTGGTCTTGGCTTCTCCGTCTTAATGCACCATCTGATCCCGCCGGCTCCATGGAGTCGGCGTGACCGGTACACCATGCCTGATCGTTAACCGTAGTCGGTGCCATCTTAGTGATCGGCCGAGAAGTCAAGGTTTTATATAAAGTAAGAGCTTGAGAAAATTTCTTCGCGGGGAGGAGCACTAAGAATACCTATAGCAGAATACGTTTCCCGAATATGTTGGACCATAGCAAATCTGCTTATTAAAGAATTTGTGGATGGATCTTGAAAATAAATATTTATTCAGATGTTTTAGGTTAAGTACAATAAATAAGAATAAAATGAAAACAAACAAGAGAAGGCGTGAAAAATATTACTGTAACAACAAAAAAGATAATAGTAGGTTAACCCACACAGAATCAGTCACCTAGGAAAGCCGAACGAAAAGGCACGATCCAAGATAATAGTAGGTTAACCCACCTCGAACTCGGCTTCCTTGGCCTTCCGCTCTGCCACCTCCCACCACTGGAGACGCGCCTCGGCGTCGCACTCGGAGGAATCCTCCGACATCGTCATCGCCATCTCCTTATCCTTCTCCAGATTCGTCTTCTTATCCTCCCCCTCCGAGCAGTGGTTCTCCACACGGCGACGGCGTGCAGGCGGGGAGGAGTTCCCGGAATCCAAACACGGGGAGGAGTTCCCGTAATCTGTGGCGGGTGCGGCAATCCTCCACTGAGGCACACACGACATGCAGGCGGTTTTCTTGTGGCGTACCATCATGTACGTAGTGAGTGTGTGGTGTCGGTGTTTCTGAGTTCACTGATGAACGTCAGGGATCAGCATTATTGTAACACCCCAAAAATTCGTACCTAATTTTAGTGGTGTTTTTTGTCACCTAAAAAACTTTTTCTTTTCTTCTAAATGTTTATTCAAGAATTTTGATAATGATTTGACTTAGCGATTTCTCTCTCAAGAATTTTCCAGTGATCCACAAACCACTCCAACCCTCGGCAAGTTCAAGCCTCATGTACACAAGATAACGAGACACGCCTAACTAGAAGACCACCTCAATATCATCCATGAAAAACCATCTTGCAATGACCATGCCAGTATACTGTCTTGCGGACATATTTGTCTTGCGGACATATTACCAAAACCATTTTTCTAGGCCACCAAATGAGCTCACATTTTATGGACGCCATCCCTACACCAATCCTACTCACTGGTAATTTATCGTGATTTTTCTGGGTTGAGGAAGACCTCTGTCATTTCATCGAACACCTTGTGTGTGTTAGATTTTCGAAAACCTTTGTGTTGTGAATTGTGAAGTTTTTGAGTGTGTCCGCTGTGGCTGTGGTGTTCCTGTTGTTACGCACCTATTGGTGAAAACCCTTTTCCTTTTGATGCTCCGAGTCACCGGGAACGCGACGATGCCGCACGTGTCGCGCTCTGGACGTCGCATACGCACTCTTTGGCGTGACCTTAACCTTGCCTAAGCCCAAACCCTGCATAACCCCTCTTCTGCAGTACAGCCTCGTGCAGCACTGCTCGTCCAGCTCCTCATCCCTATCCAGCTCCCCGTTCTTATCCCTTCATTCATTTCTTTTAGAGCAAGGTTGTTGCACCGGTGGCGTTGACGCACTGCACCCTCGTTCATCCATTTTTCTCCTCCCGCTGCCTATATAAGAGCAGCCCAAGCCCCTCACTAGCTGCACCTCATCCCACCCTCTCCTCTCCCTCCTTGACCTCTGTGCACGTTTAGCTAAAGAACGGCGAAGCACTGCTTCGTTTTTTGGCCGAGGCCGGCGCCGTCGGGTCTCCGACCGTGGCGAGCTCGAGCCGGAGCCGTTCTTCGTTTAAACGCACCCAGAGCCTCCTACCACCCACCTCTACCACCCGAGAGACCTTAGCAGCAAGTAGAGGCAGAAGTTGTTGTGGTCGTCATCTCGTCCGCCATGGCCGTACGGGCAAGCTCGCGGGCGACGTGCGCAGCGGGCGTCTCTGCCGCCGACTTCGCCTTCCTTGGCTACGGTACTCCGCCGTCGTTCCGTCCCCGCCGTCGGCCAGTAGCCAGGCCGTCCCGGCGGTCGACAGCCATGCTTGCGTGGCTCACGTACAAGAGCAAGAAGAAGGAAACCAATCGTTCGAGCTAGCCTTCTTGGAAACGCACTACCAGCTCCAGCAGCCCAAGCTGGTTATCCGCTGCACCGTGCGACAGATAGCTATCCGTCGCCTGCCAATATCTTTTGAACCGTAGCTCCGTTTGGAGTGATTCAAATTTCTAAATTCTTAGTTTGAAGAGATCTCTCCAGTGGTACTGTTTTTCCATTTTAGGAATTAGTTAGTTTCATGGCCTATATTTATGTGTTGTATGTTCCTCCGTGTTTAGGCGTTCTTCGGGATTCCGACCCACGACAAGTACGAGACATCCCCGAACCATCCAGAGCCCGTATTCGCAGGCAAGCTAACCACTTGCTATGACCAGTTTTGCAACGTTATTTGTTTATTTGATTACATATTACCATGCCATGTATGTGCATCTATTTGTTTGTCATCCGTGAACTGTGCGTCATGAGATATCATGACTTTGACTTAATTGTCGGCTAAATACACGTTGGGTTCTGCCCAAGTGGATTGAACCATCTACTTTTAGTAGAGTTGTGGTGTGTGTTTGGGGGTACCACTCCCCATTCCTGAGGCGATGGACTGGGGAACCGCCATAGTCGAAGGAATGGAGGAACGATGCCCCTACTAACTTTTGTAGTTGATCTTTGATGGCGCTGGTCGGAGGTATCTCCGCCACAGTCGTCCGGTTGACGCTAACCACCTGTGCTAACTTTTTGTATTGATCTGTGATGGCGCCTTAGTCACCCGGTCAATACAAACTAACTATTGCTTGAAATATTATGTTACTAATGTCTTGTTGTTGGATGATATTTTATTGTGATTGTTGTGTGGACTAATCCTCGGTTGTTTGGACATGTGAATGATGAAACTTGACTATTTGAAACACCCTCCAAAACAACGATAGGGTCAGTCCATAGTGCCACTAATCTGAACTTTGAAAGCAGGACCATCGTCGTCTCATGGAGGACCGTGGCCTAGTAGGTTGTTGAGCCCCTTTTGTGCCATCCATTGGGCGCAGTCGTTCGGTTGTGCTGTCCGAGGGAAGTGGTCGACAGGCACGGGTTCGACTGTGCTAGGGAGTTCGGAGCTAGGCATACCCGGTCGCGCCGGGGGATGTGCCGGATTCACCTGCCCGTTGTACCATGAGTATAGGGTGGTGCAGGAGAGTGTATTAGCAAGTGGACGGTCATGTAAGTGTATTTTGCTTGGTACGACTTTGGCGTGACAACCTGAAGTACCGGCTAAGTAAGGTGCATTTTGATAGTTGGGAATGCAACCTCTCGAGAGTGTCAACCTAGCAAGCTAGCCTTGTTCCTGGGATATGGAACAACAGTTCAGTGTCGGTCACACTGTGTGTCTTTGTCGTGTCAGGAGGTTAAACTTAATATCTGTTGAAAGAAATAAATGAACGACCTGACTTCACTTAATAAACAATAAGATGATGCAGAGAATATTACTAGAGGTGACAGGTGTGATAAGCCTTGTGAGGCTAGATGGGCCTAGCTAACAGAACATGGGTTGTTGTATTACTTGGTACAAACTGGTACACTCGTCTATACTCGTCATAGGTAATTTCTTGTGTGATTGCCAGTATACGATCCAACTCCACCTGGCTTGGACTCTGCACTGGTGATACCCCGTTGTTTGCTTATGCTATGTTTTGCTTGTGATGCCATGCTACCTTTGTGTTATCATATTGGTCTACCTAAAGTAGACACTTGCCATGTTGTAGGATTTTATTTCCAGTGGATATCTTGTTGTATGATTGTTGGATTGTTCGTGTCAAGTGGATATTCTTGTGAGTACATCATTGTACTCACGTTGGCTATTCAAATGGCCAGACTTTGGTGAGGATTCATCTTCCATCTCAGCAAGGATATGGAACAAGAGCGTGCTAGGATCAGTAGCCCAGCCAGACGCCTGTGGAATGGAGCCGCTTCAAGCCGTTGCCTTAGCCGTCTTCCGCTGCCATTTAAACTCTCTCCTGAGCCATGCTTGGCTTGATATTTTTGTCATGCCTTGATGGCCTTGTAAACCATTTGTAGCACTTCTTGTGCCTGATTGTGTAATGATTTTCAGTATGTTGCACTGTCGTGACGTGTGGCCAGATATCTTGGGCTGGCGCACGGGACGACCGCCTCTCTGGCGAGATGTGCCAGGGAGGGGTGTCACAAGTATATAGGGCGGGAAAGCTGCCTCGTCATGAACATGTGCTAAACTGAAGGAGGCGAGAAGGTTGTATAGTGTACACGCATCGAACGGAGGCTGAGGAGGTAATCATACGACGCGTGATGTGACTCGTGTGTGAAATAGCACTAGAATGAAACGTGTTTGTGCAGACGTGGTTATAGCTCGATGCTCTACCACGTCCGTCTATTACGTGCATTCTGGTAGTAAGATAAAGAGATACGAGTGTAAATGGATTTTTTTCCTGTTCTTTTCAAATAACTTGGTCGACCTTCACGTGGATGTAATATTTCCTGGTAGTTAGTAGCATCGTGTGTGCCATGTCGTCTGAAGATAACCGGCTCTTTAGACGATGGAACCGTCTATATGAAATTTCACGAATCCGTGTGAAAAGTCATGTCTTTTGCCTGTGTTACGATCGTAGAGGATGGCCGACGAACAATTTCCTTCGACCGCATTCATTGAAGATTATAGACGAATCAGCGGCGAGACACGAATACCAACGTTTTAAAAGGACCGCTGCTGCGGATCAGATGTGAGAGCTTATCTACAGACCCCCTTGTGCCAGCGAAAGCTTCCGTTGCCAATCCACCGTGGTTAGATTGAAGATCACAGTCTGTATGAAGATGACGGCGGCTCGGTATGCTAAACTGGAGGTAGAGAAACGTGTGGCCATTGCACGTGAGACTGCAGCCTTCTACGAAGAAGAAACTGAGCTATCAGACATGACTGACAATGCAGTTGTTAAGCGTTGCGCTGCCCTCATGGTTGATGCGCCAGCTACTCCAACCATGACCCAGCAGGAAGTAAAGGATCAGTGCGGCAGGATCATGGTAGAGTTCGCAAATGAACAGGGTGAACGATACATTGCGAAAAAGCGTAAGGAGCTCGACCGCGCCAAGAGGGAGGATGAAAAAGTTCCTATTGAAATGCCATCATTTCCGATGATGAAACTGGTCGGATATAGCATAGTTGTCGCTATTCTTTTCCTATGGATATTATTATATGTTTGATACATTAAAATGTGTTATTGTATTATAAATCGTATGATAGCATCTTGGTTTGTTTTGTTTGTATATATTATTTGTCTAATTTGTTGCTCGACCTTACATATGGAAATATTTTTTGTGCCCGTTAGTTATAGCATTGTGTATGGCATGTCGTTAACAAAGGGCTTGGGGGGTCGTGCGCCAAGGCGCACCCCTAAATCTAGTAATTTAAATATCAGAAGGTCCACGATGACATGCTCCGGACATTCCTTGGCATCCTACGACCACGGCAGCGTGGGAGAGATTAACCGTAGCCGGTTATATTTGCCCGTCACGAATATTAATATAACCGCAGGCCGTTGCTTTTGTAGGCCGCCGCCTACGTTTTTATAAACATGTCATACAAACAAGCTGGCTGCGGCCCTCCTAACATCAAGGGCGGGTTGATTTCACAGCCGTTTCCGAGATTATAGGAGGCACGCTTTGATTTCACTCGTCCCGAATACAACATTTTCGCATCTGGCTTTTTCTTTCGAGGTGGTTTATCTTAAATAATCGACTGAGGTGTAGCGTATGGTAGTCTCTTCCTTTTCTAATTGCTCCAACCGCCGCTGGTCACCGACTGTAATACTCGTTTTTCTACTAGAGAGGAGGCGGTGGCGATGGCTCCAGTTTATCGGCCCGAAGGAGACCCGCCCCCCTCGTACAGTACGTTCCCCTGTCCAGCTTGTTGTGGATGAAAAGCATCATTTTCCTAACTTCTTGCATCTTGTATGAGGTCAATTCGCAATGTCGGATGGACCGTGGTAGGGTTTCGCATAGGAATTGGGGTTTGGTGTTAGGGGTTTGTGGGTTTGGTGTTAGGGTTTATAATCAGAAAAACGCAAGCTTTCTTACCCGATTATTGATACTTGCACTATCTCTTCAGAGTTATCAGGTCCTCACAACACTTATTTTTCAGTAGTGATCAATCATATGGTGGGTATTTTGTTGGCCATGGAACCAACCACAGTTATGTGAATGGCCGTGCTGTTTGGTATGATAAGTTAGACAAGGTTACTTGGTCACCGATCATGGTTGAGAACATTGTCGAGGAAATTGTCTAGGAGATGGTAGGGAGGGAGAAGTGTTAGTACTGAGTCCCTTTGCTTGCACTCAACATGAATGGTTTGAGGCAGCTCATGACTGAAGAAGACGTTGACAGAATGATGCAATTTCTCCTCTGTTTTAAATAGCCGGCTATCACCCGGCTATAGCTCGGCTATAGCCTTGCGAGAGGGTTCGCGCTAAAGCTAAGGCCTTCATAGGCTATAGATATAATAGCCGCTATCACCCGGCTATAGCCCGGCTAAATGGATTTAGCTCCAGTTTAGCCCTTAGCCGCTATTTTCCCGCTCGGGAGGTCCAAAAAAATTGAACTACAATTTATCTCGCTCGGCCCAAATTTGTCCTACTCAGCCCAATTTCGAGACTCAAAGGACGGTTATACCAACCCTAACCCTAAGTTCTCCACATCAACCAAGAGGGGCGGCGGCGTACAACCTCGCACTCCTGGTAGCCCTCGCCGATGAAGCCGACCTCGTTATTCCTATCTTTTATTATGTGACTATGTTAATATCTTATGCATCTCTGAATTATATACTAATATATGTTAATAGAATATTGTTTTTCCCATTATTTAACAGAACGGCTATATAGCCATAGCCGCGCTATAGCCCGGCTATAGCCTTTCGTAGCCTCTGAAATCGCCGGCGCTAAACAAAATAGCCCGCTATTTTAAACAGAGAATTTCTCTCATTGGGCACCATTTTTCACCATATATTTGCATCACGATGATAGCTTCTTTTCCAACCAAGGTGATGAAGATGATGTTATTTAAAACCTAGAGGCCAACTTCCAGCAGTTATAAGTCCTTGCAAGCTGTCGTGTCTCGATGCACGGACACCGGGAGTATAGGATACCCCCTTTTAGGTTCGGCACGGGGCACGAAGTAGGCTGGGAATCATCTTCTCGGGCGGAGTCTAGATCAAGCTCTCCTCTCCACGATCAAAGCATGCAACCAAAGGACACAAGGAGCTACCCAGGTTCAGGCCGCCCGGAGGCTAAAAGCCCTACTCCTGCATGTCTGGATTGATGGGTTCTTCATAGTGTGGCTTACAATGGAACCTCCGGATGGGGTACCCGGAAGGGTTTTGGCTGGAGGTAGAAGAAGGACAGATCCTTCGCAGCCCTAGTCTAGTCTTGCTCTGGTTGAACTTGTGCCTTGGTTCTACCTTGTGTTCTCTTCCTTTCGACCTCCCCCCCCTCCGTGCCTTGGTCCTCCTTTTATAGGCTAAGGGGTTGCCACAGGGTCACGTGAGGGGCATGAGGGACCTTCGGGGTGAAGGACCCTCCTCATCTAGTTTAGGAGGAGACGTGGCCTCTCCTCAGCCTAGCGTCTCCTTTGGGTTAGGTGGGAGCGTCCGCCTTGGGGTGGACAGGAGCTGACACCACCACGGGGTGCTTCCCGCCCGCGCTGCCTTCGCCTTGCTTCCCAAGTCTTCCGCGGTGAGGTGGAGAGCTTATCCACAGGGACGTGGGGAAGTACCCGAGAGGGAGCCTGGCCTCCTGCCGGGAACTCGGGCTCTCGGGTCCTTCCTGGCCTTCTTGCTTGGTTCGGGGACCCGGCAGGTCCCCAGGACCGGAGCCCTTTGTCGATGTAGGCCTTGCGTGTCCTGACGGTGAACCCGCCAGCTTGACTTGAGTCTTGGTCTTGTCCATCTTCATCTTGGGCCCACATGGGGTGGACCCACTTTGGCAGTACTAGGGGAACCCCATGTTCCACTGCTGCGACAGTAGCCCCCGGGCATGGTCCCGGCGGCTCTTGCTCCAGCTGCCGGGGCCATGGCCTAAAGATAGGTCAAAGTGGGTCCCCGGGCACCTGGTCTTCCTTGCTCTGCTTCGTTGATGGCCTTGAAGGTCTTGGAGTTACTCCGCTCGGGGGAGTAACTGCGATGGCCCCCTCGATTCCCATAACGGAAGAACCGAGGAGACCTGACAGAGGTCCGCCGCGGCTATAAAAGCGAGGCGCACCCCTGGCTTTTGTTCATCTTCTTCCTCAGTCCAACTCCAGGCCTCCCCACAAGCTGCCAGCGCCAATGGCGAGAGCGAGGAGAGGAGTTGGGCGCCCTCGTTCTTCTTCAGCTGCTGCGGAGAGTGGCCCCTCCACTCGTGGTCGAGCTGTTCCGCGAGGTCGTGGGATTCGCGGTCGCGGCGGCCGTGGAGGCCGCGGCACCGCTGCCCCCTCCTAGGAGCATGGTTCATACCAGCTTCGCGCCGTTCGAGTTCATCGTGGATCTGAACCACAGGCCTCGCAGCCGGCTTCTCCTGCCGGATTCCTTCGCGATGGCGACGGAGGACATCGGACCCTCCGGCTTCTGGCTGCAAGTGGAAGGCTGCCCCAATGGCCCCTCCTGGGCCATGGCGGAGCGCACCACTGAAGGCGCCATGCTTCTGGGTCCGGGGTGGAAGTCGTTCTCCCGTGCCCGCCGCCTGTCCGGGGCAATGCTTGGTGTTCCGGTACGACGGAGATGCGACGCTCTCCGTGAAGATCTTCGGTGTCGATGGCGGACGTGTGGAGTGCTGCATGGAGAGCAGCAGCGGCAGTTCGAGCTCCTACGACGAGGATGAAGATGAGGAAAACTCATCTGACATCAAGGTCGAGGGGAGCTCGTCTTCCTGAAGGCGAGGAGCTTCGGACGGGCGCCATGGAGATCTCGTTGACCTCCTCCGGCGGCCTTGACGACGTATTTCTGGAAGTAGCGTCTTCCATTGTACGGCGGTGCTCCTTGCTCGATGGGAGCCAACCTTTTTGTTGTAAAAAAGATCGTCCCCTTGTAGTCCTTGTAAATGAAGAAGATCTTGTTTCCTCCTTGTCTCGTGTCGCGTCCGTGTGAATGAGAACGAGTTTTTTGCAAAACGCGCTCCCATTACTGCAGCAGCCGTAGCGTCAAGGGGTAGGTGGAGCGTGGGAGGCCTATAAAAGACCTCCAGACTCCAACCCCTTGACACATCTTCTCGCCTTGCTGCTCCTCTTCTTCCTTTGCCTCTCCACGCCCCGCAGAACAATGTCCGGCGAAGCAGAGAGGGCCTTGTCCGACGTGTCGACGGCGGAGTCCGTCTTCCGAGGAGCGGCGGAGGCACCCAGCGAAGCTGGAGCCCGAGCCACAAAAGGACGAGGTCGTTCCCGCCCTCGGGTCTCCTTGGTTTTCCCCGCGGTGGGGAACATCGCCGGTTCTGCTGCCATGGAAGCGTCGGTGGCGCTGGCGACCCGGAAGGACACCATCAAGATGGAGCTGTGGAAGGAGGCCGCAGGCAATCAGAGATTGACCCGTCTCCTCTGCGACCTTGACGATGTCTTCAAGGTAAGGTTGCCTTGGTTCTGGCAATACGACCCTTGGGAAGATCCTGCGCCTTGACTCGATCTCTTCCTTCGTACAGGATGAGGAAGACATCATGGATAAGTTCGTGGACCACGTGCACCTCCTCTGCAGCCAGCATGTGCCGGGGTTTGCCCGGAAGTTCCCCGGCCCATGGGACCCCTGAAGATCCTGCGCGAATGCCCTCCTTCATCCCAGGCGTCCCCGGGAGTCCGGAGTTCACCCGGCAGGCAATAAAACAGAAGACAGATCTGCGCAGCCAGGAGCTCTGAGCTGGCCTTAGTAGCATAGGCTAGATATGTATCCAGGAAAGCTTCGACTGAATGTAATCAGAATTGTAAATTCAGAATGTAAGTTCAGATGAATGCAATCCTAGGGCTCAACTCCCGGGGTCATTTCCCAAACCTCCCCTTGCACTAACGCGCCGTCAAGTTTTCTGAGGAGATCTCTTAGGTGACAAGTACTCTAACCGCCTGTACCGGTAGCAGCACCCCTAAGAGCACTATGCCTTCCGGGAGTCCACTCCACAGCCACGGGTACTAGGCCAGAAGGGAAATCTGACCGTTCGCCGGGGAGGACGCATTACCCCCGCAAAGGTTCTCATCAACTGTCAAGCATGCGCAGGTTGGTGGTATATTGACTCCGAGCGAGATATTATGCCTAGAATGCAAGATGCACATGCAAAGACTTAGCTGGTTTTTGCCGTGCTCTTGATCTGCTCTGTCCTTCCCGGGTATCCAGCTCCTGAGCCGCTCTTCAGCATCCATTCCTGTCCCGGGAGAGGCGCTACACATAACACACTTTCAGTAGGAAAAGAATGGACCCTCCCTTACATGTCGTGAAAGTGTTTCATCCGGAGCAACCCGCAAGCAAAGTTGAATGTGCATTTCTGTGTTTAGGTTCTTTAAAACACAGCACTGCCCGTTCCACTTCTTACCGCGGCAGTACGGCACGATCAGGTGGCAGCGCCTACTGATAGGCTACTCGCGCTCGACCTGTCAGCCACCGGCACCATGTCAGCCCCCTGCTTGGGGGTTGTTACGGATAACACACTTCACGACAACAAGAGAGGCTCACGGAATTGAAAAACTTATCTTTTATTCCTTGGCGACGATTCTTACACCCTTATACAGAACACTAGCCCCTTGGGCGTGCTTAGTTGACTCGAACTATCTGCGATTCATGTTCGTATTCAGGGGTAGAATTTCCGGAGATTCTCGATGTTCCAGGCGTTGCCCTCCGGCCTGCCTTTCTCGTCCTCCAGATAAACAGCTCCGGGTCTCAGGGTATGCGTCACCCGATAAGGTCCTTCCCACTTGGACGACAGCTTGTTCATGTTATCAAGCTTCTGCTTCTTGCGGAGAACCAGGTCTCCGGGTTCCAGTACCCGTGAACGGATATGGCGATCATGATAGCGGCGGAGCCCTTGCTGGTATCGAGCAGATCGTAAAGAAGCTCGACACCGCACCTCTTCCAGGAAGTTGATGTCATCAATCCTCCTCTCAGCTTGTGCGTCTTCATCATAGGCAAGTACCCGGGGGATCCATGCCTGAGCTCTGTTGGCAAGACGGCTTCTGCTCCATAGACAAGGAAGAATGGTGTTTCTTGAGTGGCTCTGCTTGGTGTGGTTCTGAGGGACCACAAGACACTTGGTAGATGCTCAATCCAGTTCTTGCCCTTGTCTTCTAACTTGTCAAAGGCCTTGGTCTTCAAACCCTTTAGGACCTCCGCATTGGCTCGCTCCACTTGCCCATTGCACCTTGGGTAGGACACCGAGGCAAAACACACCTTGATTCCCAGCTCTTCACAGAAGTTGAGGAAGGATCGGCTTGTGAACTGAGAGCCATTGTCCGTTATGATTCTGTTGGGTACTCCGAAGCGGTACACGATCCCTTCAATGAACTTGATGGCTGCTTGAGCTGTCTGTCTTGGTACTGGCATCACTTCCACCCACTTTGTGAACTTGTCGATGGCCACGAAAAGGTATTCATGGCCCCCGACAGACTTCGGTATCTTCCCCACGATGTCCAGCCCCCAGACCGCGAACGGCCAGGAGATTGGAATTGGCTGCAGAGCTTGCGCCGGCTGATGTATGTTCTTCGCATAGTACTGGCAGGCTTCACAGGTCTTGACTAGCTGCTCGCATCACTGAGGACTGTTGGCCAGTAGAACCCGTGACGAAAAACTTTACCCGCCAGTGATCTTGATGCCACATGACTTGAACATGTGCCCTCGTGGATGTCCCGTAGCAGTACTTGGCCTTGTTCTTGAGGGATGCAGCGGAGCTTGACTCCGTTGTCCCGTCGCCGGTAGAGCTCGCCGTCGATCATGACGTAGAGCTTGGCTTGACGAGCCACCCGCTCGGCGTCGTGATCGTCCTGGGAGGGCGTGCTCCATGATGTACTTGACGATGTCCCGGGCCCAGGGTGGGTGGGTTCCTTCCACCGGTAGCACCATCCGACGGAAAGAAAGCATAGCTTCCCCGCAGAGGGGCTGCCGGGTCTTGAGCTTCTGGGCTGGCTACCCGTGTTGTCGAGGTAGAAGGGTCGCCAGCCCCCGGCGCAGATCTTGTCGCGAGCCTCTCGGGTGGATCGAAGGTCGCCTGAGGACCTCGATGTAGATCCCGGGAGGCACTGGTTCTTGCTTGGACGCCACCTGCGATAGCTCATCCGCGGCCGTGTTTTCTCCCCGTGGGACGTACACAGCCCGGAAGTTGTCGAAGCGCCGCTGCAGCTTCCAGACCTCTTCAACGTATGGTGCCATCTGAGGGCACGCGTACTCCTTGTTCACTTGTTTGATGACTAACTGAGAGTCACCCTTGACGACGATCTTGTTGATGCCGAGGCCGATGGCAGCACGAAGTCCTGCGAGCAGGCCCTCGTACTCCGCCGTGTTGTTGGAGATGTTCCCTTGGTAGTGCATCTGGACGACGTACTTCAGCCGGTCCCCGGTTGGTGAGGTTAGGACAACCCCAGCACCTCCTTTCCCCTTGGTGTAGGAGCCGTCGAAGTGCATGGTCCAGGCGCTAGGATCTTCCTTCCCGGGGAGGCAGGTTTCCTCTTCCGGGTCGTCGAACGCCGTCTCGGTCCACTCGGCCGTGAAATCCGCCAGCGCCTGACTCTTGATGTTGTCCGTGTGCTCGAACTTGAGACCGAAACCTTGAAGCTCCATGGCCCACCATGATATGCGACCAGTGGCAAGTGGGTTCTCCAGGGGGCTTCTTAGGTTGTACTTGGATACCACCGTGATGGGATGGCTTTGGAAGTACGGCCTCATCTTGCGGGAGGCAATGAGGATTGCCAGCAGCAGCTTCTGCATCATGGGGTACCGCTCCCGGGCGTCGCGCAGCACTGCGCTGACGAAGTAGACCGGGTGCTGCACCTTGCGGGTCGCCGAGTCCTGAGAGGGCTCGGCTTCCTCCACGTCGATGTCTTGGGGTGGGGACGAGGTAGCCCCCGGCGAAGTCTCATCGGAGGGAGATTCTCCATTCCCGACGGGCTGCACCGTCTGGTAAGGTTGCAGTGACGTCAGGATCGTGAGACCCCTGGTCACCCGGCAGCCTTTTCTTGCACGGTTGTCCCGGAGAGAGTTCCCGGGTCGCTTGCCCTTGATCTTGCTTGACTTCTTCGGAGGAGCGTCACGCTCTACCACAAGCACAGCGCTGATCACCTGGTTGGTGGCAGCAATGTACAGTAGTAGGGGCTCCTTTTCTTCTGGTGCCACGAGGATTGGTGGCGAGGCGAGGTAGCGCTTAAGGGACTGCAGGGCTTCCTCGGCCTCGGAGGTCCACTCCACGGGGCCTGATTTCTTGAGCAGCCTGAAGAACGGTAAGGCCCGCTCCCCAAGCCTTGAGATGAAGCGCCCGAGTGCAGTGATGCACCCGTTGAGGCGCTGTACGTCCTTGACCCGCCGGGGCGCCTCCATGCGCTCGATTGCCTTGATTTTGTCCGGATTCGCCTCGATCCCTCGGTGAGAGACCAGGAAACCCAGCAGCTTGCCGGAGGGGACCCCGAACACGCACTTGTCGGGGTTGAGCTTGAAGTTGACCCGGCGGAGGTTCTCGAAGGTCTCGTGCAGGTCTTGGATGAGGGAGTCCTTGTACCGGGTCTTGACCACGATGTCGTCGATGTACGCTTCAACGTTGCGGCCCAGCTGTGGCCCAAGGCATGCTTGCATTGCGCGCTGGAAGGTAGCGCCGGCGTTCCGGAGGCCAAAAGGCATCCGGGTGTAGCAGTAGCAGCCCTTGGGAGTGTAACGTACCTGCACTTAAAATATGGCAAGGTACCTGTGTATAGTGCAAACCCCTGGATCATTTCATTTGCACACACAGTTTAAGATGTAGTATCACAACAAAGTATCATTATTACATCGAATGATCCAGACTTGGTAAATTATTCATTACAACTTGCATAGCATATAGCTAGCTTGAAAGGGTAAAGCAGCGGAAAAATAATCTTCATGGAGTCCTCATCCTTTGCATGTGCCACAGGCGAAAACATGTTGGTTGCAGACTCGAAACCTTAACGAAACTCACTCGTCGCCAGAACAATCTGCAACAAAATAAAATTTTGCAACAGAGTGGGTCAGATACCATTAAAAATGGATCTGGCAAGTGACACTATGTGGACACTTAATGGAATAACTCTAGTAGCCTATATGCATATTTGGCTGGTGGAGTTCAAGGCTGTTTTGCATAAAAGCCAATTTTTCCTGTCTCTTTATAAACACTTTTCTTTTGTCAAAACAGGTATGGCATGAAAACCACCCTCATGTCTACCTTTATTCAACCTTCAATATTTTAACTTAAGAACTTGGAATGTCGGGAGCCTCCGTTGTCGTCCTTGATCAGCTGCTCAAATTGTCCGTAACCGGGGACACGGCTAAGTACTTAGATTTAACTCTCGAGAGGTTGTGCACTTTCACCACGAGACCCAACAAACCCAAACTATCCTCAAGCACTCAATTTGTGCTAAGGAAAAGGAGAGAGTTGAGACGAGACCATTGGGAAACAGTCCCCTGTTCCTCTGGCAGACCCATACAGACATTCATCCGCTAAGACCTGCCGGAATCAGGTTCCTATAACTTAGTCAAGGCAGAGCCATAATACCAAGTGGCTGCACTGGAAGCTTCTTCACTTAGACAAAACATTGGTCCCTTTAATACCCTGGGTGGCAACCACAAGTGACCATCCCTTAGAGGTCACCCCTAAGAGATGACACTCAACCTTTCCATCATCTTTTCATAACCAAGTCCACCCAGGTGGTAAATTAACTTAGTAGAATTAAGCTTTTCAATAAAACACCTTTGCATAGCATCCAATAATCTACTAAGTTATCAAAAGGGATTCTAGACACAACTAGAGTAAAGGTATGGTGGGTTTAGCATATAGCAATAATACTATCCAACACATGCATATAAGAAATACACTAAGTAATGCATATAAAATACTTAGGAAACTTCATGGGGGTGTGCCACTTGCCTTGGCAAACAGAAGTGTAGTAGTAGCAGTTGCAACCACTTTCGTCTCTCTCCGGAATTTCTAACAAGTCAAATAAATCACAATTAAACACACATTCATAAATGCAACACTTAGAAAAATATGATATGCATGAGATGCAGGATGACACAACAATTATGGTATGAAAGACATGCAAAGCAATTTAAGGGAAAAACATAACATAACTATCCCATTTGGCTAAGGCAAGGTCAAGGTTGATCTCAAAGTAAACTTGACAAAATAACAACTTGAAAAGTTGTAAGGCTAGTTCAAGTCTTTACATGTTAGATCTTCAAAATATCTTCAACTCCTTTGTAGTTTCATTGATCTTCAATGGTCTTCAATAAGTACTCTAGGAACTTAGTCTTAAACACCAAGGACTTGGTCTATGTCCAAGGTGAGACTAAATAGAAAGAAAAGAGATAGAAATAAAAGAAGTAGTTGGTCTTCTAAAATTCTTCTCTTGCTTCCTTGTAGTTTTACTTGATGTGATGACTTCATTGCACATTTGTGGACTTGTTGATGTTGGCAGCTGGTTGATCTTGAATATAACTTAGCCACCATGAAGTTTAAGAGAAGGAGGAAGAAAGGAGAGAAGGAAATGAAGAAAATGTAGCTGGTTGGTCTTCATGAACTTTCTCTTGATTTCTTCTAAGTCATTTCTTCTTGGAGATGCTTCTGCAGTCTTGTTTTCAAGCTAAGTCCTTCCTTGATTTCTACTAATTTTTAACTTAGTGGTTTTTGACTAGGAGAGTCAAAAGAGCCAACATGCATCCTCAAATATTTCTAAGGAAGAAGTCATGTAAGAAGTACCAAAAATAATACTAAGGACTTAATATGCATGCTATGCTTATGAAAATGCTCTAAGGAAATGCAAGTAATAAAGATGATCCAAAATAACTAAGGACCAAGGGTCAAACAATAAGTCACAAATAAATTATAAGTAAAAGTTAATCAACATAAGAGGGGCTAAAATTCTCTAAGGAAAAGTGTTGCCAAAACACTTGTCAAAAAAATTTCTAAGGAAGAAATAGTTTTATTTTGAGAGAGACACAATATTTCTAAGTACTTTAGGTGCTAAAGTCTCCAAAATATTACTAAGTTATTTTATAACTCGAAAATAAGAAGAAAATAATTTTTAATACATTTTATTAATTAACATAACACCTAAAAAGCATTTAAACAATATTTAATTACAACAACGTAGAAAAACACTTCTACAAAAATACTAGAATAATCCTACGGCCAGAACTTAATTAAGTAAAATCACAGCCAAGGAATTTAAACAAATATCAAATTTTAATTTAGAAAAATGTTCGAAAACATCAATTAAGCCACTTTTAAAATTAAACAAAATTAATTCGACCAAACCCTAGATTAAACATGCTAGAAAGTTTCTACACATCATAATCTACCCAGATATATTTTTTTATAATTTTTGGATAAGTCAACAAAAATTAATGATCAATTTAATTCGCAGGGACCTATCTGTAACGTGCAGGGCTTAAAAGTAAGGAAAACAGAAAGAATCTTCTGCGCTGGAGTCCTTGGCCACGTGGCGGCTTCTGATTGGCTGCCTCCTGTTGACTTGGACGCTGATTGGACGATGGCGCGGCGGCTCCTGATTCGGCCGTACCTATTAACTGATGGATCTAATCCTATCCGTCCAAAACAGATCTAACGGTCCTGGATCAAAAGCGAGCGGCGCGGCTGGCCGGAGTTACTCCGGTGGGCGATACACGCGGCGGCGCCATGGCCAGTGAGCACGCGCGCGACGGTACAGAGGGGTTAGGGATGCGCGGGTCGTACCACTGGGTGCAGGAGGTCTCGACGAACATGATGGTGTGGTCACGGACAAACTTCGCGTCCTGGTTCGCCGAGATTGCTTGCCGGAGTCGCAGAGGGCGGCTGGAGCTTCGGGTGTGGATGAGTTCGTCGATCTGGTGCACGAAAAAAAATACGAGACAAGGTCAGGGAGTTGCGCCAGGTTTCTAGGACTCGGAGAGGGCCAAAAAGGGGCGGCGCAAACCTGCGGTGTCACCGGAATTTGAGCTCCACGGCGGCGGCAATGTCGGATGGCGGTGGATCAATGCGCGCAGCCTGGAGGCGAATAGCTAGGGTTTTCTGGGGATTTTGAGAGAGGAGGCCGTGGGGTATATATGGAGGCTAAATCCACGAGAAAATCTCGTTTTAAACGGCAAGAAACGATCCGTGATAATCTAGGTTTTTGGGTAGAATTACTTGGGCTGGAGGTTGAAGGTAGTGACGTCATCGCCTGCGTCATCCCGTGGGGCTCACCTGTCAGTTACAGAAGGAGAGAGGAGAGAGGAGAGAGGGCCGATTGGGCTGTTGTTGGGCTGGCTATCTGTCGCCCGCGCGATAGGTAAGACACGGGCTCGGCCCAGTAGCTACGGTTTCTATTTTTTTTTGTTCAAACTTTTCCTTTTTCAAAAAGGAAAAATTTAATAACTTTTAAAATAAAAGTTCAAATGGACTCAAACCAGTTTCTAAAATTTTGTGAAATCCAAGCCTTTCAAATGAAACTTTCAAAACCCCTTTTTCCAAAACTTTTTTTAAACATTTTTTTTTCGAAATGTGTTTAAATGGATTTTGGACATAATAATGTCTTTTAAAACTATAGGGTTTTATAAATTCCTTTTAAACTTATATTTTAAACCAAAGCAAAATATGAGTAATATGATTCAAATCACTCAATAAAATAATTTTGTATAAAACTCAAATAGTTTAAAAAGGGTTTGATAAATCAAAATGGATTCAAAACTCATTTTAGAAACCAAATAATTATTTTGTTTCAAAGGCAAAACTATATAACTTGAAAATAGAGAATAGGTAAGTAATAGAATAATTCTCAATACATCCAAACTATTTACAATCAAACACACTTTTTCAAATGGAAATCATTTTGATTTCCAAACTAGGTTTTTAATAAACAATATGGCACTTGATGTCAAAAATAAAATAGGTTTTAAAACAAAATCAAATGTGGCTTGAATAAAACTTAAATACCACAAGATAAACATTTTGCAAAAATATATTTCAACAAATACAACAATCACAATCAAACATTAAAAGAACAATATATAAAAGTCAAAGAAAATTGGAGCATAATTGCTCTACTAATATATTTTCTTAAATATGTTTTCAAGTGGAAATTTATTTCCCACTTTTGAAATAACCAAATGCAAACAAAGCTATATGATGATGAATGCATGCATGATTTTTCTTTTCAAAGCAAAATACATAATAGTTTTAAAAAGTTTTAAATTTTTCTGATTTTTCAACTTTTTGAGAAACTTGGGATGTTACAGGGAGTGATGAAGGCCGTCTTCTCTTGGTCCTCGAGCGTCATCATGATCTGGTGGTACCCGGAGAAGGCGTCCAAGAAACACAGCAGCTCGCACCCAGCCGTGGAGTCCACGATCATGTCGATCCGCGGCAAGGGGAAAGGGTCCTTGGGACATGCCTTATTCAGGTCTGTGAAGTCGATGCAGAGTCTCCACTTGAAGGTCATGGGCTTCGGTACCACCATGGGGTTGGCCACCCAGCTTGGATGGGGAACCGACCGGATGACACCAGCTTCTATCAACTTGTCCACCTCGGCGATGATGAATTCCAGCTTTTCCTTGCTTTGGTTCCGAAGAACCTGCTTCACGGGGCGAGCCCCCGGATTGACTGCCAGTTTGTGCTCGATCACCTCCCTTGGAACGCCGAGTAAACCTGACGCCTCCCACGTGAAGACGTCAGAGTTTTCCCGAAGGAAGGCGACGAGCGCGCTTTCCTATTTGTCGGTGAGGCGGGCGCCGATGGTGATGGAGCGAACTCCGTCGCTGGTTAGCGCCACCTTCTTGGTCAGCTGCGGATCGCCATGGAATGACGCCTTCTTGGGGGAGTAGATGTGGAGCCCCCAGGGTGCCCTTCGCCCCTGGGGAGAGCCCCATCATCATTCTCCTTTACACCTTGAGGGACATCCTCCATGATTGCCACCGTCTGGTTCAGCTGGTGAACGCAGTAGATAGCATCGTCGATGTCGGCCTTGACTTTGATCACGCCCCACGGCGCCAGAATCTTTAGCATGTTGTAGGCGAAGTGGGAGACGGCCATGAACTTGGCCAGAGCAGGTCTGCCAAGTATGCCGTTGTACGGTAGCGGAGTGTCGGCGATGTCGAAGACGATTTCCTCGGTGCGGAAGTTCTTGGAGTCGCCGAAGGTGACCGGAAGGGTGATCTTCCCGAGTGGTCGACTAACACTTCCGTTCACACATTGAAACACCCCGGTGTCTTGTAGGCGAGATAGGGGAATTTGAAGGATAGCCAGGACCTTCGCTGTCAACAAGTTGAGGCTGGAGCCTCCGTCGACCAGCATCTTGGTGACCTTGTAGTTGTGGATGACGGGCGACATGATCAGCGGCAGGGTCCCAACCCCGGCAGTGTGGTGGGGTGGTCCTCTGGGTCGAAGGTGATGACTTGGCTGGACCAGTCCAGGGGCTTGGACGGAGCAGAAGCAACCGCGTTCAGCTCTCGGACAAGTCTCTTGCAGGCGCCGTTGGAGGGAGGCAGAGAAGACCCTCCGTGGATGCACCCGACAACTCCAGTGACTTCTTGATACTTGCCGTCATTGCCTCCTTGGGGAGCCGGAGCTTCCCCGTTATCGCTGTGGGTGGCCTCCGGAGTGTTGTATCTGCGACCACCTTGACCGCCGCGTCCTCCTCCACGGCCCCCGCGGCCACCGCCTCGGTTCCATCCACGGCCGCCTCCGCCTTGGCGACCCGTGGGACAGTCGCGAGCGATGTGCCCGACAGTGCCGCAGTTGTAGCAACCGTCTTGATTGACACCATCAGCTCGGCGTTGCTCCTGAATGGCGAGGTTCTTGAGCATGTGGCAGTCCTTGAGCAAGTGGTTGCCTTCTGGATGGATGTGGCACCAGGGATCACCTTCACCTTCTTCCTCGGAAGTCGGTGCGGGCTTGGTCTTCTTCAGAAGAGGCTCGGTGACGAAGATCCGCTTGTCGGGTCCAGAGTCCCGCTTCTTGTTCTTGGCTGGAGCGACCTTGTCCTCGGGTTCATCCTCCCCGGGGAACTTGGCTCCTTCTTCAGCTCGAGCGCACCGATCTGCAAGCTCCCAGAGCTTACGACCAGACTCGACGCGATGGATGCTCAGCTTCTCGCGCATCTTGGGGTTGCGGACGTTGGCGTGGAAGGACTGGATCACCAACTCCTCCTTGATGCACGGGATGGTGTTCATCTTCTGGGTGAAGCGCTGGATGAACTTGCGGAGAGTCTCACCCGGCAGCTGCTTGAAGTCGTGTAGATCACTGGGAGCCCCAGGGCGCTCGTACCCGCCTTGGAAAGCCCCTAGAAACTGCTCCTTCAGTGCCCGCCAGGAACGGATGGAGCACTTGGGAAGGTTGAGAATCCAAGTCTGGGTGTCTCCCTTCAGGGCCAATGGGAACCAGTTGGCCATCATGACCTCGTCAGCCCCGGCAACCATCGCAGCAAGAGAGTAGATCTGCAGAAAGTCCCGGGGGTTCGTGGTGCCGTCGTAGCGGAGAACGTCGATCTTGAATTTCTTGGGCCAGTTGAAGTGGCGGAACTTGGGGGCGAGGGCGAGGCAGCCTTCGGCGAGGTCCATGCCCCGA
Source organism: Poa pratensis (assembly GCA_947311845.1). Lineage (NCBI taxonomy): Eukaryota > Viridiplantae > Streptophyta > Magnoliopsida > Poales > Poaceae > Poa > Poa pratensis. Next base: position 12,318,746 of record CAMZMU010000125.1, on the reverse strand, counting down.
TCTTCCCGGCGGTGACGTTCTCGGCGACGCTCGATGCGGGTGCGCATATTCTCGTTCTGACGGCTGTTGAGCTTGTCACGAAGATCTGGGTTGCGCGAGGTAGACGACCCGATGGAGATGGCCTCGCCGTGGTTACAGTTTAGCCGGTCAGCCATCGGTGGTGCGGTGCGAGGAGGCTCCGTCTTGGCTTGACGTTCACCACGACGCTGGCCTCGCGGATCACGTGTCTTGTCTTGTGCTGCTCCGGGATCATCGATGGTGGGAGCTTGAGTGGGTTCGACCCATGGACCACCATCGACGAAGTTGAGAAGCCTCTCGACGCGATTCCTCCATTCTTGGTAGACCTTGGGATGCTGCTGCTTGGAGGGAACTGCATCAGGACCTTGGCAGCGACTAGAGCATCATGGCGAGCTTGCGCGTCCGAAGGCGAGTGCGCGGAGGTCTTGCTCTTGGATGCTCGTGGATCCCCGCTGGGGCGAACGCCGTGGTTCCCTCCTCCAGTGGTGGGCTCCTTGCCGGCGCCGTTGCAGACGCTCTTTTTCCCCGAGCGAGGAGGAGGCATGGTGGTGCCCTTCGGAGCCGCCGCTCCACCAGGGCCGTTGTCCTTGTCGCGTCCGTCCACTTCGTCCGGCGCCACCCTCTCCATGGGAGGCGGGGACGGAGAGATGCTCCGCCGTGCGCCAGCAGCACGACATTCAGCTGAAGCTTGAGTGCGCGAGGGAGAAACCGGCTTGGACGCCACAGGGTCTCCCTTCTTCTTCGGCGGCATGCTTGACGAAGAACTTGCCAATGAACTTGATGAAGATGAAACCAGCGCTTGCGCCCCCTACCTGGCGCGCCAGATGTCGTGTCTCGATGCACGGACACCGGGAGTATAGGATACCCCCTTTTAGGATCGCACGGGGCGCGAAGTAGGTTGGGAATCATCTTCTCGGGCGGAGTCTAGATCAAGCTCTCCTCTCCACGATCAAAGCATGCAACCAAAGGGACACAAGGAGCTACCCAGGTTCAGGCCGCCGGAGGCTAAAAGCCCTACTCCTGCATGTCTGGATTGATGGGTTCTTCATAGTGTGGCTTACAATGGAACCTCCCGGATGGGGTACCCGGATGGGGTACCCGGAAGGGTTTTGGCTGGAGGTAGAAGAAGGACAGATCCTGACCCGGAGGAGATCACCTTCCCCTCTACCTTCGCAGCCCTAGTCTAGTCTTGCTCTGGTTGAACTTGTGCCTTGGTTCTACCTTGTGTTTCTCTTCCTTTCGACCTCCCCCTCCTCCGTGCCTTGGTCCTCCTTTTATAGGCTAAGGGGTTGCCACAGGGTCACGTGAGGGGCATGAGGGACCTTCGGGGTGAAGGACCCTCCTCATCTAGTTTAGGAGGAGACGTGGCCTCTCCTCAGCCTAGCGTCTCCTTTGGGTTAGGTGGGAGCGTCCGCCTTGGGTGGACAGGAGCTGACACCACCACGGGATGTGCTTCCCGCCCGCGCTACCTTCGCCTTGCTTCCCAAGTCTTCCGCGGTGAGGTGGAGAGCTTATCCACAGGGATGTGGGGAAGTACCTGTCGTGTCTCGTTGCACGGACACCGGGAGTACAGGATACCCCATTTTAGGTTCGGCACGGGGTGAGAAGGAGGCTGAGAATTGTCTTCTTTGGCGGAGTCTAGATCAAGCTCTCCTCTCCACGATCAAAGCATGCAACCAAAGGGACACAAGGAGCTACCTAGGTTCAGGCCGCCCGGAGACTAAAAGCCCTACTCCTGCATGTCTGGATTGATGAGTTCTTCATAGTGTGGCTTACAATGGAACCTCCCGGACAGGGTACCCGGAAGGGTTTTGGCTGGAGGTAGAAGAAGGACAGATCCTGACCCGGAGGAGATCACCTTCCTCTCTACCTTCGCAGCCCTAGTCTAGTCTTGCTCTGGTTCTAGCTTGTGTTCGTCCTTGGTTCGACTTTTTTCTCCTCCGTGCCTTGGTCCTCTTTTATAGGCTAAGGGGTTGCCACAGGGTCACGTGAGGGGCATGAGGGACCTTCGGGGTGAAGGACCCTCCTCATCTAGTTTAGGGGAGATGTGGCCTCTCCTCAGCCTAGCGTCTCCTTTGGGTTAGGTGGGAGCGTCCGCCTTGGGGTGGACAGGAGCTGACACCACCACGGGATGTGCTTCCCGCCCGCGCTGCCTTCGCCTTGCTTCCCAAGTCTTCCGCGGTGAGTGGAGTGCTTATCCACAGGAATGTGGGGAAGTACCCGAGAGGGAGCCTGGCCTCCTGCCGGGAACTCGGGCTCTCGGGTCCTTCCTGGCCTTCTTGCTTGTTCGGGGACCCGGAAGGTCCCCAGGACCGGAGCCCTTAGTCGATGTAGGCCATGCGTGTCTTGACGGTGAACCCGCCAGCTTGACTTGAGTCTTGGTCTTGTCCATCTTCATCTTGGGCCCACATGGGGTGGACCCACTTTGGCAGTACTAGGGGAACCCCATGTTCCACTGTTGCGACAGTAGCCCCCGGGCATGGTCCCGGCGGCTCTTGCTCCAGCTGCCGGGGCCATGGCCTAAAGATAGGTCAAAGTGGGTCCCGGGCACCTGGTCTTCTCAGCTCCGTTGGGGACCCGCCGAGGCGAGGTAGAGACGAGCCCCCGGGTCCTGTTGACTGAATCACGGCGAACGTTGCGATTCATACGGACCCCTTGCTTATCCTGGAATCCAACGGGCGAAACGCGCAGAAATCGGCACGCCCCCTCGATCCCCACGTCCGTCGGAGTAATGGGGCCGCGACGTGACGTGTGGGATGCCTTATAAGCCACGACTGGCTTCCACTGTAGCCGTTACCTCTCCAGATTCGCCGAAATCCCCAAATCGCCGCCCAGGAGACTCCTTCTCCCTGACTTCGCCAATCGCCCCCCGCCTTGGCCGCCGCCGTTCCTTGTTCTTGCCCCAGCCCATGCCGCCTAAGCGAGATAGGACGGGAGTGAGGAAGATGTCGCAATCTGCCGCCGAGAAGATGGCGATGGAGGCTTCCCTGGCCGAAGCGCCCCCTCGATGAGGGTGACTCAGGCCCTCTTTTCTCCCAGTGAGTATGCGTCAGAGAAAGCCATCCAACGCGTCCGCCAATCCCTGGCCGCGAGCTTCCGCGGTACTGAGGGAGTGGTGGTGCGCCCTGGGAGCGGTCCTCAACGAGAAGGGGAGGTGATTACTTTCCACGATTTCTGTCGTCGGCCTTCTTCCTCCGTTCTCCGAGTTCTTCGCAGCAATCTTGGAGGCTTACGGATTGCATATGCTGCACTTGCACCCCAATGCCGTGATGATGCTTGCTACTTTTGCCTATGCCTGCGAGGCATTTGCGGGTGTCATGCCCTCGGTGGCCTTGTTCCGCCACTTCTTCGTTCCACGCCTGGGGAAGTCCAAGTGGATCGCTGGCGGTGTCTCTTTCTGCCTCCGGAGAGATGCGGCGCACCAGTACCCGGAAACATTCACCAAGGCCTCGGTTGGAGAATGGAGGCACAACTGGTATTTTGTCGAAGCTGACGGGACCAATCCCCACCTGATGACTCCATATTATCCAGCGGAGCGACTGGCACACTCGAAGGAGAGAAGCTCTCAAGGGGAAGCCTGGTTCCAGTCATCAACAGGCTGGCTGCGCTTCGTGCAAGGGGAGTGACGGGTGCCATGATCCTGGCAGACTTTCTTCACAGGGGGATTGCCCCTTTGCAGTTCCGGAGCCGCCCGCTCTGGGAACTCAATCAGGTGGGCAGCAGCCTTCCACGGTCCAGATTCCACTTGACAGAGACCACCTGGGCTCTGTCCATGGGCTACATATTGCCATGGGTACCCTTCGAGTTCCAGGATGAGACCTTGCCGCTGTTCGAAGATCCGGCCGCCGACGGTATCCGATCTTCGATGCCAGAGTGTAATGAGTACGGGGTGGCGGGTACTACCAAGATCGAGCCCCCGCCGGCACCCAAAACACGCAGTCTTCAAGGAGGTAGGCCAAGGGAGCAAGGCCTTGCCCACGGGGACGTTTCCCCTGAAGAACCTGGGACTTCGGATGACGAAGGCGACGAAGCGACTCCTCCGGGAGTACCTTGCGGGCGCGGAGGCCCCGGCGCTCCTTCCGGGGCGGCGACAAACCCGCCGGGTGACGAACTCCCAGAGCAGCCTGTGCCGCCGAGCTCGCCGTCGTTGCAGGAGTCTGATCAGGTGTCGGAGGCATCCCTCCTCCCCTTGCAGACATGGAGGTAGGGGAGGAGAGCCTGTCCTTGCCGGACCTCTTTGACGACTTGGTGCAGAAGAGATGGAGCTTCTCCGGATCGAAGAGAGCCCGCCGGTAAGTTTTGATGGCAACTGTCTTTGAAGCGGAGTTGCTTCTTCTGCCGCCGTCCTGACTTCTGACTTCATTTCTTGCACAGGAGCCCGACCCCGGAGTGGCCAAGCAAACGACCCCGGAGAGGCGAGACGTCGAAGCGTCGAGCTCCACCGGCACCTCCGATGGAGGCAACTCCGAGCCCCCGAGCCCCCAGTCCGCCCCAAGGACCAGGGGGTGGCTCCGGTCGTCGCAGACGAGGCGGGCTGTCGGCGCGAAAGGCCCTGGGGAGAGGCGCGACGTGGATCCCCAGGCGACCCTCGGACCGCGAGGACTCGCAGCAGGCGGGTACATCCCCAGGGGCCCGCCCTCGGGAACGCTGACCCCTGCCCTGAACCCGGGAGAGTTGAGGAAGGCCCCGGGTTCTCCAAGACATTCTCCAATGTCTCGGAGTTCTTGTCTCTGCCCGTGCCGAACTGGCGCGGCTGGTGCCCCGTCTCCGCAGCGGGGAGCACTCGCAGGCTCGCGAGCTGCGGCTTCCCTCTGGGGAGGAAGCTCTTAGCGCCCGTGAACTGAAGCTGGCGGCGGACGAAGAGCTGCTCTATGCTTGGGAACAGCGAGTGGCCAGCCGCGAGAAAGAGCTGGAGCGACGAGAGGCCGAGCTGGAAGATGAAGAGCGCCACTACCTTGGCACCATTGAGGAGCTCCAGATCAGAATGGAGCGGGACGAGGACCGCTTCGAACAAGGCCTGGAGAACGTGGCTAGCTGGGCTCGCAGCGAGGTCGAAAATGACCTTCGAGCCAAAAGCAGAGCCGCCTCGTCGCTAGGCAAGCAGGTCTCTAAACTCCAGAGCGAGCTCAAGAGCGAGAGGGAAAGGCGGGAACAGGCCTTCTCGGATTTCCGAGAGCCAGGGGCGAAAGAGATAGCTTGTCCGCCCGGGTTGAGGCGATGACGGCCACGATTGAGGCGCAGAAGCAGGCCCTCAAAACAGCTGAGAAGTTTAAGCAAGAGGCCACGGCTGGCCGCGTCGCCATGGAAAGAAGATCCGGGAACTGGGCGATGCAAATGACTTCTGGAAGGACAAAGATGCGCGCATGACTGTCCTTCGCAAGAAAGAAACAAAGGAGCTGGCTGATGGGCGTGCGGCGATGGAAGCGTCCAAATCCCAAGCTCAGATTGCGTGGCACCAACATGAGCAGGTATCCAACCAGCTGACGGGAGTGCAGGCAGAGCTGGCGGAGCGAAGGATGCACTTGAGAAAGAGCGACGGCGATTCGCTCACCACCGCCGTGATGATCACAACGTCTTGCTCCAGATGAACCACGGGTCCTTGGACATCGTGCAGGAGTTCACGAACTTGGGAGTGCCTTCTCCGCCCGTCCTCATGGCCGACCATTCCACTTCCTTCGCCCGCTATCCCGGGTTCTTGAAGTACGTGGCCTCGCTCATCAAAGGTATCAAGGAGCAGGTTAGCAGAGCCACTCGCCTTGCTGGGGAACAGGCAGTGAGGCAGGTGACGACCCGATTTGTCACAGCGCTTCGCCAACGACACCCGCAGCTCTCCTTGCTATCCGAGCTGGAGGCGCCTGAACCCGGGACGCCGCTTCCTCCAGACGTGACCCGCCAGGTGGAGGAGATCTTGAAGCACCTCTCCCGAGAAGATGACCCGTGAACCTGTGAAGTCCTGAAAAGGACAATACCAGGGGCCGTGAACCATGCTTTTGTACTGATATTGCCAACTGGCTTATGAACTCATGCTTTTGAATGTAAATAACTTCTTCCCAAAGTATATAAGTTTTATGTACTCGTGGGGGCTTTACGCTCTCGGGAAGGATCCAAAGGTGTGAGCGCTAACCAGCCGTGGGCACTCAGACTGATCTGAAGTGCGGACACAGGGCGCAACCCCCCAAAGGACCCACCGTTTCCTGACCGCACGGACCTCAGCCCACGACTCCACTGCCCGAGGGAAACTGACAGTGTCATCGCGAAGGCGCTGCCCCAGGAGAACGCCCGCTTTCGCCTTAGCCAAAGCACATAAAACTGATGTACCCGGGAACAAGCCCGTGCAAGCACGTTTATACTTAGCTCGCGTTTTGACTCCTTCTGGCTACCTCGGTAATCGTTCTGTCGCGCTGCCGCCAAGGCGGGTCTTCTATGCCGTGTTTCAGACATAATTCTGCCTTGCCCAGCAATTCTTGGCGGGGACAAGGCTTCCAACCGAGATAGCCTCCAATGCCGACTAAGGGCATGACTGGCTGGCTTGCGCCGGTCCGGAGACCATTTGTGCTACTTGCTCGAGTTACCCGGAGACCACCCAACTGGTGATCCGGCGACTTGCTGGCGTATCAGAGACGCCGGTCCGGAGACCCCACGGTTGTCTTAGTTTCCTGGACCCGGATGTTCCTTGTTTGGTGATCCGGCAATCTGGCTGGCTCATGCCGGTCCGGAGACCCTGAAGCTGCTTTACTCGCGGGATCCTGATGCTAGCCACTTAGCAATCCGGTACTTCTGAGGGGGTCCACTTGGTCCAGGCTGTATTGTGACGATGTGACCCGGGAGATCCCATTCTCCGTGGGCCACGTCTCCGCAGATGAAGGTTTGATCCCAGCTAGCTGCAGCTTGCCCTTGACTGCTTTGTATCTGTGGGGGCGCCGGTAGTAAGCAAGGTTCCGGGAGCTCTTCAGTCTGGGTGGATGCATTGGCAAAGGTCCGAAAGATCTTCCCTTTGAGGAACCCCAGCTGTGGCACTCCTCTTGGCTTTCTTGGACTTCTTGTTGAGAGGGCAATCTCGGCTGATATGTCCTGGTTCTCCGCACGAATAGCAATCACCGTTCTTCTGGCGTATCTGGATGTCGTTGAACTGTCGGCAATCTTCCAGACTGTGCCGGTCAGATCTGTGGTACATGCACCACACTCCAGGCTGGCCATCTTTGCGCAGAGGAATCTGGAGTTCTTGGGGCACGTAGATGAGAGGATCTTCTTGCCGAGGCTCGCTTTTTGTGTCTTGGTCGAGGTTTTCCTCCTCCGGAAGCGGCACTGTGGTCGGCGCGTCGGAACAGAGTTCCTCCTTCGCTCCATGCGTCCATGGGGAAAGAGGGACATCAATGTTCGTGGCACCTTCCTCAGGTCTTCCCTTGCTGACCAGAGAGCTGACATAAGCGGCTGGAGGGACGAAGTGGACTCCGAAGGCGCGATCTTTAGCGGCAGGTGCCGGCGAGGACTCGTCAAGAACGAAACCGAGGCCGGGGTACCGCAGGAACTCAAAGGCTGCCTTTCCCTTTCTCTTCTTTGTCATCTTGGATGTCGGATTCGGTACTCTCTTCACGAGAGCCGAAACTAGCGCCGTTCCGAAGGCGTTGGAACAGATCTTGACACGGACTGAAAGCTTGACGCAGAACTTGACGATGAACTTGACGATGAACTTGAGTTGAGAAGAAGAAGACGAATCCAGCACTTGCGCCCCCTACCTGGCGCGCCAGATGTCGTGTCTCGTTGCACGGACACCGGGAGTATAGGATACCCCCTTTTAGGTTCGGCACGGGGCGCGAAGGAGGCTGAGAATCGTCTTCTTGGGCGGAGTCTAGATCAAGCTCTCCTCTCCACGATCAAAGCATGCAACCAAAGGGACACAAGGAGCTACCCAGGTTCAGGCCGCCCGGAGGCTAAAAGCCCTACTCCTGCATGTCTGGATTGATGAGTTCTTCATAGTGTGGCTTACAATGGAACCTCCCGGACAGGGTACCCGGAAGGGTTTTGGCTGGAGGTAGAAGAAGGACAGATCCTGACCCGGAGGAGATCACCTTCCTCTCTACCTTCGCAGCCCTAGTCTAGTCTTGCTCTGGTTCTAGCTTGTGTTCGTCCTTGGTTCGACTTTCTCCTCCGTGCCTTGGTCCTCCTTTTATAGGCTAAGGGGTTGCCACAGGGTCACGTGAGGGGCATGAGGGACCTTCGGGGTGAAGGACCCTCCTCATCTAGTTTAGGGGGAGACGTGGCCTCTCCTCAGCCTAGCGTCTCCTTGGGTTAGGTGGGAGCGTCCGCCTTGGGGTGGACAGGAGCTGACACCACCACGGGACGTGCTTCCCGCCCGCGCTGCCTTCGCCTTGCTTCCCAAGTCTTCCGCGGTGAGGTGGAGTGCTTATCCACAGGAACGTGGGGAAGTACCCGAGAGGGAGCCTGGCCTCCTGCCGGGAACTCGGGCTCTCGGGTCCTTCCTGCCTTCTTGCTTGTTCGGGGACCCGGAAGGTCCCCAGGACCGGAGCCCTTAGTCGATGTAGGCCATGCGTGTCTTGACGGTGAACCCGCCAGCTTGACTTGAGTCTTGGTCTTGTCCATCTTCATCTTGGGCCCACATGGGGGGACCCACTTTGGCAGTACTAGGGGAACCCCATGTTCCACTGTTGCGACAGTACCCGACAGGGAGCCTGGCCTCCTGCCGGGAACTCGGGCTCTCGGGTCCTTCCTTCCTTCTTGCTTGGTTCGGGGACTCGGCAGGCCCCCAGGACCGGAGCTCTTTGTCGACGTAGGCCTTACGTGTCCTGACGGTGAACCCGCCAGCTTGACTTTAGGCTTGGACTTGTCATCTTCATCTTGGGCCCACATGGGGTGGACCCAATTTGGCAGCACTAGGGGAACCCCATGTTCCACTGCTGCGACACAAGCCTATGCAGAACAAAGAAGGTGAAGGAAAACAACAAATGGAGGCAGAGCAAATGGAGGAAGAGCAAGAAGAAGCAGAGCATGGGCAACCTACTCCTATGCAGTTGTGTACCCTGAAGTTGAAGACAGTCAGTTTGTGATTGCAAAAAGGGTAGGGGCAGTCTCTCAACATGAGGTACCTACTGCAATTCAGAATGAACCTATGCTTAGTGACTGGACCAAGTCAGCAAGCAAATGGAAGCAACATAAGGGTGAGGAGGACTAGCAGGAGCATGAAGAATGTTGTCGTGGGGTTGTCACGGCAGATGTTACCATGGGGTAACTTGAGTTGTTGGGCCAGGCGAAACTAGTGTCTGGGAGTTTGTTTAGCTCCCGAGGACAAAGGATTTACCCAGGTTCGGCCTCTCCATTGGAGATAAAGACCTACTTGCTGCTATGCTATTATTGATCTCGATCTCGATAACCCGCTACGACAACAGAGCCGATCTCGATCTAGGTTACAGGTGCGCTTGGTAGCGATGATCTCTCTGGTTCTCTCCTCGTCAAAACTTGTCTAACTATGACCTAGGAGCCCGCTTATATGGACGGTCGGGTCTCCTGTTCTATACAAGGTAAGCCCGGGTTCTACCCAGACTCGGAGTCCTACTCTAAGTCTTCTGGCCTTCGTGTACTCCAAGTCTTGGATTCCTAGCACGTACCACCTCCGGGTCTTCTAGAATCTTCTCCATCCAAGCCGGGTTACCGACAAGCTGGCTGGCCCACCGACGTAATCCGGCCCATGCTGATGGTCAGCTGTCCTGGCCGGCCTTCTGCCTGGCGGGTCACGCTTCCCTCTTCATGGGCCTACCGGTTATTATTCCCCATCAGTAGCCCCTAGGTTAACTTGGACGCCGGGTTTGGCATGCTTCTCTTTAGCTTCGATCTTTTATTTCTCAGGTGAAGCCGCCATTCTCGATGTTCGAGTTAACCCCCTGAAAAATAAGAACAAACACATAATAACTCAAATGCCGGGTAACTTAGGCCAGCTCTCTTTGGCGTCCATATTGTAACCCGGCTTGGTCATACCGGTTCATACGCCTCCGGATTTCACGCTCAACACTTAGCGAAAACTGCCACCCAACTATAAATCCATCCCCAGTCTATCTCAATCGTGATCTTATCAATTAATATACCGTAATTGTCTCATTCTGTTTGTCGTTGACTTTTGGTCAAAGATCCTTATCTCTTCGCCTTTTTACCGCAACACCCCTAGGGCCTTTTACCACGCCTATAAGTGTACGGTTAGGGTAAAACGCACTGTTACTTTTCTCCATTCTTCTCCTTGGCCCATTCATCTTCTACCTCGCGCAACCGCCGCAATCCCATCTCGAATCAAGCTCCAAATCTCGAATTGTTTTTAGAACTCTCTACTGCAACCCCTCTCACAAGAACAAACCTCTTGGCCCTTATGGAGGTGTTTCCATCCAACGCAGAAGGGAATGCGATTTCCCGGCTCTCATTCTCGCCAGTCACCCTAAGGGGTGGCAAAACTCTTACTTTTACTGCAAGGATACCTCCCCTGCGTCAGACGAAGCCCTCTTCCTGGCTTTTAGAAACTCTGCGTTAGTTTATGACGCAAAGATGAACAGCTATGCCAGCGACGAAAACCGGGTCTTAGTTGAAGCAGTCGCGTCCGGGCCAGAGCACAGCTCGCTCAGGCCTCCGCGGCACAAATCTAGTCAAGTGCTCGATCGGTTGGTTCATTCAGCCCCTCAGCATCAGGACCCGGTTGTTCCACGAGTACACTAAAGAAACAACTGACCATGCGTTACTCTGAGATAACGCTCACTGATGATCAGATTGTGAAGAATGCCAAGAGACTGCTTGGCGAGACCAAGCATGACATCCACTGAGGCTTGCCCCATTCAGTGCCAAGAACAAACCACCCACTGTATGATACTTTTGCTTTCCATCTTGCTAACCCGGCTTTTCTCGCATATACACTTATATGTTCACTTTCTTCGTTTCAGGACCCAGAGTGGTGGAAAGCTGCTATGCCCCTGTGTCTCCTCCTGTCGATGAAGACATAGACGCAAGCGATGAAGAAGAAGAAGAAAGAAGGTGAGCTAGACTCAGCTGGCCGGCTCTTCCTCGACTGATTAACAGTGAAGCCACCGCTAAGGACCAATCAACTGATAACCCGACATTTATTGTTCCAGGACCTCTGACCCGGCTGCTGATGAAATGCCGGTCCTCAAACTGCTGAACCTCCCTCTCTCAAGAGGACTCGAGCTACTGTTGCAAAGGTGCCTTATTCTCGTCTTTCAAATTATGCAATGAACACATCTCAACCCCAAGCACACACACATGCAAAGGAGCTTGAGAAGGAAACTGCTGCCAAGAAGAAACCCGAACCCGGTCTGCTGCAAACCCGGGTTCCCTGAACACAGGTATCCCTCCATGCTCCTTAGCCAGTTGGGCCAAATCCATCCAGAAGACACACCCTTTAGCTGGCAAAATCCGGCCGCTAAATCATATTCTTTGTCAGCTTCATCCTCGGACAGCGTTAGCACTCCCGAGGATTTCCAGATCAACACCGGGTTAGTAATACTTTACATACTTTTACCACCCTCTATATTTTTCTGCCCTTTTTGACTAAATCACTATCTTTTGCAGTGCCAGCCTTTGTAGATGAAGACCCGGACTCTCCTCCAGCGGCGTCTCCTCCTCCAGCAACAACAGAGCCTTCTCCTATGGAGGCACATATTGAAGAGCCGGTGGACAGAGATGAGCCAATGGAGCATGTAACCCCCGTGGCTTCTCCAAAAAGCCCAGTTGCTCCTGTGCCAGAGCCATCCCCAGCTGCTCACTCGCCCGGGTTAGGATCTGGCACCAAAGAAGACGAAGTGCAAGTTACTGGAACCCGGCATGTTCCTGTACAAAGTGCTCCTGAAGCTCTGGCCAAGTGCCAACTCCCGATGCTAAGCCGGCGTCTCCTGCCAAAGGAAAGGACCCGGCTCCTTCATCTGATTTGCCGGCTCTGGACTCCATGTCCGTCCCAGCCCTTTGCGATGAGTACTTCTCTCGCCTTGCTCACACAAGAATCTGGAGACTGAACTGGTTGCCCTGATTCAGAAACGATACCAGGTACACTTTTGCTTCTTGCCTTTACGTTTTCTTGCATAACTATACCCTTAGTAGCCCCCAAGCTCTAAGTTCATCACTTGTTGATGAGCTTGGTGCTTATAATATGAATACTCTGAATAACTTCAATCCTGTAGCCCCCAAGTGCCGGGTTGTCTGTTCACAGCAACCTGGGACTAAAAAACTTCCATCTTTTAAAACTTGTCACCTTCACGCAAAATTTAAACACTGTAGCCCCCAAGTGCCGGTTGCCTGCCTGCAGCAGCCTGGGACTAGAACATAAAATTTCAAAGTTTTGCACGTGTAGCCCCCAAGTGCCGGGTTGCCTGCCTGCAGCAGCCTGGGACTCCACTTTAGTCTATGTTGAACAAAATTTAACACTGTAGCCCCCAAGTTCCGGGTTATCTTTCCTTCAGTAACCTGGGACTACCATACGTCTATATTGCTGCTTATGTACTGTTTAAAAACTTCAAACTTGTAGCCCCCAAGTTCCGGGTTAACTTGCCTGCGGTAACCTGGGACTAACATAAACTCTTGTATTGTAACAGGAAGACCAGCCAAAGCCGAGGAAGAAATTACCCGGCTTAAAGGTGCTGTAAAAACTGAATCTGAAGCCCGGCTCACCCATGCTGAACAGCTGCAAGCTTTGGAGAAAAATGTCACGGAGCTGACCCAGGAGAATTCTGACCTCAAGAAAGAGCTGGAGGAACATGAAGAGCACTGGAAAGAACAACGCGCCAATCTCCAGAAGCAGCTAGATGCAGTCACCAATGAGCTAACCCGGCTTAAGAAATGGTCACCTCCATGGGCCTCCTTAGTGGGTAAGCACTTCTTTGAATTCAAACTGTATTGAACAATAGACCCGGATTTCAATTCTCACTGTTACACTTATCTTACCCAGGCCCTCGCGATGGAAACCTTCGCAAACTGCTGCGAGAAGATCAAGTGCATGTACACGCTGACACGCCAGCTGTACTTTGGCAGCTGCGAGTCATCAAAGCAGCAAGGAACTGGGAGAACCCGCCAAGTGCATACACTGAGGTCCTTGGGCATCTGTCAACAATGCCCCAATGGATCCATCTGTTGAAGAGATCTGCTTGCAGGGCCGGGGTGATGCGAGGTCTTGCTTTGGCAAAGGCCTACCATCCCCAGCTAAACCCGGCTCCTCTGAAGAATGGCTTTCCTCATACAACACTGATGGCACGGATTTGACAAGAAGTGCTACTCCCGGGTTGTGAAGCAAACCCGGCACGTTGCCACTGTCATTGCAAGCAAGATGAAGCTCACCACGCTGCAATATGGATACACCGAAGCCGACGAGGAGATCATGGACGATGAACCACAACGCATCGACCTCCTTCAAAGCTACAAGGATTCCATTGATCCAGCAAAGGTTGCTCCCAGTACCTCCACTGCGCCAAGCTCTTCTACTCCAAGTGTTCCTCCTCCATCACGAGCCGCCGTTGAAGAAGATGATGAAAGCTACTTCCAATCACTTCAACAAGTCACCCGGCGCAAGATCAAGGCCAAGGCAAAAAGGAGACAGAAGCTGACCCGGCGGCTGCCAAGGAAGATGACCCGGCGAAAACCACTGAGGACACCATCCAGCTCGCCACCCCGTGACCCGGCTCCTGAAGCCGAGGCTTGAAAAACTCATGCAGATGCTTTATCTCTGCAAAAAACAACTCATTCGGCCCTTTGGGCAGGTTATTGTAATAACTTAGCACTTTTATCCCTTGCTTGCAGTGGTGTAGTAGTACACCTTTGAAACCTTGCTTGAATCACTTGAAACTTTTGCTTTATGATATCTCTTTGGTTTTGATGACCCTTTTGATTTCTTTAACTGTGAGTTGGCTTTCGCATGGATTCTCTGTCGCAACTTCTCTGACAAAAACAGGGTCAAACCAAGTCCCATTGGGCTCATGGTTGATTGAATTTTCAGGTGAGCAATCAGGCCATAAATTTGCGAGTCACATCAAACTCAACAGCAAGAACCAAGAATAAACTGGTGGCATAAAAGCCGGGTCTTGGGATTGCAGCTACAAACTATTCAAGTGAGAGCCCCCAAGACCCGGATCAATGTTTATAAAGTAAAGGCTTCAACTATGCACATTACCCCATTGATCCATATACTAGTGTGACGCACTCAATGGGCATCTATCATGATAAAAATAACTTTGCAACTATACTACAACTAATATAAAAAAGATGGATAAAAGCTGTAAAACTAAACATGCATACTAAAAAAGAAGATACTAAAGTAACAACTGAAACTTTCTCTACCGGGTCACAGAAAATTATGTGACCCGGGCAATCTCAAAGCCGGGTCTTGGAGGACAAACTATGTCACCTTAATGACAAGCCCCCAAGACCTGGCACATCATCAACTGCACATCTTTTCAACTCAAATTTTTCAGAGAACTGCCGGCTTTCATAACAAAAACTGAAAAGTAAACTGAGAACACAAATTTCTGTTCAACCTTCACTTTATTGATAGAAAAGGTTAGGTCAGCAAGCCGCCTCATTAAAAACCTTCCAGTCCCCTTAGGTACCCTGGTAAGGAAAAGAGCGCGTCTGAAACCTGCTGCCTGTTACATCGTGTGTTACATCTGATATCTCAATCTCATGCTAAGTATAATATGGGCGCAGCTGGGCAATGTTCCATGGCCGCTCGCGCTCCTCTAATGAAGAAGTGGAATGTGTTGTGTCGTTCACATACTCAGATTTCTCTCTAGCATCCACCAAATAATACGAACCATTGTGCAGATTCTTGCTTATGATAAAGGGCCCCTCCCACGGAGGAGATAACTTGTGCATCCCTTCCTTGGATTGCGTCCACCGCAGCACTAAGTCACCCTCCTGGAAAGTGCGAGTTCTAACCCGCGACTGTGATACCGCCTCAAATCTTGCTGATAAATTGCAGATCTTGCCAATGCTTGTTCTCTATTCTCCTCGAGCAAGTCCAAAGAATCTTGCCGGGTTTGCTCATTCTCAGCTTCAACGTAAGCCGCCACTCTAGGCGAGTCATGTATAATGTCACTTGGGAGTACTGCCTCTGCCCCATACACCATGAAGAAGGGCGTCATCTTTGTGGATCTATTTGGCGTTGTATTGATTCCCCAAACCACGGATGGTAACTCCTCAACCCACGCTCCGGCGGCTCTGATGCACGGGACCCGGAGGCGTGGTTTTAAACCTCGCAGTAACTCTTGATTTGCTCTTTCTACTTGCCCATTGGCCTGTGGATGAGCAACTGAGGCCACATCCAAACGTATACCATTGTTTCCGCAAAACTTTGCCATCTCTCCAAGTGACATGTTGGTTCCATTATCTGTGATGATGCTATGAGGATACCCAAACCTGTGTATGATTTTCTTCACAAACTTAACTGCTGTAGCTGCTTCACAGTTTGTAACTGGCATCACCTCAACCCACTTTGTAAACTTATCAATGGCAACTAAGAGGTGGGTTTTCTTGCAAGGGGACATATGAAAGGGACCCACCATATCAAGCCCCCAGACTGCAAAAGGCCAGGTCAAAGGTATTGTTCGCAATTCCTGAGCCGGCACATGAACTTGCCTTGCATATATCTTGACACCCATCACATCTGCTCACCAAGCGTTCTGCATCTGCCTGGGCTGTGAGCCAGAAAAACCCGTGTCTAAATGCTTTCGCCACTAGAGATCTTGTTGATGCATGATGACCACAATCTCCCTCATGGATTTCTTTCAAAATTTGCCGGCCTTCCTTTCCAGATACGCATCGTTGAAATACTCCTGACACGCTCCTTTTGTACAATTCACCATCAATGACCACGTAAGCCTTAGCCCGGCGTTGGATTTGCCGGGACACAACTTCCTGTGGTGGCAACTCCCCTCGCAGAAGATACGCTAAGTAAGGTTCTGTCCACTCTGGAATTTCCCGGGTTGCTGCTACCAACTGTGAATCCGGGTCATCTTGACATGCAAGTTCTTCCTCATCTTGAAGCTTGACTGACGGAGTCCACAATTCATCTAAGAAAACATTAGGTGGAACCGGCTCTCTGCGTGAGCCGAGTCTTGATAAAGCATCTGCAGCATCATTTTTCCTGCGATCAATGTGATCCACCTGATAGCCTGAGAAGAACCCGGCTACCCTATCCACTCTCTTCTGTAAGCCGCCATTGTTGCATCCTTTCTATCCCATGTTCCTGAAACTTGCTGTGCCACAAGGTCTGAATCTCCATAGCACTTGATACGCTTGATATTCATCTCCTTTGCCATGCGCAAACCATGCAGCAAGGCCTCATACTCTGCCACATTATTGGAACAATCAAAGTGAATTTGCAACACATAACTCAACTTGTCACCTTTTGGAGATGTTAACACAACTCCGGCTCCTGAACCTTGCTCTTGCTTAGACCCGTCAAAATGCATAACCCAGGATTTGATACTTGGTGTGGGGTGGTGCACTTAACTGCGTCCAATCATTAAGAAAATCAGCCAACGCTTGAGACTTGATGGCTGTACGAGGCTCATAGTTGATATGTACGGCCCCATCTCTATTGCCCACTTGGCAACTCTTCCTGTAGCTTCTGATTTCTGATAATATCTGCCAATGGAATTGAACTAACCACTGTGATTGGATGTTCCTGAAAATACGGCTTCAACTTTCTACTCGCCATGAAAACACCAAACACTAATTTCTGCCAATGTGGATAGCGCTGCTTTGCCTCTGATAATACCTCACTGACGTAATAGACCGGCCTCTGGACCGGGTTTTCTTTGCCTACCTCCTTACGCTCGACCACCACCACAGCGCTAACAGCCTGAGGCCCGGCGGCGACGTATAATAACATGGGCTCTTTGGGACCCGGCGCCGCAAGTATTGGCGCCTCTGACAGCTGCTTCTTGAGAGCTTCAAATGCCTCATCTGCCTCTTGATTCCACACGAAGTTGTCCGTTTTCTTCAGCAATTTGTACAAAGGGATGGCCTTCTCTCCAAGCCGGGATATAAACCGGCTTAGCGCAGCTACGCACCCCGTCAACTTCTGAACATCTGCTAATTCTCAGGTTTCTTCAAACTTTGAATAGCCTTGATCTTTTCCGGGTTTGCCTCAATTCCTCTCTCTGATACGATGAAACCCAGGAGCTTCCCAGCTGGAACACCAAATACACACTTTGTAGGATTGAGCTTCATCTTGTACTTCGCAAGTTCACAAACGTCTCTCTTAGGTCATTAATGAATGACCCGGCTTTCTCTGTCTTGATCACCACATCATCCACATAAGCATGCACATTGCGTCCAATCTGATCATGAAAACACTTCTGAATACACCTTTGATACGTGCACCTGCGTTTTTCAACCCAAACGTCATGGTCTTGTAACAAAAAGCACCAAACGGGGTTATGAACGCTGTCTTTTCCCAATCCTGTCTATTAAGCTTGATCTGATGATATCCTGAGTACGCATCCAAAAAACACAAGAGCTCGCTGCCCGCAACTGCGTCAATGATTTGATCAATGCGCGGCAGTGCAAACGGGTCCTTGGGACAATGCTTATTCAAACTTGTAAAATCTATGCACATCCTCCACTCGTTATTCTTCTTCAGAACTAGAACCGGGTTAGCCAACCACTCCGGGTGAAAAACTTCCATGATAAAGCCAGCTGCTAGGAGCCGGGCTATCTCCTCTCCTATAGCCTTTCTTCTCTCTGCATTCATTTTCCTCAAACCTTGTTTTACCGGCCTTGCCTTGGGATCAACATGTAAGCGGTGCTCAGCGAGTTCAGTCGGAATGCCAGGCATGTCACTAGGTGTCCATGCAAAAACATCCCGATTCTCACGGATGAACTCGATGAGCGCGCTTTCCTATTTATCAGTAAGATTGGACCCTATGGCGAACTGCTTGGAGGAATCTCCAGGCACAAAATCCACCATCTTTGTATCTTGGGCGGCCTTGAACTTTGCCCTATCATCTTCTGTTGTTGGTTTCTTTAGTGCTGTGTTATCTGCCGGGTCAAGATTAGACCTGTAAGCTTTCAACTCCTCTTTCGCACAAACTTGCTCTGCCAAGGCCGCATCTCCTTCATCGCACTGCGCTGCTATCTCTTTGTTGCCATGAACTGTGATGATCCCCTTAGGACCCGGTATTTTCAACTGTAGGTATACATAACACGGCCTTGCCATGAACTTAGCATAAGCCGGCCTTCCAAATAACGCATGATGGGCTCTGGAACTTCACCACTTCAAACGTGAGCCACTCCGATCTAAAGTTGTCAATGGACTCGCCAAAAGCAACTTCTAACGAAATTTTTCCCTCTGGTGTGGCTGATTTCCCCGGAACTATGCCATGAAAAACTGTCGACGTCTTCTGTAACTGTGATACTTTGAGACCCATACGCAAAAACGTCTCCCAATACAAGATGTTGATACTACTTCCACCATCCATCAGCACTTTCTTTAACTCAAAGCCATCCACTTGGGGAGCCACAACTAAAGCTAGCAGACCCGGGTGCTCAACAACATCCGGGTGATCCGCTCTACTCCACGTGATCGTGTGCTCTGACCACCTCAAATATCTTGGAACTCCTGCAGCAACTGCATTAACCGCCCTTTTAACTACCTTTCGCTCCTCTTGGTCGCACCACTGGTATATATGTGGTACTGGCCAAGTTGCTTTGGCTGCTGTGAAACCCGCCTTGATTTCCTGTATTCTGACCCGGTCCTGCGTTGTTGGTGGGTACAGCATTAGCTCCAGTCAAAAGACCTGCAGCCGGGTTACCACCCGGGCCGGGTCCTCCACCTCTGCCTGCCCTTGCAGTGCCCTTTGTATCTCATTGTTTTTCCATCTGTTCAAGTCCACGCACTGAGCCAACGAGTGATTGGCGGGTCTACCGTTCCTGCTATGGCGAGGACACGGCATCCTAAAAGCCTCTTCAAGCTGGTTGGGCTTGGGCGTGACATTGATAGTTATTTCCACCACTGTAGTTCCCATTATTTCCTTGATACCCTCTATTGTCCTGAAAATTTCCTTCCATCCTTTGCCTCTGAAACCCGGCATTGGTGTTTGCCACCAGCTCTGAACTTCCCTCATTGTGCCCACGCTTGTGTTGATTCTGGTTGTTGTTATTGCTCCGTTGCCATTGTTACTCTTTCCTCCATTATTTGCTGGACCTTTCCCTTTCTCTTCTTCATTATCATCCTGGGTCTTGTCCGTGGCTGCGTGTCTGTTGCAAGCATCCATCAACTCAGCCATGGTGACTGGCTTGACCCGGTGACCCTCCTTCATACGGCCAAGCTTCTGAACCAGGGGAACAAATTTGCACGTCTTTTCCATTGATGAAATCGCATCCTTGGGCTCAATACCAGACGAAGAATGAAGGATCTCCGTGACCCGTCTCATCCAATGCCGCGCTGACTCGCCCTTCCTCTGCACACAACGATCAAGGTCTTCAATAGAAAACAAACGCTTGCAGGTACCTTGAAAGTGCTTGATGAAGATTGCTTTTAGCTCGTCCCAGGAATTGATTGATTTTTCTGGTAAGTTCTTGAACCACAATTTTGCTGCTCCATCACTCATCATCAAATACATGTACTTTGCGCAAACGTTCTCCGTGGCATTGCGAATACACATAGCCATCTCATAACTGCTCAACCAAATGCCGGGTCCACGCTAGGCTCGTAATTGGATATCTTGTTGGGCTCCTTGAACTTCTCAGGGAAAGGCTCCGCTCTAATGGCATCTGAAAGACACTTTGGCCCGGCTAGGTTAGAAGAACTTGCTAAAAAATTATTGTTACCTGGTGAGCCTACAGATACTGCTGCTGCGACGCCGGGTCCTCCTTGCGGCCGCTACGACGGGTCCGCCGGGTTCGCGCTGGCCGCTCTTCTGCTCGCGATCCATTAACTATTTGCTGGGCCACTGATACTGCTGGGCGGGCTGAGGTTGCTGGTTGTTCTGGTTCTGCTGCGGCGCCGCGGCTAACCCGGCTTGCGGCGGGGTTTCGCCGTGGCGGCTCTTGGTACGCTTACTACGATAGTTGTTGAATGAAGTGCACTTTTGTCCTTTGAATACTGAACTTGCTGAACCACAGCGGTACGTAACATGTCAATGGCACGCCGGGCTTCAATCTCTGCTGGCGAGTCTCCAGGGGAATACGGTCGAGCGCTAAAGTTGCGGCGTACACGTTATCCGCTGGTTTGAATAATGACCCGCCGGCGTGTGGAATCTCGGCGCTCGCGGTGGCAGACCCGGATTTCCCCCGGCTCCCCGGCGAGCAAACCCGGTGTCCCAACCAACGCTGCACCGGCTCCTGCAGTCCCTCTGTTTGGTTCTACACTTGTTCTGATAATTGGAGCTGCTTGAGTTACACCAATGGTTTGATCCACTGGAGTCCTAAATAACACTGCTGGTTTATGGTATTCTCACCCGACTCTAACCGGCTTTGGTGCCTTCTCCGGTGAACCCGAGTCATGTCATTGAGGCGATTCTTGCTCTTCAATTTGCTTCTGCTTGGCTGCTATATGCTGCTTTTCTGCCATTGCGTCTCTACGCATTTGTTCCAAAGCCCGACGTGCTGTGTCTAACTCCGTAGCCCGCACTGCTGCGTTCTCTGGGGTAACCGATCTCGTAAGCGCTGTTGGGTCCAGGATACCATTGTTGAACAAAGCAGGAGCACTAGCCGTGTTATCTCTTTCTTCGACCTGAACCCGATTATTGAGGAAACCAAAGCTGTTTCTGTAACGAGCCGTTTCATCACTCTCATCTGTCACCGAAGCCGGTCCCCATCCATCCTCTGATCGCCTGCTCCTAGATCGGTGGTAACTGTTGCTGCTGATCGGGTTTGGGACTGGTGGAACCACGGTTGATGGTGATGCTCATGCGTTTATCGAGGGAGCTGTATAAACAGCCACCCTAATGATTGCACTTGGGAAGGACTCCAGCTCCTCCTCGTCTTCCTCTTCAGCCTCGTATCCATACCGGGTCTCAAACAGGGGCAAGATCGATTCAACATCCTCCTCATGCTCCACTGCGTCACCCGGGATCCATGCTGGCTTTCCCGACCGTTCCTCGTGCGTGACCAATGGTGACCCGGCCTCTGCCGTGCCTACTGACTCCTCCCGTCAGATTGAACGAGCGTGGCGGCTCCTGACACAGATTCACAATCCTCATCACTAGCAGATCTAATTGCATGTACCATACCAACGAAAACATTAATCTTGCCAATTGGAATAATGTCACCTGATTCTAGCAGATCCGATTTTGGCCCCCAGCCAGAATCGTCGACGATGGGTTCTCCGTGCGAGTTGATGGTAACCTCGCCGAAAACGAAGTTCTTGATTCCTTGCATAGCTTCTCCCATGATGATGACACCTTTGGACGCAGGCCCCACGGTGGGCGCCAACTGTCGTGGGGTTGTCACGGCAGATGTTACCATGGGGTAACTTGAGTTGTTGGGCCAGGCGAAACTAGTGTCTGGGAGTTTGTTTAGCTCTGCGAGGACAAAGGATTTACCCAGGTTTGGCCTCTCCATTGGAGATAAAGACCTACTTCTTGCTATGCTATTATTGATCTCGATCTCGATAACCCGGCTACGACAACAGAGCCGGATCTCGATCTAGGTTACAGGGTGCGCTTGGTAGCGATGATCTCTCTGGTTCTCTCCTCGTCAAAACTTGTCTAACTATGACCTAGGAGCCCGCTTATATGGACGAACGGGTCTCCTGGTTCTATACAAGGTAAGCCCGGGTTCTACCCAGACTCGGAGTCCTACTCTAGGTCTTCTGGCCTTCGTGTACTCCAAGTCTTGGATTCCATAGCACGTACCGCCTCTGGGTCTTCTAGAATCTTCTCCATCCAAGCCGGGTTACCGACAAGCTGGCTGGCCCATCGACGTAATCCGGCCATGCTGATGGCCAGCTGTCCTGGCCAGGCCTTCTGCCTGGCGGGTCACGCTTCTCTCTTCATGGACCTACTGGGTTATTATTCCCCATCAAATGTGATTGTTGTAGAGGCAGAGGAAGGAGGATCGGATGATCTAGATGATTCAGATTTTGATCCTAATGCAATAGTAGACAATGATAATGACATTTATGGTGCTGATGATGATCTGTATGCAGACAATGCAGATGAGGATGAGGGTGAGGGTGAGACAATTCAAACAAATTTAGACCAGAAAGGGGAGCAGAAAGAGGAATACAAATGCGAAGAAGATGACATTGATGAAGGTGATGATATGTGGGCTCCAGATTCATATGATGAAGGTGTGAACATGAGGTTTAAAACTTTCAGAGAGGGTGACTTGAACTGTCCTAAATTCCATGTCAGACAGTTGTTTGAGAATGTTGGTATGGTCAGGCAAGCCATTAAAGAGTATTCTTATCAGAACAGAGTTGATTTAAAATTGCCAATAAATGATAAGACTAGAGTGAAAGCTATATGTGATGAAGATTGCACATGGTACTTGTGGGTATCATATGACAGCAGGACTAAGTCATTTATGATGAAGAGGCATGTGCCTGAGCACACATGCAGCAAGACATGGAAGGTGAGGGCTTTGAAAGCTAAATTCCATGGAGAGAAGTACATTGAGAGCTTTAGGTCTGACCAAGCAATGAGTTTGATGAATTTCTCTAGAATAGTTCAGAAAATTGGCACATGACAAGAAGGATAAAATTGGATAAAATTGCAGAGGGCTAGGAGGCAGGCCCATGCAAATTATCCATGGTGATGAGGAAGCCCAATACAAGTTTCTTTGGGATTATGCTAATGAGATAAGGAGAAGTAACCCTAGGTCATCTTTCTATGTTTCACTTGATGGATCAGCAAGATTTAGTAAACTGTACTTGTTAGCAGAAGTTAAGAAGTCATGTGCAGCAAAGAAGGAAGCGGAAATGAAAGCAAAGAGAGAATTAGAGAAGCAACAAGCTAGAGCAGCAAAAGAAGAAGCAAAAAGGGTAGGAGCTGCAACAAGAGAAGAAGCTAAAATGGTAGCAAGATATTAACTTGCAGCAGCTAGAGCAGAGAAGCAACATATAGCTGGACTAGAGATTGCATATAATAGAAGGATGGAGGCTGAATCAATAGAAGAGAAGGAGAGACAAGCTGCTATTGGGGCAAAGACACAAGCAGATGAAGATCCTACTGGTGTCAATCAACCACCACTCTTATGCAGTAGCCTTTGTTGACCCCCACCTTGCTTCGCAACAGTCTATCCTAAATTCTTCCACGAAGATTGTGAAGGATTACATCATCAATGTGACGAAGAAGAGGAAAGATAAGGAGTTAATCATATGGCCTTTTAATAAGGAGTAAGTTATTTCCGCATCTTCGTTTACATATTTGATTAAGTTCACCCAACCGATTACAACTACTTGTAGTTTTCACTGGATTCTTATTGCTATCTCACTACTGGATGGCCATGTCCACTATTTGGATTCTTATCTTAGTAAGAATGAAAATTTTGGGGACATAGTGGAGCTTATTGATAGGTCAGTTGAAACTTACATCTGCATAATGTAAATGATTCTGATCGAGATACACTCTTTGTTTTGTAATGCAAAATATGATATAGTTTGTTTTATTGCATCCATATTTTGTAGTGCATTCGAAGAATTTAGCAAAAGAGAAGGAAATGCAAAAGGGAACTATACAAAGCTTACCCATCACCTTCGACATCCGGTTAGTTTCCACTAGCACTTGTAGATATATGCATGCATGTTATCTGTTTTATGTGTAATATGGTTATTTCTAAGCATTATATATGTCTCAGTGCCACCAGCAGCCTGCTGAGACCAATCTGTGTGGCTACTATCTTTTCGAACATACGGAAATCATGATTAGCAGAGTTATTGACCCTAAGCCAAAATCTGTGGTATGCAAAACATTTTTTCCATTAACTGAGAATATTTCTGATTTTGTCCCGGTTTTGATCATGACTTCTTCTACGCAGCATCCGCAAATCGGCTTAAATGAATTGCCGAAGAGCACACTAGTAAAGATGATCGAGGATATGGCCAGATTTTTTATCGGTGAATGTGTCAGGAAGAAAGGAGAGTTCCATTATGTTAATTAGAAACCTTTTGACTTATTCAGTTGCAATCAATATGTGACTAGCTATTATTGTACAAATATGTTAATTAAAATAGTGTGCATGACCCTATATATATATTCTGTATTCGAGACTTTGTATGCATTCCATACATTATGTTCCCTTCTACTGTAATTCGAATGAAATATGGAAACGAAAAATAAAATAAATCGGAATAATAATAATTCAAAATAAAAAACTAGCAGCGTGCAAGCAAGGGAAACGTTGCCAGTGTAAAGTGGTACTGGCAACGGCGTTTATTAGATACACGTTGCCAATCTGTATACAGCCCCAACGTGCAGACAGAACACGTTGCCAGTAAAAATAGCAGCAGCGTAATACCGGTAACGTGTGACCACACGTTGCTATGTGCAAAAGTCGCACGTTGCCAATTAGCTTTTCTGTACTAGTGCTGCTAGCTAGCTTCATGTATGCAACTAGCTGGTCTGATTAGCTGGCTACGGATTGCTTTGCTAGCTAGCTTCACATATTCAACTAGTCATGGTCAGGCTCGTCGGGTGCCATTGCCCTGTTCTTGTTGACCCTTGATCAACCATGGAGACTTCCTTACTCCTCCCGCTCCTGACCCCTGATCAACACCGTCACATCCGTCAATATGAGCTCCATCTGCTTTGTTCTTGTTGCATATTGCCGAACAGGTTAGGTGCATGTGTGTCCACCGTTTTTTAGCCCAAAACCATGTCCATGTCAGCAAAACCATCCCCCAAAATAGCTTATGCCTCGTTCGGATGTTCGCTTTCAGGCTGGATATTAGATATTTGTGACATTCGGCACCGAATGCCCCGAATATCTCTGTTCGGATGTGCGTGACATTCTGCCGTGACTTTTGGGCTTGATATCGAGCCAGCCCGCGCGAAGGCAAAACGCCTCCCAGCCCAATCTCCAGCTCCTTCCCTCGACATCACTTGATATCCGCGAGCGAGCGACACCGCATACCTCTTCGCCAGCGAGCAGAGACACGCGTCTGGAGCTCCACCCCCGCGCGCTTACCTTAGGACGGCGGCAGCGCAGGTCAACCCCCTCCCTCCACCCTCCCATCCAGCAGCCGGCGGTGCCTTCCCTCCACCCTCCCTCCCCGCCGTCCAAGCAGTCTGTCTCTCCCCACTCGCAAATTCCATCAAGTAATGTGATATATAAATATTTAAATATATTCATCAGATGTTAAAGTAAAAATAAAAATCTCGTACAACCGCAATATCTCACTTTGACCATCCAAACAACATTTGACATTCAACCTCAATATCAAGTCTGTGTTCCGAATACTTAAAATCCAAACAGAAATATTGATATTCAACCTCAATATCAATGTCATGTGATATCTATATTCAACCCAATACAATGTCAAGCCTCCCAATGCAAACATCCGAACGGAGCATTAGAGAGGGGTTCCGGAATCAATTGCATGGTTTTCTATAGTTGAGGGGATTAAGTGTGCTAGTTTGAAGTTGAGGGGTGCTGCGTCCAAAACGTAATACCTGTGGGTTATATGAAATTCTATCCTCTCAGATCGTAGGCTCGACGCCCAGCTCCCTAGCGCCGCCTGCCGGATTCCCAAGTGCCGTCGCCGACCGAATTCCCCAGCGCCGTCGCCCTCTTCCTAGCGCCTCTGGCCGCTCCAGCTCGTCGTCCTTGACGCATCGACGCGCCCCATCGCCATGGCTGTTGGCTAGAGCTCACGCCTCCCATCTCCGGCGAGCTCCCTCCACGACATCCACGCCTTGCTCTCCTCCCTCGGCTGCAAGACCGGCCGACCACAACCTTAATTTCCTGGCTTCCTCATGCTGCGGTCGGCAATCAACCATGTGCAATCAACCAGAGCACACAGGCACATCGTGAGCGTAACTAGAGGCCACATCGTGATTTAGGTGGAACTTTGGTGGGACAAGCAGGAAATCCCGTCAAATCCCACTAATTATTCAGTTTTGTGGGATAATGAGACTTATGCGATAGGATAGGTGGAGACTTGTACGAGGTGGGAGGTGAAAGTCCCAATCCCATCCCACTTGCATCTTTAATATCTTCTCAATTCCCTCCCTTTTTACTTTTCTTACTGGTCATATGCAAAGTGCAAAGTACAAGCATGGCTTTTTTTTGCACAACAACAGGGGCAAAGGCGCCAACTTTTCATTCAGCTCAACAACAATGTACAACATGTAAAACAACATCCTATAAAACAACTGTCTCAAAGGCTAACAAAATAGGACAATTTTCTAATCTGTGGTCTGAATTAGCACAGCTGAAGATAGGTTGTTTTAGGCTACACTTAAGGACCTGATTTCCACAATAGGGAGCCACCCCATTTAAATTTCTTTTGACATGAAAAACTTGAACCAAAGATCATGATGTGGTCTACAAAAAATCTGCAGTTTCAAGTCCCATCCTAACAGAGGATGATAACCTTCCTCGCTGCCACCACTTTGGTAGCACCTAATTATCAGCCAGGAAAGTGGGTTCATGAACCTACTAAGATTGCTGCAAAAGGGCTTCGCCTATGTTGATAGACCGAGAAAGTTCTTCGTGTTGAGGATTGATTCTATTCAAGCAGTTCCTTCCATCTTGTTCATTCCTAATGAAGACTCCTATGTTGTTTTCCTGAATTTCACATGTACCTAGCACCTTCTCCTGCATTTCCAGGATGCATCAAGAAAAATAACACACAAGGGATCACTCATCTAAAGCAATCATGCCTTCTTGAACAATGTTTCGTGGAGCCGCCTGCGTCTGCTTATTGGTGTTAGTGTATTGTAAGGTTTTCACCCAAAATTAACTCTTGATTAGTAGACAAAGTCCTAACATAAATACTATCTGATATGGTTCTCCATTTTTTGTTTTGAACAATAAATCATTCCTGAATTTCCATGTACACCACATGAAGATAACTATATTCGATAAAAAAAGCATGGGGTGATTCATATTTAGTAAGTTCATAATTACTCATGTCAAAGAAGTGAAGTTTTGAATTAGCAAGTCAGTCCAAATAAATCATGGTTCTTACAACCAAACCGCTTTGACAAAATGACATGTGAAAAAGATGCATTTTCATCCCCTTGGCCCCATACATGCAGCAACTATTAGTATTGTGGCTGGAAAATTGCCCTGCCCTCGCTCCTGTTGGCAGACCCTTGCGAAGGAAATGCCAAGCAAAAGTTTGAATTCTGTAAATATTGTCTTTGTTTTTCCATACCTTGTTGAGTAGCTGAATTGTAGCCGAAGAGGGTCGTCTTGGTCTGTCCTCCCCTGCATCATAGATATCCTGATAG
Organism: Poa pratensis; assembly: GCA_947311845.1. NCBI lineage: Eukaryota > Viridiplantae > Streptophyta > Magnoliopsida > Poales > Poaceae > Poa > Poa pratensis. The sequence continues at coordinate 12,291,330 of CAMZMU010000125.1, read as the reverse complement.
TAGGCACCTTTTGCATTGCAATTGCGAGTATCTGTCAGATTCCAACAAAGAAAATCATTGACATCGAAGTCAATAATAGGTGTGGTTTTCATAATATGAGCTGTATCAGGTCTAAAAATTGTTTTAATGAGCTCTTCATTCTATTTTTTCTGGTTAGAACGCCACAAATCCTTCACCGGTGTTGGGTAGACAAAGTTTTGGGGCTAAATGATTATATGGTGGTAAACCGAAGTCCAAGCCTCGCACCCAGGAGTGCTCCAAACGGAGATATTACCTTTCGCTAGTTGGTAGAAGGAGTGGGCTATCAGGATGTGAAGAATTTAAAGCACCGAGGCCCAGAAAGCTGATTTAGGGATATTGGGCTTAGGGCGCGAGGAAGAGTTCAGAAAATATTCCGAACGAAGAAATTTGTGGAGATGGTCAATATGGTTCTGAGCGATGCGCCACGCTGCCATAAGAATGAGGCTTGATTTACCGCTTAAAGGTTCCTAATACAGTTTGGCTAATATTGTATGGAATAACAACTAGGTATCACCACGGAGTGGATTAAAGCCAGCATGCCAGGGTAGCCCACGGGAGACAAAGCCTGCAGTTTTGCTAGACGGCTCAACAGGCTGAAGTGCAAGGCAGAAGACCAGTCGACTAAGTAAAGTCTAAGATGGTGGCCCATGATTTACTGCCTTGGAGTACAAGACACGACCCAAACCAGATTAGTTTAGAACTCTATTTTCTAGTCGGTTATATCTTTCCTTATAAACTGGGTCTGGCGATTATATAAGCCCTACGGAAATGGGAACCTTTAGGGTTACACTCATACCTCATTATAATCTACCGTTAGTGAGATTATAACAACACGTAGGGTTCCGCCACCGCCGTGTAACGTGAAACTAGGTAAACCCTTGCACAGTGGCAGAGCTGGGGGGGGGGGGGGGGGGGGCAGCAGGGGCCAAGGCCCCCCTATGCCAACATGCAGCAAGCAAAATTGTATATTTAAGAGATGATTAGATGGTCTAATTAGGGGTTATTAGCTTGGCTAGCCCCCTTATATGAAATTTAGCTTGGTTGGCCCCGTTGAAGTTCAATCCTGCCTCCGCCCCTGCCCTTGCATAATCACATCCTGTACTACGTCCTGCTTAACCCCATGTTTTACCATCGGCCTATGGCACCCCGGATCATGCCCGCGATGCCGGTACGATGACGGTTGTCGCTTGTGCTATACAAATATTGTGTTATTTTTGTGTAGCTCATAATACAAGTAATTTCGTATTGTGATTTTTCCTGTTTGTTACTACATCTGTTCCATAATGTAAGCCTTCTTATAAACATACCAGATTTAATTCAGATTTTTGTTGAAACTTCTAATTTTTTTTTTTGAAATTTTCAAACAGAGAGCACTCGGGACGGTAGCCACTTCATGGAGCCGGAGTAGTTGCATTTTACTCCGAGCACAAACCCCATCGCAGGCACCAAATCCCGAAAGCCTCCCTTCCTCGTCCACTCCTCCGGAGCTCGGCCATGGCCTGCTCCTTCGCCACCTCCACTGTCGTCTCGTCCACCCCCACCCCCAAGCCCCTCGCCGCACCCGTCGCGCCGCAGTCTCTCTCCGTCTCTCGCCCGCCCCTCGCCGCCTTGAGGCCCATCCGCCTCGCCGCTGCCACCAGATCCGCCCGGACCAGCGCCTTCGTCGCCCGCGCCGGCGGAGTGGTAACCTTCGTAGCCCCACGACCCCTTATTGGATTTGGATTCGCCTCCTTCTCACCGGCTCTGGTATCTGCGCTTTGTAGGACGATTTGCCATTGGTCGGGAACAAGGCGCCGGACTTCGACGCCGAGGCCGTGTTCGACCAGGAGTTCATCAATGTAAGCGTTTGCTTGCATCTTCCTGTATCCGTAGTGCGTTTGCGTTGTATTTCCTGAATTCTGAGCCTCTAACAATTGCTCCTGCGGTTGCTATACCTTTGTGTTTTCAGGTGAAGCTATCTGATTATATCGGCAAAAAGTACGTGATTCTCTTCTTCTACCCCTTGGACTTCACCTTCGTCTGCCCAACAGGTGAGTTCATAATTTCTGTCGGAAAGTTGCTTTGGATGATTACGAGCGATGGTCTGAGGATGCCCTGATAAATGCGTGTGCCTGGTCTTTGCAGAGATTACTGCTTTCAGCGACAGACATGAGGAATTTGAGAAGATAAACACTCAGGTCCTCGGTGTTTCAATCGACAGCGTGGTATGTTATAACTTTCAACATCATGAAAAATTCATGTCATTTCATAGTCGGGGCAGCATTAATATGTTGTCATTCATTTGATTTTTGTGAAAGATGCACTATGCCTCTACTTGCAACATTGAGAAAATGTATATGTTTTTCTTGGTCATATGCCATGTAACAGAGACACTTTCAATACCCAGACAAATTAAATGTACCCATGTCTCTTATTCGTGCACAAATTGTTTCCTTGGTGACGGTGTGTAGGTAGCCCTACTCCCCAACCTAGAGTAGCTAAGTGTGGAAGTAAAATTAGCCCTTGTTCACATGGGCTTTTCTTGTACGTAATGAGCCCCTAGGATACAACTAATCCTGCATGGGCTAGTGAGCTCCAAGTAGCTTACCAGACAGATTCGTATTTCTGGCCTTCCCAGCCCCCACCAAGCAAAGCCGGTGGTTTCTTGGTCACGGCCAGCTTTTTTTCGATAAAGAGATTTTATTACTTAAAAGTTTTAAACATTACACCCAGCCTCTGCATAGATAGGATGCACACAGCCACAAGTTCACCAGTACCCAAGTCTGAAATAAATAAAAGACGAATTATATCATAATGAGAAATTGTAAAGCCGCCTAAGATGGTGGTAGGTCGATCCGGAGACTATGTTGCCATCCATGCCGGGAGAATAACTCCCTCGCCGCAGCCTCCAAACGCAATGTCACCTCCAAAAAAAGTCTCGGTGCTCCACACGCTGCAGGGCCGACCATGCTCGTAGCGTTGTTGTACACCGATAGATAACCTGCATAACAGAAGCATTTTTATCGTTAAAAACCTTGTCATTTCTACATAGCCACAACGACCAAATAACGGCAATCGCTCCCACCCTACTGAAGAGTTTAAACCTAGGATCCACACCGTTTAGCCAATTGCCAAAAATGTTTGCAACGCTATGCGGGGGATATAAGGTAGAACCTATCTGGATGGCTGACCATATAGACCTAGCAAACTCGCACTGGAAGAATAAGTGTGTAATAGTCTCGTCATGTTGACAGAAGAAGCACTTTTTACTTCCGTGCCAATTGCGTTTGGCAAGGTTATCTTTTGTAAGAATTACTCCTCGACGAAGATACCACGCAAACACCTTAGTTTTTAGCGGGATCTTCATCTTCCAAATTTTGTTATTATTCTTAATATCGACTGATACTTCGGGTAGGATTAAACCTCTATACATAGAATCAACCGAGAATTTACCATTCTTCGTAAGATTCCATTGAAATTTATCTGGACCTTCCGACAATTGGATGGATCCAAACGGATAAGCAAGGCATTCCAGAATGCTTGTCTTGCCCAAGTAAACTTCTTCTGAACGATACATTTGGTGGGAAGTACCCATCACCTTAGCGATCGTGTCGCTTTTGTTTCGCACTATATTATACAGAGCCGGATATTGTTCTCGGAGAGTGGATTGGCCTAGCCATTTATCCTCCCAGAAACGAATTTCCGATCCATCCCTAATTGAGAAGATCCTTGTGGGAAAAAGAACTTCTTTGTAGCCATAAGGCCCCCCAGAAGTGTGAATCGCCAGGTTTCTAAAGAACCTGAGATACACTTGAGAGCCCACATACTTCTCCTAAGGAGGGTTTGCCAAACTTCATCTTCAGAAAGAAGCTTGAAGAGCCATTTGCCCAGCAAGGCTCTATTCTTGACCTCAAGGTCATGAACTCCGAGCCCTCCTTGGTCTTTAGGACAGCAAACCACACTCCACTTAGTCAACCGATATTTTTTCTTCTCACTATCCCCTTGCCAAAAGAATCTAGACCGGAAATAATCCAATCGTTTTAAGACTCCTTTGGGTAATTGGAAGAATGAAATCATATACAGTACCATGTTCGTTAGTACAGAGTTTATGAGAACCAATCTTCCCCCAGGGATAAAAATTTGCCTTTCCAGCTATTTAAACGTATTTGAAGTCTCTCCTCCACCTTTTTCCACTCAGCATTTGTGAGTCTCCGATAATGGATCGGAATACCCAAATAGTTGAGAGGAAATTGACCTTGCGCACAGCCGAAAAGTTCAGCATACAAGGTGGCGTTTTCTTGAGCCTCGCCAAAACAAAACAATTCGCTTTTATGGAAATTTATCTTAAGACCCGATAGTTGCTCGAAGGCTGACAAAATCAACTTTAGGGTACGAGCTTTTTCGATGTCATGTTCCATAAAAAGAATTGTATTGTCGGCATATTGAAGAATCGATAAACCACCATCGACTAGATGTGGAATCACTCCTTCAATTTGGCCCTCAGATTTAGCGCGTTCGATCAAGATAGCCAACATATCAGCCACTATATTAAATAGTATTGGCGATAACAGGTCACCTTGTCTAAGGCCTTTTTTGGTTTGAAAGTATTTGCCAGTGTCATCATTGACTTTAATGGCTACACTTCCTCCCGAAACAAAGCTATTTATTAACGCGCGCCACTCAGTAGAAAAACCTTTCATCCTGAGCTGCTGAAGGAAAGACCAATTGACTTTATCATAAGCCTTCTCAAAATCTATTTTAAGAATTACCCCATTCAACTTTTTCCTATTTAGTTCGTGAACTGTTTCATGTAGGATCGTTACCCCATCGAGGATGTTACGTCCTTGCATAAAAGCAGTCTGTGACGGACGAACCACATGATCTGCCACACTGTTCAGTCGAATCGTAGCAACTTTAGTAAATATTTTAAAACTAACGTTAAGAAGGCATATAGGTCTGAATTGTTGAATCCTTTCTGCCTCATTAAACTTAGGTAATAAAATTATCTCACCAAAATTGAGACGAAACAACTCTAATTGTCCATCATGGAGACAGGCGAACAGATCATACTTGATAACATCCCAAAAGTTCTGGTAGAACTCAGCCGGGAAACCATCAGGTCCAGGTGCTTTATTATGTTTCATTTGGAAAACCGTCTTTCTCACTTCATCCTCTGAGTAGAGGTTAGTAAGTAGACTATTTTCCTCATCTGAAACCTAGGGTATATCATCTGTTCTAGACTCATCCAGTGTGAAGTTTCCTTCCTCTGGGGCTTCGAACATGCCTTTATAGTAATTAGTAATATACGACTTTAGTTGTTCATGGCCCTCAATCGTTCCCTCATCCTGGACTAAAGAATGAATACGCTTTTTCCTGTGTCTGTCATTGGCAATACTATGGAAATAGCGAGTATTCAAATCCCCTTCTAGGATAAATTGGGCTTTGGAACGTTGATACCATTTTAACTCCTCACGTAGTAGTTTCACTATCTGTGCATTAGATTGGCTCTTTAGCTCAATCTCTGCGTGGATAACAGTCGAACTTTTGCTAATGCCTCTAGAGCATCAATTATCGAGGATAGTCGTATCTTTTCTTTTTTAAGTAAACCAGTAGTATGACGAGCCCAACCAACTAGGTGTATGCGTAGAGCACGAATCTTGTTGTTCCACCTCTAGATGGGCGTATCACCAGCAACCGGTCTTTCCCAAATTCTTTTGACCATCTCATGGAAACCCTCACGATGCAACCATCCAAGTTCAAACTTGAAACGTGGGTTGCACTGTGGTCTAGGCATGCCTGTGGTCAAAAGAATGGGAGCATGGTCCGACAATCCTCAATACATTCTAGAGCCCGTACCGACACCAATGGGAATCTAGATTCCCAATCAGTATCCATCAGTACACAGTCTAATTTTTCGTATGTGGATTCAGGGAGAGAATTAGCCCAATTGAACTGTCTCCCCACCATTGATATCTCTCTTAAGTTCAAGCTGTCAATGACTGCATTGAACAAAAGAGGCCAACGGTTGTCGAACCGACCCCTACTTTTCTCAAATGGATAACGAAGCAAGTTGAAATCCCCACCAATGATAAAAGGGTGTGGGTTATCTTTTGCCAAGTTTACCATCTCACAGAGAAAAGTCGTCTTAGCCTCCTCCTGGGCCGGCCCATACACGGCAACAAGACTCCAAATGAAATTGTCGGTTTTATTACGGATGTTTGCATTTTTATATGAAAATCACCATCCGAAACATCCAACACTTCCATGGTATCAGTCCTGATGCCTAGTAAAATGCCCCCGGAGCGGCCATGGGGAGGACGTGAGTACCAATCAAAGTCTATACCGCCCGAAAGTCGGTTCAATAGAGTTTGCGACACTCACGCCTTCTTCTCTCAGAAATAGCTAAGAAATCCAAATTATGATCCCGAATGCAACCAGCAAAGTGCAAATGTTTAGCCAACTCACCAAGACCTCAGCTATTTGCGAACATGCCATTCATTAGGAAACTGTGGGGGATTTGGACAACTTTGCCCGTTTTCGAGACAACTTGTTGGAGGTAGATTTTTTATTTCCAACCGGATGCGTTTAACTCATACAATGAGCACAAACCGTCGTCATCCAAACCAATCTCCGACACTTCACCAATTAGATGAGAAAGAAGCTGACCATCTGACGTGGCATTCACTTCTTCTTCATCCACATAGGTGGCTGTCAACACAGTCGAAGCTTTAGGAATAACCGTAAGACGGTCAAATTCCATATGCCTCAAGACTTTAGTTGATACATCTACTTGTTTTTTACTACTACCAAGATTAACTCCTACACTAGAAAGCTTTGAATGAATTGAATTTGAAGAAAAAGAAAGAAAAGACTTTGAATTCATTTCCGTACCGAGGTAGTCCAAGTTGCGCGCAGCTTTGCGACGCATGGCCTTCTTTAGGGAGTCTTCATTCGTCGCAGACGCCCCGTCCGAAGTCACCCCGAACCTCTCACTACAACGGGTCGGAGTGACCCCATCAGCAAAAGCCGACGTAGTGGGAGGAGGTGTACATGGCGTGACAGAGTCCGCCTCCGTGTGCGTAGCCGTCGGAGAAGCAATAGCATGGGTCGGCAAGGTTGAAGTAGTAGCCAACCCAGCCACTGCAGCAGCATCATACGGAGGAGTGCGGGTCGGATGGGTCTGTGTCGGAGTCGAGACCGCACCCGTCCCAGCAGCACCAAAGGCCAATCCTTCCAGGGTGGGCTGAGCTGAAGTAGAACCCACCCCAAGGACCAGCCCAGCAGAGCTACCGGCCTGATGGGCCAGACTGCCGGCTGCAGCCAGCCCAGCGGGGACGCAGGTGGACAGCGCGCCCGAGCTTGGCACCGAAGCGGCCCGGCCCAGCTGCAGCTCGGCCCGCCCCGCCACGCTTGTCTCCTGTGTGGCCATCTTGGACGCCAGCGGTCCAACTGGGCCAGCAGCCGTCGCTCCCGCGCGGCAGGCCGCTGTTTGCCGCTCCTCTGGCCCAGCATGGTCCCCAGCAACGAAACAGAGCCCGGGGATGTATCCTGGTGAGTCGCAACAGCAGCCGCAACATCTAAAGCACCGGTGGAAGAGTCCGCTGCATCGACAACTCATAGCAGACCTGGCGAGACACGGTTAATCCTTGAAACAATCTCAATCCCGCGAGGAGTTTGCGGGTTAGGATTGTACGGTGTAAGTGCCATGGTAGTCTTCTGAGTAGTCGGTTGCGCAGAGACCACCGTCTTTCTATGATTAGTCGCTCCCGAGGATTGGTTCGCATCAACGTCCATACTCGTAGACTGTGACATAGTCATACCAGTAGTTTCCAAAGAACCCTTCATACCCTCCTCAGTTCCCCCAATATCATCATCAACATCATCGCCCTTGCGACGCCAGAAATAGGGGACAAACTCTGTATCAGGAACAAAATCCGCTGCCTCACGACGGAAAATGAATGCATACTCCTTCAACTTCACCACACAAGCCGTGCCAATATAAGGCCCAGTCGGGTCTAGTTGCTTATCAAGAGGCTTTGAGCAAGGCATCCCAACCAGAATACGCACGATGCCTCGGCTCCTAAGAGTGACAAGATCAACATCCAGAGTCGTCCCAATAAGAGAACCAACAACCCAAATACCAAGGAAATGCCTGACCGGATACGGGACCCCCTGAACATGGACCCAAACCTGCTCAAGTATCCTCATAGGGAGAACATCTTTTTTCTTCCAAATTGAGATATTAGCTTCGGCCGTGAAAGATGGGATACCCATCTGCATCCCGTCCATCCGCTGAAGATCCTCGACAGAAGGGAACCCAATCAGGAAGGCATCAGTACCGTGGGGTAAAGCCTCCCATGTCCACGACGAGCTCGAAGGGCACATCCTGGACAACAAGCTCTGAACGGCCGTCGCAGGCACTGAATCACCAACAATCTTTACCAAAGCCGTGGGTGAGCTCGAAGGTACCAAATGAGGCTTGTACACACTATCCAGTAATTGCATGAAAATAGTCTCCTCTGTACCATAACCTGCAGAAAAGGCTGTGGGCTTTGGTAGCCGAAGAGTCGGGCACCTCATGGTTGGGTGCGCTCCGTTATCGCAGACAAGGCAATAATGCTGCACTGGACACCCCTTTGTAGTGTGTGTATCCACTGCACATTTCCAGCACTTCTTGGGCTTCATGGCTTTACCACTGCCCCAGTCTGTGTCCCACTCTGACCACCGGACCCAACAGTCGGCGAAGCACCATCCAAACCAACCTCCTCCGGAGCGGGAGTGGTAACCACTGCGGGCGATGGCACGAACATCTGCTGACCCTACATAGGAGCTGGAGGGGTCGCGAAGAACTGCTGCGGCAAAACAGGAGGCAGCTGCTGTACGTGAGGCATCAACAACTGCTGGTTACTCTGCTGAAACTGAGGCTGGACCGGAGGTTGCTGGATACTTTTCTTCTTCTTCCTCTTGGGCTGCGGCCCCTGACCCGCCATCTGAGCCGTCGGAGGGGCGAGTTGCTGCTGGAACGGCGGGTACATGGGCGGGGGCATCGACGCAAAAGGCGGCATTTGGTACTGCATGTGCTGCGGAGGAGGCATGTACGCCGGAGGCCCTGGTTGCCGAGATGGGTTTTGCAGCGGGCGGAACGGAGCAGGCCCTGCCGGCGGTCTGAATTGCATGGACCCGATGGGAGCGCCCCCTCCGGCCTGCTGCGGCGGCGCCCCACCTTGCGGCACCCCTGCCCCGGTTCCTTGGAGATTGAACGGTGGCTGCTGCTGGATAGGGACCGGAGCTGGAGGGCGAGCAGGGCCCACGTCGGTCACGGCCAGCTAAAATGAAAGTTCCATTAAAGAGCATTTCCATGCGGTAGAACCTCCTAAGGTAATATAAGATTTTCATGAGGCCCTTGAGCTTCCATCCATGCATAAATACCCTTGTTTAAAAGAATATTATTGCTGTAGAAAATCTCAAATTCAGGATCTTCCGCTGCATGGATTTCCTCGTAAACAAAGTCATGGGCATGTAAGTTCATAGCCAGGCCAAATACGCCAATAACACTAATCCATAAACTGGTGATGGGTACAAATAGTATAAAAAAATGTAACCAATGTTTACTGGAAAAAGCAACACCAAAGATTTGGGACCAAAAGCTGTTAGGTGTTAGCAGTAACCGTTGAATGAGTTTCTTCAGCTTGAGTTGGGTTAAAAACGCGGAAGGAATTTGCAACATCAATGTCCTCAGATAGTGTTTTCTATTATCACTCCATGAATAACACATAGTGGAGCCGTTCCTAGTACTCCGGCAACTCCTATCATATGAATTGGGTTCAATGTCCAATCAAGAAATCCTATGAGTGCAGTTTTGGACGTAAGGACTCATAAAGAGAATAAGTTATTCGCTAATATGGCTGGATATCTGCTACTATTTTGAGAAATTTCCATGCCTGGTGCTGGCTATGCACAGTTCTAGAGCATTATTCTGTATTTCTAAATTCTAATACCAAAATCTGGACAGTCAGTTCTGTAGACAATAATGTTTACTGACTAAACATGCTCTGTGCTTCACATACGAAATTATATTGGCTTATTGCTTCTCCAGTGGCAGAGCTTGGAGAAAAAAATAAGGAGGGGCCAAGGCTTATCAAACTTATCAGGAGTCCTAATTATTATTAAATTGCTCAAAGCAACACTACTAATTAGATGAATTCCACACATGTTGGTGGGGGGTGCCGGGGAGGGCAGAGAGGGGAGAGGCCCACCTTGGCCCCTACGATGCTCCACCAATATTACGATTAACCATAAAATTGAACGAATTGGATTTTAATAGTGGTTTCTGGCCTGCCAATTTACTTTTTTTGATCTCTTATGGTGAAATAAATAGCCAATAGGTATTGTTGAATCAATGCTGTTCTAAATAATAGCTTTAATATAAGTTTTAAATTTCTAGTTAATACAGTTTCTGTATTGAAACGATTATGCTGCTATAGTTTCGTCAGAGTGGACCTTTTTATGGTGTTTCATCTCTGTCCTTAAGTCGAAAACCTGAGTACCTGATTCAAACCATTATTTGGATGCAGTTTTCTCATCTTGCATGGGTGCAAACAGACAGAAAGTCTGGTGGGCTCGGTGATTTGAAATACCCACTGGTTTCTGATGTTACTAAATCAATTTCGAAGTCCTTTGGTGTACTTATACCTGATCAGGTATCCCGGTGATTTGAAATACCCACTGGTTTCTGATGTTACTAAATCAATTTCGAAGTCCTTTGGTGTACTTATACCTGATCAGGTATCCCATTTGACCAATTGTTGCTATTACTCTCCCATACCGAGTGGTCTTGCTTCTTCTTTTCTCCATTTCTGTTTTGTGTCGCTATGTAAATCCGCATTTACTGTCAATAGGGAATTGCGTTGCGAGGACTTTTCATCATTGACAAGGAGGGAGTAATCCAACACTCTACCATTAACAACCTCGCGATTGGTCGCAGTGTGGATGAGACCATGAGGACACTTCAGGTATTCTACATTTTACGCTTGCTGAACTTCAGGGATAGTCCTTTGCTTCAGCCTTCTAGGAAACAAAGGACAAGCTCTGCTAGTTTAGTCATAAACCAGCATGGGAAGAACATATACTCAAAGTAGTTATTGCTTGCGAAACACAGTTTAACTACATCATTTCGATGTGTACTGTGTATTTATTCGAACCAGGATACACCTTTTTTCCATTATTTTCATAATGGAAACAATTTATTTAAGAATGAAAATGCACTTTATACTCTATCTGCACTTATGTGCTCTACAATGTTAATTTGTAGTCATATGTAGTACACTTGTGTTGATACATTTTAATTTAGTCATGTGCTGTAAAATAATGCCATAACATTTTACTTGAAAATAGTACGATTATCGTGCTGTTTTGAAGCTCCATTTCCGGCATCAAGAATACACACACTGTTGTTACAAGTGCATATACCTTAAGAACTGCAAGGTGCATTATAGTCGATATGAGCTAATTTAATGGCACGGAAAAGGCCCAGCTTATTTTAGGCTTCTTAATCTGATCCTGCCAAGATGCCATCCAGGACATGTCTCGACACACCCAATTGGTCTTTTGCTTGAATCAGGCCTAGCCAAGCCAGTCTGGCCGTTTGTAGTTTTCGTCCTTTGTGTCGCAGTGTAAACCTAAGCTTACCGCTCCTTTTTGCGATGTTACAGGCTTTGCAGTACGTCCAAGAAAACCCGGACGAGGTCTGCCCGGCTGGATGGAAGCCTGGGGAGAAGTCCATGAAGCCCGACCCCAAGGGGAGCAAAGAGTACTTCGCGGCCATCTAGACACTAGAAAATGCGCCTTGCGGCCTATCTTGCTTCTTGATGTTGCCTGCCTGATGTGGAGTTTTGCTTCTGCGAGAGCCTTTTTCTGCTTTTGCATCTCGTTGACATCTCTTTACTGTGAGAAGCAGTGTGTAGTAAGCACATGTGCATTATTTTGCAACATTTCCCCAACAAATAAGCTTCTGCTTCTGGAACCTCAATTTTTTTTTGAAACTTCCATTAGATAGAGTAATTACGGACCGGTGACTTCATTTTGGTTTCCGAGCTGAGCGAGCTCTTTGTTTTTGAAATCGTAGGCCCTATAATATTTTAAGTTACGCATAAAATGCATCATGGGTCCTATCAGAGTTGGGCATAAATTTTTGAAACTGCAGATCTAGGTACTAAAACAATTAAGTTGTTTATCGTGGCTCCTAAGCAGCCTAGATCAGCTTTCGACCTGCCCATGTCGTTAGACCGTTGCCACGTTGACGTGATATTTTAGAAGAAAAAAAAATGACGATGCATCACAAGACCGTGTACTGGCCGAGTGAGTCTACAGGGAACCCGTCCCAGCGCTACTAAATTCACGGTGGGCATAAAACCCGCTACCCAAAGCCCGAACCCAAAAAACCCGCACCCGAACCCAAACTACCTGAACCCGACCTACCCGAACGCTGCAACGGGTAGCAGATTTGAAAACCCGAATTTAGTTCGGGGAATTCGGGTACGAAGGCACGGAACCTGAATTGCCCGAATAACCCGAGATATATACGATAGCCCAACAGAAATACACGAGAACCTTGAAGCCCAGCCCAAAACTTGACCCCAAACCTAGTATATATACCATCCCCGTCCTCTCTAGACCTAATTCCCCTGTCCGTCCCCTTCTGCTTCCACTTCTAGGGCTGGCAGCCGCCAGCGGCCAGCACCCAGCGCCACACCACAGTCACCCAGCTCACCCACCGCCGCGCCGCCGATCCGCCGCCGTGCAGCCCACAGCCCACTGCCCGTTGCCCCGTCCGGCTTCCGCTCTGCTGCTTGCTGCCCCGACGGCCGACGCAACACGACGACGACCAGGGGCCAAGGCGTTCTCCTCCAAGTTCACCGGAGCTCTTGGTCGCCTGCCCGGAGCTGCTCCTGCAGTCGTCAACCAGAGCTGCTCCTGCCTTCCTCCGTTCCTTGACCTGCTCCTATTGAACTGATCTGTATTGGTGCTATTCGCCTATTCCGGTCATTTTTGTGTGGTCCTTGCTCCTCGGTCCTCTTAACTGAACCACACCCACACTCACACCCGCTTCTGGGTATAGATATTGTACCATACCCGCACCCGCGTGGATATTAAAAATCCACGGGGTAAACCCACCAAACAAGTCATTCATTCACAATATCTAAAGATTACATTCTTGCCCCAGCCAGGGCGCTCCTCAGAGTTTAGGCATTCTCCACCGTCCTATAGAAACTTGATGCGATCTCAGCCGTCCATTTCCTAGCAATACCCAGTTGGCCGGTCAATTTCTACACGCCTGGAGCTACCCCGTGTCACTGTCGGTGGCCCCTGTTTTTTTCGGAACCCGCGTGTCAGCGTGTGGGGTGGCGTGGGCTGCGGAACGGGGCGTCGCGGCGCGGTGGCAGGGGTCGTGAATCTGTCCAAATCCAGGGGCAAAATCGTCTTTTTGCGTCCATTCCATGTCGACGGGACGGCGGCCGTACGCGCGTGGCAGAGCGGGAGGCGACGCCGGGTACGGGAGCTATAGAAGGTACCCGCCTCCTCCCCTGCCCTCTCCGCCCGGCGCCCAGAGGCCATATGCTTCTCTCCTCCTCGCATTTGAAACCTAGACACTAATTTCTCGATCTAGGGTTTTCAACAGCGGTCCTGCCGTCCACGATGTGATGCCGCCGCCAGCGGTCCTTACCGTCCCCGATGGTTGCCGCCGCGAGGACGAAGACGAGGAGTACGTGTGCTGCCTCGACTTCCGGTGATCTACAGGTTCTCGTTTCTTTCTCTCTTCCCTCTCTCTTTCCTCTCTCTATCTCCCCGAGATTCTTTGGTACGTAGCTTCAATCCCTTCTCCTCCACCACCCCATCTCCTGATATCTCCATGGCTCGAGCAGGGAGAGGCGAAGGGCAGCAGGGCGCCATGGCTGGAGCAGGTGGAGCTCGACATGGGGAGCAGGCGGGGAAGATGAGGAACGACGGCGCCATGGCTGGAGCGACGACGATGAGCCGAAGGGCCCACGTATTTGAAGAACTGGTCGGGGAGGATCACCTCGCAGTTTGCACCATCCACATGTATAACCGTTGACCTTGCATTTTCCTTGAATCTCTTCCTAATTCTACGGCTGATCCATTTTTCTCTCTACTGTGAGGTTGTAGGTGTGAGCATAAACTATTTGTGTAAATGCCTCAGGGCAAATGCTGCTCGTGGAAGAATGGCCACAGCTCAACTTGGATCTGTAAGTTGTGTGTTCTCTCAGATGTATACTGCTCTTTATGCTTCAGCCAGTTTCCATGTTATTATCTCATTTGGTTTGGATTTGTAGGTTGAAGGTGATGGCCGTGATCAATTTTTCTTGCTTTATATTGATTTGCTCTTTGAGGGCTTCAAGTATTTAGTCTGCTAACTATTTTCTTTGGCTGAATGCAACGAGGTTAGTACTATGGACTGCTAATTATTTTTCAGCATGTAAACAGAATATTTTTCCCTCTAATTGTTTCTGTTTTCATGTTGATAGGTATTGCAGCAAAGTTCATATCTTGTGCCCAATGTTGATGGGATTGGATCTAGGAGATGAAGAGGCCAGTAAGTAGTGAACCATATGTCTAATCTGCGATTTATCGAGGTGATCTAGCTACTCATATGTTCAATAAATTACTACTTTTGCAGAAACACAAAATTGTTGTTCTCAACGTTTTATTTATTATAAGAAATGGTACGTGCTCTTAATATAAGAAATCATCTTATATGTAGCCATGGATGCCGGCATAACTTCTATTTATTTCCAGTAAATATGAATTCTATTCTAATATGTTGGGGTCATTAAGCTGATCACCCATAATTTGATTCATATAAATGAGCACAGAGTTATGTTACTGATTTACTTTGGCAGTGTAATGTCATATATTTTTAATCTGTCACCCAGTTGTAATGATATGACTTATATATCCTTAAATACAAGGAAAGTAGTCACTTTTCTGTGTTTCTTATCCTCATTCAAGGAATTACATATTGCAGTTTACTGGCAATTCCCAGTGGCATGCCCTTTTCTTTGCCTGGATGAAATAAGATAGGTTGTTACAGTTCTTCGATTATCTTGGTTTAGTTTTTTTACTGCACGGGAAAAACAAAGTTAATATTGCTTGCTCAAGTTCGTGTTTATCGTTACCAGGCCAAAAGAGATAGGAAACATATTGCCTTTTAGCTTGGTTCTCGGTTATTCTTTGTTTTAGCCAATCAATTTTTTGTGGTTTCAACTATTAGATAGTGTGTAAAAATTAAGAATGTGCTGATGTTTGTTTGTCTATTGTACAAGCATACTCTCGGTTAACTCAGCGATTATATAAAGCCTTATTTTCTCAAAGCTTGTGGTGTATATACCAGAGAATGCCAGGTTTAAATATGATCTATTTGCGAACCACATAGAGGTTTGCCGATCAGCCCTGTTACAGATTTTGACTCATGTCTCCTCTTGCTCATTGCCATTTTCGCTTTTGTAATGTGTAATTTGGTGTTCATTTAGTTCTTATGCATTGCTTTCCCTTACATGGTGCTCACCTGCTGGTTGACCGTGGCGTGCCGCTGCCAGTGGCATGGAGGAGGCAGAGAGAGATGCAGTGGGTAAGAAGAGATGGTGACGGGTGAATATGATAACTTAGATGACTTGCTGCTGGAGAATGCACCCCAGGTCCTCCTCCAAGCTAGCTACTGCCTCCCCAAGCAACGCACGCCTACAGAATCAGGTGTGCACCCCATTCTGCCATTTTTTCTTCGCATCTTGCAGCAGCAAAGTGACTGTCCCAGACAAGATGTGCTTTCACAGTTTGGTCAGTTTGAATCATGCTTTGCTTATGGTCTTTTCTTTTAGCATGCTTTCTTAATCAGAACAGAGATCAAGTAACAACTAGGCAGTTGCAAGTTTTTTTAGCAATGTGGCTGATAGATCCCATTCATAAATAACGATGAAGATGTCTCATTCTAATCCTCCAGCAGACCAGATCCCCAAAAAATGATGCTCGCTCAGTTTATTTACTTCTATCATTTAACAAGCGGTGTTTCTTTCATATGAAACCCAAAATATTTAGTAGTAGCATGGTGAGAAAGAAATTGTTGTGTGTGCATCCATACAATAACACTAAACAAGTTTAGTCCATATTTTTGTATGCTGGATAATATGGTTTGGGTAACTGAGTGAGCTGCATCCCAAACCAGTACATTGTACATTATGGGAGTAAAATCTATAGCATCAACCTTGAATAGGGTTGCATTTTCCATTGTAGTCTTTACATTTGTGCTGTGTTCTGAAGCTTTTTTCTTCATTGTACTGTCACGACTTTAATTATAAGAGTGACTTCTTACTGACCTCATATGGCTTATGCAATTAGATTGCCTTATCTTCTCAGTCCCTTGCTGCCTATAAGAGGTTAAAGTCAAGGTTTAGCTATGGGTCTCTTCGTTCATACGGCTCTCTAGGTTCTACTCGTGCATTCTAATTAGTACTAAGTTATGCCTTTGTATTCGTTTTCCGAAGACTCTAGGGAAGACATGCAGTTAGACAGTACTGTACAGTTTTCATGCCTCCAGATTTCAATGCATATGAGAATTAGACCATCCCCTCTGTTATATTTATACTTCCATTCTTCAGAATATATATTGTATCTGTGTGTTACCAAATACGAGGACATTGTTGCGGTAAAATAGAGAGATATGTACTTGCATTTTTCATATTGATGACTGACTTGAAACACTGGTTCATGCCAGCATATTAACACCTCAAACAGTTGAGGATCGAGGCGTAGTTGGTTCAGGCTCCCTTGCGGCGTTACCACTGGCAAGAGGTTTCTCCTGGAAGAGCCACCACATGACATTATTGATGTTTTAAATTCTCTTGCCTTTACTGTCCCTCTATAATTGTATTGCTTTTTTACTCTATGCATGCTATTACTCTACCGTATACAGAGTATGTATCAACTAATTATGATTTTTCCTTGCAGTTGCATGCATATATTCTTTAGCATGTAAATATTGTACAGTTGTGCCGCGTTCGAAGTTATTTTCGCTCCACCGACATCCACTATTGGCATTGCCCAGATGTACCTTCATTAGTGTCACTGAGATCGATGTCTTACCATGTTATTGGTTACAATAATCGTTACTTCTATTTGATGCTCTATGCAATTTATTAATGATGTAGGGTTGAAAGACACGGAGGCCAGTGGTTACTATTGCCACTATATTGGCCCTTAATTACAGCAGAGTCACAATTTAGGTGATTTTATTTTTCACAATTTAGTTCAGTTTTGCCACTATGATACGGACTCAATTACAGCAGATTGTCTTCAGATATTAATCTATGTAATTGAGGTAATTCTATTTCTAAAATTTAGCCAGGCATCAATCATAACAAGATTAGTAGTCAATTGGGCAATTCGTAATTTTGCAATTCATGTATTTAAGGAGATCAAGATATTTCTGATCATGGATTCATGCTATTTTTGTGTAGCTGCACAATTGCATTCATGATTTACTGAACAAATATCTTAGTAGTTCATGATCTGAATCTAGAAAAAAGTTATGAATATGTTGGACTACAAAGCTATAAAAGACACATGGTTCTCGATGATGCCAATTATGTTGGACTGAAAAAATGGCAGGCAAAACTATAGGAAAGACAATTCTGGGCAGTGGTGTGAGTGATATTGTAGCAATTGTAGACACTGATCCCTGTCAAGGTTCATCTGAAATAGTGGATGCACCAAATAATTACCATTTTTCATTGTTGGGCCTTTTTACTCTAATTATTGTTTGTGCTGACCTTCATTAAAATCCCCTCAATTCTGTACTAGAAAGCATGATCCCAGTGTAATGTACTTTTCTACTTTGTGCAAGCAATTTAGACTGATGGGTTCAAGTGCTATCTACTTCTTACTTACGTCTGTTCACCTTTTGTTTTCATCTTGACTGTATTCTAAAACATGTCGTGCTACTGCTGACCAACTTAGCATTTTGCAAAAGTATTAATTTATGAGATTTAAGATCTTTCAATATTCTGTTAGTGCAAAAGTATATTTTTTAATTGTGCATATCTTTGAATCCTAAAACACATGAGCATATTTCTTTTGCTATTATAATAAATAACTCAGTTGTTGTTTCTACAGGGAGCTAGAGTTCCTGCCATTAGGGTGCTCCAAAGGGTCAGTTGTCTTACCGATCGATACATTGCCCAAAACAGAGTGCATAATTAGGCTAAATAAGTACTCACGTAGGTAACTTTCCTTTATTTTAATATTTATTTCTTATTATCTTTCGTAGCTGTGTATGAACTAATTGGATATACCTTTGTTGTATATTTTATCTGTAGGCTCAAAGGTGCCGTCATTCTTCCAGCGGTTGGTTTGTTATTCACGAAGGTTATTGTGGGTCAGCAGGTGGTCATCCAATTTTTTTCTGTGTGTCTTTTCATGCTCTATCGTTTCCATTGTAAGTGCCTGTCTAACGATGTCCTTTACCGGCAGATAACTCTCTTCGGTGTTGCTTGCTGATGTGCGCTGGGTTGAAGCGATGTGTCAGGTATCCTACCGCGTCCTGTTTTCATGCATTGCAGATTAAGAATGTACTGGAAGAAGCCTTTGTGACGCAAAGCATGATGTAGTTAACTTTTACGAAATGCACATTCTGCATCCAACATAATTAGCTTCTGATGGAATTCATCTACCTCATCTAAAAGGTAATGATTTAAATGTCAAATGTGTAATGCTTGCTTTTTGTTTCTGTATGTGCTTTCCTTGCATAGTCGTGAGTTTCAGATTTGAAGAACATTAAAGTTGTTGTTATTACTTCCCTTTATTATTCTTTTGGCTATCCTGCATTTCTAATATCTACTTTCCGTAGTATATTGAATATAATTTAAATCTGTACATAAAAATAGCTATACACGCATACAAGGTCTAATTACATATGTAACCCAAGAAATGGACATCTGGTTTTAATTGAACAAATGAGAATCTATTTTCAGTTGTTCTCTTGCTTGGTGTCTTCGAATGAGATGTGATGAGTTTTTTGGCAATGAAATGTGATGAGTTTTTTGCTCCTGTGATAGTATTTTCTCAGTTTACATTCTTTATTTTGGATTCATTACCCAAGTTAACTCTGATGTACAAAAAAAAAGAAGCAAAGGATTACCCCTACATTTACATATCTTTCTTTGGCGAGGATTTTGCTTTGGTCATCTGAACAATTAGTTGACTTGTGCTTATTATCTCAATCTAGAAATATATTGATACATTCTGGTATTTCAAGTATTTTTTAAATGATTACACAATATTTCGATGTGATGTTGAGCAAGGCACATTTACTTGAGTTTGTTTCCTCCTAACTGAGTTATTTCCTCAACTGAACCATTTACTTGAGTGTGTTCTCCATTTATGGAGTGCATTCCTGTTTTCCCAATCATGCATGATTTTTCGGCCATCCTGGAAAGGATACTAGGTGTTTCAAGTATTGCATTCATCCTTTGACTTTGGATCGTACTAAGTTTTAGCTAACATTGTTGTAAGTTCACTCATGCTGCATCATGTTTGTTAAATATCAAAGCCTCATCCTTTGACTTTGGATCGTACTAAGTTTTAGCTAACATTGTTGCAAGTTCACTCATGCATAGTACTTTCGATAAATAAGAGTGTCGAACCCAACGAGGAGCAGAAGGTGTTGACAAGCGGTTTCGATCAAGGATTCACTGTAAATGCTCACAGACAAGTTTTTAGGAGTTTTTGATATTACAGATAAATAAAATACAAGTAAATAAAATGCAGTAATAATAATTGCAGCGAGTGGCCCAATCCTTTCTACAGCAAAGGACAAGCCGGTAGGTTTACTTATAATGAAAACGTTCTTGAGGACACACGGGAATTTAGTCAAGTGCTTTCGCTTCATATAGCTGATTAATCTTCATTGTTTTGATAAGTGTTGTGTGGGTGAACCTATGCTAATGCACCGCCCTTCCTAGGACTAATACATACTTGTGATTATACCCCTCATAAGCATCCGCAAATATAAGAGAGTAATTAAGATAAATCTAACCACAGCCTTAAACTCTGAGATCCTGCTATCCCTCATGCATCGATATACCAACGGGGGTCAACCCCACAATTGGCAAACGAATACACAATGCATTCCCCTAGGCCCATAAAGGTGAAGTATCATGTAGTCGACGTTCACATGACACCACTAGAAGAATAACACCACAACTTAAATATCAAACCATTAAATATTACTCAACATAGTTCACTACTAACATCTAGACTTCTCCCATGTCCTCAAGAACTAAACGAACTACTCACAAGACATCATATAGATCATGATCAGAGGTGATATAATGATGAATAACAATCTGGACATAAACCTTAATTCAACGGTTTCACTTAATAGCATCAACCACAAGGAGTAATCAACACCGGGAAAGTTTCCCCTATGAACTAGACAAGATTCAACCCTAGATGTTACAGCGGAACGGAGTGGAGCGGTGGAGATGATGGTGTCGGCGGTGGAGATGATGATGATGATCCCAATGAAGTCCAGCTCGATGACGGTGACGATGGCGATGATTTCCCCCCTCCGGGAAGGAATTTCCCCGGCAGTTTTCTCCCTGCCGGAGAGCTTTTTCTCTCTGGTGTTTTCCGCCTCGTGGAGGCGGCGGAATATTTCCTCGATGATCCCCCGAGCTTAGGGTTTCCAGGGGATGAAGTACGCGAAGGGGCACCGGCAGAGGTGGGCCAGGGCCTCCTCACCACATGGCGGCGCGCCAGCCAAGGGGGCGCGCCACCACATGGTGAGAGCCCATGGTGGCCCACCTTGGCCCCCCCTTTTGGCTGCCTCCGGCATCTGTGAAAATAGGGACTTCTGGATATTTTCCTCAATTGTTGATCTTCAGAAATATGGTGTCTTGACGGTGCTTTTTCCAGCAGAATCCTGACTCCGGTGATTTATTCTCCAATAATCATGAAACATGCAAAATAGGTAAAATAACATAAGTATCATCTCTAAATATGAAATATATCGATGAATAGCAGTAAATTATGATATAAAATAGTGATGCAAAATGGACGTATCAACTCCCCCCAAGCTTAGACCTCGCTTGTCCCCAAGCGAAAGCTGAACTCAGTAAACAAGACCACATGTTTATGGAGTGAAGTGTCGATAAATAAAATACGGACAAGAAGCATCACATTTATAATCACACAAGTCATCTTAGACAACAACTTCCTATCATATAACTTAACTTGAAACAAGTAAAGGAAGTCACAAATAAAGGTGCATAGAGAAAATCATAATTGGTGATGGCAAACTTTGTTCTTGGTCAGAGAACAATTAACAGATTGTACTTATCTTTCGATCAGAGTCTTTATATTAGAGCTTATATTGCAGAACTTACATGCTCAACTATAACAGTCTCCTTACAGTCATTGATAACTTTCAAAGTTTATTCATTCAGATAAAAGCATTGTGCTAAACAAGGAAGGATAAAAGACATGATTGTAAATATCAACATATAGATGATTGAATCACAACAACTCAAATGCTTGCTTGAGATAGGAGGGAATAGGTTTACTGACTCAACATTAAAGTAAAAGATAGGCCCTTCGCAGAGGGAAGCAGGGATTAAATCATGTGCTAGAGCTTTTCAAGTTTTGAAATCATATAGAGAGTATAAAAATATAGGTTTGAGCTATGTATGTCGTTGTCAACGAATCGCAGTAGAGAAAACACTATCCCCTTGTCAACCAGACTTTCAAGAGCGGCTCCCATGAAGGACGTTATTTCTACCCAAGGGCAGATCATCCCTCCTCTCTTTTGTTTACACATGTACTTTATATTTGTATGACACTCCTCCCAACCTTTGCTTACACAAGCCATGGCTAACCGAATCCTCGGGTGCCTTCCAACAATCACATACCATGGAGGAGTGTCTATTTGAATGATTAATCTTTTTAGATTGCTTACTGATAAATCAGGGCAAAACATGTGAAGAGAGTTAAAAGTTATAATTATAATTAATTCGGGACTGGGCACCCCATTTGCCAGCTCTTTTTGCAATATTAATGGATAAGCGGATGTATATGCCACTAGTCCAATGGTGAAAGTCTGTCTGACAAGAGTGATAGAGAAACTCTACATAACCCTCATGAGCTAATAAACAGTGACACAAAATAAGGAGTAATAAAGTTTTGAATAATTTAAAGGTAGCACATGAAGTATTTACTTGGAGTGGCGCAAAATACCACATAATAGGTAGTTTTGGTGGACACAAATGGCATGGGTTTTGGTTCAAGGTTTGGATGCACGAGAAGCATTCCCTCTCAGTACAGGTTTTTGGCTAGCAAGGCTGGGTAGCAAGCATAAGAGTTGAGGGATGCAAACAAATATACATGTAATAAAAACAATCATGCAATCTTCCTTGGAAGCACAAATAATTTTAACTTGAGAATACTAAGCTTATTAGCCAACAAGAAAGAAAGATAACGAAATAATATATCTACATGCACTTCCCTCTTTTCTACTTAAGTCTCAAAGTATTGTTGCTACTGACCAATGCTAAGTTTGCCAAAACCAAATAGATTTACTTAATGCTCCCAAAGTGATGCCAATACTAACAACAAGATCATTCATATGACAGAGATTGCAAACTAAAATAAGATGTGCAGAAAGTAAATGATAAAACTTCTCATTAATATTCCATAACGGCAACTCACACCAAGGGATACATAGACAACCAACTAAAGGAGAGATACTTCCACACTGCAAACCATCCTATATGATAACTTCCCTACTCATGATATGACTCTATTGAAAAGTAAAAGGTAAAAGATAATGGTGTGATACCGCGGCACTCCCCCAAGCTTGGAACAAGCCAAGGGGATGCCAATACCAATGATGAATTACTCCTTCGGTGGTGATGGTGAGCCTTTAATAAGCTTATCAACCAGCTCCTTCAGTTCATCAATCTTGTAGGTGAGTATGCGAATCAACTCCGTGTTGTGCTCAATACGGTTCATGAACTTATCAGACTGTGAATCCCAGCTCGTGGAATTGTTTCCCCACTCCTCAGCTTCAGAGCTCCTTTTTCCTGCATTGTTAGAACGATCTATATTCCAACCACTGGGCAACTCTGCCTCAGGAATCCTTTCAATTTGACTCTTATGAATTAGAGTGTGGAAGGGGTTATTGATGCCTGGGGAAGACGTCCTTGGAGCTAGGAAGTGACGTGGGACCTTTCCTCCGGTGCTCATCCGCGCGCCTCTCTTGGGGTTGAATGGATTTGCTACCACTCCGATGCTTGCGACGGTGGCGCGCGGGTATACGCGCGGATCTTCCTCCACTTCACCTTCAGCTTCACTCTCGACTTCTTCCTCCAGCTTAGGGTCTTGAAGATCATCTTCCAAAGGCCCCTTGCCCTTGTTGTTGTTGTTGGAGACCATGGCGCTTCTAAAACTGAGAGCAATTCCTGGCAGAAACAGGTCGAAACGAAAACACGACAAAAAGACGATATACGGACCTCGGGGGATCCGGGGGATTATATAGCAAAAAGTTTTACGACAAAAGGAAGGCACGGGAAAGAAACCTGGTCGGAGACGGGCTCCGAGGAGCCCTCACCATGTGGTGGCGCGGCCAGGGGTGGGCCCGCGCCACGACGTGGTGAGGTGCCCTCGGGCACCGTTTCTTCCCGTTTCGATCTCGTAATTTTCCATATTTAATAAAAATACAAAAATAACTTTTGGAAAGTTAAACGTGGACGTTTTCTTACCGAAACTGTTACCTATTCGAAATCAGACTCTGCAGTTCCCTCAATTTGCTTTTTAATAAAAGTTTCCGGAGTTACCACTCGAATAACATCAACATCTTCATTATAAGAATCTCCAGAAATATAGTGTTTGAGTCTTTGTCCATTCACCACTTGTGTAGAGTCATCTTTCAATGAGGCAATCTTTATTGCACCTGAACGATACACCTCCACAATAACAAAAGGTCCTTCCCATTTTGAGAGTAATTTTCCTGCAAAAAATCTGAGACGAGACCTATACAATAGAACTTTCTCACCAACATTGAATTCTCTCTTAATAATCCTCCTATCATGCCATTTCTTAACTTTCTCCTTAAAAGTCTAGCATTTTCATAAGCTTCACTTCTCCATTCATCTAAAGAACTTAATTGAAGCAACCTTTTCTTACCAGCAAGTTTAAAATCTCTATTAAGTTCTCTCACTGCCCAATAAGCTTTGTGTTCTAGTTCTAAAGGCAAATGGCAAGCTTTTCCATAAACCATTTTATAAGGAGACATACCCATAGGGTTTTTATAAGCAGTTCTATAAGCCCATAAAGCATCAGTTAACTTACTAGCCCAATTTTTCCTAGACTTATTAACAGTCTTTTGCAAGATAGATTTAATTTCTCTATTTGATAATTCTACTTGCCCACTTGTTTGGGGATGATAAGCCGAAGCAATTCTATGATTAACACCATATTTAGCAAGGGTCTTTCTAAAACCACCATGAATAAAATGAGAACCTCCATCAGTCATAAGATATCTAGGTACACCAAACTAGGGAAAATAACATCTAAAAGCATTTTTAAAGAGGTCTCACCATCAGCACTTTTTGTAGGTATGGCTTCTACCCATTTAGTAACATAATCAACAGCAACAAGTATATGAGTATTACCTTCTGAAGGAGGGAAAGGACCCATGAAGTCGAATCCCCAACAATCAAATGGTTCAATAACAAGAGAATAATTCATAGGCATTTCATTGCGTCTAGAGATATTACCAACTCTTTGGCATTCATCACAGGATAAAATAAACTTCCTTGCATCTTTAAAGAGAGTTGGCCAATAAAAACCTGATTGTAGAACTTTTTGTGCAGTTCTATCTCCAGCGTGATGTCCTCCATAAGCACTACCATGACATTTTCTCAATATCTCTTGTTGTTCATATTCAGGAACACATCTTCGCATAATACCATCCACTCCTTCTTTATATAAGTGTGGGTCATCCCAAAAATAATGCCTCAAGTCATAAAAGAATTTCCTTCTTTGCTGAGCTGAAAAGGTTGGAGGCAAGTACTTGGAAACAATAAAGTTAGCGTAATCAGCATACCAAGGACTATCTCGCGAGCTCACCTTTATTGCAGCCAATTGCTCATTTGGAAAACTATCATTAACAGGTATAGGATCATAAGCAATGTTTTCCAATCTAGATAAATTATCAGCAACAGGATTTTCAGCACCTTTCCTATCTACAATATGCAAGTCAAACTCTTGTAAAAGAAGCACCCATCTAATAAGCTAGGCTTAGCGTCTTTCTTTTCCATAAGGTACTTAATAGCAGCATGATCAGTATGCATAGTGACTTTTGAATCAACAATATAAGGTCTAAACTTGTCACAAGCAAAAACTACAGCTAGGAACTCTTTTTCAGTAGTAGCATAATTCTTTTGTGAATTTTTTAAATAATATTTTTTTAACAGAAATTCGGAATCTAGCGCGTGTTTTCCAGAAATTTGGAAAATAGCGCGGCGTCGGCAACGGCCGGACCGAAACCAAGGTTTCGGCACGGCCAAACCGAAAGCTCGCTGATCTGCATGCGCAGCTATATCCACCTGCCTTTCGCGTAACGGCGGGGCCGACAGGCGTGTTTCGGCTCTGGCCGTGCCGAAAGTTGCATTTTACTTGTTTTTTTTGTTTTTCCCGACTGTTGGCCCATATATTAATATTTCCCGCCACCGCTAATGTTGCCATTATTTTCCCGCTCATATTTCCCGGCACCGCGCATATTTTGGTTTTCTCGAGTAAATTTGTTTCGCGGTCAATTGTTCCCGCTTTTTTTCTCCCGCCATTTTCCTCCCACCATTTTGTTCCCACCATTTTCCTCCCGCCCTTCTTCTCCCGCCATTTTTCTGCCGTGCCTAATTTTCCCGCCAAACTTGCTCCCGCCTTGTATTTTCCCGCCAGCCTTGCTCCCGCCTATTTCTCCCGCCAATTGGTCTGTGCTCGTCCTATAAAAACCCCGGGAGGAGATGTCGAGTTGGTAAGCATAGTCCACTCACTCGAACATGTCGAGATACAATTCAGATGGTAGTTTCCCGGCAGGAATGTCGGCACTCCTTTTGAAGTTTACGGCCGAGTTCAAGGTAGACAATAAGGAGATCCCATTCAAAGATATTGTTAGTCATCCACCTCATCTCCGTGAGCTATCAGCGAAGCTAGCTAGGCATGGGTGGCCATGGAGGAATTACAAGGAAATAGAAAAAGAATTCGTGAGGCTGCATGCTAGTGGCAGAAGAAGAAGCTAACATATCCCACTGAAGCATATATGTTGGATGCTTTTCGTACACCGATGTTATGGGTCGAGGAGAGCGAGGATGAAGATGATATCTTCATGCCCACTGAAGCGAGCAAGAGAGCTGCAGCAGCGGCGGCGGCGTCGAAGGGCAAGGGTGCAGCGTCGTCGAAACGCAAGGCTGAAGCATCGTCGAAGGGCAAGGGTGCGGCGTCGTCGAAGGGCAAGGGTGCAGCATCGTCGAAGGGGAAGAGTGACGCGGGAGGCTGTGTCGATGGTAGATGACTTTTCTTTTTCAATTTATGTTGTGTTGTCGCTACTACCAGTTTTCTTGCTGTCTGTGTAAGTTGCAATGTTTGTTTAATAATATGTCTCGTACAACTTATTTTCCTCTGATATGTCTCGTACATAGATAATAACATGTCTCATACATAGATAATAATATGTCTCATACAAACATAAATATGAATATGTCTCGTACATAGATAATATGTCTCATGCAAACATAAATATGAATATGTCTCACATAGAAATAGAAATACGGATAGTAGTACCTAGATAGAAATATGTCTCACAGATAGTAGTAGATAGTAGTATCACTCATCTCTGTGAGGACGTGTCCGCGGCTGTCTATGCGGTCGAGGCCCAGAAGGTGACAAGCGTCTCGGAGCGCGGTGGTCACGCATCCCTCGGCCTCGCAACGGCTCCTCCTCCTGTGTCTGGGTTTCCTGGTCGGGGGCGGCGGTGGAGTCTGGTACATCGGGTCGTCGTACAACTCCGTGTGTGTAGAGTCGTCACCCCCCTGTACATGTAGATGTTACGTCAGTACTCGTCTAGGTGGACATGATAAATAAATGAGAGTATTATAAGGTACTTACGGAGGTGGACCGGAATCTGAGACATCGGCATAGCAGACGGGTTCCACACATTATGTTGAGGTGGATGTATCCCGTAACCTTGCGACATCGCGAACTGGTAACCAGGCGGCATGCCATACCCGTACAAAGGCGGCATCCCGAGCCCGTACATAGGTGGTGGCTGCCACGTCGAACTACCAGGCTGGGTAGGATCTGGCTGCTCGTACAGAATTGGCTGTGATGGACCGGACTGGGAAGGATCTGGCTGGTGGGACGAACTACCATGCTCGTATGTAGGTCATGGGTGAGGACTATGTACTACTGTATGACGTGGTCGGGGGTCCTGTCGACCTGTGGAGTGACGGGAGGGTGATACCTGTGCATCCTGAATAAGTGGAGTCCGGGAGAGTGACTGGCGCGCGGGGCGCGGTGCTAGGCCGTGTGCCGCAACGTCTGCAGCGCCGGCACAAGTAAGAACAGAGTACACACGTCGTAGCTTGTCCTCCAGACGCTTGAACCAAGACACTTGTTGCGGCAGTGGGGCAAAGTCGGCAACGTCGCTCTGAATGTCTTGTATCAAGCCTGCCTGTTGTAGGAAAACAAAATGTTAGTGTCGATTATTGAGACATGCATTTACCAATATTAGTGAAGTACATACCGCGTAGTATCTGCTTCCCCCAATAGCCTCAAGTGGGTACATGTCCGTAACAGAAGGAGGTGGCAATTGATCAGGCTGGGACGTGGGCACTAAGCGAAGTCGAGTGGACTGTCTGTACGTCCGCAGATATAAGTTGAAATCATGTAGCAGAAATGGCTCATCCGCGGGCCATACATTAGCCGTCGCATTCGCCCATTCCGCTATGTACGGATTAAGTGCCTGTAGCCAAGATGCCAGAGATCTATCTCCTTGTCGCGACAATCTGAAACATGTAGGCGTAGTGTAATTAGAAAAGTACATTCCAAATTCCTTGGTGTAAACATAGTTGATTAAAAACATACCTGTGAATGTGTGGAGGAAGGGCGGGAACTCTAGTGGGAGGCTCCGGCATTTGTCGCTTGCCAAACTGTCTCATGACATGTTGTTGGGCCATCTCCTCCACCGTGACATCGAAAACAATGCGGGCTCGAGTGAACCAGTAGTTTTCATCCCTCCGGCACAAGCTAGAAATCCCGCCGGGGTATCTCGTCTGCACCCTGTCAGGACGGTACGGCTCCCATATAACCTGATTGTCTTGCAATTGATCAAACTGCATCGTGAAGGACTCGTAGCAGTTTTTAACCTTCTGGCCCGTGTACCGTCTCTGCAAATAGATAAACTAGTAAGTAAGTGATGTGCAAGTTTACCAAAATAAGAAGTTTGAAAAATTAAATGATGTGCAAGTTTACCTCTCTACGCACCCACATACTACCAATAGTGGCAAAGCGACTAGGTTTGTCTCAACGAGCCTGTACTCCCAGGGTGTAAGAGCGTCGACGTCAGGCCTACCGATAGGGAACCTCTCCCAAGACCATAAATGCAACAGTAGTGGACAACCAAGAAGCGAAGCGGAATGCTTATTCTTTGTGCATGCCGAACACATAGCTCGGTACATGGCGGCTAAGACAGCTGACCCAAAACTCCGTGGCACTATGTCCTCAACGTGATGTGCCTCCGCAATCTCTCGCGCCATATTGATGAAGCGCGCACTAATAGTGTCGACGTGGGAGTCAATGAACATTACCTTGCCGAACAGCCACAGCAGGTATGCCTCCAGACATCTAGTAATCTGCGCTTCAGTCAACGCGGCATCCGGGTATCCTAGAACTCCAATCGGCATTGATCATACAAAACGAACTGAGTAAGTACAAGTTTGTTGATAATAAAAAATAAAACTCATAATTCTAACAGTCTTACCTGAAACTTGCTCAACCATGAAACCCGAGGACCGTGTCACTGGTACTCTAAGAGCGGGTTTTCCGGATGTATCCCTGCGAAACGTGCCTGCATTTCGTCACACCAATTATCTGGAGCCTGTAAAGGACCTACGACCGCGCCCGCCAGTGGGAGACCCAACAGATATGACACATCCTGAAGAGTCGGTGCCATCTCTCCGCACGGGAAGTGAAAAGTGTGGATCTCGGGCCTCCATCGATCAACTAAGCAGCAGAGCAGTGACCTGTCTGGGTTGATGCGTCGAGATGCATCAACCTGCACATCAATATCTGGGGCCCCGAGCTGATCTGGTGGAATATGTTGCCACTCCCGCCGAGTCGCCTCAACTAGGCGCGCTATAGGTAAGAGACCAGACCAAGATAAACTGCAACAAAATTTTCGGTTTGTCACCACCAGGCGAGATAAATTATTCGTCATATCGTACAACATAACGAAATAATCAATATATTCTCTTATACGTACCGATCAACCCAATCAGGGTGTATCATCCAGTTGTATGCTGGACCCCGCGTACGCAAGATCTTCGGTTTGTCACCACCCTCCCAAATCTTTGCACGATGTTTTCCATCGATCACCTCACTGAGCAACGCATGTGCAGCCATCTGTACAAATTAAAACATAAAAATTAACAAACATACAAATTAAAACACAGTTCGGGCACGTACAAATTAAAACATAAAAAATAACAAACATACAAATTAAAACATAGTTCAGACATGTACAAATTAAAACATAGTTCAGACATATACAAATTAAAACATAGTTCGGACACATACAAATTAAACCATACAAATTCACGTACAAATTAAAACATAGTTCGGACACATACAAATTACACCATACAAATTCACGTACAAATTAAAACATAGTTTGGACACATACAAATTAAACCATACAAATTCACGTACAAATTAAAACATAGTTCGGACACATACAAATTACAACATAGTTCGGACACATACAAATTAAACCATAGGGATACACACATAGAAATTAAACCAGCACTGTCAGCAAACTATTAATTTCACATGTATGTGGCACGACGTCTGTCACCACCCATACCACGTCATACTTCGGCAAGTGACCATGCACCCGTGACGGACAACCAATGTCAACACAGCTCATTGTCAAATATTGCCTATTTGACACGTCAGTGCGGAAAACCCTTTGCGTGGACAATGCCCACTGAATCACGGCTTCCCTTAACTGTTGCTTCGTGCTGTACTGAGCCCCGATTTGAATGTTATTCATGTGGTACTCCCAGGACGATTCATGGACATCAGGCACGGCCGTGATGGCAGAGTTGTCCTGATTCCAGTAACTGGGAATAGGCACATCTTCATCATTGTTTTCATCAGAATCATCAGAATCAATATCTTCTGCGACGCCATCCTCCTCGTCTTCCACCAATATCTCAGCCTGTACTGTACCTTCGTGCTCATCCGCATCAGCCTCCCAATTTGGGCAGGTCCTGCTGACAGTGTTGGTTCATAATGAAGAGGAATTTCTGACAGTGATGGTAGATAGCCAACAGGAATTTGAGCATGTCCTGCTGACGGTGATGGTTCATAGCCAACAGGAATTTGAGCATGTCCTGCAGACGGTGATGGTTCATAATGACCAGGCATTTGGGCACAATGCGAACTAGTTGCTTCACTAGTCTCTCCAGTCTGAACAGCACCGCCACCTATTTCAAAATTATTCTGCTTCAGAACAAACGACACTAGGACTTCTGGTTTTGTCCCTCGGCGTTTGCATGATGCTAGCCAAGAAACCCACTGATTTGTCCGATCAAGCGGCAACAACTCCCAGCGAATATTTGACCGGGATTTGGTCCATACCGACTGAATCCTAACAGTCCAGTAATTAGGATCATACCCAAAATTCACCGTAAAATACCACTGGACACCACTGATTTTCACTTTCTCTGGCTCTGTCAACTGAATCTCCACATTTTCAAATTCACTAAGATCAACCCCTGACTCAGATGCACGGACTGTACCGGCACCGTAGTGCACAACAACATCGACCACTTCCATTACCTAAACAAATTTATTCCATCATTAAATACTCCACAGCGGAAATATCTAAATATTACGACCGCCGAAAATAAATATGACGACCCCCGGTAAAATAAAGACTACTCAAAATATACAATACATCTAACCGACAACATACACTAATCCTGACACATCCACCGGCAAACTATATTAACATCTAACTGACAACATATACTAATATGACCACCTAAAATATGCCGACCAACTAAAATATTACGACCACCTAAAATATGACCACTAACTAAAATATATCTACACTAATCCACACATATGTCATGCATCCACCCTTAAATTATATTAACACTTAACCTAAAAAATCTAGAGATTAGGGTTTACCCTTGACGCGTGTGTAGCTTCCGCTGCCCGGCTTCAATATAGCACCACCACCGCCGCACCACGCCTCTAGCTTCCCCAACACCGGCACACACCACCACTATCCACCATTGTTGACCACCATTGCTTCACCTCCACTCCCCCAAACGCCTCCACGAACAACTATCCCATCAATAGATCGGGGATGCCCCAACCCTCCTCTACTCTATTTCTTCAATATGTGGGTTTGTGGGGATTTTTTGGGCATAAGAATCGGTGGTGTTTTGACTGGAAACTGAAGAACAGAGAGAAAGAGGAGAAGGCTCGAGCGAGGAAGAAGGAAGAAGGCCAAGGCTGAGCCGGGCGTGCTTATCACCGAGGTTTCGGTGTCGCCGGGGCCGAAACCTGGCTTTCGGTCTTGCCAGCGCCGAAACATCACCCTTTCGGCACGCACCGTACCGACGCCGCGCTAGTTTTCAAATTTTTCCAGATCACGTGCTATTTTCCGAATTTCTGTTTAAAAAAATTATTTAAAAAAAAATTCCAAGAGTCTTACTAGCATAATGAATAACATTCAATTTCTTATCTACTCGCTGTCCAAGAACAGCTCCTACAGCAAAATCACTAGCGTCACACATAATTTCAAAAGGTAAATTCCAATCAGGTGGTTCAACAACAGGAGCAGTAATTAAAGCCTTTTTCAAAGTTTCAAAAGCTTCCTTACAATCATCATCAAAAACAAAAGGTACATCTTTTTGGAGAAGATTAGTAAGGGCTTTGAAATTTTAGAAAAATCTTTAATAAACCTTCTATAGAAACCAGCATGACCAAGAATACTACGAATACCTTTAACATCCCTGGGATAGGGCATTTTCTCGATTGCTTCAACTTTAGCCCTATCAACTTCAATACCTTTTTCAGAAATTTTATGTCCCAGAACAATTCCTTCATTAACCATAAAGTGACACTTCTCCCAATTAAGAACAAGGTTAGTTTCCTCACATCTCTGCAAAACTTTATCAAGGTTTCGCAGCAGTTATCAAAAGAATTTCCATAGACAGAAAAATCATCCATAAATACTTCCACAATCTTTTCACAAAAACCATGAAAAATAGCAGACATGCATCTTTGAAAAGTAGCAGGAGCATTACATAAACCGAAAGGCATACGCCTATAAGCATAAGTTCCATAAGGACAAGTGAAAGTAGTTTTCTCTTGATCTTTAGCTCTAACAGCAATTTGTGAAAACCCAGAATATCCATCAAGAAAACAAAAATGAGTGTTCTTAGATAACCTTTCTAACATTTGATCAATGAAAGGTAAAGGGTAATGATCCTTCTTAGTGACTTTATTAACTTTTCGAAAATCAATGCACATTCTATATCCTACAACTACTCTTTGAGGAATAAGCTCATCATTATCATTTGGCACAACAGTAATTCCTCCTTTCTTAGGAACACAATGCACAGGACTTACCCATTTACTATCAGCAATAGGATAAATAATACCAGCTTCAAGGAGTTTTAATACCTCATTTCTTACCACATCCTTCATTTTAGGAATTAGACGACGTTGATGTTCAACAACAGGTTTTGCATCATCTTCCATATTGATGGCGTGTTGGCAAATAGTGGGAGAAATCCCTTTTAAATCATCAAGAGTATATCCAATAGCTCCTCGGTGTTTCCTTAATACCTCCAATAATCTTTCTTCTTCAATACCTGAAAGTTTAGAACTAATAATAACAGGATATGTTTTCTTATCATCAATATGAGCATATTTGAGATTATCAGGTAAAGGTTTTAAATCGAAAACAGGATCCTCTTTGGGTGGTGGCGTGGTACCCAAATCTTCAACCGGTAAATTATGTTTAAGTATGGGTTGACGAATAAATATTTCATCAAGCTCATTCCTTTCTTCCATAAAGACTTCACTTTCATGATCCTCCAGGTGTTGCTGCAAAGGATCGTTAGGAGCAAGAGCAATAGATGCAAGCTGTTCAACTCTAAAATCTTCATTAGGCAATTCAGTTTCATAAGGAGTTTTAGCAAATTTAGAGAAATTGAACTCATAAGATTCACCAGCAAATTTGGTAATAATTTTCTCTTTCTTACAATCTATAACAGCACCACAAGTATTCAGAAAAGGTCTACCAAAAATGATAGGACAAGTTTTACTAGCAGCCGAACCAAGTACTAGAAAATCAGCAGGATATTTAGTCTTACCACATAAAACTTCCACATCTCTAACAATACCAATTGGAGAGATAGTTTCCCTGTTAGCAAGCTGAATAACCACATCAATTTCTTCAAGTTCACAAGAACCAATTTCATGCATGATTTCCCTGTAAAGCTCATAAGGAATAGCACTGGAACTTGCACCAATATCACATAAACCATAATAGCAATGATCACCTATTCTAACAGAAAGCACAGGAACACTAGTTTTCCTAGATTTACTAGGATGTGAAACAATATTAGAAGCATCTTCACAAAAGATGATGTGCCCATCTTCTACACTTTCGGTTACAAGATCTTTAATTATCGCTATAGCAGGTTCAACAGTTATTTGCTCATCAGGTTCTACAGGTTTCTTTGCACTTTTATTAACCACACTAGCTATAATAGAATGTTCCTTTACTTTAACAGGAAAAGGAATTTTTTCAATATAAGGTTCAGGCACAATATGATCAACAGTATGAACTTCAACACTTCTAGCAGGAACAGAGCTAATTTTATCTTTATAAGGCGCATGAAACTTGTTCCACTCCTTTTTAGGAATATCAAGATAAGAGGCAAAGGCCTTAAAACAGTTTGCAATAATTTGAGAATCAAGTCCATAAACAGCACTAACATTACGAAAATCATCAGTTCCCATAAAAGATTTAATGCATTCATAATCATAATTTATACCTGACTTTCTACCTTTGTCGTTCTCCCATCCTTCAGTATTCTCCTGGATCCGATCAAGAAGGTCCCATTTAAACTCTTCTTTATTACGTGTAAATGATCCAGAACAAGCAGTATCCAACAAGGTTTTATCTTGAAAAGAGAGCCTTGCATAGAAGTTATCAATAATGACATTACCAGGAAGCTCATGAATGGGACATTTGAGCATTAATGACTTCAATCTCCCCCACGCTTGGGCAATACTTTCTCCATCATGAGGCCAGAAATTATATATAAGGTTCCGATCTTGGTGAATTTCACTTGGAGGATAAAATTTAGAATAAAAGAGGGGTACAATTTCCTCCCAACCAAGAGAGCGGCCATTCTTCAGCAGTTTATACCAATGTGCAGCTCTGCCAGCCAACGATATAGAGAATAATTTTTTTTAACTTCATCCATTGAAATACCTGCACACTTGAACAACTCGCATAATTCATGTAAAAACAACAAATGATCTCCAGGATGGACAGTTCCATCTCCTTCATAGCGGTTATTCGTAACACGTTCAATAATTTTCATAGGTATCTTATATGGAATTACCTGCACCTCTGGCGCCTCATCTACTACCTTAGCTGTGGTAGTAGTTTTTCCAAATAGGAATTCAATCGGAGATCTCTCCATAATGAAATAAAGCAGCAGGCAAAAGTAAAAACAGCACGTACAGTAAAAGTTTCCCTTACCAATTCCACTTACCAATAGCGCTTCACTCCCCGGCAACGGCGCCAGAAAATAGTCTTGATGACCCACAAGTATAGGGGGTGTATCGTAGTACTTTCGATAAATAAGAGTGTCGAACCCAACGAGGAGCAGAAGGTGTTGACAAGCGGTTTCGATCAAGGATTCACTGTAAATGCTCACAGACAAGTTTTTAGGAGTTTTTGATATTGCAGATAAATAAAATACAAGTAAATAAAATGCAGTAATAATAATTGCAGCGAGTGGCCCAATCCTTTCTACAGCAAAGGACAAGCCGGTAGGTTTACTTATAATGACCAAACGTTCTTGAGGACACACGGGAATTTAGTCAAGTGCTTTCGCTTCATATAGCTGATTAATCTTCATTGTTTTGATAAGTGTTGTGTGGGTGAACCTATGCTAATGCACCGCCCTTCCTAGGACTAATACATACTTGTGATTATACCCCTCATAAGCATCCGCAAATATAAGAGAGTAATTAAGATAAATCTAACCACAGCCTTAAACTCTGAGATCCTGCTATCCCTCATGCATCGATATACCAACGGGGGTTCAGGTTGCTGTCACTCCGGCAACCCCACAATTGGCAAACGAATACACAATGCATTCCCCTAGGCCCATAAAGGTGAAGTATCATGTAGTCGACGTTCACATGACACCACTAGAAGAATAACACCACAACTTAAATATCAAACCATTAAATATTACTCAACATAGTTCACTACTAACATCTAGACTTCTCCCATGTCCTCAAGAACTAAACGAACTACTCACAAGACATCATATAGATCATGATCAGAGGTGATATAATGATGAATAACAATCTGGACATAAACCTTAATTCAACGGTTTCACTTAATAGCATCAACCACAAGGAGTAATCAACACCGGGAAAGTTTCCCCTATGAACTAGACAAGATTCAACCCTAGATGTTACAGCGGAACGGAGTGGAGCGGTGGAGATGATGGTGTCGGCGGTGGATGATGATGATGATGATGATCCCAATGAAGTCCAGCTCGATGACGGTGACGATGGCGATGATTTCCCCCCTCCGGGAAGGAATTTCCCCGGCAGTTTTCTCCCCTGCCGGAGAGCTTTTTTCTCTCTGGTGTTTTCCGCCTCGTGGAGGCGGCGGAATATTTCCTCGATGATCCCCCCGAGCTTAGGGTTTCCAGGGGATGAAGTACGCGAAGGGGCACCGGCAGAGGTGGGCCAGGGCCTCCTCACCACATGGCGGCGCGTCAGCCAAGGGGGCCGCGCCACCACATGGTGAGAGCCCATGGTGGCCCACCTTGGCCCCCCCTTTTGGCTGCCTCCGGCATCTGTGAAAATAGGGACTTCTGGATATTTTCCGTCAATTGTTGATCTTCAGAAATATGGTGTCTTGATGGTGCTTTTTCCAGCAGAATCCTGACTCCGGTGATTTATTCTTCAATAATCATGAAACATGCAAAATAGGTAAAATAACATAAGTATCATCTCTAAATATGAATTATATCGATGAATAGCAGTAAATTATGATATAAAATAGTGATGCAAAATGGACGTATCAATGCTGCATCATGTTTGTTAAATATCAAAGCCTGTGGCATTTGGCTGAATTTACGTTATAGTTGGTGCCCGGCAAAGCTTCCACTTGGACTGTATTTTTGTTCTCGCCTAGCTGAGTCGAATTAGCTATCCAGCAAAAATGCTCTGGATATGGAATCTCTAATCTTTTTTTGTTGGTAAACGGTAGATTTGTGTATGTTTTGTTCTTGACGAGGATTTCATTTAGCAAATGATATTTCTATGCAGTCAATATTGTCTTCTCTAACAATGTGTCTTAAATTTACATTTTAATTTTTGATTCCACAATATGTCCATTTAGGTTCTCACAAGATTTTTTTTAATACAAATTGTTTCCGTGACGGCCATTTTCGTGCCATTCAAGAACTTCTAGCTGAGGCCTTGAATCACTTTCTGTTTTACCTTCAATCATCTTATAGTTATGACCTCTTCTCTGTTTTCTCCTTGAAATTTTCTTCTTGCTATACCATACTCCTCTAATTATAAAATGTGCATCCTTTCAATGTTCTTATGTGCCTTGTGCTCACAACAAGTTGCTGCATCTTCTTTTTAATAGGATGTGTGGTAAATACGTTTAGACGTATATAAAGTGTGGTTTATAAGGTTCAGCCATAAGATTCTTTGATTATAATTGACAACATGTAGGTCCCTACTCTGTCACGTTTCTAAAATGAGAACGTACATGAATTATTGGTCGAAATTCTCTATCTGTGCATTTGAAACAAGGAAATGATATATGTTCCAAGATAGTAAAATTGTAGAGAAAAGGATTCAGTTTAATAAAAATATATTTCTTGAGACGACTCTCTATGTTCTACTCATGCATTCTAATTAGTACTAAGTTATGCCTTTGTATTCGTTTTCCAAAGACTCTGGGGAAGACATGCAGTTACATAATGTTGTACATTCAGAATCAGTGTGTTATGGACCTCTGAATTACTGCCCTTGTGTGCTTTAGCACTGCTTTAATTCATCAGTCCATATCTCTGCTTGACTTGCCAGTTTCTTAAGTCATGGTAGTATGTTGTGATGGTTGTTTCTTTGAGGAATATGCTCCTCTGAACCTATAATGCCAATGATATATTAGTACTACCAGCTGTGTCAATTTAAGCATGTGTTTATCATTCCATTTAGTCAATTGATTACCATTGACAATTATGACATTTTTGTTCCCTGTTGTCAGGCTGATACTGAGCTAATTGAGGAGCTCTTGCAAGTTTATGACAATATCTACAGAATGTCCAGGTCCATGACTGCCTCAAAAAACTATGCTCGGTGATATTTTGGTTCTACCATCCAAGTCTCTGTCGCTGAATGTCTATATTGCTTTCCAAGTGTTTCCATATTACTTTCCAAGTGTTTTATTGTATGATGTTATGATTACTGATTTCATACAATCTGGAAAATACGCTTTAAAATCTATATACTTGTGATCAAATTCATATAGATATAAATATTCTTTAAGTGATCTGTATAAATGGTAGAAACCACGGGCAAAAAATTGAAAGAAGCAACAAGCGCCGCGTGGCGAGCCGCGCCGTTCGAATCTAGTATAAGAAAACCATCGACGTGTATGCTCATTTATCCATGGATTCGGAAAATGGCACACATATATGAAAATAAACAATAAATAACACAATGTATACAAAAATGAACATAATTTTCGCAAATTTCCGTTAGAATTTTGAGATTTTTCCCCAGAATAATCCTATGTACCACAGACCTACATGTCAAATACAAAATTAGACGAGTATGTGGGTATGCGGGTATGAGTACTACTTTATCATACCCGCACACATAATATCCACAGGGTACACACTTTTAACCATTTGTTTACCCATGGGTAAAGTTATTTTACCCAACCCTTACCCTAACAGGTAAATACCCACTGGGTATGCGGGTAATGGGTACCCATTGCCATTGGTACCCCGCGCCGATTGTATATGAAGACTAGCTCACAAGGAGAGCCTTGCGAGACAATAAAAGTGACCAATGTACCTTTGGACGTCTAGGAGTTCTGCTTGTAGATAGACGACTCAAAACGAAGAATGACCACTACCTCTCTGCGACTATGTAAGAGGAAGTGCCGCCCACGTATGCACGTCGGGATCCTATCTAATTTGTATGCTTCCACCTTGTAAACACCATCTGGGTTTTGTTCCATTATAATATTATTAACCGAACAAAGAAGTAGGGCTATTACTTGCACACGGGGGTCTGAAGCTGTCCTATAGCCGCTGGTGATATGAGTCGACCAAACAAAATACTACTATGGTATACTACTCTGTTTCAAAATATTAGATATTTAGCTTTTTCCGATTCAAATTTATCTATATGTGTTTTACTGTGTAAATTCACTCATTTCAGTCTGTATTTAGTCCATATTGAAAACTTTAAAACATCTTATATTTTGAAGAGGGGGGAGGATGTCGCTAGGTTCCATCGCATGTCCTCATCTTCGTGATCGGTCTTCGCATGTCCTCGTCTCCTCGTTTTCATGATCGGTCGAAAGACTGACTAACTGACCAAGCCAGGGGTGCAACACATGGATGCATGTCACCCTAAACGTTAGGGAGCCAAAGACGGATCACGCATGGATGGGGTGGGGGAGGGGAGGGGTCGAAGGAAGCTAGGGCCACACCGGACATGAACAACGCACACGGGCCGCTAGGGCTGGCAACACCGCAACGACGAGGACGACCGCTAAACTGGGGACGTCTCGGCCAATTGGCCTTGATATAAAAGAGGATGGACAGGAAGGGGGAGGGGACAAAAAAGCGGGGGTATATTTTTTCCTGAATTTTTCTTATGGATAGAACAGTTGTATATCATTATTTAATCACTTTTTAATTGTGAATTGCATATTTGACAAGGTATTTTGTAATGCTTGCTAATAGCAGTAGCTCTAACCAAATACACATTAAAGTGAAAAGGTTATGGTACATCAAGAGAAATAGAAGGTGGTGAGAAAGAGACAGATTTTTTTAGGGTTGCCAAACAAGTGGAAGAAGATATTGAGATTCAGTTGAAACCATTGTGAAAGAGCATGTTGAGGTAGAAGCTGAAGGTATAACAGATTTTGGTCTAGATGACATCAAATTTGATCCAGTTTTTCGCATTCCATTTGATCGACTTCCTCCTAATATTAAAGTTGATGTTATATTTTCTTACCTAGAGAATGGTCCAAATCTCAACACCAACTCATCGTAATTTTCCCCTTAATAGAGATGCTAGAATCTTTCGGCAACAATGGTCAAAGAAGTTTAATTGGTTGGAATATTTTATGGACAAGGATAGGGCTTATTGCTTCATTGTTATCTTTTTAAACACGGGACTCATTTGCTAGGTTCAATGTTGATAATCTTGTTTGGCCAAGTGAGATTTGTCATGAGAATTTCTCT
Organism: Poa pratensis; assembly: GCA_947311845.1. Lineage (NCBI taxonomy): Eukaryota > Viridiplantae > Streptophyta > Magnoliopsida > Poales > Poaceae > Poa > Poa pratensis. Next base: position 12,251,200 of record CAMZMU010000125.1, on the reverse strand, counting down.
AATTATAAGCGTAAGCATATGCAAGATCCTCTTGAACTGTATTCATTATTCATATGAGGAGAAGTGAAGATTTCATAGGTTGTCTAATGATTGGCTTAATAATTTAATGGTGTGCTACATCAAGTAAGGGGTATTTAAAATTCCTGATCTTGGTAAAACCAAGAAATATTTTGTTTAAAGAGGGTAGCATTGCTGTTGCCTGGAACTTCTAGACGACACAAAAGATTCACTATCGATATGTTCGTATGTTTTGCTTCTATTCCAATATGTTGCTATTTCAATTATACTAAGTCTTTATGCATGTTTGGGATCATACAAAGTATTAATGTGTCTGGACATGTTTGGTTTTTACATCAATTTTTGTAGAGAGCGACTAGCTTAAGAATGTCTGTCAGTTGCTCGCCATGTGGCTGCACGAAACGTCGGCCCCAAAAAACTGCAGCGCTATACGGTTTCTCTTTTTTCCGTCATAAAACTACAACGCGACATTTTCTACTTTCGTTTCCCACGGATCCCAGGGTCCCCACGGAGCGTGGAACGCAGGCCACAACCACCTTTCCCAGAAAGGGTGACCCGGAAGATGTTGAGGAAAGAACAAGAAGAGTGTAGAAACATGTACATCTCATAGGTGCACAGACCGGTGTGCCCCGGCGACAGCGTCTACTCCAAGGCCAAGTAAATCATGAACTCCTTCGTCAAACACATATTTGAGAGACTTGCCAGAAAACCGTCCGAGCTCGACCCCTCCGAGGACAGGGCCAGACCTACCAGTGCCCTAATCCCAGGCACAAAACGTCATCGGTGGCACATGTTGGAGATATGCCCTAGAGACAATAATAATTTAGTTATTATTTATCTCCAAGTTTATTATTAATTTTTATATCATTATGCTATAACTGTATTGGGCACTTGAATAGCAAATACAACGCGTTCAAGAGGAATACCTCCAGTACAGGTGTAGAGATACGAACAAGTAAAAGCGTTCCTGGTCCTGTCTCTAAGACTAGACTATCTTGTTGTTTGATGATCATGTTTTCCTGATCATGGACTTTATATAAGTCACACAACTATAGGAGTTTATTGTCGGAATGACAGTAGTACTGAACCAATCCATTGTATGATCTTGCTAAGAGACTAATCATCAACGATGAAGGTAGCAATTGATCATATGTTTAGTTTTCATTAGATGTATTCCTTTGCCATGAGAATATCTGGTGACCGCTTATTCGACACTCATACTTTGATTGTCACCTAACGTTTGGCAGTAACTCGGGACCATAACGGTGACTTTTGGGTGTGGAATAGAATAATGTATTGGAACAGAGATTGTTCAAGAATGGCACTTACTCCTCCAGGCGATGGAGATATACATCCTCTAGGCCATCTCAGTATTATTATTGTCACCCAATCGTCTGGCCAGACACAGCGTGATTAATCACGGGACAATGAAAATACGGAATGAGAAAAGAGAATGATATTGGTACGAGAATTATATGTGTTATGATCAAAGGGTTTTGATCACACTAGAGCACATTGCCTCAATCTCGAGATATCATTGGTATCGTGTACGTAAGGGGATTAGCGTAATGAGAAACACACAGGTTCTATCGTTCACTCATGAAAACATAGGAGCTAGTACGGCCGTCTAGGTCCCAATGCTAGTTATTGTGTGTAAGCTCCCGGACATGTATATGTGTTACCGAACCTTTCGGGTCACACAAGCTATGAGTCAATCTTTTATTGAGAGAATAAATTTATAGTTTTGTGGTTATGAGAAATGGTCGGAGTCCCTCCGATGTCACACGAACAACTCCGGAGTGATTCGGAGGAGTTCCGGTGAAGTTATCATGAGAGGCAAATAATGCCGGTATAGGGCAGAATTTCCCGAGAGAGAAATGTGGCGAACATGAGATGTTCCGGGATGCCGGGAAGTGTTTCCGACATCATTGGATAGAGTCGATGATTTTATCTAAAGAGTATATATGGTTTCGGAAGAGTTTCGGAGGTTTGCCGGGAAGGAGGGATGCACCGGAGGAGAGAGGGGGTGCCCTGCGTGCCGTACCACACCTAGTGTGGGCCGGCCGCATGGGCCCCACCTCCAGGCCGGCCGCACCAAGTCCCCTCCTCTCCTTCCTTGTTTAAATTGGAGATTTAAAAGAGTCTGAATTAAACTAGGAAAGGAATAAAGGAAAAAAGGCAAAAAGATAAAAGGGAAGGGAGGGAATCCTTGTTGGACAAGGACTCCTCTCCCAAACCGACTTGGGAGAGGGGCCGGCACACCAAGGGGAGGGGCTTTCCCCTTCCCCAAGCATGTAGCGGACCTGCACTTAAAAATTGGCAAGATCCCTGTGTATAGTGCAAACCCCTGGATCGATTCATTTACACACACAGTCTAAGATGAATATCATGCAAATGCGTCAAATTTTATTACATCGCATGATCCAGACTTACAATTTTCATTACAATTTGCATAGCTCAAGGCTAGCATTTTACAAAGTTCAGCACAGCGGAATAAAAGTAGCAGTGAGTCTCCATCATCTTCATGTGCCACAGGCGAAAACATGTTGGTTGTAGACTCGAAACCTTATACGAAACCTCACTCATCGTCTGAACATCCTGCAACAGGAAAAATGTTGCAACAAGGTGGGTCAGAACCATATAAAATGGGTCTGGCAAGTGACACTCTGTGGACACTTAGTGGAATAACTCTAATAACCTATATGCATATTTGGCTGGTGGATTTCAAAGGCTAATTTGCAGAAAGCCAATTTTTCCTAACTCTTTTGAAAACACTTTTCTTCAAATCGAGACATCCATGGCATGAAAACCACTGTCTCATCTACCCTTGTTCATCCTTCAAAATTTTACTTGAGAAATTGGAATGTTGGGATCCTCCGTTGACGTCCTTGATCAGCTGCTCAGAATTGTCCGTAACCGGGGACACGGCTAAGTACTTAGTTTTTGACACTCTCGAGAGGTTGTGCATGTTCACCACTTGACTCAATCAGCCGAAACTATCCTCTACACTCCATTAGTGATAAGGAAAAGGAGAAGATTAAGACGAGACTTTTGGGAAACAGTCCCCTGTTCCTCTAGGCAGACCCATACAAGAAATTCATCCGCTGCGAACTGCCGGAATCAGGTTCCTAGAACTTACTTAGTCAAAGCAGAGCCATAGTACCAAGTGGCTGCACTGGAAGCAATCTTCACTTGGAGTAACTTCAAATCCCTTTGTCCCTGGGTGGCAATCCACAAGTGCACATACTCAGGTAAAACCATAGAAATGGCCCTGAGTAGCCACTCAACTCCGACCTCCTCTTATCAAAACCAATCCACCCAAGTGTTTCATTTTACTTAGTAGAATTTAGATTTTTTTTTCAAAACAATCTTTTGCATAGCATATCAATATTTCTAATAAGTTATAATAGGATTCTAGACCACTAGTATAGAGGTACTACTCTAAACAGTTTTTGCATAGCAATACTATCCAACACATGCTTATAGAAAAATACTCTACTCATGCATATACAAAATACTTAGGAAATTTATGAATGTGCCACTTGCCTTTGAAAGTTGTCGTTTCTCACAAACTCTTTTCAACAAGGAACAACGTTGCACTCCGTTCAATCTATACATAGAAATCACACAACAATAAACAAACGAAACAACAACTCATAGCATATCAAAGCAAACATACAAAACAAGGTCTCCACAAGGTAATTGTTCAAGTATTATCACATAATTCAATATGCAAAAAGAATTAATGTGGTGGTTTTAGGATTTTCCATTGTTTTTTAAAGGTTGGTCAAACAAACAAATTTGAACCTATTAAAATATATTGATGCGGTGTTCAATAGTTTTTAATGGTTGCTATTGATCAAAATTTTAACACACATTAATTGGGTCAAAAGTTTTTAACACAAATTAAAATTAAAGGTTTGCAAAGCAACATTTTAAAAGGCTTTTAACACAAACTTAATTACAATAAATTAACAATGATGGCATTTGGTCTCTCTTGGTCAAAAGCAATTATTTATGATGTATCTTAAAAAGGAACATATTAAAAAGAATTAATAGAATTTAAAATATGCCAAATATTAAACTATCTCAAATAATTAAAACGAGTCTCTGATTTTAAATCATCAAAAATAATTCTCAAAAATATTTTATAACAGAGGAATAAATTTACAGATATTCTAAGGTTTCTAAAACTATTTTATATGAAAATTTTGGAATTGTAGATTTAAAGATATGCCAAATTTACTCAATTTGTCCATTTACAATTTGAATAAATTTAAACTACTCAAAAATGAAAACAAACAGAACCAAAATATTCTATAGGTCAGGGGCTTTCCAAAAATATTTTATTTACAAATCTTGAACTTATATAATTAAAACTATAACTAAAATAATGTTTTACATGTTTCTGTAAATGACAAGTTAGTGCACGACTAAAATACATGTTTTTATTATACTACTGTATTCTACACATTCATACGAATCCATAGACTACAAAAACATTGAAAACGGACTTACGGTTGATTTGATATGGAATTAACAAGTTTTAACAATTTTCTGGAAATTTAAAACGATTTAAAAGAAACGGAGCGATCTGATTGGTCCGTACCGGCGGGCGGACGCGGATGGTCACGGGGCGGACGCGGATGCGGGTTGTCGCGGACGGACGCGGGCGGACGGCGGTCGTGGGGCGGACGCGGGACGGACGCGGTCGCGGGCTTGGCCGGAGTTGAGGAAGACGGTGGTGCGGCGGCCCGGTCGTGGACGGCGGTGGCGCTCCGGGGGTTGCCAGGCTCCGGGAAATTGACCACGTGCTGCAGAACGGCGAGGTGAAGACGATGGTGGCGACGGCGTCGACGGTTGCTTCTTGGAACGGCGAGGAGACTTGGCCGGAGACGTGCGGCGCGCCGGCGAGTTTCGGCCGAGAACGGTCACGGCGATTGGCTACAAGGAAACACACGGGAGGGGTCAGGGAGGTGCGCCATGGCATGGGGAGAACGATGGAGGGGGTCTCGGGCCTAGGCATGGACTAACCTCGCCGGAAACGAAGAAAAACGGTTGCGGCTGAAGGAACTCCAGCGAAGAAATTCGTCATCGTGGGGGCCTTTTGGAGAGGGCTTTTGGGGGCAAAAGAAGGAGGAGACGGAGGGCTTTTAGTAGGAACAAACGGCACTTAAATTGGAGCACTAAATCACCCGCAATCAATTCGGGAAGAAACGGGCAAAAACTGAGCTGTTTTCGGGCGTTTTTACGTTTCTGGAGCTTGGAGACGATGATGATGTCATCGCTGACGTCAGCAATTTATCTTTTTCTTTTTCTGGTTTTCCTTATTTCTTTCATATCTTTTGTTTGAAGTGTCCAAATCACTTCAAACTAGTTTCTAAAAATTTGTAAAAATAATATCTGTCTTTTAGAATATTCAAACAAACTTTTCCAAAATATTTCAAAATTACAAATTTAAAATATTGCATAATTACTTAATTGACATTTTATGTCAATTTTAAAATAGGGTTTTAATAAAATCATTTGTGACTTATTAAAATCAAATAAAATACCCCAAATGTAGATATTGAAAATAAGTTATTTTAACCTCATTTGTGTTTTCAAATAAATATAATTGAATCAAAACCAATTTGAAAATAGAACATGCTTTAAATAATTTAAAACACTTTTGTAAGTATTACGCAGGGTTTATTAAATAGCCAAAGTTTAATATTCAAAATCCACTAATTAGAATAAGAGATATATGCATGGTTAGTCACACAACTTGTCCGAGATGAGTACTTTGGTCACTAAACTTGCAAAAGGTTGTGCGAAGGTCACTCAACTTGTCCGAGATGAGTAAACTGGTCACAAACCATTGACTGAGCAGTTGACTATTGACTCTTACCATATTTTTTTTGCAAAAACACCCCCGTAGAATCACAAAATCACATTAATGTCTCTCTACAGGGGTGTTTTTGCAAAAAAAAATGATGTGATTTTGTGATTTTGTGATTCTACAGGGGTGTTTTTGCAAAAAAAAATGGTAAGAGTCAATGGTCAACTGCTCAGTCAATGGTTTCTGACCAGTTTACTCATCTCGGACAAGTTGAGTGACCTTCGCACAACCTTTTGCAAGTTTAGTGACCAAAGTACTCATCTCGGACAAGTTGTGTGACTAACCATGCATATATCTCTTAGAATAAAACATGTCATGAGATGAAGGTTTCTTTGAGTAATTTGAAATCACCTTGTCAATTATATTTGGGTTTATGAAATACCTTGGATAAAAGAATTTAAACTAAACTCCAATTTTGAATTAAGGATTTCTTGGAAATAAACTATTAAACTTTTTTTTAAAGATCCCAGATGTCTGCTATATTTGGTTTCTATTATAATTTTAATGTTTTCTTTTATTTGCAAACAAAAGTTTCAATTTTTAGTGATTTCCAAACATTCCAAAAATTTGGGTTGTTACAAAGCACCTCCTCCCCTTGCTCCCCTTTATATACTCCACCCCCTCCCACAAGGAGGACATCCAAGAAATCACAAGTTCCTCTCATCTTGAGATATTGTGAATTAGATGATGCTCTAATTTAGACGGCGCTCTAATTAGACTTTGATCTAATCTCTCTCTAGTAGATCTCATGTGTTGAAAATTAGATCTCTCTAGTCTTATATAGATCTAATCAAGCCCGATTAGATCTACCACCTAAACTACGCCGAAAGGCTGTCCCTCTTCGTTGGTACTAGTAGCTCTAGGCGGCGAACGTACAGATGGGTTGGCGCGGCGTATGTGTGGATACTGTTAGAGCGGGGCTGCGCAAGTAGTTCCTCGACGATGAACCGGCAACAATCTCACCTCCCGGCGTGGACGTGAGATTCTTCATCAGGCTTCACCAACATCTAATTCGACAAACACAAGATCTTTCGCAACTGTGTTTGTAATAAGTGTCGGAGAATGACTCCCACGAAACAGGGATAGTCAAGCTCACGAAGAGAGTTCGTGTAAGGGGCTGAACACGTTGGTCAAACAACCCTCAACCTGCACGGCGACGGTGCTCGTCGAGCAAGTGGCGGGACATCACGACAGAGATGCACACCAGCCCGTACCCAGGTTCACGGCCCTCGTGTGGAGGTAACACCGCTACTCCTGCTTGTCTGTATTGCACTGCTTATAGAGGTTACAGTACAATGAGCTTGCCGAGGGCTCTCTTTTGGCAATGGTGTACACGAGGAAGGGAAGCTGTGGTCTTCTTCTTCCTTGCGCGTAAGTGGCTAGGCTAGAATGAGAATGCGATCCTTTGCTACAGTGCTGCTCCTCCTCCTTTTATAGGCGCCCCGGGCTTCCTCCCTGCGCTTGCGCTACGGAAGGGCTATCATGTGGCGGCAGAAGGTGGAGCGTGGTGCACCGCAGCCCGGCTGTCCATGGGCGTAAAGCTGATGCCTGTGGCAGAGTAACCACCGTCCATGCAGGACAGCCAGCTGGGGCCGCAGAGGAACGTGGGGGTACCCACGGTGACGTTGGCCGTGGAGCGTAGCGCCGGCCGGTCCCCTTATCACCAAAGAGGAAATCCTTGTAGTCCGGTGCGGATGGCACAGCTTTGTTGACTCCTATAATCACCAAAATGGCAACTGCGGCGTCGTCGTCACCGCGCGCAGAGGCGCACGTCACTCTGCGGCCGCTGCAGAGCCCATGTGCGCTCTGCAGAGGTTGCTTTGCAGCGAAGCGATCCCCACGAGGGCTTGGATGCCCTGTAGAGGATTCAGCGTTGACCTCTCTCCAGGGGAGATCACCTTGAAGAGGGGGCAGCAGTGAAGAGGGCCTCCGCAGGCCTCTGCTGCCTCCGAAGCCCTCGCGAGGCAATTAGCCTCGCGAGGCTCTCCAAGCCATAGGCTTGGTCCTTAGCGAAAATTGGCCACCGAGTGTCGAGGGCCGTGGCGGACAGGCCCAGCACACCCTGGTTCTCACTGGGCCGACAATAAGTATCTAGATCTAGCATTACGGGGTGCAACATATCTTCATACAATAGATCTTTGGCGACAAGGTTACAGAAAATTTTAAAGTTTGGTATCAGAGCCGATCTATGCGTAGATATGATTTGATCTAGAGCACAAGTTGGTGCGAGCATTGCACAGTTCATGCATTAAGTTTATTTTAGTTGCTTCCCAATAAGTTATACTTCATATTCCATCGCGACATCCGCGGACCTTCCGGCTACTCCTAGTATGCATGTCGGCGCCAACAAAGTGCTTCATGTAGTTTGGGGTCTATATGTCACATCCCAAATTTAGAAACTAAGAAAAACTTAGTTTCACAAGACCCAAATTTCAGAACCAACAAAAACTTTTTGAAATGTTTCACTGATGATTGTGTTTTACTTCCAATTGCTGTGTTTGACCTTGTGTGACTGGTATGTGCGGTTGCTCCTTTTTGAGTATGAGACTTGTTTGTCTTGAATGCATCATCCTTGTGATTGTTGTGTTGTTGGTCTTGTGTGTTTGTATGTGTGGGTAATTAATCAAGAATTTCTTGAACATTAATTAGAACACACTCGACAACAAATTTGGAATGTGACTTGAATATAAGCAAAACCTCTAAAGGTATTCAAGAACTTGAATTAAAGATTCCAATTCAAATAAAATGACTTTAATAAATTATTCTCTCTACCTAACTCTCTATTTCCTTCAAACAAATATTTTCTCCATGAAAATGAAAATTATATAAAGTTAAAATATTTGTCAAGGAAGTTCCAAGAGTTCAAAAATAATATTTTGAACTTGCTTCAAAATTTCAAAGGATTATAAATTTGTATTTAAGAAAAATGCCATTTATTAACCCTATGAACAAAAGTTGTTCAAAACATTTTATTTTCAAACCCCAATTTTTGTGGAGGTTCTACATGACAAGGGGAGCCTACCCAAATAATTTCACAATTTTCTAAAATATTTAAGTACCTCAATTAAATCCGTCAAATGCTTCTGGTTTTTAAAAGGAAATGCAAGAAACAGAAAAGGAGGAAATCCAGGGGGCTTTCTGTAAAAGTATCTTCATGTTCCTGTGGCTCCAGTGGGCACACATGGCGCCAGGCCGCCGTGTCGCTCGCTCCCGCGTGTCGCACGCCCAGGCCCCCCCCTCTCCTCTTGCCGCTGCGGAGAGGATAAGGAGAGCTCCACCGACGCCCTGCTCTCCCTCCCCCAGATATTTTCGCTTCCTCCCTCTCTCTTTTCTTCCCCCAGCACACCGAACCCTATCCTTGGATGCCGTCGCGCATCGCCGGCGATTGGGGCCTCCCCGAGCAAATCGAAGACCGGCATCTTCACCGCCTCGTCGTCCTCTGCGTCCCCGTCCAAGGAATTGAGAAGGGGCGCCCGGATTCGTCTCCTCCGAGTTCATCTCCTTCCGCTCCGGCCGTCACCTTGCCGGGAAGCTCGCGAGCAATATCGTCCACCATCCTCCACCATTTTCATTGATCTGAGCTCCCCTCTTCCAGACCTACCTCAGAGACATCTTCGTTTGCTTTTAGGACCACCGGAACCGTCGCCGCCGTCCCATGGCCGTCACGGACGTCCTCGACGCCGCCGCAGTTTGGGAGTTCTTCGGCAAGAACTGCTGCTGCCCCTGCCCTTCCTGTGACCTCCGCACCCCTCTCCACCATCTTCGCCGTCCCCAGAAGCCCCCACGGTGAGCAACCAGCAGCCCCCGTCGAGTTCCTCCCTGCCCCTGTTCGTGCTGCTGTCCTGAGGATGGAGACGATCAGGAGCCGTCGATCTCCAGATCAATGACGGCGTACCTGTTCGCTTGCGCGCGCGCACCGCGCAGGCCTGTGGGCCGGCCCATCTCCGCACGGCTCAGATCTGGGCAGATCTGGCCCATTTAAACTTTTTCCTGATAATTCCTTTTCTGTTTAGTTAAATCCTGTTAGATCTGTTTAGGTTTAAATCCACCATTTAATCATAGAGCATCCAAATTGATTGGTTCAAATTTTATAGTGTTCCTATGTGTTTTCTTGAACATCCAGAACTGGTGCCTTGCAAAAATATAATTTGGTGTGCCTTCTAGATTTAATCTTGTAAAAAGTATCTTTTTCATTAAATATTTAATATCCAGAGTTATACAACTCCACAAAATTGCAAACTAAAATGCTATGGAAAGCCTGAAGTGATACCTTTCTAGATATGTAAGCCTTGCTTGCAAATGAAGCCTAAAACAAAAGTTCTATTCATTCTTGTAAACAGACCAGTGGCACTTTGGTGATTTTTGTAAATTTTTGTGAGATGATTTTTGGAGTAAATCCAATTGTGTTAGCTTCTAATACTAATAGAGAACCTAGATCTAGCTCGGTTTGAATTTTGGATCAACAGAACAGTCTAGGTTAACTAATCACTAAAAATGATGTTTTCTGCCTCTAATAAAAGGAAAAAGAATTAAGTGCCTTTATTAGGAAAATGTTGTTTGTGTTGTTTGTTGCATGTTTAGGTACTGTTATAGATTTGCTATTGCCGTTTAGTATGTTAGTACTGTTAGTAACTTGTGTTAAGATAGTTTTGAGTAAAGTATATGTGGTTAATGATGCTTAACAAATTTCAACAATTGTTTAATTATGCTTGTGTGCTTAATAATTCATATGAGCTAGATAGCCACTTGCATCTAAAATTGTAAGCTACTGGTTGATTAAGTTTGTTAATAAAAGTAATCCCTAAAGGTGACTTAACTTTTGTCTGAAGTATTTCCTGATTAGGGAAAAATAGTTGTTAATTACCTCTAGTTGAGGATGTCCCTGTGCCCATTTGTTTTGGGCATGTGTATGGTGTTATACTGTTGCTAGTATTATGCCCTTGTAATTTTGTCCGGGTAAATTGACTTGTTAAGTAAATTGCTTTATTAGCATAGAGTTAAACATGTGGTTATGTGTTGTTTCGCTTGTTGGGATTAATTATTTGTTAGCCTCTAGCAAGGTGTGGTGGTGGTTGTTAAGTGTTTGTTTTTAGTTTAACTTGTATCCTTTATTTATGTTTGTTGTAGCTTTAGTAAATAAATTGTGCTGGGCTTGTTACTAAAGCAGATTTCCTTGAAGTGTTCTTAGAGTAGATCTTAGTTTGTGGCTTGAGTGATTAGTTTGATACTTGTGGTTGTTCCTTGTTTGTATGCCACTTGTGGTTTGGTTTGCTTATTGAGTGTTGTTTTATTTTCATGTTGCGACGCTAGAGATAAACGCTACCGGAGTGGTATTTGGAAAGGATTTATTGAAGGAGAATTCGGAGTTTATTTCTTGATCAGTGAGGAGAAGTCCAGGAACATTATGCTGAAACCAGGCAAGCTACTCTCTGAGCTTGCACCCTAAATACATGCATCTACTTTTACAAACATGTTTTACTCTTAGCAAAGATTTATAAAACCTTTTCAAGAAAATATATGGATATTATTTTGCCACCCTATGTAGAAGTATATGCTAGTTATATAAAATTATAGGTTGGGAAAAACAAACATGGTTTATTCAAAACTCCTTTGAAAGTACTTGTGTGGTTATGGAATGCCGAGATATCGGTGTTGAAGTGGAGAAATGGAGAATGGTGATGTTTATGAAAAATGCACAGTGTCCTAGTACTATGACGACTAATCTTACCCTGTGCGACCACATTTACCCACATATGGGAAAGGGCTTAGTCATATAATTTGCTCTTATTAGTATGGGATGCCTCATCGACGGAGATGACTCCGTTATGCATGAGGGGATGGTCTGAGGACCTACCCTGACCTGGGTCCTCGCTCAAACTCTTTGAATAGATAAGGAGGAGGATAGAAGGATGTCCCCTATACACCGCCAGACAAAACATATGAGTCCTCACACTTAGGGTTTCCGACAGGAAACTGGACTGGGTGTCGATGGAAAGTGTCATGTGGGCAGGGTCCTATACTAGCATGAGCAAAGGAGAGGCTATGGTCGGTGGCTCAACTTCGCATACACCTGGTATGGCGGGACGTGGCTGACACGATGAGTTACCGGATGGGTGTGGGCAAAAAGCGTGCTACCTCTGCAGAGGGTTAAAACTATTCGAATAGCCGAGTCCTCGGATATGGACAATTGGGAGACTGTTCCTAAGACTATGTGCAAGTTTTGAAAAGCTTTAAGTTTAAAAGGGAAATGAAGTGGAGAAAGTGTTCCACAACTATACCAATGAGTTGGTATGATGTGTTGGAGTTAATTGGACCTATGGCAAGCCATGGTCAGAAAAATGAGGAGTTTTGGAGAAACAGATAAAATGGTGATTTTCCGGGAAAATGTTTTAAAAGAGACTTCCTATCATTTTTTTTGACAAAGATATATTTCGGGAAAAGGTTTTAAAGAGATTTCTTACAAAGATAGAATTATGGGAAAAGTTCTAAAAGCCTTCTTTCCTTTTTCAACAAGGATAGAGTTTTCAAAGCAAACGAAGTTTTATTTAACAATAAAAAGAGTAGTGCATGCTCATTTCGGGGGTAGTTTGCGAGTACAATCAAATGTACTCATATTGGTTTCGTCCCTGGCTATTGTCTTAGCCAGATTTTGAAGAGAACCAGTTCGAAGGAGAAGTTTCTATGGCGTCAATGCGATCTAGGGCGCTTCCCAGTCAGTTGCCTATGGGGTTGTGGCATATGACTTGGGCTCCACGTTGTTTGGTGATTTCCGCTGCAAGTACCTGTTGAAGCTTATGGCTTCAATCAAGTAAGTAATTTCCTTTGGTATTTATTGATGTTCTTTTGATACCAGTTTGATTGTGCTCAGCGACAGACTGATCATGGGATCGCTGATGTTATAGGCACAAGGGTATTTCGGACAGCTAGTCCGGGGTCCCCACAAGACTTGGTATCAGAGCCATCCTGACTGTAACAGACCTTAGTTAGCATGGACGTTAGTTAGGAAAGAAAAATTTTGTTAAAAAATATATTGTTACCAAAAACATATTTTTATCTAAGGAAGTCCAAAAATAACTTCCACTCTTCTCACCTTCTCAAATATTTCCGAGACTCATCCCTCTATTTTAAGATTTTCTAAGGATTTCTCTACTCCCTCTTACCTGTTCAAAATACTTGACGATGAACCCAATTGAGACCTAATTAGCTAGCACCTACAAGCAGAAGCTTCCATCACAAGTACTCAACATTCCACATCGAGGTGATTGATCTGCAAATACCAAGATTGTCGAAGTCAACCAAGCAAGAGACCTTCGAAGACCTCAACTCAACATCAACAATTCTACTCAAGTTGCAACTTCGATAATCTCAATTCCTCCCACTGAAGCCTAAGGCGACAGAGTGAAAACTTCACCAACCATGTCTAACCGAGACCATAAGATAAACCAGATAGGAACCTTGGTTGTACCACCCGACTACCATGAGTATTAGACATCCGTTGGTACTAAAGGTACCTTGTGTGTTGTTTGTTGGTGTGCCTTACTCTGGTTGTGTCGTTGTTGGTGAGTCCTCTGTTTGGCTGTTGTTTATCTTGTGCGATCACAATCACGCCTTGATGGCAACACAAAGTAACCCAAAATTTTCTTTTTTATAAAACTCCTTTTGTCACCCAACAAAAACTAATTTTGACCTCTCCGCCACAGTTGCACTTTGTTGCAGATGTAAAACCGCTTAGGAAAAATCTTTTCAAGATATTTTCCTCTTATCTAAACCGTCTCCCGATAAGAACTGACAGTTTCGCAAGATACAAAAGACCCCTGATCTTTAACCAAATAGCCTGAGATTTTGCAACCTAACCGGCAAATCAGATAATGGCCTTCATGCACCATCTGGAGCAAGTGCGTCAAGATCTCGAAGGAAACTGCAATTTAACGCCAACCTCGTGAAGACATGAGCATCACCTCACAAAAATAACTTGTGAAATTACAAGAATACCACACTAACTTATCGTATCTAACTTTGGGTTAACATCTGACTCAAGTCCACGGTAGTACCAACTGCTCTTTTAGGACTTCAAGCCTTGACAAGAAACAAGGACATCAGGATATTCATTTAGGGTTGGTAACTAGAGGAACTCAAGGAATGTATAAGAGTTGCTATGAAGATTTGAGCTCAGAGACCGCAAGAAGGAAGAACTATGACAAGAAGACTTTGAAGAGAGATTTCTTAAGTTGGCAAAGAAGTAATATGCCAGACTACCATTGAGAAATTGAAACTCTTATATTAGGATCTATTATCATTAACCTCTCTAGAAATAGTGTGATATTCCAATGTTAGTGTTATATAGAAGTAGTTTGGTAACAAGCCTCATGAACTTGTTAACAAATCACTTTTGTATGCTCAAACAATTGAGTGTCATATACAAATAAATGGAACCTCAGATAATCCAGTACATCTCAGCCTCTGGAATATGAAAAGTAGTTTGATGACAAGACTAGCTACCTTGTTAACAAATTCTTCTCGTATGACTAAGGCAATTGATGTTATAAAAGACCTCCACATTCTTATACAACTAACTAATCGAAAGCTTCGCTCGGACTAGTGGATGTTGTCACCACAGGGGTGAGGCAGATGATGTTAGAACTCAAATCAAGGACAATAATAATTTCTTAAACCAAGTATATACCTTAGGAAATACTCAAGTTCTAAGTGAGAGAATCACATGAAGGTTTATAGTGTGTCCCCAAAGATATGATCTCCGAAAACAAGAAAAGAAAAAGGTACCCTTTTGAAAAACAACTGGTGCGAAGGTTCCTCACTAACTTTTTCTAGGGACCATTAAGAGGTGCCAGAGGCCGACTCAAAACTAGTTGATAGAGAGGAGACTTTAGGAAGATATAAGGGTGTTGAATTGTAAGTTATTAGCCAAAAGTATCTTGATGAGATCAAAATTTGGTGGATGATGACGGTAATATCAAAAATTTGGAGGTTTAGAGTAGAAGTGAAAACTTGGAGTAGATCGATAAATTAATTGGGTTTGGACAGATGATATATTTAACTACTACTCTGGGGCTAACCAGTTGTGGTCCCCAACCATTGGTGGTTATCTGGAGGTAGAAGACGTGACCCTTGATTTAAGGTTTAGAAATAAAGGTGAAAGTTATTGGATTTTTAGGAAGCTCTTTCTGATAAAATGATGTTGGATTGGTTAGAAGCAAGTAAATTAAGAAGAATACTCCGGTGTTGGAATGTTTAGGGTGATTCCTAGCGCAAGTGACCCTTGTACTAAATTCTTATGGAATTATAGGAAGTGGTCAAAGATGAGTTAGGAAATGAGTAGATCGTTGTATGCAAGAAATAATTGGTGGAGGATAAGTGAATGTTTATCGGGTTCTAGGAATCAATATGACTTGGTCTAGTAGCAAGAGATCTAGGTGGTAGAAGTTTTCAGAGCTTGTCACGCTCTGTTTGGATTATTCTTAGAAGGATCTTTTATCGTTGATTAAGAGATCAAGGCCCAAAAGTGTGAGATAAAATCCGAATTTGGATAGAAAGTGGGGCAAGTCTTGATGGAATGATCACATGACTGCTGGATTCTTTATTTAGCTTTGATGATATGGTCGTGGGAAAATAACCACCTGAAGGAGTAAGATAATTTGAGATATGCCTATCTATGGGGAAAAATCAATCAAGAAATAATTGGTGGACCACTACGAATTTTGTGATAGGATGTAATGGGAAGATATGCCTTAAAGGTTTGATGGATATCCGATAGACTGAATTGTGATGTGATAAAGAGTTTATGCCGAGGGAGATGATGGTGGATTAATAACTTTCGGTTGGGCAAAAGTCATGATTCAATTAACTAGTTGTAGTAGTGGCCTTACCAGAGATGTTGGAATGGTATTTTGAAGACTCGAGAATTAGAGGCCTATGTAAAGTTGGTTGTTTTGGATCTTAGGTACAATAAGTTTGATGTTCAGAATATAGCACCCAACTCCCTTGAAAACTAACTTAAGCCCCTCAACCAGAAAGTTTTCCCGGAAACCCTAACTATTCTGGTGCACTCTAACTTACTTGTGAAGACCCAGAACCAAAGAAGTCTTTCAGGACCAGCCTTTTTCCGCCAAGCCGAAGGAAGAAAAGCGTGAAGGAGATCTACCGGAAGTCACTAAGAAGAATCCAACAACAGAAACACCTGCTATTGGCAACATCAACCACCAAGCAAGTCCAGACGCCCTTAGAAGTTTATAACATCTCTCTACTAACTAGAAACCAGAGAGAGTCGAGTGCTGAAACTTGACGCATCCGGAGACCGACGCGTCCCCATCTGCGACCCTCGTAAGGCGACAATATCAGGAAGTGATATCTGCACCAACCCCATGCACTAAGGAATGACACCCAAGACGAAGATTTTCAAGCTACCCAAGAAGAACAATGCCTCCAAGTCAACTCCAGCTACGACTTTCAACAAGACCGATTAAAGATCCCTTTTTAAGGGGGAAGACCTGCAATAGGTATACAAGAACGTAGTAATAATTAGATCCTTGCGCCTTAGCCTTGTAGTATCTGGAAGCAACCAACCAAGACTATCCATCCGAGTCAATCGTCAAGACAACCCCATCGTTAAGGATCTGAACTCAGCACATAAGTTATCCACAAAGAAAGCCTCGCAACATCAATTTGTCAAGATCTCACATGGCAACCTCACTTAAGAAGCAACGACCTCGGAAGTATAGCCAGCCAAAAACTGTACTCCCCTGTTACCACCGGGCAAATCTCGAGGACGAGATTTATTTTTAAGGGGGGAAGAGCTGTCACATCCCAAATTTAGAAACTAAGAAAAACTTAGTTTCACAAGACCCAAATTTCAGAACCAACAAAAACTTTTTGAAATGTTTCACTGATGATTGTGTTTTACTTCCAATTGCTGTGTTTAACCTTGTGTGACTGGTATGTGCGGTTGCTCCTTTTTGAGTATGAGACTTGTTTGTCTTGAATGCATCATCCTTGTGATTGTTGTGTTGTTGGTCTTGTGTGTTTGTATGTGTGGGTAATTAATCAAGAATTTCTTGAACATTAATTAGAACACACTCGACAACAAATTTGGAATGTGACTTGAATATAAGCAAAACCTCTAAAGGTATTCAAGAACTTGAATTAAAGATTCCAATTCAAATAAAATGACTTTAATAAATTATTCTCTCTACCTAACTCTCTATTTCCTTCAAACAAATATTTTCTCCATGAAAATGAAAATTATATAAAGTTAAAATATTTGTCAAGGAAGTTCCAAGAGTTCAAAAATAATATTTTGAACTTGCTTCAAAATTTCAAAGGATTATAAATTTGTATTTAAGAAAAATGCCATTTATTAACCCTATGAACAAAAGTTGTTCAAAACATTTTATTTTCAAACCCCAATTTTTGTGGAGGTTCTACATGACAAGGGGAGCCTACCCAAATAATTTCACAATTTTCTAAAATATTTAAGTACCTTAATTAAATCCCTCAAATGCTTCTGGTTTTTAAAAGGAAATGCAAGAAACAGAAAAGGAGGAAATCCAGGGGGCTTTCTGTAAAAGTATCTTCGTGTTCCTATAGCTCCAGTGGGCACACATGGTGCTAGGCCGCCGTGTCGCTCACTCCCGCGCGTCGCACGCCCAGCCCCCCCCCCCCCCTCTCCTCTTGCCGTTGCGGAGAGGATAAGGAGAGCTCCACCGACGCCCTGCTCTCCCTCCCCCAGATATTTTCGCTTCCTTCCTCCCCCTCTCTTTTCTTCCCCCACCACACCGAACCATATCCTTGGATGCCGTCGCGCATCGCCAGCGATTGGGGCCTCCCCGAGCAAATCGAAGACCGGCATCTTCACCGCCTCGTCGTCCTTTGCGTCCCCGTCCAAGGAATCGAGAAGGGGCGCCCGGATTCGTCTCCTCCGAGTTCATCTCCTTCCGCTCCGGCCGTCACCTTGCCGGGAAGCTCGCGAGCAATATCGTCCACCATCCTCCGCCATTTTCATTGATCTGAGCTCCCCTCTTCCAGACCTACCTCAGAGACATCTTCGTTTGCATTTAGGACCACCGGAACCGTCGCCGCCGTCCCATGGCCGTCACGGACGTCCTCGACGCCGCCGCAGTTTGGGAGTTCTTCGGCAAGAACTGCTGCTGCCCCTGCCCTTCCTGTGACCTCCGCACCCCTCTCCACCGTCTTCGCCGTCCCCAGAAGCCCCCACGGTGAGCAACCAGCAGCCCCCGTCGAGTTCCTCCCTGCCCCTGTTCGTGCTGCTGTCCTGAGGATGGAGACGATCAGGAGCCGTCGATCTCCAGATCGACGGCGGCGTACCTGTTCACTTGCGCGCACGTGCCGCGTAGGCCGGCGGGCCGGCCCATCTCCGCACGGCTCAGATCTGGGCAGATTTGGCCCATTTAAACTTTTTCCTGATAATTCCTTTTCTGTTTAGTTAAATCTTGTAAGATCTGTTTAGGTTTAAATCCACCATTTAATTATAGGGCATCCAAATTGATTGGTTCAAATTTTGTAGTGTTCCTATGTGTTTTCTTGAACATCCAGAACTGGTGCCTTGCAAAAATATAATTTGGTGTGCCTTCTAGATTTAATATTGTAAAAAGTATCTTTTTCATTAAATATTTAATATCCAGAGTTATACAACTCCAAAAAATTGCAAACTAAAATGCTATGGAAAGCCTGAAGTGATACCTTTCTAGATATGTAAGCCTTGCTTGCAAATGAAGCCTAAAACAAAAGTTCTATTCATTCTTGTAAACACACCAGTGGCACTTTGGTGATTTTTGTAAAATTTTGTGAGATGATTTTTGGAGTAAATCCAATTGTGTTAGCTTCTAATACTAATAGAGAACCTAGATCTAGCTCTGTTTGAATTTTGGATCAACAGAACAGTCTAGGTTAACTAATCACTAAAAATGATGTTTTCTGCCTCTAATAAAAGGAAAAAGAATTAAGTGCCTTTATTAGGAAAATGTTGTTTGTGTTGTTTGTTGCATGTTTAGGTACCGTTATAGATTTGCTATTGCTGTTTAGTATGTTAGTACTATTAGTAACTTGTGTTAAGATAGTTTTGAGTAAAGTATATGTGGTTAATGATGCTTAACAAATTTCAACAATTGTTTAATTATGCTTGTGTTCTTAATAATTCATATGAGCTAGATAGCCACTTGCAACTAAAATTGTAAGCTACTGGTTGATTAAGTTTGTTAATAAAAGTAATCCCTAAAGGTGACTTAACTTTTGTCTGAAGTATTTCCTGATTAGGGAAAAATAGTTGTTAATTACCTCTAGTTGAGGATGTCCCTGTGCCCATTTGTTTTGGGCATGTGTATGGTGTTATACTATTGCTAGTATTATGCCCTTGTAATTTTGTCCGGGTAAATTGACTTGTTAAGTAAATTGCTTTATTAGCATAGAGTTAAACATGTGGTTATGTGTTGTTTCGCTTGTTGGGATTAATTATTTGTTAGCCTCTAGCAAGGTGTGGTGGTGGTTGTTAAGTGTTTGTTTTTAGTTTAAGTTGTATCCTTTATTTATGATTGTTGTAGCTTTAGTAAATAAATTGTGCTGGGCTTGTTATTAAAGTAGATTTCCTTGAAGTGTTCTTAGAGTAGATCTTAGTTTGTGGCTTGAGTGATTAGTTTGATACTTGTGGTTGTTCCTTGTTTGTATACCACTTGTGGTTTGGTTTGATTATTGAGTGTTGTTTTATTTTCATGTTGCAACGCTAGAGATAAACGCTACCGGAGTGGTATTTGGAAAGGATTTATTGAAGGAGAATTGGGAGTTTATTTCTTGATCAGTGAGGAGAAGTCCAGGAACATTATGCTGAAACCAGGCAAGCTACTCTCTGAGCTTGCACCCTAAATACATGCATCTACTTTTACAAACATGTTTTACTCTTAGCAAAGATTTATAAAACCTTTTCAAGAAAATATATGGATATTATTTTGCCACCCTATGTAGAAGTATATGCTAGTTATATAAAATTATAGGTTGGGAAAAACAAACATGGTTTATTCAAAACTCCTTTGAAAGTACTTGTGTGGTTATGGAATGCCGAGATATCGGTGCTGAAGTGGAGAAATGGAGAATGGTGATGTTTATGAAAAATGCACAGTGTCCTAGTACTATGACGACCAATCTTACCCTGTGCGACCACATTTACCCACATATGGGAAAGGGCTTAGTCATATAATTTGCTCTTATTAGTATGGGATGCCTCATCGACGGAGATGACTCCGTTATGCATGAGGGGATGGTCTGAGGACCTACCCTGACCTGGGTCCTCGCTCAAACTCTTTGAATAGATAAGGAGGAGGATAGAAGGATGTCCCCTATACACCGCCAGACAAAACATATGAGTCCTCACACTTAGGGTTTCCGACGGGAAACTGGACTGGGTGCCGATGGAAAGTGTCATATGGGCAGGGTCCTATACTAGCATGAGCAAAGGAGAGGCTATGGTCGGTGGCTCAACTTCTCATACACCTGGTATGGCGGGACGTGGCTGACACGATGAGTTACCGGATGGGTGTGGGCAAAAAGCGTGCTACCTCTGCAGAGGGTTAAAACTATTCGAATAGCCGAATCCTCGGATATGGACAATTGGGAGACTATTCCTAAGACTATGTGCAAGTTTTGAAAAGCTTTGAGTTTAAAAGGGAAATGAAGTGGAGAAAGTGTTCCACAACTATACCAATGAGTTGGTATGATGTGTTGGAGTTAATTGGACCTATGGCAAGTCATGGTCAGAAAAAGGAGGAGTTTTGGAGAAACAGATAAAATGGTGATTTTCCGGGAAAATGTTTTAAAAGAGACTTCCTATCATTTTTTTTTGACAAAGATATATTTCGGGAAAAAGTTTTAAAGAGATTTCTTACAAAGATAGAATTATGGGAAAAGTTCTAAATGCCTTCTTTCCTTTTTCAACAAGGATAGAGTTTTCAAAGCAAACGAAGTTTTATTTAAACAATAAAAAGAGTAGTGCATGCTCATTTCGGGGGTAGTTTGCGAGTACAATCAAATGTACTCATATTGGTTTCGTCCCTGACTATTGTCTTAGCCAGATTTTGAAGAGAACCAGTTCGAAAGATAAGTTTCTATGGCGTCAATGCGATCTAGGGCGCTTCCCAGTCAGTTGCCTGTGGGGTTGTGGCATATGACTTGGGCTCCACATTGTTTGGTGATTTCCGCTACAAGTACCTGTTGAAGCTTATGGCTTCAATCAAGTAAGTAATTTCCTTCGGTATTTATGGATTTTATTTTGATACCAGTTTGATTGTGCTCAGCGACAGACTGATCATGGGATCGCTGATGTTATAGGCACAAGGGTATTTCGGACAGCTAGTCCGGGGTCCCCACACTATACGTATAGTTGTGGACGTTGTTGTATAATGGACAGGGCATGAGGGTTGGACGCCTCACGGGGGTCACGCGCACATGTGATCATTTAGATTGGGGTTCGCAACATTTTCGTAATGTTGGGATCTCAATCACCCCGCAAAGTTAATCTAGCAACTAGCCTAAACGTGCTTCAGTTCGTAGGTAGTGACGGTTCTTCCGTAGATCCTAACAAGGCCACGTAAAACTAGAAAACAAACGTTAGAAGCGTCTAACTTGGTTTTGTAGGATTGTGTGTATGTGTTTTGGTATAGCTATTTTGTTACGGTGTTTTAACATGATGGTCGAAGCCAAAACAATTGTTCGAGTTCGTCATCGACAATCAAGCGAAGAAGAGTTCGTCGCATGGACCGGAAGGAGGCGTCGGCGGCTGTACTGGTGACAAGTACTTGGCGTGTTTTTGGCTACGGCAATTTTCCCTCGGGAATTTTGCTGTGACCGGGAATTACGAAGATGGTGGATCCTGAGGACGAGCGTCAAGAACATCCAGAGAATAACAAAGGATATACCATAGCACATGAATTGTTTTAATTGCCTGTGATGTTTATCCTTTGTTGTTTGCACCTTGATTGCGCAGTAGTCGTTTATTAGGGTGAATCCTCAAGTAAAATATCAAGAAGATCGTGTTCTTACAACCGTGGCACCGTCAAACCAGGCGCTTATCCCCGGACGCTGTGTACACATGTGTCTCGCGGGCCAAGGGTTTGGGAGGCGGGCACGAACCGTTCCAGCAGCATCATCGGTTGGTTGTCTTGAAGTCCTAGCATACAAAGTTCTGAGTTCTGAGCACGCACGTCAAAAGACGAACAAGAGTTGTAGCTACTACAACTGGCATGGTGCCTACCAGTCGTCCACGGATCATGCTATGTATCCATACTTGGTTCGTCGGGTTATCGGGTCCTGAATCACTTAGCGCCAATCGCGAGGATTATTGGGCTTAGTGGGAGCATATCTTAGATTCAATTTAATTGAGTTAAAGTAGTGCATCAAAATTAGTAATAAACTATGAGTCTAAATAAACTTGTTTTGTTGTAAATGGATCCCGTTGCAAATGTGCATGAGGATGAGTTGTTAGGAAAGTTGACTGCGGAAAGCGTGATCTTTGCTGATTGGCTTCACGGGCTGAGAGAAAATCTCAGGAGACGCAAGTTAGAGCATGCGCTGGACACTCCTGTTCCAGAGTTAGAAGATGACTATTCTCCTATGGAGGAAGATGAGTATCAAGTGAGTTTCGTTATGCTCGACATGATGAGTCCCGAGCTTAGCGACAGTTATCCACACTATCGCCCCTTCCGTCTCATGGAAGCGTTGAAAGCTCAGTTCTCATACTAGTTATGTCATGCTGACTACAAATTCAATGGGGAACTCAGAGCGTGCAAACTATCGAGTAGGGCTCGATGAGGGAGCACAAGTCTAAGTTCTGCAAGATACTAAGGAAGCTTGAGGATATTGGGCGACCAGTTCCAGAAAATCAAGCGGTGACACACTTCTGAGATCACTATGCTTTTGTGGCTTGTTATGAATTGATGGAAGTGGAGAAGACAGTCAAGGAAGTCTTCGAAATGCTCTTATCAGCTGAGTTGGATATCTATGTGCATCATTTGATGACAACATCCTTCTACAAGACCAGTGGCGAGTCCACAAAAGGTATAAGAGTTATACACAAGTTATTGACATATTCTCGGCTCGAATATATTTTGGTATTTAATACTAAAAAAATTCATGTTGCACGATCGCAGTATGAAAAGGAAAAGAGGCAAGAGAGTTGGAAAGAAGTGGAGGAAGTGAGAAAGAAGGCACCTAAGGCGCCACGATCACCACAATGTCTACAATCCAAGTCAATGAAGCAGATTTACACTAGGACTTTAAATAAGAGTTATTTTCAGTTCGATCATTTTGTAATGAATATTTTATATTCTGGAACAAGTTTGTGTTCGAATAATAAACTATGTGTGGGAATTCCAATTATTGTGAATTCGGTTTTATGATCTTCTTTATTGTAATATGTCATTAAGTTTTGTTTGTTAAGTCTTTATTATTTTGATTCAAAATATTACTTAAAGTTTTGAGTAATAATCAAGTTGGTTTAATCTTTAATTTGGAGTTATACTTTTC
This sequence comes from Poa pratensis, assembly GCA_947311845.1. Taxonomy (NCBI): domain Eukaryota; kingdom Viridiplantae; phylum Streptophyta; class Magnoliopsida; order Poales; family Poaceae; genus Poa; species Poa pratensis. Next base: position 12,227,760 of record CAMZMU010000125.1, on the reverse strand, counting down.
GTTGGTTCTCTTTGAGACTCTTAAAGTTATCTCTAAAATTAAATCGATAAAACTGAAATCACAAAAGTGCTGGGCACTTAGAGAAATTCGAAATTCATAAAGTGCTAGGCATTTAATGAAAATCGAAATCCACAAAATGCTGGACATTTGGTAGATTTGAAATTGGCAAAGTGCTAGGCACTAGTAATTTTGAAATTTACATAAAGGAGTGGAATCTACCCATTAATTAAATTCTGTTGAAGATTTAATATGAAGTTGCATATTAATGAAATAGAGTTAATGAAATTATTGAAGATGCAATATTTCATATAATTCAGTGGGAGATTGTGAGAATCAAAATAAAGGAATCAAAGGTATTTGATGAAGTTAAAATGACTAATAAATTATTGTAACATTGTTGACGAAAGAAAGTTTTTCTTAGTCAAATTACTCATGATGAATTTTGATCATTCGAAATTATCATGGTAATAAAATCTTTTGTAAGATAAAGATTAAAAGGAAATGTTATAATAATTATGTCAAAGGTCTTGTTCTGATGTGATATGAAATAGAATTCCAAAGTACACACTAAAGAAAATAGATTATTTTGTTTGTATTCAGGGGACCTAATCAATTTTAACTTAGAGTTATTTTGATAGAAAGTTCCAAGTTTTCAATTGTGAATCTAAGTGTGGATTCGAATTGAATAAATGTTTTTCATAAATGTGAAGTCCAAAGTATTATATTGGCAGTTGTTTTCCACATATAATTCTAAATGCTTGTTAAATTTAGAATTGGAGAAAAGTGTCTTCTCATGAAGAGAAAGTGGAAATCAAAATACTAAATTAAGACTGGGAGTCTTTGGACAAGTGTTAGAGTGAAAGTGGTAACATGCAAATGTTTCCATATCATTACTTTGTCCAGGAATACATGTATGGTATACATGATTCGAATTAAGTATTGTGATGATAGTCATGTGAGGAATTTAATGATTAAATCACCTAGTGGTTGAATTATTGAAATGTCCAGGAACATGATTAAAAGCAGAGTAATTACAAACAGAATAAGCAATACTCATAAAAGACGGTATATGTCATAAAGGAGTCCAAGAAAAATTCATGTAGCTCCAAGATTTAATCTTGAGAGTAGTTTGGACGTGATGTGAAATCCCTAGGCATGAATGTTTCATAAAGGAAGGACAGATGTGAATATCTAATATTCATAGAGCTAGTCTTAATTAAAAGCTTTTATCAAGGACGAATAAATGATAGTGAGAAGTTGCAGAACTTATCATATCAATTGCTTGATGTTGTTATTGGACTAAAGTAGCAAAGTTAATTGCTAAGAATAATTTATTTGGATTATGAGAATAATCTAGATAATTATATTATGAGTGTTTGAAGTCAGTCGCATTAATGAATCAAGAATTTTATTATTTTCATTATATAAATCGAAAGGACTTAAAAGTCAGTGGGAGCTGATATTATATTTGTTGAATAAGGCTAGGCCGAATTCAAAAATGTATATCTTGTGAAAATAAAGATTTAAAAGAGTTTTAAATAAAAGGTCGGAAACTGTCTTATTAAAAAAAATCTACGAGATAGATTAAGAATTTAATAAACATGAGTATGAATGTACTAAGTACAATTCTGAAAGGTAATTCGAATTTTGTCTTGAATCAAAGAAATTTGATCAAGAGTCATAGCGTGATATTTGCAAGATACATTGACCTTCGTAGTCAATGATGAGTGAATAGAGAGGAATAAGATCAAATCATATTTAATGTGATTTTGCTTATCTCATTGCTATATATAGTACATAAAGCCAGAAAGTTTCCAAAGTGCTAAATTTTATTTAGCCACCGGCAATTCGAGAAATACTTGGTAAAAGTTTTCTCATATAGTCAGTTAATTAAAAGTGTAATTGATCCTGAAGGTTTTGTATTGTGATGAGAACCTGATAGTGATATTACAAAAGAATAACGACTTGGTAGATTTTGTAAAGCTTCGAATAGTGTATATAGAGAAGTTCCTCATATACGTATTTGTAGTGGAATTATGAAATCAAATCTTAATTGATTTAATCCGAGAAATGCAATTTTCAATTGATAAATAACTGGTGTTTTGATTTTATCAAATCACAAGTATATTATGTGTGGATTCTACAACATAAATAGATTTCTATGAAGGATAGTTGCATCATTGATGTGAGATGTCATGATTGCAAGTTATTGGAAAGTCATTGACTTGGTAAGGTATCAATAGATGGTATGATAATTTCATTCGGAGACGCTTGAAATTAGGTAATGCTACTACGGAACCGGATAGTCCGAAATCCAATTCCTAATATATCCTACTTTGCATTGTCAAGTTTGACCTATGGGGAGTTAAACAAGTTTATGTACTTTGATTGGATCAAAGTTATGGACACAGTCTCAGAGCGCATGCGAAAGCGTGAGTGGCACCTTAGTTCCATTTGGTGTCATGTCATCATGCTAACTAGAATCATTATTGACTCTAGTGCAAGTGGGAGACTGTTGGAGATATGCCCTATAGACAATAATAATTTAGTTATTATTTATCTCCAAGTTTATTATTAATGTTATATCTTTATGCTATAACTGTATTGGGCACTTGAATAGCAAATACAACGTGTTCAAGAGGAAAACCTCCAATACAGGTGTACAGATACGAACAAGTAAAAGCGTTCCTGGTCTTGCCTCTAAGACTAGCCTATCTTGTTGTTTGATGATCATGTTTTCCTGATCATGGACTTTGTATAAGTCACACAACTATAGGAGTTTATTGTCGGAATGACAATAGTACTGAACTGACCCATTGTATGATCTTGCTAAGAGACTAGTCGTCAACGATGAAGGTAGCAATTGATCATATGTTTAGTTTTCATTAGTTGTATTCCTTTGCCATGATAATATCTGGTGACCGCTTATTCGACACTCATACTTTGATTGTCACCTAACGTCTGGTCGTAACTGGGGACCATAACAGTGACTTTTGGGTGTGGACTAGAATAATGTATTGGAACATAGATTGTTTAAGAATGGCACTTACTCCTCAAGGCGATGGAGAGATACATCCTCTAAGCCATCTCAGTATTATTATTTCACCCAATCGTCTGGCCAGACACAGCGTGATTAATCACGGGACAATGAAAATACGGAATGAGAAAAAGAATGATATTGGTACGAGAATTATGTGTTATGATCAAAGGATTTTGATCACACTAGAGCACATTGTCTCAATCTCGAGATATCATTGGTATCGTGTACGTAAGGGGATTAGCGTAATGAGAAACACAAAGGTTCTGTCGTTCACTCGTGAACAGATAGGAGCTAGTACGGCCGTCTAGGTCCCAATGCTAGTTATTGTCTGGTAAGCTCCCGGACATGTCTATGTGTTACCGAACTTTTCAGGTCACACACTTAAGTTGTGAGTCAATTTTTTATTGAGAGAATAAAGTTGTAGTTTTGTGGTTATGAGAAATGGTCGGAGTACCTCCGATGTCACAGGAACAACTCCGGAGTGATTCAGAGGAGTTCCGGTGAAGTTATCATGAGAGGGAAATAATGCTGGTATAGGGCAAAATTTCCTGAGAGAAAATATGGCGAACATGACATGTTTCGGGATGCCGGAAGTGTTTCCGACATCAGTGGATAGAGTCGATGATTTTATCTAAAGAGTATATGGTTTCGGAATAGTTTCGGAGGTTTGCCGGAAAGGGGGATGCGCCGGAGGAGAGAGGGGGGTGCCCTGCGTGCCGGGCCGGCCGCACCAAGTCCCCTCCTCTCCTTCCTTGTTTAAATTGGATATTCAAAAGAGTCCGAATTGAACTAGGAAAGGAATAAAGGAAAAAAGGCAAAAAGATAAAAGGGAAGGGAAGGAGTCCCTCTCCCAAACCAACTTGGGAGAGGGGCCGGCCTCCCTAGGGCCGGCGCACCAAGGGGAGGGACTTTCCCCTTCTCCAAGCACCTCCTCCCATTGCTCCCCTTTATAGACTCCACCCCCTCACACAAGGAGGACATCCAAGAAATCACAAGTTTCTCTCATCTTGAGATATTGTGAATTGGACGATGCTCTAATTTAGACGGCGCTTGACATGGGTATACATATCGGGTACCCTATCGTGAGGGTACCTGGTGCACGTGACGACTAAAGGCGCAATATCGAAGAGCCTACTCGAAGCCCAAGACAAGAGGCCCAAAAGATGGAGTACCCTCCAAGACTAGACATAGGCATAGTCGGTTTAGGTTTTCCTTACGTGTAAACTAGGTCGGTTACAAACTCCCGAGACCCAGCCTATTTAAAGGCTGGGAGGGGTACCGATCTGGGACCAAGCCATACTCGAACCACCAAAGCTCTTGCGAGATCGTCATCTCGCCGGAGCTCCCCTGTAATCGCATAATCCACAATCAATACCAGACAAGCAGGAAGTAGGGTCTTTACCTCCACCCGAGGGGCCTGAACCTGGGTAAATCTTTGCCTCTGCTTGTCAGCCGACGAAACTACCAGTACTACCACGTTCTCTCCCCATAATCTCAACCCTAGGTCCTTAACCATGGGATTTGATGAGGGTACACCTCGTCAATTGGCGCCGTCTGTGGGAAAGAATAGTGCTGGACTCGCGGTTTCTTCGGTTCCATCGGAAAACGGCGACTCGCCGATCGGATCTACAAACGGCAACTCGCCGGCTGCATCGACAAACCAGAACTCGCCGACTCAGGCGGCACACGGCAACTCCGGCTCACTCGACAAACGGCAACACGCCAGCTTCACCCGCAAAAAGCACATCGGATCCTCTGATGGATTTCGAGCCACACTCGCCAGGATTCCAGGAGGCCTTCTCCGATCTCGAGTCAGGTTTGGGTTTAACCGTTGGTTCGTTCAATTTTTTCGTCAACAAGCTTGGTGTGCAGGACTTGACGGATCCACGCCAACTCGCGACTTTCGCACCCGAGGCTCCATCGGTTGCGGCTCCTTCGACTGCGGATCTTTCCACTGCGTCCATACCATCGTCGACCCTCCAAGCTTGTTCGTCTGCAACAACCATGTCCACACGAGAGATGCGCGAGCTCATTGAAGACTCCAGGGCGAGGAGGCCGAATCAGCATACCGCACAAACGATCCCGAGCTGGATCTCCCACTCGAGGATAGTTTCGACTGCGGGATCTCCCTCAGCGACTTCGACGACCTCGAAACTCATATCGACAACCACGTCGACTCCGAGATCTGCGCCAACAACAACCTCGACTTCGAGACTCATAACAACCTCGCCGACGCCGAGATGGGCATAGGCGACGAAGACGTCGACTGCGAGATCCGTCCAGACGAACCACTCGATGAACATACAGGCTCAGACATGAGCCTCGATGAAGATGTCGAGTCCATGACGGGACTCGAAAGTACATACATATACCCTCGGGTCATACCCCACAGGTCTATTGCCATCGCCGCAGAAACATCAGAACTGCGGCCAGTCGCAGGCCTACAGAATTCCCGTGCACAGTACTATGCCGGACGGAGCCACAACCCTCACAATCACTGCTGAGATGGCAGCAAAAGCAGATAAAGTCATCAAGGAGTGCACAATGATGCCAGCAGACGCAACACAAGAAGAGATGTTGACCTTCCAGTACTTCAACTGGCAGGAGTCACTTCGACTGAAGCAGATAAGAGCACACTCGAAGAACGCAAAAAGCAAGCTAGCTTGTCGAGTGCGCAGAAGACAGCTCTCCCTGAGCTCCACCGGGCGAGCAGACACAGGACGCAGATCAAGGTTGTCACACCTCTCGCCAGGCGAGAAGGCGGCACTCACCCGCAACTTAGGCAACTCCTTCATGACATACGACGAGGAAGGACTGCCGGTGCCCAAAACAGCAGCAGGTGCTCTCTACACCGCTGCAGCATACCTGGAGGCAATCAAGCCCCCAGCGGATGACCCCAACGCAAAACTACACCGCCAACAGATCAAATCACTCGCCTTAGCTGCAAAGGCCATACGCCAAGTTCCAAGAACTCCAGGTGGGAGTCGAGACCGTGCCCTAGTCGACGCGCCTCGGGAAGAGCATAATCACAGTGGTCGTCGCCACCACTCGAAGGAAAGAAGCGGCTCGCGAAGGCGCAGGTCCAGGAGCAGATCACGCAGATCTTACAGTAGCGACTCATACTCTGATCGAGAGCCTGAGCCACATGGAGCTCTGTGCTTCACTCGACGCGTCCGCGAGACACGGATGCCCAAAGGATTCAAACTCACATCCGAACAGCCCAAGTACACGGGTCGACAGGAACCTTCCGGGTGGCTGGAAGATTACAGGCTGGCAGTTGCGTGCCAGCGGGCACCAACACTACAGCCATGCAGTACATACGACTCATGCTCGAAGGCACAGCTCGCGACTGGCTCAAGGCCCTACCTCCATCAACATACGACTCGTGGGATCACTTCCGCAGGGATTTCGTCAAAAACTTCGAGCCTCTATGTGAGCGCCCGAAAACATTCGAGGAGCTGCGGGCCTGCGTTCAGCGTTCAGACGAAACGTTGAGGTCATACATCAGACGATGGACTGAGATACGTAACTCAGTTGGAGTGGTTTCAGAAGATATGGCCATGGATGCTTTCGTCATGGGCCTCGCCAGGCGAGACTTCAAAGAAGCACTTGGCCGCCAAAAGCCAAAATCTGTAGCCCACCTCTTGCAGATCGCGACTGAGTGGGCAGATGGAGAGGATATGGCACGCACCACACGCGGGTCCTCACCCCGTGACAAACATGAGAATAGCAGTCGAAGCCATAGAGACTCGTACAGAGACGACCGAAGGCGCAAACGTTCAAAACGTCATTACGACGATGACAGACCCGAATTCATGGCGGCTGGGTTCTCCACACCCCGCAATGATCAGGACAGAAGCGACCGACGGTCGGAAGATCGGCGAGACAGTCGAGACGATCGGCGAGACAGTCGAGATGATCGGCGAGACAGTCGAGATGATCGTCGGACGGCCAACGCAGTGATAGCTACAAGAGGAAGGATTGGCGCAAGTCACGGGCACAATCTGAGCGATCATTCGAAGAAAAGATGGACGCTGATTGCAGATTCCACCTGTACAAGGGGGACGATGGAAAACTGCGATCCAACCACTCGATGAGAAACTGCAGGGAGTTCGACCAAATGGCGACTGATTACGTAAATCGCAGAAAGGCAGCAGCCGCACAAGCACCTGCACCCGTGCCTCAGCCAAACAACGTGCCTGTTCTGATGGCACCACCTCCACCACCACAGCCTGCCCCAGGCGGAAATCTCGCGGGTGCCATACAGCCCGTGCCTCGGGTGGACGAACCACAGTACCCTCCGCCCCAAGGGCAGATGTACATGATACAGAAAGGTCGACCTTCCAACAGGGAGCAAAAACTTCGCACTCGACAGGTAAACATGGCGGTCATGTCACCTCCTGCGGTAACAGAATACTTGAAGGGAGCCGAAACTACAATAAGCTTCAGCAAAGAGGACCACCCTCCATCGGTTGTTCGACCAGGGCACTCTGCTCTGGTACTCGACGCGCAAATTGGAGGCTACGCCATGTCCAAGGTCTTCATGGATGGTGGGAGCGGCATAAACATCATCTTCGCAGATACGCTCCGCAAAATGAACAGGTCAGTCGAAAACCTGCCAAGATCTTCAAATACCTTCCACGGTATCGTTCCAGGGAAAGCAATAAGCCCAGAGGGCACCATACAACTCGACGTAACGTTCGGGGACAAGCACCACTTCAGGACAGAGTCGATTGAGTTCGAAGTGGTCGACTGGAAGTCACAATACCATGCTATACTTGGACGCCCGACGTTCGCTCGATTCATGGCGGTGCCACATTACGCATACCTCCAGCTGAAGATGCCTGGACCAAAAGGAGTAATCACAGTCAAGGGGAACTTCCAAAAGTCTGACTCTTGCGACCGAGAATTCAGCAAAATCTCTGAGATGTTTGGCATGGAAGCAACACTCGCTGATCTAGCGGTCTCCAACGATCGAACACTTATGCCAGAGCACAAAAAGGTGGCAGTCGACAGAGCATTCAGTGCCACCAACGACACAAGATCGCATCAGGTGCACCCGACTGACCCGACCAAGACAGTCAATGTCTCGTCGAGTCTGCCTATCGCATAGGAAAGCGCGCTCGTCGAATTCCTCCGTGAGAACTGGGATATATTTGCATGGTGTCCAGCAGACATGCCAGGTATTCCCAGGGAATTCGCCGAGCACTCTCTCCAGCTACTTCCAGGTGCTAAACCAGTCAAACAAACAATGCGCCGCATATCCGGCCCAAAAAGAACTGCAGTCGAAGCCGAAGTCGACAGGCTACTCGCAGCAGGATTCATCAGAGAGATCAAGAAATCACAATGGGTGGCCAACCCCGTACTTGTAGAGAAGAAGCATACAGACATCCTGCGGATGTGTGTAGATTTTACAGCACTCAATAAGTGCTGTCCAAAGGATCACTTTCCACTACCTCGAATCGACCAGATCGTCGACTCCACCGCCGGGTGCGCTCGCTTGTCCTTCCTGGATGCTTACTCGGGTTACCACCAGATAAGGATGAAGGAAGAGGATGAAGAAAAAACGGCGTTCATAACCCCACTCGGGGTCTACTGCTACACCACAATGCCTTTCGGGCTCAAAACGCAGGCGCAACCTATCAGCGCATGATGCAAGATTGCCTCAAGAAGCAGATTGGGCGAAACGTCCAGGTCTATGTAGATGACATCGTCATCACCACAAGAGAAGAAAGCACGCTACTCGATGACTTGCGAGAGACATTCGCAAACCTCAAACGCTTCCACATCAAGCTCAACCCGAAGAAGTGCACGTTCGGCGTGCCAGCCGGGCAACTCCTCGGGTATCTAGTCTCAGCTCGAGGAATCGAGGCGGACCCGGAGAAAATACAGGCCATCTTGACGATGCAAAGGCCTTCAAAGCTCCACGACGTGCAAAAGTTGGCGGGTAGAGTAGCAGCACTCAGTCGATTCATCAGCAAGCTAGGCGAAAAAGCACTCCCGTTCTATCGACTGATGAAGAAGGCAGATAAGTTCGAGTGGACGCCAGAAGCCGAAGCAGCCTTCACGGACCTCAAGCGAGTCCTCACAAGCCCTCCAATCCTCGTAGCACCAAGGGAACGCGAGCCACTATACCTATATGTCTCTGCAACTAATAGGGTGGTGAGCACTGTTCTGTGGTCGAACGCAGGAGGAGGGACACCCAAAGCATACAACGTCCAGTCTATTACTTGAGTGAAGTGCTCTCCACATCAAAGCAGCGGTACCCGCACTATCAGAAGCTGGCTTACGGCCGCATTACTTCTCCGAGCACCCGATCACTGTAATCAGCACTTCAGGGATCGGGGACATCCTCACAAACCCCAATGCAACTGGGCGAGTAGCAAAATGGCTCATCGAGCTAGCACCAAGAGACATCAAGTATGATTACCCGAAGGCCATCAAAGCACAAGTTTACCCGACTTCCACACCGAGTGGATTGAAGCTCAGCTCCCAGGAGCACCAGATGTGTCCAATTCCTGGACCATGTACTTTGATGGCTCGAAGAAAAACGAAGGCGCAGGCGCAGGTGTCATCCTCATATCACCAAAAGGCGACAAGCTCCGCTACATCCTGCAAATGGGATTCGAGTTCCCATCCAATAACGAAGCAGAATACGAGGCCTGATCCATGGCATGAGGATGGCTAAAGCACTCGGGTGCACTCGACTGATGATCTACGGCGACTCGAATTGGTGGTGCAGCAAACAATGAAGGCTTGTGACGCAATCGCAGATAACATGATCGCCTACCGTGACTTGTACAACATCATGGAGGGCAGCTTCGAAGGCTGCGAGTTGCGGCACATAGGGCGTGAAAGCAATGAAGAAGCAGATAAGTTAGCCAACATTGGTGCGACCAAAGCACCAGTGCCACCTGGTGTCTTCTTCGAGCGCATAGAGCACAGATCAATCAAAAAGAAGCGGCAACTCCTGCACAGCCGCACCAGCCAAGAGCAAAACACCTAGCATAGAGGACCCACCAGTCGAGGTACTCCTCATCGAGCCAACTTGGACTCAACCCTTCCTCGCATACATACTCCGCGGCGAGGTCGACAAGTTCACCAAGTGGATTGAAGCAGTACCCATCACAAGTTCGACTGCCACTACAGCAGTCAATTTCATAAAATCCATCATATGCTTTGGTGTGCCAAATAGCATCATCACAGACAACGGTACAAACTTCACGGCTGAGGAATTCAAATCCTTCTGCAAAGAGCAAGATATCACGCTCAATTATGCATCTGTGGCGCACCCGCAGTCAAACGGCCAAGTCGAAAAGGCCAATGGGCTTGTGATGAGTGGAATCAAGAAGCGCCTCCTGGTGCCACTCAAAAGGGCTGCGGGTGCTTGGGTAGAAGAGCTCCCGTCTGTGCTATAGAGGCTACGCACAACACCCAACACCTCAACACAATTTACTCCATTCTTCATGGTCTACGGCGCAGAGGCAATCCTGCCATCAGATGTAAGGTTCAATGCACCAAGGGTCGAAGCATATAATGAAGACGATGGAGATGAAGCACTCGAAGATGCGGTCAACTTGCTCAAAGAAGCACGCAACACAGTGTTAGCACGTACAGCTGTCTACCAGCAAGATCTACGCAACTATCACAGCCGTCGACTGTGTACCAGGTCCTTCGAGGTGGGTGACTTGGTACTTCGACTGAAGCAGAAGAAGGTGCATAAACTTGCTTCTCCATGGGAAGGACCCTTCATCATCACCGAGGTCATAGGTGGTGGAGCATATAGACTGAAGCATGTGAAGACCGGCGAACTCTCCCACAATCCTTGGAACGTTGCGCAGCTGCGCCGTTTCTATGCTTAGACTGCTCAGTCGCATAATGTAATAGGCTCATATGTCGGATGGCTGCAGGTTTCAGACGCGCTCTTTTCCTTACCAGGGTACCTAAGGGGACTGAAAGGTTTTTAATGAGGCGTCCTGTAGCCTAACATTCATAAATGGAATATAGTCAATAAATTCCTCATACTTTTCATGCTTACTACTCGCATAGCTTATCAGCACAAAACTTAGCCACACCCGTATGCTCGGGGGCTGAGTTATCTCATAACATAAAAGCTTTCGCTCCTTCAAACATAATAATTCAGCCACACTCGAATACTCGGGGGCTGGATCGTAACACTAAATACAAAGGAAAAAGTTACTCAACCCCAATCAATCACTCGGGGGCTGAGCCTGTAGGCATAAGTTGAAGCTTCAAATCTCATAAAATTCATAACCTCACTCGATACACTCGGGGGCTATGTAATTCATGATCTATGTAAACTGTTTTTCATAAACCCCACTCGATACACTCGGGGGCTGCATACATACAAGTGAAAAAAATGTACTAAGTGTCAAATTTACACTCGGGGGTTGTTCCCTATACATAAAAACCCTAGTCTTCTGGTTCATCCTTTGCTGGAAGAACAGGGCCCATAAGTTGCGCTTGATAGCAATCAACCAATGTCCTCGTGTGATCAAATGTTTCGTCCAGGTTCGACTGGGACAAAGACGATCCAGGTATGGGTGGACGTAGCTGCAAATTTGGATGTTGAATTCGGAGATACGCCATGGTTGCATTGGCACCGTCCACAAGCTACTGGGTGATGAAGCCTCGAATGGAACCTGTTGACCGGAAGAGATCGAGCAACGCGTGGATTCCTTGAGGTTATGGCCCAGTCAGAAAAACCATCTGGTTGATTCGACTGAAGGCCGACCTGCACAATTCAAGAAGCATAGTGCTCCGCCACACCCGATCTTGCAGAGTCGCAAGTATGCGTGCTCGATGCTTGTCCAATCGAAAGTGCTGGCGGCCAGTCGTGGGTTCGTCAGTTGCCATGTTCAACTGCTCATCCACGCGAGCCTGCTCCGCCTGGAAATCTTGAACAAAACCTGCAACAACACAAGTTGGGTGAACAAGAAAGAACAGGCTGTGAACTCATAAGATCAAGGCAGTCATGCTTACACTCGAGCTGTCTGTTCACGATCTCCATCTCGCCAAGCACATACTCTCTCGTTGGGTGGGTAAAGCAGGCCTTGCCCTCATCCTTTCCCGCTCGCTTCGGGCACTCGCCAGTTCCTGCTCCTGTTTCGCAAGTCGAGCCTTCATATAACGTATTACCGCGGCATCGTTTGACGCCTGAGCTCGAGATCGAGAAGGGGTATGATGCCGCGACGAACTGGATGAAGTGGCGGCTGGCCGTTTCTGTTCCAAGTATCATAAAAGTTTCATGAGAAACAAGTCACAAAACTCAGACAAGCAACAGCATACAGCTCTTCGAGCGCAGACACATTAACAGAAGACCACTGACATAAAAGAGTAGCAAAATCACACGCACACTCGCAGTTCACAGATATTATTACATGGCATAAAAAAGAAGGGATGCAGCTGCCCTAGAACTAGGAAGTCGACTCTGGCTTGCCCCTAAGCAAGCGAGTGGCGACCTCTTTTGCCCGGCGCTCCATGGTGGTCATAAATATTTCGGCCAGTCGTGCAGCTAGCGCGCTGACTCCTTTCAAAGGCACAAGTCTCCCGTCTGGCCTCCGCGGGAAATCAGAAAGCGCTCTCTCGTAGTCACCCTCTAATCCGTGGCCTAAAAGGAGCTTGAGGGTGGACTCCGAGCCGCGTACCGAAAGGGCGCGAGAGAAGTTCGCCATGGTGGAAGTCCCCGGGCCAAAAACATCGGCAAATCCATCTGCCGTCGTCGGTACTTCGCCACTCGGGAGCACGGCCTTGTACACTGCGCCAAGTGTGCTCGCTGACTTGGCGAGTGCATCCTTCGCGTGGGTGCACACGACCCCAAGGTCGCTCACAACATGATCGAGTGGCAGATCGTCGTTCGCCCTGTCTGTAGAGGTCGGCGCGCCAGCAGCTTCTTCACAAATCAACAAAGAGCAAACGTCACTATACGACGCTTGCCAACCACACCATAAGTTCAAAACGAAAAGATTACTCACCTCCCATGACATGTGCGAGTTTCGCCAGTTGTTCGGCATATCCTCGCTCACGCGCGGTAGCTGAGTTAGTGGCAGCATCCAATTCCTTCTTCGACTCAGCGCGCTGCGTGACGAGTGCTTCTTCAAGCTCCTTTACGCGGGACTCAGCCGCTGTCTTTTCGCCTGAAGTAGCAAATCGCATACAGTTTATAAATCGACAAAGACAAAGTATTGCAAAAAAGAGCTTCAGAAAAATGGCAAAGTTAAACTCACGACTGAGTCGCTCCAGGTCATTACGCAGGCCATCCCTCTCCTGCTCTACCTGGACATAAGCTTTGGCAGAATCCGCCAGTGTGCGGTAGAAGGGCTGCAGACACACGCAGTTAGCATAATTTGTAACGTACATAGCCCCAAAACTACGCGGGTAAGGCAAAAAGTACTCACATGATTTGTCCAAGGCTCAGGGGTCGAAGCAGATGTCCCGACTTCAGGAGTAGCCACAACCGTAGCCTTGCGGCCTCCACAACAGCAGTGGTGTCCATCGGGTGGACAACCTCATGCACGGCGGGAGAAATGTTCGGGTGATCCGGCGTCGGAACTTTCTCGGCTTGAGGAGATAAAGGCTGATTGGTTTCAGCACTGCGAGTGGCACGCATGAAGACATATCAGCACAAGTATGCAACAGCAGTAAAACTTATATCATAAGTAAAAACACAAACCTGTGTTCTTCCTCTTCGTCATAGTCGAGGTCATCAAAATTTGGGCCTCCAAAGACAGGGGCGCCACTCGAATGAGGAGGAGGGGTCGAGCTCGTTGAGCATACACGCAAAGGAGCGGCACTGGGAACGGGTGATGAGCCCGCTTCCTCGTCAACCTCCAAGTCCTGCTCCTTCGCGGGTGAACTCACAGCCGAAGATACCTTTTTGGTCAGTCGACGACGCTTTGGAGGCGCGACGTCGATCTCAGGGTCAGAATCGGCCACTTCTTCAGTCTGCACCTCTTCTGCTGCTTCCTCTTCAACTTCTTCCACACGCGAAGTGGTGGCGGAGGGAATTGGCGAGTGATCCCCTTTCGCTTCCATCTCTTGCACCTGAGTTTCTTCAGTTGCACCATTCTCTGGCAAAGGAGGAAGAGAGGCAGCAGTCGAGTGACCCTGCATGTCATAAATCACGGCTGCAAAATTAGAGGCTGCAATGCATATGAGTGGCAACTCCAAAAATGCAAGCAAATCATAAAGTACACATACCTCAAGCAAAGGATTTTCCATCCCATACGGAGTAATGGGGCAGTCGACGTTGCACGGGTCGGCTGCCGTCAGGTTGGTGATTGATCGCACATGCGCCAACAACTCATTCCTTGACAGCTCCTCCGGGCTCATCCGTGTGGCATCATTTGGGCCCTCGTACTGCCACATGGGGTGCGCTCGGGCACGGATCGGCCACACCCGCCTCTTTACAAAAGTGGCAATTAGATGCACACCCGTCACCTTGTCGAGAAGACCTCCAATCTGGGACAGAAGAGGCTCTGCTTCTGCCAGTTCTTCATCCGAAAGTTGGTGGTCCCAGGCCTTGGTCCTTGCAAAGGCAGCAGTCGAGAAAGCGGCAGCTGCGTCCTGCTCGACACTCGCATAAAACCATCCCTTTCTCCAGCCTTGTGCGGAGTCGACGGTCTTCAGTCGAAAATATCGGGTGTCACCGCGCACCTGGATCCCGCAGCCGCCCACAGGGTAGGTGCGGCCGCCTCCCCTGTTTGGTCGTACCATAAAAATGGCCTTCCATAATGCCCAACTCGGAGCAACTCCCAAAAAACACTCGCACAGCGTGATGAAACACGCAATGTGCAGAATACCGTTCGGGGTGAGATCATGGATCTGCACCCCGTAGGCAAAGAGCAAACCTCGCACAAAATCATGGAGGGGGAGCGAGAAACCCCTAGGCAGAAACTCCGCAAAACAGACACGCTCATTGGCGCGTGGTTCAGGGAGTACCTCCTTTGGTGATGGCGCACGAACAGCAAGCTGGTCCGTGGGAGGAAGCAGACCCTGCTCGCGAAACTTGGTCAGATGGGCGTCCCTGATGGTGGACTTCGCCCAGTCTCCGCTGCTCTTCTTCAAAACGGCGGCGGCAGCAGACGCGCTCGTTGTGGTCTTCTTGACCTTGGTTGCGCATCAGTCGCGGCGGCGGACGCAGCGCCTCGCTTGGAGCCTCCACCCTTGGCCATTGCTAGCGTGGATGGGCAGAGCACAAAGAACTTGGGCAAAAGAACAATGGAGGCGCAGCGAAAGGAGGAAGATGAGGAAACAGGGCGGCGCAGGAGCAAATGGCAAGTAAAAAACAGAAGCCAGCGCCGTGCCCCTATTTACCGCAAGTCAAACGCAATCACAGCCATTCAGATCCAAATCGTGTGTTACGCACGCAATCTGACCGTACACGTGGCAAACGCGGAGGGCAACCGTCGCCGGCCACTCCGCCCACTACGCACGTAAAAAGAGGAGCCATCATCACACTTGCGGAAAAAGTGGGCCCGTATAGTCAAATCAAAGTCCAAACGGCACCGTCTTCGGTCAGCTCTGCACAAATGGGCCCACCTACGTGTCACGTCCCATCAATCGCAGCATAACGCACGCCACGCGTGTCAGAAATTGCAGTCGAAATAAACGTCATCCCTGACGTCATTGAAGCATCTGTTCAGAAAATACGTTCGAGTATGCTCAACGCATATTGGTCACTCGATTGCCCTGATTAGTTCGGGTGTGACAAAACTTTCTTAAGGCAAAATTGGTCACTCGACCGTTCCTTCGACTAAGTCATATTACTCCCATCGGGAGCATGTTCAAAAAATTCTTCGACTGAAGATGCTTAGGATAATGATTGAGATTATCCTCCATTTACAAGTAATACAGCATAATCTCGGGGGCTACTCCCATCGGGAGCACTGTCGTGCACCCGATAGAATTATGGCACAAATTTCTTCGATTAACATATGCAGAGTAAGAAGAGTTTTGAGATTATCCTCCATTGCAAAGCAATAAAGCACAATCTCGGGGGCTACTCCCATCGGGAGCGCTGTCGCGCACCCGATAGCATAACAGCAAATATCAGTCGACAAAGGGCATGACTCGTCCAACAAAGTTCAGAAATCATACTCGAAACATTCCCGAGTTGCGTCCGTCGCAAATACTCGGATGCTGCACACATAGTGCAAAGGTAAGACCCGCCGAACTTTCGAGCTGGGCTAAGGACCGTTCCAGCAACGTTAATCCTTACACTTTCCGTGTCAGCAGACATGATGAAAAATCCCGACGGACGCGTTGGGTAAAATTCAAAGTTATACTGCAGATCGACTCAGTAAGACCTCAAGCGGCCTAGTCGAATCTGACCAGTTTGTTCCAGATTCGAGTCCGGGGACTTGAGTTTGATTGAAAGCTAGTAAGGTTTTACCCGAATGAGTAGTTAACCAGTCCCGATCCGTCGAGTGTACTGGGCCTGCTAAGCTATTATCCCTTGATCATCATAAAACACAGTCGATGAGATACTCGACATAGCCAAACGTGTGTTATTCATACAGGAATTCCAAATTATATATACAGAATTCAAAGCATATGACGTGCACTTACGAAAGAGTCCATGCCCGATTCTTCGAGTCAGACAAGTACTCGGGGGCTACTGACATGGGTATACATATCGGGTACCCTATCGTGAGGGTACCTGGTGCACGTGATGACTAAGGCCCAATATCGAAGAGCCTACTCGAAGCCCAAGACAAGAGGCCCAAAAAGATGGAGTACCCTCCAAGACTAGACATAGGCATAGTCGGTTTAGGTTTCCTTACGTGTAAACTAGGTCGGTTACAAACTCCCGAGACCTAGCCTATTTAAAGGCTGGAGGGGTACCGATCTGGGACCAAGCCATACTCGAACCACCAAAGCTCTTGCGAGATCGTCATCTCGCCGGAACTCCCCTGTAATCGCATAATCCACAATCAATACCAGACAAGCAGGAAGTAGGGTCTTTACCTCCACCCGATGGGCCTGAACCTGGGTAAACCTTTGCCTTGCTTGTCAGCCGACGAAACTACCAGTACTACCACGTTCTCTCCCCATAATCTCAACCCTAGGTCCTTAACCATGGGATTTGATGAGGGTACACCTCGTCAGCACTCTAATTAGACTTTGATCTAATCTCTCTCTAGTAGATCTCATGTGTTGAGAATTTGATCTCTCTAGTCTCATATAGATCTAATCAAACCCGATTAGATCTACCACCTAAACTACGCTGAAAGGTTGTCTCTCTTCGTCGGTGCTAGTAGCTCTAGGTGGCAAACATACTGACGGGTTGGCGCGGCGTACGTGTGGATACTGTTAGAGCGGGGCTGCGCAAGTAGGTCCTCAACGACGAACCGGCAACAATCTCACCTCCCGGCGTGGACGTGAGATTCTTCATCAGGCTTCACCAACATCTACTTCGACAAACACAAGATCTTCCGCAACGGTGTTTGTAAGTATCTAGATCTAGCATTATGGGGTGCAGCATATCTTCATAGAATAGATCTTTGGCGACAAGGCTACGGAAAATTTTAAAGTTTTTACCGCAACCCAATAGCACATGCTGCAGACGCAGAGGCAAAGCTGAGAACACCATTGCGCAGTTCTGAGGAAGAAGTGTCATGTCCCCATCGCCATGCAGAGGAAGTAACCCAGCATGCCAGTGTTAGAGCCCGTGGACGGCGTAGGTGTGAGGTGATAGTACAGTGTTGTCATGTCTAGTCAGACAGACATCATGATGGTTGTCAACTGCGCTCCACGTCTAGTCCGAGGCGTCGAGTAGACTGGAGGAGTAGATTCCTTGAGCCACGTTTCCTGGCTGGCGCCACGCACCACCTGCATGCACCTCTCGGACCCACTAGCGTGGCCCTCACATGGCACTAATGTGCTAGCCCCTTGCAAGTATAAATGAGGACCGTAGCGACGTAGGAGAGGGGATGGTAGAGAAGCAAAAGTACTTAGAGCATCTCCACCGACACCCTCCAAACGACCCCCAAAGGCCCATTGGGGGTCCGGACGCCAAAAACCGCCACCAGCGGCACCTTCCAAAGGGACGGCCCGAGCAAAATCGTGTTCGGCACCCCCGAAAGGGCCCCCAAGTTTGGAGGCCCTCTCGGTGGTGCCGGACATGGGGCGGACATGGCCTCCGACAGGGGTGGCCCGACCGTCATACACACAGCACCGGCGTGACCTGATTCAGTCGCTCCCCACCCTCCTTCTTTTCCCTCTCGCCGGTGATTCGCACCATCGCCGCCACTCTGGTCGCCGCCTGCTTGATTCACACCTTGGGGCCCAAGCCGCAGCGCTCAAGCAGGCCTGCTTGCCACCGCTCCCCGCCGGTCTCCGACCTCGTCTAGCACCGCCACAACTAATTCAACCCGGGTACGCCTCTTCTTCCCTCCCATCCCGCACACAACCTGTTCGACCATTGGTTCATTGCTTTGTTTCGTCCAATAGGCTATGGACAGCGACGACGAGATCATGTTTTTCCAAATGATATCGGAGGATGCCGCCCTTGCGGCCGACGACGAGGAGAATGAGATGGTCATGTCGCAGTTCTAGATGTCGCAGTCGAGACAAACGCGACGCCGAAGTTTGGAGGATCAGTGAAGTGTCGGAGGGCCAACAAGGAATGTCACAGAGCAACTAGGTACATGCTCTTGTACAACGACTACTTTGCCCAGAATCCGGCGAACTTTCCTCATGAATTTCGCCAGCGCTTTAGGATGAGCGGGTCATATTCAGGAGGATCGTGCATGGCGTTCGGGAATACGACGACTACTTGGAGCTGAAGAGAGACTGCATTGGCCTTCTTGGGTTTTCATCTCTTCAGAAATTCACGGCGACCATACGGTGCCTTGCTTACGACTTCCCGCCGATGCGTTGAATGACTATCTCCGTATGTCTGAGTCCGCCGCCGTCGAAGCCACCTAGAGGTTTGCACGGCAGTTGTGAAAGTGTTTGGAGATGAGTATCTGAGATCACCAAATGAGTCAGACACGGCTCATCTCTTGGCACAAGGCCAAGTAAGAGGATTCCTAGGGATGCTTGGAAGCATCGATTGCATGCATTGGAACTGGAAGAACTGCCCATTCGCTTGGCAGGGGATGTATAAGTCAGGACATCACGGAAAGTGCAGTGTCATACTTGAGGCCGTGGCAGATTATTATCTTTGGATCTGGCATGCATATTTCAGCACGGCTGATGCCGCCAATGACATCAATGTGCTCCAACGCTCCCCGGTGTTTAAAAAACTTTGTGATGGCCTAACTCCACCATGCAACTATGTGATCAATGGCCATGAGTACACCAAGTGGTACTACCTTGCCGACGACATCTATCCTACTTCTACTTGGTCAACATTGTGAATACTATCCCTAACCCTGTCGGCGAGGCAGATTGCCATTTTGCAAAGAGGCAAGAGTTTGTCCGCAAAGATGTGGAGCGGGCATTTGGAGTGCTCCAGACCAGGTTTGCTGTCGTCCGCTACCCTTGTCTTTCATGGTCGCTAGATCAAATGTGTGAGATCATGGAGGCTTGCGTTATCAGGCACAACATGAATATTGAGAGTGAGTGTGATACGAGGAAGCCATTGATCAACGAGGTGTTTGATTTCCAGTGGCCTATGGCCCATCCACAGCCGGGCGTGCCGAAGCAGTATTCAGAATTTCTTGCCATGCATCGGGAAATTCGTGATGAAACAATGCATAAGTAGCTGCACGATGACCTTGTAACGCACTTGTGGGCTGTCAAAGCAACTCAGCCGGCGCCGGTTTGATATGTCATGTTTTAAACTTGAATTCGTACTTGAACTTTACATTCAAATTTAAACTTGTGTTGTAATAATATATACTTCTCTATCTTCAATTCGTATTGAAAATTTGAAATGCAAAAACAACCGCCGATGTTGTTGAATGAAAAAAAAATTGGAGTACCTGTTTGGGGGGCGCCGATGTGGGTGGCCTCCAAAACTTGGCCGGACCTGTGTCCGGCACCCCCCAATTGGGCCTCAATTGGGGGCGCCGGACACCTCATTGGAGGGTGCGGTGGAGATGCTCTTCGCGGAGAAAGAGAGAGTAACAACAAAAAAGGAGGCTAGCCCATTGGCGGCAGAAGCAATTTAGTCACTGTAACACTAAACACCGATTAAACACCGATCCATATATACATCCTAGCAGGATGTAGGGTATTACGCCTCCGGTCGGTCTGAAACTTGATTAAAAATAGTGTCACGTTGACGGTCTTCTGGGTCGTGTTCACACCCCTCATCCAAACACAGAAGTGGGAGTTCCATATCCTCGGTGTCCACATTTCGGCACGCGATATATGTGTTTCTCTCCTGTGTGCAGCGCTGACGACCGTTTTAAAACAACAGATAAAGAGGCACTCCAAAAGGAAGCATGACATTGTACATAGATTGTTTGGCGTAGTATTTCGTAGATTGCAGTTCGCCATGGCATACTACGGGATGTGCTCCGTCACGGCGCTTTCGGCGCATTAACCTTTTAAATATCTTTAAAGGGTACACCGATCGCTGCGCAGAATATTTCATAGCTACATTTGTTTTATCGTGTGATATAGGTTGCGGCCCGTTCAAACATTTGTTGTATCGTGTGATACAGGTTGCGGCCCATTCAAAAGTAAAACATAAGGCAGTGCAAAATAGGTGTTTAAGGCAGTGCATCTTAAGGTTGGACGCTGGTGCAGCGGAAGACCGTGCAAACAGAGGACACAACATCAAAACTGCATCAGAAAAACAGAACATGATTTCAGCGTAAGGCGGTACAAAACATACACTCAAAACGGAACATAAAAAATAGTGGCAAACATGCACTCAAGGCAGAACATCAAAACACAACCAGGCAAGACATCAAAACACATCAACATAACATGCACTCGAGCAAGGACATAACATGCACTCGGGCCGTGCAATCAGGAAAAAGCCAGCACTGTGCAACCTATGAACTCTATACAGTGCAAAAATAAAGTTCATCTAAATATACCAACATGTGATCTAGTTTTGAGATCTGGACGCAATTAGTACAGCCGTGAAAACAGTTCGTGATTTGGACTCTCGGTTCAAAAGATATTTCATTTTCCTTATTCGAATCTAAAAAAATCAACGTGGGATTAGCCCACAAGCCACAATGTTACAAGTGTTCACTCATGAGTCATGAGGGTGAGACACTGAAACATCCACACAGCATGCTAGTTGTCGCGTTGAGAGGGGGTCAAACGCCGTCTTTTTTACCATTTGATGCTACTCACCGCATGGGAATTGTGGAATGAGCGATGCCAAACGCCGTCTTTTTTACCATTAAGAAAATGTATCACTTTGGGCATCGCCAGTGCGAAACATTTGAGTGCTCTCATGCCGTGAGAGTAATCTTTTTTGTACCCGAGCCCTTTTGGCTCGCCTTGTAAGTTTTAAAACTTCTTCTTAATCGATGAAATCAGCAAATATTTTGCCTTGTTTCCCAAAAAAATTACAAGCTTAATTAGGTATAAAATGGGCAGCAAGCAGGTTTTCTTTTGATGTCTTAAAAAATAAGCCACCCTCCCCAGTTTGTTCCATAAGCTGGCCAGCTTATTACGTGGGGCTTCTAATTAGTTTGAGATGATTCGTTTCGAATCTCTAAATAATTAGCTAGTCGGTCTATAGGAGAAGCTGGGTAAGGCGTGGCTTATTTTTTTAAGCTGTCAAATGAACTGATCCGAAGTTGCATGTACTTTGCATCAGCGTCATCAGAAGATTATTTTGCAAAAACTATCTTTTAAATATGTAAGAATGGTTCTACAGAAAGCAAACAGAGAAAAAATATTCAGAGAGCAGCCATAGCACACGAATCAGTGGTGACCTAGTCACCACACTAACTGTAAGATTAGGAACAGCATGTTTATGTGCTGCAGACAGAAAAGCAAATTGTAAAACGGTAGTAACAAGCAAAGCGTAAGCTTTCTTCATCTCATCTGTGTTTAAAATCTGTAAGCCATTGCATATAAATCCTACAAATGATAAACTTAGCTGACGACATTTTATATTTTCTGCAATAACTGGACTGGCTACTCTTTCCTACAAAAGGATAAGACCCTTGAATCTATGATTGGTCAGGTTAGTGAATCGTTAAGCACATCCGAGGATACTGCTGCGATCTTTCATCCAAGTATGATTAGTGCAGGCTGCTGTTACAGGCCATAGCCACCTCTCGGGGGCACAGGGATAGGACTGCCGTTTAAGCTCAGCTGTGACATGTCAAGCATCTGCCAGTTGATTGCTGACGGGTCTGCTCCAAAAGAGCCCGTATCAAAGCAAGAAGTCACACTCCTGCTCCTGCGATGACGCGCAGAGATCTGCTTCAGCCTCTCAGTTTCCTTCTTCAAGAAATGTGTTTGACCTGCAAAGTTGCAGCACCAACTGTTACTTGAGGTGCATATGAATCATTGCTACATAAAATCCCTAGACAAGACAAAAAATTCCATCTTCGTTGCATATAACATAAGGATGGACCACCGATATCAAAATCAAAGCATATCTAGTGCAAGCTGATTGGCTTCACCACCAAATTATAACATTAAACAGACACACCTGACACTGAATTTGGTTCTCAATCTAGTCGAATTTTGTATTTTTAAGGTTAAAGTTAATCCATGTCAGGAGAAAGCATATCTAGTGCAAGCTGATTGGCTTCACCACCAAATTATAACATTAAACAGACACACCTGACACTGAGTTCGGTTCTCAATCTAGTCGAATTTTGTATTTTTAAGGTTAAAGTCAATCCATGTCACGAGAAAATAAAAAAAAGGAGAGAAAATCATTACAAGAAATTAGAGAATGGACTGAAGTTACTGTTGCAGGCTGCAGCAAAATTTTACTCATCTTTCTGTCTCTGAACTTCAGCATTTAAAGGGTGGTACAAACCGTCTATATACTAGGCATAGCTGCACACTAGTTCTCTTTTTTGTTTAAAACTTAACTATTCATGTGATTTGGGACCAAATGTAAATTTGATGATTGCACCAGGCTAATTATTTGCAGCAGGCATGCCCCCATCTAGTAAATGACGACAACTAAACCACCATTATTTTTTCATTAGGTAGGACTCAACAAGCCATGACATCCCATTCCTATGTTCTTCCTATTCCCTAGGTTTTGGAATCCTTCAAACAACAGAAGCCCAAAGGACATGTCCTATGCACTCAAACATTGTCAACTTGTCCTGCAATCCCCCTTCTGTTTGGGGACAAAACTAAAGTGATAAATTATGACAGTCTTTAGGATATAGTTCTAAATTTACTCAACCTATTTATAACATTAGAGTTCAAAACCTTCTATGTTAAGAGTAACAAGAAAGAGAAAATCTGGCAAATGATAAAACAGAAGTAGAAGAAATAAGAAAAAATAATAATAATTCATGCTACTACCCATAGAAAACTTGTCGTATTTTGTTTGAGCAAATTTATTTGAAGTTCAAGTTTGAAGTGGTGATAGAACAGTACAAATATGCACTCAGCCCTTCTAGGGCACTCATGTTTGTCAATTTAAAATCAGATCATCATTATTCTTATTTATAAATGATCTATGATCAACTCCTCAATTTACTCAGCTTATGCATAAATTTCAACCAAGACTTAATACTAAGAATAACAAAAACAAGAAGCGTCTCACAGATTATAAATCAAAAATGAAAAGGCCAAGCAAAGCACAAAACTATTCACAGTAAACTTATCCTTTCTTTTCTTCTGACACATTCCACATTTCAAGTTCAAATGTTAAAGGATGCTAGAACACTCCATAGACTACATCAGAAGAAGAATTTTCAATATTTTGGTGTTCCAGCGAGTATATGAGCGACCGAGCCCACCATAAAAGTGATTGCATATGACATAGAGCCTATATCGAATTAATCACCAATCAGCTCCATTTAACAAATTGGTTACAGCTCTATGGTCATACTTTCATGATGGATTAACTATAAATGTAAAGTACATGCATAACCTAAATCATGGCAGTT
The DNA here is from genome assembly GCA_947311845.1 of Poa pratensis. NCBI lineage: Eukaryota > Viridiplantae > Streptophyta > Magnoliopsida > Poales > Poaceae > Poa > Poa pratensis. The sequence goes on along the minus strand of CAMZMU010000125.1, from coordinate 12,203,688 downwards.
TTTCTCAGACAATGCTAGTTATAATCTTTAAAGACCAAACAGGCTCAGACATACCATCCTTAATTAGTTTTGCTTGCTGAAGACTAGCAATCTCTCCCCTCAGTTGCTTGTTTTCCATTGACAGAGCATTGCGAAGCTGGAAATGAGATGCTACTCTTACAGCCAAATCAGCTCCCATGTTCTAAAAAAGCAAAAGCCAAACTTATTGTCATAAATAACTATTATTAAAACTCGACATAATTATATAACATACAAGGTCACAAAATAACCTGAAGTGAATCAACAGTTCTTTCAAGATCAGCAATGTATTGAAGTTTCCGGACCCTAGATCTTTGGCCTGAGCGCCTGCAGAAATGTTCATTATGATATGCTGTTGTCTTTGCTTCTTAGTGTACAGAAAAGAACATTTCAACACTAACTAAACAAAAGTTTCTGAACCAATCTCCTCTTGCATTGATAGTCTAAGTTTTCTGCCCCTGTGGCTGCTGGCCAAGTAAATCACTTGATGTACATACTCGTCCTGGTTTTCTAATATACATTGCAGTAGGAGCCTCTTCTACTGTCTTCCAGTAAAAGAACACTTCAAGGCATGCCATATAAACAGATGCATATGGATAAAATAGTACATTCTGAATGGACAATTTCACCATACCAAGACGGCAACCCCTTACAGCATCAAGGTAATAGCAACCAAAGAAATGTACTAAAATGGCCTTTCTAGCACACTGTTTGCATGATTTACTTGTCACATTACAAGCAACATCATGAATATCAGATGCACTTGTTAATCTTTCAAAAGTTGTCTCGCAAAAGACACTCACCAAGTGAAAAAAGTACGATTGTAAAGATATGATATATGCATATATACAAATTGAACAGCCATGTATCCAAGATTTCCTGTAGTACTGTTTTGGATTGCTTGACCGTGTTCTAAATGGAGAATGTGACGGCATAAACAAAAGGACTTTACTACCAAAGGAATTTCTATCCACATCTCACACTGACAGTTATCACTACTTCAAATGGCACATTTTAGCCTCTAATCAGTAAAGTACCTAATAAAATTATTATCCACTGAAATAAGTCTGCAGTTTACACATAAAGAGAATCCTATTCACGAACGCGGGATTTGGACAACCCAAGGTCAAATTTTAGCAACACTTACAGAAACAAGAACATGTTGCTGCCAACAGTAGTCATGGAATATGTACACTAGTGCATTTAAACAAAATGGATAGATCCACAACTCTGAAGTACTAATGCTACTCTTAACACGATCAGATAAATTTTAACTACATCTGGACTGCATACTTCAGAAGACAGAACTAAAAAAATTCAGTGTCGCACAGTGCCTGATGTACTCCACCAGGCAGTGTCTTACGACATATGTTTGTATTAACATTTAATTATATATACTGCAACTTATGATGTTATCAGGCAGGCTATCTTCTATCCTGGTTAGTTCTTTTCTAAGAGTGCAAAGTCTACCTTCCAGTTCCTTGAAATATTTTCAAGCATATTCACAACAAATACCACTTTTATATAGTAGTTGCATCCTACAAAAACTTAGAATATTTAAAACATTTGAAGGTGCTCCAGTAGAGATTTCAGTGACAGCAGTGTACCTTCTTAATGACTTGTCTTGATCAAGATGGTTCACATCATCATACACATCTCCTGTTCCGTTGGCCACATTGTGCAGAGTTGACGGGTCAATGGTAAGGTACTGCAAGGGGTAGCTCGGGACATTCTCTAGGACAGCATTTACCATGGAACTCTCTGAATTGGTCAGCCTACTCTTTTGTCTTGGCGAATTTGGCCCATAAACACAGCTACCATCGACCCCAGAACCACTTTCAGCTCCTTCAGCAGCATCCAACGAGTCCCCGGCTTTGCCAGCTGGCTGTGGATACCCCTCATCGATCGGGAAAACTGGGCTCTGGAATGTCGTCAGCGCATCCAAGATAGCATCGGAATCGCTACAAGCTCTCCTAAGAGGCGGAAGGTTCGGTATTTTCCCAGAATCTGCAAGGAGATCATCGAGCCAACACGGTGGTTCACCAAAGAACGGATCCTCTGATGGAAACCTGCAGCTTTGTGTGAACAAGCTATCATCTCTCCTTGTGATTTGAGGACCCAGAGGCGGGCAGCGGGGAGGAAGGTGTGGCGACCGAGACATGATGAGAAGTACAAGACCCCGATGCCGTTCTCCTTTTCGTTCTGCTATCCAACTACAACAATCAACAGTCACTCCCTTGTTCTGTTCATTAGCAAAACCAGCAACGGGTGAACGCATGAAACATGTGATAAGGCATGCACCAAGTAGAAATCAAGGTACCATAGTAAGCTACATTGCCACAGGCACTTTTTCCGGGTTACAGAATATCTATCTACTGTGGAATCATAACTGAACTAGGGGAAAAATCAAGATAAGCATGAACAAGAATTGGCCGAAATTAAAGTTTCGAAAGATTCAACATAAAAACGATCAAAATGCAAATTAAACCTCAAGGCCACACAAGACAGGGCCTATGGTGCTCGACTGAAACGAATGCATCCAGAAGGAGGTGAAGGATAATCCAGGAAACAAAATCGGATTTTGCCAGGCGAACAACAACGTTTCGAGAGGGGAGTGGGGGTTCAATTCACCGCCCAAACAAAAAATACTGGGACAACAAGTTGCTGCTATAACGGGGGTGGATCTAGATGGTGTGGTGCACACCCAAAACTGCTGGTGGTCAGTGGGGTTTAACTAATACTCATACCTCAGAAACCAATGGCCAAAATCGCGGACGGGGTTAAACAGCAGAGATGCGATGTGGTAGAACGGCGGCGATGGCGGCGACGGGCGTGAGAGGCTGGGGGCGAGGCGTCGGCAGTGACGGCAAGCGCACGGCGGCAGCTCTAGGGCACGGAGATACTTTAGAGCCGCATTGGGTGGGATTTGGGGGGAAGAGGAAAGGAAGGTGGAGACTGGAGAGAGAGAGAGAGAGAGAGGGAAATTGTACATAACACCATATGTTTTTCTGGTGGGCACGATGATTTATTTTCGCGTAGAACAACAACACCATATTTTCTTGCAGCAATTGTTGCACGAAACAGAACACAAACTACTCCTTCGGTGAACAACACCACATTTCAGCACTTCCTTAGTTCTGAAAAGGTTGTGCACCCTCATTTCTAGTGTGTTGCAAATTAGTCTTTCGCCACACATTTCAAAACTAACTGAGTTTTCCCCTTTGCCCGTACCACGTTCGTCTCTGTCCGCTTTTCAGCATCCCTCCTCGCCTCCGCCCGCTTCTCCCCTCGCCTTGCCGCTTTCTTCCCACGCGTCGTTGCGGCTGCCTCCACCACCACCACCACCCCTCCCCCCCCCCCTCCCATACGGCAGCACCATCGACGACGATGGTGAAGAAAATTGCATCTTCTGGATCCGTGAAAAGGTTGAATCTTTTCAAACCTTTTTCACGGATCTGGTGGCGGAGATGCAAGATCATGAGGCGTTGATGCCAGATCTGATGGCGGCGGTGCGGTCGTGCTGACGAAGAGCGGCATTGCGCATCGCTCTTCGTGCGGCTCTAGGAGCTGGGTGTTGGCGTTAATGCTCAAGAGTTAGACTCGACAACTAACGCCACATGTATTAGTAACATTTATTATTGCCTCTTGAGCATATCTCCTTCGGTAAAGTCATACATACACACGTGTCAAAAGTTACTTCACAGGGATATCGGAATGTCTCGCCTCGGGTGTTGTTAATTATCCCAAAGCAATGGAACCCCGTACGGGAACTAACAGGTTCGCTCGAACACATTGGTATGCAATGGGAATCAATAGGGGCGCCCACGACTCCGCTATTGATTATTGACCGGAAGGTGTTCCGGGTCATTCCACTTGCTATCGCACATGTAGGGTCACACGCTTAAGTCATCCTATAGTTAGTTGTGTATGTTGAAGGTTGGTAACAATAGAGGTGTCACCGGAATGATTCTGGAGTGATCGAAATAGTTTCTTCAAGACAACCGGAAAAATTCCAGGGTACCGGGAATGTCCCAGATCACCCAAACTGGTACGGAATATTTCTAAAAGGGTCTGGAAGGTTCCAGGATATTTTAGAAGGGTCCATGGGCTGCCCCACTAGGTGTACCAAGTGGGGGTTAGAAATATGCCCAAGAGGCAATGATAATATTGTTATTAGCATATTTCCCTAGTTCGGGAGGGTTCTGAAGCTCTTCCCGGCACCCTGCCGGAGAGAGAGATCATCACCGGAGGGCTCTACATCACCATGCCCGCCTCCGGAGTGATGCGTGAGTAGTTCATACTTGGACTACGGGTCCATAGCAGTAGCTAGATGGTTGTCTCTCCACTTTGTGCTATCATGTTTAGATCTTGTGAGCTGCCTAACATGATCAAGATCATATTATTGTGATGTTATGATCAAGTTGTTTATCAATATATCTACTGTTTTATTTATGTTCTTGCATGCTCTCCGTTGCTAGTAGATGCTTTGGCCAAGTAGATTCTTGTGACTCCAAGAGGGAATATTTATGTTCGATAGTGGGTTCGTGCCACTAGTAATCTGGGTGAATGACAGCAACATCTAAGGTTGTGGATGTGCCGTTGCCACTAGGGATAAAATAACCGATGCTTAGCTTAAGGGTACGTCTGTTAAGTCTAATGCATTTGTTTACATTACACACTTTGTTTAATGCAATAATCTGTTGCTTGCAACTTAATACTAGCGGGAGACACGGATACTATCTCGGTAGTGGATTATTTAGGCATGGATGCGGCTGGTAAGCAGTTCATGTATTATGTTGTAATGCCCAATAAATACTACAATAAACAATCATGTCATATATTCCATTGTCATGCGCTCACTATTTGTCAGTTGTCCAGCTGTAATTTGTTTACCCAACATGTATGTTATCTTTTATGGAGAGACACCACTAGTGAACTGTGGACCCCGCTCCATTCCTCTACACTGATAAAAACACCTACTGCAATCATCTGTTCTCTGTTATTTTCTGCAATTATTACTCTCCACACCATACGTTTAATCATTTGTATTCAGCAAGCCGGGAAGATTGATAACCTTCCTGTTTCGTTGGGGCAAACTAGTTTTTTTTTTGTTGTGTGCAGGTTCCACGTCAGTTGCGCCGCTGACAACCTTCTGAAGCGCTTGTGACTCCTACTGGATTCGATAACCTTGGTAGATATCAAGGGAAAATTGCTGCTACACTACATCATACCTTCCTCTTGGGGTCTCCCAACGAACGTGTGTTTTCATGTCATCAAGCACAGTTTTCTGGCGCCGCTGCCGGGGAGTCAAAAGGCTACAGCAAGGGGAGTCTCATACTTCCAATCTCATTACTTTGTTTTTGTCTTGCTTAATTTATTTTATTTTATCTTGTTTGCTTTTAAATACCAAAAACACAAAAAAAATTAAATTCCTGCATTTAGTTAATTTCGGTTTGTTATTTTTGTCTTGGTTTAATTTTGCTAAAATGAGTAATCCTGAGAACACTAAGTTGTGCGATTTCACTAGCATGAACAACAATGATTTCATATGCACACATGTTGCTCCACCTGCTTCTAAAGCAGAGTTTTATGAAATAAAACCTGCGCTGTTAAATCTTGTTATGAAGGAGCAATTCTCTGGTGCTAGTACTGATGATGCTGCTTCTCACCTTAATAATTTTGTTGAACTTTGCGACATGCAAAAGTATAAAGAGGTAGAAGGTGATATTATAAAACTGAAACTTTTTCCTTTCTCCTTGAGAGGGCGAGCTAAAGAATGGTTGCTATCTTCGCCTAGAAATAGTATCGATTCATGGACCAAATGCAAAGACTCTTTTATTAGAAAATATTACCCTCCTGCTAAGATTATATCATTGAGAAGTAGCATTATGAATTTTAAGCAATATGATAATGAACATGTTGTTCAAGCTTGGGAAAGGATGAAAGCAATGGTAAAGAATTGTCCCACTCATGGACTGACTATTTGGATGATCATCCAAACCTTTTACGTAGGATTAAATTTTTCTTCAAGGAATTTGTTGGATTCGGTCGCGAGAGAGACCTTTATGTCCATCACTTTGGGTGCAGCTACAAAGCTTTTGTATGATATGATGATAAATTATTCCGAATGGCACACCGAAAGGGCTCCGACAGGTAAGAAGGTAAATTCTGTTGAAGAAATCTCCTCCTTGAGTGATAAAGTTAATACTGTTATGTCTATGCTTGCAAATAATCAAGTCCATGCTGATCCTAATAATGTTCCCTTAGCTTCATTGGTTGCTCAGGAAGAGCATGTTGATGTGAACTTCATTAAAAAATAATAATTTCAACAACAATGCTTATAGGAATAATTTTGGTTCTAGTAATTATAAGCCCTATCCTTCTAATAGTGGCAATGCTTATGGTAATTCTTATGGAAACTCCTACAACAATAATAAGAGTGTGCCCTCTGATCTTGAAGTTATGCTTAAAGATTTTATTGGCACACAAACTGCTTTCAATAAAACTGTTGAGGAAAAACTAGGGAAACTTGATGGTCTTGCTTCTAAAGTTGATAACCTAGTGCTTGATGTTGAGTTTTTGAAAATTAAAAATATGCCTCATGATGTTAAAGAGAGTAAAACTCTCAATGCTATACAAATTAAAATTGATAACAATGTTAGGATGCTAGCCGAGTTGCATGCTAGATGGGAAAGAGAGGAAAAAGAAGTTGAAATTGCTGAAAAGAGTAAGATTGCTAGAGTTTGCACTATTTATACCTCTGAAAATGTTGAAACCGTGTGCACTAGTACATTACCTACAGGTTCTAATCATGCTAGTAATAAGAAGATTAAAATTGGAAAGATCTCCACCTTGGTTGAAAATAGCTCTAAATTGCCTGATACCACTAAAACTGTTTCTGATAGAAGTGCTGAAATTTTTCGAGGTATAGGAGATAATGGTCCCCTTACTTTTGATGATAATAATTTTGATGGGTGTAACCTCACTGAAGTTATTAAGTTCTTGCAAAAGTTGGCTGAGAATCCTAATGCTAGTAAAATAAACATGGCTTTTACTAAGCATATTACTAATGCTCTTATTCATGCTAGGGAAGAGAAACTTAAACGTGAAGCATCTATTCCTAAAAAGTTGGAAGATGGCTGGGATCCCATCATTAAAATGCAAGTGAATGATTTTGATTGCAATTCTTTGTGTGATCTTGGTGCTAGTATTTCTGTTATGCCTAAGAAACTTTATGATATTCTTGATCTAGCACCACTAGAAAGTTGTTATATGAATGTTTATTTTGCTGATTCTACCATGAAGAAACCTATGGGTAGGATTGATGATGTTCTTATAATGGTTAATAATAACTATGTTCCTGTTGATTTTGTTGTTTTGGATATTGAATGCAAATCCTCTTGTCATGTTGTTTTGGGAAGACCTTTCCTAAGAACTGTTGGTGCTATTATTGATATGAGAGAAGGGAATATTAAATATCAATTCCCACTCAAGAAAGGTATGGAACACTTCCCTAGGAAGAGGATGAAACCGTTTGATTCTATTGTTCGAGTAAGTCATGATTTCAATGTTTCCAATATTGATAATACTTGATTTCTGCTTTGAGCCTAGCTAAAAGGCGTTAAAGAAAAGCGCTTATGAGAGGCAACCCATTTTATTTTCTATTTTTTCATTTTGTTGAGTCAAGGAACTTGTTTACTTCTGTAACAATTCCTTTTTATCTTTTATTTTTCGTTTTGTTGTGCCAAGAATAGCCTCTAATAGCAAGATTTGCTAAGAAGTTTAGTTGCTGTCCAGAAACAGATTTCTGTGCCTCACGGTAAAACTTCGTGAAAAATCACGGAACAGTATTTTAATCTGCACATTTTTGTGCAGAAGCCTGAGTTTTTTACCTATCTTTAGTTAGTTCAAAGTTTTTTTGATTTGAGTGACGTAAGTGGCTCAAAAAAATTCGTCTTTACGGACTGTTCTGGTTTTGACAGATTCTGTCTAGTTTTGCATTTTCTCTTTTACAAGTGTTAAGTGAAATTCTTTAAAGGTGGAAGAGCTTCACATAAGGCTAGTAAACAGTAGCTAATGTTTAAAATGATGCTTATAATGTGTCTTTACAGAACCAAGTGGGATTATGATTTGATGCACTAACCCCTCTAATGAAGTTTACTTTGAGTTTGGTGTGAAGGAAGTTTTCAAGTATTAAGAGAGAAGGGTGATATAATAGATCAAGAAGAGTGAAGGGCTTAAGCTTGGGGAGGCTCCTTTGGATCTCCCCAACATATTCAAGAATACTCAAGCGTCTAAGCTTGGGGATGCCCAAGGCATCCCCTTCTTCATCGACAAATTATCAGGTCATCTCTAGTGAGACTATATTTTTATTTCTTCACATTATAAGTGCTGTTCTTGGAGCGTTTGTGTATTTTATTTTCAGTTTGTTTTTGTTTTGTTTTCTGGTCATAACTAGTTGGACCCTATCGCGAGAGTACGCGACTGCGTACCATACTTTTATAGAAGGCAGAAATTCTTACAGGCCATAATTTCCTTGCGTACAAAGAAATCAGAGGGCCGAGAGAAACTCCAAAGCAAAAGAAAAAACATCCAGAAACACTAGGTTACAATCTCACGTAATTGGTTGTTCTCCTGGTCTCCTGCCCCTAACAGTTTTCAGAAGAGCAAACTCATCAGCGACTAGGGTAGCAACTCTATCCGGCTGAAACTGCGCGTGCCGGTTGCCAAATGCTCTCGCGTTTCTCTGTTTCCAGAGGAACCACAGCCCAGTGCACAGCAGCGTGTCCAGCTCCTTCTTCCCCTTGGCGCTTCTCCCTGTTCGCAGCGCCTCCCACCAGCTCTCTAGCGTGTCGCCCACATCCGGCGCCGTCGCCGCCACTCCGGTTTCCAAGAAGCAGCGGTACCAAGTTTCTCTCGCGAATACGCATTGAACCAGAATGTGCTCCGCCGTGTCCTCATCCTGCAGACAGGTAAAGCAAGGCGAGGTCGTCGCCTGGAGGCCATGGCGGTGCCGGCGGTCAGAGGTCCAAATTCGGTGTTGCACGGCGAGCCAGGTAAACATTTTGCTCTTGGGGGTGGCCCAATTCCTCCAGATCGAATCGGCAGGGCCGAAATGGACGCCGCCCTGCATCAACGCTCTGTAGGTGGAGCTGACAGAGAACTCCCCCGAAGCAGTCCAAGGCCAAGCAAATTTATCGGCAACTCCGTCGTGTCTCTGCACTCCGTCCAGGGCGATCCAAAGCCTAATGAGCTCAATCGCCATCTCGCCCTGAACCTCTTCCCCCACATCCGCGATCCATCTGTTGTTTTCCAAAGCTTGCTTGACAGATCGATGGTTCCTGATTCGAGTGCCGACCGCTGCCGTCAGCCGGGGGGCGATGTCCACCACCGCCTGTCCATTCATCCATCTATCTCTCCAGAAGAGTACCTGCGCACCATCACCGACCGAAATCTGAACTAGGCTGTCGAAAACTCCTCTGGCGTCGGTGTCGCGCATCATCGGCAGTCCCTGCCATGGTCGATTGGAGTCCGTCCTTCTGAGCCATTCCCAGCGCACCCGAAGGGCGATACCCTGAAGCCTCAAATCTTTGACGCCCAATCCTCCGTATTCAATTGGCTTGCAGATTTTGCGCCAAGCCACAAGGCACTGGCCACCATTCGCTCTCAATTTCGCTGCCCAAAAGAAACCGCGCATCCCCTTCTCCAATTCTTCGAAAACCCAAACAGGCGCCTCGGCCACTAGCAGGTGATGCACAGGACGGGCAGACATAACAGATTTGACCAATTGGAGCCTGCCAGTTCTGTTGATCAGCCCTCGTTGCCATGCCGGGACAATATTGACAGCAGCGTCGATCATTGGCTGCCATTCCGCCTTGGTGAGAGGCCTAAGCGCGAGCTGCAGACCAAGATAGGTGATGGGAAAAGGGGCAATTTTGCAATTCAACGCACTGTCGATTAACTCCTTCTCCGGTTCTCCCCCTCGGATCAGAGTGGCAGAGGATTTCCGATAGTTCACCACCAATCCCGAGGCTTGCCCAAAGCAATGCAGAATCCCTTTAATTGCGGCTAAATCCACGGCCGTCGGCTTGACGAACAGGGCCACATCATCCGCGTAGGCAGACACCCGCTGCGCCGGCGAGCAATTCGCAACCGGCGACAGGATGCCTTCCTCCACCGCCGCACAAACCAGCAACGTGACGATCTCCATGGCCAGCACGAACAGGAGAGGCGACAGGGGGTCCCCTTGCCGGAGCCCTCGGGCGTGCCAGATCTTGCCGCCGGGAACTCCATTCACCAAAACACGCGTGCTCGCCGTGCGGAGTGCGATGGCAATCCAATGCAGCCACTCATCCGGGAAACCCATCTTCCTGAGAATCTCGAACAGAAAAGACCAAGACAGCGAATCAAACGCTCTGGAAATGTCCAATTTGAGCAGGACACCTTTCTCCCTTCTCCTATTGATTTTGCGAGCAACCTGCCGCACCAGGATGAAATTGTCGTGTAAGCTTCTTCCCCGGATGAATGCCGATTGGTTAGGACTAACAAGCGTCTCCATCTTCGGCCGCAGACGGTTGGCCAGTATTTTAGAGAAAAGCTTGGCAAAGCTATGAACGAGGCTAATCGGTCGATAGTCCCCAACTTCCTCAGCATCCGGCTTTTTCGGAATTAGCGTGATAATTGCGCGATTAAGCTTGCCAAATCCTCTGCCGTCTCGCACATAGAGCTTCAGGAGGGCTGCCATCAGATCACTCTTGATAATGGGCCAGGCCCGCTTGTAGAAGCCACCAACGAAACCGTCCGGGCCAGGAGCGCGGTCCGCTGGGATTTCTTTGATCACGGCCCACACCTCTTCCTCAGTGAATATATGGCCCAAATCCGACAGGTCGTGCTGCTCCAGACCTAGCTGCTCCAGATCAATGGTGCTTTCCCTGTTCTGCACTCTACCCAGCAGGTCGCTGTACGCCTGAAAAAACACCTCCTCCTTTCTAACTTGGTCTGTGATTATTTCTTCATTGTGCTTGAGAGCTGGGATAAAATTCTTCGTTCGCCTCCCATTGGCTACGGCATGGAACAGCCGAGTATTCGCGTCTCCATCTTTCAGCCAGCGTAACCGAGAACGCTGGCGTGCCATGGTGCGCTCAAGCGAAGATAGCCCCAGAGCGGTGAGCTTCAGAGTCTTGCGCAGCCACCACTCCCCATCCGACAAACTCCTGCTTTCTTGTGCGGCATCCAACCTGTGTATGATGATGTTGGCTACTGCAAGTTGGAGTTTGATGTTTCCAACTCGTTTATCAGCCCACGATTGCAGATACGTCGCCAGATTTCGAAAACAAGCATCGAGGCGCGAGAATGGATCCACAATCGAAGCATCGCAGCGCCAACCCTCCTGTACCGCCTCATCAAAGCCCTCAAGATTCATCCAGAACAACTCGAAACGAAAACGCCGCTTTGGCCGGTACGCGCCGTTCATGGACAGGTGCAGCGGAGCGTGATCTGAGACCGCCGAGGACAACGCCTGTAGGATGGAATCAGGGTTGCTTAGCTCCCAATCAATGGACACCAAGGCCCTGTCGAGGCGTGACATCGTAGGCTCACGGCGTTCATTGCTCCAAGTGAATAGGCGTCCATGCATGTAAACATCCTTCAGCTCCATCGAGTTGACAAAATCCCGAAAGCGTGCCATGCTCGCACGATCCAGGTTATCATTGCTCTTCTCCGCCGCCCGTAAGATCATGTTGAAGTCACCAATAATCATCCAGGGGCCAGGGCAGAGACTGCGGCGCTCAACCAACTCAGCGAGGAACAACTCCTTGTCAGGCTGGGCTTGTGGACCGTAAACACCCGTGATCCACCATGGGCAATTCCCACTATCGTGCACTTCCCCTGTGATCGCATGGGTGTCAATAGATATGCTAGAGATTTGCAGTATTGTAGTTTTCCACGCTAACAGGATTCCTCCTCGAGTACCGACAGCAGGCAGATAGTCGAAGCCATCGAAAGACGGCCCTAGGCACTCGTTCACCATGAACTGGTCAATCACCTCCAGCTTCGTCTCCTGGAGGCAGACGATGTTGACTCGCAACGACTCCACTAACAATCTAACTGAATCCCGCTTGGCTCTATCATTGAGACCACGGGGATTCCAGCTTAACACTTCAGGGTTACAATCCATAGCAACTTGGGCTCGAACTCCGTCGTATGCACAGCTAAGCGTGCACAGAGACCTCCACATGCCCAGGCGCACGCAGCTCATGCGGCGGCGGCATGGTCTTCCCAAAGATCGATGCCAGGACATTGAGCTGTCCCTCCCGTATCGGCGAGTCGAAGAAGTGCTTGAGCTCTTGTGCCGCACCTTCGTTAGGCACCAAGTCGAGCGGCGACACCCCAAACGCCTTGAGTAAGACGGACTCCGCGGCCGATGCCTTCTGACATTGCTTGCTTTTCACCGCCGGTTTGGCCACCGGTGCCAGCCTGTCACTTCGCCGTGGAGTGAAGGGCTCAGCCTCAGGTCTGATAGCCGAGACACGTTCAACTTCCTGCAGCAGCGGTGGTGCCAACGTCTTCAGGATCTTGCTGCAGAAGGTCTTCACCCTTCCCCAGGCCGCGACATCGTCTGGGCTTAGCACAACGTCGCCGGTTTGCTGCACATCCAACGCCTCCGCCACAGGCCCATCCTGGGAAATAGGCCCAGCTTGGGTCCTCACCCCATATTCCTCCTGGGCCATAATAGCCTGTCCTGCATCTTCCTCCTGGGCCACAATAGGCCTAGCTTGGGTCCTCACCCCGTCTTCCTCCTGGGCCACAATAGCCTGTCCTGCATCGATATTAGTGGGCCTGAACGCACAGCCAGTTGGGCCAGCAACCTCACAGCCGTCTTCACCCTGGCTGCCTCCATCTCCAGAAGACAGCGACACCGTGAAGTAATCACCCGGTGAGGGCGCCGTCTCCGCCGTCTGGGACCCAGCCTCGGATACGAACGAAAGAACTGGCTCTGTCTGCACCGAGACAGAATGGTCCAGCTCCTCCGCGCCAGGCACAGTCCGGTCAGTGCCCATTGGGTGGTCAAGCACCACAACGGTAGCAACCTCGGGGACCGCTCCAGCTCTTCCGTTGTCGCTATCCCCATTGGGATCAGTCCTGCCTGCCAAAGTACTCCTGTCGGCCCGCAAAAGCTGAATTGCCACAGATGGCGCGGCAGCAGCTTTCGCGCCCAACTTCTCCACCACGGCAAGATTCAAACTCTGCCCGACCGGTACTTGGCGCGTAGCAGTGGGCCTAGCGTGGGGCCGAGTCGCCATGGGAGGCAGGCGCCAATCGGCGTTCTTCGCCGCCACCTGGCAGTAGGACTGCCGGTAGCCACCGGAGCCGGGCGGCGCCGCCGCGCGTCCACCACCACCACGCTGGTCAGGCACCCCGATCCTCCAAGGAAGCCGCCTCGACGACCTGCCACCACCATCCGAGCTCTCATCCTCTGGAATGCCGCTCTGCCCACTGCCGGAAGGAGGCGCGCCGAGCATCCTCCCCTCCGGGTTGGCGTCCTCCTCCACACGATCCACGTGCACCAACACCTTGTACTTCAGCAACTTGACGTTCTTCCTGTCTCTCGCCGCCGGCACCTCAAACGAAACACCTGAGAACTCACGTGTCGGGGATGGGGACACATCCACCAACAGCTCCGGCTCCGGAATGGCCAGCGTCTTGGCCGGCGGTATCCTGTCCACCGACGCCGTCCAGGCCGTGGCTTTGAACGTAGACAGATCCTCGCGCGACGCCGTCTCCGCCGCCACCTCCGTCACGAAGCAGGAATCGCCCAGCAGCTCATCCACCACGTCCTGCTCCCAGGCATGCGGCGGAATGCCCTCGATCACCAACTCAACCTTGGTGGACCAGGTCTCCAAGGTCGCCTGCGCCTGCCTGTTCCAAGGCCGGTAAAACAGGGAAAAACCTCCCAAATCCCTCGCCGGGTGCTGCAGCACCGTGCGCCTCATGTCAGCCGAAGACAGGACGATGAGAAAATCCGCCGGTCGGAACGGATGCACCGAGAAGCCATCAGAGGGCAGCTTGAGCACCCGCACCAGCGCGTCGAACACCTGACTGCAAGACACACCCGGGCGGCGACCACCCACATGCGCCACCAACGCGAACTGCAACCGGCGCTCCAGATCGACCAACGCCCGCGTACGCCGCACCACACAGAGCGGCGCCTCCACCTCTCCATCCTGGGCGACCTCCGCCGTCCAAGGGAGTACGGGCTGCACCGGCTCCGCAACCTGCTGCACGGGGGCCCGGCGCAGGGGCTCATCCCTTGCCACCGGCTCGCGCCGCCGCGCCATCATCTCCAGGGCCTGGCGCCGAAGCTCATCCTCCGACCCAGGGCTCCGTGGCCTATCGCACTGGCCGGATTCGTGTCCGTCCTCGCCGCAGCGGAAGCAGAACGGCGTGCCCTTGCACTCCCACTTGCGGTGACCGGATTTGCCGCACTTGAAGCAGAGTCCCCACCACGCCGGGTCAATCTCCCTGCGGACGGACGGGCCAGCCTCCTGCGCTAGCCGCGCCGCCTTCCTTTTCCTCCACAGGGACTTGCGAGACGGTGCAGGGTCCTGCCAGACCAGCCGGTCCTGCGCCCTCCCACGGCCAGCCCCCGCAGCCGCAGCTGACGTCGGGGCCGCAGCAACCCCCGCAGCCGCAGCTGACGTCGGGGCCGCAGAAACCCCCGCAGCCGCAGCTAACGTCGGGGCCGCTGCAGAACAAGGCGACGGCGAACGCTCCGGGGAGGACAGGCCAAGGCCCGACACGACGGGCCGTAGCCCCGAAGACACCGAGTCTGGACTCACCTCACGCCAGCGTTTGCCAGCGGCTCTCGCCGACGAGGAACCTACCATGACGCCGCCGACGCACGAGCACTCACTCACTCACCGGAAGGGGGACGCCGGGGCCGGGTGGCCGACGGCGGAGGTGGCGGCGCGCTCGGGGACTCCTGTACAGGACTACACGTAAACGTACTAGTTGGACCCTATCACTCTTGTTTGGGAGAGAGACACGCTCCGCTTTTTCATTAGAATTCTCCTATTCTTCACTTATACTTGTTGAGTATTCTTGTCTAGCGCTGCTATGCTTTTAGCTCTTGTTTTGCATGTATCTCTTGTCAGAGCTATTAGTTCTTTTGTAGAAAGCACTCTCTTGCTTCACTTATATCTATTTGGAGAGTTGTTAAATAAGTTGATTGGTGTTTGGTTGGAACAGAAAATGCTATGCATGTGTGAAAGGACATTTATTTACCCCTATGAGTTTTGTGTGTTAGATAACAACACTGGTGATATTTTAATATGATGCTAAGTGTTTTCAGGAAATATTAAGATATATAAGAATACAAAAAGAAGAAAGAAATCGTTCGAAATGGACATGGTGGTGAAACCCTGGGAAGCTGGGCCCCAGGCCGGCTGGCTCGGCTGGGCAACCGGCCCCCAGGCCGGCCAGGCCGGGCCCTGGCCGGCTCCTCTGGGTTTCCTGCAGCAGTGCGTGAGGCCGGCCCCCAGGCCGGCCTCCCTGTGTCCCTTCAATGACTACTTTTTAGGAGGAGCTATAGGTGCTCCTCCACCTACCTTGGGACAAGTAGCTCGTCCAGAATTGAAGTCCACCATTATTGCAAGCACAAGAATCACTAGATCTCCCAATCCCTCCACCCAAACTCGTTGATCTTTGGAGGATTGAAGGAGAAGGCCCGGATCTACTACTTCACCAAAGCGTTCTTTATTTCCCCTCATTCACTTGAGGGATTCGAGCCTAGGGTTTCCACTAGGAAAACCTAGGTATCTTGTTGTACTTACTTGCTTGTTACTTTTGTGTAGCAGGTGTTCTGATGCTTGGGAGCCCCCAATCCTTTTGTGGGTTGAGCCTCAAGTTTGTTGTAAGGGCTCCGGATTTCGCCTTGAAGGATTCCGATAGTGGAAGGTGAACCGAGCTTTTAGGCAAAGTTCATCAGAGAATAGGGTGAGGCCATTTGTGGCGTTTGAGTTTGAAACTCACACCCCTCCCCTAAAAAGGAGAAACTCGGGAATACACCCTTGTCTCCGCGTGCTTCCCGTTCGGTTACTCCTTACTCACTAGTTCTTACTTGTATCGTGCCTAGTCTAGTATTAACTTGTCATATAGGTAAATTCACCGTAGTTACATATCTAGAGAATTTACCTTTGTGTCAAGCCTAAACTCCAAAAAGAGCTAAAAATTGAGTAGCACCTATTCACCCCCCCCCCCTAGGTGGCCATACCGATCCTTTCAATTGGTATCAGAGGCTCGGCTCTTTATTCGGGCTTAACCGCCTAAGAGAAGTATGACCATCAATGAGCATGGAGTTGAGATACCCGATCTTCCCACCGAGTCCACTTCGGTTTCCGTGGAGGACTTCAATACCTTGAAGTCCACTATGGAAACTAAAATGGACAAGTTGAAAGAGATGATCTTGCAACTCATGGAAGCTAAGGGTATCTCACCTCCGCCCACCCCTCATTCTTCGGAGGTTGACAAACCCGAGAATGAAGAGGGTAATGGGAAGAAGAAGGGGGTTGAACAAGATAAAATTGACAACCCAATAAAAGCACCTAATGGTTCGGGAGTATATGGTGCCATTCCGTTTCCATACTCTCCTGATCTAGCTATCCCTCATCCTCCTATATACTTAAGGGGAAACCCACCTAAGCTAAATGCATCTTTGTTTACTAAATGGGAATCTTCTATGAGATCTTATGTGAACAGTGCATCTATCGAGATTTGGAGGATCATTGAGCAAGGATATCAAGCTGTGGATGAATCCAACAAGACAAGAAGAGAAATAGTTGATTGTCAACTAAATGCCACCGCTCTTGACTTGATCCGAGATGCGGTGGGAGAGGATGATATGTCTCACATCGAGCATTGCACCACCGCCAAAGAAGCTTGGGCTTGTCTTGTTGAGGTGTTTGTTGGAAATGAAAGCATGAAGAGAAACCGGTTTGAGGAAATGAGCAACAAGGCCGAAGGGTTCTTCATGGAAGATGTAGAAGACCATGAGCAAATGTACCAAAAACTCAAGTCCCTTGCCAATGCCTACAAAGCTCTTGGTGGGACTCATGTGGATGATGCTTGGATCAAGAGGAAGTATGTGAATGCTCTCTTGCCCTTTGAATCGGCCGACTTGAAGAGTCTCCAAGGAAGGCACAACTATCCTCAATTAACCTCCAATGAAGTCATGCAAGAGATGCAATCTTTCAAAGTCCAAGCCAAAATTGCACAAGACTCTCGTGCACGAGCTATTGGAATGCAACAAGGAGCCTCACTTGCTTTGAAGGCCAAGGTGGTTGAACACAATGAAGATCAAGATTGTGAAGATGTGTCCTCCATGGACCCGAAGAACTCAAAATTGCTCATAGGGACTATGTGGCTCTTGCGGCAAGGACCTTTTCGAAGAACCCATCCAAAGCTAGAGCCCAAGTGGAAGAAAAATTCAAATCTAGTGGCTTCAAGGAGGGCAACCCAAAGATGAAGACTTGCTTCAGTTGCCAAGATAGATTTCACTATGTTGCCATGTGCCCCTATGAGAACCGTGAAGATCATGGAGGAAGGCTTGTTCTCAAGAAGGCCTCAACGTCAACGTCCCCTAGCAAGAAACCTTTCTTCAAGAAGAACCTTCCCAACAAGAAGCCTCCTTCAAGAATGGTATTGGTGACTAGAGAGGAGTACATGTCCGGAGGTGAGAGTGATGAAGAAGGAACCACAAGTGAAGTGGCCGCTATTGCCATTACTTCATCAACGCCATCATCCCTCTTCGAATCTCCTAATGAGAATGTCCCAATCCAATCCGCCAAGTGTCTCATGGCCAAGGCCACCGAGGTATCATCTCCTTCCCTCTCCAAGACTACAAATGAAATGGATGATCTTATGAGTCTTAGAGTAAAGGAAGAAAATGTTGCTTTGGATCGTTTCATGACTAACTTGCAAGGTGAAGCCAAGACACGCTTTGAAGCTCTCATGAGCGATTATGGGCGGATTCAAGAGGAGCTTGATGAGAAGGAGAGACTTGAAAGAGAGTATGCTAATGATATTGCTTCTCTCACCATGGCTCTTGAGGAAAAGCATGAGCTTTGTGTTTCTCTTGAAGAGAAACTTAAAAATCTTGATGAGTCACAAAATGCAATCTTTTCTCAAATCATTAAAGAACGTGACCATGCAATTGCAAAATATAAGCTTTCCAAGAAAGAAAAGGTTGAATTTGGTGTTGGTCATGATAGACTAACCAAGGAGCTAGAGAAGCTCACCAAGGCTCACAAGGCCTTGGAGAGTGAACACTCTACTCTCACCAAGTCTTTTAAACAAATTCAAATTCAATCATCTAAAACTAATGTTCCTAATTCCCCTTCTACTTCTTGTGATCATGCAATTATCATTGAGGAAAATGCTAGGTTGAAGAGTGAACTTGCCAAGGCCTCTAGTTCCCAAAGTAAGCCTCTTGTTGATCTTTTGCAAGCGCAAAAGCCACACATTGGGAAAGAGGGTCTTGGTTATGTTGCCAAGAAGAAGAAGAAGAAGATCAAGAAGAAGGCCAAGCTCGCACAAGCAAAGAACACTACCATTGCGAGTGGTGATGCCACAAGGGGCAACACTCCTCGTAGTGACTTTGAGGGACATGCTAACCCCAACTATATTCTTTATGTTGATTATTATGGGGATGTCTATGCTAAATATGTTGGTTATTATGATGGTTTCATTGCTTACTCTATTTTGTTCCTAAAACCCTTGTTGCTAACAAAAGAGGACCCATTGCAAGATGGGTACCTAAAACCAAGCACTGATTTCCTGTAGGACTATGCTTTCGGTGGGTCGAAATGGGTGATTGATAGTGGATGCACTAGTCATATGACCGGAAGCAAGGAGATCATGACGGAGTTGAGACTAAATACAAATCAATCAACCGTCACTTATGGAGATAACTCTAAATCCAAGGTATCGAGTCTCGGCAAGGTGGTAGTTGCAAGGGATATTGTCGCAATAGTGGAACATGGGGTTCCCCTAGTACTGCCAAAGTGGGTCCCCCCATGTGGGCCCAAGATGAAGATGGACAAGACCAAGACTCAAGTCAAGCTGGTGGGTTCACCGTCAAGACACGCATGGCCTACATCGACTAAGGGCTCCGGTCCTGGGGACCTTCTGGGTCCCCGAACCAAGCAAGAAGGCCAGGAAGGACCCGAGAGCCCGAGTTCCCGGCAGGAGGCCAGGCTCCCTCTCGGGTACTCCCTCACGTCCTGTGGATAAGCACTCCACCTCACCGCGGAAGACTTGGGAAGCAAGGCGAAGGCAGCGCGGGCGGGAAGCACGTCCCGTGGTGGTGTCAGCTCCTGTCCACCCCAAGGCGGACGCTCCCACCTAACCCAAAGGAGACGCTAGGCTGAGGAGAGGCCACGTCTCCCCCTAAACTAGATGAGGAGGGTCCTTCACCCCGAAGGTCCCTCATGCCCCTCACGTGACCCTGTGGCAACCCCTTAGCCTATAAAAGGAGGACCAAGGCACGGAGGAGGGAAAGGTCGAACAAGGACGAACACAAGCTAGAACCAGAGCAAGACTAGACTAGGGCTGCGAAGGTAGAGAGGAAGGTGATCTCCTCCGGGTCAGGATCTGTCCTTCTTCTACCTCCAGCCAAAACCCTTCCGGGTACCCTGTCCGGGAGGTTCCATTGTAAGCCACACTATGAAGAACTCATCAATCCAGACATGCAGGAGTAGGGCTTTTAGCCTCCGGGCGGCCTGAACCTGGGTAGCTCCTTGTGTCCCTTTGGTTGCATGCTTTGATCGTGGAGAGGAGAGCTTGATCTAGACTCCGCCCAAGAAGACGATTCTCAGCCTCCTTCGCGCCCCGTGCCGAACCTAAAAGGGGGTATCCTATACTCCCGGTGTCCGTGCAACGAGACACGACATCTGGCGCGCCAGGTAGGGGGCGCAAGCGCTGGATTCGCCTACATCAGCCGCGACGGCAAGCTCTTCGTCGACAACTTCGGAGTCTACGTCAGGCTCCTCTTCTTCGGAAGCAAGCTCGTCGTCAAGTTCTTCTTCTGGTTCGCGATCTACGGCAAGATCGTCAAGAACTGCCTCAAGCTCCTCGTCCGCGCCGGATCCGCTCCAGGAACAGCCGTCTCCTCGGGGCAAGGCAAGCAGCTGCCTCAGTCACAAGCAAGAGTCATGTCGGGAGCTCGGGAGGTCTTTGGAGAGCAAGCGTGCCAGGCATCGCGGAAAGGCTGGGGGCTAGAGGAAGCTCTGGGCGTGGCCCGGGCGCTTCTCTCCTTCCCCCCAGATCAGTGCAAGAGTGATCCCCGTGCGAAGGCATGGATCAACAGCTTGGAAAACCTGCTGGACTACGCTCTCCAATGCCACGCTCCCACGAGTCCTGCCCCGACCATCGACCACGGCGCTGCCGTCCCCGAGCCACTACCTCCGGCGGAGGAACAGCCTGAGGACCCCCATGGCAAGCGGCCCATGGAACTTCCTGAAGAAGGTGCTGGCCAGAGCTCCAACCCCAGGCGTCGCTCGCGGGAGGACATGGAAGGCCAGGCCAGCCAGCACCTCAAGACCTGCTGCACGCCGTACCCTGCAACCGTCTCCGACCTCTATCACCTAGAGCAAGAAGCTGAGGAGACGCTGCGTCACTACATCTGGAGGTTCCGGGGCGTCGTCGACCGCATTATCCCGAAGTACCTCTGCGAGGCTTCCGTCATCGCCGCATTCCACGTCAACGTCCGCAACCCCAAGATGCGTGAAAAGATGAGTATCCGCGTTGTGGATACCCTGGAGAACTTGTGGGACATAGCGACCGATGCGCCAGGATGGAAGAAGCTGCTAACCTTCCTCCCCGCAAGGTCGTTGAAGCAATCCGTGTTGTGTACCCGGAAGAACCATGTTGCCACAAGATGTACCCTGAAGTGGCCAGTTGTCGTTCAAGAACTTCCATGATGAATAAAAGATAAGTTACCCTCAAACCTGTTTCTGCAGTACGTGCTATCTACTTCTCGGGTAACAGAACATGTGCGGAACTAGAAAGGCAAGGCTCGACCGTCGTGCGAGCACTCATGGGGTATCGACTCTCCCGGGGGTAAAAAGCGGTGCACAGACCTGATACACCCCGGGGACGTGCGTGCCAACAGAGTGAGCGGCTTTTTGGGTATCGGTAGGGCTCGCGAGCGCATGCCTGACCTGTCAGGGCCTCGCGGGTAAGCTTACATCCCAGAAAGTTCCTCAAGGACGTGGAGAAAAGTAAAAACATGCTAAAGACAAATAAAAGCAACCCGAGAACTAGAGTAGCATAGCAAGTTCTAGCTATTACAAGCAAGTTTCAATAAGCTGATACATGAGATCTGACGCAAAGTTTATTGGGGGCACGAAGTGCCCAAACATGGTGCAGGCAACTAGTGAGGCGGGAATTTCCTCATGGCAAGTGCAGTCGCGGGAGCCGACACCGCTTGGAGTGAAGTCCTGGAAGGCGACGAGGTCGAGAAATCTGGCAAGGCAACGCCAGGATGGGCTTCCCTGAAGGACGCCATCACCAAGGCCGCCGTCACCTTGCTCGTCTCGTGCTTGTCATCACAAGCTGGGTGACCATCTTGTTCTTGAAAGACGGAGATCAGCGGCCACTCCCTGATGAATCTTGCGACGAGAGGCAGACTCTGCCGCTGGTTCCAGCACCGGAGCTTCGGTGGGCAGATTCAGCCGCCTCACTCGCGTCGTCGCCAAGTCGCAGGCGGCCTCAACCTCGGCGAAACCTTCCTGGTTAAGACGGCGAAGCTCGGACAGCTCAGAGGATGCCTGGGAGTTGGCCTGGATCAGCTTTTGATGGCCTTCCTTCAGTGCTGCAAGCTCTTTACTCTGCGCCTCCAAGGATTCTTTCAGCTCGGACATCTTCTGGCCGTCTCTTGGCCTGCTGCTGCAAAGCTCGGACGGACTCCTGCTCCTGATGGAGGGCATTCTTGACATCTTCGATGGTTTGGACGGCCTCTTGCTCTTTGGACTTCCAGAGTTGGATGTCCTTATCCTTGACCTCGAGCTCTTCACGGTGGCGGTCCTCTGCCTCCCTTAGGCGCTTCTCGGTCTGCTGCTCCTGCTGGAGTTTCTGGAGCTCCAAGGTCTTCTCCTTCTCAGCCAGTTCTGCCTCCCGGGATGCTAGCTGTCGCTCTTTCGCCAGAGGACCTTACCTTGGCGCTCACTTTCGGCCTTCCGGTCTGCATCTTTCTTCTCGAGAGCCGGGAGCAAGGTGGTGATCTGGGTTGCCAAGCGGTTCAGCTTGTCCATCCCCTTCTGGATCAGGTCCTCGACACTCTCGATGGTCCCCACGACGGCGGCCTCACGGTCGCACAGATCTTTGCCCAGCTGAGCTATCCCGCGGATGATGGCATCCATCGCGTCGTCACCGCTGATGGTGAACCCTGGAGTAGCTGCCGGGGGACCTCCCGGGGCAGGCACACTTTTCATGCGGTTGGCGGCCAGGCTCTCCTTGATCTTCATCAGCGCCGCCATCTCCTTACTGGCGCCGGAATCAGTGGAAAAAGCGGCAAAAGTCGTTAACACTGTCCCAGTCATCAAGGAGCTTTCTATCAAATCAAGGCTGGACCCGGAACAGGGTTCGCGGTCTGCGTTCCCATAGCCCGCGAACTCGGGGCGCCTTGGTCACCTCTTGACCCTCTGAAGGCGAGAGGGAAGGTGGTTTCTCCTGGCTAGTCCCACCAAGAAGGCCGCCGGGAGAAAAGACGTTGGCCACTGAAGCATCTGGAAACAAAAGGATGTCAGGAAAAGCATTGGTGCGTCAAGAAAACGAAGTTACCCGCAAGCTCTGGGGGCGTCGAGCGCTTTTCCCGGGTGGCTAGGGAGGTCGCCGTCACGCTCCCCACTCCGCTCCCCCGACGGCCTTCAAGTTCTGCTATGGGAGGAGGAAGCATCCCCCTCCACCGGCTCCAAGGCTAGTGGCGGTGTCGTCCTCCGCCGTATCACGCGTCTCTTGCCAGTACCCAAGGAAGGAGTACCCCTGCACCAACATTCGGTCATTTTCCTTGGGGAAGGCAGGAATGCAAAGTGCAAGAAAGAAGCGAAGAGGCTTACTCCCGGGTACGCTTGTGCCCATTGCCGGGGGAACATCTACCGACGCAGCAGAAGAAGCCTGGGGGCTCCGGCGGCTCTCCCAAGGCAGCAGGTGGCTCCATCACGGGTGACAGGCGGCCGGTGGAAGCTCTCGGCGGGGGGCTCGGACGAAGCCGCGGCGCTCGCTTCTTCATCCACATGGTCTTCATCGTTCCCCACCACCACGACTGGCGGGGAACGGCTGCGGACACTCGGGTCTGGGGCAGCATCGACCCCGAGGGCAGACTGCGGGGGCGGAGCAGCCCCCTCCTCGTCGTCGTCATCTTCATCGCTGGCAACCGGGTCGTCGCCAGCATCTTCGTCTCTGTCGGAGGCGTCGGTCTCGCGCCCGTCGCCTCCGTCGTCGTCGTCAGAGCCGGAGAATTCCTCTTCGGATTCCTCCTCGCTCTCTCGTTGGACTCCCAGTATTCTCCTTCTTCAGGGCTGGAAGGTGCCCTGGCCTTGCGGGTCTTCACCACAGGAGGTCTGGGCCCGTGATCAGCCCGGCCTACAATACCAAAGGCGTTGCAGACCGGCATCTGCGCCAGGATCTTGTCCTTCTCCGGGTCGTCGCACAGGGGCAGAAACCCTTTGGGCAGCTGGTACTTGACCCCTGGAGTGAAGGTCCCTCTCACGTTATCCCGGACAAGGTTTTCCTCCATGTCGGGACACCTCAGGCGAGAAGGATCCCCGGGGCCCTGGAAGTTCCAGGCCGGGTGTGGGCGTTTCTGCAGCGGCGCAAGGCGGTTGCGGAGGAAATGAGCAACGATGGCGGCTCCGGAAACTTCTTTCTCGCGAAGAAGTCTGAAGCGCGCCACGACCGCCGAGAATTGTTCATCTGCAAGCTGACGCTTCTCCAAGTGTCCAGATCCACTGGACGCTCCGTCGGCTCCTCAAGCTGAGCATCGGCTTCTGGCACCCCGACCAGAACCAGTGATCCCTCCACTTTCCCATTGGATTTGGTCTCCAGACGGAAGCAGAACGTGACACTGCCTCCCATCCAGCCTTGGCCCCCAATGCGAGGGTAGAAGAAGTGGCGGAACAGCGCCACGGACGGCATCACCCCGACGAACGCCTCGCAGGCGTAGGCGAAGACCGCCAAGTCGAGGATTGCGCCTGGCGTCAGATGCAAGAGCTTCAGCTTGTACGCGCGCAAGATCTCCATGAAGAAATCAGAGAAAGGGGGGACGAGCCCCATCAACATGAAGCTGTCGAAAATGGGGATCTGCTTGGGTGTCCTGGTCGCCGACGGCGGAAAGATCTGACGCTTTCCTGGCTGGGACACCATCGGCGCCAGCAGACTCCATCACCCCGAAGTGCCCCGCCTTCCGCATCATCTCGCGTCACGGCGAAGCAGCTGGGAAACAAGGCCTTCTGTTTCTTGAGTTCGGCCCGCTCGGCGTTGCGCGCCGATCTCCGCCGCGATCTCTTGGTTTTTGGGGACAGCGGCTTCTCGGTGGGCGAGGCCCCCGCGCTTTCTTCCTCCGGGCGAGAGCTTTCAGTCGAGCCATTGGAGCAGAAGGGAGTTGGTGCAATGGCAGCAAGAGGAGGCGGCGGAGCAGAGTCAGGAAGACGAAGGTGGAGGCGGCGATTTGGGGATTTCGGCGAATCTGGAGAGGTAACGGCTACAGTGGAAGCCAGTCGTGGCTTATAAGGCATCCCACACGTCACGTCGCGGCCCCATTACTCCGACGGACGTGGGGATCGAGGGGGCGTGCCGATTTCTGCGCGTTTCGCCCGTTGGATTCCAGGATAAGCAAGGGGTCCGTATGAATCGCAACGTTCGCCGTGATTCAGTCAACAGGACCCGGGGGCTCGTCTCTACCTCGCCTCGGCGGGTCCCCAACGGAGCTGAGAAGACCAGGTGCCCGGGACCCACTTTGACCTATCTTTAGGCCATGGCCCCGGCAGCTGGAGCAAGAGCCCCGGGACCATGCCCGGGGGCTACTGTCGCAACAGTGGAACATGGGGTTCCCCTAGTACTGCCAAAGTGGGTCCACCCCATGTGGGCCCAAGATGAAGATGGACAAGACCAAGACTCAAGTCAAGCTGGCGGGTTCACCGTCAAGACACGCATGGCCTACGTCGACTAAGGGCTCCGGTCCTGGGGACCTTCCGGGTCCCCGAATCAAGCAAGAAGGCCAGGAAGGACCCGAGAGCCCGAGTTCCCGGCAGGAGGCCAGGCTCCCTCTCGGGTACTTCCCCACGTCCTGTGGATAAGCACTCCACCTCACCGCGGAAGACTTGGGAAGCAAGGCGAAGGCAGCGCGGGGGGAAGCACGTCCCGTGGTGGTGTCAGCTCCTGTCCACCCCAAGGCGGACGCTCCCACCTAACCCAAAGGAGACGCTAGGCTGAGGAGAGGCCACGTCTCCCCTAAACTAGATGAGGAGGGTCCTTCACCCCGAAGGTCCCTCATGCCCCTCACGTGACCCTGTGGCAACCCCTTAGCCTATAAAAGGAGGACCAAGGCACGGAGGAGGGAAAGGTCGAACCAAGGACGAACATAAGCTAGAACCAGAGCAAGACTAGACTAGGGTTGCGAAGGTAGAGAGGAAGGTGATCTCCTCCGGGTCAGGATCTGTCCTTCTTCTACCTCCAGCCAAAACCCTTCGGGTACCCTGTCCGGGAGGTTCCATTGTAAGCCACACTATGAAGAACTCATCAATCCAGACATGCAGGAGTAGGGCTTTTAGCCTCCGGGCGGCCTGAACCTGGGTAGCTCCTTGTGTCCCTTTGGTTGCATGCTTTGATCGTGGAGAGGAGAGCTTGATCTAGACTCCGCCCAAGAAGACGATTCTCAGCCTCCTTCGCGCCCCGTGCCGAACCTAAAAGGGGGTATCCTATACTCCCGGTGTCCGTGCAACGAGACACGACAAATATCACCCTTGTAAATGTCATGCTTGTTGAGTCCCTTGGTTACAATTTACTTTCGTTCGTGCCGTTAATAAGATGGGTTTTGCCGTTCACTTTGATCTTGATATTGTGGTACTCATGTGGAGCAAGACTCTAAAGGTCGCTTACGTTGGGTATGTCGAAAATGAGTTGTTTGTGGTAGACTTTTCGGAGTCAACCAACTCTCAAGCGATGTGCTTATTCGGAAAGGCCGACGTGGGGTGGTTGTGGCATCGCCGCTTATCCCATGTCAATATAAGAACTTTGCAAAGTCTTCACACGGGTGGCCACATCCTTGGACTAAAAGAGAATGTTTCTTTTTCTAGAGATCGTCTTTGTAGGGCATGTGTTGAAGGAAAGATGCATGATTCTCCCCACCCACACAAGACCATCATTTCATCAACGAGGATATTGGAACTTCTTCATGTTGATCTTTTGGTGCCGTGCCTCAACCAAGTCTTGGTGGGAATAAGTATTGCTTGGTGATTGTCGATGACTATTCAAGATTTACTTGGGTTTATTTCTTCAAGTCGAAGAGTGAAACCCAACAAGCCATCATTGACTTCTCCAATGAAGTGCAACGTCAGCACAATGTCCCTATATTGGCCATTAGAAGTGACAATGGCTCCGAGTTCAAGAACTACACCCTAAATGAGTTTCTTAGTGAAGAGGGAATTCGTCATCAATATTCTGCTGCGTATACCCCTCAACAAAATGGTGTAGCCGAGAGGAAGAACCGGACACTTTGGATATGGCAAGGTCTATGTTGGCGGAGTTCAAGACCCCACTTTTCTTGTGGGCCGAGGCCATCTCCACGGCATGTCATTCATCAAACCGCCTCTACTTCCGCACGGGCAAGAAACTCACTCCATGTGAAATGCTTACCGGCAACAAGCCCAATATTTTCTACTACCGGGTGTTCGGTTGTAAGTGTTTCTATAAGATTAAAGGTTATCGTTTATCTAAATTTGAGTCTAAGGCTTTAGAGGGTACTTTTGTTGGTTACGGTGCCAAATCCCACACTTATAGAATCTACGACAAGTCCTTCGGGACCGTTGTAGAATCTTGTAGTGTGGAGTTCGATGAGAATGACGGCTCCCAAGTGGCGCAATTTCATGTTCGTGATGTAGATGATGAGGAACCTCAAGATACAATAAGGCAAATGGGCGTGGGATTCTTTCGCCCAATCGAGATACACCATGAGGCGCCTCAAGAAGGACCAAGCTCCACCCATGTGGAACATTCATCATCACAAGTGGAAACCGCACATCCGATGGAGCAAATGATGCACCACGCCAACAACAAGTTCAAGAACCTCCTCAAGTTGATCAAGTTGCTATGCAAGAACCAAGTTCTCCAATAAGTCCATCCTCCCCTTCTAGTGATGAAGGTGTGCACATTGAAGATCAAGGTCATCATTCGGTCAAGAGGGGATACAAATGATCAAGATGATCAAGAGATTCCTCCAAGCTCTCGTGAGGATATCGACACCCGTCGTCATGTAAGAAATGTCAAGACCATGGAAAAAAGACAACACTTGTTGGAGAACATTATTGTGATTTGAAGAGCAAGGTTGTGACTAGAAGGCAATGTGCAAACTTTAGTGCACATCAAGCACACACTTCCATGGTGGAACCAAAGAAAGTCTTTGAAGCTATTGATGATCCGGATTGGTTGGATGCTATGCATGAAGAGCTCAATAACTTCAAGCGCAACAAGGTGTGGAAGCTAGTTGAGAAGACAAAGGAGTGCCGCAATGTTATAGGCACTAACTGGATATTCAAGAACAAGCAAGATGAACATGGCATGGTGGTGAGGAACAAGGCAAGATTGGTGGCTCAAGGGTAATCTCAAGTTGAAGGCATTGATTTTGGAGAGACCTATGCTCCCGTGGCTCGCCTTGAGTCCATCCGTATCCTCCTTGCATATGCTTTGCATCATAATTTTATCTTGCAACAAATGGATGTGAAAAGTGCTTTTCTAAATGGTCCACTTAAAGAATTAGTGTATGTTAAGCAACCACCGGGTTTTGAGGATCCCAAACTCCCTAACCATGTCTACAAGCTCGATAAGGCACTCTATGGACTTAAACAAGCTCCACGTGCGTGGTATGAGCACCTTAGAGAGCTTCTAGTAGACCGTGGATTCGAGGTTGGGCAAATCGATCCCACTCTCTTTACCAAGAGAGTAAAAGGGGAGCTTTTCATATGCCAAGTCTATGTGGACGATATTATCTTTGGCTCAACTAACAAAGCCTTCAATGATGAATTTTCAAAGCTTATGACCGATAGGTTTGAGATGTCCATGATGGGAGAGTTGAAGTTCTTCCTTGGTTTTGAGATCAAGCAATTGAGGGGAGAGACTTTCATCTCTCAAACTAAATATATCCAAGACATGCTCAAGAAGTTTGATATGATTGGTGTTAAGGAGAAGCGCACACCAATGGACACAAAGGTTCATCTACAACTTAACCCAAAGGGTATAGATGTCGATCAAAAGGTATACCGTTCATGATTGGCTCTTTGCTCTATCTTTGTGCATCTAGACCCGATATTGAGTTGAGTGTAGGGGTGTGTGCAAGGTACCAAGCCGCTCCTAAAAAAAGCCACATGGTGGCGGTCAAAAGAATCCTTCGATATTTGATTCATACCCCCAAAGTTTGGGTTGTGGTACCCTAAGGACAAGGTTTTCTCTCTTTGTGGGTACACGGACTTAGATTGGGCCGGTGATCATGATGATAGGAAGTCAACTTCGGGGCTTGCCAATTTGTTGGTGTTTCCTTGGTGAGTTGGTCTTCCAAGAAGCAAAATTTTATATCTCTCTCCACCGCCGAAGCCGAGTATGTGGCGGCCGCAAGTACATGCACCCAATTGTTATGGATGAGGCAAACTTTAAAGGAATACGGTGTCAATTGTGACAAAGTGCCTCTTTTATGTGACAATACAAGTGCTATCGAGATTGCCCACAACCCGGTGCAACATTCAAGAACCAAGCATATTGAGATTCGTCATCATTTCATTCGAGATCATGTTGCCCGAGGTGATATTGATCTAAGCCATGTTCCCACAAGAGATCAACTTGCCGATATATTCACGAAGCCTCTCGATGAAGCAAGATTCACCTATTTGAGGAATGAGCTAAATATCGTGGATTCAAGGAGCTTGGCTTGACTATTTTGCATACACACCTATGTCTCGACTATCTATTGTGTTTAGGTGTTGGCATGGACATAGGGGGAGTGCGGTCCTAATACATTGGACTATCCCTCCCCCATTATGCCGATAGTAAGATTTCATTTGCTTTTCTATTTTCAATTCATGAAAATGTGAGCTTAAATGACGAGTGTTGGTTGTGAACCCAAGATACATCTTCGCGGTGTCACGCCATAATCTCATACATGGTGGCCTAGGCCACCGCCCTCCACCTTGTGAGGAGTTGGATTTTATTGGGTCTTATTGGAGTTTTTATTGCATACTTGTTGTTTCTTCTCGCTTTCAAATCACTTCCAATGTTGTTATTTGGGTTTTCTTGGTTTTATCTCCATTGGAAGTGTGAAGAAATCATCATGTTTGCATCTCCCGTGTCACTCAATATTGCTCCATGTTTCAGAAAAGAGGGAGAAGATTTTCAGTCAAAAGGAGAAGAATTTCTGAGAAAATGTGAAAAAGGCAGTCAGGCCGGCCTCCAGGCCGGCCAGGCCGGGCCAGGGGCCGGCTCCATCGGGCGGGTGCCTGGCCCAGGCCGGCTGCCAGGCCAGCTCCGGCCGGCTCCCAGGCCGGCCTCTCGGGGCAACTAGATCTGGGGGAGGGGATCGAACCGCACGTCCCCCACTTCTTCCTCCTCTCCCCTCAACCTCCAACCTCCATTAGAGCCCCTCCCGAGCTCCTCCTCCTCCACCCCCGCCATTAAAGCCGCCCCCAAACGTCCTCCTCCATCAGATCTGAAAGCCCCCTTCTAGATCCACCTTCCCATCCAAGTGATTTCTCCATTGGTGGAAGTTTGGGGGAGTTCTCCTCCATTGTTGGTGCCCTCTCAAGATTGGATTTCTCTCGGTGATTCTCGAGCAAGATGGATGATGACGTGGGGATAAACCCCAGGTTGCCAAAGTCCACGACTCGACAAGAAAACAGAAGAAACAGTCGGCTGCCCGACCCCGGCTGGCGGCCCGGGTCCGGCGGCCCGACCTCCATCGCCCGCCCGACTCCGGCTGGCGGCCCGAGTCCGGCTGCTCGACTTCTGCCCGGCTGCCCGACTCCGGCTAGCGACGCCGAGTCCGACTGGCCGCTTCCCGTACACAACGTCCCGTCGGACACACGCAGACAAGACACCGGCGCTGCTGGTGAATAGCAAGAAGGAAGAAGACTGTTGATGAATAGAAGTGCTATGCAGTATAGTGCACTATGCAGCCAGGGCCCCGCTTGCCCCCTTGTTCCCTTGTCCCCTTGTCTCCTGAATAGTAGTAGTTTGGCCGGTGGGCCGCCTCTTGTCCCCTGGGCTTCCCTTTATAAGGAGCACCAGGGCTGCCATAGAAAGGGGACGCTGGATCGATCTCTCAGTTTGCCCTCATGCTCTCACTCACAAGTAGGCAGCCGGCTCTTTTTCCCTCTAGCTAAGAAGAGTAGATACAGCTCCAGGAGCAAGCATGTAACACATATACTCCACCATATATACAGATCAGTGCAGGACGTAGGGGTTTTACCTCTCGCGAGGGCCCTGAACCTGGGTACGTCGCCGTGTTTGCCGTGCTCGTCGCACAATCCCGCCGGAACGCCATCGTCGCGCCGTAGCTACCCCTAAAATAAGCCACCCCGTGGCATATGCCATGACCGAAAGCCACGTCATTTGGCGCCCACCGTGGGGCTAAGCGGTGACCGGAGTTCCGTTCCGGCGGGACTAATTCTCCTCGTCGTCGTCGCCGTTTCGCCATCGCCGGAGAAGCCCGGAGGCTCGGCGCCGCCCCCGGAGAAGCCCGGAGGCTCAGCGTCGTCTCCCGGAGGCTCGGCGTCCGCGCTCGCCTCGTCGCCTACCGGAGACGCCCGGAGGCTCGGCGTCTGCGCTCGCCTCGGCGTCGCCTCCCGAAGATGCCCGGAGGCTCGGCGTCCGCGCTCGCCTCGTCGCTTTCCGGAGATGCCCGGAGGCT
This sequence comes from Poa pratensis, assembly GCA_947311845.1. NCBI lineage: Eukaryota > Viridiplantae > Streptophyta > Magnoliopsida > Poales > Poaceae > Poa > Poa pratensis. The sequence continues at coordinate 12,172,508 of CAMZMU010000125.1, read as the reverse complement.
CGGCGTCCGCGCTCGCCCCGTCGCCTTCCAGAGATGCCCGGAGGCTCGGCGTCCGCCCTCGCCTCGGCGTCGCCTCCGGAGATGCCCGCAGGCTCGGCGTCGCCGGTCCCCGGTACCTCCATCGTCGTCGCCTTCATCAATCTACAGCTGCCCGTGCTCGTCATGGCCATCGATCTTCTTCGCTCGGCTGTGCTGGTACGTCCGTACATACCAGTCGGCGCCGGCGCTGCTCTGCCTTGCGCCGGCGTGCCGGCGCATCTGCGCCCGGCTTCTTCCATGCGGTCCTCCGCGCCCGAGCTCTTCTCATATGAGCCTGCACCTCTCCTCAAGACCGTCGGTGCTCGCACTGCTCGCGCGTCCGTGCAACCTCTGCGCTCGCGCTGACGGTCCCCAACCTCCTCCGTGCAACCTCCACGCCCGTGCGCCCCGGCCGTTCTTGCCGCCGGCTTCGCAACGCTGCTCCATGACGACGCTCGCGCGTCCTCGTCGGCGGCCACGTCACCTCCGTCCGGGCGCGCATCCTCGAAATCCTCCGCGCCGTCCCCCTGTGTGCCTGCGCCCATAGTCTGCTGCCGCCTGCCCGCCTCGGCCCCGGCCGGCTCCGCCCCGGCCGGCTGCGCCCTCGACCTCGGCCGCCTCGCCGGCTCCCGCGCCTGCCCGCCTCCGCCTCGCCCGCCTCGGGCACGGCCGGCTCCGCCCGGTCAGCTGCGCCCTCGACCTCGGCCGCCTCGCCGGCTCCCGCGCCTGCCCGCCTCCGCCTCGGCCGGCTCCGCCCCGGCCGGCCGGCGCCCGCTTCCTCTGTCGGGCCGGCTGCCCAGCAGAAACGCAGAAGACGACGAGACAAAGAAAAGGAAAGAAGAGAAGAGAGAAAAAAGAAAGAAGAGGAAGAGAAAGAGAAAGAAAAGAAAAGAAAAGAAAAAAGAGAGAGAAAAGAAAAAAGAGAAGAGAGAAATAAAAGGAAAAGTAGAAGAGAAAAAAAGGTGTACGGATGCTCTGGACTCGTTTGGGTTTCTGGATGGCTACATCCAGGCCGCCTGCTCCCGTCCCATTTGGATGCCTGGCCGGCTGGAGTCGATCCGGCTGCCGCACGTTTGACTGTCTGGCCGGCGGGGTCCACGCCGGCTGGAGAGCTCCGCCCGGCGAAAGCGGCCGTCCTTCTTCGAGCTCCGGCTGGCCGCCCCCCCCCCCTCGGCTCCATCGAGCTCGAGCGTCTCCGCTTCGACAACCCGAACCGCATCCCGACTACGACATAAAAACAGCTAAGTGACGCTTCCGCCTCGCAGTTTCCGCATCCCTTACTTTCTATACAACTGTGGCTAGCCGACTACCGACTCTCGCTTACGATAGCTTAGTACCGTGCTCGACCCGACGCCTACTCTCGCATCCGGCTGCAGACCGCAACCCGACTGACACGTTGGGCAGAAACCGGCTAGGGGGCACACGCGAAACGCCCTTAAGAAAGAAAAGGTTTCTGGCTCGCGACAGAAAAACCCTTGCCGTCGCTCGCCTAAGTCTAGCCTCTCAAGATCTCAGTACCATGCGCCCCTGGCCGGTCCTCTCTTCGGATCCGGCTGCAGAGTTCAGCCGGCAAGAGCAGGGGTCGGTTGGCCGCATGCACGGGAAGGGGCACGGGCGACAAAATGAAGGCGAGCCGGCATCCGCATCGCATAAGTTTCCCCTGTTGGTTCGTCGGTTCGCCTCAATCCAACTTCTAGATCTAAGTATTGTGCCACGCTCGTCGTTCCGGCATCTCTTCGGATCCGGCTGCAGAGTTCAGCGGCAAGAGCCTGCGCCGGACGGGGTGCACACGAAAAGATCGAAGGAACCGGGCAAAAGCGAGCCGGCGTCAGCGTTGCATATAGATATTCGTTTGGCATCCTTCGTATTTTACTTAGTATCGTGCATATTCAACTCGTTTCCTTGATGTTACAGGCGATACACGCAGAGTTTGGTGAACACGCAGAAGCCCTTCCCGCCGTAACCGGCGGCATCGCTCCAACATGTTCGGAGGCTAGTGACGTGGGGATAAACCCCAGGTTGCCAAAGTCCACGACTCGACAAGAAAACAGAAGAAGCAGTCCGGCTGCCCGACCCCGGCTGGCGGCCCGGGTCCGGCGGCCTGACCTCCATCGCCCGCCCGACTCCGGCTGGCGGCCCGAGTCCGGCTGCTCGACTTCTGCCCGGCTGCCCGACTCCGGCTAGCGACGCCGAGTCCGGTTGGCCGCTTCCCGTACACAGTGTCCCATCGGACACACGCAGACAAGACACCCGGCGCTGCTGGTGAATAGCAAGAAGGAAGAAGACTGTTGATGAATAGAAGTGCTATGCAGTATAGTGCACTATGCAGCCGGGGCCCCTGCTTGTCCCCCGCTTGCCCCCTTGTTCCCTTGTCCCCTTGTCCCCTTATCTCCCGAATAGTAGTAGTTTGGCCGGTGGGCCACCTCTTGTCCCTGGGCTTCCCTTTATAAGGAGCACCAGGGCTGCCATAGAAAGGGGACGCTGGATCGATCTCTCATTTTGCCCTCATGCTCTCACTCACAAGTAGGCAGCCGGCTCTTTTTCCCTCTAGCTAAGAAGAGTAGATACAGCTCCAGGAGCAAGCATGTAACACATATACTCCACCATATATACAGATCAGTGCAGGACGTAGGGGTTTTACCTCTCGCGAGGGCCCTGAACCTGGGTACGTCGCCGTGTTTGCTGTGCTCATCGCACAATCCGCCGGAACGCCATCGTCGCGCCGTAGCTACCCCTAAAATAAGCCACCCCGTGGCATATGCCGTGACCGAAAGCCACGTCAGATGATGATTCGGCTTATGATGGCCTTGAAGACCTAGATGTTTCCCCTCTCTCAAGGTTCAAGGGCAAGGATAATCTTCGGGAGTCCTCTTACTCCTCTTCCTCCGCCAACCCCAAGGCCAAGAAACTCAAGGTAATCTCCAAGAAGAAAGGTCCTCCCCTTGTCAATCCGGCGGAACCGGTACGTTCAACTTGGGTCAAAATACCTAGTGATGAATTTGAGAATGACCGCTTGATTTTCAATCCATATTCTTTTGGCAAGCCCACTTGCACGAGTGATAGTCGGTTCTATTGCAAGGTGCATCATCAAGTGTTTGAACAACTAATTAGTCCTAAGAAGAACTCTCATGTTCCCACCTTTTACTTCAATGTGGATAGTGCAAGGGAATTATGGCCGGAGGTGATGGAGGTTATGGATTTTCATAGTATTACTAATCTCATGCCGGTGAATACTCCTTATGCTCCTGAGCTACTCCAAGAATTCTATGCCACAGTTTATTTCTCTAGGGAAGGAAAGAGGACCATGACATGGATGAGTGCCGGTATCAAATGCGAAGCCTCTCTTGCTGAATTTGGTGCTCTCTTTGGCATAGAGGAGCTACCTCTTTGTCCCATGGCTTATGTTCGTATTCACATGCAAAACCTCATGAAAGCCTCTCCCAGGATCCATCATTGCTATCCCTCCGAGTCGGGCACTATTGGAAAGATCCCCAAGGTATCTTTTATGACTCCTTATTCGAAAGCCACTTATTTCATCCTCCGGAACACTATTGCTGTCAAGTTTGGGGAAAAGGGTTTGGCTCGCATGTACATGGTCAATCTTCTTCACCACATTGTCACCCTCAAGGAGAGGAAGAAGAAAATAGATGTTCTTGATTACATGTGGCAAGAGATGCAATCCGTGGTTCTTGAGTCCAAGGTTCCAATTTATGGTCCGTACCTTCAGAAGCTCTTTGGACTCAAGTTGGCTCAGACCTCGCTCAATGCCTATGTACATGCCTTGTTTACGCCTACACTGCATGCTTTGCCATCTCGCCCCCCGGATGCGGTCATCCCTACTCAAGAGAAGCGTGCTAGATCTGTCGCTCCTGAAACTCATGTTGAGGAAGAAGCTCATGTTGAGGCCTCCAAGAAGAAGCACGACATCATGGCTATTTTCAAGAAAATGAATTGCTTCTTTGCGGACAAGCAATCCAAGGGCTTCAAGGCATATCGCAAGCAAAACTCTTATAACCGCAATCAAAGAGAGATTATGAAGAAACTTGATTTTCCCTTGCCTTCTTGCTCAAGCTCAACCGAGGTCTCGGAGAATACTTACAATTCCAAGTACACCTATTGGTTCAGCGACGATGCTTCCTCTCTTGCTCCCTATTGGCCGGACACTCATGGTGCATCAAGCTCCGGTCAAGCTTTTGGTGGCAACAATGATGATGATGATGTGGATGATGATGATGAAGATGATGAGGACGAGTATGAAGACGAGTGATCTCATGGGCTTTCACTTTACTTTCTCCTTTTTGGTGTCTTGATGCCAAAGGGGGAGAGATATTTCCGGGGATTTGCATCCATGCATTTGCATCCATTTGTGTTTTTATTTGCATTGCTATCGTTTTTTAGTTGAACTACTCTATTTGGTCGTTGTTCATGGAACTTGGTTATCATTATTGTATGAGATGGTTAAATTATTGTATGAGACTATGGATTTCGGTATTTGGATGGATTTATCTATGTTTGAGTCTACATGATAGTGTGCTTTGGTATAATTGTCGACATCTCTTAGCACAAGGTATGATCAACATCTCAAAATCTCAACATAGATGGATATGTCTCATTGTGTTGTTCTTATATCATGATGGAATTGGTTCCCTCCTTATGTGTGTTCTTGCATTCCAAGGCAAACAAATCATACGCACATGTTTAGGGGGAGCCTCTTTCATTTTGTTAAAAACATGATCTATTGTGGATACTTTATTGCAAATCCTAGTGTTGTCATCTAACACCAAAAAGGGGGAGATTGAAAGGACATTTCTTTACCCTATGAGTTTTGTGTGTTAGATAACAACACTAGTGATATTTTAATATGATGCTAAGTGCTTTCAGGAAATATTAAGATATATAAGAATACAAAAAGAAGAAACAAATCATCCGAAATGGACGTGGTGGTGAAACCCTGGGAAGCCGGCCCCCAGGCCGGCCAGGCCGGGCCCCATGCCGGCTGGCTCGGCTGGGCAACCGGCCCCCAGGCAGGCCAGGCCGGGCCCCAGGCCGGCTCCTCTGGGTCTCCTGCAGCAGTGCGTGAGAATTGAAGTAGCTCGTCCAGAATTGAAGTCCACCATTATTGCAAGCTCAAGAATCACAAGATCTCCCAATCCCTCCACCCAAACTCGTTGATCTTTGGAGGATTGAAGGAGAAGGCCCGGATCTACTACTTCACCAAAGCGTTCTTCATTTCCCCCTCATTCACTTGAGGGATTCAAGCTTAGGGTTTCCACTAGGAAAACCTAGGCATCTTGTTGTACTTGCTTGTTACTTTTGTGTAGCAGGTGTTGTGGTGCTTGGGAGCCCCCAATCATTTTGTGGGTTGAGCCTCAAGTTTTTTGTAAGGTCTCCAGATTCCGCCTTGAAGGATTCCGATAGTGGAAGGTGAACCAAGCTTTTGGGCAAGGTTCATCGGAGAATTGGGTGAGGCCATTTGTGGCGTTTGAGTTTGAAACTCACACCCCTCCAACGAGACATACTCCCCTAAAAAGGAGGAACTCGGAAATACATCATTGTCTCCACGTGCTTCCCGTTCGGTTACTCCTTACTCACTAGTTCTTACTTGTATCGTGCCTAGTCTAGTATTAACTTGTCATATAGGTAAATTCACCGTAGTTGCATATCTAGAGAATTTACCTTTGTGTCAAGCCTAAACTCCAAAAAGAGCTAAAAATTGAGTAGCACCTATTCACCCCACCCCCCCCCCTAAGTGGCCATACCGATCCTTTCAATGTGGTAATGGTATAAAGAAAATGCTTACACGGTCTTGTAGATCATTTGTCTTGAGTAACTTGATGCTTTTCAATTGTTTTGAGTTATCAAGTAAGTAATGTTTAAACTTGTATATCATGTAAGTAAAGGCTCATTAGTGAAGAACTACCGTTAAAGCTTGAAGTTATTTGGTTTGTCATAATTGGTAGTTCCAAAAGTCTAGATATTTTCTATTAAAAGGATGTTTCGGTTAACAAGGAAGACAGTGTGGAGTCTTATAATTTTTCTCTTATGTTCATCATACGGTTCATTTTGTACCGGTTGACGTTATATGTTTGCTTAAATAACCTTACTAGCCAAAAGTCTGTACTGAGAGGGAATGCTTCTCGTGCATCCAAAACCTTGAGCCAAAATGCATGCCATCTGTGTCCACCATACCTACCTATATGTGGTATTTCCGCACCACTCCAAGTAAATTTGTCATGTGCTACCTTTAAATTATTCAAAATTGTTACTACTCCCTATTGTGTCTCTGTTTACCAGCTCATGAGGAAGTAATAGATGGTCATTATTACACTTGTCAATCAGACTTTACTTCAGGGTAGCAGCTTATATCTGCTTATCTATAATTTTGCAAAAAGAGCTGGCAAAGGGGTGCCCAGCCCCATAAAAGATAATTTACAACTTTAACCGCTTATTCTCTCCACATTTTGTTAACTGAGCATTCAGTCAAACATCTGCATGTGTAAACCAAAGAGATAGAGGAATGATTTGCTTGCCGCAGAAATGACGTTCCTCATGGGAGCCGCTCTTAAAAAGTCTGGTTGGCATGGGTAATACTGTATTGTTTGCTACCATTCGTTGACCATTAACATGCAGCTCTCAAAATATTTATATTTTTTGCTCTCTATATGATTTCAAAAACTAAAAAGCTCTAGCACATGATTTAATCCCTGCTTCCCTCTGCAAAGGGCCTTTCTTTTACTTTTATGTTGAGTCAGTTTTCCTACTTCTATCTATTCTCCACAAGCAAACACTAGTGTCAACCTTGGTACAAGAATTGTTATATGTTAGCATATTAGACTTATTATGCTACTTTGTATTGACATTATCCATGAGATAAATATGTTGAAAGTTGAAGCAAATGCTGAAACTTAAATCTTCCTTTGTGTTGGTCAAACACTTTGGATTTGAAAATGTTGCTTGGTGAGCTAACTCTTATGCAAATTCTCATAGCTCATGTCTCCAAATTACTATTCATGAAAAGTTTTATTTGTATGATATGTTATGTTTACTTTTTAGCAAACTATAGACAATTGTCTTGGATCACTTCATTCAGTTCATATGCTTTACATTACTATATGATCAAGATTGTGTTGGTAGCATGTCACTCCAAAAATATATTGCTATTATCGTTTACCTACTCGAGGACGAGTAGGAACTAAGCTTGGGGATGCTGATACGTCTCAAACGTATCTATAATTTTTTATGTTCCATGCTTGTTTTATACCAATTGCTACATGTTTTATATACACTTCATAGCACTTTTATGCATTTTCTGGGACTAACCTATTAACAAGATGCCACAGTGCCAGTTCCTGTTTTCTGCTGTTTTCCGTTTCAGAAAAGTTAGTCAGGAAATATTCTCGGAATCGGAGGAAAATCAATGTACCCTAGTATTTCACCGACATGATCACGAAGACCGAAGGGGACACGAAGAGGCGACCCAGAGCCGCCACACCACACCTGGGCGCGGCCCCCTAGGCCGACGCGCCGAGGTCAGGTGTGGGGCCTCGGGTGCTTGCTGCCGCCGCCCTTTCGCCTATATATTCATCTCCTCCCGAAAACCCTAAATACCCGAGCAATTATCCACAAAAAGTTCCGTCGCCGCCGCCATCGTCAACCCTAGTTCGGGAGGGTTCTGAAGATCTTCCCGGCACCCTGTCGGAGAGAGAGATCATCGCCGGAGGGCTCTACATCACTATGCCCGCCTCCGGAGTGATGCGTGAGTAGTTCATCCTTGGACTACGGGTCCATAGCAGTAGCTAGATGGTTGTCTCTCCACTTTGTGCTATCATGTTTAGATCTTGTGAGCTGCCTAACATGATCAAGATCATATTATTGTAATGCTACATGTTGTGTTTGCTGGGATTCGATGAATAGTGATGTTATGATCAAGTTGTTTATCAATATATCTACTGTTTTATTTATGTTCTTGCATGCTCTCCGTTGCTAGTAGATGCTTTGGCCAAGTAGATGCTTGTGACTCCAAGAGGGAGTATTTATGCTCGATAGTGGGTTCGTGCCTCCAGTAATCTGGGTGAGTGACAGCAACATCTAAGGTAGTGGATGTATCGTTGCCATTAGGGATAAAATAACTGATACTTAGCTTAACGGTACGTCTGTTAAGTCTAATGCATTTGTTTACACTACACACTTTGCTTAATGTAATAATCTGTTGCTTGCAACTTAATACTAGCGGGAGACACGGATGCTATCTCGGTAGTGGATTATTTAGGCATGGATGCGGCTGGTAAGCGGTCCATGTATTATGTTGTAATGCCCAATAAATACTACAATAAACAATCATGTCATATATTGCATTGTCATGCGCTCACTATTTGTCAATTGCCCAGCTGTAATTTGTTTACCCAACATGTATGTTATCTTTTATGGAGAGACACCACTAGTGAACTGTGGACCCCGATCCATTCCTCTACACTGATAAAAACACCTACTGCAATCATCTATTCTCTGTTATTTTCTACAATTATTACTCTCCACACCATAAGTTTAATCCTTTGTATTTAGCAAGCTGGGAAGATTGACAACCTTCCCGTTTCGTTGGGGCAAATTAGTTTTATTGTGTTGTGTGCAGGTTCCACGTCAGTTGTGCCGCTGACAACCTTCTGAAGCGCTTGTGACTCCTACTGGATTCGATAACCTTGGTAGATATAAAGAAAAAATTGCTGCTATACTACATCATACCTTTCTCTTGGGGTCTCCCAACGAACATGCGTTTTCACGTCATCAGGTTGCTCAAGAAAATCGGCTAAGGACTTTTAGAAACCCTGTTTTGCAACTTTATGATGGTCACCGGAGATTTGCTACCGGATATTTTGAAGCTACCGGAATATCCGGTCCTGAAGAAGAATCGTGGAAATTCTGCTAAGGACCAGAACGCGCAGCTGTTGATGTTCACCGGATATTTTCTATCGGAGATTTCCAGAGGTGCCGGAATATCCGGTGGACCGTAATATCCGGTCCCCTGTTTCGTCAATGGCTCTATTTCCTGCAGGGGTATAAATACCCCACCTTCTTCAACCTTGGGTAGCTCGACCAGAATATCTTTGACCTCCATTGTTGCAAGCTCAAAACTCATAGATCTCCCAATCCCTCCACCCAAACTCGTTGATCTATGGAGGATTGAAGGAGAAGGCTGAGATCTACATCTTCACCAAGGCGGTTTACATTTCCCCCTCATTCACTTGAGGGATTCGAGCCTAGGGTTTCCATTGGGAAAACCTATGCATCTTGTTGATCTTACTTCTTGTCTATTGTGACAGATTGTAGCTGTTCGGGAGCCCCCAATTCAGTTGTGGGTGTGTGCCCGGATCCGGATTCTGCCTCGAAGGATTCCGATAGTGGAAGGTGAACCGATCCTTTGTGGTAAGGTTCATCGGAGAATAGGGTGAGCCTGTTGTGGCATTGAGCGGTGGTGGCGAGCTCACACCCCTCCAACGAGACGTACTCCCCTAAAAAGGAGGAACTCGGGATTACATCCTTATCTCCACGTGCTTCACTTTCGGTTACCTCTTTAACTTGCCTTTACTTGTATCTCGTAACCCGCTTAGAGTTAAGTTGTCATATAGGTAAATTCACCTTAGTTGCGTATCTAGAGAATTTACCTTTGTGTCAAGCCTAAACTGAAAAAGAACAAAAAATTGGGTAGCACCTATTCACTCCCCCCCCCTCTAGGTGTCATACGATCCTTTCACAAGTTGATAAAAAAAGATTTCGTATAAAAACTTATTATGTTTTTGATATTGGAGGTACCGGTTATTATTTTAAAGAGAGGTATAGCCTTTCCCTTTTGATTTTATCCTCCCTTGTTGGAATATGATGTTTCTAGGTATTATCTTGTAGACCTCGTTGTGGTGATTCCAACAAGCCCAAAAACATCAAAAACGGAGTTCGTATGTAAAAGATACATTCGTTTTCGTGTTGGTATTTCTGAATTTTTTTTGTAGGCCGAAATCTCCGGTCTGAACCAGAAGTTTCCAGACCAAAGTTTCTGGTCTGTATATTTTGGGTTGCGTGGTGACACCCTCTGTACTCAGTCCGGAATCAGACCGGAAACTTTGCCAAAGTTTCTGGTCTAAGTTTTCTTGCACCAGTTTTCCAACGGGAAGATTTCGTGGGGTCTAAAAAAGGACCCCTTCTTCCCCAAAGAGATCAGAGCTCCTAAGCACGAAATTGCCCCCATTTTTGACCTTCTTGAGTTTGGCTTTCTCTCTATTCCTCCATGGTTCTTGCCTCCAATTAGACTAAAAAGAGAGAGGAGATCTAAATCTATCTATTATTCCTCCAATCCATCTCTCCTCTTGGTGAGGGAAAGTTTTTGGATCTAGATCTTGGAGATTAATTTGATGAGTTGTTCTTTGTTCTTCCTCTCTTCTCCCCCATAACCATTAGTTACTTTGGTGGGATTTGAGGGTGAACGATTTGAGCACCTTTTGTATTCTTGTCTATTGCATCGGTTTGAGTACTCCACAGTGATACAAAGTGAAGTTGAGAAGCTTGTTACTCTTGGGGTACTTGGAGTGCCCTAGAGCTTGCCTCTTGGGTACTTGGAGTGCTTGTCTCTTGGGTACTTGGAGTGCCTAGACGGTCCTTGTTCATCTCGGAGTTTTGGTGGCTCGCGGGATTAGTTGGAAGCCTCCAATTAACTTTTGGAGTGTGCCTCAACCTTGTTATTCTTGTGACTTTAGGAGCCACCAGAATTCAGTTGGAGCCTCCGATTGAGTTGTGTAGTGTGCCCCATCCTTTTACGGGTTCGGTGACCACCCGCAAGTGTACCAGAGTGGCTTGTGGCACTCCATATTGGTGGGGGCACAAAGGAGATACGGTGTGCCATTGAACGGCTATTCGGGGATCACTTTGTGACTCCACACCACTCCAACGGAGAGTAACTTCCTTTGGGAAGTGAACTTTGGGATAAATCCTCGTCTCCAATTGCCTCAGTATTTCTATACCCAAGCTCCTTACATATGCAATTTACTTTGTGATAGCCATCGAGGTTGAAGTTATATATCTTGCTATCACATAGTTGCTTATCTTGCTTAGCACAAGTTGTTGGTGCACATAAGTGAACCTAGCTTGTTTAGGTTTTGTGCCTACTAAATTAAATGCTAATTTTATTCCGTATTTATTAAAGCCTTAACCGTAATAATTTTAATCGCCTATTCACACCCCTTTAGGTGACATCTTTGTCCTTTCAGTGATGAATGGCGGCTCTCTCCTGAGGGGTCTTCTTTCCTTCTTATAACAGTCTAGTATGGTTTTGAGGCGATTCCAATGCGAAATCATATCTGGGCCCTTCACAGAAGTTGCTCGGTTTCATGATGCCGACCCGATCACGGTTGGTACAATGGTACGGTCACCGGTACAGTCGGGCCCGACCGTACCACAACTCGTTAAATCTGGCTTCGTCAGATTCTGGATCTTCTGGAATTTTGGCAACTCTATTTCCGACTTATATGTTCATAAATGCGTGATTTTCACCATAATAGCTTGCTTCCTAAACTCCACATCCGATATGGTATTTATTTTTTCCTGCATTTTTATGTTTCAAAAAATTTGAAACAAAATTTTAGGTGTAGATAATGTTGAAATCTATCTGCGTGCAAAATATCAATTCAAATTTCATATCATTATAGGCTACAAAAAATTGATAAATCTGACAAGTTTTTGAAAATTTCAAAATATGTATCGTTCACATATCTAGATCCACTCATTTGTTATTTTTTCTAGCCCAAAATAACGATTTTTAGATTAAATTTATGTACACTTGTAGATTATGTTACAATCCACGTCTAGACTTTTTTTTCTTGTTCTCTTGAAGCTTCAGAATGCAGTTTCTGAACTTTTAAAACAAGTTCAGACTCCATATCGCCGCACTCCAAACACACGAATAGGCTTTCACCCCGCTTTATAAATAAAGCCCAACGGCTGAACCAATACAAGGTGATGAGGAGATCCTCTTACATACAGATCAAAGATAAACCAAAAGTACATGAAAGCCAGACTTGCCACCGATGGCAAAGAACCAAAACCGAAAGTAACCGGAGCTCCACGACAATGCCCCAAAGAGGGTAACGGCGCCTTACGCCGCCAATGTCGAGACCACAGTCCAAGGTTTTCACCCGAAGCTCTATTGTGAGGAGGGTAGCCACAACGACGCCCCCAAGAGGCTAACGACACCCGCAAGCATCGCCGTCGTTGGCGCCAGAGCGCTAGGCTTTCGCCTGGAAAAACCTTCTCCCCACACCCGGTACTTCGGACCATCCACCGCCACCGAGTCAGGCTTCCAGAACACGATCTGGGAGTTGACTTTGTCAAAATGCCGCCAACCCCGGGAGCTCCTGTTGGAGAATGACTCCCACGAAACAGGGATGGTCAAGCTCACGAAGAGAGTTCGTGTAAGGGGCTGAACACGTTGGTCAAACAACCCTCAACCTGCACGGCGACGGTGCTCGTCGAGCATGAGGAGGGACATCACGACAGAGATGAACACCAGCCCGTACCCAGGTTCACGGCCCTCGTGTGGAGGTAACACCGCTACTCCTGCTTGTCTGTATTGCACTGCTATGGTGATTACAGTACAATGAGCTTGCCGAGGGCTCTCTTTTGGCAATGGTGTGCTCAAGGAAGGGGAAGCAGTGGTCTTCTTCTTCCTTGCGCGCAGGTAGCTAACTATACTGGAATGTGATCCTTTTCTACGGTGGTGCACCTCCTCCTTTTATAGGCGCCCTGGGCCTCTTCCCTGCGCTTGCGACGCGGAAGGGCTACCACATGGCGACAGAAGGGGGAGCACGGTGCACCGCAGCCCAGCTGTCCATGGAGGCGTAAAGCTGATGCCTGTGGCAGAGAAACCACCGTCCATGCAGGACGGCCAGCTGGGGCTGCAGAGGAACGTGGGGGTGCCCACGGTGACGTTGGCCGTGGAGCGTAGCGCCGGCCGGTCCCCTTATCACCAAAGAGGAAATCCTTGTAGTCCGGTGCGGATGGCGCAGCTTTGTTGACTCCTTTAATCACCAAAATGGAAACTACGGCGTCGTTGTCACCGCGCGCAGAGGCGCGCGTCACTCTGCGGCCGCTGAGAGCCCATGTGCGCTCTGCAGAGGTTGCTTTGCTGCGAGGGAATCCCCACGAGGGTTGGGATGCCCTGTGGAGGATTCGGCGTTGACCTCTCTCCAGGGGAGATCACCTTGAAGAGGGGCAGCAGTGAGGAGGGCCTCCGCAGGCCTCTGCTGCCTCCTAAGCCCTCGCGAGGCGATTTCCCTCGCGAGTCTCTCCAAGCCGTAGGCTTGGTCCTTAGCGAAATTTAGCCATCGAGTGTCGAGGGCTGCGGAGGACAGGCCCAGCACACCCTGGTTCTTACTGGGCCGACAGTAGCCCCTGGGCCCATGATGGGCACGATGTAGTCCAGTGGACGCAGGCGAACCGTCATGGGCCCAAAGTGTCCGGCCGGCCCGAGACACGTGTAGGGCAGTTACGCCGCGACGACACGTTCTCTTCAGAATGATGGGCGTAGTGGGGGGACCCACCACATCTTGGTAACTGCCCTGAGGTGATATAAAGCCTGCAGCGCCGGTTCAGGCAGCAGTTACTGCATCATTTGCGCGCCCGTCTCCTTGCTCTTGACTTCTGCGCTTCTTCGTCCCCGGCGCTCTTCCTCCTTCACCAGCTTCTCCGCCGCCCTTCCTTCATCGACCATGAGTCCTAAGAAGGACAAAGCGGCGATGGTGAACAAGCCTGATGGGGCGCAGCAGGAGGACGAGTTCGCGCCGGCGCTGGTGGGGACCCGCATCCACACGGGCAAGAACAATGAGCACGGCGCCAGCATTCTCAGGCGGCGCGCTTTGGCAAGCTCGCGGCGGGCTGTACCCCATTTTCTTCCAGACCATATTTGCTGGTCTGGTGCCGCCATTTTCCCCTTTCCTGGAGGAGGTTCTGGCCTTCTACCAGATCCAGCTTCTGCATCTGCACCCCAACTCCATCTTGATCCTCGCCATTTTCGCATATCTTTGCGAGGCGTATTTGGGGGTGATGCCTTCCGTGGCCTTCTTCCGGAGCTTCTACGCGCTCCGCTCCACGGCGCCCGGCGAGCGGTCTGGTTGCGTGTCCTTCCGCATTGCGGATGGGATGGGAGGCATCTACATCCCCATGTCCTGGGACGGCGACAAGCCCGTCACGCGGTGACGAAGAAGGTGGACGACTTCCGCCAGCGGTGGTTCATCGTGGACGCCAAGACGCAGAACTCCTTCTTCGACGTCCCTGAGGCGCCGCCGCTGAAGAACTCGAACTGGTCAAGCGCGGCCTTCCAAAGCCCGAAGATTGCTGACTTGGTCGCGCATGAGGCTCGTCCGCGAAGCTGGCCTCACGGGGCAGATGGTTGCTGAAGACTTCGTGAGGCGCCGTATCGCTCCTCTCCAGAAGCACACGAAGCCGGCGTGGATGTACTCTGGCCCGGCGGACCCGATGCGGCTGCACTGCAGCTCCCACACCCCCGACGTCATTGCCTCCATCATGGGCATCCTCTTCACCGCCCCGGAGGTTCCTGTGCCGCGCAGTGAGCTCGCGAGGCCCTCCATCAGCTTACTCCGAAGAAGCGCCTCGCGATCCTGGAGCTGATGCCGGAGTTCACCCCTCAAGGTTTGGCGGGGGAGGAGAAGAAGGAGGCTGCGGCGCCCGTGGTGGAAGAGGACTGGGCCACGGAGTCACCCGCCGCATCTGACGCCGATCTGGGCGTCACCTCTGGAGGGGCGAATCCCTCGGCAGGGGAGGCGAGCTCTTCGAAGCCTGCGCCTCCCGAGGAAGAGTTCTGGAGATCTCGTCCAGCGGGGACGAGGATTTCCTTGTGGTCCCTTCGCGCCAGGCCGGGAGGAGGAGAAGACAGCGACAGGAGGCCGCGCGGGCGCTGCGAGCCCCGCTCCAAGGCTAGCCATGACAGGGCCGCCAAGAGTCCAGCGGGCACTCCTCTCAAGAGGAAAGCCGAGACTGCTCCTGAGGGGTCCGGTGCCGCGTCGTCGAGGCCGTGGCGGTCGTCAAACACGGTGTGGGTTGACTCCCGCGCCAAGACATCTGGGTAAGGGTTGACTCCCTTCTGTTTTCACTTCTTATGAAAATACCCTTGTTCCCCTCTTGAAGACCTTTCTTGCTTGCTTGTCAGGGATTTGGTGACGGCGAAGCGCCGTAGGCTCAAGGCTGCGGAGGTGCGGGGCGCCGCCACGACAACGCTGAGGGGCCTGTGGAGCCCTCAGCTGAAGAGGTTGCCAGGCCCGTGGTGACGGAGGCCACGGAGCCGGCTGTGGAGGAGGCCACGAGGCCTGTGGCAGAGGAGGCCACAGGGCCTGTGGTGGTTGTGCCTCTTGTCGAGGCAGCTGCTTCGTCTCCTACCGCAGAGGAGCGCCTCGAGGAGGAGACGGTGGAGAGGACGCCAACACCGCCACGCCCTGTCACTCCACCGGAGCGGCAGGAGGAGATCGCCGCGGAGACGGCGGGGAGCGGCGCGCGGCGAGGGAAGGCGCCGATGTCGAGATGGAGGAGAACGTTCCTCCGCCGCCCCCGCCAAGTGCAGAAACTGAGGGGGCGGCAGCTTCTTCTGAGGCCGCAGCGGGCACGGCTGCGGCGGACCTCACGACGGCTGGGCAATCTTCCCCAGCCCCGAAGCCCGAGAGGAGGCGCCGCTGGAAGACGATGGCGCTGGTGCCCATGGCGCAAGTGGTGGAGAGGGCTCGCTCCAGAGCCCCCAGGCCAGAGTTGACCCTGGCCCAAGCACGGAGTTCCCCGTCCTTGGTCAGTGCAGATGTGGGAGCCTCCATGCCTGTGGGAGCTCATGGGCTTGGTCCTGGGCGGCAGGAACTGGAGCGGCGCTCGCCGCAGCTGCTTTCCGCCTGGCGAGGGATGCGCTGGACGGGCTGGAGGCCCAACTCGCTCTCGAGGAGGCGAGCTCGCCAGGAAGTATGATGAACTCGAGAAGGCCTGGACCCGCTTCTTTGAGACCGTGGAGCGCTGTGCCACGGCGACGAGGCCATGCAGGCGCAGCGTGAGGAGGCGCTGCGCTTCGCCAAGGAGTCCGCGAGAGCGCGGTGCGCGAGGCTCAAGAGACCCTGGAGCCACTCCAGGCAGAGCGCCAGGCCGCGGCCGAAGATCGCGAGGCGGCCATGGCGGAACGCCAAGCTGCAGCCTCGGAGCGCGCGGCCCGAGACCACGCTGGCCGCTCAGCGCCAAGAGCTTGCTGACCGCGAGGAGAAGTCGCCGCGAGTCTGAGTCGGCGGAAAATCCTTGGACCAACACCGCGTCCTTGGACGCCCGTGAGCAAGCACTGGCGGCGCGCGAGGCGGAGGCGCTCAAGCGCGAGGAGCAGCAGCTGCAGGTCGACAGGGAGCTGACCATGCAGCGCGCGGATCTCGAGGCGCGGAGGGCAATCTGGCCGAGGCCATAGGCAAGCACGGTGAGGAGGTGGCCAGGCACAAAAAGCTTGTAGAGAAGTCCAACCAAAAGCTCGCCGAGAGGAAGGAAGAGGCTGAGAAGGAGGCCGTCGCCAAGCAGAAGGAGTATCGCGCTGCCGTCGCCGAAGATTACGCCGGGAAATTTAAGAAGCAGAGGACCGCTTCAAGAAGAAACGCGCGGAGGACAACGCCCGCATCCTTCAGCTGGAGCGACTGAACGCCAGCCTGAACTCCCAGTTGAGGCGCGCCAGGGATGGTCGTCGCCGCGCGGAAGAGGCTCAAGAGCGTGCAGAGCAAGATCTTGCCTCCTGATGGCTGATATGAAGGAGTTGACCGCGCAGGTGGGCCCTGCCGTGGAGCGTGCTGAGGAGGCTGAGCACCACGTGCAGGCGGCACGGGTCTTGACGCAGCAGCGGGAGCGCATGTTCAAGTCCTTGGTGGCTCGGGGGAACACCCTTGCGCGAACCTGGGAGTGGACGCCCCTGCGGTTCCCGTCCATGGGAATGCCGATGCTGCCGCGTATCTCGCCTACTTCGACCAGCTCTTCACCACGCTGAGGGCCCTGTGGCGGAGATGGGCGACGTTGTCGATGAAGAGTGCCGCAAGCTCTTGACGGTGGCGATCGATCGCGTCTTCGCCAACCTCCAGCGTCTTCATCCCGGCTTCGACTTCGAGTCCGTGACCGAGCCTGTCGAGGCGGACCAAGCCCTGGACCTCTCCAACTTGGTTCGGGAGGAGGTCAACGATTACGTCGACCGCTTCAAGAGGGTCGAGGCGGAGCAGGCCGCTGAGGAGGAGGAAGGCGCCGAAGAAGAAGCTGAAGAGGAGGCTGAGGAGGATGGTGATGGCGATGCCCCTGCCTAGGCCGCTCCTGCAACAAGACGCGCTTGAGGCGCAGCTATCTTTGTTTTAAGACTTGTTTCATTTCATTCTGGTTTGTAAGACACTTTAACGTGTGCTACTATGTGTGTGTCCCTCGATGGGCCTTTTATCCCTGTTCCATGTCTTTTTTCGCTCTACGTCGTCAGGACCCATCTCTTTGCGCTATGACTCCGCCACTGCGGTATGCCGGAGCTTTGACTCGGCAAGGCCGGGGGGTGTTTAAGGCTTAGAGAGGTAAGGGCTCTCGAGTCGCGGTGCTCGAGGGCCCCCCTTTGACGCACAAGCAGTCCATGAGTGTGAGGGAGAAAACCCGCTCGAGGGCGACAGATACTCGTGAGAGAGAGGAAAAAACTCCTGAGGCGTGAGCGCTGGACTTAGCTTTGCGAGACTTTGGCCTCGTAGAGGGCGTGGTTTCCCTGATGGTGCGCTTCCTCTTGAGGCCGGAGCGTGGCTTCACGAGCTTGGGGGGACTCTTGTTCCCTGTATTGGTTAGAGAGGCAAACCCAAAGCAAGTACATGGTAGTAAAAACTCATGCGCGCTTATAGGTTTCCTCATGAGTATCTCGCGAGGAGAGTAAGCACCAAGGTCCTTTGGTGAGGTGGCGTGTTTGGGAGCAAGCCCTTGGGCCAGAGCTCTTTGGTGAGGTAACAGGCGTGAGAGCGTGCTCACGTGTTAGAGCTCGGATCCTTTGGATTTTGCGGTGCTGCTGGGGTGCTCTCGAGGCACAGTCACCGTACTCAGCCCCGCTCGCGAGGTGCGCATGGGAAAAATATGAGCGCAAATGAACTAAAATGATGAAAAGTAAAACTCACCACCAAAATATTACACAGCGCGTCAGCGCAATGTTTCATTGAGAAACGAATTGGTTCATTACACTTGGTGTTACCAAGATAAAGTTTTCCATGTCGAGGCATGGGGACCACATTCAGTGGCTGAGACTCTTCACGGCCTGCGGCGGCACGTTATGGAGAGCTCGGAGGGGCTGGCCCTCGGGAGGAGAAGCTTTTGTGAAGCTTGGAGGTGAAGTTGTGTGCTTCCCTCTAGAGACAAAAAATGTCTGGCGTGACTATGATCACGGGTAGAACTTGCGTAGATGCGCGATGTTCCATGGATTCTTGACTGGGATGCCGTCCTCCGTTTCGAGGCGTACCGCGCCGGGCCTGGCGATGTGTGCGACCCTGTAGGGGCCTTCCCACATGGGCAGAGCTTGTGGAGACCTTCCCTGGAGAGGATTCTCCTGAGGACGAGGTCGCCTGTCTCGAGAGTGCGTGGACGTATGTGGTGGCTGTGGTAGCGTCGCAGGTCTTGCTGGTACTTTGCTGCCCTGAGGGCGGCACGGCGGCACAACCCGTCAAGGAGCAGCAGGTCGTCGTTGTGGAGGTCTTCCTGATCGTCCTCGTTGAAGGCAAGGACCCGTGCGGATCCATGCTTGATCTCTGTGGGGAGGACTGCTTCAGCTCCATACACGAGGGCAAATGGCGTCTCACCAGTGGGCTTCATGGGGTTCGTGCGGATGGACCAGAGCACGGACGGGAGTTCGTCTATCCAGCCCTTGCCGTAGCCCTTGAGGCGGTTGAAGCTTCTTGTCTTGAGGCCCTTGAGGACCTCAGCATTTGCTCGCTCGGCTTGACCGTTGCTCTGTGGGTGAGCTACCGAGGCGAAGCAGAGCTTGGTGCCGAGGCTCTCGCAGTAGGCCCTGAAGATGCCGCTGGTGAACTGTGAGCCATTGTCGGTGATGATGCGATTTGGCACACCAAAGCGGCAGACCAGGCCTCTGATGAATTTTACTGCTGCTCTGGCCGGTATGCTGCGCACTGCTTCAACCTCTGACCATTTGGTGAACTTGTCGACGGCCACGAAGAGGAAGCGGTAGCCCCCTTGCGATCTCGGGAAGGGGCCCAAGATGTCTAGCCCCCAGACCGCGAAAGGTCAGGATAGCGGGATGGTTTGGAGTCCCAGTGCTGGCTGATGGACTTGCTTGGCGTGGAACTGGCACGCGTCGCAAGACCGGACGATGGTGGTAGCATCTTGAAGCACTTGGGGCCAGTAGAATCCGCTCCTGAAGACCTTGCCGGCAAGGGTGCGTGCAGAGGAATGGTGGCCACACTCTCCACTGTGAATGTCTTTGATCAGCATGCGGCCTTCCTCGGGGGGGGGACGCACTTGAGTGCAATTCCATTTGGGCGCTTGCGGTACAGGTCTCCCTCGAGGATGTAGTATGACTTGGCTTGTCGAGCAACTCGTTCCGCCTCCGCATCTTCCTCGGGGAGGACTCCTTTCAACAAGTATGTCGGGGATGTGACCCCGGGTACCCCAGAGTTATTGCCTTGACCGAAGCTCCTAGGACGTCAGATGCGCTCCAAGTGTGGCCTCGACTCTTCATCCTTAACCGGATCACTCTCCGGCTAAGCCGGGACATCCCTAACCAGATCACTCTCCGCCTACGCCGGGACATCCTTAACCGGATCACTCTCCGCCTAAAGCCGGGACATCCCTAACCGGATCACTCTCCGCCTACGCCGGGACATCCCTAACCGGATCACTCTCCGCCTACGCCGGGACATCCTTAACCGGATCACTCTCCGCCTAAAGCCGGGACATCCCTAACCGGATCACTCTCCGCCTACGCCGGGACATCCTTAACCGGGTCACTACAAATATCTTCGGGAGAGGATAAGAAGAGGATGTGGAGATTCTGAAGACAACGGCTAGAAGACAAAGGAAAGGATGGACAAGACGTTCTACAGAGCTCAAGGCCCGAAGCCTGGCAGAAGCCAGCGAGGTAAAGCCACGGTTTTCCTGGATCACGAGGATCTAGGCGCTGACCCAACCAATTCGGGAAGGGGCTACGGCCTAGACCCCGGTGAGCTACGCCTGTCATTACCCGAAGTGGAGTACTAGCCCTGCCGTTGGACTGACAGGGCAGTGCCATTACCTCATTGAGCCAGGGGCAAAGAAGTAATCCGGCCAGGCTTCATATACAGCACCACCACTTTCTCTGGAGGAGAGACGACCCCGAGAGCTCATTTCCCCCCTGTGCCTTCCTCTTCACCTTGAGTTCTCACCATTGTAACATGAAACAGCTCGAGGAGCACCTTGTATTGGTCATCATCAGAATATATCGAGAGTAGGCTAGTGCTGCAGTAGGGGTTTTACCTCCTCACGAGGGCCCCGAAGCAGGGTACATCGTGTGTGCTTTGTGTTCTTGCAGTTCTTGTTCTTGTTCTTGCTTGTTCTTCGTGTTCTTCGTGTTCTTCGTGTGTTCTTCGTGTGCGACTCCATCACGCAATCCCTCCCCGAAACCACAAGCATCCGTTCGACCCCAGAATAAGCCTACCCCTAGGCATCTGCGTGTTCCCACCACGACAGTTGGCGCCCACCGTGGGGCTGAGTGGCGCTTGCTGGGCTAATTTCGGATGGGATTTTCATCGTCATCGCGGGGACTCGACGTCGCCATGGTCCTCCGCGATTTAGCTTGCAGCAGCGAGCAGAGGTCGGCGCGGCCTTCATCAACGGCGTCATTAGCAGATCCCAGATCTGCTCCTGCTTCGCTCGCGCGTCGGCAGCGTCGCGCCTCGTCGGCTCGCTAGCCGCGTTCCGGCCGCGTCTCCACTGTCCAGATCTGCGCCTCACCGCCTAGCGCCGGCCTCTCCGCATCCGTCGCCGCCCTGCTGGCCTCCGCGCTGGCCGGCTGCTCCGCTGCTTCCCCGTCGGACAGTCTGTCCATGTGCAGAGAATCAGCAGCGTGCTGCGCTTGTCCGGCGTAGCGTGCCGGCCGCTCACTTATCCGAGTCCCTATTTCAGCCCAGGCACGAGATGAGCATGCTAGAGCTAGCACGGCAGGTGCTTTAATGCACTCGAGCCATGATTGCATGTACGGAGCAGGCTTGGTGCTTGCGTGTATGAGCATTTGCTCTCCTTGTCATGTGCACCAAGATGCATCCGGGTGGAAAAAGTAGAGAAGAGAGAGGAAGTAAGGTAGAGAAGTGAGAAGCTAAAGAAAAGCTAGTGTCGGCTTAGAGACACAGGCCAAGTTAATAAATAGAAGAAAAGAATAGATTTGGATCCCGGCTGATTAGAGTGTGTCGTTTGAAGAAAGTCAACTGCCGAGATAGAAAAATTTCAGCAGTGTTGTGTCGGTCGACACATGCATGTCGGCTGAGTGTGCACACCGAGTAAAAGAAGGACTCGGATTGAGTCAAGTGCCGATACAAAGGCCTGGCCGAGTAAAATGATTACTCAGCTAAGTCTTGTCGTACCGACATAAGTATTATGTCGGCTGAGTGCCAGTTCAGAAAAAAGAAAAAAGAGACGACAAGTGAATGTCTGCTGGAAACAGGCCAGCAGAGATAGCTTGGCCGAGATGAAAACTGGCAAATAACTGCCGAGATAAGCTGCCGACATAAGCAGTACGTCGGCTAAGAGAAAATCTGGCATGCTGTTGAAGACAAAAGTCTGACAATTCTGGTATATGTCGGTTCCGCTTGGTTGCCCGACTAAGCCATACCGGGCTCTAACGATGCAAACTGCTCGTCGCTGCTTGTATTTGTTTCGCCGATTCGGTTGGGCCAATACCGGTCCGCCCGGAGTCTCGGTCCGCCAAGACTCCCGGCCTGCTATGAATCCCGGTCCGCTTGCTTCCACTCTCCTTCAACAATACAAATGTAAGTGTTTATTGTATATGGTTTTGCGTCACTCACAAATAGTTATTCGCAAAAGTTACTCGGGGACCCCTTCCTGCCATGCTTAGTTGTTTCCCCCCGGGAGCAAGATGTCTTGACCCGGGGACTGCCTAGCCAATGTTTTACAGTGTCTCTTACTTAAGAAAAATAACTCGGGCACTCGGTTGAGTCCAGTTTGGATCTTTGTGCATAGTATCTGCTGCTGAATTTACTTTCCGTCATATGCTACAGTTCATTGCCTCCGATAGACTTGCTGTTCTCTTTGAATGTTCATGATATGTGTGCTGGAACTAGCCTGTACCTGCTAGGTAGAATTGTTGTCCCCGTTGAGTATTCTTTGTATATGTATGTGCTGGACTAACATTGAAGGGTGAAATTTGGATCATGCTGTATCCGGATCATGCTGTTATCCGAGTTATGCTGTTATCCGGATCATGCTGTTATCCGGGTTATGCTGTTATCCGGGTTATGCTGTTATCTGAATTAAGCTGTTATCCGGGTTATCCTGAAATCCGGATCATCCTGAAATCCGGGTCATCTTGGAAATCCGAGTTAAGTTTGGAGATACGGCATATTGGTCAGATCTGACATACATGTGATTCAAACTGGGATATTGATGTTCCGGCCGGCATAATTATCTTCCTCAACTTCTCCAACAACATTGCCTTGTGAGTATCATTTATATGTCTGTGTCACTTTCTTGCATAGTCTCAAAACAGTACTCGGGGACTGCCCCCTTGCTTTTTGTCTAAGTGTTCTACCCGGGACAAGATGTCTTGACCCGGGGACTGGGTAGCCAGTCTGTTTTCCATCTTCTCCTAGATCTGTAAAGTAACTCGGGGACTCGGTTGAAACCGAGCCTAGTTTTTTGTGCATAGTATCTGCTGTTAGATTCGTTTTCTATCAAGTGCTATAGCTAGCTTGCCTCGGTTAGTATAATGGTTGTTTCCGTCAAATATTCTTCATGATATGTATGTTGGACTAACATTGAAGGGTGACATCGGTTTTGTTGAGAACGATCGTTACCGAGGTATCCTGGAAATCCGAAGTATTCCAGAAGTCTGGATCATATTGGTAATCCGAATCATATTGGAAATCCGGATCATATTGGTAATCCGAATCATATTGGTAATCCGAATCATATTGGTAATCCGAATCACATTGGAAATCCGGATCATATTGGAAATCCGGGTCATAATGGAAATCCGGGTCATAATTGAAATCCAAGGTATCATGGTTATGTTTGTTATCTCAAAATTATCCAAGGTACCTAGCATTATCGGTACTCTCTAGATCGCCGTTTATTTCGGTTTACCACAATATCACGGTATCATTCCCCATCCCGGATCGCCGTTTATTTCGGTTTGTCACAATATCATGACATCAGTCCATATCCCACATCGCTGTTTATTCTGTTTGCCAGCGTATCATGGCATCTTTTGCATACCAGATCTTTGTTTATGTTTGTTAGCCAGAGGCAACCTTTGAGATATGTTTTTGCAGGTTGTATGTCAGTCCAGCAGTGGCTGGAGACATCTATGTCGGTATACGCCCAAAGTGGCTAAAACGGCATTCGAGACATGGCTATGTCAAACCAGCAGTGGCTGGAGACATCTATGTCGGTATACGCCCGGAGTGGCTAAAACCGGCATTCAAGATATGCTTATGTGAGTCCAGCAGTGGCTGGAGATATCTATGTCGGTATACGCCCGGAGTGGCTAAGAACCGACATGAGAGTTATGCCGAAAGAGGCCGAGGTACCAAGACATATGTGATATTCCCAAAGAGGCCGAGGTACCGAGATATGTGATATGCCCAGAGGGGCCGAGGTACCGAGATATGTGATGTGCCGAAAGAGGCTGAGATACCGAAACATATGTGATATGCCCAGAGGGGCCGACGTACCGAGACATATGTGATATACCCAGAGAGGTCGAGATACCGAGACATATGAGATATATACTTGCAGGTTTATGTCGGTCCAGCTTACGCTGGCGGCATCCGAGTTCGGTAAAAGCCAGGAGGGCTAACCGACGCTGGCGGCATCCGAGTTGGTAAAAGCCAGGAGGGCTAACCGACGCTGGCGGCATCCGAGTTGGTAAAAGCCAGGAGGGCTAACCGACGCTGGCGGCATCCGAGTTGGTAAAAGCCAGGAGGGCTACCCGACGCTGGCGGCATCCGGGTTCGGTAAAAGCCAGGAGGGCTAACCGACGCTGGCGGCATCCGAGTTCGGTAAAAGCCAGGAGGGCTAACCAACGCTGGCGGCATCCGAGTTCGGTAAAAGCCAGGAGGGCTAACTGACGCTGGCGGCATCCGAGTTCGGTAAAAGCCAGGAGGGCTAACCGACGCTGGCGGCATCCGAGTTGGTAAAAGCCAGGAGGGCTACCCGACGCTAGCGGCATCCGGGTTCGGTAAAAGCCAGGAGGGCTAACCGACGCTGGCGGCATCCGAGTTCGGTAAAAGCCAGGAGGGCTAACCAACGCTGGCGGCATCCGAGTCGGTAAAAGCCAGGAGGGCTAACCAACGCTGGCGGCATCTGAGTTCGGTAAAAGCCAGGAGGGCTAACCGACGCTGGCGGCATCCGAGTTCGGTAAAAGCCAGGAGGGCTACCCGACACTGGCGGCATCCGAGTCGGTAAAAGCCAGGAGGGCTAACTGACGCTGGCGGCATCTGAGTTCGGTAAAAGCCAGGAGGGCTAACCGACGCTGGCGACATCCGAGTTCGGTAAAAGCCAGGAGGGCTAAGAACCGACATATAATGGTGACCATGCAGGCGGTGTGCCGAATTGCACAATGTCGGCAGAGACATATATTTATGGCCATGCCCATGCAGGCAACACATTTCCAGTGCAAACTGTCCATCTCGTTGTTGATTCGGGTGAGCTCGGTCAACCGGATGTCGCATGTGGCCAGGAGGGCCAGGAACCGACATATGATGATGCCCATGCAGGCAGGATGTGGTGTACATGGAGATGTCTGGATATGCTTATTTATCTTTGTAAGTCTGCGCGCGACTCTACGAGTCCCCCACAGCCTCGGGGACTACTGTCGGGGATGTGACCCCGGGTACCCCAGAGTTATTGCCTTGACCGAAGCTCCTAGGACGTCAGATGCGCTCCAAGTGTGGCCTCGACTCTTCATCCTTAACCGGATCACTCTCTGGCTAAGCTGGGACATCCCTAACCGGATCACTCTCCGCCTACGCCGGGACATCCTTAACCGGATCACTCTCCGCCTAAAGCCGGGACATCCCTAACCGGATCACTCTCTGCCTACGCCGGGACATCCCTAACCGGATCACTCTCCGCCTACGCCGGGACATCCTTAACCGGATCACTCTCCGCCTAAAGCCGGGACATCCCTAACCGGATCACTCTCCGCCTACGCCGGGACATCCTTAACCGGGTCACTACAAATATCTTCGGGAGAGGATAAGAAGAGGACGTGGAGATTCTGAAGACAACGGCTAGAAGACAAAGGAAAGGATGGACAAGACGTTCTACAGAGCTCAAGGCCCGAAGCCTGGCAGAAGCCAGCGAGGTAAAGCCACGGTTTTCCTGGATCACGAGGACCTAGGCGCTGACCCAACCAATTCGGGAAGGGGCTACGGCCTAGACCCCGGTGAGCTACGCCTGTCATTACCCGAAGTGGAGTACTAGCCCTGCCGTTGGACTGACAGGGCAGTGCCATTACCTTATTGAGCCAGGGGCAAAGAAGTAATCCGGCCAGGCTTCATATACAGCACCACCACTTTCTCTGGAGGAGAGACGACCCCGAGAGCTCATTTCCCCCCTGTGCCTTCCTCTTCACCTTGAGTTCTCACCATTGTAACATGAAACAGCTCGAGGAGCACCTTGTATTGGTCATCATCAGAATATATCGAGAGTAGGCTAGTGCTGCAGTAGGGGTTTTACCTCCTCACGAGGGCCCCGAAGCAGGGTACATCGTGTGTGCTTTGTGTTCTTGCAGTTCTTGTTCTTGTTCTTGCTTGTTCTTCGTGTTCTTCGTGTTCTTCGTGTGTTCTTCGTGTGCGACTCCATCGCGCAATCCCTCCCCGAAACCACAAGCATCCGTTCGGCCCCAGAATAAGCCTACCCTAGGCATCTGCGTGTTCCCACCACGACAAAGTAGTCCTTGAGCTCGTCGACCCAGCCTGTCTCTTGATGCACCATCGCCAGCAGCAGACGCTCCCCTGAGGATGGACCGCAGTTGGGTGCTCCACCTACAGGAGGTGGTGGGAGTACTTCGTCTGCGCTTGTGGCTGCTGCTTCTTGTGGCTGCTTTATGGACGCCTTGGAGAGTCTCTCCTCAAAGACGCCGGCCGGCTGGGCCTGCCTTCGTGATGCTCGTTTGGCGATGTCATCTGCCTCCTGGTTCTCCTTTCGCGGGATGTGCATGAGCTCCATGCTCTGAAGTGCTTCTCGAGCTTGCGGACCTCTTCAAGGTAGGCGGCCATGTGGTCGTCTTTAGGCGTGTAGCTCTTGTTGGAGAAGTTAACCAGGAGCTGGGAATCACCCTTTATGAGTAAGTGCTTGACGCCGAGGGCGATTGCGGCTCTGAGCCCGGCGAGGAGGCCTTCATACTCGGCGATGTTGTTGGAGATCTTGTCTATTGTGAAGCACAACTGGATGGCGTAGTAGAGCTTGTCACCTTTTGGTGAGGTCAGGCCAACGCCAGCCCCACCATTGCGGCAGGCGAAAGCTCCGTCGAAGTGCATGGTCCAGTGGCTTGGCATTGTATCTCCAGATGGCGGTTTCTTCTTCACGAGGCTCTTCAGGAGTTGGGCTGTCCACTCGGCGACGAAATCCGCCAGCGCTCTCCTTTTATGACTCTTGTGGTGTCGAAGCGCAAGTTGAATGGTTGCAGCTCGATGTTCCACCTGCGACGCGATCGGTGGCGTTGGGGTTGCGCAGGATTTGCTCCAGGGGGAACGACGTGACCACCGTGATGGGGTGGCCCTGGAAGTAGTGGCGTAGCTTCCTGGAGGCGATGAGGAGCGCGAGGAGGAGCTTCTGCTGCACTGGGTAACGCTCGCGAGCATCTCGCAGTACAGTACTGACGAAGTAGACTGGATGCTCGACGAGGGTCGTCGATGGCGCTGCAGCGTCGGCTCCCTCGAGAGACTCCTCAGGACCTTTGGCGAGGTTTTCCTGTGGAGGAGTCTCGGCAGGGGTGCTTGTAGTAGACTCGACTTGAGGCTGTGGGTCTGGCACTGGGTCTGGAGAGACTTTCCTTGTCGGGAGGTTCTGGACTTGGTGTGGCAGTGCTTTTCTTGGGGAGGACTGGCTCTTCTCTTTCCACCACCAGGACGGCGCTTGCGGTTTGTGGAGTGGCTGCTAGGTACAGCTTCAGATGCTCGCCCCTGGGGGCTACCATGACTGGTGAGCTAGCCAAGTATTTCTTCAGGTCCTCAAATGCTTTGTCTGCTCTGGAGTCCACTTGAAGGTGCCGGATTTCTTCATGATCTTGAAAAATGGCAAGGCTCTCTCGCCGAACTTGGAGATGAAGCGGCCTAAGCTGGCCATGCATCCTGCTAGGCGCTGCATGTCCTTGAGGCGGCGAGGTGGCTGCATGTCTTCTATGGCCTTGATCTTGTCAGGGTTTGCTTCTATGCCACGGTGGGACACGAGGAACCCGAGGAGCTTGCCTGAAGGCACCCCGAAGACGCACTTGGCGGGGTTTAACTTGATGTTCACCTTGCGCAGGCTGGCGAAGGTTTCCTCGAGATCCTTCAAGAGAGTGTCTCCCTCGCGAGACTTGACCACGATGTCGTCGACATAAGCTTCTGCATTTCTTCCCATCTGAGCCCCCAAGGCGATCCTCATGAGCCTCTGGAAGGTGGCGCCGGCATTCTTCAGGCCAAAGGGCATGCAAGTGTAGCAATACACACCACAAGGGGTGAGAAATGCTGTTTTCTCCTCGTCTTCCTTGGCCATTTGATCTGGTGGTAGCCTGAGAAGGCATCCAGGAAACAGAGGAGATCACAGCCGGCGGTGGAGTCCACAATCTGGTCTATCCTTGGCATGGGGTATGGATCCTTGGGGCAGGCCTTGTTCACGTCTGTGTAGTCGATGCAGAGCCGGCCTCCTCCATTGGGTTTTGGGACAACCACACCGTTGGAGAGCCAAGTGGGGTGGGCAACTTCTCGAATGATGTCTGCTGCTTTCAGCTTCTCTACTTCTTTGATGATGAACGCTTGCTTCTCGGGGGCTTGTTTCCGCGCTTTCTGCTTTACAGGGCGTGCGTTGGACACACGGCTAAGTGGTGCTCGATCACCTCCCTTGGTACACCGGACATTTCTGACGGAGTCCATGCGAACATGTCAGAATTTGCCCGAAGGAAGGCGACGAGCGCGCTTTCCTATTTGGGAGGCAAGCCAGCGCCTATGGTGACGCTAGCCCCCGAGCCCTCAGCCCCCGAGCCACTGGTGCTCAGCGACACCTTCTTTGTAGATGCTTGCTCTTGAGAGAACAGCTGCTTCTTCTTCTTGGGCCTCTCGAGAGGCTCCATGTCCTCGTCAGCGGGGAATGCCATGGCAGCTTGTAGGCGATCTCGACAGCGCGCGTGGCGTCCTGTACGTGACCACGGATGGTGATGGTGCCACCGCTGCCAGGGATCTTGACCATGTTGTAGGCGTGGTGCGTGACGGCCATGAACTTCGCGAGGGCGGGGTAGCCGAGGATGGCGTTGTAGGGCAGGCCAATGTGCGCGACGTCGAAGTCAATTAGCTCGGTGCGGTAGTTCTCCTGCGTGCCAAAGGTGACCGCGAGCCTCACTTGCCCCAGAGGCGAGATTGAGCCGCTGGTGACCCCGGTGAAGGGCCTGGAGGGCATAAGCCACTCGTAGGGCACTTGAAGCGTCTCGAAGGTCTCGACAGAGATGACGTTCAGGCCTGCACCCCCATCAATGAGCGTCTTGCCGACGGCGATGTTGTTGATGGTGGGGGTGCACACCAACGGGAGGGTGCCCACAGTCTTGGTCGACTTGGGGTGATCTTTGGCGTCGAAGGCGATGGTGTACTGGGACCACTTGAGGGGCGGGACGTCTCGACCCCGGGAAGCGCTGCGTTGAGCTCGCGAGCGAACTGCTTGAACTGATTGTTGGACTTGGGCGCTTGGGATCCGCCGAGGATGCATGCCATAGCACCCTTAGGGGCCTGGTAACCTCCAGGCTCTTCGTTGGGGAGGTTGTTGTTTTTCTCGGCGGCATTCGCCTGAGTCCCCTGCGGCCTCTGGTAGTTGCCTTTACGTCCGCCCTTGCGGTAACCACGGCCTCTGCCGCGGCTGCCGCTGCCTTCTTCTTGCTCGCGCTTCTTGCTCAGCTGCTTGAGGTCGTAGCAGTTCTCCGTCGCATGGCCGCGCCTGTTGTGGTAGATGCAGAACGGGCGGTTGTCCACCTTTTTCTCGCCAGCCTCGGGAGAGTCCTCGCGAACGTGCTTGGCGTCGGGCTCAGCCGCTAGACAGCGGTAGGCTTGCGCTTTGTCTCGTCACGCCTCTTCTGGGTCTTGGATCCCTCGACAGGGTCGTCTGTTGAGCCCACCTTGACGAAGAGGAGGCCTTCTTCTGCCTTGGCGCACTTGTCTGCGATGTCGAAGAGCTTCACCACGGAGGAGAGGGTATCGTGGATGCCGAGCTTCTCGAGCATCCTGTGGTTGGTGACGCCCTCTCTGAAGGCAGCGATGACGTGCGAGTCCGGGATGTTCGGGATCTTGTTGCGGACTTGGCTGAAGCGCTGGATGTACCTGCGGAGGGTCTCGCCAGGCTTCTGGCGCACAGCGCAGGTCGTTGTAGGTGAGGGCGCGCTCGTACGTGCCCTTGAAGTTTGCAACGAACTGCTGGCAGAGCTCCTCCCACGAGTCAATGGAGTCCTCGGGAAGGTTCAGGAGCCACGACAAGGCAGAATCCTTGAGAGCGTGGGAGAACCAGTTGGCCATGACCTTGTCATCTCCCCCCGCAGCCTGGATGGAGGTGGTGTAGAGCTGCAGGAACTCGATGGGGTTGTTCGTGCCGTCGTAGCCCTTGGGTAGGTCAGGCCTGAACTTCTGTGGCCAGACGACGCGACGCAGGCTGCGGGTGAAGGCCGCGCATCCTGTGGCGTACGAGGCAACACCGCCCTGAAGAGCTCGGCGGTTCTGTTGCCCCGCTAGCCGATTTCCTCGACGATGCGCTTCTGGAGGTCCTTCTGGCGCTCCATTTCCACCCGCGCGTCCGGAGGAGTCCGCTGCACGATTTGGCAATCGCGCGGCGAAGATGCGTGGGAGGCGGCCTTGTGGGCCGCAGCTGGAGGCGGTCCTGGCAGAGGCGGCGGCGGCGGTGGTGCGCCGTGCACGGCAGTCCCTGCGCGCCGGAGTTGTGGTGCACCAGAGAGCGCGACGTCGCCGGAGCTGCGCGCGGCGCAGCCGCGATGTCGACGAGGTGTTGGAGGCGGCCGAGCCAGTTGTCGTGCGCTTCGGCGGTGGGGCGGTAGCGGAAGAGCTCCGCGGCCATGAGCAGCGCGGTGTTCGGACTGGGTGCCGGACGCCCAAGAGTGGAGGCGCTGTGGCGCTGTGACGGATGCGAGGACTCAGCGTCCTCGTCGTGCCTGTGGTCGACGTCTTCGTCGTAGCGGTCGTCGTGGTGGCCGTTGTCGTCCTCGGGGTGCTCCACACGTAGCTCGAGGACGGCCGCGGGGGTTGGTGGTGTTGGCAACGGGCTCGGTGGTAGCCCTGGCTGACGCCCGCCGGGTGGCGCGAGCTGCGCGAGTGTCCGCCATGGTGCAGAGGTCGGTGAAGGTTGAAGATGCGCCTCAGTCCCCTACCTGGCGTGCCAATTGTCGGAGAATGACTCCCACGAAACAGGGATGGTCAAGCTCACGAAGAGAGTTCGTGTAAGGGGCTGAACACGTTGGTCAAACAACCCTCAACCTGCACGGCGACAGTGCTCGTCTTGCATGAGGAGGGACATCACGACAGAGATGAACACCAGCCCGTACCCAGGTTCACGGCCCTCGTGTGGAGGTAACACCGCTACTCCTACTTGTCTGTATTGCACTGCTATGGTGATTACAGTACAATGAGCTTGCCGAGGGCTCTCTTTTGGCAATGGTGTGCTCAAGGAAGGGGAAGCAGTGGTCTTCTTCTTCCTTGCGTGCAGGTAGCTAAACTATACTGGAATGCGATCCTTTTCTACGGTGGTGCACCTCCTCCTTTTATAGGCGCCCCGGGCCTCTTCCCTGCGCTTGCGACGCGGAAGGGCTACCACATGGCGACAGAAGGGGGAGCACGGTGCACCGTAGCCCAGCTGTCCATGGACGCGGTCCATGGGCGTAAAGCTGATGCCTGTGGCAGAGAAACCACCGTCCATGCAGGACGGCCAGCTGGGGCTGGAGAGGAACGTGGGGGTGCCCACGGTGACGTTGGCCGTGGAGCGTAGCGCCGGCCGGTCCCCTTATCACGAAAGAGGAAATCCTTGTAGTCCGGTGCGGATGGCGCAGCTTTGTTGACTCCTTTAATCACCAAAATGGCAACTACGGCGTCGTCGTCACCGCGCGCAGAGGCACGCGTCACTCTGTGGCCGCTGCAGAGCCCATGTGCGCTCTGCAGAGGTTGCTTTGCAGCGAAGGAATCCCCACGAGGGCTGGGATGCCCTGTGGAGGATTCAGCGTTGACCTCTCTCCAGGGGAGATCACCTTGAAGAGGGGGCAGCAGTGAGGAGGGCCTCCGCAGGCCTCTGCTGCCTCCTAAGCCCTCGCGAGGCGATTTCCCTCGCAAGTCTCTCCAAGCCGTAGGCTTGGTCCTTAGCGAAATTTAGCCATCAAGTGTGTCGAGGGCTGCGGAGGCCCTCCTCACTGCTGCCCCCTCTTCAAGGTGATCTCCCCTGGAGAGAGGTCAACGCCGAATCCTCCACATGGCATCCTAGCCCTCGTGGGGATTCCTTCGCTGCAAAGCAACCTCTGCAGAGCGCACATGGGCTCTGCAGCGGCCGCAGAGTGACGCGCGCCTCTGCGCGCGGTGACGATGATGCCGCAGTTGCCATTTTGGTGATTAAAGGAGTCAACAAAGCTGCGCCATCCACACCGGACTACAAGGATTTCCTCTTTAGTGATAAGGGGACCGGCCGGCGCTACGCTCCACGGCCAACGTCACCGTGGGCACCCCCACGTTCCTCTGCAGCCCCAGCTGGCTGTCCTGCATGGACGGTGGTTTCTCTGCCACAGGCATCAGCTTTACGCCCATGGACCGCGTCCATGGACAGCTGGGCTGCGGTGCACCGTGTTCCCCCTTCTGTCGCCATGTGGTAGCCCTTCCGCGTCGCAAGCGCAGGGAAGAGGCCCGGGGCGCCTATAAAAGGAGGAGGTGCACCACCGTAGAAAAGGATCGCATTCTCATTCCAGCTTAGCGACCTACGCGCAAGGAAGAAGAAGACCACTGTTTCACCTTCCTTGTGCACACCATTGCCAAAAGAGAGCCCTCGGCAAGCTCATTGTACTGTAACCTCCCTAGCAGTGCAATACAGACAAGCAGGAGTAGCGGTGTTACCTCCGCACGAGGGCCGTGAACCTAGGTACGGGCTGGTGTTCATCTCTGTCATGATGTCCCTCCTCATGCTCGACGAGCACCGTCGCCGTGCAGGTTGAGGGTTGTTTGACCAACGTGTTCAGCCCCTTACACGAACTCTCTTCGTGAGTTGACCATCCCTGTTTTGTGGGAGTCATTCTCCGACAATTGGCTTGGTCCTTAGCGAAATTTAGCCATCGAGTGTCGAGGGCTGCGGAGGACAGGCCCAGCACACCCTGGTTCTTACTGGGCCGACAGCTCCCGCCACCCGCTTCTCACCATCCACATGGCCAAAAAGCAAGGTCAACACCACTGCCACGTCGCTCGCTGCAGAGACACCCACGCAGTCCACCTTCCGAGGACGCCACTTCGGCATCCAGGATCGCTAGCCCATGATGCAGCCGACCACCACCACGAACAGACTACCGGAACGGACAGGAAAGAACGGGGACAACCAACCGGCCCTCGGACAGTGAGGTAAGACTAACAGGATGCACCCGCCTGTCGAACCCGCAGAGCCTAATACGGGGCTGCTAGGCGGCTACCGGATTTAGACCCGAAGGGTCCGGATCCAGCGCCCCAACCAACGGTCAGGGGATGGGCTCCGAGGATGGAAGCCCCTGAAACCAGCCGACCCGCAGGCCCAGCCAACCCGATCCAGGCCCAATGGGCCCAGATCTGGGCCGAGGCTTTCACATCCCAAATTTTGGAACTAAGAAAAACTTAGCTTTACAAGACCCAAAATTCAGAGCCAACAAAAACTTTTTGAAATACTTCACTAATGATTGTATTTTCCTTCCTATTGCTATGTTTGACTTGATGTGACTTGATGTTTAAGTTGTTTGGCCAATAAATATTAACCTAAAGACCACACCAAGATAAAAATATATTTAACTTTGGTGATCATGTTATGACAAGAAAATATTCCATATATCTTTTCCATTCTTATTTCTGGCTAAAGTCCATTTCATTGATACTTGGTTTAGCAACAACCAAAACTAATACCCATTATTTGGGAAAGTAAAAGTATTTCCAAAATTATGTGTTTCCAAAATTATGGAGATCAATATGCTATCTCCTACCTATTTTTCAACCTTGGTATTTTGCAGGTGTATACAACTCCCATTTTATAAACTCTTATTTTCACTCCATTTGAAAATAACACTAGTGCGAAATATATTACCCCACATATTTCCTTTCTCAAATCTTTTTCAAAACTATTAAGTTATGAGTGGAGATATTTCCTAAACATCATCTTGTCATAATTAGGAGTGGTCACTTTTCCCCAAGATAGCATTGTGGAAATGGTGGTATGATTAATTCTTGTGGTTTGAATTGTGTGGTCTTGGTTGTGATGTTGATCTTGTTGTGTTTGTTTCTTGTGTGGATAATTCCTCAGTTGTGATTAACACTAAAATAAAACACACTTGATAACAAATTTGGTATGAGACTTAAATTTAAAACAAACTCCTCAAATTATTCAACAAATGGAAATTAAGATCATGAGTTAAAGAAATGATCTTAATAAATTATTTTCCCTACCTAACTCTCTAATTCCTTCAAACCAATATTTTCTCTATGAAAATAAAAATTATTTGAAGTTAATATATTTGTCAAGGAAATTCCAAGATTTCAAAACGATATCTCTCACTTGCTTTTGAAATACTAAAAAAGTATCAAATTGGTTTTACCAAAAATAACATATTTAAACCCTATGAACAAATGTGGTTCAAAACATTTTATTTTGATACACCAATTTTTGTGGAGCTTCTACATGATGTGGGGAGGCTACATGAATAATTCCCGATTTTTCTTAAAAAAAATTAGTGCCTCAATAAAATCCCTAAAGTGCTACTGGAAATAAAAAAAACATGAAATGAGGAAAGTACAGGGGGTTTTCTGCAAATTGGTCGTCCTCTTCCTCTGTTCACCACCGTGGCAGCGGCATGGCGCCAGTGGCGAGCTCGCCACTGTGCCCGCGCTCCACCTTCCGCGTGAAGGGGATAAGATCACCACGAGGTCGCTCTGCTCCTCTTACCCTCACTCATTTGCTCACCTGCTCCCTCTCTCTCTCGCTCTCTCTTCCTTCTGCCATGGCCGAACCGTAGCTCGCGTTCGTCGACGAATCCCCACCGTTATCTAGCACGCAGAGCAGATCGAAGACCACCAGTCTCTCCGCTTCGACGTCCTCTACATCCTCGTCCAAGGAATCGAGCTGGGAGGCTCTGATGTCTACGCACGCTTCTATTCTTGTAGACAGTGTTGGGCCTCCAAGTGCAGAGGTTTGTAGAACAGCAACAAGTTTCTCTTAAGTGAATCACCCAAGGTTTATCGAACTCAGGGAGGTAGAGGTCAAAGATATCCCTTGTTGGGGATATACCAAGTAGGGGTATCTCTAACATGGGTCAATCCGGCTAACAAGGCGGATGCCAAAGAAGGCGGATGACAAAGAAGACGGATGACAACTAGGCAGAAGGCAGATGTCAAACAAGGCAGCAGGCTGGATGACAAACAAGGCAGCCGGCAAGAAGGAGGCCCAAGACTGAAGCCCACGAAGCCACCAAGTCCAAGAAGGCGGTAACTTGCCGGCTAAGCATAGGACTCCGTAGGCTTGCCGGACACGTAAACACCTTGTAACCCTAGGTCCGGCCGCCTATATAAGCTGGACCTCGGGACGCCTTTAGATCGAACCAATCCATACACGATCGATTCAACACAACCAACTCATTGTAACCTGTTCACGGCGATATTGCCTTATAGTGAGTTATAGCAGCACATAGGGCACCGCCACCGCCGTGGTGCCTGAAGCTGGGTAAATTGCCGTGTACAATCCCGACCTCGACGATGTCCACCTTCTTGCCCTACGTTCACCCTCGGCTAGCAGGATCCCGTCTCCTATCCAAGATGCCGATACGACGACAGTTGGCGCCCACCGTAGGGCCTAAGGCGTCAGGCGTCACGTTCCAGGCGGGATCACTTTTGGCTGTCCGCAGCCGGCGATTCCGATCGTCATAATCAACAAGATTGCATCTGGCCGGCTGATTCGCTTCAACGTGATTCACGTCATCGGTCAGATCGCATCCAAACTTTATCGACAAGATCATATCTAGCCGACACATCTGTTTCGGCGCGATCAACCTCGTCATCACCGGCAGATCGATCTGGCCGGCTAATCCGCATAGCCGATACACACGGGATTCGTCATCCTCGTGCAGATCGATTTGGCTCGCTCACCTTCGTCGGCGCGGGGCTGGACGTCCAGCACTTCCCTCGCGCACGGCGGACCGATTCTATCTGATCAAAGGCGTCCGCTCGTCGCTACCGTCTTAATCTATTTAGATCGGAGTGCTTCCCTTGCCAATACGTAGCAGCCACGACTCACGGTCGCGTGCCGACAAAAAGTTGCTCGTGGGTTCGGCGATTAAAGCAAGCAGGCACCCCACTAGCCGGACCGAGTTCCGAGATGGCAAAGGTGAGGCGAGGCGATCATCAGGCCATGGCTCCTACACGCGTCAGCGCGTGCCTGGTTTCGCCGGCTACCAAAAAACGAGCAAGTCATCTTCTGGTCCGACTAAAGCTCCAGGCAACATGTAAAAACCAGATCCGGCTTGTTTGCCTTGGTTGCTGAGCCGGGTAGCAATTGGATTCAATATGTTCACCGGGTCTAATTCTGGCAACGCTGTCTCATACGAGCGGCAAAGGTCGCAAGGATTCAGCAATCAGCTTGTCGGGGACGCCGGGCAGCAAACGCAAACAGCCTAATCAGCAATTAGCGATCAGAAGTAAATCACGTGCTTCAAAGTCCCAGGTAAAAAGCGTTAAGCTTATGGCAATAAATAAATGCTCCGTGACTTTGCATGCATACGTACATGGATTTTTGGGATGTATCGCCGCTGCACATGGTGACGTGATTTCCATGCATGGATTTCTCACAAGAGTGCTAATCTACATGTACAGCTGGCAGGCAGCATCGCTCCGCGCGATTCAGCTGCGCCGCGTCATGTGCATGGCCGGCTATTCAGTCATAAAATTTCGCCATATCAATGATGTTAGCGGGACGCCGCCATCATTGCTTCTGGATTAGACGAACTCATCGTCATCTAGCGCAGGTTCCGTTCCGACATTCGGTCTGCACAAATTTAGCATTATATTGTTAGCTGTTATTTCCGATCGCCTGAACCTGGCCAGTTTGGGAGGACATCGATCGTACAAAAACAGTCTAGCTCCACGTTTTAGCTTAATTGCAAACGCGGCACAACGCCTCTCTGGCATATTTATTGTCGTGTTCCGACATGACACGCCGCCAGTCCGGCATATTTATCGTCGCGTTCCGACGTGACATGTCGCCAGTCCGGCATATTTATCGTCGCGTTCTGACGCGGCACGCCGCCTTTTCGGCAAATTTATCATCGGGTTCCGGTTTAATCGCTAATTGGCAAGCATAAGAGGAGAACTCGAAAGCTGCCGTCAATATCCCAGGGGCTGCCGCCTACATCCTAGGAGTTGTCTTCTTCAGCCTGGGGCCGCCGTCTTTCGACTCGCCTTTCTCGACATCGACGTTCGCATACATCAAAAAGATAAGTTTTTTTATAACATTTAATTAATCATATGGTCATGAAATAAAAGTCTATGGTTTGCTCATTATGCTCTGAGATCATGCCGTCTTTTGTCTTTTCATATGATCATATACTCTTAGTATCAAGGTTGCCCGAAATCTGCTCTGTGCTAAGTGGTTCAAACTTTTCGATACTTGCCGCCTCCGGGCCAAATTAAGCAATCATTTTGCACCGTCTAATATCCTTATTCTGATTGTTTATATGTGGGTTGCCTAGTAGCATGTTTTTGGCACCAACATGCCGGCTTCGGTCTCTGAGTCTAAACTATCTGGTACTAGCCCTGGTTGATTCAGCTAAAGTAACTGCGCTGCGGTACCGCCAACATACAAAAAGCTAAGCATATAGGCCAGATAAATATTAGACGGGCCACATAAAATTTACAACCCATAAGTGTTTGTTCAAAAATACTGCTGGCTCAGGCCTTCAAATTATTCGGTTTACATTAAAAGTACATATTAATGCAACCATGTTTACTATGCAGGATACTAGACGCTTGGGGCTGCAATGCAGCATTTTCATCAAGTCTCGAGCCGCCTTTTTGTCAAGGCGGCACAAACCTCGACAACTACAGCCATTCGATCTACAACGCCATAAGTTTCTTCTGAGCATCAAGCCGACTTTCGAGTACGTCGACTCAACGCTCGGGGGCTGCAGATAGGCGGATCAAGAAAAACTCTGGCTAAAAGAAGCCTGGGGGATCGACATCAACACTTCCCTCGTCCATTACTCGGGGGCTACATGACTTGCAACCTCGTTGCCAACAACATGGCCGCCTTGTCGTCAGCGACACGGCCACCATTATCGCCTCCGTGGCACAACCACCTTGTTGACAGCAACACAATTGCCTACGTGGCATGGCCGCCTTGTCAGCGACACGGCCACCTTCATCGCGTTCGGTTTGAAGCAAATTGATCGCCAGATTGTTAGTTGTTGTTTCCAATCGCCCAAACCTGGCCAGTTTGGGAGGACATCGATTGGTACAAAATAATAAAGCTCCATGTTTCTGGCTTAATTGCTAACATGGTACTGCCGCCTTGTCGTCAGCGACACGGCCGCCTTTATTGTCAACAACACGGCTGCCTCTGTGGTATAGCCGTCTAGTTGTCGTGACTGCCTCTGCAGCACAAACAACATTCATGGCACCGTTCCACCTCTCTGCATGTTCAAACTGTCGTGAACCAGAGCAACGTGAACGTGCTAACTCTTGGCTTCATTCGTCAACATTTGATAAGACCTTGTCTAGAAGAATCCTGACAGCAGTCAGGCCGTCTTTCCCATGTTGGCGGCATCGGTCCGGCTACTTTAGGCAGACTGCCGCCTACTTCAACTTCGGAATGCTTCAAGCTCTTCAGCCGCCTACATTCAAGAAACAAGACGGACGTCGCAGTCAAGAGAAGATGGCAACTGGAGAACTTAAACCTTTCCGGGGGCTAATGTTGGGGATATACCAAGTAGGGGTATCTCTAACATGGGTCAATCCGGCTAACAAGGCGGATGCCAAAGAAGGCGGATGACAAAGAAGGCGGATGACAACTAGGCAGAAGGCAGATGGCAAACAAGGCAGCCGGCTGGATGACAAACAAGGCAGCCGGCAAGAAGGAGGCCCAAGACTGAAGCCCACGAAGCCACCAAGTCCAAGAAGGCGGTAACTTGCCGGCTAAGCATAGGACTCCGTAGACTTGCCGGACACATAAACACCTTGTAACCCTAGGTCCGGCCGCCTATATAAGCTGGACCTCGGGACGCCTTTAGATCGAACCAATCCATACACGATCGATTCAACACAACCAACTCATTGTAACCTGTTCACGGCGATATTGCCTTATAGTGAGTTATAGCAGCACGTAGGGCACCGCCACCGCCGTGGTGCCTGAAGCTGGGTAAACTGCCGTGTACAATCCCGACCTCGACGATGTCCACCTTCTTGCCCTACGTTCACCCTCGGCTAGCAGGACCCCGTCTCTTATCCAAGATGCCGATACGACGACATCCCTCTCAAGCAACCCTGCAATTAAGATACAAGAAGTCTCTTGTGTCCCGAACACACCTAATACACTTGTCAGATGTATAGGTGCACTAGTTCGGCGAAGAGATAGTGAAATACAAGTAATATGGATGATTATAAGTAGTAATTGCAATCTGAAATAAAAATGGCAGCAAGCAAACATGTAGCAGAACTTGTTGTAAACGGTGTTTCAATGCTTAGAAACAAGGCCTAGGGATCATACTTTCACTAGTGGTATCTCTCAACATTTTAGCACAACTGAACGCAAGTAAGTGCTACTCGGGATTATTCTCCTTCTTGGTGAAACAAGAGTACTA
Organism: Poa pratensis; assembly: GCA_947311845.1. NCBI lineage: Eukaryota > Viridiplantae > Streptophyta > Magnoliopsida > Poales > Poaceae > Poa > Poa pratensis. The sequence goes on along the minus strand of CAMZMU010000125.1, from coordinate 12,132,967 downwards.
TGCGTAGGGCTACAAAAGCACACCTCAAAGTCTGAGTAAACAAACACCACAATTCCACAAAGAATAAGCCATGATAATATCTAAATTATTTATAGAGTCACACACAAGTACCCACACTGTCACCTTGATACCGTGTTGTCACAATGACTCCGGAAACTAGATAAAATCACTTGAGTAGCATAAACATTACATATGAATTCAGCGATACTAGCAATGCTCATGATCACATAAAGATCACACCATGGGAGAGAGAGGTAAACCACATAGCTACCGGTAGAGCCCTCAGCCTCGGGGGAGAACTACTCCCTCCTCATCATGGGAGGCAGCAACGGCGATGAAGATGGCGGTGGAGTCGATGGAGATGGCTCCGGGGGCAATTCCCCGTCCCGGCAGGGTGCCGAAACAGAGACTTCTGTCCCCCGAATTAGGGTTTTTGGTGGCGGCGGAGCTACGGAACTCTTCTGGAGAAATCGTCGATTGTTTTAGGGTTTTCGAGGCAGGAGGATTATATAGGCGAAAGGGCGGCGCGAGGGGGTGGCCGAGTCGGCCTCACCACGTGGTGGCGCCACCCCCTCCAGGCCGCGCGGGGACATGGTGAGGAGGCCGTGGGCCTCCCCCGGGCTTGCCCTTCTGGCTTCGTGTACGTGTCGGGAAAATAGGAACTTGGCTTTTTGTTTCGTCCAATTCTGAGAATATTTTAGAAGAACTTTTCTGGAATACAAAAACAGCAGAAAACAGGAACTGGCACTGTGGCATCTTGTTAATAGGTTAGTCCCAGAAAATGCATAAAAACGCTATGAAGTGTGAATAAAACATGTAGCAATTGGCATAATATAAGCATGGAACATAAGAAATTATAGATACGTTGGAGACGTATCAAGCATCCCCAAGCTTAGTTCTACTCGTCCTCGAGTAGGTAAAACGATAACAACAAATAATTTCTTAGGTGACATGCTACCACATAATCTTGATCAAATAATATTGTAAAGCATATGTTATGAATGAAGTGACTCAAGGCAATGGTCTATAGTTTGCTAACAAATAGATAATGAGTAAACAACTGAATCATATAAGCAAAAACTTTTCATAAATAGTACTTTCAAGACAAGCATCAAAAAGTTTTGCATAAGAGTTAACTCATAAAGCAATAGATTCTAAGTAAAAGGCATTGAAGCAACACAAGGAAGATTTAAGTTTCAGCAATTGCTTTCAACTTTCAACTTGTATATCTCATGGATAATTGTCAACACAAAGCAATATAATAAGTGCAATAAGTAAGCATATAAAAATTGTTGCACACAAAGTTGACACAAGTGTTTGCTTCTGAGATAGAAAGGAGTAGGTAAACTGACTCAACATAAAGTAAAAGAAAGGCCCTTCGCAGAGGGAAGCAGGGATTAAATCATGTGCTAGAGCTTTTTAAGTTTTGAAATCATATAGAGAGCATAAAAATAAAGTTTTGAGAGGTGTTTGTTGTTGTCAACGAATGGTAGTGGCACTCTAACCCCCTTGTCAACCAGACTTTCAAGAGCGGCTCCCATGAAGGACGTTATTTCTACCCAAAGGCAGATCATCCCTCTTCTCTTTTGTTTACACATGTACTTTATATTGTGTGACACTCCTCCCAACCTTTGCTTACACAAGCCATGGCTAACCGAATCCTCGGGTGCCTTCCAACAATCACATACCATGGAGGAGTGTCTATTTTGAATGATTAACTTTTTAAATTGCTTACTGATAAATCAGGGCAAAACATGTGAAGAGAATTAAAGGTGAAAGTTGTAATTAATTGGGACTGGGCACCCCATTTGCCAGCTCTTTTTGCAAAATTATTGGATAAGCGGATGTATATGCCACTAGTCCATTGGTGAAAGTCTGTCAGGAGTAAATGACAAGGTTGAAAGATAAAACACCACATACTTCCTCATGAGCTATAAAACATTGACACAAATAAGGATAATAGCTTTTGAATAGTTTAAAGGTAGCACATGAAGTATTTACTTGGAATGGCAGAAAATACCACATAATAGGTAGTTATGGTGGACACAAATGGCATGGGTTTTGGCTCAAGGTTTTGGATGCACGAGAAGCATTCCCTCTCAGTACAGAGTTTAGGCTAGCAAGGTTGTTTGAAGCAAACACAAGATATCAACCGGTACAGCAAGACTTACATGAAAACATATTGCAAGCATTATAAGACTCTACACTGTCTTCCTTGTTGCTCAAACACTTTTACCAGAAAATATCTAGACCTTAGAGATAGCAAACATGCAAACCAAATTTCAACAAGCTCTACGGTAGTTCTTTACTAATAGGTTTTTAACTACATGATGCAAGAGCTTAAACATGAAATACTTGAGAGCTCAAAACAATTGCCAAGTGTCAAATTATCCAAGACAATGATCTATATGTGTGTCTTTTCGATATACCATCTACCACATGTTGCATTTTCTGTTTCCAACCAAACACCAATCAACTTATTTCAACAAAAACTCTCCAAATAATTACAAATGAAACAAGAGAGTATTACTCTACAAGAACTAACAGCTCTGAATAAGAGATGCATGAAAAACAGGAGCTAAAAGCATAGCAGTAGCTAGATAAGAATACTCAACAAATATAAGTGAAGAATACGAGTATTCACATGAAAAAGCGGAGCGTGTCTCTCTCCCACACAAGAATGCTAGGATCCAATTTATTCAGAAAATAAAAATAACAATGCGAAAATAAAAGCACACAGACGCTCCAAGTAAAGCACATAAGATGTGGAAGAATTAAAATATAGTTTCACTAGAGATGACCTGATAAGTTGTTGATGAAGAAGGGGATGCCTGGGCATCCCCAAGCTTAGACGCTTGAGTCTTCTTGAAATATGCTTGGGTGACCCACGGGGGCATCCCCAAGCTTAGGCTTTTCACTCTTCTTGATCACATCATATCATCCTTCTCGCTTGATCCTTGAAAACTTCCGCCACACCAAACTCAAAGTAATTCTCATTAGAGGGTTAGTGCATAATCAAAAATTCACATATTCTACAGTGACACAATCATCACCAATACTTCTGGACATTAGCTACAGCCACTGATGTTTTATGGAGCAAAGAAATCCAATCAAACATAGTAAAAGAGGCAATGCAAAATAAATGGCAGAATCTGTCAAAACAGAACAGTCCGTAAAGACGAATTTTTTCGAGGCACTTAAGTTGCTCAGATTGAGAAACTCAAAACTAATGAAAGTTGCGTACATATCTGAGGATCACGCACGAATTTTTTCAGAATTTTTCAATTTTTCTGGAGTGAATAAAGCTCAAAACCGTGGACAGCAAAAATCTGTCCCTGTGCAGAAATCCAAATCTAGCATCAACTTTCTACTAGAGACTTTACTTGGCACAACAATGCAATAAAATAAAGATACAAAGGAGTTGTTACAGAAGTAAGCACACTCCTTGACTCAAATAAAATAAAATACAGAAATAAAATAACATGGGTTGTCTCCCACAAGCGCTTTTCTTTAAAGCCTTTTAGCTAGGCATGAAATTTTTGATAATGCTCTCATATGTATAAGAGTTGAATATAAGAGAGCATCAAGAAGCAAATATTAAACACATTTAAGTCTAACCACCTTCCTATGCAAAGGAATCTTGTAAGAAAACAAATTATTGAAGCATGAAGCATCTAGCATAGAAAGACAAAACAAGTGCAACTTCAAAAATTTCAACAAAAAGAGAGGAGATTCAATATTATTGTGATATATGAAGCCATGTCTCCCTCTCTCATAAAAACTTTCAGTAGCATCATTTATAAAATCCACAATATAACCATCACATGAAACATTCTTATCATGATCATATGCATAAAAGTATCAATATTTTCCACATAAGCAAAGTTCTTATTAATAACAATGGGAGTAGGATCATCATAAAGAACTTGAACATGATAGACAAGTTGTATATTAGAGAGATGGTTTTGGGTAATCCCTCCATAACTATGACAAGTTTCATGAGGATGATTGTAATTATAACATATGTCATAGTTGTCATTATGATAATTATCAAAGATTGGAGGCATAGTATCATCATAAACAACAGAATAGTTATCTTCCAAAGTGTGTTCATTTGTAAACATATCTTCATTAATTTTACTAGAAGGAGATGTCTTAAATATATAATCGTCAGTAGCAAAAGGATTTTCAAACACCTCATCCCCAAGATTGGAGCTTTCCATATCATAATTGGATGGAACATGGATAGTACTAATAGTATAGACATTATTAACATCATCATTTTCAGAATTGGTACCCCAAAGATTTTCAATATCAAAAGTAGTTTCATTTTCCCAATCATGATCACTACAAGAAGTAACAGACATATAATCATCTTCAATAGTGCCTATAGATTTAGTGTCGAGATAATAATGACCCCAAGTACGTGAATCTTCTTCAATAAGTTTAGACTCATTAGAAACAATCATGAAAGGAGCAACATGCTTAGGAGAGGATACCTTTTCCTCTCTCTTTTTACTCCTCTTCTTCTTCTTCTTCTTCTTCTTTCCCCTCTTCTTTTTATCTTTAGGAGGGAGAGGTTTGAAAGGAAGCTTCTCCACATGCCCTGGTTCATTGTTAGAAACAATAGAAGAAACTTGGGAGGATTCCTCCCTTTCATTAATTAGAGTAAAACAAGTATAAGTCCTTTCATATTTTGGCAAAGGTACATCTTTTATAATTTTTTCTATATAAGGATTACTGTGGCTCTTATCAACACAATGGAGACGGCATCCCCGCAAAATACTATTCATATCAAAAGAACTCATATCTAACAAAGAAGTTTTCCTTGATAACTCTTCACACCCCAAAAATAATTCAAGTTCATCATAAAGATCGGGATGGATCATGCTATCATCAAACAAACTCGAAATTGTATCATTAAACTTTGAGCATTGGAATTCGAAATGACCTTCTTCATAGCAGAGTTCACAAATAAAAGGATATAGGGCACAAACCTTTTCAGCAAGATCATTTAGAGCCCTACTCCATATTCTAGTTTTCTCATGCTTATGAAGTTTACAATATTCTTCTTCATTATTAGTCTTTTCACAAGGTCTAAGCACTCCACAAAAATTAACATCCTTATAAGAAATAGCATTTTCAGAAGTTTGAGCATGTTTATTGCAATCATTAACAACAATTTCATTTTCCATGCAAGTGTCTTTAAAGGTTCATGATACATGTCCCAGCTTTCTTTAGGAACATTAATATGAGAGGCAAAGGTTCTACAACAATCAACAATAATTTGAGAATCAAGACCATAATTAGCACTAAGCTTTTGAAAACCAGCAGTTTCAACGAAAGACTTAATGCATTCATATTCATAGTTTATACCTGATCCTTTACCTTTGTCGTTCTCCCAATCTTCAGTATTGCTTTGAATTCTTTCAAGAAGATCCCATCTAGCTTCAACCTTCTTACTTGTGAAAGAACCCTCTGAACAGGCATCTAGATAATCCTTGTAATGACCTGAAAGCCTTGCATAAAAATTAGTAACAATTATTTTCTCAGGAAGCTCATGGTTAGGACATTTGAGTATTAATGTTTTCAGCCTTCCCCAAGCTTGAGCAATGCTTTCTCCATCACGAGGCCAAAAATTAAAAATGTAATTCCTATCTAAATACAATTCATAAGGAGGATAAAATTTAGAGTAAAAGAGATATTCAAGCTCCTTCCACTCCGAATGATGAGGATCATCCAGTAGCTCATACCACTCCCTTGCTTTGTCCTTAAGTGACAATGGAAATAATTTCTTCATGGCATTTTCTCTTGATAAACCTGCAACCTTAAACAACTCACAAAGTTCTTTAAGTTTCAACAAGTGATCACTTGGATGGACTGTTCCATCCCCTGCATAACGTTCATCCATAACCTTTTCAACAATTTCCATAGGTATTTCAAAAGGAATACTTTCAGTAGGTGGATTTAAAATATCACAAGCATCATTAGAATTATCACATATGGGAGACACAGTATTATCAGAGCAAATTTTCTCCTCTAAAGCTGGGGAACTAAAAAGATCATTTTCATAAAAACTAGCTTCCCCAAGCTTAGACTTTTCCATAGCATTAGCAATAATGGTGTTCAAGGAATTCATGCTAATAACATTACTACCACTATTATGCAGACAAACTTCCATCGGTTTCTTAATTTTCTCTTCAAAAGCATCATGTCCTAATTCAATATAAAGTTCATAAAGATCTCTAATTTTTTTGTTGTTTTCCATTAAGCCTAACTAGTGAAAATAAAAACAAGAAACAAAAAGAAATAATTGCAGAATCTAAAGGAGATACCTTCCAACACTTACCTCCCCGGCAACGGCGCCAGAAAATAGCTTGATGTCTACGCACGCTTCTATTCTTGTAGACAGTGTTGGGCCTCCAAGTGCAGAGGTTTGTAGAACAGCAGCAAGTTTCCCTTAAGTGAATCACCCAAGGTTTATCGAACTCAGGGAGGTAGAGGTCAAAGATATCCCTCTCAAGCAACCCTGCAATTAAGATACAAGAAGTCTCTTGTGTCCCCAACACACCTAATACACTTGTCAGATGTATAGGTGCACTAGTTCGGCGAAGAGATAGTGAAATACAAGTAATATGGATGATTATAAGTAGTAATTGCAATCTGAAATAAAAATGGCAGCAAGCAAACATGTAGCAGAACTTGTTGTAAACGGTGTTTCAATGCTTAGAAACAAGGCCTAGGGATCATACTTTCACTAGTGGTATCTCTCAACATTTTAGCACAACTGAACGCAAGTAAGTGCTACTCGGGATTATTCTCCTTCTTGGTGAAACAAGAGTACTATGCGTAGGGCTACAAAAGCACACCTCAAAGTCTGAGTAAACAAACACCACAATTCCACAAAGAATAAGCCATGATAATATCTAAATTATTTATAGAGTCACACACAAGTACCCACACTGTCACCTTGATACCGTGTTGTCACAATGACTCCGGAAACTAGATAAAATCACTTGAGTAGCATAAACATTACATATGAATTCAGCGATACTAGCAATGCTCATGATCACATAAAGATCACACCATGGGAGAGAGAGGTAAACCACATAGCTACCGGTAGAGCCCTCAGCCTCGGGGGAGAACTACTCCCTCCTCATCATGGGAGGCAGCAACGGCGATGAAGATGGCGGTGGAGTCGATGGAGATGGCTCCGGGGGCAATTCCCCGTCCCGGCAGGGTGCCGAAACAGAGACTTCTGTCCCCCGAATTAGGGTTTTTGGTGGCGGCGGAGCTACGGAACTCTTCTGGAGAAATCGTCGATTGTTTTAGGGTTTTCGAGGCAGGAGGATTATATAGGCGAAAGGATGGCGCATGGGGGAGGCCGAGTCGGCCTCACCACGTGGTGGCGCCACCCCCCTCCAGGCCGCGCGGGGACATGGTGAGGAGGCCGTGGGCCTCCCCCGGGCTTGCCCTTCTGGCTCCGTGTACGTGTCGGGAAAATAGGAACTTGGCTTTTTGTTTCGTCCAATTCCGAGAATATTTCCAGAACAGCTTTTCTGGAATACAAAAACAGCAGAAAACAGGAACTGGCACTGTGGCATCTTGTTAATAGGTTAGTCCCAAAAAATGCATAAAAACGCTATGAAGTGTGAATAAAACATGTAGCAATTGGCATAATATAAGCATGGAACATAAGAAATTATAGATACGTTGGAGACGTATCAGGCTGCGAATCGAGCGGGCCGTCCTCGTCTTCCTCGACTCCGACCGAAGCTCCGCCGCCGTATTGCCGCCGTCTCCGACCTCCTCAGTCCCATCCGAGCACACCCACGCGACGAGGGTGAGCACGCCGTCCTCCGGGACATTCCCGTTTCCTTCCTATCGCGCTAGTTCGTCGCGTAGAAGTAGCTCCGTCGTAGCTCGCCGCCGGCCGCCGATAGTCGTTGTCGATTCCGGCGTCTCCGGTGACCCTTGGGTAGCGGCGCCGTCGTAGTTATGCTCGCCGTGTTCGCGCACGTCGAACGCGCCCCGTAGCTCGCCTCCGCGCACGCCGTGTCGTCGAGTCCGTGCTCGACGCCGACGCGGTCACCGCGCCCAGCGCGCGCCGGTCGTGGCCTCGCCGCGGTCAAACCCTCGGTGGGCCGCGCACGCTTGCGTGGCTGCCAGCGTGTCCACGGGCCCCACGGGTCAGTGGCACAGGCTAACCCGAGCCGAGCGAAAAACGTTTCGACTGGAGTGTCTGGAAAAATAATAAAAAGACAGAAAACTGTTTAAACTTCTAAAATCCATAACAATTTGAATACTTGTCCAAAAATTGCAAATAAGATACCAAAACATTCAGAAAAATAAAATATGTCTATTGGCATAACTTACACATCCAACTAATTTAGTTAGTTGTTGTTTTATTAAAATAATTAAAATGGCAGAATGGAAAGCAGTTTTGGAAAATCCATAACTTTAAAAATAATGATAAAAAAATTAAGTTTGACCTATCAAAATGTTCAGCAATTAATCTACTTCATGTTCCACCATTTTTCCAAACCTGGATAATTAGTTTTACTGCTGTTTAAGCGAATTCGCTAAGATGGCAGATTTAAAAGGCAGTTTATAAATTCAATAACTTTTTAATGGTTCATCAGAAAAATGTGTTCTTTATATCGAAATGCTCATAAAAATATGAACTAACCAGTAACATCATTTGCATGCATATCTGAACGCAATTGTAGCACTGTATGATTTAGAAGTTATGGAAAACATTAAGTAAATGTGGGTTATATTTCTTCCCTTGTTGGAATAATTATATTTGCACCCCATTTAAATTGCTAGATATTGTTATAGTAATTCCAGTGCATTTAAAATGTCATGCCATCATGTGTTTGTGCATTGCACTAGTTTGCTTATGTGGTTATTGATTGTTACTTTCCGGTGTTTTTATGCATCAATAGATCAAGCAGTCGGGGTTCCACCGTAATACCCTGACGACCCGTATTACCAGTCCCAAGCTTGTTGTTTAAGTAGACTTTCTGTTAATATAAGTTCCTTGATTAGCTTTGAGTTGTTACAATCTGAGTGTATGTTGGACTAGACGTTAGTTTGTTTTGACTGGTAGTAGGACTAGTGCCTCCTTGCTTTGAATAGCACGTTTAGCTTGGTTGTCTTTAAGTTGAGTACTAGCTTGAGTATCTTGTTAATGTATCTACATTAGCTTGGTAAATATTTTGAATTACAGAGATTAATTGGTGGCTTAACTTTTGTCTGAAGTATTTCCTGTTTAAATAAAGATGCTTGTTGTTCATCTTTGCCTAAGATAGTTATGGGATCTATGTTCCTAGCATGGGTATAGTGTTGGACTAATGATTAGTATAATGCCATTGTAAGTGTAGATCTTAGTTTGTTGCTCGAATGATTAGTTTGATGATTGTGGTTTGTTACTTGTTTGTGTATCACTTGTGGTTTTGTTTGGTGTATTGAGTGTTGTTTCTTTTGCGACGCTAGAAAACAACGCTATCAGAGTGACCCTTGGAGAGGATTTCTGAAGAAGGATGGTATTCATTTTTATTGACGTATGAGGAAAAGTCCAGGGACATTATGCTGAAATCAGGCAAGCTACTTCTCTGAGCTTGCATCTATATACATCTATTTTGGTTCACATGTTTTACTTATAAAGAGCATAAGTGATTTATATGGTGTTTGCCACTAAAGCTATGGATTTGAAAACCCTCTTTCCAAAATACAAGTATATTATTTTGACACCCTATATGGAGGTATTAGATGGAAATTCTTTTTCAAACCATAAGATGGGAAAAAATATTGTTTACTCAAAACTCCTTTGAAAATACTTGTATGATTATGGAATGCCGAGATGTCAGTGTTGAAGGGAAGGAATGGAGAATGGTGGTGCTTATGAAAAATGCACATCGTGTCCTAGTACTATGACGATCAACCTTACCCTGTGCGACCACATTTACCCCCATATGGGACAGGGCTTAGTCATGTAATTTGCTCATATTAGTATGGGATACCTCATCGACGGAGATGACTCCGTTATGCATGAGGGGATGGTTTGGTGACCTACCCCTGACCTGGGTCCTCGCTCAAAATAAATGAGAAAAATAAGGAGGAGGATAGAAGACGCCACCTTTGGGTCGCTGGGCAAAACTAAGAGTCCTCACACTTAGGTTCCGAAGGGCTGGACTGAGTGTCGATGGAAAGCGTCATATGGGTAGGGTCCTGTACTAGCATGAGCAAATGAGAGGCTATGGTCGGTGACCCAACTTCGCATACACCTTGTATGGCGGGACGTGGCTGACACGATGAGTTGCCGGATGGATGTGGGAAAAGCGTGCTAGCTCTGCAGAGTGTAAAACTATTCGAATAGCCGAGTCCTCGGTAATGGACAGTTGGAAGGCTGTCCTAAGGCCATGTGCAAGTTTTTGCAAAGTTTTGAGATTTGAAAATAAAAATGGAGATGTTTTATATATGCAACTATGCCAAAGGGTCGGCATGAGGTTGCTGGAAAAGAGGAAGACCATGAAGGGCTATGGTCGAGAAGTGCAAGTTTTGTGTTTTAAAAGTGGAAAATGTTTTATGCAACTATACCAAAGGGCCGGTATGAAGTTGTTGGGATTAAATGACCATGAAGGGCTATGGTCGAAAAAAGAGGAGTTTTGGGGAAATAAACCTGGTGATGAATTTTGGGAAAAAGTTTTAAAAAGACTTCTTACCTTTTTCAATAAAGATATATTTTCAGGAAAAAGTTTTAAAACAGACTTCTTACAAAGATAGATTTATGGGAAAATTTTCTAAAAGCCTTCTTTTCTTTTTCAACATAGGTATAGAGATGTTTTTCTAAAAATACAAGGCTTATGAAAAGTTATACAATTCTTCTTTCCTTTCTCAATTAAAGTTATAGAGATTTCAAGCAAAGTTTTATTAAACAAAAGTCTATCCTTTTTTTCAATAAGGATATAGAGTTTTCAAAGCAAACAAAGTTTAATTTAAACAATAGAAAGAGTAGTGCATGCTCATTTCGGGGGTAGTTTGCGAGTACAATCAAATGTACTCATATTGGTTTCGTCCCTAGCTATTGTCTTAGCCAGATTTTGAAGAGGAACAGTTCAAAGAGAAAGACATTCAAAGGCGTCGATGCAAACTAGGGCGCTTCCCAGTCAGCTGCCTGTAGGGTTATGGCAAATGACTTGGGCTCCACGTTATTTGATGATTTCCGCTGCAAGTACCTGTTGAAATTACGGCTTCAATCAAGTAAGTATATTCATTCAGTATTTATGGATGTTCTTTTGATACCAGTTCGATTGTGCTCAGCGACACACTGATCATGGGATCGCTGATGTTGTAGGCACAAGGGTATTTCGGACAGCTAGTCTGGGATCCTCACAGAGGCCGGGCTCCGCCATCGCTGGCCAGCGCCACCCGCAACCGTCCAAGCACTGTGCCATCCATGTCCTTGCCGTCGCAGTCGCCGGTGAGCCGCGCCGCCGCCATGCCGAACCGTCGTCGCCGGCCAGGATCTGGGCGGGCCGACTCGAGCCACCACCGCCGCCATGGCCGCAGCAGGCACGAGCACGACCCCCGTCGCCGCCTCCACATGCGTGAGGTCGCCCCTGGCGCAACGCGCCGGCCGCCGCCACGCCAGGCCACGCCGGCCTCCGCCGAGATGCACCGCCGCCAAAGGAGGTCACCGCTGCGCTAGGCTCCTCGCGCCAGGGAAAAGAGGGCCGGCCGCCGCCGGCACTGCACGGGCTTTGCCCAGCGGCACGCGCCGGCAGCGGCCGGGAGGAGAGGAGGAGGAGGGAGGGAAGAAGGCGATGGGCTAGGGTTTCCGTCCCGGCTGCCCGTGCGGGGCGACGCGAGACGGGAGGGAAGGAAGGGGTAATTTGCTTTCCTAACAAGCAGTACTTACAGCAGCTCGCATCTGGTTAAGACCCCCATTGCCGCCGCACTCCAAACTATCTCCATCTCCACTATCTCCACTACTAATAAACAAGCAAACATGACTTTCGCTAGGCGTACCCCGTCAAACATCAGCACCGCATGAGTAGGCCCACCGGACAGCGTAACCAAATCAGATCTGGTGTGCACTTAGTATTTTATGATGACGGAACATACTTCACCGAACGAAATTCAGCCCAAGTAAGCCACGCAAAAAAATCTCCCAGTCATGTTTTGAGAAACGGCGCTGCCGCACCATCCTCACATCGCCGCCGCACGCCGGAACTACGCTGCCACCGCCGTCCACTTGCGGCCAACGGAAGTTCCTCGGCAACGACCAACGGAAGTTCCCGCGGCGAGCGACATGGAGGAGGACGCGGGCATGCTCGCGCTGACGCAGCCGACACCGTGGCCCTCTTCGTTCTCTGGTTCGACGACTCCGACGACCAGGCGGCAGCGATATGAACGGGACAAGGGGAGAGCCCAGTCCGATTTGTTTCTAACCCTAACCCTCGAGCGCTCTCTCTCCCTATTCGTTCTACTTGGCAGGAGATTGGATCGAGCACGGGCGCCCCGCCACCAAGAGCTGCACGCGCCGCCGCCGCCCGGTTTCTCGCCACCGCCGCTCGGATTCTCCTCGCCTCTACCTAGATTCGCCCCTCTCCGCCGCCCGGAGTCGCCTCCGCCGCCGCCGGTCGCCGGAAGCAAGGTAACCGCTTCCGTCCTCATACCTTCTTGCTCCCAATCTTGCTTGCTCATCTTGCATTCTTGCTTGCTCTGCTGCTTCTGCGTACTGATGTTTTAACTGTTGGGGCTGGCCAGGGAGTGAGATTCGGACATGGCATCTGCTGGCAGCCAATCCTCGGTTGGTGGTACTGCAACCAACTGCATTGGTGTTGATGACACAGAAGCTGAGAATGGTGATGTCAAGTATCCTCTGTGGGCTGTGGTTGATTTTAGACTTAACTGAATTTTGGAATTGAAGTTCGGAGGCTGGGAAGCATATATATTATTAGGTAAGCTGCTACAAGGCAACTTCTTTACTGTTTTTTGCAATCTGTTTTGCAAGTACTACGAGTGTGGAAATTCATGATCATTTGGTCATTAAGGACTTGAAAAGGCAACGAATGGGCATTATTTTGATCTCATCTCACACATTAAATTATTTTGTCTTTACATGTCAATTTATATTTCTATATATATATACTCGCCGTATCGTCGTATTGTTGTTTTCTGAAATTTTCATATCCCGTATCGCCGTATCCATCTGGCTGTATCAGTGCTACGTAGGTGCTGGCAACATGCATAGAAATTACTGCAGAAATGATAGTCAAACATGTTTCCCTTGAGTTGCACACAACAAACAACACAACCCATTTAGTTTCACGGCTCTCAAAAGGAGAATTCGTCCCAATCTTGTTCTCTTCCAAATCTGAACCAGTTGGTTCCTTTAATAGTCTCCTCTATAGTAGTTTTTTCATAGCAGAGTAGTGTTTCAAAGTTACTCTTTCTTCTTTGCAGACCATTAGCTCTAATCTGTAATAGCAAGAAAACTTATTATATTCCTGGCACAACTTTTACTACTGTATTAAAATAACAAGATTCTATGTAAGATGTGGTTGAGATTGCTACACGATCACAAGACACTATCATCGCTCATTTATATCCATCGAGTCCAAGGGTTAGTACTAGATAGTACTCAGATGTGCTTAAACACACCTTCAGAATATCAGATTTCCCAAATCAAAAGGTTGATTTGTATCTGAATTTTGTTGGCATGGACGGCTATGCCATTTTTGCAGGGTGGAGCAGGAGGAAGCTGTTTAGCATTAGGTTTATCTACATTTTTTTGTACATTGAGTTGATTTATGAAAGGTTTATGACGTCAGACTAATAATCGTTTGCGACTGCATCATGCCGGGAGCATCTTAGAACTTAGATTTTGGAACTGAAGTCCTCACATTTATACGGAGGCATCTCTTGTAACAATGAACATATATGTCCAGTCCTGATGATGATTCTGATAGCCTACATAGAAATGATTTGTATTTCTGGCTGTAGCTTCTGTCTCTACTAAGCCACATCAGGGCAAGGTCAAGGAAACTTTTTTGATCCCATGTTCTGTATGGTGATGCTGTCTTCGATGGAAATAATCTCATCAACCTTTGATACTCACGTTTCCTATTAGAGTGGGCTAACCATTTCACATATCTCTTCATCTACGAGTTTTGAAGTTAAAGAGTACAGAAACATAAGAATACGAGCAAGAGAAGGTATTCTTTTCTAAGAGTTTTGAAGTTACAGCTACAAAGAAGGTTGCTTTTATATTGCCTGTATCACTTGAACTTTTGATCTACTATCGTGCATTATGTTGATCTATCATGCATGGATATTTGATATTTATAAAGGTGTAAGTTTCTGATCAGAGTTTTTTTAGAAAGCAGAACAAAGGCCCGACGTTAAATTAATAACGCCAGAAACGGCGACATAGGTACAAAGTGCTGAACCCAGCTTACAACACCGAACTGCACTCACACACACAAGAAACAGGACAACCAAAGAAACTCCAACAGGACGGACGCCACCCAAGGATACTCAGGTGAGGTTGAGAACCAGCTTGGCGGGCAAAGATGTTGGGCCGAATCTCGCCCTCGAGGTCAGACTGGCACACCGACAAACGATGCACACCATCAACACGGGCAAAGTCGTCGGGCCAAACTAACCCTAGCGCCGAGACCGGCACACCAACACACACTGCACACCGCCGAGACCCGCCCAACGGCAGCGGAGACAGCCACCAGGGGAACACCTCCACGCTGAGGCACACCATGGAGGTCCAAACAAGAAACGCCGAGAGAGCAGATCAAGCAACAAGCTTTGCCGGAGGAAGCACGCCGAAGAAGACTCCGCCACCCAACCTCCAGAGAGCTACCCACCGCGACATCCAAGGCGGCGTCTTCAAGAAGATCACGACGTAGAACGCCGCCACCGCCCGATCCGAAGATCTTGGGTTTTCACCCGAAGCACGAAGAAGGGCAGAGGATAGCCACATCGGCGCCTTCAAGAAGGGAACGACGTCCACGGACGCTGTCGCCGCGATCTTGAAGAAACCAAGATAAGGGTTTCCCCTCGGCATGACCTCTCCACCTCCGACACGGGGCAAGGGGCACCGCCAAAGCGACGACCACACCACTGCCGCGGATTGCAGCTCGCCAGGCACCACCCGTCCACACGGCCGTGGTCCTAGCCAGCACCATCGGAACCTCGGGCTCGCCCGCCAACCCACATGTTCCCCTCCTTCCAGGGCCGCCGCCCCGGCGTCCAAGCTCAACGTCCCCGACGATGAGGAGAGAGTAGGAGAGAGGGCTCCTCCACCAGATCGACGGCCGGCAACCCCCATGGTTACCGGCGGCGCCAAATCTAGGGCGAGGACCGCAAAGCTCGGTGAGGGAGCGGAGCCCCTGCCCCGTCCCGTGGCCGCACTGCCCCTGCAGCCTTGCCGGAAGACCTCCTCGCACACACAGGTCGCCGAATCGCCGAGACCATGTCCACCATGACCACGCCGGGCGGCCCGCCACAGCTGTGCCCCTAAACCGCCCCACCACACGGGTTGGCCAAGCCGAGCCACCCCGCTCCTCCAGCCACGCCGGCGAGCCGCCGCCGCTGTCGTCGCTGGTGCCGGAACCTCGCAGCCACCACGCCGCCACGCCCCGCAAAAAGCGCCGCCCCCCTCCCCCCCCCCGGCGAAGACGCCCGCGTCGCCACCGCCGTGAGAGGGGAAAGAGGCCCCGCCGCCGCCGACGCCGCCCGGGCTTTGCCCGGCGACGCCCTCCGACGGCGGCGAGGTGAGGGGAGGGAGGAGGTGGGGGCCTGGGGGTGGCGGCGGCTAGGGTTTCGCCCTGCCGCTCGCGGGAGCGGGCAGGACGAAACAGTTTTTGACCAGAGTTTTGTGCTATATGATGTTTTTAGTCAGGATGTTGCCTCCAATTTTGTGTGATGAAATACCTCCTGTAAAGAATGAGTGGTTGTATATTGGACATTTGATTCAAACAGTTGTCCTAAAGGTTTTCCTAAATTAAACTTTGGCTTAATTGCATAGAAGATTGAATGATGAGTGGTTTCTTTAGGCCCAAAGTTTAGCTTTATGAGTTACTAGTTAAATGTCCGTGCGTTGCTACGGGTGACGCAAGTAAATGATTCACCACATTTCTTAATTAGCTCAGATTTATTACTCCCTCCGTTTTTGTTAAAAAAAAGATCAACCACAATAACAACTATAGAAAGAAAATAATGATGAAATACAGTAAATTCTAGACTACACAAACAATACAGCACATATTTTCGTGTGTATGATTCAAAAAGAAATACAAACACCATAAAATTTGGGCTTCTCCACAAGAAGAAAACATTGAAAACATCCAATTGTTGCCAACACATGCGAACCACTGAAAATAAATATTTCTAACACATGAGAACATTACATGGAAATCTGGTAATTTAAAAAAAGAAGAGATGGAAATCTAGTCGTACCAATACATAAAGTTCATAAGAAATCTATCTAAGAATTAGATGCGAGAAAATCCATTGATATCCGTAGCAGAAATTATTAAACTCATACAGCTTGCAAAAAGAATTTATTATGTTCATATGAATAACCAAAGATATGTCCCCTCATCAATTTCACCAATCCCTGAAGTTCACTACTCCTACCTTTGTAGAGATGTAGGAACACACAATAATAGGACTTCACTACATCGAATAGTGTAGATCAACTGGTATACCTATTTGCATGTATGCTGAATAAGATTTGCCATTCCCAGAAACCAGTATGCTTGGCCCGTGGATCTGAAGATTGCAGCTAACAGTGTGGATATTTTTGAATTTGTGACCATCGTTGCTGCAACAGCTGGTCCACTGTGGAATATTTTCGCAAACTAATTTGCCTGAGTATCACAGACTTCGGTTTTTTTTAATACATACTCCCTCCGTTTTTTAATATAAGATGTTTTAGGTGGTACACATGTTGTTTATATGCACACTAAAATGAGTGAACATGCACACAAAAATGTGTCTACATACATTTGTGTGCATGTGCATGTGGACAAAAACTAAAACATCTTATATTAAAAAACAGAGGGAGTATAAGGTAGAGATGTCTTTACCTTATTCAAAAAAAAGTGTGTTTGGCCGTAGGAGACGAAGAAAAGGGCATTTTGCTGACGGTGCAATCGATTCTGAAATTTAGTGATTGAAACTACACTCCGAATTGAAAAAAATCACCAACTCTGGCCTGCATAGATATGGTAAGATGAAATGCATGTATCTTCGAAAATACATACAGTTGAAACAAAAAAAGTAAGAAGATTAAAAATTAGGATACGATGTTTCAGTAGTCAATGGCCAAGAAAATTACCGGTTTTGTGCATGATACTTGCCAAGCTGCCATGACAAAATTCTTTAAAGAAGTTCCTAATTTTGAAGGAAAAGGTTCAGAATCAGAACATGTGTTATATTGGCCCAATTTTGAAGGAAAATGTTAAAAAAAATGCTTTCTTATGTGAAGTGAGGTGCTTCCGAGCATTACAAAATAAGCAGACATATGAACATACAAGAACAATCATCTGTTGCATAGGAGCAATAATTCCTGGATGCTCCAATGAAACATAGGCTCACACTGAGAAGACCCTGACTTGAGGTTTTGGGTTAATATATCGAGTCCCTCTGTTCATGACTTTATCCGGGCAGGAGCTAGGAACTCATTCTATGTACGCTTCTTGCAAAATGACTAAAACAAAGCCAGAAGATGAGCTGGATAACCTCGAGAGAAAATCTTCACTGACTAAAGATGATGGGGCTTCTGGCTGTCAAATTTTCACAAGTACACGAGCACAAGATTTACAAGACCCGGAGTGGTTCTTCGCCGTGCTCTAATCATTTGGAACTGTTAAGAAATTACTTGGTCACGAACTTACTAAACCTTTTCTTGTACTCTCCCGGCGAAATTACCGTTGGAGAAATATTTACCCATGTCTCCAGTTCCTTGCCCGATGTGTACTGCCTCAGGTAATCGATGTTGCCGAATATAAACTTATGATTTTGTTTGTCCACTCCCACAAGTAGAGTAGTCCATGACATTAACTCGACTACAACCGCAATAATTTAGTCAACCCATTTTAGATACAAACATGGCTAGTTTACGTGTGGTTTAAGTGAAGTAAACGCATACCGTGAGAAAAGATGTATCATTCCCCTTTGCATGAGATGTTTCGTTCTTCGTCCAATGTAGATCAGAGAAACACACATATCCTCGACAAAGTATTGATCCAAGTAAACACCATCACTGTCACTTGAGTCAGCGTTGTATCGAGAGAAAACAGCACCTTTGAGATCATGTGTCCCTGACACGTTGTGTCCAACGACAAGATTTCCATCACCATCAGATCAATCTTCACTTCATTTCCATGTCTTATTTGCTTCACCTGAAACAGGAAAGTCGCACTTTAAGTAAAACACATAAAGAATAGAAGAAAATATGGAAATAGTGATCCATACATTGATGTCAAATACCCGACAGATTACTAAAATTTTGGCAAGGCAAGTTTGGCTCCCGGTATCTAGAGAGTGGTAAACATGCTTAAAGTAATCGGGGGCAAATTCTTTGAAAGAATCAAATTCCTTTATTTGCTTGACGATGAACCTGTCGTCCATTGTTGTTGCAAAGAAAGCTTTACCTAAGCAGCTCTCAAGGTCCCATTTATTGCATCAACTCAAGGAAGCGATATATGCATGCTCAGGTGGACGACATTTATTTATATGAGTGTAGAACTGATTAGCACGCACACAAATGACTGAATATCTTCCCTTGAGAGCTGCTTTCCCACTGACAGATATTTCAGGATGGAGATTGAGGATGATATAGGACTGGATATATTAACAGAGGGGCTTGATATATTAACCCAAAACCCCAAGTCAGGGTCTTCTCAGTGTGCGCCTACGTGTTTGCTAATTTTCTTCTTATTATAAGTTGGAGTTTTATTATTGAAGAAGACAACTCGAATTTAGTGTGCTGATTGGTAATGCAAAATCCAGTCACATAGTAATCAAAGCGATGCTATAGGAGATGCGTTTGGTGGCGCTAAAAACTCAAAGGTAAAAGTTTCAGTTGCACAAATCCTGCTTTACACATCCTGATTGATCATCCATTAACTTAAAGCACATCACATGGGGCGGAAAAGAAGCTTGCCGCATAACCAAATTGGCTATTTCCATCAGCACAAGCAGCACTGCTGTACGATGTAGCACGGTACAAGAAACAGTAATTCAGCAAGAGTAGGGGAATGGATTTACCTCACGAGCCCTTCTTTCAGGACTAGGAAGATTCGCGCGGCGGCACGCCGCGCCCGTTGGATTATTTTGTTTAGTAGTATTAGGTGTAACAATGTAAAATTTTCTTATAATTGGTTTCATTAGTATATAGTGTTTTTAATATTGGGAGTAATATGTACAGTGACCGAATTTATCCATAGGATTACATAGAAGTTCATACATAGTGACCACTATATTAAAGGAAAATAAAAGACAAAGACATAGCACTGGATGTTAAAACTACTACAGATTATCTTCTGGAAAACATAAGGAGGACCAACGGTTGTGGCACTAAGAGGAGTATTAAATCTAAAAAGTAAAGTGTCACATACAAATTAAATGATACCTTGTGCTACAAAAAATTGAAGATAAAAAATTGTCACCCAATTTGGTAACTCACACTAAGTAAAACACAGTGTACAATTGCTGAAGTCTCCTCTCAGGTCCTTCTTGGAGCACTACATAGACCGGACAATATTAGAATAACATCCATCGGTCTATATATATTTGTACTTCAGAATAACAGGAACACCATTGATTTTTCATCCAAAACTGACAGGTTATAATAAAACATACACTCATACAAAAGTTAGATGTGACCGAGCAAATATAAGATGTGTATTTTGGAAGTCGTCATCGACTTGATGGCATTTCTCGTTGGCAGAGTATCACGTACGAATTAGGGATCCCTTACTTTTCTAGAAGAAACTAAACCAAGGTAAGCATCATATAATGCATTGTTACACAGTTTAATGCCGCCTATAGTTATTGACAAATGATACATCATAAGAAATGCAAAACGAATGCACAAACTTTTGAAGAAGTGAACAGATTAACAATACTCATCTGAAATTGGTTTCTCTCTTACAGCAACAACATAAAGGCAAAATAAGTAAATAACTGCTAATAAATCTCACCTCGGCAACCAAAGATCTGTGCAACAAATATAATGCAATAGGAACAAACTTTTGGCATCTTGTTGTGCTACTTACTCATCCATCACACCATCTCTGCCTTTTGAACCTCATCAACAATATCCTCTTCAAAGTGCTGCAAGAAGATAAGATCATTGCAAGTAAATAGTTAGATATAAACTTGTTGCAAAATCTACAATCAGAAAGATATGCATCTAATACTGATGAAGACATAAAACTCCAGTAGGACAAAAACACCACAGAGAAAGTACATGTTCACGCAAAATTGCATCAATTGGTTGGGGAAAGCGAGAAATAGCATGTTTACTTGTCCAAACTAAAAACTCAGTTTGCATTAATACATATTCCATAATGGAACACTCGGAAGCCAAATTAACTAATGGAAACTTGCTCATTTGTCTATATATGATAAGAAAATTAACAACAGAAACACATGAATAGGTGGTAACGAACAATTAAAGTTGTGGAAAGCAACTCTTATTCTTCTTCTCTGAAAGCTGTAAAGAAAATAAAGCTAGGCATGTAAAACTTTGGCTTCCAATAGAAAAGAAATAGGAACATACTGGAAGCATTATCAATATATGTATAGGTGAACTTCCCTCCTTTGAGAGTCCATATCAACCGCAAAAATCTTTTGCAAGGTAAGCAGTAGACGTAAAATTTTGAAGGAGTGAACAGATTAACAACACTCATCCGAAATTGGAAGGGGCACTACTGTTTCTCTCTTACAGCAACAACATAAAAGCAAAATAAGTAAATAACTGTTGAGAAGTCTCTCCTCGGCAAACAAATATCTGTGCAACAAATATAATGCAATAGGAACAAACCTTTGTGCTACTTACTCATCCATCGCAGTATCTCTACCTTTTGAACCTCATCAACAGTATCCTCTTCAAAGTGCTGCAAGAAGATACGATCATAGAAAATAAATAATTAGATAGAAACGTGTTGCAAAATCCACAATTAGGAAGATATGCATCCAATACTGATGAAGACATAAAACTCCAGTAGGACAAAAACACCACAGAGAAAGTACATGTTTTACACAAAATTGCATCAATTGGTTGGGGAAAGCGAGAAATAGCATGTTTACTTGTCCAAACAGAAATCTCAGTTTGCAATAATACATATTCCATAATGGAACACTGGAAGTCAAATTAGCCAATGGAAACTTGCTCATTTATCTATATATGATAAGGAAATTAATCTAGGCATGTAAAATTTGGCTTCCAATAGAAAAGAAATAGGAACACACTGATAGCATTATCAATTACTGAAAAGTTACATTGACTTAGTGTCCATGCGGGCGTGTAAACGCAAATTAATATGTTTTTTTGTTGGCCATGCGATTTGGATCAGATGGTCAAGGGAAGAAGGATGCACGGCTAGCCCGGATGCATAGGATATGTTGCCTACATAAAATGAGTAAACCACATTCAGCTTCATGCCTTCATCCAATGATGACTACAAAAAATGGACCACAAAAAAAATAGAACACAAATTACATGAGGACCTAAGAAGGAGTTGGCCATTTCATAGACAAAGGGTCGCTGACTTTTTGACACGGGTAGTGGCTGAAGAACAAAGCAAATCTGGTAATACTTCAGTTCTACCGGAAATATGTCAGGTCGATACCACTGAGCGGCCCTCCTTGAACTCTGACTTTGAAAAAGGAACAGTAGATATACCTGAATCAAGTGCAAATATTTCTGCTAAAGTATCCTCTGATGCACCAATAAAAATTGACCCTCGAATAATTATGTGAAGGAAAAGCAAAAGAAAATCCAAAATACAATGTAGAACAAAGCACGTGTTCTGCAACGAAGGTGCAGAAAATTTACAGGTACAGTCATAGTTAACAATATAATGGCATTTGCAGATTCGGATATCACGTGTGATACATGTCTTCTAAGTCGTAACTCTTCTCTATTTCCAGGTAACAATGAAGGTGCAGATTATTTACAGGTACGGTCATAATTAACAATAATGACATACTGCAGATTCAGATGTGCGATACATGTCTCCTAAGTCGTAGCTCTTTTCTATTTCCAGGCAACAAAACAGTACTGGAATCCCAGGATTGCAAGAAACTGAGAACTACCCCATGCACCGGTTCAATGTTCCTTGGTCAAGGTATGGCACAACCACGTTGTCTCTAACTACCACCACCCTAATCCTGAGCTGCCGCTGTGTGCTAATCCTTAGCCTTTGTTGGATTTTGAGGAGGAACATAGGGCATTTCTACAAAAACTTGTATTCAGTTTACCGTCTCTTGCTGATGGTTGGCATTTTTACAAAAAACATGTACTCAGTTTACCGTCTACCAATTCATTTGGAATGGATCAGTGTAAGAATTGAAGCTTGTTCAGTGGCATCTAAATACAGTTGCCTAAGTACATTAGCAAAAATAGCAAACTAAATTGTCAAGCATGATACTTCTTTTACTCTGTTAAACCTACTGTGGATAACCAGCTCACGTCGGTATACCATGATCCTAAATGCTTGACGGTGATCCTACCGGGTCTCACAAGCTGCTGTGAGAAGAATAACTTGAGAGAGCGATATGTATATCGATTTGGGGAGTGAGAAACCAGGAGCACATGAGAAACCAAGATAACAATAACTTAAGAAGGTTCGCTAATTACGTCTTCATATTTTCAGTCACGGTTTGGACCCTAAAGCGAGTCACTTTCTGCAAATTTCAGATATAATAGTACACAATATATTAATTGAAAGGAGGCATTTGTTTGTTCAATGGAAGAAAGCTAGGGTCTAGCACTATTATATGGTAATCAATTCAACTATCACACACATACTTTGGCAATCTACTCGTTAAATATATAGCTTCATGTAAATCTGCACTTATCCAGATTGGGTGTCGATGAAAAACACCAGATTATTTTCCTAATAAGAAACTACTGGCCATGCTCGTCATATACTTGTTGCAATCTAAATCACCGCAATAAACACAAACACATGGCATGCCTTGTAAAAATCACTGCAATATGAGTGGCAGAACCCAATAAAGTGTTTTGCTTCTTTTCCATCAACCACGAAAGTGCCCTAGAAAAACAAAATTACTAACACTCCAGCGACACTCCAATGATGCAACCTTTTCACCAAAAAGAAGCACATCTATCTTACAACCTTTTCCTAAATCTGATGGGAAACCTCAGCTTACCTGAGATCAACGCTTATAATTCTCGTGCTGAGTAGAGAACGCCGACCAATGTTGTGGTGGATGGCTACACAAACGTGGCGTCGCTGAAGGCACAGACTTCTGCCGTCCAAGCCATAGAGGATAATTTGTAATAAAACATGATATCACGCCGACTCTGAAACAAAAAAATATGTAGGTTCACAAATGATCCTGAAGATAACAATCAGTACTACAAAAAGGCATGCTCACTAAGCATTTGTTTCATGAACAGCCACTGCCCAGTTCTCCCTAAAATAGATTCTCAACGCGTGTATAAAAATGGCATGTACACAAAATTATATACAGCAAACTGGTCATGTCTATACATAATACTACGTACACATACACTTTTTCATGTATATGCATATACGTATATCTACATACATAGAGAGAGGTTCATGGATGATTCAGGCAGTCGAGAGCAGAGTTGAGAGTCCACCTTGGCAGACGTCGTAGAGCTTGGTCTTGAGCCACTTGAAGCTGTCGCGGATAGAGGACCTGAGGGGAGTCTGCAATGTGAACACATAAGACTTCACCTCCTGGTCATCCTAACAGTAGTGAGAATGTATGAAAATCACAGAAATACAAATAGTCGGCATAATCAAATAAGTAAGACTTTATTAGAATAAACTACGCTCAAAACCAAGTACCTTAAACCATAGAAGCTGAAATAGCCATCCATAAGAAGTACACAATGCATTTATCGGCAAGTCCTCACCTGAAATAAGTCAGTTAACTGCTGCCCTTCAGAGCTACTGTATAGCTAAATTGCTATTTTCCTGCAATTAATAATGAATTATGATCAAGCCCCAGAGTTCAAACATCTACCCAAAAAAATGACAGGTCCATACCATTATAGATTGATGGGCACTCAAGTTCTTATTTTGGCTCTAATCTTCTTGATCGGTTCATGCAGAGGCAAAGGAGTGAAAAACTAAGTACCTTCAACAACTAAAAGAAACAAACATTCTCATAGATAAATAAGCAAAATATGCATTGGTGGTGGCACATAACATAGTATCAACAAAGGTTTCACAACTAAGCTATATGGTAACCAATTACTGCCACAAATTCAAACAGTGAAAAATACATTAGAAGTAAATTACATGGTCAGAAGATAACAATATCCAAGTGTTTGGCATAACTGGAAAAAATTAAGGCCCATATAACTTGCATCCTAGTAAGGGAGGAGATGATACATATCCTGAGAATGAAGAAGTAAAAAATTGGTCACCTAGAGCTTATAACCTTCTATGTGGCCATGTTGATGCCCGTATATCACCTCGAGCTCCATTGCCAGGCCTGAACCAAACATCATATAACTAATTTTGATTGGAAAACATGGACACTGGTGTAAGCTAGCGGATCCTAAAAACATGGACACTGGCAGGCTAAAAATCCTGAAATCAATAGCTTTTACAGCTCAGCTATTTACTGTCTAAAAAAACATCCCAAATGTTTACAAATACTGAACAAAGCATTCATCAAAGAAATTGATTGAGCAAGTGAAGCGGAATATTAAATCTGCACTAACACTTTGTAACGTGCAGTGTACATTCAGTTTCCCATACCATTAAGCACAATAACCTAGACCAAATCGCACATAGGCTTAGTAAATATACTTGATCACCTTAATCAATTGAGATCAGTACGGGAGTTGAGGATGGGGTGAAGGAGGCTGGGCCGGGCGGCCGGCTGCCGGGCGTGATGTCGATGTGCCGCAGATGGAGGCGACCGAGGTTGATTTCCTGCAGTCCACCGCTTCCCCTGTGCTCCTTGATGCCGCCAATTTTGTGTTGTGCGGCTGCACGGCCGCGGGCCCAAAATTGTGTCCACCGCTCACGTAAAAGCGAGGCTCGAGGATCTGCACGACGGCCGGCGGAGCCACGACGGGGAGGAGGGAGGCGCTAGCGGCGCCGGTGCTCGCCGTGGACTTGGGGAAGGGATGTGCAGAGGAGAGGTCGGCGGCCGGCGAGGGAGCCGGCCAGCGAGGGAGCTCGACTGCTCGAGTGGTGCTGGGGAAGGGGAGAGGCAGAGGAGAGGTCGGGGCTCGTGGTCGCCGGCGAGAGAGCTCGTCCAAGCTGGGGCGCGTGGTCGTCTGGGTGGGGAAATGAGACGACTGGGGAATCTAGGGTTAGTGATGGAGCGCGGCGCCGGCGATTGCGCCGCCGATGCGGCCTCCCGGCATGCCGCGCTGGAGGAGGAGGTAGGGTTGGCGACGGTGGTTCGTCCGTGGGCGGCGATTGGAGCAGGGAGGGCCATGGCGCCGGCAGCGCCGGCGACCTCCGGGTCGCCAGAAGAAGAGGAGAGCGCGGGGGTTCTGCCGTGACATTTTACGGAAAAGTCTGTGATGTTTTCCTGATTCAAACTTAAGTCCTTCGCTGTGTTAATTTGAGGACTGCGGGCCGCGTTCTGGATTTTGCAGATGCTTTTCTGCAAAACAACCGCGTCAACCGGTGGAACCGAGAGCGACCGGCCCGCGACCGGGTGACGTGGCGGCTTCCTATTGGAAGAAATTCGCGAATGAACAGTGCTCTCGCGGGAAGGGCGACGTGGGCACATCCTGGCCGTCGATTCTCTCCGATCGGACGGCCCTGAATTGTCGATGACGTGGACCGCGAAATGAGGGCTGAATCCTTTCAGCCTTTATATATGGATCTAATTTGAGGACTGCGGGCCGCGTTCTGAATTTTGCAGATGCTTTTCTGCAAAACAACCGCGTCAACCGGTGGAACCGAGAGCGTTCGGCCCGTGACCGGGTGACGTGGTGGCTCCCTATTGGAAGAAATTCGCGAATGAATAGTGCACTCGCGGGAAGGGCGACGTGGGCACATCCTGGCCGTCGATTCTCTCCGATCGGACGGCCCTGAATTGTCGATGACGTGGACCGCGAAATGAGGGCTGAATCCTTTCAGCCTTTATATATGGATCTAATCTACTATACTCAGCTCCCGGTCAGTCCATTAGGAAGGCGGTGACAAAACGCGTCCCCTGACGAGCTAATCGACATCCCAACAAACAACGCGTTGCCAAACAGGTCTTTGCTCGGGGAGAGATACATAACCATGCCTACTTCGCTGTTGGACTGGGAGGAGAGCATGTGGTGGTGGTTGTTGCACACTGAGGCGGCGGCGGTGATCCCCTGGTTGTGGAACCAATCAGCAGGCATAAACCGCGCCCCCAAATCCTCCGGTTCGGATCGACCTGCACAAATCGAGCGGAAGAAATCAGCCACACCGTGCGATGGACGACGAAGTACGCCGAGGAGGGTGATGGAGGCGTCGTCGGCGTCGCGCGCCGACGCGTCAATGACGACCTTGAGGCCTCGACCGTGGAGAAGAGCGCTTCGGTGGTGGGATTGTGGACACGGGTCACGTAAATGGCGAAGCGCATCAATGGCGACATCTAGCCGGCGGCCATGCCCTGTGCCGGAACCCTAGCCCCTTGTGGCTCCGCACGACAGAGGAAGGTAGATTGAATCGGGGGCTCTGCGCGACCGGGAAATTCTTTCGTTGGCCCACCTGTCAGCGCGCGCGAGCGTGAGAGGGAACTTGACGAAGGTTTTGACGAAGTGAGTAGTTTGGCAGAGAAACAAAACTCTTCTTTTAGATAGGAGAGATAAGGTGTACTTCCTCCGTTCCAAATTAAATGGCTTCCATTTGTCCACACATGGATGTACATGTCTAGATACATCCACATGTAGACAAATGGAAGTCAATTAATTTGGAACGGAAGGAGTAGATGGTCAAAAGCTA
Organism: Poa pratensis; assembly: GCA_947311845.1. Lineage (NCBI taxonomy): Eukaryota > Viridiplantae > Streptophyta > Magnoliopsida > Poales > Poaceae > Poa > Poa pratensis. The sequence goes on along the minus strand of CAMZMU010000125.1, from coordinate 12,105,761 downwards.
TAGAAACTGCAACTCACTGAAGGAGGTTAGATTTAATTCTTAAGATTACACGTGCGTGCACGTGCTCGATTACTAGTACCGCATAACTACGGAACTTGTAAAATTGTGGTTTGGGCGATCAAATCCTGGACAACCTGGGCGATAATTCCATGCTGACTTGGCACGAAAACGGAAACATGCCGACTTGGAGTAGCTCTTTTCGTGTGGAACTCCAGCGTTCCAGAACGGCACTTTGGATCGAGACCACAAAGACAGTCGGTAGTCCAACAGAAAACAAAGACCACGAATCCAACAGGGAATACCTCAGCCGTCCATACCACCTGAGCATATTCCCCTCGTCGTCCCTGCGTTCATGTCACCACCAGCTCGCCAGTCGCCACAGATCGGGGATTCCCTTGGCCCGGGCGGATCCAAACCTCACGGTTGGACCTGCCAGCTTCAGATGCCACCAAAACTTGACGCGTGACGTCGTCGTCTTCTCCTTCCTCTTCTCCGGTTCTCCCCAACCCCTCCTCAAAGTCTCAGCCACTCGCAACTGCCAAGCGGCCAAACGCTAGCCGTAGCCATGGAATCCTGGGTATCTCCGATCTCCGGCGGACGAGGAAGAGGGGCAGATGACACCGCCTTCTCCTTCATCTCCAAGGGCTGGCGCGAGGTGCGGGACTCGGCGAGCGCCGACCTGCGGCTCATGCGCGCTCGCGCTGACTCCCTCCGCACGCTCGCCGACCGGGAGCTCGAGCACCTCATCGCGTCGGCATCCACCCCTATCGCAGCGCCGCTGCCGCCCTTTGCCGCGGGGGCGCCAATCGCCGAGCTCGAGTTCGTGCGGAAGCAGATCCAGCCCAAGATCTCCGAGCTGCGCCGCCAGTACGCGTCGCGGGAGCCGGAACTCCGCCGGAGGGTGCTCGAACGCTGGGTGCCGCCCCGGGGAGCCACCAGCGCCCGCGTAGACCTCTCCGGGATCACCGCCATCCGTAACGCCATCGTCTCCGAGGCCGGCAGCGCCGACAGGTGGAGGCCAGCTGCGTGGAACGGAGAAGCGGACGCGGAGGAGGAAAAGGAGTGGGAGGTGGTGAGGATGATACGTGGCGGCCTCAAGGAGCTCGAACGCCGGAGCCAGAGCAGCGAACTTTTAGGTGGTTTCCGTGGCCCGGGCGAGCTCGTCGAGAAATTCAAGTCCAGCCTGGTAATTCCGCCTAAAAATAAAATCTGGTCGAATTTGTTCTGGTCAATTATTTTATTCTTGTGGAAGTGCTACGGTACATTTTCACTGTACATTTCCAAACAATCCGGACGAAGCTTTTTAAATGACATGCTTCGCTGTACATTTTCAGAAGTTCTGAAATGGGAGTAGATGAAAAGGAACACCAGAAGTACATTAAGCTAAAACATTTAGAATAGAAATGTGAAAGATGAACAAAAACGTTCGGTACTGTCCCTTTGGGGACATGACATCCGTTTGAATTGGTTGGTACTAGTTAAATCTAACATATCTCTGTTCAATGGTTATGTCTTGTAGGTATATAAGAAGCGGTGTTTATTTGATTCTGCAAACCTCATTATTAATCAAACTTCTCACATATATTCTCTCTTTTGTTACAGAAACCATTTAACATGGAGTCTGATGAATACAAGGTAACTCCTACAAACCATACAAGCTCTTTTTCATACTTGTCATTTTGTATTAAAAGAAGAAAGCTGAGAAGACACTGAAACTTATAAAGGAATCCAACAAAACAAAAAAGAACTTCAAAGCTAGCATAGGCAAGAAACAACAAACCCACAAAAAAGGCCTAACCTACAAGACCGAGCAAAATAAGAAAAGATCCTAGGCTAAGCATTTAAGCAGCCACGGATTGATGTCAGGCGTCCTAGCATGAAAACATGCAAACTCTGATTCTATTTTGAAGGAACCGATTGAGAGTTATTGACCATGTGAAGGTACCCTTCTGCATAATATGACCATGATCGTTCAAAATAATTCCAGTCAAATGAATCAAAGGGTTTACATTTGCCTCGGTCTGTTGGTTATCTGTTTTTAGATATCTTGTCAGTTTATCTAGAAAGGATCATGGTCTCAAGCAGTGGCGGAGCCAGGAATTGAGACGAGGGGGGGTCTAAATTGTGTGGGATTCAGGCTTCTGCTTTGTCTCATCTTATCCTCATAAGACCAAGCGGCGCGCACCAAGGGCTGTGCTAGCTCTCCGAGGAACATTGCTGCACAAACCGACAATCAAGAGAGACCTGCAAGACGATCTCTCAAGGAGAAATGTCAAAATTAAACCTGAATATAAACTGTTCACAAGTGCTTCACTTTCTTTTATGAAAGTGTGACATGCCTTGATTTTTTGTAAGCATATAATGCATTGTGCCTTAGTGCAATGGTAGTGTGAAATACCAGAAGAAACCAACCACCATTTCTATAGAAAAATTATGATTTAATATCAGAAGCAATTAAATGGAGTATGTTTCTCTCTCTGGCCCTTCAACGTGGGCTCTTTCGGTCTGTCCATGTCAAAAGTGACACGGCAGCCGGTGGGTTTAGTTTTCCACCTATGAACTAACATGTGAAGCTCACATGTAAGGAACACTTGTCAAACGTATCGAAGTGAACGGTTTTGAGTTAGGTGAGAAAAATTACTCCAACAGTTGTGTTAAGCTATTATGTTTTCAAAAGTTATGGTTTTGTGAAATCAATACCCCGATTACTTTAGTTTTCTGATATTTACTCAAAATTGTATGCTAGTTGATAAATGAAAAATAAAAAATAAGCTGGTCTTTTCATTGCTCGTTATATATTGTTTTGAACTTAATATGGGGTTACGATGCAGGATGTTCCCCCACTATACCTGACTGAAATTCTGGCAAATTTAGTCAGGCAGTCAGGACCATTTTTGGATCAACTTGGCGTACGGAGAGGTAAAGGAAAAAAAATGCTATTTTATTACCTTTCTAGGAATTGGCCATCCCTCTTACATACTGTTATATTGTGGTGCAGATTTATGTGATAAGTTAGTGGAGACATTACATAGCAAACAAAATCATTCCCTTTCAGCAGATATATCCTTGCTTGGAAATGATAACTCAGTAGATGAGCTCGATTTAAGAATTGCTAGCGTGTTACAAAGTACTGGCTATCACGCTGATGATGGTTTCTGGAATGAACCTCCAAAATATGAGGCTTCGGACAACAAAAGGCATATTGCTGTAGTCACCACAGCAAGCCTACCATGGATGACAGGAACAGCAGTTAATCCATTATTTCGTGCAGCATATTTGGCAAAAAGTGCAAAACAAGATGTGACTCTGGTTGTGCCTTGGCTTTGCAAGTCAGACCAAGAACTTGTGTATCCAAATAGCATGACCTTCAGTTCGCCGGAGGAGCAGGAAACTTATATAAGAAACTGGCTGGAGGAAAGACTAGGCTTTGAATCGAACTTCAAGATATCCTTTTATCCTGGCAAGGTGATTGTTCGATACTCCGTACATCTTGTGTCCATATTGTCTCCAATAACTTCACATTGACATGTCATACGCGCTGCAGTTCTCAAAAGAGCGACGCAGTATCCTACCTGCAGGGGATACCTCACAGTTCATTTCATCAAGTGTAGCTGATATAGCAGTACTGGAAGAACCAGAGCATCTCAACTGGTATCATCACGGGAAACGTTGGACTGACAAGTTCAATCATGTAGTTGGCATAGTTCATACAAATTACCTTGAATATATCAAGAGAGAGAAGAATGGGGCTCTTCAAGCTTTTCTAGTTAAACATATCAATAATTGGGTGACCAGAGCATACTGTGACAAGGTACTGCATCCAGTCAAGTGTGGTTTTATTGTCCGGATGCACTTCATTATTCCTAATTCCAAAAGCATGTGCAGGTTTTACGTCTCTCTGCAGCAACTCAGGATCTGCCTAAGTCTATAGTCTGTAACGTTCATGGTGTAAACCCGAAGTTTCTTAAGATCGGGGACAAATTGACAGCTGATGTGGAGAGCGGGCAGCAGCCATTTTCCAAGGGTGCATACTTCTTGGGGAAGATGGTCTGGGCCAAAGGTTACAGGGAGCTGGTAGATTTGTTGGCCAAACATAAAAGCGACTTCGAAGGATTCAAGTTAGACGTATATGGAAGTGGGGAGGACTCACATGAAGTCCACTCTACTGCCAGGAAACTCGATTTGAATCTCAACTTTTTCAATGGAAGGGATCATGCAGATGATTCACTCCATAGGTACGTATTAAGAAATATCAACTATAAATACTATCAGCCGTTTCACCAGTTTCACTGTCTTTCTTTTTCTGGGTAGTGACGGGGTACCTTTTGTGTATTTCCAGGTACAAGGTTTTTATTAACCCAAGCATTAGTGACGTTTTGTGCACAGCAACAGCAGAGGCTCTTGCAATGGGGAAATTTGTCGTCTGCGCAGAGCATCCATCAAACGAATTCTTCATGTCGTTCCCGAACTGCTTGACATACAAATCCTCAGACGAGTTTGTCGCCAAAGTGAAAGAGGCCATGGCTAGAGAGCCCCAACCTCTCACTCCTGAGCAAAGGTACAACCTTTCGTGGGAGGCAGCGACTGAGAGATTCATGGAGTACTCAGACCTCGGTAAGGTTCTGAATGACAATAGCACCCCCCGGTCCGGAGGCAGCAGGAGGAGAACCTCCCAGCCTAGTTTGTCGAATGCTGTGGACAGTGGGTTGGCATTTGCGCATCGTTGCCTGACAGCCAGTGAGGTCCTCAGGTTGGCTACAGGGGCGATCCCTGGTACACGCGACTACGATGAGCAACAACGTGCTGATATGGGTCTACTGCCTCCCCAGGTACAGCACCCTGTATATGGCTGGTGACGTGCTCATGCATTGCACGCGTTAATTTACTACCGATAGATGGTGCCGTATATGTGTACTGTGTACATAGTAGGTTAGTAGTAACACGCTGTGTAGCGGCTGTCCTGACTAGTCTTGGACACTGTTGATCTGTAACAACTTTTTTTTAAAGAGGAGAGAGTATTACTTCCGTCTCTGCATCAATTGATACATGTTGATTCTCGACAGCTAAAAGAGTTACGCCATTATTGAGCCCCCCTCCCCGGGTTGCTCGTATCGGCAACACCGGGGAAAAACCCTAGCGACGTGTCCCACTCTGCCACCTCTCCCTTTGATGGCCCGGGCCGCGGTGGCGGTGGGCCCGCTTCCTAAGGGTCGCGGGTAGGCTATTTCGCGTGACGGCGTCTGCCTCTGTTGGCTTCATCGGCAACGGGACGCTGGGGCGGCGGCCCCAGGTCGAGGTGGTGCGAAGGGCTTCTTCCCACGCCGTGCGGTGGCGGATCTGGCGCCCTTCTTGATCTAGAGGGGAGTTCACCGACGGCTAGTGAAGGCTCCTGGATGGTGGTGATGGTCGTTGGTGTTTTTGCTACGGCGAGACGTCTTGCACGGTGGTGCGGAGGGCTTCTACCCTACGGAGGGACGACCAGATGGCTGGTGGGGTTGGCTCTGGCCGACGGGCCCACTAGGTGGAGGAGGTTCGGCGACGGAGGTGGCTTTGGTGGCGGCGTGAGGGTCAGGGGACGGCGGCGCCGCAACGATTGCATGGAGCTCTGCAGCTGGAGGTGCTGATGTGTCTCCGTCCTTGGCAGATGGAGTGGTGGGCCGGTGGCGTACAAATCCCTTGTCTTCGACGGTCGGTCGGCTCCGGGCGGTTTGGCGTGCTACAGGGGTGGCAGGTGTGGTGGAGTTCCAGGAGAAATCCTTACGATAATCTAGGTCGTCGCGGGCGACGATGAAGCCTTCGGGCTCCGTTCCCCTTCATGGGGGCGTCGCTGAGGAACTCCGTTTCTACCTGGCAATTGGGTTCTCCGGGTGAAAGCCCTAGCTCCGGCTTTGTTGGAGCGCGCGATGGCGGTGTTTTCGTTGCTCCCCCCTTGGGGGCATCGCGTTTGGAGACCTAGGCCTACGCCGGATGGTGGATGCTTGTGCCCCCATGTAGGGTTGTGCTGCCGGCGAGCGTGGAGGACGCCGGGGCAGCGACCTTGGACGATGGATGTATGCCGAGGCGACAACCTCGAGAAGCGTTGGGGTGATGGCTTTAGGAGGCAAGGTTGTGGCTGTAGGAGTGGCGGTCAGGTCTACGAGGGTGGCCTGTTCGTCGGCAATGTTGCGACGTGGTGTGGAAGGGTCGAGGTGCTCGCGAGTAGATTTATGTGGCAACGATGATGAAGATGAGCGATGTTGGAAATGCGATGTTGGGGTAGTCGTCTCTTCTCCGGTGTTTCCGTGGGATTGCCTCGGCTTATTTGTTGCTGTGAAGTCGAAGTTGCAGTGGTGGGGTCCCTGTAGTGTACAATGACTGGCGATAGGTGGTCCTTTCGATGATCTTCCACGGTGTCGACCTTGCCTGGTTCTCCTTTGTAGTTCTTCTTCAGAGTCGGAGCTGCGCTGTCTTGCCGCAGGTGGCAGAGCTACTGGCGTTGGCGCAGCTCCCAGAGGGTTTGTTTCTTCATCTACGTTGGAGTGTCCCGTATCTGCTCCTCCCATAACAGTTACAGCTTCTTCTCTTCAGCGAAGACTAGCTGGTTTTTGTGGAGTGGTTGAGCTTGATTCTAGTTGTTCTCGAGTTTGAGTGGGCTCGGCCCTGTGGTGTTGACATTTATTGTATGGTTTTCTCTCTGTTTCCGCAAATAAACTGGGCACCTTTCTTCTTAATTAATGGATGAGGCAATCTTTTGCCTTCATTTAAAAAAATCTCGACAGTCAGTTCCAGCGGGTATAACCTTATAGAAAAGGGTGGGTCCAGAACAAACATTTGGCCCGCACGGGCGTGCTTGAATGTTGGTAGAGATGTGGAAACACGTGTGTGAAATATTATGCCAATACTTGACATGTGGGGTCCACTTGACATGAGGGGCTCAGGTAGATCGAACTGATAACACTAGTCAGAGGGACGGGAGGTTAGGGCATGTTTAACAACGCACCCATTGGGGCAGAGGCAAGATAGGGTGCTTGATACAGAAATCCCACTAGCCGCGCTCTCAATAGCGAAAAATTTATTAGCGCGGGCTAATACATGGTTTGGCACTCCCAGGCCAGTCCTAACCCATAAGGCGCGGCGTGGGAGTGTCGGACAGAAGCGAAAAAATGCGGCACGTCGGATATCGATGGATGGGTCAATCTTAACAGCGACACAACGCCAGTCATCTTAATTTAAGGCGAGCGACGACGTCCGCCATCTTCATTTAAGGTGAGCGGCGGTTCCCTAGGCGCGCGCAGACGGCAATGGTGCACTTTCCTTACACGTCGCCGACATTAATGCGCGCCACCTTCCTCCCCCAGTCGGACATCTATGTGCGGTGCACACCAGACACCTCTCTGCACTTCACCTCCTTGTCCTCCTCGCCATATACCACGAACTTGTTCTCCTCGCCATGGCGCACAGCCACAAAGCCATCGGCAGTGGAAGCATGGCTAGACGAACAACCTATAACACCCCTGCCCACCCCCGGACCGGACCTGTCACCCCTGGCAGATCTCTAAAATCTCTAGACTAGCCCCACAGATCAACACTAGTCTTTTCGATGCAATTTGTCCTCACTCATGCGCACCCGGGAAGGACTTCTCGGTCGGTCACCCATCCTTAAATCGCTCCGGGCCAAGCACGCTTAACCTCGGAGTTCTTTTCAGACGAGCTTCCGAAAAAAAAGTTGCAACTTGTTGATATCAGTATTCTATCAATCATATTAAGCCCTGAGCCATGATCTAACATCATTCCCCCCTTAGAAGATCGACGCCCTCGTCGGACAACCCCAGTTTAGGAACTTCCTCTCTTGACACCCGTCCATGCTTCCAGTGTCGGCACATGTCCACATGTCCATGCCCTGACATGCACATGCCCGACTTACCGCGAGGGTTTGCTCTGGTACCAAATATAACACCCCGGCCCACCCCTAGACCGGGCCTGTCACCCCTGACAGTTCCCTAGGATCTCCAGACTGGCCCCCATAGATCAACACTAGTTATTTCTGCGCACTTCGTCCTCACTCATGCGCACCTGAGAAGGCCTTCCGGTCGGTCACCCATCCTCAAATCGCTCCGGCCAGGCACGCTTAACATCAGAGTTCTTTTCAGACGAGATTCCAAAAGTGATGTTCCAACTTTTTGATATGAATATTCTATCAATCCTATTAAGCCCTGAGCCAGGATCTCACACAACCTTACAATCACTGATGCGATGGTGTTCAATGAGCACGACCTGCCCACACCGTCAGTTCCTGAAGGCAACTAGCTGCGGGAGCTGATCAACCAGCAACAACAAGAGCTCACGCCAGAGCAGTATGTGAAATCCTCCTTCAGCGCCCAAAGCGAGCTCTGGTCGACGCTCTTTTGGCACGAGCGTGTCGAGGCCATCGTGCGCTTCGCTGGGCCTCATCCGCTCGACCGACACAACCGCCGCAGGAGGAGGGCGTGGCAGAGGAACCGTCACCTCGACATCACGTTTTACGGCTACATGCTGTCGCATGCTCGACTCGTGTCGTCGTTGGGCGCGATTCGCCGCAGAGCGCCGCGACACCGTAGTCGCCCTCACCGCCGTGGGGCCGGCTCTCGCTCCGTCGCCCCAAAAAGGACCAGGGACCACATCCATCCTCACCGTCATGGGGCCGACTCTCCTTACGCCGTGCCAAGAAGGAGAAGAAGGAGCAGCTGTTGCCGCCGCCATTGAAGATGCCGAAGATGGAGGAGCCTCCGGCGTGGTGGTCGGATTACCGCGCGCCATCGTTGTTGCGCCACCCAGATGACACTGATGTGCCAGGGCTCGCGGCCGCCCTCGTCGAGTTGAAGAACATGGTGCAGCCGACCACTGCCGAGTAGCGTGCAGATGGCGGTGGACTACAACATCATCACGGTCAACGACTCGAGCATACGTCCTCTCTGCCTTTGACGGCGAAGATGTTGGCGGCATCAACGAGATCGACTGCTTTGTGTTTGACCGGTGCTAGATCTTGGGTTTGATTTAGTTTAGTTTATATTTCATTCAAAACTTGTAAACTAAATTTGAATAAAATATGGCCGATTATTGATGTTTTTTATATTCTATTGGGAGCGCTAATACCGTGTGCCGAGGCTCGCAACAACAAACATCGGGTATAGTTATCGGATCGACGCTGGAGACGTTCTTATCGCGTGCCCATGGTTTGTACGAGAAAAGGCGAAACGCAACGCGTGCGATGACGGAGGGAGCATTTATACTCAACTTATCCCAATAGGTTGTTGGATCGGAGATATATACTCGATCTAGGAGGAGTGCGGCGGTATGGAGACCGAGCTACACGTAACTCTTTATTTTGAAAAAAAATATTAATCATATTTTAGAGTTTTTTAAAAAAATCTGATAAAAAAATCCAGAATGAGATGATGTTGTATTCTACTGACGTGTAAAATGTTATATTTTGGACTGTGTAAAGATGACAAAATCTGAATTTGAAAATAGTGAATAGTGCAAAATTTTATTATTTTTATGTAGCCCAGAATATGAATTATTTTGAGTTTAGATTTTGCACCTTGGTATGATGCACTATTATCTATATCCTGATATTTTTGCAGATTTTTTGAAACTTCAAATTGTGGTTTTTAAATTTTGGAAATTAACAATGTAGGTCGGCCTCCGTTTTAACTTTCCAAATCTAGAGTATATAGCGTACCCACTAGTAGAGACAGGGCCTTTCGTCCAAGCCCTTTTGTCCCAGCCCACTTACAAATCGCGATAAAAGGCCAGGCCACGCCGCCCGAAATAGCCCAGGCGCCCCTCCCCCTTTTGTCCCGGCCCGTGAGGACCCTTTTGTCTGGGTTTGAGATACAACCCGGGACTAAAGTGGTCCGCGGCCCGCAGCGGCCAGGTCCCCCCCTTTAGTCCCGGTTTGTATCTCAAACCGGGACAAAAGGGCTGGCACCCCTATATATATGGCAGCACCCTCTCCACTCACTCTTTGTTTTTTTCCTGGTGGAGGTGGTGTGGGCTAGTGCTATTTTTTTTCTCCTTCATATGCACTCAAGGTGTTCGACGAAATGCCTGTTACAGTGATGCCATTTGAGTTCACACAATACAAACATGATATGAGGTGCCCGAGCCACACTTAAGCTTTCACCTCTTTATTTCCACTTGTCCTAAAAGGTTAGCAACTATTTTCTAGTCGGTCACCGTGCGGTACTAAATTTAGCATCGTCATTGCGTTTGATATATAGTTGTATGATGCAGATGAGCCATCCATGGATGTACGGTGACCGACGCACAACCGCTTACAGAGCAGGCGTGCATTCTTTTCGCGATGCGGCCGAGGCGAACAAGCATGGGGGTGGCTTTATGTTTTGTCCATGCGTTGAATGTCGGAATGAGAAGGATCACACTTCCTCAAGAGTCATTCAGAGCCACTTGCTTCGGTCCGGTTTCATGTCCGGCTATAATGTTTGGACCAAGTACGGGGAAAGAGGGGTTATGATGGAAGACGGCGATGAAGAAGAGAACGATGATGACAACTACCGATCTATGTTCCCTGAATACGCTGATACCGAAATGGAAGACAATGAAGAAGAAGAGGGTGAAGAACGGGCACCAGATGAGCCCACTGATGATCTTGGTCGGGTCATTTCTGATGCAAGGCGAGGCAGCGACACAGAAAAGGAGAGGTTGCAGTTCGAGCAGATGTTACAGGACCACAACAAATTGTTGTACCCAACTTGTGAAGATGGCCAGAAGAATCTGGGTAGCACACTAGAATTGCTGAAGTGGAAGGCAGAGACCGGAGTGACTGACTCGTCATTTGAAAAGTTGCTGGTACTAATGAAGAAGATGCTTCCAAAAATGAACGAATTGCCCGCCAGCACGTACGAAGCAAATAAGTTTGTCTGCCCTCTAGGATTAGACGTGCAGAAGATACATGCATGCCCTAATGACTGCATCCTCTACCGCGGTGAGAAGTACGAGAATATGGATAAATGCCCGGTATGCAATACATTGCGGTATAAGATCAGAAAAGATGACCCTGGTGATATTGAGGGCGAGCCACCCAGGAAGAGGGTTCCTGCCAAGGTGATGTGGTATGCTCCTATAATACCACGGTTGAAACGTCTGTTCAGAAACAAAGAGCATGCCAAGTTGTTGCGATGGCACATGGAAGACCGTAAGAAAGACGACAAGTTGAGGCACCCCGCTGATGGTCGGCAGTGGAGAAAAATCGAGAGAGAGTTCGGGGACTTTGCAGGTGATGCAAGGAACTTATGGTTTTGTCTAAGTACAGATGGCATGAATCCTTTTGGGGAGCAGAGCTGTAGTCATAGCACCTGGCCCGTGACTCTATGTATCTACAACCTTCCTCCTTGGTTGTGCATGAAGCGGAAGTTCATTATGATGACAGTGCTCATCCAATGCCCGAAGCAACCCGGCAACGACATTGATGTGTACCTAAGGCCATTAGTCGATGAACTTTTGCAGTTGTGGGCCAAACCAGGTGTAAGTGTGTGGGATGAGCACAAACATGAGACATTTGACCTACGAGCGTTGCTTTTCGTAACCATCAATGATTGGCCTGCTCTTAGTAACATTTAAGGACAGACGAACAAGAGATACAATGCATGCACGCACTGTTTGGATCAGACAGAAAGTATATATCTGGACAAATGTAGGAAGAATGTGTACCCGTACAATCATCGTTTTCTTCTGCACAAGCATCCCTTAAGGCAAAAAGGCAAGCATTTCAATGGCAAGGCAGAAACCCGGACGAAGCCTGTCACCCGTACTGGTGCTGAAGTATTTGGTATGGTCAAGAATTTAAAAGTAATCTTTGGAAAGGGTCCTGGCAGCCAACCTGTTCCGAACGGCGCTGATAAGCGTGCACCCATGTGGAAGAAGAAATCTATATTTTGGAAGCTACCCTATTGGGAAGTCCATGAGGTCCGCTTCGCAATCGACGTGATGCACCTGACGAAGAATCTTTGCGTGAATATTCTAGGCTTCCTGGGCTTATATGGGAAGTCAAAAGATACACCGGAAGCACGGGAGGACCAGGAACGTCATAAAGGACGAGACGGCGTGCATCCAGGGCAGTTTCAAGGGCCTGCCAGCTACACTCTTACCAAGGAAGAGAAGGAAATCTTTTTTAAAGTCCTTTTCAGTATCAAGGTCCTGTCTGGCCTCTCATCGAATATAAAGGGAATAGTAAATATGAAAGAGAAAAAATTCCAAAACCTAAAGTCTCATGACTGCCACGTGCTTATGACGCAATTGCTTCCGGTTGCATTGAGGGAAATTCTAGCGGAAAATGTTCGACTGGCCATTGTGAAGGTATGTGCATTCCTCAATGCAATTTCTCAGAAGGTAATCGATCGAGAAAGTCTATCAGGGTTACAAATTGATGTGGTCCAATGTCTGGTCAGCTTCGAGTTGTTGTTCCCGCCATCCTTCTTCAATATTATGACGCACCTCCTAGTTCACCTAGTCGAAGAGATTAGAATTCTCGGTCTTGTGTTTCTACACAATATGTTCTCCATCGAGAGATTCATGGGAGTCTTAAAGAAATATGTTCGTAACCGTGCTAGGCCAGAAGGAAGCATCTCCAAGGGCTATGGAACAGAGGAGGTCATTGAGTTTTGTGTTGACTTTCTTCCTGACCTTAAGCCGATTGGTGTTCCTGAATCTCAGTATGAGGGGAGGCTGACTGGAAAAGGCACACTAGGAAGAAAAGCAACGGTATGTAGGGACGGGCATTCTTTCACTCAAGCACACTACACAGTTCTACACAATTCCACCGTGGTGGCTCCGTATATCGAGAGACACAAGAATATTCTACGCTCCGAAAACCCGGGGAATAACACCATTGTTCTACACGAGAAGACTTTCGGCAGTTGGTTGCAGACACATCTCATGAATAACACCATTGTTGGAGATCAGCTGTACTTGTTGGCCAGGTCACCATCTTCTACTATATGTACTTTCCAAGGGTACGAGATAAATGGGAATACATTTTACACGAAGGCCCAACATAAAAAGAGCACCAACCAAAACAGTGGTGTCCGCTTTGATGCAACAGACGACAATGGGCAGAAGGACACATATTATGGGTACATAGAGGAGATATGGGAACTTGACTATAGACCTACTTTTAAGGTCCCTTTATTTCGGTGCAAATGAGTCAACCTGACAGCTAGCGGGGTAAAGGTAGACCCGCAGTACGGAATGACAACAGTGGATCTCAAGAATCTTGGGTACCACACCGAATCATTCGTCCTAGCCAATGATGTGGCTCAGGTTTTCTATGTGAAGGACATGTCTACCAAACCAAAAAAAGAAAAGATAAGCAAAAGAATACATCGTCCGATGAGTCAAAGCGCCACATAGTTCTTTCAGGAAAATGAAACATCGTGGGAGTGGATGACAAGACAGATATGTCAGAAGATTATAATAAGTTTCATGAAATTCCGCCCTTCACAGTGAAAACTGACCCAAGCATCCTGTTAAATGATGAAGATTCTCCATGGCTACGGCTCAGAAGAAAACAGAAACAATAGATAGGGATGTTGGTGATGTGTAATCTATACCTAATAATAAAAGCATTAAGACTTCTTCTCGTACGTCATCGAAAATACCCCTAAAGTTGGCACAAATTACCCAACACTGCCACCCATAAGTCATAATTTACATAAGGTTTGGAAAAAAACGTTTCGACTGTTTCTCTCGTCTGTTCCTACCGTGATTCTCCTCGGTGTTCGTATCAAAGACAGTTTCCTGCTTCCCGTTTCCTTCTTGGGCCTTTAAATACGGGAGCAATTGATCACACTGCTCAAATCGATACCTTATGATCCAAGTCGAGCCTTCGAAAGTATCAAACACGCGAGCTACAAATTCGACGGGATCAAGGGAGAACAATGACAGGACCACGGCGGACAGAAGCAAAATCAAAGATCTTGGACACACCGCACACGCGTGCCTAGCTCCGGCTGCTCTGCTCTTTCGACCGCTGCAGGTAGCACGCCGACGCAGCCGAGGAAGAGGACGACGCCTGCTTGCCGCCGGTCGATTTCATCTTCCACCTCGCGTGCTCCACCACGCCGTCCTCGCCGAGGACGCCGCCAGCGCCTTGTCCGCACTCCGCACTCACTTCCTCGGCTTCACCGTCGAGGCACGCAACGGAGGCGACGTCGGCGTCAGAGTTGATCTTGTCGGCGCCGTGGCCGTGGACGACATCGTGGGTGTGGTAGCGCGGGAGGAGTCGGTTTGGTGGAGCAAAGAGGAGCCGAGCGCGAAGACGTAGACGTAGACGATGCTGCCGGTCCTCACGCGGCCGAGCGCCCTGCAGTGTGGCCACGCCGACAGCTAGCTCGCGCCGTTCGGCACGGCGCGTGGCCACGCTGCTTGGAGGCGAGCAGGAGGAGGAGGCACTCCTGGAGGCAGTGGCCGGGACAGAGGCATGGACGGGGCTCTGCCATCGATCCAGCATATTCGGCCGCGACGATGCATTTTGCGGGAGGATAGTGGAAAGTCGAAGAAGCAAGTCGACCGCTTCGGCTTGACCGCTTGATCGCTTCGGCGCAAGTCGCCAGAAGCAAGTCGACCTGTACGTTAGCCAAGCGAGCCAATACGTGCATGTGCATGTCACCTGATCACCAGGCTGCTGCCCTGCTTGCTTGTACGTGCGCACCTCGACGGTCTGAAGTTTGTACGATGCAAAATTTAATAGGTTTCTTCTTTTTAATCACTGACAGATTCAGCAATTTGGGCGTAATCTTCAATCATGGTTCATGGATAACCATGAAAAGTCTTTAGCGACAAAAAAAATGAAGGTTGCGGGTGTTGACCACCCACTTATTTTAATACGTTTCAGTTAGCTAGGTGCACACAGGCACATACAATAGTATAGTACCAATATTTACCACAACATTACTCTGAACGATCAAAATAAAAAATTGCTCTGTGTTTTGAAGAAAATCTTCAAGATTCATGTTGCACATGTCAATCCTTCATGTTGGTCTAGCTAGATAGACAATAAGAGCTGGTCTCATAGAATTTTCTTTTAGAATTATATGGCGAACGACTCGGCATCAGTGATGTTGGAGAGAGTGGACAATCGAACGAGTGTCATCCCAAGTTCCCAACTCCTCCCCTGTCGATATAGCCGCCTTCATCTTCTTCCTACACTCCATAACCTTGAGGGAGGTGGATGCCTTCATGAAGTGGGGTGAGTTGTCGATGGCGCATGCGCACATGTACCAGGTGGCTGGAGGGGTTGGAAGACGACATAGTGGCGGCGTGCCTGACCATTGAATACGTTGAAGCTGGTGGGTTTCTGCGACATGATATAGATATATAACGTGAACTTGCTTTAAGGGCCTCCACGATGAAGATTTCTCTCTCCCGTTGCAACACACGGGCATGTTTCCTAGTAATGTATTAAACCTTTTATGTAATGCATTCTATGGAATGTATTAAACCTTTATGTAAGGAGCATGTGTAATAATAATGAATGTGTATTTCCAATGTGTATTGTCAAGAAGCTTCAAATCAGCTGCAGTTTTACCAACACAATCTCTGCATTCTCCAAGATCTTTAGCATTTCCAAGTGATGCAGAAAGCGCCACAATCCGGATGCATTAGCAAAAAAACAGAAAATGTCAAAATTGTTAATAGTTTGTAGAATTAGAATAATTTTATAGATGCAATTTTATAGATGGAATTTTATAGATGCAATTTTATAGATGGAATTTTATAGATGCAATTTTATAGATGTAATTTTTTAGATGCAAATTTAAGATGCAAAATTTTATAGATGCAATTTTATAGATGGAATTTTATAGATGATAATATTATGCATTTTGAAATAATATTGTGTGCATTTTGCAGAAACTATGGATCCAACGGCTCACAAGCCCTCAAAACAAACACACCCCTGATCCAACGGCTCACAAGCGCTCGAAAGAAACACACGATCCGTGTGCTTCTTCCTTATTGGTGGGATTCCCTTTAGTCCCGGTTGGTAAAATTGCGCGGGAACAAATAAGCCCCTTTAGTCCCGGTTGGTGGCTCGAACAGGGACTAAAGGTCTGTTTCTTCCCACCTTATTTCTTCCCGCGCTTTTCACCGCTTCCCGCCTCCGTCTTCCCGCCATTTCTCATTATATATATATGTAGTCATGGTCTCCATTGGCATAGCACATCTAAACTCATATCTGCAACCTCATCACTCTCCCATGGCTTCCACCGTACCCACTCTAACCTACTCGGAGGCGGAGGCGCTTTGCGCCTCGAACTACCCCTGCCCACCCGGCTACGATGTCCCCGCCGGCTGGAGGCTGAGCACCGGAGGCGTGTCGGTCCCTCCTGTCCCTCAAGGTTTGGCGCGTCGGGCGGCCATCACGAAGCACTACTACCTCGAGCTCACTCCGGAGCAGCGGATGGATCCCCGCTGAGATCCCGACTACCGCCCGACTTGGGATGCCTTCTTCATCAATCGGCGTGAGAGGGCGCTCGCCAGGTACGAGGAGGACGGCCCGCCTCCTTTGAACTTCAACGAGGCCAGCCGTCGACTGTGGTGGGGTGGCCGCACTCTCCAGAGCATCATGGACTACATCACGGCCGACGATAACCCCCGCCTGCGCTACCCTCACTTCCAGTCCAGGCGAGCACCGCCCGACGACAGCGACGACAACGTCGGCGACTACGACGACTACGAGGACGAGTATTATAGGCCTAGGCAGGAGTATGACTAACCTATGGTTCGTCTATGTACCCAAGAGTGTTGTCATTAACTTCTGGTCTAGCTACGACGACGATCGTGTAAAATGTATTCTTTATCTCAGCATTTCCAACTAATGATCTTTAGCATCTGAATAAGTAATCTGGTTTTGAGTTAGTTATGCAAAAGATAAAAGTTAATGCATTTTTTTAATTTAAAATGGCAAAATGGTTAATAGTTAGAATAATTAGAATAATTATTTTATAAAACAGAAAATGGTTTTGAATTAGTTATTCAAATTCAAACACTTTTCATGTTGAAAGTTTAGAGAGATTCAAAAATTTGCAAAAGATAAAAGTTAATGCATTTTTTAATTCAAAATGGCAAAATTGTTAATAGTTTGAACAGTTAGAATAATTATTTTATAAAACAGAAAATGGTTTTGAATTAGCTATTCAAATTCAAACACTTTTCATGTTGAAAGTTTAGAGAGATTCAAAAATTTGCAAAAGATAAAAGTTAATGCATTTTTTAATTCAAAATGGCAAAATGGTTAATCGTTTGAATAGTTAGAATAATTATTTTATAAAACAGAAAATGGTTTTGAATCAGTTATTCAAATTCAAAAACTTTTCATGTTGAAAGTTTTGTCAGATTCAAAAATATGCAAAAACTGCTTAATTCAAATGTTTAAATGTTTAGAAAAAGGTCATGGTTCTGTTAAAAAAAATTGAGTTGCGCACGCAATTTTTGGGCCTTTAGTCCCGGCTTGAGCCACGGGCCACGACTAAAGGTCTGGGTAGCGCGCGGGAACGCGAAAAGCCCTCCCACCCCTTTAGTCGCGGCCCGTGGTTCAAACCGGGACAAAGGACCCCCCCCCCCTTTAGTCGCGGTTTGAGCCACGGACCGCGACTAAAGGTCCCTCCCCTACTTTAAGGAACGGTTGGATCCTTAGCCATTTTTTTCATCGAAGAAGGGCTGAGAAGCAGAGCGACGCCGTCAGGCTGCCAAAATCCAGCGCGCTCCGCCACCGTCGATCTGCCGCTCCGCACGCCGTCGAGCAGAGGAGCCGCCGTCCCGAGGTGCTGCCCCCCTGCCGCACGCCGTCTGCGACACCGCCGTCGCCGCGTCGCCCGACCCTCCCCTGCCTCGCGCTGTCGTGCCGCCGCCGACCGAGGTTGGAGCTCTGCCCCCCTCCTCGCTCGCTCTCCCCCGTGGTGGCGCGTGTTGGAGGCCACGGCCACGGCCACGGCGTGGAGGAGAATTGTTGTTAGAATTTTAGATGTTGTTAGAAATTTTGTAATTTTAGATGTTAATTTTAGTTGTTAGAATTTTTTTTGTTAGAAGTAATTTTAGTTGTTAGAGATGCAAATTAGGTGTTAGAAAAAATTAGATGTTAATTTTAGATGCAAATTAGATGTTAGAAAAAATTAGATGTTAATTTTAGTTCTAAAATTAGTTGTTAGATATGCAAATTAGATGAAAAAAAATAAGATGCAAATTAGATGTTAGAAAAAATTAGATGCAAATTAGATGTTAGAAAAAATTAGATGTTAATTTTAGTTCTAAAATTAGTTGTTAGAGATGCAAATTAGATGTTAGAAAAAATTTGATGTTAATTTTAGTTGTTAGAGAAAAATTGTAATTTTAGAATTAATTTGTTAGAAGATGCAAATTAGATGTTAGAAAAAATTAGATGCAAATTAGATGTTAGAAAAAAATAGATGTTAATTTTAGTTCTAAAATTAGTTGTTAGAGATGCAAATTAGATGTTAGAAAAAATTAGATGTTAATTTTGGTTTCAATTTTAGTTTTGTAAGTTCAAATTTAGGTTTATTTTAGAATTGGGAAAGATGATCTATTTGCATATTCAGATGATTTATTTGCATATTTTAGAGTATGCAAAAAAGATGATCTATTGCATATTTGGTTGTACTGTTTTTCAAAAAAGATGATCTATTTGCATATTTAAATATGGAGTAATTGATTTGTAGTAATTTTTAGTAATTGATTTGTAGTAGATATATTGTGACTTGTATTGATTGCTTTAGTAATTATTTATAACAATTGATACTCATTTTATTTGATGCGTTTTGAAATAATATTGTGTGCATTTTGCAGAAACTATGGATCCACCTAGTCCAATCCGCAGAGACCTAAGACAGGAAGAAATTCTCGAGAATATAATCCACGACGCCCCAGGTGCTGATCCAGTCGAATCTCCGTCGTCGTATCTGAACCCCTTCGGGGATGGAATGGAGGTCGACCGAAGTGAGGATGAAGCCGATGGCTCCGATGATGGAGAAGGCGATAGCTCCGATGATGGAGAAGCCGGTGGACCCTTAACGAAGTCCGGCGAGGTATATATATGAAGTTCGGCGATCAGTAGATGCACTACTTGAATTGTATATATGAAGTTCGGCGATCAGTAGATGCATTACTTGAGTTGTATATATAAATTGACGAATGTTTCTTCTCTTAGGCCTCCACATCGAGCAAATCTTCCAAACGAGGCCCGACCAAAAAGTTGGCCCCATCTACGCATTATACATTTGAGGTCATATCCCCTACGGGCGAACCGAAGGAACCCAAGAAGGTTGCCGATGTATTTAGAAAACAATGCGGGGTTCTGGTTAGGGATCACGTCTCGATCACCGTTCGAGACTGGAATAAGCGCAAGGGGGCGAACGATAGTGAGTATGTCGCCGAAAGGTACAAAGAGGGTCTTTGGAATGACCTCATGGCACATTTCACCCTGCCAGAATTTGAGGATCCTGCCGACACTGCAAAATTGAGGAAGAAAGTCATGAAGTGGACTCTTACGAAGATGCCCGAACTATTCCGGGTGTGGAAGAAAAGATTATGGCAAGAATATCTGAAGAAAAAGACTGCTCCAGTATTCGAAGGCTATCTAGAGAAGCAGCCGAATCACTGGAACGCATTTAAGGAGTACAAGGAGTCACAAGATGCCAAGGCGATGTCAGTAAGGAACAAGAAAAATGTTGACAAGAAAAAATATCACCATAAATTGGGGCCAGGGGGCTACGAGACTGCCATGCCAAAGTGGGATAAAAAAGAGCAAGAGCTGCTTGCTAAAGGGATCCAACCAGAATGGATGCGCGATGAATGGGAATTGAGGGCAAGAAATTGGTTCCTTGCGCATGGGGATTCATACGACGAAACAACAGGGGACCTTATTTGCAGTGACGGGATTAGGATACCCAGGGAAAATTGTCTTAAAGTGGTGAAAGAAATTAAAGACGGGAAGTTAAAGTTCTGTCCCGATAGAGAGAAAGACTTGCTGACACTGGTCCTCGGGAATGACGAAAAAGGAGGACGAACACGAGGCTTTGGCCCTTCCGTCCCGTGGTGGCTTGGGTTTGCCAAAGACGTAGAAACTTACAGAAGCTGAGCGAGAGCAAAGCAGTGACAGCAGGAGGAGGAGGGAGACAAGTTCAACCAGTTGCTTGCCAGAATTAACCAACAGCTGAAAGGGCATATTTTATATCCCCTAGTTTTTGTGTGTTAGGCAACAACACTAGGATATATCAAATGTGATGTTAAGTGGTGCAGGAGTCAAAAGAAATATTTGCACGTTGCATCGAAACACTTGACAGGAAAAAGGAAGTCTGCTTTTGCCTACCCTGTTCGGAGTCTCCGGTCCTCAGGGGCTCAGGGGCCGGAGTCTCCGGCCTCTCAGGCTTTGAAGCGTTGTGACACCCTCGACGGCAGCTACGGCATAGGGGTCCGGAGTTACCCCGGAGTAACCCCGGAGTCTCCGCCCGGCCGGAGTCTCCGCACCTCCTGTCCGGAGTCTCCGCCCCCAGACAAGTTTTGAAGCAAAGTGACCACTCGACGGCAGCTGCGGTATAGGGTCCGGAGTGACCCCGAAGTGCCCCCGGAGTCTCCGGTCAGCCCGGAGTCTCCGGACTTCCAGTCCGGAGTCTCCGGCCCAAGTGGACTGAAACGGCTAGTTTTTCTAGGAGGGTATTATAAATACCCCTCCACCTACCTCCAGCCAGCTAGCTCGCCCAAACTTGAAGTCTCCATTATTGCAAGCTCAAGAATCACTAGATCTCCCAATCCCTCCACCCAAACTTGTTGATCTTTGGAGGATTGAAGGAGAAGGCCCGGATCTATATCTTCACCAAGCCGTTCTTCATTTCCCCCTCATTTACTTGAGGGCCCCTTGGCTAGGATTTCCATTAGGAAAACCTAGCTTCTTATTGTACTCACTTGTTGTCTTTGTGATAGATTTGTAGCTGTTCGGGAGCCCCCAATCCTCTTGTGGGTTGTGCCCCGGATCGTTGTTGTAAGGGCTCCGGATTCCGCCTTGAAGGATTCCGATAGTGGAAGGTGAACCAAACCTTTGTGGTGCGGTTCATCGGAGAAGAAGGTGCGTCCGCCTTTGTGGCGGTTGAGTTTTGACCTTCGTGGTAGCTCACACCTCTCCAACGAGACATACTCCCCGAAAAAGGAGGAACTCGGGATTACATCCGTATCTCCGTGTGCTTTCACTTCGGTTACTTCTATCCTTGTTTACCGTCTTTACTTAGAGTACCTTGCTTAGTTGCTAGCTTGTCATATAGGTAAATTCACCTTAGTTGCATATCTAGAGAATTTACCTTTTGTGTCAAGCCTAATTGGAAAAAGTAGTAAAATTGAAGTTGCACCTATTCACCCCCCCCCCCACTCTAGGTGTCATACGATCCTTTCAATTGGTATCAGAGCCTCGGCTCTCTTGTTGGGCTTAACCGCCTAAGAGAATTATGACACGAAGTGATGGTGATCCCGTGGATGCACTAGTACAAAACGACACATCGGAAACGGGCCAAAAACCCCTTCGGCAACGGAGAAAGGGTCCGTGTCCCCGCCTCTGTCACTGATGTGAAGCCTCACAATGGCAACGGAGATTTTTATCGTTTGCAATAAGTTTAGCAACAGGCATAATATATAACTGTTGCCTTTAGTCTTTACATCAGAAACGGAGATTAGTTTTTGACCGTTTGTAATGAGGGCTAAAGGAAACAAAAAAAAAGCCGGTGACGCCTGCTGCACCGTCGACGGAGCCCTGTGGTTCCAGCTTGACGGCCGCCGGTTCTTCACCTTCCTCTTCGCCTAGCTTCATTGTGTGGTCTTCTTCTACCTATTTAGTACTGCACAAAAGTCTTGCTCCTGGAGGCGCCGGCTTCAGTGGACCGTGTGGACGGAGCCCCGCTCCTACGTCTTCACGGCCGCCGCATAGTCTCCAGGTTTCCTCCTCGCCCTAAAGGAGATGAAAAAAAATCAAAATGTAAGCTCCTTCATCTCTATACACAAGACATATGCTTCTTCATCGGCATTACAGAAAATATAGAACTAATTACAACTAGAACATAGCCTAAACAATGCCTCATATATAGGTAGATTGGACACACAAATTCCAGGGATGGAGCAAGCGAGCCAATTAGGATGCACAAGATCGATGTGTATTTGTGCATATCACAAGGATCACTAGCGCCACCCCCGGATCACACGGTGTCACCTAATTTTAATCATCGGCATAACAGAAACAAAGCTAAAATCAGAGCAAATGCCTACTAAAAACAAAGCATATCCATGGATAAACAATTAGCTACTTACAACTAGAAAATAGCTAAAATCTATGTGTAAACAATGCCTACTAAAAACAAAGCATATCCATGGATAAACAATTAGCTACTTACAACTAGAAAACAGCTAAAATCTATGTGTAAACAATGCCTACTAAAAATAGAGCAAATCTATGGATAAAAAATTAGCTACTTACAACTAGAAAACAGCTAAAATCTATGTGTAAATAATGCATACTAAAAACAGAGCAAATCTATGGATAAACAATTAGCTACTTACAACTAGAAAACAGCTAAAATCTATGTGTAAACAATGCCTACTAAAAACAGAGCAAATCTATGGATAAACAATTAGCTACTTACAACTAGAAAACAGCTAAAATCTATGTGTAAACAATGCCTACTAAAAACATAGCAAATCTATGGATAAACAATTAGCTACTTACAACTAGAAAACAACTAAAATCTATGTGTAAACAATGCCTACTAAAACCAGAGCAAATCTATGGATAAACAATTAGCTACTTACAACTAGAAAACAGCTAAAATCTATGTGTAAACAATGCCTACTAAAAACAGAGCAAATCTATGGATAAACAATTAGCTACTTACAACTAGAAAACAGCTAAAATCTATGTGTAAACAATGCCTACTAAAAACAGAGCAAATCTATGGATAAACAATTAGCTACTTACAACTAGAAAACAGCTATCCTACTGAACTGGGGTCTTACATTAGGCGAGGCGGGCTCGTTTAGCGTCGCCGCTGGCGACGGAGCTAGTGCCGGCCTCCCCTGGCGGCGTCTTGCCCTCGCCGTGGACCAAAGAGAGGGCTATGGCGGCCCGGAGGTCAGACTGGTGGACCGCCTCCTCGGCGCGTTCGACCTGGGTCGGCGCCTCGGAGAGGAGGACTGCCGCCTCCAGATCGGCCTCGCCCTGACGACGCTTGGCGTCCTCGCGCTCGAAATCGGCGCGGGAGAGTTGGCAAGCGATCTCCAGATCACGATCCTCCTCCTCTTCCTCTTCCTCTTCCTCCTCGTCGGAGGATGAGGACGAGGAGGAGGAGGAAGACGGATGGCGGCCGGGGTACATCGCCTGGCGGATCTCGCGGTAATGGTGCCCAAATGAGCGGGTGCGGCCGGAACCTTCGCCGTGCGGACGAGCGCCAAGGCTGCGGGACCGGCCCGCGGGGGACGGATCGGCGGCGGCCTGTTCCGCAAGCTCGTCCCGCAACACCAGCTGACGCTGCTGCTGCCTGAAGGCCCGGAGGGTGGGGCGGCCACGGCCACGGCCACGGCCGCGGTCACGGCCGCGATGGCCGGATCTACCAGCGCCGACGGTGGAAGCCATGCGAGAGAGTGGAGAGAGAGGAGACTGTGCGGCGGCTAGGGTTGGAAGTGAGTGAGAGTGAGAGTGAAGGGCATAGTAGGTTCTTATAGGCCGGCTGTCGGGCTGCTTCTAATGGCAACGGAGATTAAGAAACTGTCCGTGTGCGAGGAGCACACATCGGTAACGGAGGTAAACTAACCTCCGTTGCCAACATATATTCCACTATTCACCCGTTGCCGATGTTGTGGGCCTGCTTTACGGCCTAGTGCGGGCACGCAGGGGATGTCGCGATTTACCATCGCCTAACTCCTGCCATTGCCATAGAGGGGTATCCGATGTGTCGTTCTGTACTAGTGATGACCAAGCCACTACGGCATCCATGGCCGATCTCAAATTGATGGAGACATCTTTGATATCGTCCATGGATACCAAATTTGCCGAGATGCGTGAGTTGATCACACAACTCGCAAGTGGCAAGGTTCCTAAGGAGACCACCCCACTAGATGACTCCGCTACCTCCCATGACGGTGATACCGAGGAGGGAAAAGGGAAAAGAAAGGGGTTGAAGATAAAGAAACCGACCCTAAGAAATCTTCCACATCTACCACCACTCCCGAAGGTGGGAAGCCGGAGTACCATGGGGTTCCCTTTGTGTACTCTCCCGACCCACCTATCCATCATACTCGCATAAACCCTTTGGGTCCACCTCCTAAACTTAATGCATTAGCTTTTGCTACTTGGCAACACTTAATGAAATCTCATATCAACAGTTCCTCTATCGAGCTTTGGAGGATCATTCAAGAGGGATACAAGGCCGTGAATCCTAACAACTTGACAAGAAGAGAGGTGGCCGAGAAACAACTCAATGCTTCCGCTCTCCACATGATTGAACTTGCCGTTGGAGAAAGTGGTCTTCATCACATTCAAAACGTCTCCACCGCCAAAGAAGCTTGGAGTGCCTTGAGGTGGCATTTCTTGGAAATGAAAGCATGAAGAGGAATAGATTTGATGCTTTGAACAATGAAGTCGAAGGCTTCTACATGCTTGATAGTGAAACTCATGAAGAGATGTATGCAAGACTCAAGATTCTTGCCCAAGCCTTTTCAATGTTGGGGCAACCTATGTGGATGATGCTTGGATCAAGAGGAAGTATGTGAATGCACTCATGCCCTTCGAGCCCGTTGACTTGAAGGCCCTTCAAGGAAAATTCAACTACCTTGAGATGACATCCAATGAAGTTATGCAAGAGATACAAGCCTCCAAGGTTGCCACCAAGAATGCTCTAGACAACCGTGCTAGGGCCATGGGAATGAAGCAAGGTCCCTCTCTTGCTTTGAAGGCCAAGGTTGTGTGCCTTGATGAACATGATGAAGTTGAAGCATGCCCGAACAACCTTCCTCCCGATGAACTTGAACAAGCCCTCCATGGTCACATAGCTCTTGCAACAAGGACTTTTGGAATGACCCGGCCAAGGCAAAGGCTCAACTTGATCGAACAAACAATCCAAGTGGGAAGAAGGAGTTTGCTAATAGGATAAAGACTTGCTACAATTGTCATAACAAGCATCACTTCATCAAGATTGTCCTTATGAGAATAGAGAGCAAAACGGTGGAAGGCTTGTCCTCAAGGGCGAATCAAACATGATACAAAAGAAGCCTTTTGTCAAGAGGAAGCCATTCTTCAAGAAAGCACCAAGAATTGTGTTGATGACTCAAGAAGAGTATCCTTCCGAGGATTCCGAAGAAGAAGAAGAACCCACTCGTGAGGTGGCCGCTTTGGCCATTGTATCAACTCCACCTCCTTCTCTCTTCGAATCCCCCAATGAGAACCTCTCCATCAACACCGCTCGTTGCCTCATGGCTCACGTCACCGAGGTATCATCTTCTACTCCCAAGACTATGCATGAAATAGATGATAAAACTAGTCTTGTGATTAAGAAAGAACTTGTTGCTTCCGATACTATTGTGGCTAACTTGCAAGGTGAAACTAAGGCATATGTTGAGTCTCTCTTGAGACAACTTGATGCGGCCGAAGAAATCCTTGATGACAAGGGAAAAATTGAGAGAGAGGATTCTCTCACCATAGCATCCTTGAATGCTTCCATAGAATCCTTGAATGCTTCTCTTGAAGAAGAGAGTGAATATAGAACCTCTCTTGAGGAAAGAATTGAGTCTCTTGATGATAAAAATGATGAAATAATTGCTAAAATCATTAAGGATAGAGATCATGTCTTTGCTAAATATAAAGTGATTAAAAAGGAGAAAGCCGAGTTTGTGGTTGCTAATGCTAGACTCCTTGAGGATGTGGAGAAACTTAACAAGGCTCACAAGGCCTTGGAAAGTACCCACTCTCTTCTAGTCAAGTCTCATGAGCAACTTCAAACTCAACTTTCTAAATCTAACTCACCTAGCACCTCTACTCCCTCTTGTGATCATGCAAATGTTATTGAGGAAAATGCTAGGTTGAAGGTTGAGCTTGCCAAGGCCACTAGTGCCAAGACCTCTATTCCTAAAGGTAAAGAAAAGGTTGTTGCTCAAATTTTTGAGCAAAAGCCACACAAAGGG
The DNA here is from genome assembly GCA_947311845.1 of Poa pratensis. Taxonomy (NCBI): domain Eukaryota; kingdom Viridiplantae; phylum Streptophyta; class Magnoliopsida; order Poales; family Poaceae; genus Poa; species Poa pratensis. Next base: position 12,079,559 of record CAMZMU010000125.1, on the reverse strand, counting down.
AAGGAGGGCCTTGGTTATGTGGCCAAGGCAAAGAAGAAGAAGAGCAACACCAATGCCAAGCCCGCACAAGCCAAGACTTCCATTGCGGGTGGTAATGCCACTAGGGGCAAGACCACTCGTAGTGACTTTGCGGGGCATAACAATCCCAACTACATTCTTTATGTTGATTATTATGGGGATGTTTATGCAAAATATGTTGGTCCTTATGATGGTTACATTGCTTATTCTATTTGGGTTCCTAAGACCCTTGTTGCTAACAAAAGAGGACCCATTGAGAAATGGGTACCTAAAACCAAGCAATGATTTCTTGTAGGACTATGCTTCCGGTGGGTCTAAATGGGTGGTTGATAGTGGATGCACTAGTCATATGACCGGAAGCAAGGAGATCATGACGGAGTTGGGACCAAATATAAATCAAGCATCCGTCTCCTATGGTGATAAATCAAAAGCGGAGGTAACGGGTCTCGGCAAGGTGGTAGTTGCAAAGGATATCACCCTTGTAAATGTCATGCTTGTCGAGTCCCTCGGTTACAATCTTATGTCCGTTCGTGCACTTAATAAGATGAATTTTGATGTCCATTTTACTATTGATATGGTGGTACTCTTGAGGAGCAAGACTCTAAAGGTCATGTTCGTTGGGTATGTTGAAAATGAGTTGTTCGTGGTGGACTTTTCGGGGTCTACCAACACTCAAGCAATATGCCTATTCGGAAAGGCCGACGTGGGATGGTTGTGGCATCGCCGCTTGTCCCATGTCAACATGAGAACTTTGCAAAGTCTTCACAAGGGTGGCCACATTCTTGGACTAAAAGACAATGTTTCTTTTTCTAGAGATCGTCTTTGTAGGGCTTGTGTTGAAGGAAAGATGCATGATTCTCCCCATCCAAGCAAGACCATCATTTCATCAAAGAGGATATTGGAACTTCTTCATGTTGATCTCTTTGGTGCCGTGCCTCAACCTAGTCTTGGTGGGAAGAAATATTGTTTGGTGATTGTTGATGACTATTCAAGATTTACTTGGGTTTATTTCTTCAAGACGAAGGATGAGACCCAACAAGCCGTCATCGACTTTTCCAATGAAGTTCAACGCCAACACAATGTCCCTATATTGGTCATTAGGAGTGATAATGGCTCCGAGTTCAAGAACTACACCTTAAATGAGTTTCTTAGTGAAGAGGGGATTCGTCATCAATATTCCGCTGCATATACCCCTCAACAAAATGGTGTAGCCGAAAGGAAGAACCGGACTCTCATGGATATGGCAAGGTCTATGTTGGCGGAGTTTAAGTCTCCGCTATTCTTATGGGCCGAGGCTATCTCCACGGCGTGTCATTCATCTAACCGGCTATTCTTTCGTTGGCAAGAAGTTTACATCTTATGAGATGCTCACCGGCAACAAGCCCAATGTCTCCTACTACCGAGTATTTGGTTGTAAGTGTTTCTATAAGAACAAAAGTGTTCGTTTGTCTAAATTTGAATCTAAAGCTTTAGAGGGTGTTTTTGTTGGGTACGGTGCCGAATCTCACACCTATAGAGTCTATGACAAAACCGTTGGGAAAGTCATAGAATCTTGTGATGTGAGGTTCGATGAGAATGACGGCTCCCAAGTGGCGCAATTTCATGTTTGTGATGTAGATAATGAAGAGCCTCAAGATGCTATAAGAAGAATGGGCATTGGTTTCCATCGTCCCGTTGAGATTCATTACGAGTCTCCTCAAGCAAGTCCAAGCTCCATTCAAGTGGAGGCCTCTTCATCACAAGTTGAAACGGCGCCTATCATGGAAGCAAATGATGCACCACCCAAGAACAAGTTCAAGACCCTCCTCATGTTGACCAAGTTGCTATGCAAGAACCAAGTTCTCCTATTGTTGATGCTAGCCAAGGTCATGACCAAGATCAACCCTCTCCTTCCATTGTTGAAGATGTGCTTCAAGATGATCAAGGTCAACATTCCGGTCAAGACGGGGACTCAAATGATCAAGATGATCAAGAGATACCTCCAAGATGCAATAGAGATATCGAAGCCCGTCGTAAAGCAAGAGTTGTAAAGACTTTAAATAAAGAGTCACCGTCTAGAAAACATCCTTGGTGACCACAAGAGAGGTGTTACCACAAGAAGGCAATTGGCAAGCTTTAGTGAACATCAAGCTCATATTTCCATGGTGGAACCAAAGAAAGTGTTTGAAGCTCTTGAAGATCCGGATTGGTTAGAAGCTATGCATGATGAACTCAATAACTTCAAGCGCAACAAAGTGTGGAATCTAGTTGAGAAGCCAAAAGATTGCCGCAATGTTATAGGCACAAAGTGGATATTCAAGAACAAGCAAGATGAGTGGAATGGTTGTGAGGAACAAGGCAAGATTGGTTGCACAAGGGTACTCTCAAGTTGAAGGCATTGATTTTGGAGAGACTTATGCACCCGTGGCTCGCCTTGAGTCCATCCGTATCCTTCTTGCATATGCATCACATCATAACTTTAAATTGCAACAAATGGATGTGAAAAGTGCTTTCTTAATGGTCCTTTAAAGGAGTTGGTATATGTTAAGCAACCACCGGGTTTCGAGGACCCTAAATTCCCTAACCATGTCTACAAGCTTGATAAGGCGCTCTATGGTCTCAAACAAGCACCTCGTGCTTGGTATGAGCACCTAAGAGAGCTATTGCTAGACCGTGGATTTGAATTGGGGCAAATCGATCCCACTCTCTTTACCAAGAGGGTCAAAGGGGAGCTTTTCATATGCCAACTTTATGTTGATGATATTATATTTGGCTCATCTAACAAAGCTTTCAATGATGAATTTTCAAAGCTTATGACCGATAGGTTCGAGATGTCTATGATGGGCGAATTGAAGTTCTTTCTCGGTTTTGAGATCAAGCAATTGAATGAAGGGACTTTCATCTCTCAAACCAAATATACCCAAGACATGCTCAAGAGGTTCAATATGCACAATGCTAAGGGCAAGCGGTTTCCCATGGACACCAAATGCCATCTTGAACTTAACCCGACGGTATCGATGTTGATCAAAAACTTTATCGCTCTATGATTGGTTCTTTGCTTTATCTTTGTGCATCTAGACCCGATATTGTGTTGAGTGTAGGGGTGTGTGCAAGGTATCAAGCCGCTCCTAAAGAAAGCCACATGGTGGCGGTCAATAGAATCCTTCGATATTTGGTTGATACCCCAAGGTTTGGTTTGTGGTACCCAAAGGGCACTAATTTCTCTCTTGCCGGGTACACGGATTCGGATTGGGCCGGTTGCAAGGATGATAGGAAATCAACTTCCGGGGCATGCCAATTTCTTGGTAGGTCCTTGGTGAGTTGGTCTTCTAAGAAGCAAAATTGCATATCTCTCTCCTCCGCCGAAGCCGAGTATGTGGCGGCCGCTAGTGCATGCACTCAATTGTTATGGATGAGGCAAACTTTAAAGGAATACGGTGTCAATTGTGACAAAGTGCCTCTTTTGTGTGACAATGAAAGTGCTATCAAGATTGGCCACAATCCGGTGCAACACTCAAGAACGAAGCATATTGAGATTCGTCATCATTTTATTCGGGATCATATTGCTCGTGGTGATATTGAGCTTGGCTATATTCCAACCAAAGATCAACTTGCCGACATATTCACGAAGCCACTTGATGAAGCAAGATTCACCTTCTTGAGGCATGAGCTAAATATCGTGGATTCTAGGAGCTTGACTTGACCATCTTGCATACACACCTATATTTTGACTATTATTTGGTTTAGGTGTAGGCATGGACATAGGGGGAGTGCGGTCCTAATCCATTGGACTATCCCTCCCCCCATTATGCCGATAGTAAGACCTCATTTTGTCTCTATATTTTCATTTCATGAATTGTGAGCTTAAATGACGAGTAGTGGCCGTGAACCCAAGATACATCTTCGCGGTGTCACACCACACACTCATACATGGTGGCCTAGGCCACCGCCCTCTCTTTGTGAGGAGTTGGATCTTATTTGGGCTTATTGGATTTATTTGGGTTTTCTAGACCTTTTATTTTGTCTTTGGGAGAAACACTTGGAAATTGGCTTTTATATTTGATCTTGCAACTTCCAAGTGTGTATCCCACCATCAGTGACTTGTTCTCATCCTAAGCCTTTCCTACCTAAAAACATGCTCCTCTTGCAACATACATGTCCCACACAAAATTCTGGCAGTTTTGGAGCTTTGGGTCCGGAGACTCCGGTGTGCAACACCGGAGACTCCGGTCTGTCCAGAGTCTCCGCCCTAAACCTGGAAAACTCCGGCTCGCCGGAGACTCCGGTGTTTAGGCCGGAGACTCCGGACCCGGTCGTTTCGCTGGGTTCCTTAAGGGCACGGGGTGGGGAGTTGTTTCACAACTCCTCACACCCCCGTCCCCAAACTCTCCCCAGTCGCCGCCGTGCTCCAAGACCGTCTCCGGCCACTCCCCGCCGCCGGAATCCGCCGTGCCACCGGCTCCTCCACCTCCCAAGCGTTGGGGATCTTCCTCCCCTCCGTTTGGATCTCACCATGAAGGACAAGGGTACCTCTCTCTCTTCCTCTAGGGTTCTTCCTAGATCTAGTTTTGAGAGTAGTTCTTGTTGAAATTCTTGGTGTAGAACCTTTAGGATGGCAATGTACACTCTAGGAAATTGTTGGTGTGATTTTTCCTTCAAATTTGACCTAGATTGGAAGTTCCAGTCTCAGGCCGGAGACTCCGGTCCCCTGACCGGAGACTCCGGTGTGGCCGGAGTTTCCGCCCCCTGAGACCGGAACTCCGGCCTAGATCATGTCTGAAGAAAATTTTCTCCAACAGTTTTCTCCTTTGTTCCATGGACATGTATGCTTACCTCAATGCTACTATCTACTCCTGTTTCACAGCTAACAAAAGGTACCCGGTGCTCATCCTCATCCTCAAATATCAAGAAACCGAAGAAGAAGCTTCAAGGTAGAGACTACTTGGTCTATGATGAAGAACAAGACAAGCATGTGCAGCGTGGTGACCTAAAGAAGCAAAAGGCTGCTGAGGCTACTCGGGCTAGGCAAGAGGCTAACCTCCTTCGAGAAGAAAGGGCCAAGAAGGCTAAGTTTGACAACATCACCACTTTGAAGGACTTGAACAAGGAGGAGTTCCGATCCATGAGGGCACATAATTTCTATGACATGCCCAACAATTCAACCGATGGTCACTTTTGGAGAAGGGAGCAAGAGCTCATTATGAAGGAACTCTATGCAAATTTGGACCCAAAAGCCCTTGTGTGTCCACAAAAACCTTTGCAGTTTGAAGTGTTGGCCAAGAAGGAATACTTTAAGGACGCAATTTGGGTTGCTAGAAAGATTGGTCTTGAGCACCTCATTTCCCTCCAACAAGATTATGATATTGAGATGGTGCAACAGTTTTTTGCCACTCTTGTGCTTGGAGATGAGGAGGACACCAAAATGACTTGGATGACGGGGCCTCTCAAAGTTAGTGCACACTTTTCAGAATTTGGAGAGGCTTTGGGATATGTGTTCAAAGGTGTGAACATTTCCGTTGGTCGAAGAATGCATGTTGAAGGAGTGGCCTATGATAAGAAGCTCCTCCCCTCTTGCTGCCAAAGATGGTGCCATTGCTACCACCAAAGGACTCAAGCCCATCTACAACATTTTGATTCGCATGTTTCGTTGGAGCATTGCACCTCAAGCCAGGAATACGGATGCTATTCGTGGAGCTCTTGTCAACCTCATGCATCATTGCCACAGACATACCTTGCCGGACCGGATTGCCAAGGGGTTGAGATTGATGTCATGGATTATATCCGGTGTGAGATCAACATTGCTATTTATGAGAGAAGAATCCTATGTATGCTCCCTATGTCATGAAGCTCATCCTCAAAAAGTTCCCAACTGATCAATCCCGTTTCAAGAAACACATGGTATCTTCAAGTGCTATCCCATCATCTTACTCAAGCTTCTTATGAAGAGGTCGAGGCGGAAGAAGCGCCTAGGGCAAGAAGGAAAAATGCCACTCCACCCTCTTGGGATCTTGGTGGCAAGCAAAGAGTCAATGATGAGTTCAAGAAGGTTTCTTGGTGGAAAAAGGCTATGATGTGCATGGGTGTTGCAACCCACAAGGAAAATCATCAACAATATGTTACTAACAAGAGGATCTTGTCCAATCAAGCCACAATGATAAAGGAAATGCGCAAAGCCAACAATGGTGGTTTCACTCCTCGCGAAGAAGATGAACCCGAAACTCCGCCATCCGAAGCAACTATTCCTCTTGAGAAGTGGAATGTGGATATCTTTCCTTGGAATGATTATGATGATGTGACCTCCATGCCTTCCTCCTCTCGCAACACCGGAAAGGCTCCTATGCGTGCTCAAAAAGAAAGTGATGATGAAGAAGAAAGTGATGAGGGTGAAGCAAGTGGTGAAGCAAGTGGCGAAGCTAGTGGTGAAGCAAGTGGTGATGACGACTATGATGAAGACGACGAGTGATCGCCTTGGGTTTCGTTAGCATCGCTCTTTTCCCTTTTTGGCGTTTCGATGCCAAAGGGGGAGAAGTAGTTCTACTAGGTTCTCTCGTGGGATTTGCATGGGTCGGACACAAGCATGCTCGTTTATCATTTCTTTGAAGCTTGTGTCCTTTTATCTTTGTTGTTGAACTTATTTGCCTTTTATTCGTGTGAGACTATGTTTTATTCCGTCTATGTGAGACTTATGGATATTTCATTCTATCTATGGTTGAGATGGTATCTATCTTTGTGATATATTTTTGTGCATTGGTTTATATTCTACAATATTATGCACAAGGTATGTTCCCTTTCCTCTCAAACCATTATCTTGATATGTCCTTGTGTTTATGAAATTTATCATGTTCAATATTTCTTGTGAGTTGTCTCTCCTCTACATGTTGAGCATTTGTATTCAAATGCAAACTACTTGTATGCACACATGTAGGGGGAGCCTCTCGAATCCTTTTGGAACATGTCGATATTTGTTGTGTGCTTTATTGCAAATCCGAGTGTTGTCATCTAACACCAAAAAGGGGGAGATTGAAAGGGCATATTTTATATCCCCTAGTTTTTGTGTGTTAGGAAACAACACTAGGATATATCTAATGTGATGTTAAGTGGTGCAGGAGTCAAAAGAAATATTTGCACGTTGCATCGAAACACTTGACAGGAAAAAGGAAGTCTGCTTTTGCCTACCCTGTCCGGAGTCTCCGGTTCTTAGGGGCTCAGGGGCCGGAGTCTCCGGCCTCTCAGGCTTTGAAGCATTGTGACACCTCGACGGTAGCTACGGTATAGGGGTCCGGAGTTACCTCGGAGTAACCCCGGAGTCTCCGCCCGGCCGGAATCTCCGCACCTCCTGTCCGGAGTCTCCGCCCCCAGACAAGTTTTGAAGCAAAGTGACCACTCGACGGCAGCTGCGGTATAGGGTCCGGAGTGACCCCGGAGTGCCCCCGGAGTCTCCGGTCACCCGGAGTCTCCGGCCCAAGTGGACTGAAACGACTAGTTTTTCTGGGAGGGGTATAAATACCCCTCCACCTACCTCCAGCCAGCTAGCTCGCCCAAACTTGAAGTCTCCATTATTGCAAGCCCAAGAATCACTAGATCTCCCAATCCCTCCACCCAAACTTGTTGATCTTTGGAGGATTGAAGGAGAAGGCCCGGATCTACATCTTCACCAAGCCGTTCTTCATTTCCCCCTCATTTACTTGAGGGCCCCTTGGCTAGGATTTCCATTAGGAAAACCTAGCTTCTTATTGTACTCACTTGTTGTCTTTGTGACAGATTTGTAGCTGTTCGGGAGCCCCCAATCCTCTTGTGGGTTGTGCCCCGGATCGTTGTTGTAAGGGCTCCGGATTCCGCCTTGAAGGATTCCGATAGTGGAAGGTGAACCAAACCTTTGTGGTGCGGTTCATCGGAGAAGAAGGTGCGTCCGCCTTTGTGGCGGTTGAGTTTTGACCTTCGTGGTAGCTCACACCTCTCCAACGAGACGTACTCCCCTAAAAAGGAGGAACTCGGGATTACATCCGTGTCTCCGCGTGCTTTCACTTCGGTTACTTCTATCCTTGTTTACCGTCTTTACTTAGAGTACCTTGCTTAGTTGCTAGCTTGTCATATAGGTAAATTCACCTTAGTTGCATATCTAGAGAATTTACCTTTTGTGTCAAGCCTAATTTGAAAAAGTACTAAAATTGAAGTAGCACCTATTCACCCCCCCCCCCCGCTAGGTGTCATACGATCCTTTCACCAGCAGCAGCAGATTGACGAACTTAGAGGAGTAGTGTGCCCGCAAGATCCTGTACTCGATATTACCGCCGGTCCATCTCAGCGGAAAAGCAGCGTGGGTGACTCGGAGGTCCCGGCTGACGATGCACGGCGGATGATAGATGGCGGTCCCTGCTACCCCGTGGATGGAATCAAGGATTCAATATCTTGTGAGCTCCATCAGAAATTGAAGAACATATCCATGAAGGAGGCGGTCGGATATGCTTTACCTTGTCCACCTAACGCACGCTGGCAAGACCGTGAGATTCCAGCTGGCTATGCTAAAGTCAGGGTGGATGAAATCGTATCGGGGTTTCATGATATGGAGCTTGACATCCCTGGACCTGAAGATGAGAGGACACTCGGAGAAGTTGTGAGTGATATCATTCTATGGGACAAGAACTACATCAAGTTTCTAGGCTCGATGCCAAGGACAACACCGCCTCCGAGTCGTCGCAGGTCACCTACACCTCCATCACCTCCAAGAAGCACACCCCATGACTACGACCACCACAGCACGAGTCCATCTCGATCTCCGCCGCCGGACTTGGGTCGGCCGTCTTCGCCGCCGCCTTTGCCGCCGCCTTTGCCCGCTAAGGACAATAAGCGGAAGCGTGCTCCGTCGATGAGTACTAACCGACGCAGAAGCCCAAAACGACAAATGTCGCCCCTCCCAAGAGTACCTCATAAGAATCTTCCCATCAGAACTTACGATCGTACTGACGAGCATACCGCAGCGATCGCAATGGCCGAAAAAGATGCGCATTTTGCAAAGATGAAACCCAAGCCCGCCCCGGTATACACCGAGAAGGAAAAAGCGTGGGCACATGATTTTCTGAACACAAAATCGCAATATGAGTTGCACCATAAGCCAGATGACTATCTACGCACACTTCGGAAGGAAGTGGAGAAGAGCAAATCAAGTAAAAGTGCAAGCGGGAGCAAATCAGGTAAAAGTGCAAGCGGGAACAGAAGGGACGTTCCCCAGCTCAGAGAACAGGCCAAACAATCGATCCAATCCCTCAAGGTGTTATCCGAAAACGTTCCCCAGGTGCTGCAGCAGGATATGGAAAAAGCTGCGAAGTTGGCAGCCGCTATGGGTGTGACTGTTGCTGAATTGCTAGGTTCCCTAGACGACAAGTTACCCAAGGCTGATGTTGTCCCTACATATGTCCCAGGGAAGCCTTTGGTCAGCAAAGAGAAGTTGGAACAACTGCCAACACAAATGCGGAATTTGCATGAATGGTACTTGAGTGTGATAGGGGGGCAGAACAATGATCGTGGCGAAAGTCCCACATGAGTACTTCTTCCGACCCGAAGAGGTCCATGTTGACTTTTCAGAAATCTTCCAGTTATACAATTTCGACGCCCTCGACAAAACTCTCATGAGTTGCTATTGTCTGTAAGTTGTTGAATTCATTGTCTACATATAAGTTGTTCAGTTTTTCAGTTGTTCAGTTCATTGCATGTAATTATCCTCGTTATATCCTTTTGTACTCTATTATGCAGAATGAAGATCCGGGAATGTAAAAGAAAGATCTATTGTGTTGGGTTCATTGACCCAGATAAAGTAAATATATATTCGCTAACGACGAAACCCGACGAGACGGCTGATAACCTTCTAAGGTTTCTAACGGAGCAAAATTTCTGTGACCACATACTGTTTCCTTACAACTTCCAGTGAGGGTCTTACTCTGTTGTACACATTCACTTTTGCTTACTCGATGTTAAGTGTAATTGATGAGTTACTGACGTATATATAAACGTGTGCAGGTTCCACTGGATTCTGCTAGACATTCAAGTTGATAAGGGAAGAGTTGAAGTCATGGACTCATTAAAGAGACACCTGGAAGAGTTCCGCGACATGCAGGACATGCTCCAGAGGTAATTTTCTCGCTATATCGGTCTCTTTCGTTGATTTCATGAGATATCAGGTAATGAATAACTCATTCATTAATTCATTTTCTTTGCCGGGCAGGGTTTGGAACCTGTTCAGGAGTCTGGTGACAGGTTCCTTTAGTGAGAAACTGATGTTTACTCCGGTCACGGTAAGTAGTACGAGATATGTCCGCACATCTCTTTAATTCTAATTTCAATACAATTATGATGCTAGATTATTATTTTGATTGAATTCTATTCTCGTAAAGTGCGCGAGGCAGCCACCGGGGACGAATCTATGTGGATACTACGTTTGCGAGTTCATTCGCACGTTTACCACTTAGCACAATGATTATAGACTCGACGTAAGCAATACATTCACAACATTATTTTATTACCGTCACTTTTTGTTATCATGATTGATGTTCATATTGATCTCCTTTTCTTATATAGTTCGAGAGAATGCGGGATCGGCTCCTACCAGAGCAACGCCTACTAGGAATTGCAGAGGAACTGGCGAATTTTTTTATGAAAGAGATGGTAGACGACGCCGGAGAATTTAGTGTGAATAGGTGCTACTGATGATCCCGGCCGTGTAATCGAATAGACGGGCTCTAGTCCCGGTAATTGTGATCTCCATGTAACTATCAAAATTATATATATTTATATGCTCGATCGTAAGACAAGTTATCCTATATATATGCACGAAGGTGTACGATATGTGGTAGCATAGAAATACCGCTAAAAGAAAACAATTATCTTTGTATGCTCGAAGAAAGAAAATAAAAGAAAACAAATAAACCCTAAACCCTAAAGAAATAAATAAAAGAAAACAAAATTATTAGTCGCGGCCCGTTATACGAGCCGGGACTAAAGGGGTTGCCCCCAGCGCGCCCCACAGGCGGCCACGTGGAGGGCCTTTAGTCCCGGCTGGTAACAGGCCCGGGACTAAAGGTTTGTCCTTTAGTCTCGCTTGTCCTGTCCCGGTTAGCGAACCGGGACTAAAGCCCCTCACGGGCCGGGACAGAAGGCCCTGTCTCCACTAGTGACCACTACCAAGGCTTCAGTTTGCTAATTTTACGGTGTACTACACTGATGAAAGCGCAAGTGATTACTTGTGAGTTCTGGGTGCACGTGGTGGTTGGCAATGGAAAGGTACATGGCGGCCGTATTTATGCATCTACAGTCCGCAATATATATGAGCATCTAAAGATTACATCCTTGGGCAGGCCAGCCCGTTCACCAGAGCTCAGAGCACCTCAGCCGTCCTATAGAATCTAGATTTGATCTCAGCCGTCCGATCACGTGGTTATTTTTTTTTTTACGTTTCCTGGTCCCACCTGTCATCGACTTTGTGGCTGGAAATTTCGGTGCATCTGCGGGCGCGGTGGCAGTGGCCGTTATTCCGACAGAGCCGCTCTGGGTAGAATCGTCTTTTCGCACTGGGGATATATAAGCCGCGTCCACCAGTGGGAAAACCCTAGCCGCAGCCACCCAATCCCGCACGCGCCTCTCCTCGCCCAATCCCACTCGCGTGCGCCCCTCCCCCAATCCTCTTCCACCTCCGGCCGCCACTGCTCCTCCCCACCACATCACTGCTGTCGTCGCCCCTTGCCGCCACCACGAGGAGCCGGCGGTCGCGTGCGCCCCTCCCCAATCCCCTTCCACCTCGAGCCGGCAGATGGGGAGGTCGAGGTGGTGCAAGAGGCAGATGGGGACGTGAGAGGACCTCGGAGGAGCGGTGCTCTGCGCCGGTTCATCGGAAAGGACAGCATCTTGCATCATGGGGAGCGGGGAGCATCCACGGCCAGCATCACGAACAAATCCCAGGTTTATAAATCCCTCTTTTTTTTTCTGGTACGCAGTGAGCTCTCTACCATAGTTAAAATCCCCAAATCGCCCAGCTCTTGATGTCGTTTCTCTGCTACTGGAGTAGGATCTGGGCGCCCCATCAAGATGCCATCGGTCTGGTCTGGCAGGGCTTGTGGATGTCATCGGGGACGGGAGAGCAGACATTGCATGATGCTACAAGATCCGTTCAGATTGGATTTCCGTATGTTGACCTTGCCGTGTTCTCCTGCCGGTGATGCCCTTTCTGTTTCTTCTTCCACCGTAGCTGATTAGAATCTAATTTTTATTTGCTCGTGGATTTGATCTCCGGCCAGCCGGCCGGCCGCCGGCGAGACCTTCTCTCCAGATGGCAAGGAGTTCCACTTTTGGTACGATTGGCCCTCCCAGGTGCTCCGGATTCAGCCCCTTCCGTGGCTGATTGGAACGGTGGCCACGTATCAATTCCACCTCTTTAGGTGATTTTCTTGCAGCAATATTGTGACCCAAAACAAATAATTGTATTTTCTGGTATTTCTGACGTGATTGTGACCTCCCTGTTGCTTTTGTGCAGTAGATTTGGTGTATTAACTGAAGAAGTTCTTGGGATAAATAAATGACATGATATGCTAACCATCTTCTGATGAAGGTATCTCACTATTTCTGGCATGATTAACCGTGCTCTGTTTTTCTATTTACTGCTGCTGTTTGTGGTTGATCTGGATGTTTATCTACCATATGATTTGAGATCATCATTTACTCAGTCCTATATCCCTTGCGTCTGAAAGTTTGTTCACAGATTGCAACTAATTTGTTGTTTGCTTGTGTTTCAACAGGATCTTTTCATCAGTGGAGCTCTTGCTGGTAATCTAACATAACTAACTAACAAGTATGTTTTTCTCCTACTTGGTATTGGTTCATTTTATTTATTTGTATATATACTTGCTATTGCCACTGTTTTATATCCCATAATATTGTTCTTGGTGATGATTAATTACTAAGAGAGAAAAAATGTTGTTTTATGTGTGTAAATGCCTCTTTTTGTACCTACATTTAGTAGTTGTCTTTTATGTGCACAGAATTCTTTCTAATCTGATGATGGTATGGAGTAAATGATGTGCCTGGTTCCTGTTACATTGCAGGAAAGAAGAGCATGATATCTTCTTCTGAAAGGATCAGTTGTAGGATGGTTACATCACCACATGGTGAAGCATATGTTTATTGTTGTGGCATGCAGTCTCAACGTTGATTCTTTTTGGTTAGTTCCATCATTTGAATGTGTATTTTTCTTTGATCATGTAAGCGCCTGCCGAAGTTTGTTTTATAAGTATATAACCAGCCAACTGTGAATATACATATAGTTTGCTTGCTAATACTGTACATTTTAGAATGCAACTGACTTATTGTGAGATGTTGAGTGTGTGACCAGAGCTAATTTTTTTTGGACTGAACTGATCCTTTCATACATGGATACTGAAACTGGCTTGATCCTTTGAATTTTTATTATTGCTTATCTAACTTGTGTTTTTTCCAAACTAAATTAATACTTCCTTTTAATTTGTATAACATGTATCTGCTCCTTTATCCTACCTGTCGTATTTGTACCAAATCTTTACATGAACTGTACAGTACAAATTCTGGATTTATGAGATACCGCATGCCTTTTTTCTGCTTCAGTCTTGAGTCAAATGTACATGAAATGTACAGATTGTGGATGGATCAGTTCAGTTTACTTTGCATGATTCTTGAAAGCAATGAATCCTCGATTAAGGTACAAGCATAGGCCTCCAGTGACGGGGCTCACATATGTCTACCAGCTCCTGGTAGCCTGTGCGGGTTGATGTGCTCAGCGACAGTGAGAGGAACCCCAGGCTGGACAGTGAAAGATTCGATCATGGTTGAGGTGAGCCTCCAATCTACTGGGCTTCTTGGTTACAACTGTTTTTTTTTTCGTGTTTTGCCTTTCGCCTTCCAAGAGTCGCATTCCATGAACGCTATGTCGTATGTCTTGCTTCTGTTTGTTGTTTGACCATGACGTGTTCTTCATGCAGGTGCTGCTCTACCCATTGGTTGCTTCCACAACAACATGAGCCATCTTGCTTTAGATGGCTTGATCTTATCGAGTTGTTCCTCCCCCTGGTCAGTTCCTCGCCTTTTCTGCGACTCTGAATTTTGCTAGTTAAAGCTTCTTTGTTGTTTTATTATGCCCTTTTTGTGTTCTCTGTAAACGTGCTACCCCTCAGTATCAGCCTCTAGAATTGAACAGTTCAGGTGCTCTTTAATATGTGGCATTTTATCGGTCTTAATTAACTGATAAGGAAAACATTGCAGATAATTGCGATATTGTATGATACGCATATATGTCCTCTTTATCTGGTAGTCTACTCTAAGTCCATGTTCGATTGGATCGTTTAGAGGATGAGTTGTTATAGTGCGGGTCCTTCTAGGTGTCTTATAGGTTGCTTTAGATGGCTTGATCTTATCGAGTTGTTCCTCCCCCTGGTCAGTTCCTCGCCTTTTCCGCGACTCTGAATTTTGCTTGCTAAAGCTTCTTTGTTGTTTTATTTATGCTCTTTTTGTATTCTCTGTAAACGTGCTACCCCTCAGTATCGGCCCCTAGAATTGAACAGTTCAGGTGCTCTTTAATATGTGGCATTTTATCGGTCTTACAGATAATTGCGATACTGTATGATACGCATATATGTCCTCTTTATCTGGTAGTCTACTCTAAGCCCATGTTCGATTGGATTGTTTAGAGGATGAGTTGTTAGCGGGTCCTTCTAGGTGTCTTATAGGTTCAGAACATGTGATTTATCTATCCTATTCTGTTGTTCGTGGATAGAAAGCTTATTTGAATTTATGTTGCTTCACTCTCACATAGCTTCAGAAACATGTACTCACTTCCTTTTTTTAATCTCTGTACCATTTTTTCTTTCTATTAGAAACTAAGTTTGTTGCTATGCTCCTTATGAACTATTACCTCTAGAGGTTTAATTAGTAAATGGACATGTCAAGCTTAGGCGAGAAAGTAAATTATGATTCATTTACTCCTGGTCTTTTGTTAAATCTGTGACAGTGGTGTTTTCTTTCTACAGGAAATGTTCTGGTATGTTCTTCATTCGCATCATGGCCTTATGTTATCCATTATTTGGAAATGAGTCCGGGCTGTACTTTTCCAAGGATCCAGCTCTGATATGTGCTTTTTAGATGTTATCTAGCTATTTTTTCATGTTACATTACCATTTGTGCCTTTGGGTGTAGAAATCTGTAGGGCACTAATATCATTGCTTTATGTTGCTTTTCTAAATTTATACGAGCCTTCAGTTTGGGATAGTTCTACATAGTTGTTTTCTGTCAAAACTTTCTTTCTCTCTTAATTTTACAGTTGCAATATTACACAGGTGGTAATAGCAGAAGAAGGATCATTTGAAGATGGAGGTGCATTCACCACTGAGTGGTGCTTCCCTTGCTGCTCCTCGGATTACTTTTTTATGACTGCTAGCTGGATAGAAGGTGCAATCAGATTAGAGTCACGTCTTATTTGTGCATCTGTCTTAAGATTAGTGCATTCAGTTATGTGTACATGATGAATATTCCTTATCTTTATTGATGCTTCAGGCCTTGGTCTTATTATCAATTGAGTTTAGCTGAAAAGGATGTCTTTTCTGAATTGTACCTCCGAATTTCCTGTAAGGTTTCTCCCTGTTATTTATAAATGTGCTCTAATGGAGATAGCACAAGCTGCTTGTGGAATAGGATATTTACAGTTTAGGTTTGAATGTTTCTCTCGCCTCGGCTAGAGGATTTGTTTCTTGCTGCACCTAAATAGTAATAAGTTGATTAGAAATTAGGTCTCACATATGGAATTGCACTGCAACTGAATTGGGAAATTTTACTCTTTGATTCCTATAGATGCTTTGGCATTTTTTTTGACTTGCTTTTCGGTCGATTGCCATATTGTTGAATTTCTTTCTCATAAATAGAATTAATCTATATTGTTTAAATTTTGGTCTCTGCATTACTTTTCAGTCGATTGCCATATGGTTGGATTCGTTCTCATGAATAATACATGCCACCGCTTTTTATTAATATAGATTGTATCTACGTGGTAAAATGATATTTTTTTAAGAATATAAAGTACAACAGGGGAACACCAGACCTTTTGCAAGTATCATGTATATTGTGTCCCATGTAGCTAACGGTATTATTGCAATGATTTGAGTGGCTCAAACTAACTGGATATTGAAGGGATTTCTGCCACAGAAAGTAATCTTAACTTTTGAGTCAACTATTTTGAAATGGGCCTTGCACATGCACATGGTATTTTAAAGCTTTTCTACCTAATTTGATTTGCATAGTTTCACTCCAGTACGGTCATTATGGAGAATATAATGTTAACTAAATCAATCGATGACTTATGATTCATCTACACATAATTAGATGCCAATGACTTGATACATGTCCTACTGAAACAACCTTTATTTTTAATTGTTTCTATTGGATATGTGGAACAATCAGCATGATCATGAGTTATGCTGAATTCAGTTATCCAATTATTTGCAGCTTATGAAGTGTTCTTATGCATTGTAAATTTCATCGGGTACTAAAAAAGGCCTTTGTTACATTGCCTATATATTTTGCTTCTTATTTCATTGACAAAACAATGAAAATGCAGGTTCTTGGAGAGCATCTGTCGGGTCTGCTCACAGCTCTGTAAATGAACATTGAAGGAAAATGATTCCAACCAATTAAAAAAAAGAATATTTAGTCCTTCATCTTAGGTAGAACCTTTTCTTCAAATATCCTTTATGACGTGGCGTGTGACTGCTTGGAAATAAATATTGTCTATAGCTAGGATAAGCTATTAAGCTGACAGGTCTCTGTAAATGAACATCTGAGCTCCGTTTCCTCATAGTTCATGGCCCTGCATGAGAAAGCGGTGATAGCGTCGGGTCGGAGAGCACAAGATTGACGTCGTCCGCCTCGCCACTTTTGGTTCTCGGTTTTGCGGCTTGTGGGCGGGGGGATGGGGGCAGCATATATACAGAGGTTCTTACCTATCCCTCATTGTCTCTCTCCCCCTCTCAAGGTTCATTTGCGAATCTGATTGTCCCTATACTATTCAATATTGATTTACTTCGGTCTTTGCCTTGACATGGTTTAAGATATCAATGTTGTTTGTTGGGTGGTGATCCGAAATAAATTTTTATTTAGCTTTCCATTTTGGCATTTTTTTAAGAAATGGTTTTTTGCAAAGTTAACTTCCAGAGAGTATCTCATATTCATATTGTACAATATTAGTTAGATTTAGCACATGGATGTAAAGGGTGTCATGTGTATATCAGATTATACTGCATTTTTTATTTTATCATATATCATATTTCACACGTTCTTCAGAATAAAAGAGGGAATGAACCCCTCAGGATTAACACATTTCTGACCACTAGACTATCATTTCTTATATTAAGCACTATAGTCTGAAGATTTGGTTATTTTGGCTTAATTTGTTATCATGTGGCTTGCTGTGCCATATCCTGGATGATTAATATCTTTTATGGATCCAATCTGTAATTCTCCTAAGGCCAATGTAAGTACTATGTCACTTTTCTTATACTTTACTGTACTTTTAGGTAAATAATTTTATTTTGATGGTTTGTTGCTTTGGCTAGCTTCAATCATGTGTCGTACAATTTATTTACCTTACTTTGTTATCTTGCGTTCTTGGTCCTCAAGGTTAGGATCCTATCTGAGATGAGGACTAAGCAATAGCAATATGCATTGGAGGGCAAACAGTTTCACCATATGGGGCTACATTTAACTGGAAAGTAAGTTTTTTGTTCTTTACCTATGTCTTTGTTTTCGTCGGCAATTATGCAAGAAATAGGCACTTTAAATGCCACTGTTTCCAAGGTAATATTCTTTTCTATGCTGTTGTTTCATGCCATGTTTGGTCAAACTTATTAGTCTGACTGGATAATGCTCTTGGTGTTTCATTTAACATAAGGTCATTTGAAGAGCCTATATTGGCTAATGCTCTTGCTAATAAGATCTATTTTACTGGTGTTTATAAAATAAAAAGGAATATGTAGCATTGCCAAACCGAAATTTCCCCAAGGAGTTGACCATATAGTTATTTTGTTGCAAAACATCTAAAAAAAATTGTACTTTCTTCATTGGGTTTTAGGACATTCCGATATAAACAAAACCTGTCAGTTAACTTTGAACTTTCGTTTTACAAACTTTCTTACTTTCCCTATATGCAGGTTGCCTAAATGTGCTTGCTTCCAGCCTCCCAGGAATAATTTCATTTTAGTTCTACTATCATCTTGGCATGCCAATGTCTACATATATCTTTTGTAGCACCTGTATAAATAATACATTTCATGTTGATGAGATGTGTGTGTGTGTGTGACAAACTATTAAGTTATCATGTGTACTATGCTCTTATTCTTGTGCTTGGGAATTTCTGTATTTCATTTCTCCATCTCTAAAGATGGCTAAGACCTAATCGGGTGATACCCAATTTTAGTTACCGCATGAAATGGTACCTATCATAGTTGCTTTTTATTTTTTATCGATGTGGACATCCAGCGGCTCCTCGAAAGGCTTGGTACTAAAAATACGATTGCTTATACAAGGTGGGCAGCTCCGACGGCATGAAGAAAAGTAGATGACATTTATTATTTGCTAAGTAGATGATTTTTTGTCGTGACGATATCATTTTCTCATATATTAGCTCATCAAATAGGATGATGAAATAGTAGTTATTCACTTTCCAAAATCAGGTTGCTTTTTATAATCTATATAAAATGTGACAACTACGGGCAAAAAATTCAAAGAAGAAACAAGCGTCGCGCGGCGATCCGCCCCGTTCGAATCTAGTAGATGATAGGGCTACGCGGCCAAGAACAGATTGGCAATGGACACGTTCGGCCATTTTGATTTTGTGCCAGGAACCAGCTGTGCTTGGTCGTGCGGTCTTGATGAGTGAGGTCCGCAGTGTCTTGCAGAGGTGCACGGAGCCATGGAATGCAAGAAACTCTTCTTGCTGAACGCACACATCACACGGAGACAAAGCCAGGTCTAGAGCTGAGCAGCCGCAGAAACTAGCAGAAAAAGTCGTCGAGAAATCATCCCTCTGGATTTGGATCAGCCTAAAAAATGATTGTAACACTACAAAAGTAAGTAGCTTTGGGCAGCACACGACTTTTCCTTCCCTCGTCAACAGCACACCGCGGCTTCCTCCTGCTCTTTTTGGCTGCGTCCACAACTACTGTACAAAGCATACTCGTCTTCTCCACCCCTTTTTGGCAGCTTGCCTTCCTCTTCTTCTTCCTCCTCCTCCTCCCCACCTCTGCGATCCATGGACGCCTCGTCGTCGGACCACCAGTCGCCGCGCAGCAGGCAGCTGCAGCTGCAGGGTCCGCGCCCGCCGCGGCTGTCGGTTAGCAAGGACTCCCACAAGATCAGGAAGCCGCCCGTCGTGCCGCTACCGCGCGGGGCGCAGCAAGCTCGCATCCGCCAACAGCAGCCACAGGCGGAGCAGCAGCAGCCGCGTGCGCCGGTCATCATCTATGACGCCTCGCCCAAGGTCATCCACACGCAGCCCAGCGAGTTCATGGCGCTCGTCCAGCGCCTCACCGGCCCAGGCGTAGCGGCCCACTCGATCGAGGCGGAGGTGCCGCCGCAGTTCCAGCCGCAGGAATTCCTTCTCTCCCCGACCGCCGGGCTGTCGCCGGCAGCGAGGTACGCCGCCATCGAGAGGTCCGTCCGGCCGCTGCCGCCTGGGCCTGCGCCCTACGCCGGCTCCTGGGTGGACTTGGACGGCCTCGCGGAGGTCCTCGGCCCTGGACGGCCCGGGATCCTCTCTCCCGTGCCTTCGACGCTGCCACCGGCGGCTTCGGCAGGGCTCTTCTCGCCGCTGCCGTTCGACACCAGCTCCCTCGCCTGGCTCAACGACCTGAGCCCGTTTCTCGCCTCCGCCGGCGCCCGCGACGCGCCGTTCGCCTCGAGCCCGGGGGGCCTGCTGCTGGCGACGCCGACCATGCCCTCGCCGGGGATGATGATGAAGTTCTTCAGCGACTTCCCGGACCTGTAAATTCACCCTATACTCAGCTGATTTGATTTGTTTATTTTTCACGTCCGGAGGTGCGTGCGACAAAGAAAGCGTCTCTTTTTTACCGCGCGCGGCGCCGTCGCGGTAATTCGGGGTGATGAGCGAGGCGGCTAACAGAGACTGTGCAGGTGCAGTGTATTAGGCAGTCCATGTGATAGATTTTTTTAGAACAAATTCATATTGTATTGGGTAGGTGAGAGCAGTTGGCCTGTGGTTGCTAATCGCGTAAACTGTTAAACAGAGTCCAAGTTTTCTTCGTATTAACGAATTGACATTGTCAACCGTAGTTCGGTAGAGCCTGGCCGTGCTGAACTTTTCCTTTCTTTTCCGCTCTGGAGGACTAGCAAAGATGTTTGCCGCGTGGATTCCTTTATTTAATTCTTTTGTGTGACGTGTAAATGAAGCGTGTGACGTATGTTTCATGCTGTGTGTCGCTCCCACTTGGTACTGTACCAATCTCGACCTGTTGGATGGTTGAGATGATCATGCTAACACTTTACCAGAATTTTAATGTCACTCCTTCCGATCCATACTTATATGAATTTTAATAGTAGTATTTTTTCGATATATATTAATAGACCTGATTCAGCAAATTAATAGCATGAATAGGAGGGAGTATCAGAATTCCACGAGCAGTCTGCCCATTTCTTGTGTGTATCATGGACGGCGTACCAAAGATATTTCTCCAAGCATGGGTTTACGCGATCGGTTTAACCGAGATTGTACGTGGTCGAGTATACAACTTCGTCTCCATTTCCTTGGCGAGTACTAGTGCTGGCAATGGCAGTAATGATGATCTACCAGTTATGGCTTGCGAGGAATGCTGCTCGAGATGAACCAAAGATTGAAGACCCGCGTTCTGTTGCACGCCGCTCTGTCGCCTTGGTGGAAGAATGGCAAGGCCTGAAAACTTCCCCTAGTAGTGCACCTTCGGCTGGGTGGATCACTGGACTCCACCTGAGCCGGGCTGGCACAAGATCAACGTGGATGGAGCGTTCTCGCTGAACTCTGGAACAGGAGGGTGTGGGGTGGTAATCAGGAACCACGATGGCGATTTTCTGGCCGGAAAAAGTCATTTCCTGAGTACCGCAACGGATCCTGAAAGAGCAGAGCTTTCGGCATGCAAGCAAGCACTAGTACTCGCCAAGGAAATGGATATCGAGAAGGTATGTTTGGAGACAGATTGCATGGGTGCTGTGTCGAAGATCGGAAGCAGACGCCTGATGGAGTGACACAAGAAAATGGCGTCTTTTGCCTCGGTTTCAAAAAAAAAAGATCGGAAGCAGCGACAAGGACCGCTCTATCACGGTCCTCTCGTCGAGGAAATAAAGAAGCTGCTGATGGGATTCACGGCATCTACTGTCAAGCATGTGCGACGATCTGGTAATCGGGTGGCACATAGTTTAGCTAAGGACGGCTGCAGTAATAATGTGTGTAATGTCTGGGTGGGCTCTCCACCAGCGTTTATTGTAAACCTTTTGGCATCAGACTGTGCCGGTTGATTAATATGAGGCAGCCTTAAATCTCAAAAAAAAAAAAAAAAATTGTCACAGACCACATCGTGGAGCTTCACAAGATTATCCCCGAAGCTTGAGATTTCTGCTTCACAATGTTATGCCTGATGGAGTGACACAAAGTTAGCACATTTACCATGAACTAGCCCTTTCACATTGGCGGTCTCTCCATGAATCACATCCCTCCGTGTTCCTTTTGGAATCGTTAATGGGTGAGGCAAGACTAGCTAACGGCTTGGTTAAATTGTGTTTCGTGCGTTGGCAAACACCACACTAATGGGCAAAATTTCAACTTCAATTCTCCTTTCGAGATTCGAGGGGTAATGAATCAATTGAACGCGCTTCAAAGATTTGTTCCACTTTTGGAATACCTTTGGTTATGTCACTATATCTTGATATTACAAACGTAACTAAACTATCCACTTGTAAAGAATTTCTCCATAATGACCATTTACTCCTGCAGTGGCCAAATAAGATTTAGCTGCTCTTATAACAAAGGAATTCATATTAATAATGAAAATCTGTCCAGATTTTTGTAAGAGTTTGAGGCATAGCCAAACAAATAAGTTCCCCTTTTAGGAGACTAAAAAGTTCTTCAAGCATTGGTATGTGGCTTGAATTTGAGTGACCGCCCAGAACATCAGAGTAGAAACCGTTGATCAATATAGTTTATGGTGCTGATTTCCAAGCGATCCAGTTGAGCTATTTTTGTTGTATCACGTTGTTCTGCATCTCATATCCTTATTCGCCTGGCTAGAGCAAGTTTGGATAAATATTGTTCTGCCATAGGATCAGTCGGATAGGAATGGAATACTTCCCGTGTGAATATTGGAAGTGTCCAATGCGGCGTGGAGCGTCATCCAATTAAAACTAGTCGGGGATTGAATTCCGAGCTCAAAGTATATGCATTACTAAACATTCAGAACAAAAATTTGGAAGTGACACAATCACCAACATAGATCATGTGGGTACCAAGTTTGGGCTCTGCATCTATGCTACCCAGCTGACTCGCGACCGTAGCAACCCAGCCGCGAGAGGTGGCTGGTGTGGTGGAAGATTTGATATCCTTCCGGCCTTGTTTGCTTCTAAGGTTTTTGTGCAGATTGGTGGGGATTATCCTGCTCACACTAGTATAGAAAAGGCTTTTTGGATTCTGTGGCGCATGATGGGTGCGCCACAGAATACTCGCCACCAAAATATTTATTCTGTGGCGCACCCGGTCGTGCGCCACAGAAATATCACAATTCTGTGGCGCATCACAGTGGCGTGCACCACAGAATTACAATGCCGTGCGCCACAGAATATTTGTCTGCTTCCCACTGTATAAATACAGGTATATTATAGTATTTATACGGAAATACATGTATATTACAATATTTATACAGAAATAATATAAACAATAATATATTTTGACACGGTATATATGAAAACAGACACATTATATTATATCATCACATCACTTAGAGCCCAAGATACATACATATAGTGATAAGTGCCAAATTAATTGTACAAAAGTTCATCTCATGTCACATAAGTCATAGTACAAATAAAGTTGTCATCGATTTCCCTCTGATGCAACCCTGGAGATGGATACAACGATGTGCCATGTCACCGTCAGCGACCCAGCAAGAGACCCCAGCAGCGACTCAAGAAGAAGAGACTCCAGCGGCGACTCAAGAAGAGACTCTAGCGGTTCCTCCCGCAGAGACCCTCGACAAGTGGGCTGAGGCTGAGAAGCCAGATTCAGCGTGGGGCGCAGGTGTAACGCCTCGACCGCAGAACTATACAGTGATGCTGTGTGTCACCGGTTAAGCGATACAACCGGAGGTTACGGGTTTACCAATCCCCGGCCAAAACCTTTGGCAGGCGTTGCTCGGAATGGATCATCGGCAACGCAACACCCCGATTGATGTCTTAACGCAGGCACAACTATCAATGCATAATAGAGAGATCAAGACTTGTGGAACAACTGGCACATCACAGACTCTACGACTCAAAGCATTATAGTTCAACTCTTATAATAGAGAAAGATAGCAAATATTACAACCAGAGGTCACAGACCCAACAGTACATCATGCGGAAGCGAATTAAGTTGTTCTAAACAACAAGATCCAAATTATGGCCTAAGAGGCCTATAAATAAACATTCCAGCGCCAGCTGTTCCGGGATGTCCCAAGCTGCCACCTGGGAACCCCAGACTACTCGTCGACGTCCACATAGAACCCACCTTCAGTGTCGGTGAAGTCCTCCACTGAAATCAAATAAACAACGTTGAGTTCGACAAACTCTGCAAGATTACTAGAGCTACTAGCTCAATGATTGGCTTTCAAAGGTTTTATGGCTGTTTTGCGTAAAGCTGATTTTCTTTATAAAAGACATCTGGCATCGACTAATCAGAATATTTTCAAAAGGGGGTAAGAAGTAAACTCTTTTCTTTTGATCAACTTCATCAACAACCACCATCAATCACTTCACCTGTCTACCAAGGCACTTCCCCGAATCACCCTCGAGGAAATCAACCTTGCATTCTTGGTAGTACCTTTACTACTCAGGTTTTAATCATTCCGTTCAAGTTTCTCTATGGTCTTATCGTCCGTTCCCAAGTCGTCCATAACCGTGCACACGGCTTTTCGAAAAGATTTAACCCTGTAGGGGTGTACTATTTTTAACCACCGGTACCGTCCGGCTCATAGCCTACGCTTAGCTCTCTTCCGGGGAAAGCCGGCTGAGTGGGAACGGTTACAACCTTTACCTTGCTTGAGACGAACCCAGGATCATCAGTGGCGGAAGGACAGGTTCAGTGCCTCCAACACCCTGCCCCGCGGCCACTCATTTTCCTACACACCACCATCCTCATCCCAGTCCTGGCCACCATCTTCACGCACGCGCAAATGGAAGTTCGAACTAGAGGACCCTCGGCTAGCCCCTCACAAGTTAGTTAGTCGATAGGGGTTCCATATGGCCCACCGATGGAAACACGCTCAGTCTTGGTTCAAGAGGTAAAGAACTCGCACTTAGGCGGCGAGAACGAGACAACACACCACATCCACTGTGGCCTCTCATCCCCGCCTTTAAGTAGTTTATTAATGTCACCACAACTTTCCACAACATCCGGTCATTCCATCAACTGTTTCGACAATTGAAACATCCACTGGACGAATAAGCATTCAACTAAGCATGGCTAAGCATATATAGCAGGTATAATTTACTCCGGCCAACATTTCAATCCTATGGATATTAGGAAGGATACAGGTAATGGCTACAGGTATCTAATGCAACTAGTAGGATACTCTAATCCAGGCAAAAGACATTTGGAACCGAATGCAATATTATAGTGGGGAAAATATTTGCGGAAAATAGGAGGAGACATGCTCAGAGGGGGGGATTACGCTTGCTGATACGTCTCAAACGTATCTATAATTTTTGATGTTCCATGCTTGTTTTATACCAATTGCTACATGTTTTGTATCTACTTTATATCACTTTTATACATTTTTGGGACTAACCTATTAACAAGATGCCGAAGTGCCAGTTCCTGTTTTCTGCTGTTTTTGTATTCCAGAAAAGCTAGTCTGGAAATATTCTCGGAATTGGACGAAACTACACGGGGGTGCCTATTTTTCCAGAACACGCCTGACGGAGCGAAGGAGCAGCAGAGGAGGGCCACCAGGAGGCCACACGCACCTAGGGCGCGAGCCCCCCTTCTGCCGCGCCCTAGGGTGGTGTGGGCCCCTCGGGGGTCCGCAGCCGCCGCCCTTTCGCCTACTTATTCCCCCCGACGCGAAAACCCTAAGTACCTGAGCAAAAATCCACGAAAAGATCCAGAGACGCCGCCGTCGTCAACCCTAGCTCGGGAGGGTTCAGAACCTCTTCCCGGCACCCTGCCGGAGAGGGGAATCGTCACCGGAGGCTTCTACATCGCCATGCCTGCCTCCGGAGTGATGCGTGAGTAGTTCATCCTTGGACTACGGGTCCATAGCAGTAGCTAGATGGTTGTCTCTCCACTTTGTGCCATCATGTTTAGATCTTGTGAGCTGCCCTACATGATCAAGATCATATTATTGTAATGCTACATGTTGTGTTTGCTGGGATCCGATGAATATTGAATATTATGTCAAGTTGATTATCAATCTATCTTATATGTTATTTAAGATCTTGCATGCTTTCCGTTACTCGTAGATGCTTTGGCCAAGTAGATGCTTGTAACTCCAAGAGAGAGTATTTATGCTAGATAGTGGGTTCATGTCTCCGTTTAACCTGGGACAGTGACAGAAAGTTCTAAGGTTGTGGATGTGCTGTTGCCACTAGGGATAACCTAACGATGCTATGTCCACGGGCATATGTGTTTGTTTACATTACGCACTTTACTTAATGCAATTATCCGTTGCTTGCAACTTAATACCAACGGGGGACTCGGATGACAACCCGGCGGTGGATTATTAGTCATAGATGCTGTTGGATAACGGTCTATGTATTATGTCGTAATGCCCAATTAAATATCATAGTAGTCAACATGTCATGTATATGCATTGTCATGCGCTCACTATTCGTCAATTGCCCAGCTGTAATTTGTTCACCCAACATGTTAGTTATCTTTTATGGAGAGACACCACTAGTGAACTGTGGACCCCGGTCCATTCTTTTACACTGATTAAACAACCACAAACTGCAAACTGTTCCTTTTTCATTCTCTGCAATTTAATACTCATTTTCCACACCATACGTTTAATCCTTTGTTTTCAGCAAGCCAGTGAGATTGACAACCTCACTGTTTCGTTGGGGCAAAGTAGTTTGATTGTGTTGTGTGCAGATTCCACGTCAACAGTCCAGACTCCCTCGACAGCTATTTTTCTGGCGCCGTTGACAACCTTCTGAAGAGTTGCTGCTCCTACTGGTTCGATAACCTTGGTTTCTTTCTGAGGGAAAACTTGCTGCTGACTACATCATACCTTCCTCTTGGGGTCTCCCAACGAACGTGTGTTTCACGTCATCAAGCTATTTTTCTGGCGCCGTTGCCGGGGAGACAGCAGTCTTCTGCAAGGGGAGTTTCACGCTTCCAATCTCTTTACTTTGTTTTTGTCTTGCTTAGTTTATTTTATTTTATCTTGTTTGCTTTCAATTATCAAAAACAAAAAAAATTAGTTACTTGCATTCAGTTTATTTTCAGTTTTGTTTTCTGTTAGTTATCATGTCTGGTTCGGCTCATCATGTTTTGGTTCCTGAAGTTGAGGTTCGATCTTTTAAGCAACAAAGTGGAGAAAGTTTGAAAGATGCTTGGTATAGAATCAGCGATGCTCATCGTAGGTGTACTAAAAAATATTCCACTATGATCCTGCTTAGAAATTTTTATGTTGGCATAACTAGCTGGTATAGATATGTCTTGGACACTTTGACGGGAGGTAACTTTCTTGGTACCCTGCGTTGGAAGCTAGTTATATTATTGAGAGCCTAGTAGGAACACCACCTGTTAGTAACATTAAAAATGAGATCACCTTGGAAGATGTTATAAAGAAATTGGAGTCTATAGAGAAAAATTTGCCAAATCTCCTTGATAGTACTAGCAAAGTTGATGAATCACTGGGAACCATTAATGAAAGAATTGCTGTTTTAGAAACTAGTACTATTCAAGATAATCAAAATCTTAGGATTGGTGAATTAGAGGAGGCTATGGATGTAATAAGTTCTACTTTTACCTCTATTAAAACTAAAAGCAAAAGGCTTTTGTGGGAGAGAGCAAAAATTTATGTATGTGCCAAAAATTTCTAAACCAAAACCCACGGGTGCGTTTAAAACGGATAACGTGTTCAATGAGCTTGAGGGTGAGTCACATAATGGTCTATTTAAATTTTCTTCCCAAGAATTACGTAAACTGAAAAGTCCTAGTGTGACAAACCCTGTTCTTGATGAAGCTTTTGATGAATTAGACCTTTCTTCACTTGGTAATACTTGATGCATGCTTTGTGCCTAGCTAAAAGGCGTTAAAGAAAAGCGCTTATGGGAGGCAACCCATTTTATTTTTCTGCAATTTTTCTTTTATTGAGTCAAGGTTTGTTTACTTCTGTAGCAACTCCTTTGTATCTTTATTTTCTCGCATTGTTGTGCCAAGAGTAGCCTCTAATGTTAAGATGATGCTTAATTTTGATTGCTGCGCAGAAACAGATTTTTGCTGTTCACTGTACGAAATTCCTAAAATCACCAGATTGTTAATTAAATCTGAAATTTTTGTGCGTAATCTTTATGAATGTCTGAAACTTTCATTAGTTCAGAGTTTTCGATCTGAGCGTCGTAAGTGCCTCGAAAAAATTCGTCTTTGCGGACTGTTCTGTTTTAGACAGATTATGCCTTTTTATTTTGCATTCTCTCTTTTACTAGTGTTGAGTGAAATTCTTTTTTGGGTGGAAGAGCTTCACATAACATCAGTGGCTGTAGCTAATGTTTAAAGTAACAAATCATATTGCGTCTTTATAGAACATGTGAATTTTTGATTATGCACTAACCCTCTAATGAGATCTACTTTGAGTTTGGTGTGACGGAAGTTTTCAAGGGTCAAGAGAGAAGGATGATATAATAGGATCAAGAAGAGTGAAGAGCTTAAGCTTGGGGAGGCTCCCATGGATCTCCCCAGCATATTTCAAGAAGACTCAAGCGTCTAAGCTTGGGGATGCCCAAGGCATCCCCTTCTTCATCGTCAAAATTATCAGGTCATCTCTAGTGAAACTATATTTTAATTCTTTCACATCATATGTGCTTTTCTTGGAGCGTCTGTGTGCTTTTATTTTCAGTATTGCACTTTTATTTTCAATAAAGCTTGACTGGACCCTAGCATTCTTGATTGGGAGAGAGACACGCTCCGCTTTTTCATGAGAATACTCCTATTCTTCACTTATATTTGTTGAGTATTCATATCTAGCGCTGTTCAGCTTTTAGCTCTTGTTTTCATGTATCTCTTGTCAGAGCTATTAGCTTTCTTTTGTAGAAAGTACTCTCTTGCTTCACTTATATTTGTTTGGAGAGTTGATGAAATAAATTGATTGGTGTTTGGTTGGTTCAGAAAATGTTGCATGTGGTAATTGGTATAAGGAAAAACTTGCTTAATCTTGTAGATCACTAAAATGGATAACTTGATGCTTGTCAATTGTTTTGAGTTAACAAGTAGATCATGATTAAATTGTGCATCACATGAGTTAAGCCTATTAGTGAAGAACTACCGTAAAGCTTGTTGAAAATTTGGTTTGCATCGGTGGTATCTCTAAGGTCTAGATATTTTCTAATAACAGGGTTTGGTTAACAAGGAAGACGGTATGAAGTCTTATAACGTTTGCAATATGTTTGTCATATAAAACTTGGTGTACGGGTTGATATTCTTGTTTGCTTACATAACCTTGCTAGCCTAAACTCTGTACTGAGAGGGAATGCTTCTCGTGCATCCAAATCCTTGAGCCAAAATCCATGCCATTTGTGTCCACCATAACTACCTATATGTGGTATTTCCTTGCCACTCCAAGTAAATTTTTCATGTGCTACCTTTAAATTATTCAAAATGTTATTATTCCCTTTTTGTGTCAATGTTTACTAGCTCATGAGGAATTAGTGTGGTTATTCTTTATTCTATTTGTTGAATGGACTTTTACACCTGGACTAGTGGCATATACATCCGCTTATCCAATAACTTGCAAAAAGAGCTGGCAACGGGGTGCCCAGTCCCAATTAATTACAACTTTAACCAATTAATTCTCTTCACACTTTTGCCCTGATTCATCAGTAAGCAATGACAAACAGTGAAATACCTGAATGTGTGTAAACCAAAGAGAAAGAGGGATGATCTGCCTTGCTGGTAGAAATAACGTCCTTCATGGGAGCCGCTCTTAAAAGTCCGTTCGACAGGTAGAATACTGTTCTCACCCGCTACCATTCGTTGACAATTAACAAACACCTCTCAAAAATAGATACTCCTCCATGGTATGTGATTGATGGAAGGCACCCGAGGATTCGGTTAGCCATGGCTTGTGTTAGCAAGGTTGGGAGGAGTATCAAATATTTTATGCAATCTCTATATGCTTTCAAAAACCTAAAAGCTCTAGCACATGATTTAATCCCTGCTTCCCTCTGCGAAGGGCCTTTCTTTTACTTTTATGTTGAGTCAGTTTTCCTATTCTTTCTGTCTTCCACAAGCAAACACTAGTGTCAACTTTGTTACAACATGCGTTATATGCAATGTATTGGACTTGTTATACTACTTTGTGTTGACAATATCCATGAGATAAATATGTTGAAAGTTGAAGCAAATGCTGAAACTAAATTCTTCCTTTGTGTTGATTAAATACCTTTTATTAGAAACTATTGCTTTATGAGTTAACACTTATGCAAAACTGTTTGATGCTTGTCTCGAAAGTACTATTCATGAAAACGTTTAGCTTGTGTGATTCATTGTTTACTCATTATCTATTTGGTAGCAAATTATAGACCATTGACTTGGATCACTTCATTCATTTACATGTGCCTTGCAATATTATATGATCAAGATTATGATAGTAGCATGTCACCTCAAAAATTATTTTGTTTTTATCGTTTACCTACTCGAGGACGAGTAGGAACTAAGCTTGGGGATGCTGATACGTCTCAAACGTATCTATAATTTTTGATGTTCCATGCTTGTTTTATACCAATTGCTACATGTTTTGCATCTACTTTATATCACTTTTATACATTTTTTGGGACTAACCTATTAACAAGATGCCGAAGTGCCAGTTCCTGTTTTCTGCTGTTTTTGTATTCCAGAAAAGCTAGTCTGGAAATATTCTCGGAATTGGACGAAACTACACGGGGGTGCCTATTTTTCCAGAACACGCCTGACGGAGCGAAGGAGCAGCAGAGGAGGGCCACCAGGAGGCCACACGCACCAGGGCGCGGGCCCCCTTCTGCCGCGCCCTGGGTGGTGTGGGCCCCTCGGGGTCCGCAGCCGCCGCCCTTTCGCCTACTTATTCCCCCCGACGCGAAAACCCTAAGTACCTGAGCAAAAATCCACGAAAAGTTCCAGAGACGCCGCCGTCGTCAACCCTAGCTCGGGAGGGTTCAGAACCTCTTCCCGGCACCCTGCCGGAGAGGGGAATCGTCACCGGAGGCTTCTACATCGCCATGCCTGCCTCCGGAGTGATGCGTGAGTAGTTCATCCTTGGACTACGGGTCCATAGCAGTAGCTAGATGGTTGTCTCTCCACTTTGTGCCATCATGTTTAGATCTTGTGAGCTGCCCTACATGATCAAGATCATATTATTGTAATGCTACATGTTGTGTTTGCTGGGATCCGATGAATATTGAATATTATGTCAAGTTGATTATCAATCTATCTTATATGTTATTTAAGATCTTGCATGCTTTCCGTTACTCGTAGATGCTTTGGCCAAGTAGATGCTTGTAACTCCAAGAGAGAGTATTTATGCTAGATAGTGGGTTCATGTCTCCGTTTAACCTGGGACAGTGACAGAAAGTTCTAAGGTTGTGGATGTGCTGTTGCCACTAGGGATAACCTAACGATGCTATGTCCACGGGCATATGTGTTTGTTTACATTACGCACTTTACTTAATGCAATTATCCGTTGCTTGCAACTTAATACCAACGGGGGACTCGGATGACAACCCGGCGGTGGATTATTAGTCATAGATGCTGTTGGATAACGGTCTATGTATTATGTCGTAATGCCCAATTAAATATCATAGTAGTCAACATGTCATGTATATGCATTGTCATGCGCTCACTATTCGTCAATTGCCCAGCTGTAATTTGTTCACCCAACATGTTAGTTATCTTTTATGGAGAGACACCACTAGTGAACTGTGGACCCCGGTCCATTCTTTTAAACTGATTAAACAACCACAAACTGCAAACTGTTCCTTTTTCATTCTCTGCAATTTAATACTCATTTTTCACACCATACGTTTAATCCTTTGTTTTCAGCAAGCCAGTGAGATTGACAACCTCACTGTTTCGTTGGGGCAAAGTAGTTTGATTGTGTTGTGTGCAGATTCCACGTCAACAGTCCAGACTCCCTTCGACAGCTATTTTTCCGGCGCCGTTGACAACCTTCTGAAGAGTTGCTGCTCCTACTGGTTCGATAACCTTGGTTTCTTTCTGAGGGAAAACTTGCTGCTGACTACATCATACCTTCCTCTTGGGGTCTCCCAACGAACATGTGTTTCACGTCATCACTTGCCTTGTTCAGGGGGCTGGTAATACGGGTCGTCGGGGTATTGCGGTGGAACCCCGACTGCTTGATCTATCGATGCATAAAGACACCGGAAAGAACACAATCAATAATCACACAAGCAAAAACAGGTGCAATGCACAAACACATGATGGCATGATATTTTAATGCACTGAAAATACTATCAAAATTATCTAGCCATTTATATGGGGTTCAGAAATAATTATTCCAACAGAAGAGAATTATATCCCCACATTTAGTTTAATGTTTTCCTACTTTCTAGGAAGTGCAGTACTACAAATGTGTTCTGATATGCATGCAAATGATGTTACTGGTTTGTTCATATTTTTGTGAGCGTTTTGATATAAAGAACACATTTTTCTGATAAACCAATAAAAAGTTATTGCATTTCTAAATTTGATTTAAATCTGCCATTTTAGCAAATCATTTTAAACAACATTAAAACTAATAATCCATGTTTGGAAAACAGGTGGAACATGAAGTATATTTCTTGATGAACATTTTGATAGGTCAAACATAATTTTTGGATCATTATTTTTAAAGTTATTGATTTTCCAAAACTGCTTTCTTTTCTGGCATTTTAGTTATTTTAATAAAACAGCAACTAATTTAATTTAGTTGGATGTGTGCGTTGTGCCAATAGACACCCTTTATTTTCCTGAACATTTAGGTATCTTATTGTAATTTTTGGACAACTATTGAATAAGTTATGGATTTTACAAGATTTAAACAATTTCCTGCCTTTTCTTTTATTTTTCCAGAAACTCTACGAAACGTTTTACACCGCGGGCTGGTCTAGCCACAGCCGCTGACAGGTGGGCCTGTGGCCACGAGGGCATCCACGTCAACGCGCGGCCCCACGGTGACGTTTGACCAGAGGATGCCACGACCGGCGCGCTCTGGCGCGGTGACCGCGGCGGCGAGGCGCTCGGCTCCGGTGAGGGAGCCCGCGCGGGGACGAACTAATCAGCGCAACGGACGCGCACGACTACGGGGAACGCGAATACGGCGGTGCCGCTACCTATTTGTCGCCGGAACGACGCGTACGGCGGCTACCGACGGCGAGCTATTACGAACTAGGGCTACAGGACGCGCACGAGCGAACGGAGAGCACGGGGAGAAACGCCAGCTTACCCTTGACGCGTGCACGTGCTCGGAGAGGACCGAGGAGGTCGAGGGAGGCGGCAATCGCTCGGCGAAGCTTCTGCCGGAGTTGAAGGCGACGAAGCAGAACTCGCAAAATCCGACGCCCGGCTTGATTCCTTCGACGAGGATGTAGAGGAGGACACGGCGAAGCTTCTGCGCTGCTCGGCCTGGCGCGGGGAGGCGCAGAACGGCGGCGATGCGTCGGCGACGGCACGGCTAGGGTTCGGCCATGGAAGAATAAAATGGGAGGAAGAGGGTAGCAGTGAGCAGAGGCGTGCAACGGGGTGCTCTTCTTATCCTCTGCGCGGAGAGGAGGGGGCCCCGGCATGGACGCTCGACCGTGGCGCGAGGAGCACGGCGGCAGGTCGGCGGCGTCGCACGTCGCTACAGAGAAGATGCCCACTTTGCAGAAAACCCCCTGCATGTTCTTTTCCTCTTTTTCTTTTACCTCTTTTTAAAACCAGTAGCTTTTAGGGATTTATTTGAGGCACTAAAACATTTTAGAAAATCTGAAATTAATCATGTATCCTCCCATAGCTTGTAGAAGCTCCACAAAAATTGGTGTTGCAGAATAAATTGTTTTGAACATCATTTGTTCATAGGGTTGGTTTAGGGTATTTTGTTAATTCCAAAATGATATTCCTTTAGAATTTTGAAGCAAGTGCAAAATATTAATTTTGAACTCTTGGAACTTCCTTGACAAATATAGATGTCAAGATATTTTTGTTTTGCAAGTTTGAGTGCTTTCATTGATTTGAGATTTTATTGAGCCAAGTTTGGCATTGGTTTTAAGTTGTGCCAAACCATTTGTTTTCTGTGTTTAGCAAATTAAAAATGGATGCCATGATGCATTGAAATACAAAAGTAAAAAAAAAATTAATCACATTTTTAGGTTCACAAAGTTGGGGCTGTTACAATTCTACCCCCCTTACAGGAATCTCGTCCCGAGATTCTAAGATTGCGGAAAGAAGTCGTGATACTCCTCACGAAGACTAGACTCCCTTTCCAAGGTTGCTTCCTCCTCGGAATGGTGAGACACTGAATTTTGAGGAACTTGGTGGTCTTGTTACGAGTCTTCCTTTCTGCTTCATCCAGGATATGGATAGGGTGCTCGCGATAAGTGAGATCCTCCTGGATATCCAGCTCCTCATGATTGACTCCATGGATAGGATATTTGAAACAACGGCGAAGTTGGGATACATGAAACACATCATGCACATCTGGGAAGTTGGCCGGTAACTCCAATTGATAAGAAAGATCTCCCCGCTTGGCCAGAACAGTGAAAGGGCCAATGTAGCGAGGGGCCAATTTTCCCTTGATCCCGAAGCGACGAATGCCTCGAAGGGAGAGACACGGAGGTAAGCTTTATCACCAATTTCATAGTGAACCTCCTGATGATACTTGTCATAGTAACTCTTCTGCCTAGACTGGGCAATCTTCAGATTCTCTCGTATGATTCTAACCTTCTCCTCAGCTTCATTGATGATATCCGGACCGAAGAGTGCCCTCTCTCCAGTCTCGACCAATTCAGCGGAGTGCGGCACTTTCTTCCATATAGAACCTCGAATGGGGCCATACCCAGACTAGCTTGATAACTATGTTATAGGAGAACTCCGCGAAGGGAAGATACTTCTCCCAACCCTTGCCAAAGGAGATCACACATGCCCTGAGCATGTCCTCCAGAACTTGGTTCACTCTCTCGGTCTGACCATCGGTTTGAGGATGGTAGGCGGTACTGAAGTTGAGACGGGTTCCCATAGCATTTTGGAAACTTGTCCAAAACTTGGATACGAAGATACTTCCACGGTCAGAGATGATCCTCAGAGGGACCCCATGCAATGGAACAATACGAGCCACATATAAGTCCGCCAATTGACTCGCACGTATCTCATCGCGAACTGGTAGGAAGTGAGCGACCTTGGACAGATGATCAACGATTACCCAGATAGCATTGTTGCCCTTAGGAGACCTGGGAAAACCGGTGATGAAGTCCATACCGATTTCATCCCATTTCCATTCCGGGACGGCAATAGGGCGAAGAGTGCCGGCAGGCCTTTGATGTTCAGCCTTTACCCGTCGACAGGTGACGAGGGGTAGACTCATCAAGACCCATAGTCGAGGTCCCTA
This sequence comes from Poa pratensis, assembly GCA_947311845.1. Lineage (NCBI taxonomy): Eukaryota > Viridiplantae > Streptophyta > Magnoliopsida > Poales > Poaceae > Poa > Poa pratensis. Next base: position 12,044,490 of record CAMZMU010000125.1, on the reverse strand, counting down.
GGTTATGAATATGGGGGAGAGAACGTGGTAGAGCTGGAAGTATCGTCGGCTGACAAGCAGGGCAAAGATTTTACCCAGGTTCAGGGCCCTCGTGTGGAGGTAACACCCCTACGTCCTGCCTGTCTGTTATTGCTTTGTGAATATGATGGTTACAAGGGTCCCGGCGAGATGTCGATCTCGCTAGGGTTTGTGGCTCTGAAAGTACGTTGTTTGGTTCGATGGCCCTCCCAGTCCTTAAATAATAGGATGGGTCTCGGGTGTTCGTAACCGACTCGATTTACAAGTAAGGAAACTCTAAACCGACTATTGTTTCGCCAAACTTGGAGGATACTCCATCTTCGTGGGCCTCCCTTCATGGGCTTCATGTAGGCTCTGATAGTTGGGCCTAGTCGATACGTGCACCAGGTACCCTCATGGTAGGGTACCCGATAGGCATACCCATGTCAGTAGCCCCCGAGTACTTGTCTGATTCGAAGAGTCGGGCATGGACTCATACATCATGCACGTTACATTTTTTGCATCTGTATTTAGAATTCTTATGAAATAGCACATGTTGGCTATGTCGAGTGTTTCATCGACTATGAGTTTTTGCTTATGATAGTCAAGGGATATTAGCTTAGCAGGCCCGGCACACACGACGGATCGGGGCCAGTTAACTACCATTTGTGGCAAAACCATACTAGCTTTCAATCAAACTCGAGTCCCCGGACTCGAATCTGGAACAAACTGGACAGACTCGAAACGGCCGTTGAGGTCTTACGGAATCGAACTGCAGTATAATTTTGAATCAACCCAACGCGTCCGTCGGGGATTATTCATCATGTCTGCTGACACGGGACACTTAAGGATAACGCTGCTGGAGCGGTCCTTAGCCCAGCTCGACTGATCGGCGGGTCTTACCTTTGCACTATGCATGCAGCATCCAAGGATCGTCGGATCAACTCGGGAATATTTCGAGTATGATTTTGCTTATGAACTGAGTCGAATAATTTGTCGACTGATACTTTGCCATAATTCTATCGGGTGCGCGACAGCGCTCCCGATGGGAGTAGCCCCCGAGATTGTGCTTTATTGCTTGCAATGGAGGATAATCTCAAAATCTTTTTACCCTGCACATATTAGTCAAAGAAATTTTTGATATGCTCCCGATGGGAGTATGATGTTGCAGTCGAAAGTCCTTCGACTGGCATCTATGACCTTTGCTGGAAACCCATCGAGTTTATGGTGTGACATCATTCGAATGAATCATCGAGTGACTTTTGTGCCAGTTGTGCAATATGAATAACGTCAGCAATGACGCATTTTGCGACTGCCATCTCTGACAAGCGGTGGCGTGCCTGGTAAGACTGATGGGACGTGACACTTCTGTGTGGGCCCATTTTTGCAGAGCTGACCAAGGATGGCGCCGTTTGGACTTGATTTGACCGCTCTGGCGCGGTTTTCACGGGGCGTGATGATGGTTTCCTAGTTTCCCGTGCGTAGTGGGCGGAGTGGCCGGCGACGGTTGCCCTCCGCGGCCGCCACGTGTATGGCTAGATTTCGCGCGGAGCGTATGCCTTTGTTTTGACGGTTGCGATCGTTTTGCGATCTGTGGTAAATAGGGAGACAGCGCTGGCAGAATTTTTTACTTGCCATTTGCCTCTTTGCGCCGCCCCTCGTCTCATCTTCCTTCGCGCCCACCTCCATTGCTCTGCGCCCAAGCTCTCTTCTCCACCCTCATCCATCGTTGCAATGGCGAAAGGTGGAGGCTCCAAGCGTGGTGCCGCCGCCGCTGCCGCGACCGATGCGGCCAAGGGCAAGAAGACCGTGGCGGGTACATCTGCGTCCGCCGCGCTGAAGAAGGGCAGCGGGGACTGGGCGAAGTCCACCATCAAGGACGCCCATTTGGTCAAGTTCCGCGAGCAGGGGTATCTGCCACCCGCGGAGCAGCTCGCCGTCCGCGCGCCGTCGCCCAAGGAGGTACTCCCCGAACCACGCGCCAACGAGCGTGTTTGTTTTGCGGAGTTTTTGCCTAGGGGCTTTTCGCTTCCCCTCCACGACTTCGTTCGTGGTCTTCTTTTTGCCTACGGGGTGCAGATCCATGATCTCACCCCAAATGGCATTATGCATATCGCGTGTTTCATCACGCTGTGCGAGTGCTTCCTCGGCGTCGCACCCAGCTGGGCGCTGTGGAAAGCCATCTTCATGGTACGGCCGAACAGAGGAGGTGGTCGCACCTACCCCGTTGGCGGCTGTGGAATCCAGGTGCGCAGCGACACCCGCTACTTCCGCCTGAAGACCGTCGACTCCGCCCAAGGCTGGAGGAAGGGGTGGTTTTATGCGACTGTCGAGCAGGATGCAGCCGCCCCTTTCTCGACTGCTGCTTTCACCAGGACCAAGGCGTGGGATCACCAACTCTCAGCCGAAGAAATGGAGGAGGCAAGCCCTTTGCTGGCTCGGATCGGAGGCATGCTGGACAAGGTCACAGGCATCCATTTGATCGCCACCTTTGTGAAGAGGCGGGTGTGGCCACTCCGTGCCCGAGCGCACCCCATGTGGGAGTATGAGGGCGCGGGTGACTCCACTCGATGAGCCCAGAGGAGCTGTCAAGGAATGAGCTTGTGAATCACGTGCGGCACATCACCAACTTGACGACAGGCGACATGCAACGTCGACTGCCCATTGCCATATGGGGGAAAACCCTTTGCTTGAGGTATGTATGTGTTATAGCCTGCTTGCAATGAAGAGTTTGCCACTCGTATGTTCTGCGATATGCGATTTTTGATTCTGACTTTGCAATTTGTGATGTATGCTATGCAGGGTCACTCGACTGCTGCCTCCCTTCCTCCTCTGCCTGAAAATGGCGAGACTGAAGAAACCAGGTACAGGTGGTGGACCCGAAAGGGGATCAGTCGCCCATCCCTTCTGCCACCACTTCACATGTGGAGGAGGTCGAGGAGGAAGCAGCAGAAGAGGTCCAATCTGAAGACAAGGCCACCGCTGACCAAGAAGTCGATACCGCGCCACCGAAGCGGCGTCGACTGGCCAAGAAGGCGCCTTCTGCTGTGAGTTCACCCGCGAGGGGCAGGGCTTGGAGGATGACGAGGAATCAGGCTCACCACCTGTTTTCCAAGCCGCTCCTTTGCGTGCGTGCTCAACAAGCTCAACTCTTCCTCTTCAGTCGAGTGGTACCCCAGCCTTTGGGGGACCAATTTTTGGCGACTCCGAAGATGAGGAAGATGAGGAGCACAGGTATGTGTTTTTTGAGTATGATATGAGAATTTTGTGCTGTCACATATTTGTGCTGACCGTCTTTTTGCTTTGTTGTGTTGCTCACAGCGCTGAAAACAATCAGCCTGGGACTCCTCCAGTCGAGAATGTTCCAACCCTGGAGCACTCGAATTCTGCACCGACTGGAAACGAGACTGTCCAGCCAATGGCCACTGATGCTGTCACTGAAACGGCCAAGGTGACAGCCCCAGAGGTCGGGACATCAGTCGCGACTTCTGAACCGTGGATGAACCACGTAAGTACTTTTTGCTTGACCCGTTTACTTGGGACTGTGAGAGTTAGAATTTTGCTGAATTCGTGTGCTTGCAGCCCTTCTACCATACCTTGGCAGATTCTGCCAAGGCTTATGTCCAGGTGGAGCAGGAGAGGGATACCATGCGCGCCGAGCTAGAGCGGCTCAGTCGTGAGTTCTCCTTTTGCTTTTGTTTTGCTGAATTTCTTTTTGCAATGCTTGATTTTGTCGAGTATTGAATGCACGTGATTTTGCTGGGCCAGGCGAGAAGAAGGAGCTGGAAGATGCACTCGCCGCGCAGCGCGAAGAGTCGAAGAAAGAGCTGGCTGCCGCCACCAACTCAGCCGCTGCACGCGAGCGAGGATATGCTGACCAGCTCGCGGCACTCGCGCAGGCCATGGGAGGTGAGTAATCTTTTCTCCTTTTGATATGACGATATAACTGTCGAGTGTCATGAAATGACTTTTGCCTTTTTGAATTGTGCAGAAGCTGTTGGCGCACCGGCCTCTGCGGACGTGGCGAGTGACGATCTTTCGCTGGAACAGGCTGTGGGCGGCTTAGGCGCCTATGCAACCAGGCGAAAGAAGCACTCGCCAAATCGACGAGCACACTTGGCGCTGTATACAAGGTGGTGTTCCCGACTGGCGTAGTGCCGTCGACGGCGGACGACTTCGCCGACGTGTTTGGCCCCGGGACGTCCACCATGGCGGGTTTCGCTCGCGCCAACACGGTACGCGGATCCGAGTCCACCATCAAGCTTCTTATGGGACATGGGATAGATTGCGACTACGAGGCAGCACTGTCTGCGTTCCCTCGGAAGCCAGATGGGAAGCCCATTTCTCTGAAGGGGGTGAGCGGAGCCGCCGCGCGACTGGCCGAGGTTTTTATGACACCATGGAGCGCCGGGCACTCGAGACTGCCAATCGTCTGCTTAGGAAATCGAATCTTAGGTTTAGGGTAGCTGTACCCTTTTGTTTTTTATGCCTTGTAATGATACCTTCTGAACTGCGCGAGTCTGCGCTTTGTTTGTGCTACCTTGTTTATGCAAATAGTCTTTTGCTAATGTCTTTCACTCGAAGAGTTGTATGCTTATGACATGAGTTTTAGCTTCTGACACAAACTTTGTGTTTGTGATTATGCTCTTTGAACAGTCACGAGAACCTGCTACTGCGACTAGTTCCTCGCAGGCTCCAATCACCACCCGATCCCAGGGTCAGGTGGTAAATGATGCCAAGGTGATGGAGTATATGAAGGCCAAATTTGTGAGAATGGAGCAAGATCTGAAGGACGCCCAGGCTGAGCTGAATCGATTGAGGGCGAGACCCGCGTTGGCCACCCAACGCGAGGAATATGTGCTCGGGGAGATGGATCTTGTGAACAGGCAACTCGAGTGTAAGTTCGAGTCTTGCTCTGTTTACAAGCTTTTTGCGTAGCTTTTCCTTTTGATCTGACTGGTGCGCCCGTGTTTGTAGGCTTTGTCGACAACTTCCAGGCTGAAAAGATTCGCGTGGAAGGGCGTCTGGATAGCGTGGTTGACGACCCTACGACTGGGCGTCAACACTTTTGGCTTGATAGGTACCATGCCCGCATACTCGCCACCCTGAAGGATCGCGTCTGGCGAAGTGCTGAACTGCTGGAGTTATGCCGGGCAGCGTTTATTCGCCTGAACGAGACTCTTTTTCCTGCGGGGCCACAACCACAAGGGATTCGTGCTTTGTTGAACATCTTCCGTCAAACAAATCCCATTCGAGAGTTGCTGTCTCAGAGACTTGTGATTGGAGCCAACGCTGCAATGGCGTATATGCGTAGTCGAAAACCAAGGTTGGTGTTGCGGACACCTGCAGCCGGAGAGGTTCTCGAACAAAAGACCTGGATGACACGATCCAAGCTGCGGAGACACTAATCGAGTGCACTCGCGAACAGCTTTGCGGTCCCGAGCTGCCCGTAAAGGACGAGCCTGAGGATTAGAATAGTTTGCGAGTGCAATTTTTGTATAGGGGGCAGCCCCCGAGTGTAATTTTTGACTCTTTGTATATTGTATAGTTTGTATACTTTGATTTTTTGTCGAGCCCCCGAGTCAGTCGAGCGGGGTTTGTGAAATATGTGTTGGTTGTGAACCAATGACTGTGCAGCCCCCGAGTATTCGAGTGCGGCTGCAGAGTTTTTGTGTTCTTTGTTTGGATCCTTGTTACGCAGCCCCCGAGCATTCGGGTGCGGCTAAGGCATTGTGTTTCTGCAAGAGCGAGAGCTCATTTGATCGATAACACAGCCCCCGAGGGTTTCGGGTGCGGTTAAGGTATGAATTATGCGGGTAGTAGCCACAAAGAAGTCGAAGGAACATTGATTTTATTCCTCTTTTGAATGTTAGGCTGCAGGCCGCCTCATTAAAAACCTTCCAGTCCCCTTAGGTACCCTGGTAAGGAAAAGAGCGCGTCTGAAACCTGCAGCCATCCGACATATAGCCTATTACATTGTATGACTGTGAGCACTTTATGCGTAGAAACGGCGCAGATGCGCAACGTTCCAAGGATTATGAGAGAGTTCGCCTGTCTTCGCGTGCTTCAGTCGATATGCGCCTCCACCAAGGACCTCCGTGATGATGAAGGGACCTCCCATGGGGAAGCGAGCTTGTGCACCTTCTTTTGCTTCAGTCGAAGAACCAGGTCGCCAACGACGAAGGACCTGGTTCGCAGTCGACGGCTATGGTAGTTGCGAAGGTCCTGCTGGTAAACAGCTGTGCGGGCCAAGGCCGTGTCGCGCGCCTCATCGAGCAAGTCGACTGCGTCTTCGAGTGCTTCTTCCGCGTCTTCTTCATTGTATGCTTCAACTCGTGGCGCATTGAACCTTACATCTGATGGCAGAATTGCCTCTGCACCATAGACCATGAAGAATGGGGTGAACTGCGTAGAAGTGTTGGGAGTTGTGCGTAGGCTCCATAGCACAGATGGTAGTTCTTCGACCCAAGCACCCGCAGCTCTTTTGAGTGGCACCAGGAGGCGCTTCTTGATCCCACTCGTCACAAGTCCATTGGCCTTTTCGACTTGGCCATTGGATTGTGGATGCGCCACGGATGCGTAGTTGAGCGTAATGTCCTGCTCTTTGCAGAAGGTTTTGAACTCCTCAGCCGTGAAGTTTGTGCCGTTATCAGTGATGATACTGTTTGGGACACCGAAGCGGTAGATGATGCTCTTTATGAAGTTGACTGCCGTAGTAGCAGTCGAATTTGTGATGGGGACCGCCTCGATCCACTTTGTGAACTTGTCGACTGCCACCAGTAGGTGAGTATGCCCGCCATGCGATGATTTTTTGAGTGGCCCAACCATATCGAGCCCCCATTGGGCGAAAGGCCAGGCCAGCGGTATAGTCTTCAACGCCGATGCGGGTGCGTGCGGCCTTGTTGCGAATTTCTGGCAGCCGACGCACCTTTTGACTATGTCCTCCGCGTCTTTGAGTGCTGTAGGCCAGTAAAACCCTGCGCGAAAGGCTTTGGCTACGAGTGATCGACTGCTGGCGTGATGCCCACAGGTACCTGCATGAATATCTCGAAGTATGGCTTGGCCATCTTCGAATGCGATGCATCTTTGGAACATACCTGATATGCTGCGCTTGTATAACTCGCCGTTGATAACGGTGTATGCTTTTGATCTTCGAGTCACGCGTCGGGACTCGGTTATGTCATCTGGTAGCTCGCCGCGGAGTATGTAAGCCAGAAAAGGTTGAGTCCAAGTTGGCTCAATGAGGAGTACCTCGACTGGGGGGTCCTCTGTGCTAGGCGCTTTGCTTTTGGCTGGCGTAGTCGACGGAGGAGGCTCTCGTTTCTCCTTGATAGATCTGTGTTCGATGCGCTCGAGGAAGACACCAGGTGGAATTTGTGCGCCAGTTGAGCCAAGATTGGCTAGCATGTCTGCTTCTTCGTTACTTTCCCTTCCTATGTGCCTCAACTCACAGCCCTCGAAGCTGCCCTCCAGTGTGTTGTACAGGTCGCGATAAGCGATCATGTTGTCCGCGATTGCGTCGCAGGCCTTCATTGTTTGCTGCACCACGAGATTGGAGTCGCCGTAGATCATCAATCGAGTGCACCCAAGTGCTTTTGCCATCCGCATGCCATGGATCAGAGCCTCGTATTCAGCCTCGTTATTGGAGGGTAGTTTGAATCCCATCTGCAAAACATAACGTAGCTTGTCCCCTTTTGGTGATATGAGGATGACGCCTGCGCCTGCGCCTTCGTGTTTCTTGGACCCATCGAAGTACATGGTCCAGGAATTGGACACGTCTGGTGCTCCAGGTAATTGGGCCTCTATCCACTCGGTTGTGAAGTCGGGTAGGACTTGTGCTTTGATAGCCTTCGGGTGCTCGTACTTGATGTCTCTTGGAGCCAGCTCGATGAGCCATTTTGCGACTCGACCCGTTGCATTGGGGTTTGTGAGGATATCACCGATTGCTGAGTTACTTACCACGGTGATCGGGTGCTCGGTGAAGTAGTGTGTCAACTTCCTTGAGGACATGAATACAGCGTATGCCAGCTTTTGATAGTGCGGGTACCGCTGTTTTGATATGGAGAGAACCTCGCTCAGGTAGTAGACTGGACGTTGTATGCTTTGGATGTGCCCCTCCTCCATGCGTTCGACTACCAGTACGGTGCTCACCACCCTGTTTGTAGCCGAGACATACAGGTAGAGTGGTTCCCGTTCCTTAGGTGCGACGAGGATCGGAGGGCTTGTGAGGATCCGCTTGAGATCTGTGAAGGCTGCTTCAGCTTCTGGCGTCCACTCGAACTTGTCCGCCTTCTTCATCAGTCGATAGAATGGTAGAGCCTTTTCACCCAGTTTGCTGATGAATCGACTGAGCGCTGCTACTCGTCCTGCTAGTTTCTGCACATCGTGAAGCTTTGAAGGCCTTTGCATTGTGAGGATGGCCTGTATTTTCTCCGGGTCTGCTTCGATTCCACGGGCAGAGACTAGGTACCCTAGAGCTGCCCGGCTGGAACGCCGAACGTGCACTTCTTAGGATTGAGCTTGATATGGAAGCGTTTGAGGTTTGCGAACGTCTCCCTCAAATCGTCGAGTAGTGTGTGTTCTTCCCTTGTGGTAATGACAATGTCATCCACGTAGACCTGGACGTTGCGTCCGATTTGCTTTTTGAGGCAGTCCTGCATCATGCGCTGGTATGTTGCACCCGCGTTTTTGAGCCCAAAGGGCATAGTTGTGTAGCAGTAGACCCCGAGTGGGGTTATGAACGCCGTTTTTTCTTCGTCTTCTTGCTTCATCCTTATCTGGTGATAACCTGAGTAAGCATCCAGAAAGGAGAGTCGTGCGCATCCGGCGGTGGAGTCGACGATCTGGTCGATTCGGGGTAGCGGGAAGTGATCCTTTGGACAGCACTTGTTCAGCGCTGTGAAGTCCACGCACATCCGAAGGATGTCTGTATGCTTCTTTCTACGAGTACGGGGTTGGCCACCCATTGTGATTTCTTGATTTCCCTAATGAATCCTGCTGCGAGTAACCGGTCGACTTCAGATTCGACTGCGGTTCGCTTTGGGCCGGAGATTCGACGCATCGTTTGCTTGACTGGCTTTGCATCTGGAAACAATTGGAGAGAGTGCTCGGCGAATTCCCTGGGAATACCTGGCATGTCGGCTGGACACCACGCAAATATTTCCCAGTTCTCACGGAGGAATTCGACGAGCGCGCCTTCCTATGCGATAGGCAGGCTCGAAGATATGTTGACTGTCTTGGACGGATCGGTCGGGTGCACCTGATGCGACCTTGTGTCATTTGTAGCATTGAAGGATCTGTCGACTGCCAACTTCTTATGCTCCGGAAGGAGTGTGCGGTCGTTGGAAATCGCCAGTCGGCGAGTGATTCTTCCACCCCGAACATCTCGGAGATTTTGCTGAACTCGCGGTCGCAAGCATCGGACCTTTGAAAGTTTCCACGGACAGTATGACTCCCTTTGGTCCTGGCATCTTCAGCGTGAGGTACGCGTAGTGTGGCACCGCCATGAATCGAGCAAACGTCGGGCGACCAAGAATAGCATGGTATTGTGATTTCCAGTCGACGACCTCGAACTCAATCGACTCTGTCCTGAAGTGGCTTTTGTCCCCGAACGTAACGTCGAGTTGTATGGTGCCTTCTGGGCTAATTGCTTTGCCAGGAACATACCGTGGAAGGTATTTGAAGATTTTGGGAGGTTTTCGACTGACCTGTTCATTTTGCGGAGCGTGTCCGCGAAGATGATGTTTATGCCGCTGCCTCCATCCATGAAGACCTTGGTCATGGCGTAGCCTCCTATTTGCGCGTCGAGTACCAGAGCCGCGTGCCCTGGTCGAACTACAGCTGGGGGATGATCCTCTCGACTGAAGCTTATGATGGTTTCCGATCCCTTCAGAAATTCGGGCATGGCAGGAGGTGCCATGACAGCCATGTTCACCTGTCGAGTGATTAGCTTTTGCTGCCTGTTGGAGGGGCGACCCTTTTGTATCATGTACATCTGCCCGTGGGGCTGTGGATATTGATCATCTTCCGCCCGTAGTACGGGTTGTATGGCACCTGCGAGGTTTGCGCCTGGAGCAGGCTGTGGTGGTGGTTGCGGTGGCGGCTGTGGCGCCATGAGAGCGGGCACAGCGTTCGGCTGTGGTGCGGGTGCAGGCGTGGGCTGAGCAGGTGCTGGGCCGTACCTTTTGAGTCGTATCATGTAGTCAGTCGCCATTTGGTCGAATTCCCTGCAGTTCCTTAGGGTGTGATTGGAGCGTAGTTTTCCGTCGTCCCCCTTGAAGAGGTGGAATCTGCACCAGTCGTCCATCTTTTCCTCGAATGACCGCTCGGGTTTTGCGTCGCTGCGTTTGCGCCATTCTTGCCTTTTGTAGCTGTCGCTCCGCTGCTCGCGATCTCGACTGTCCCGTCGATCATCCGAGCGTCGATTGCTTCTATCTTGGTCCTCCCGGGTTGTGTGTATCCAGCCGCCATGAACTCGGGTCTGTTATCGTCGTAAGGACGTTTGGAACGTTTGCGCCTGCGATCTTCTCTGTATGAATCTCTGCGGCCTCGACTGCCGCTTTCGTAGTTGTCGCGTGGTGGGGAAGCACGGGATCTGCGTACAGAATCCTCTCCATCTGCCCACTCAGTCGCAACTTTGATGAGGTCAGCCAGGGAGGTTGGCTTTTCACGACCAGTGCCTCTTTGAAGTCCTTCCTGGCGAGACCTTGTGAAGGCATCCATGGCCCTGTCTTCTGACACTTTGCCAACCGAATTGCGTATTTCGGTCCACCGCCGTATGTATGATCTCAACGACTCGTCTGATCGTTGAGTGCATGCCCTTAATTCTTCGAATGTCTTCGGGCGCTCACATAGAGGCTCGAAGTTTTTGATGAAGTCTCTGCGGAAATCGTCCCACGAGTCGTATGATGATGGAGGGAGCGCCTTGAGCCAGTCGCGGGCAGTTCCTTCGAGCATGAGTCGTATGTACTGCATCGCCGTGGTGTTCGTGCCACGCTGGCATGCCACGGCGAGTCTGTAATCTTCTAGCCACCCGGAAGGTTCTTGGCGACCGTTGTACTTGGGTTGTTCGCCTGTCAACTTGAACCTTTGGGCATCCGCGTCTCACGGATGCGTCGGTGAAGCACAATGCTCCGCATGGCTCTGGTTCGCGATCAGAGTATGAATCGCTGCTATAGGATCTTCGAGATCTGCTTCTGCTGGACCTGTGCCGGCGCGTGCTTCTCCTTCCTTCATCCGAGTGGTGGCTGCGACCACTGCGATGATGTGCTGCGTGTCGTGAGTCGACTATGTCGCGATCGCGATTCCTTGCTGGAGTTTTGTCTTCTGGCTGTATAGCCTGTGCCGCTAGAGCTAGCGATTTGAGTTGTTGGCGATGCAGGGCTGCGTTAGGGTCATTCGCCGGAGGTTGCATTGCCTTGAGGTAAGCACCTACGGAGAATAATGCACCCGCAGCAGTTTTGGGCACTGGGATTCCGTTAGCGTCCTCTGTCATGAACGACAGGTTACGGGTGATTGCTACCCTTTCATGTTCTGGAAGGCTTGCCAACCGCGACCTAGGTCGTGGGGTTGGTTGCATTGTGGACCCGAGGGATTGCTCCCTTCTTCGGGCACTCGAGAGGCTGGCTTGCCTTTTGCGCTCTTCGAGCGTCGCTCGGTAGTTTTGCAGTCGAATTGACTCCTGCCAGTTGAAGTACTGGAAGGTCAACATCTCCTCTGGGGTGGAATTTGGTGGCATCATTGTGCACTCCTTTATGACTTTATCTGCTTTTGCTGCCATCTCCTCCGTGATTGTCAAGGTTGTGACCCCATCCGGCATGGTTACCGTGCATGGGAATTGTGCAGGCCTGCGAGCGGCTGCGTCTGCGGATGATTCTGCGGAGAAGGCCACGTAGACCTGATGGGGCGTGACCCGTGGACAGGTGTATGTGCTGTCGATTCCAGTCATGGACTCGACGTCGCCGTCGAGGCTCATGTCAGAGCCAGTATGTTCATCGAGTAGATCTTCGAGGCGAATCTCGTTGTCGATGTGCTCATCGCCTATGCTCATCTCGGTGTTGGCGAAGCCATTATGGATTTCTGAGTCGAGGTTGGTGTTGGTGAAGATCTCCGAGTCGACGTTGCTGTCGTTATGAATCGCGGGCTCGTAGAAGTCATCGAGGGAGATCCCGCAGTCGAAACTCTCGTCGAGTGGTAGGTTGAAGTCGACGTTGCTTGTGCGGTATGCTGATTCTGCCTCCTCGCCTTGGAGTTCCGTCATCATGAACCTGTCGATCTCGCCGGTCGACATGGTTGTTGCGGGCGAGCAGGCTTCAGGAATCGACGACGGGGCGAGCGCAGTCGACGGAGCCTCGAGTGCGCCCAGCGCCAGTTGTTGCGGATCTGTCGAGTCCTGCGTGCCAAGATTGTTTACGAAAAAATTGAATGCTCCAACAGTCAAACTCAAACCTGATTCAAGGCCGGAAAACGCCTCCTGAAGCTCGGCGAGTGCGGATTGAAATTCATTGGAAGAGCAGATGCGCTTTTTGCAGGTGAAGCGGGCAGGCTGCCGCTTTTCGAGTGGATCGGCGAGTCGCCGTGTGTCGCCTGGATCGGCGAGTTGCTGTTTGCTGACATGGCCGGCGAGTTGCCGTTTGCAGATGAGATCGGCGAGTTGCCGTTTGCTGGTGTGATCGGCGATTTGCCGTTTGCTGTTGGGACCGGCGAAACTTCGAGTCCAGCGCTATTCTTTCCCACAGACGGCGCCACTTGACGAGGGGTAGACTCATCAAGACCCATGGTTAAGGTCCCTAGGTTATGAATATGGGGGAGAGAACGTGGTAGAGCTGGAAGTATCGTCGGCTGACAAGCAGGGCAAAGATTTTACCCAGGTTCAGGGCCCTCGTGTGGAGGTAACACCCCTACGTCCTGCCTGTCTGTTATTGCTTTGTGAATATGATGGTTACAAGGTCCCGGCGAGATGTCGATCTCGCTAGGGTTTGTGGCTCTGGTACGTTGTCTGGTTCGATGGCCCTCCCAGTCCTTAAATAATAGGCTGGGTCTCGGGTGTTCGTAACCGACTCGATTTACAAGTAAGGAAACTCTAAACCGACTATTGTTTCGCCAAACTTGGAGGATACTCCATCTTCGTGGGCCTCCCTTCATGGGCTTCATGTAGGCTCTGATAGTTGGGCCTAGTCGATACGTGCACCAGGTACCCTCATGGTAGGGTACCCGATAGGCATACCCATGTCAACAGGTGTCGCATTCAGCAACATACTTGGCGATTTCTCGTTTCATCCGAGTCCACCAGAATTGCGGTCGTTGGTCTTGGTACATTTTGGTACTGCCAGGATGAATAGAGAGAGGCGATTCATGCACTTCTTGGAGGATCAGCTCCTTCAGATTCCCTGTCTTCGGCACTACTAAGCGGTCACCAAAGTAAATGACACCAGATTCATTCTCGGTGAAACACTTGGCCTTCCCGCTCGCAATGTTCTCTCTGATTTTACGAATACCCGGATCACGCTTTTGTGCCTCCTTTATCTGGTCTTCAAGAGTAGACTTGATCTCCAGATTTGCTAGATAGCCAGAGGGAACAATTTCCAGGTTCAAACGAGCGAACTCTTTACAAAGAGCAGGTTGAGCCTCCTCAACCATCAGGTTGTTGCAATAGGACTTCCGACTTAGCGCGTCAGCCACGACGTTGGCTTTGCCGGGTTGATAGTTCAGACTCACATCATAGTCCTTGATTAACTCTAACCAACGCCTCTGCCTGAGATTTAAATCTGGATGTGTGAAGAGGTACTTCAGACTCTTATGATCCGAGAAAATCTCGCAACGGTTACCAAATAGGTATGGTCTCCACTGCTTCAAAGCATAAACAACCGCGGCAAGTTCTAGATCATGAGTTGGGTAGTTGTGCTCATGTGGCTTCAATTGGCGAGAAGCATACGCCACCACATGGCCCTCTTGCATTAATACACAGCCCAAACCTTGCAGGGAGGCGTCACAGAAGACGACAAAATACTTGCTGGTGCCCGGCAGGGCAAGCACTGGAGCAGACGTGATCTTGACTTTCAGTGTTTTGAAGCTCTCTTCAGCTTTGTCCGTCCATGCAAACTTTTTATCCTTCTTGAGAAGGTCAGTCATGGGCTTAGCTATCTTTGAGAAACCTTCGATGAATCGGCGGTAGTAACCCGCCAATCCGAGAAAGCTACGAATGTCCTTGACTAACATTGGAGTTTTCCAATCCAAAATGGATTGAATCTTGTCGGGAATGACTGCCACACCATTGGCGGATATCACATGACCAAGGAAGACAAGTTTATCCAACCAGAACTCACACTTGGAGAACTTGGCATAAAGGCGGTGTTCTCGAAGTCGTGTCAGAACCAACCGAAGATACTCAGCATGCTCTTCGTCGGTTTTGGAATCAACGAGGATGTCATCGATGTAGATGACGACAAACTTGTCAAGATAATCCATGAAGATGGAGTTCATGAGCCTCATGAAGGTAGCTGGAGCATTGGTGAGACCAAAGGACATGACGGTATACTCATATGAGCCATAGCGAGTAACGAATGCCGTCTTTGGGATATCCTCCTTTCTGATCTTAATCTGATGGTATCCTGACCTCAGATCCATCTTGGAGAATACTGTTGCACCAGCTAACTGATCTAACAAATCACTGATCCGGGGAATATAGGATACTTGTTCTTGATTGTCACCGCATTCAACGGCCTATAATCAGAAACCAAACGAGGAACGGTAGAATCCCTCTTCTTGACGAAGAGTACCGGACAACCCCAAGGTGAACTGCTAGGCTGAATGAAATCCTTCGCTAACAGCTCATCAATTTGCTCTTTCAACAGAGCCAACTCTTCCACCGGCATACGGTAGGGTTTCTTGGAAATCGGAGCAGTACCTGGCATTAAATCTATGACAAACTCCACAGTTCAATCAGGGGGCATGCCAGGCAATTCTTTCGGGAACACATCCGGGAAGTCACACACCACGTGTATTTCATGAATTTCATGAGGGGACAAGCCTTCCATAAAGTAGAGGCTGATCTCCGGTGAGAGGGGAATGATTGAGGATGGAGGTCTTGATAGTGCAGACCAATACTCTACAATGTCGCCGGAAGAAGTGGTGACGGTAATGTTCTTAGCAGCAAAGTCGAGATTAGCCCAGTATTTTACTAACCAGTTCATGCCCAGTATGATATCAATGCCATTTGACTTCAAAGCTACCTGCGCGAAAGGGAAGGACCAGTGACCTATAGTAATCTGGACCTCCGGGGTAACCCATCGGTTTGCCATTTGGAACCAGGCGTGGAGATCATCAAGGGACGGCTCATCTTCTCAAACGGTATGTTGTGGTCTTTTGCAAATGCTATAGAAATGAATGAATGTGATGCTCCAGAGTCAAACAAAACTGTAGCTGGGGTGTCGTTGATTCGTAACTCACCCATAAGGACGCCGGGGTCCTCTTCAGCTTCTTCAGCAGAGACATGGTTCAGGCGACCAAGCACTTTAGGGCCCGCTTTGCCAGCTGGAGTGGCGGGGGCTCGTGCAGGTGTCACCGAAACAGGTGCCTTTTGGGGGCACTCCCTGGAGTAGTGGCTAGCCTGGCCACAGCTGTAGCAAGTGTTTCCAGGAGGGGCAGATAGCTGAGGGCGATACCCACTTCCGCTCGCCCCAGGTGTCGAAGTAGTGGGGCGCGGCGGTGGTGGCCTGTGTCCCGCGGCCCTCGGCATGAATGGAGCACGCGGCACAGCGCTGTAGGGAACGAAAACCCTGCGCTTCTTGCTCTGAGAAACCGAGGAACTCGGGTGGTCCCCTTGTGCTGGCCTCTTGGAAGCCTCAAATTCCTTCCTTCCCTGCTCAAGAGTAAGAGCCTGGTTGAACAGCTCCTGGTAGTTCTGGAACTTGAAGGGCAGCAACTCATAGCGGAGCCTCGGCGCAAGCCCCTTGTGGAACAACTCTTGCTTGTCAGCATCATTGGTCACGTCCCGTGGGGCGTAACGAGAGAGATGGTTGAATTGGCACCCATAAGCTCGGAGATCCATATGACCCTGGTGCAGATCCAGGAACTCCCTCCTCTTCAGGCCCATTATTGGCTGAGGTATGTAAGCAGCACGGAAGGCTGTGCGGAAATCCGCCCAAGTGAAAACATGGTCTGATGCGAATAGCGCCACATGACTCTCCCACCAACAGCTAGCCGCAGCAGTCAGGAGGTAGGTGGCAAAGTTGACCTGCTCGGCCACTGGTACATGCAGCGCGCCGAACTGGCGCTCCACAGCGCGAAGCCAGTCATCAGCGTCCAGCGGCTCCTTAGCATCGGCGAAGGTGGGTGGCTGCGAGCGCAGGAACTCAGTGAGGGTGTTGCACTCATTGTTCCTCCGGGTATTCTGCTGCACCAACTACTCGAGCAGCCGCTCATTGCGCCCGCGGTTCTCATCAATGGCCATCAAGACCTGCGCCATTGAAGGGGGTGGCGGCGGTTCCTCATCATTGTTGTTGTTACCGCGGCCTCCTCGAACCATTCTGGAGAATTGACAAGGACACCGTTAGTATCTATCTCCGAATGGGTGAGAAAGAAGCATTAGCGTCTACTCAAGTACACAGACTAGGGACGTAATACTTTGGGTAACAACGAACAAGGGACCAACAAGATAGAACTTGGGTCAAAGATCAGCATCATGTACCACTAGCATGAGATTCAAATGGTTAAGAAACCACGTGATTCAACCCACACTATCCGGCACAATCCGGGACCTTCTGTTCAAGTCCTTGGGTTAAAAGCCAAAGAAGGAAATAAGTGATTAGGCTCAGTAGGGATAACAGGGTTCTTAAACATCTGAGTTGATTTCGGACTGTAGCGCAGCGGGAGCAACCAGACACATAACACTAAAGGTAGAACCCAACCTCGTGATCCTAAAGATTTTTGAAGTAACAGGTGAGGAGAAAAACTTTTAACTCAAATTGAGGTAAGATTGCTCTGAGATTAGAATGTAACCAGATAAGGAGTAAAAGAATCCTAAGATGGTTTTCACAACTCATTTTTTTGGTTAAAAATATTTTCACAAACACTAGACTCAACGTCGACCAGTAGAAGGGTTTCCTACAGGCAGTCCTGCTCTGATACCAACTTGTAACGCCTCGACCGCAGAACTATACAGTGATGCTGTGTGTCACCAGTTAAGCGATACAACCGGAGGTTACGGGTTTACCAATCCCCGACCAAAACCTTTGGCAGGCGTTGCTCGGAATGGATCATCGGCAACGCAACACCCCGATTGATGCCTTAACGCAGGCACAACTATCAATGCATAATAGATAGATCAAGACTTGTGGAACAACTGGCACATCACAGACTCTACGACTCAAAGCATTATAGTTCAACTCTTATAATAGAGAAAGATAGCAAATATTACAACCAGAGGTCACCGACCCAACAGTATATCATGCGGAAACGAATTAAGTTGTTCTAAACAACAAGATCCAAATTATGGCCTAAGAGGCCTATAAATAAACATTCCAGCGCCAGCTGTTCCGGGATGTCCCAAGCTGCCACCTGGGAACCCCACACTACTCGTCGACGTCCACATTGAACCCACCTTCAGTGTCGGTGAAATCCTCCACTGAAATCAAATAAACAACGTTGAGTTCGACGAACTCTCCAAGATTACTAGAGCTACTAGCTCAATGATTGGCTTTCAAAGGTTTTATGACTGTTTTGCGTAAAGCTGGTTTTCTTTATAAAAGACATCTGGCATCGACTAATCAGAATATTTTCAAAAGGGGTAAGAAGTAAACTCTTTTCTTTTGATCAACTTCATCAACAACCACCATCAATCACTTCACCTGTCTACCAAGGCACTTCCCCGAATCACCCTCGAGGAAATCAACCTTGCAGTATTCAGGTTTTAATCATTCCGTTCAACTTTCTCTATGATCTTATCGTCCGTTCCCAAGTCGTCCATAACCGTGGACACGGCTTTTCGAAAAGATTTAACCCTGCAGGGGTGTACTATTTTTAACCACCGGTACCGTCCGGCTCATAGCCTACGCTTAGCTCTCTTCCGGGGAAAGCCGGCTGAGTGGGAACGGTTACAACCTTTACCTTGCTTGAGACAAACCCAGGATCATCAGTGGCGGAAGGACAGGTTCAGTGCCTCCAACACCCTGCCCCGCGGCCACTCATTTTCCTACACACCACCATCCTCATCCCAGTCCTGGCCACCATCTTCACGCACGCGCAAATGGAAGTTCGAACTAGAGGACCCTCGGCTAGCCCCTCACAAGTTAGTTGGTCGATAGGGGTTCCATATGGCCCACCGATGGAAGCACGCTCAGTCTTGGTTCAAGAGGTAAAGAACTCGCACTTAGGCGGTGAGAACAAGACAACACACCACATCCACTGTGGCCTCTCATCCCCGCCTTTAAGCAGTTTATTAATGTCACCACAACTTTCCACAACATCCGGTCATTCCATCAACTGTTCCGACAATTGAAACATCCACCGGACGGATAATCATTCAACTAAGCATGGCTAAGCATATATAGCAGGTATAATTTACTCCGGCCAACATTTCAATCCTATGGATATTAGGAAGGATACAGGTAATGGCTACAGGTATCTAATGCAACTAGTAGAATACTCTAATCCAGGCAAAAGACATTTGGAACCGAATGCAATATTATAGTGGGGAAAATATTTGCGGAAAATAGGAGGAGACATGCTCAGAGGGGGGGATTACGCTTGCCTTGTTCAGGGGGCTGGTAATACGGGTCGTCGGGTATTGCGGTGGAACCCCGACTGCTTGATCTATCGATGCATAAAGACACCGGAAAGAACACAATCAATAATCACACAAGCAAAAACAGGTGCAATGCACAAACACATGATGGCATGATATTTTAATGCACTGAAATTACTATCAAAACTATCTAGCCATTTATATGGGGTTCGGAAATAATTATTCCAACAGGAGAGAATTATATCCCCACATTTAGTTTAATGTTTTCCCTACTTTCTAGGAAGTGCAGTACTACAAATGTGTTCTGCTATGCATGCAAATGATGTTACTGGTTTGTTCATATTTTTGTGAGCGTTTTGATATAAAGAGCACATTTTTCTGATAAACCAATAAAAAGTTATTGCATTTCTAAATTTGATTTAAATCTGCCATTTTAGCAAATCATTTTAAACAACATTAAAACTAATAATCCATGTTTGGAAAACAGGTGGAACATGAAGTATATTTCTTGATGAACATTTTGATAGGTCAAACATAATTTTTGGATCATTATTTTTAAAGTTATTGATTTTCCAAAACTGCTTTCTTTTCTGGCATTTTAGTTATCTTAATAAAACAGCAACTAATTTAATTTAGTTGGATGTGTGAGTTGTGCCAATAGACACCCTTTATTTTCCTGAACATTTAGGTATCTTATTTGTAATTTTTGGACAACTATTGAATAAGTTATGGGGTTTACAAGATATAAACAATTTCCTGCCTTTTCTTTTATTTTCCAAAAACTCTACGAAACGTTTTACACCGCGGGCTGGTCTAGCCACAGCCGCTGACAGGTGGGCCCGTGGCCACGAGGGCATCCACGTCAACGCGCGGCCCCACGGCGACGTTTGACCGGAGGACGCCACGACCGGCGCGCTCTGGCGCGGTGACCGCGGCGGCGAGGCGCTCGGCTCCGGCGAGGGAGCCCGCGCGGGGACGAACTATTCAGCGCAACGGACGCGCACGACTACGGGGAACGCGAATACGGCGGCGCCGCTACCTATTTGTCGCCGGATCGACGCGTACGGCGGCGACCTGCGGCTACCGACGGCGAGCTATTCGAACTAGGGCTACAGGACGCGCACGAGCGAACGGAGAGCACGGGGAGAAACGCCAGCTTACCCTTGACGCGTGCACGTGCTTGGAGAGGACGGAGGAGGTCGAGGGAGGCGGCAATCGCTCGGCGAAGCTTCTGCCGAAGTTGAAGGCGACGAAGCAGAACTCGCAAAATCCGGCGCCCCGGCTTGATTCCTTTGACGAGGATGTAGAGGAGGACACGACGAAGCTTCTGCGCTGCTCGGCCTGGCGCGGGGAGGCGCAGAACGGCGGCGATGTGTCGGCGACGGCACGGCTAGGGTTCGGCCATGGAAGAATAAAATGGGAGGAAGAGGGTAGCAGGTGAGCAGAGGCGTGCAACGGGGTGCTCTTCTTATCCTCTTCGCAGAGGACGGAGAGGAGGGGGCCCCGGCGTGGACGCTCGACCGCGGTGCGAGGAACACGGCGGCAGGTCGGCGGCGTCGCACGTCGCTACAGAGAAGATGCCCACTTTACAGAAAACCCCTGCATGTTCTTTTCCTCTTTTTCTTTTACCTTTTTAAAACCAGTAGCTTTTAGGGATTTATTTGAGGCACTAAAACATTTTCGAAAAATCTGAAATTATTCTTGTAGCCTCCCCATAGCTTGTAGAAGCTCCACAAAAATTGGTGTTGCAGAATAAATTGTTTTGAACATCATTTGTTCATAGGGTTGGTTTAGGGTATTTTGTTTAATTTCCAAAATGATATTCCTTTAGAATTTTGAAGCAAGTGCAAAATATTAATTTTGAACTCTTGGAACTTCCTTGACAAATATAAGATGTCAAGATATTTTTGTTTTGCAAGTTTGAGTGCTTTCATTGATTTGAGATTTTATTGAGCCAAGTTTGGCATTGGTTTTTAAGTTGTGCCAAACCATTTGTTTTCTGTGTTTAGCAAATTAAAATGGATGCCATGATGCATTGAAATACAAAAGTGAAAAAAAATTAATCACATTTTTAGGTTCACAAAGTTGGGGCTATTACAGCAGGAGCCCAACGATGATAAGTGGGCCTCTAAGCAATCACTAGGGCCCACTTATCATCGTCGGGCTCCTGCGCCCCACGCTGAATCTGGCTTCTCAGCCTCAGCCCACTTGTCGAGGGTGTGGGAGGAACCGCTGGAGTCTCTTCTTGAGTCGCCGCTGGAGTCACTTCTTCTTGAGTCGCTGCTGGGGTCTCTTGCTGGGTCGCTGACGGAGAACACGTCTAGCTCCACTGGTAGGATTGAGCCTTCTTCTTGATCGGCTCCGAGAACGGTTTATAGCAGCCTTTCGTCATCCACGTCCTCATGTCATTTTGCATGTCTAGGCGTTTTTCGATCTCCCACTTAGACAACCCTGGAGATGGATTGGGATATATATTTGGTTAATAATATAACTAGAGTATGATTTATTCATCTAATTAAGTGGATAAGTCTATAATAAATAAAATAAAGAAGCACTTCTATCGAGTGAGGCAAGGCTTTCTTTTATAATACATCCTACCTCTGGCGTTGTGTAAGGACCCCCCTTCTGTCATGACATCTTCCACGATGATTTGCGATAACTGCATCTGGATGCGATGGAAGTCTTCTCTAAGCTCAGCGTCGGTGATTTCCCCACTAAGTTTGGCCCATTCTTGGAGACTAGATGGCCACCTCGTTTTCTCTACATCCCGGACAAAGCCTTTAATGTGATGGAGGACGTAGAAGGCATCCTTCATGCTGCCAGGCGCATGCTTGATGCAATGGAACCCGGTCCCATGCCCGAAAATGTGTTTGTTGTCGCTCGTGAAACGTTCCCCATTCTTTTCTTTGTGGAAGTGGCCTCCCTTTTGGGCATAGCCCTCGAGAGCCTCATCGAGAACACCTTTTATTCTGGTGAAGTCTTTAAGACTGCCCGAGTCAAAATAAGTGGCAACGGACCACCTCGGGCTTAGGACGATGAGTACACAGTACTCATCACTGCTCAACACAATTGAAACGGAATGTTGGAAAGGATCAACAACGGAAGAAATCTATAAGAAAGCATAAGATACGACGGCGGCGACCGGATGTGTACTTACTCGGAAAAGAAAGGCAGAAGAAGGCTGTTCTTATCCTGGTTGTTCAGCATGATTCTCTGGAGGAACTCCGTGGCCATGGCCCGTGTCGTTGATCGTTCCACCAGCTGGCTGTCACGCATGTAGTAGGGATCCACTACCTTGACGTACGGGGTATTATCTCTCCTGATCCTCATCGCCTGGTTGAGCGCGTATAGGCGGACCAAGTTATAGTCCAGCCGTCTATAGTGAAACAGCCTGAAGACGTCCTCGTACGATATGAAGAAAAGATCCGCGGGGCCTTCATGGACGAAGTCGGCCAAGTCCTTTGGCACCTTGACAGTGAACACCGGGGTAATTTGGATTCTCTTCTTTAAGAAGGTTGCCCTCTAGCGTCAAGATAGCATTTTGCTAAGAGAGCATGCATCCGTCTGCGAGGCGGAGCAGCTCCCGAGACAGGATCGGTTGACCAGCTTCATGAACTCGGGGCAAGCCATCCGCACGGGGTGATACCATGTCTTCATACCCCCGGATAGTCGTCTTAGGGGCTGGCTTACTTCTCTTCCTGTGCTTCTTCTTCTTTACCTCTGGGGATGCTAGGGGTGCATCTTCTGTAGCCACATTGATTGAGTACTTGTTGGAGCCGAAGCTAATCACTGGGAGAGGCCCTTTTTTTCCCTCCTCAATCCAAACCCTGACAGCCTCACAGACGGTAGGAAAGAGCGACGTGAACGTCTTTGTCACTGCCTGTGCGATGACCGTCTGAATCATACTATTTTCCTCTATCGGTTCCTCGCCTCCTGTTCGAGAACCCCCGGCCTCGTTATTGTCAGCCATGTTCGCACCTATAAGAAAAACAACGTCGAAGTTAGTACACCAAATATAAGAAAAAATCACTTAATTAAGTACTAAGATACCCCGGCCCATACATTAGTCGCAATACCCCATATGTCCCTTTTTTAGCAAAGTCATGCCAAAATTTATGAAAAATTTCGGCATGACCTTTGCTAAAAAAGGGACATATGGAGTACCCGAGAATTTGTCGGAACGGAAGTTAATCGACGTTCCGGCAATCTCAAGGGCCTCTCGGGTACCTGCAAGCATTTCACAAAAATCCACATCTCCGGCTGGCATGTCCGGCCGGCATCTCCACGACACGATGGTCGGAGCACAAACAACCACGACACGATGGTCGTGGACACATATATCCATCAACACCATTCACAGCACATCCATAATTTCTCACCACTTGTCGATGAGCTCCGGAACAGCAGCGTCGAGGTCCTCTTCAAACTGCATAGTACATAAAAAAGTCAAAACTTGTGAATAAATTAATTTGCTTCTAACTTAATATAGATTTGGCATCTAGAAAAAAACCACATGGATGAAAGCAACTAGCTGAAGCTAGTCCACAAGTTGGAAGGACACTGCTCACTTGTTAATTTCTACCACATGCACACACAATAGCCTAATTACTTCTAGCACTTAGTCCACAAGTTTACCTATGTGTTAGTGAAATGGTTGATTAGTTCTAGCACTTAGCCTAATTACTCCACTAAAATTCACAACACCTAGGCATTAATACAAACACCTAGTGTGCAGAGGAGAGGCATGGCAGGGGAGGGGAGGTACATGCTGGGATCACGGGAAGGGAGAGGCAGGGAGGGCAGCAACCTCGGGGAGGTGACGGCGGTGTCGTGGAGGGGCAGCCGGCGTCGAGGACGGCCGGTGCAAGGGCGGCGGCGTCGAGGACGGCCGGTCCGAGGGCGCAGGGGAGGTCTCTCCTCCGCGGCGGCGTGCACGACCGGTGTCGAGGGCGCAGGGGAGGTCGCCGGCGACGAAGGGTTGGGCGGGGCGAGTTGGGCAGGGCACGCGCACGGTGGACGCCGGCGAGTTCGGGCGGCGGCGAGGCGCGGGACGGTTTTGTTCTGATCTGTACTTGGCGATTTTTGGAAGGAGGAGGCCGGCGCGGGGTGGGCCCCACATGTAAGTGGGGAAAAGAAAATCTGTGGCGCATCCTTGCTGGCATGCGCCACAAAATGCTGAGATTCTGTGGCGCACCCCGCTTGGGTGCGCCACAGAAATGTTATATTCTGTGGCGCATCTGTAGGGAGGATGTGCCACAGAATTGTGTGGCCTGACAGTTTATAAAGATGTGGTGCTGTACTATGACAACAACACACACATACTCTAGTGGTTTGCTTCAGAACTTTGTACTTGGGCAGCCAGGTTCGAATCCTGGCTGTCCCACATTTTTTTTCTTTTAAATTTTTTTGGTTAAATTTAAATAAAGAACACAAACACATTTGTTATTCTTTAAAAAAAACATTTTTGGTTATATTGAAAGAAAGAACATACACACATTTTAAAGAAAAAACAAATATACACACAATTGTTAGTAGACCAATATTTTATTCATGGTATATATATATGCTTGTCTCACACACACACACAGTACAAATTAATACACAAAAAAAGTCTTCTTCGTCCCGGCGGCCGGTTCCGAGCTAGCTTCTCTTCTTTCCCTTCTTCGCGGTTGAATACTTTAGGCCGGACACCTTGAGATTTCTTCGCGTGAACGAACAACCTTTAGTAGGTAGGGAGTCTTCCTTGTGTGTTTGCTAGTAGTTGGCATGTCGAAGTACTTGTCGAATTCCTCCTCGATCTTCGGATCGCCGTTCTTGTCCAAGTCTTCCTCGTTGGCGTCTCCTTTCATTCCAATGATGCTCCTCTTGCCCCTCCTCACGACAACACGGCTAGGCTTTGAGGGTCGGTAATGAAGAAGCATTGCTCAACTTGGCTAGCGAGTACCCATGGCTCATTTTTCGCGGAGGCGTTCTTCGATTTGGCATCGGGTATACCATGGTGGTGAAATACCGGCCTTCTTTGACGACGTCCTTGGCCCATCTCACACGGAACATTGGCACCGACTCTCCACAGTAGTTGAGCTCCCATATCTCCTCGATCCTTCCGAAGAATCTTTCCTTGACAGTAGCCTCGTCATCGGCGTAGGATAGCAAGTTACTCCTGAGTTTTGATATTCGCTATACCTGTCCTTTTCCTCGGTGCAGAATCTGAAACCGCTGATGTCGTACGACTGATAGGTCTTTACGTTCTGCCCGGGGCCCTGTGATAAGGAGAATATGAGTTTTTCATCTTCCGTAGATGGCTTCATGCTTTGAAGCAGTTGCCTTTTCTTGAACCAACGCGTGAAGCTGGAGTTGTGCTCTCTGGTTACGTCTCCCTTCTTCCTCTGCCGGCCCAGGTCGACGTAATTTGCTCGATTAAGATTTTGTGCTTCCACCCAAGGTTCTATCAATTTTAAGTGTTGTAGCGCGACCCGGTGAGCCCTGTCGAGGTCGTCTTTTTTACCATGAATGCCGACAAAGAGTGAGCGGTAGCCCTCGCGGTGACCAAATCCATCGAGCCTGCCGAGGTGTGTCCTGGTGGGCAGACCGACATCCTGGTTCTCGGTTCTTAGATAATTCTGGCAGAAGGAGATGCACTCGTAGGTTAAAAATCCCTTGGCCATGCTTGCGTCTGGACGGGCCCTGTTGCGAACGTATCCTTTCATGACACCGTTCTGCCTTTCGAACGGCATCATGTAGTGCAGGAACGTCGGACCGAGCTGCCTGATGTCATCAACGACATGGAGAAGGAGATGCACGCAGATATCAATGAATGCGGGCGGGAAGTAAATCTCGAGCTCGCATAGTATCACACGATCTCTTCCTCAAGCCTGTCGAGCTGCCTCACGCCGATCGACTTCCTGCTGACGACGATAAAGTTGCAAAGGGCAGACAGCGTATCACAGACGTGCTCATCCATTAACCCTCGGATCGCAACGGGAAGTATCTGTGTCATCAGCACGTGACAATCGTGAGACTTCATCCCGGTGAACCTCTTCTTCGTTGCATCCAGATATCTGCTTATCTTCCCCGAGTAACCGTGAGGAACTTTGACTCCTAGGAGGCACCTGAAAAACTGCTCGAGCTCCTCCGGACTCATACTGAAGCAGGCAGCGGGAAGCATCACCGTGTTCTTCTTTGCCCTTTTGCGGCGACCTTGAGTCCCTTCCGTCTGATCATCATCATCATCGTCGTCATCACTATCGGGGCCTGAAGTTCTTTCCTGATGCCAAGCCATTTCAGATCGTATCTTGCTTTCGTCCCATCCTTGGTCTTATCCGACATGTGGCAAAGTGTGCCAAGCAGACTCTCGGTAACATTCTTCGTAATGTGCATCATATCGAGGCTATGTGGCGTCTTGAGGACCTTCCAGTACTCCAAGTCGTGGAAAACAGACCTCGCTTTCCATACACCCAGCAGTGGATCTACCTTCGGTCGCTTCTTTCCCGGCGCTGGGCACTCCTTCCAGTTTTTCAAAAGCTCGTCGATTTCTGTGCCGCTCCTCGGGCACGGGGCTCTTTCGGGCTCGTCTTTACCATTGAACAAATCACCGCGTTTTCTCCACGGGTGATCCATGCGAAGCCACCTTCGAGCCCCTGGGAACACGGTTTTCGAAGACCCGGGATCCCTTGGTAGCTGGAGATGCGGGGTCTCATCCATGCACTTGACACATGCGCAAAATCCGTGACCTACCTGGGCCGATACATATGAGCAACCAGGATAGTCCTGCACCGTCGTGAACAACGCGGCTCTCATATCAAAATAATCACCTGTGTAGGCGTCCCACGTACGGGCTGGCGTCTCCCACAACGTGGCTAACTCCTCTTTCAACAGCCCGAGATACAGATGTATGTCGATACTGGTTGTTTCGGCCCCTGAATGAGAATACTCATGTGTATGTACCTTTGCTTCGTGCACAACCACGGGGGAAGGTTGTAAGGCCATACAAATACGGGCCAGGTGCTATGGGTGCTACTCTGGTTGCCGAACGGATTGAGTCCATCGGTGCTCATACCCAGCCTGACGTTCCTTGCGTCGCCCCCAAAATTTTCGAAGGCCATGTCCAATGCTTCCCACTGGCTAGCATCTGAAGGGTGTGTCAGGATTTTCCCTTCTCCGGATCTTCTTGGGGCTTCTCCCTTTCCGCATGCCATTGCATGAGCTTTGCTTCCTTAGGGTCCACGAAATACCGTTGCAGACGGGGAGTGATAGGAAAGTACCATACCACTTTTCGAGGAACTTTCTTGTCCTTCCCACTCTTGTACCGTCCTTGGCCGCACACCGGACATGTGGTTCTGTCCTTGTACTCGCCCCGATAAATTGCGCAATCATTGATGCAGGCGTGGTATTTAACGTGCGGTAGGTCAAGAGGGCACACGACTTTCTTGGCATCCTCGATACTAGTTGGCAATGTGTTCCCCTCGGGAAGACGATCGTGGAAGAATTTCATGTTCTTGTTGAAGCTCACGTCGGTCCATTTGTTTTCCGACTTCATCTCCAGAGCATCAAGCGTTACTTGCAAGCGCGTATCTTGTGGCCGGCACCCAGGATACAACGGAGTCTTCCCGTCTATCTCCATTTGCGCCAGCTTGGCTTTCTCTCTGGCTGCAGCTCTGGCGTTGCTCGTCTCCTTGAGTAGCAGTTCTTGAACATGAGGTCCTGCAAGGCCGAAATTAGCGGGTCTGCGTGTTCGCGTCTTCTCCACCACCATCTACTCCTTCATCATGACCGTGTCCGCCGGCATCTCCTTCGTCATCATGATGATCTTGTCCGCCGACATCTCCTTCGTCATGATGATCTTGTCCGCCGACATCTCCTTCGTCATGATCATGATGATCTTGTCCGCCGACATCTCCTTCGTCATGGTTGAAGCCTAACATGAAACCGCGCCTGAGCAGGTGATCCTCCAATTGTCCGGAATCAGGGTCGATCCAGCTCACGAGTTTGCATTTTCGACACGGACATCTTATCTGGCGCCTGTTGCACCGAATCATGTCCGCCTTCGCTTTTTCCTTGTATCTACTGATTCGTCCGGAGCTCATCCTGACGACCATGGTTGCGGCCTACGCGGTATACATAGAGCACAAACAAGAGTATGTTAATTAGAACCGCAACCTGCATGCCAAAATTCACGAAAAAATTCGGCATGACCTCTCCTAAAAGTAGGACATATGGAGTACCCGAATTTGCCGGAACGGAAGTTAATCGACGTTCCGGCAAACTCAAGGGCCTCATGGGTACCTGCAGACATTTCACAAATCATGTTGCCGGCAACATCCACATACACGACACCATGTCGGAACACAAATAACCACGACACACATCCGGCCATACACACACCGCCGGCGCCACAAAACATGCATATGCATGTCCATCATCCATGTAGATCCATGTCTCACCTAGTAGATTCGGTGCCGAGACGTGACCGCGATCGATGAGAGAGCGTGTGGTGTTCGAGAGAAACTAGTGGGCAAAAAGAGATGTATTGGAGGCTCTCCTAACCCTCACCAATAATCTATCAAACAAAGTAGGTTTAACTAAAAAAAATGGAGAAAAGTATGGGCAAAATGGGAGGGGAGGGAAGAGAAATACGAGCTAGGTGGAGGTGGAGGAGGAAGAAGAGAAGAAGTAAATGGTGGTAGGTAGAGGGGTTGCCACCTTTTTGTAGATCTGGGCGCAACATTCTGTGGCACATGCAGCATGATGCGCCACAGAAACATGTCTTTCTGTGGGGCACCATGCTACATGCGCCACAGAATGTTGCCCCCTTCAATTATTGGTGGGGCCGCACCATATTTTCTGTGGCGCATGTAGAATGGTGCGCCACAGAAATATAGTTTTCTGTGGCGCACCATGCTGCATGCGCCACAGATAAATCACCAATGCAATCATTGGAGGGGGCCCCACCGCATTTTTGTGGCGCATCTGGCTGGATGCGTCACAGAAATTCTACTTTCTGTGGCGTATCCAAGTCAATGCGCCACAAAAAGGTCACCAGATATTTGTGGAGGCGGGACCCACCATATTTCTGTGGCGCACGCATGCACGTATGCGCCACAGTATTCTGTGGCGCATTTGGCATGGTGCTCCACAATTTTTTTTTGTGGCGCATGGTCGGTTTGGTGCGCCACAGATAGTGAATCCACAGAAAGATAGTTTCCTACTAGTGTCAAACCCTAAATCCCCACATATCACTAAAAGGTCGTTTGTTTCGAGTGTATTTGATTGGTTTTATCCTCACCTTTCCCTAGAATTACCCAAACTCTAGTACATTTTGTTCAATACCAAAACACTACCCCTCCCTACTGGATTAGAGATTCATGGGGATTTGATTGGATTGGGTGAGTTTCACCCAATCCATGTGGGGATTATCCCCATTAATCCCCACAAAATTCATCGAAACAAACAGAGCCTCAGGGGCGAGGACATAGACTCCATGGCCCAAGCAGAAGGTCGAGGAAGGGGTAGTTATGTATGTGGATTGAAGATTGCACCCTGAACATCGCCTAGTAGACAATAAACTGAACAAGTATAAGCTCAGATGGTGTTTGAGAAATACGAGATAATGTCGAAGCACATATTTTATCCAAAGCCTTATCTAGAGCAATTTGATGCACTCCTTACCCCATATTTATAAAATACGGTATTCATTCTGCTAAATTTGACGAGATGGATAGTAAGTCGACCTCAGAACACATTAGCCAGTTCTTAGCTCAACTTGGCGAAGCCGGTAGTCACGATTATTTGAAGTGCCATCATTTTCTTTGTCGTTAACTGCAAGTCTACAACCTCTTTTTCCTGGTTTTATGGATTAGCTCCAAATTTTAATTAGTACTTTGTTGCATTTGGAGAAAAAAAATCCATGAATACTTCTATGGCGAGGATAATGAATTGAAGTTGTCCCACCTTACATCAATCAAACAAAGACTAGACTAATCGGTGTCTTATTATGTCAAACATTTTAGAGACACGAAAATCTGCTCTTGTAGCTTGGTAATAACTTAAAGATACATTTGACTTGGCCCTCAATGGTTTGAGGTCTCGCATTAAAGAGAAACTAGAGTCCTTCAAAATTCTTACGGTCAGCCAAGTCTTACAAATGGCTCTAGTGCAGGAGAGTTGGAACACTAAGGTTCGAAAGATGCGTCGACTCGGCCGACCCCGTGTACATCTAGTTGGATGTGATGAAGAGTTGGACGGTTAAGCCATACTCTAGCGAGTTCGTTTGTAAACCGTACGACTGTGATGACTTGAAGCTGATTAGCTAGAATGGGAAACATGAACATAAATGCAGCTTCGACATGGGTAAATGCGATAAAATATGCAATAACATGTTGAAGGATAAACATGAAGTACTTAGTTTGACACGCTTTTACAAGACCCAACCATTTCACGGTCCATACCATCCAAGTGTGGCATGACCGGGATAATAAGGCCGAGACCAGATATTTCAAAAGTAATTCCCCATACCACTGACAGACTCACACCAACCTGCACTACTACATCCGTTGGTCATGACGGGTTGAGGTTCTTTTTTTGAAAGGAGTTCGTGTACAAGATCATCAAGAGAAAGAACAAGCACGGACGAACACAGGCGAGACGCACACGACGCACGTTGAACTCGGAGCCACCAAGCAGCACACCACCTTCCAGCACCGCCAGCACGCCGCCGGGACAGAAGAAGGCGAGCTCACCTCGCACCGAAGCCGCCAGCTCGAACAACCATGTTGAGTCGCCGCAGAAACTAGCTGACGCAGGCGCCAGCATCTTGACGATGAACGGATATCGGCTTCGAGCCGCCAGCTCGCCCTCGCCGTCTCACGCCGGAGACAAGCACGAGGACGCCACCCATCTTCCAGCACACCCACCGAGATCGCCGGCGCAGACGAACTCCTCACCTGCAAACTCCTGCAGATTTTAACCAAAAGCAGATCCACCCGCCGCGGCGGAGGACGAAGGACCCCCCAGCCAAGAGCCACCACCGCCATCACGGACGGTGGCTCGGGGAGACGCGCGCTGCGACTCCGGAGAGCAGCAGGCGCGCAGAAGGCGACGGATCCGCCAAGGGCCTCCACCGGAGAACCCAAAGCAGAGGAGGGGATCGCCGCCGACAAAAGCCACTCCGGCCACGCCGCCACCTCCACGGCGCCGCCGACTAGCACCCCACACACACCTAAGCTATATACACACCGGGATCCGTCGATTCCCCGTCCTCCCGCCGCCGGAGCGGCCGCGGAGGGCGAGGAATCGCGCGGATCGCCGGCGGCGAGCTTGGTCGCACGAGGAGGCCCAAAAATCGCCTGTTTCCACTGTAGATGGGGGAAAGAGGGGAGGGGTCCGAGCGAATGGTTCATGACGGGTTGAGGTTCATACGACCTACTTAAAGAAATGGCTAATTCTTACAGGTTTTCGTTTTCTTATACGTACTTTTAAT
The DNA here is from genome assembly GCA_947311845.1 of Poa pratensis. Classification (NCBI taxonomy): domain Eukaryota; kingdom Viridiplantae; phylum Streptophyta; class Magnoliopsida; order Poales; family Poaceae; genus Poa; species Poa pratensis. The sequence continues at coordinate 12,013,276 of CAMZMU010000125.1, read as the reverse complement.
TGGGTCTAAGCTAATTTTGCATGGACATGAATCATGCCCTTCTTGATGGATGTGATATTTTCAAAGGCTTTGAAAACTTCTATGCAAATCTCAAGAATTTGTGGAATATCAGACATGGACATACTTTCGCGACAAGTTGCAATATCCTTTACTCATTGGTAATAAATATAGGCTAATTCATTTTTTTACTAATTTGAAAATAACCGAAATGAAATGAACTAGCACACTACCTTTATAAACGTCTTATAAAGTGAACAGACGAAGTACTACACACGGAAATTGACGCGTACTAAAAACACACATATCTTTATATATATTTAAAGCGTATATTTGTCATGAAAAGAGACATTATATCACTATGTACCTGCCACTAACCACTAATGTGCAAATTACTTTACAAATGTCCTTAGGATTTTATTTGTTGCAGTTTGGAAAGCTATTCTGGTGGAGATCACGCATTTAGCAAGATATATCTCGGATGGGGAGTTGCCAAAAACCAGAAGATCCAAAGATCCGGCGAAAACGAAGATAACGAGTGGCGGTACGATTGGGTCCGACCGTACCGGCGACCGTACCGACCGCCAACGGATCGGCATCGTCAATCCAAGCAACTTCGTGAAGGTCCCACAGATGCATTCGCTTCGGAACCGCCTCGAAACCCTACCAGACTGCTATAAGGAGAGAATATCAACACGAAAAGACCCCCCCCCCCCCCCCCCCCCCCCGCTGTTTCATCATGTTCCTCCACGCCGCCGCCGTCTCCATCATCTCCACTAAGTGCTACCGCAATCACCACTCCATAGCCATACTAGTTGTAATTTAGATCTCATCGCGATTGGCAACATTGTAAGAGCTATTATCAATCATTCATCTTTTGTTTTCTACAATGTTTTCTATTGCTGATATGATTGCAATGTGTGAGTAGTCTACTTGGGCTAGGGGCCGAGGCCTAGGCTTGCAGCTATGTGCATACTAACCAATGGAATATTATTGTAAAGAGTACGATATGATGCATGTGTATATCTCTTGTCAATGCCTTGCTCCCATGACTTGTCAGGTACCCAATACCCCGAAGAGTGATCAAGGTAGAGGTAGGAAGGGAAAAGTGAAAGGCTATGCAAGAAGCTCGGTGACAGTAAGAGTTGTATGATAGCCGAAAGCAATTCTCTCGAGAACAAACAGTGACGTCAAAAAACTTACTGCTTTTGTCTGTCTTCGTAAAAGAAGACTTAATTACCGAAGGCCTCCCCCAGGACGGTTTAGGGCCAGAGTGGACAGATGATCCTTTGTCATCCTGATTTGTGAGACATTGGTGTTTTATGAACGCATTGATGATATACAATTTTGCACTCATATGAATTATTTATCACTAACTGAGATTCATCTTATCTTATTTATCCCATACATAACATGCAGTGCTGCAGGTGAAACCTTAAGCCCTGCAGGTAGAACTAAAATTCTTTAAGAAAACTCTTTAAAACTCCATCATATTTCCTTACCAAGTAAATACTTCCCGTTTCGATAAACCATGGGTCTCACAAGGGAAAAAGCTACATACTACAATTCTATAATCCAGATCGAAGGTATCAGAAATCCACTTTGACTCGGAACTAGATGCTCTTATTGTGGAAAAATACATTTTAAAATGTCAAAAAAATTAATTTTTTAGTTATATGTCTGAACATTAAAGTTTCATGAAGAAAGGACATTTCCATTGCTTGTGAAAAGAACATACTTTTTTTTGTGAAGTCATTTTGAAGCACTGAAATTTATCTTTTTGCATAACCCACAATAACTGTCTTTGTTCGCCAAACTTAAAATGCATTTTTCTGAAACCTTTTGATATTTAAATTACATTTTTTTATAAAGAGTTTATATCTAGACTAATATAAAAAGACCCAGAGGGCGGAGATTCAAAGCATCTCGACCGTACAACACGTTGATCCAACGATTGAAATCCACCCAATGTTGAACTCAACGCGTTGAGCGCCCAACGCTAGCCACGGCCCCCACGACCTCCACTAATCCAGCATCTTTCAGAAAAAATAACTGTTCAACAGAAACGGCGCTCGATGACTGCGTGGGAAAAAACAGAGCTTCGCGTCCCCTGCCACCGACACCCTCTCCGCCGGTTGCCCGCCCGTATCCGCCGGTGCCCTCTACGCCGGCGCCGCCGGATCCCTCTCCGCCTCAGCCTCATCCCTCTACGCCGGCATCGCTGCGGCCCCCTCCGCTGTCGCCATCGAACGTCACGTCCCCTGCGTTCGGCGGATGCCCGTCCCCAGATCAACGACGCCGTATCCTGCGTGGACGCATCCGCCTGTCAGCCTGTGCTGCCATCTACTTAGTGAATCCGGCGAATGCCCATCCCCAACCATCTACTTAGCACGTCCAGCGGAAAATCAAGGTTTGTTTTCAGATTGTAAGGCTGCATGGTGTGGATTGTAAAAACCTAAGTGACACCTGCCGTTGTAAAGGATGCATGATGTCGATTTGTCCCCAGACATCTACTGTTCAAACCTAAGGGCCATCTATCGTCATAAAAACCTGCACGATGTGGATTGTAAAATCTGCATCATGCCGTTTATCTGCATAGGGCAGACTTCTTGCCGGATAACCGTTCGAACGTTGTGCTGAGTATACATGCATTTACGATTAGCAAATTTGATTACTGACCATGCACTAGCATCCTTATTTCATTTGCAGTGTTCGCGATGCTACATGATGCATCAGTACCACATTTAGTAATTAGTATCCAATTTGCACACACAGGAGAGACATTCATCCGGTTGGACTGCAGTGCTCGCAATGTTGCTATTACACCTGATCTAAAGAGTTGGGAACATAAATTGGAAGGTGCAAGTGAAATCCGTAAAACATTAAGCCTTCTCAGATAGCAAATATTGTAGATTCCTGGCCCATATGTAGTCACAAAATCAATGCACACATGTTTTCAAATACGACCACTCCATCCCTGTTTCAGCGACAAGGGATGGTCATGATCTAAACATTTATACAGTATTTGGTTTTTACCATATTTAGCTGAACTAAAGTGTACGCTCTAACTATTTTCACGTTATTTTGAACAAGCCCATGGAGATAAGCCGCAAGGTGCAGCCAAGGTTCAGAGGTGATCAAGCCCATGGAGATAAACTTTTGTCTCATGCTGCTAAACTAGAATTAGTTAGGAGTGTGTTGGCTAGTATCCCGCTTTATTTACTTAGTGTGATCAAGTTTCCCAAATGGGCCATAGCCCTTATAAACTCCCAGATGGCTCATTGTCTTTGGGATGATTATGAGGGTCATTTCAAGTATCATTTAGCCAACTGGGGTTTAGTTTCACAGAAAAAAGAGTTTGGGGGTTTAGGGATTCCGAACCTAGCTGAGATGAACATGTGTCTTCTTGCCTCCTGGATAAAGAAGTATCATTTAGATGAGAATAAATTGTGGAAACAAATTATTGACCACAAATATAATGTGAACAACCCGAACTTGTTCTCTTGCTCGTCAGTAGGCGTGTCTCCTTTTTGGAAAGGTGTCTTGTGGGCAGCGAATGCTGCTAAAATGGGATACCAATGGAAAGTAGGTAATGGAAGGAAAATCAAGTTTTGGGAGGATCAGTGGTTTGGGGGCTCTAGTCTTGCAATCCAATATTGACGTTCTAGCTAATGAACAAAATGCTACTATTGCTGATGTATGGGATGGGAACCAACTTAAAATCTCCTTTAGGAGATGTTTTGATGAACGTCTTATGTCACAATGGTATGATATTTTATCTATTGCTGGTTCTATCTCGTTTTCCGGGGAAGAGGATGCTATCCTGTGGAAATTAGAATCTAAAGAGATCTACTCTGTTAGTTCTCTTTACGCAGTGGTGAACTTTAGAGGGATTATACCTACTTTTGTTCAAGCTGTTTGGAAAATCAAAACTCCACCTAAGATTCATTTTTTTCTCTGGCTTGTCTCTCATAACAAGATCCTCACTAGAGATAATCTGGTAAAGAGACAGGCAGTGCCAGATTTGACCTGTCTTTTCTGTGCTGAAAACGAAACTTGCAATCAACTTTTCTTTGATTGTGCGGTTGCTCAACTTATTTGGGTGGAAGTTGCTGGATTGACTGGTTTCCCTATTTTACCTGTCAATTATGAGAAAATCGCTAGTCTATGGCTGTGTGAGATAAAACATGTGTTGCACAATGTTGTCCATGCTGCTATTATGTGGACTATATGGAAAACTCGCAATGACATGTGTTTTAACAAAACTCCATGGACTGGTATGCAGGTATTGTGGAGAAGATTAATTTCTCTGCTCTCACAATGGGCGGTGCTGCTCTCGGTAAATGCCAAGACCCAGTTGGACACGCTGGTGACCCAGCTGGAGCTACTCGCCCGAAACCCTCCCGCTCTGCCTTGGTGAGGCCCAAGCTGATGCAAAGCTGTTCTGTTACGCGCAAAAGATTGTAGATGGAGTCTGCTGGGGTCGCTCTAAATGCTGAATGGGAATCTACAACCAAGGCGCTGGCGATAACCTTGAAGAAGGCCAACCTGATGATGATTGAAAGCGGAGATAACTGGAAGGTGGTTCCAGGTCCTGGCAACTGATGTTGGTCTTTGGTAGTCGGTGTCTGAGTTGTTTGTCTAGGTGGTGGCTGTAGCTTTCTGCTTAGAAACAAACTTATTTTCTTTCCTGGTATGTTTCTGGTTGGTCACTCTGATCCTTCCCGAGTGCTGTAATAAGATGCTGTAAGACTGATGGTTTCGTTCGTTGAATGGAACTGGGGTGGAGCCCTTTTTATCTAAAAAAAAAAGGTTCAGAGGTGATTCAGGTTTCCAAGAAGGTTAGTTACTTGTGCAATTCAGTTGGGATGTAGTTTGTTGCTGGAAGGAGTAGAGTTTGATTCGATTGGATCATCATTATTTGGTATTACCTGCTTGTTATATGATGAAGAAAGACTAACATCATCTCTTTATTCGTGCATCTTATACCCTCAGTTCGGAGTGGCACTGATTCCTACAAATATGCTGTTTTTCGTATGCTTAGTCGTGGTGTCCTTATACCAATTTTCTTTCTTAATCATCACACTGGATAATTATATTTGTTGAGCTTATTAAAACATTCGGACCTGAGACCTTTGAAAGGAAAGCAATCAGTGAGGCTTATCATTCAGATAATTTTTGTGAGACCTATTAAATAAAATAAATATGCAGAACTTCTGTTCGTCTGATGGCTATGCCTTTTCTACATATAGTGTTCCATCTAGGTTAATTGCTGTGATTGTAGCTTGCAAGACCAGTTTCAGTCTGGTCGATCTTATCAATGTATTAGGGAAAGACTGCATTCCCTATCAATTTAGATGTCAAGCTGGAATTAAAAAGTCGATAGCTTTTCAATATAGACATTGTTATGCGTAGTCTACCGGATAGTTATATTGAGTACTTTTATCTATGTATGCTAAATCTCATCATACACTGATTTTCTTCCTTGGTCCTTTATGGTGCAGTGCTGCTGCCACTGATGTAATATGCTATGTTTTTTATTTCATAAATAGGGGCAATGCCAACTCTCCGTACAAGGTAGTATTACCTCCTCTGAGAAATAGGAGGAGATTTGTTCTTCACAACTACATGATGAGTGGTCGAATGCACGCCTCCCATGTATTTTTTTCAGGTATAAACAGAGTCACATTGTGCCATCTCACATTTCTAATGTATGCCCAGCTCCTCAAAGTAGTATTATAGCCTCTATCACTCATAGAACCTGATACAGTTTGCTTCCTATCATTTCAAATGTGATTGCCTTCTATTCCGCATTAAATCTGCTTTCTCGACGCAGTGCCTTCCCATGTTTGTTGACCCTTTCTTCAGGCTAGCTAAGTCATAGCTGTTCAAAAGAACATTTTGTTTCCTTGGGAAGACCAGTGGTTTCAGGATCCGAACAACAGCCGTTCTGTATTTCTTTTATGTTTTCACACTATTAAGTACAGCTCTCGATTGTTATTGGCTCTCCACGACATTTTAATAATTATAAATTTTGAAATCTTCCCTGGAATTTCATTGTTTCGAAACATATACAATTATTATTGAATGGTGTTCGCAATATTTTTAATTAAATCTTTACACGACTAAACGTACATTGCACGTGCGTGATTACCAGTGTACGAAAAAGATACCTGATATTTTTACCCTGGCAGTTTGCCACTCCACTACGGAACCAAAAGAAGACAGACACGATACAAAGCCCACAAGTGGCTCCTCCGTTATCCCCTTGGTTACCCTCCCTACGCTCGCTCGCTCGCTCGCGGCCTCTACTCTCCTCTCCGCCGCCGCCGCCGCCGCCGCCACATCTGCCATGGTCGCCCTCGCCTCCCTCTCTTCTCTATGCCCCTGCGGCCTAGCTCGCCGCCGTTCCGCCTCCGCCTCTGCTTCCGCGTCGACTTCCATTTCATGCTGCGTGGTCGCAACTCCTCCTCCATCCGGAAGAGGTAAAACTGTTACCCCACCCCTCTGTCGACGAAGTTTGCTCTTCCTCTCACCCAGATTGACCTACCAATGTGCTCTTCCTTCTTATGTGTGCAGGCTCTCATGAATCTAGAATACCCCGTAGAAGGTTTAGGAGAACCGAGGGTGCCACTAAGAGCATGGAGGATTCAGTAAAGCGAAAACTGGAGCAGTTCTACGAAGGGCTGGATGGTCCGCCTCTCCGGGTCCTCCCAATCGGCGGCCTTGGGGAAATCGGGATGAATTGCATGCTCGTTGGGAACTATGACCGTTATATCCTCATTGATGCAGGGGTTATGTTCCCAGAGTACGTGTTTCGTTCGTGTAGTTTGCTAATAAAAATTTGTCTTCCACCTTTGTTTTAACCTGTGCCTTCAGACTTTCTGAGTACCACATTTTTAGAAAATTATATGTTCAACTGAGGACTTTGATAAATAAACTATTTCTCTCGTAAATCACACTTCTGCATGAGGACTTGATCTTTTTGTGTGTTCTCCACGTGGATTAGTTCATGAATAACTTTTCTGTTCACTGGCTCTGCATCCTTAGTTCTTGCAAAGCCCAGGAGTAAAACTTCCATTTTATCAGTTTTTCCTGTTCACACATATGCTGAATTCTCACTGAAGTGAGTTTTGTTTGAAATTATATCAGCTACGACGAGTTTGGTGTGCAAAAGATTATCCCTGACACAACATTCATCAAGAAATGGAGCCACAAAATTGAAGCAGTTATTATAACGCATGGCCATGAAGATCACATCGGTGCGTTGCCTTGGGTAAATAATTCTTCTGTTACTCTAATACACCATTCAACATGCCCGCTTGGCTATCTGTTACTTACTTAATTGGGTGATCTGCACTAACAGTCCTATACCACTTTTGAGGCAGAAATCGTTTTAGATAGCACAGTGGAACTCATATGTGGTGTTCATAAGTTAGAACCTTTTGTGTACAGTCCGGTTGTTTTAATGCGTATCATGTACGTTTTGCCTTATGATTTTGTTTCTTTAAGCAATGGTCAAACTTCAAAGATAGGTAGTTTAGTTCTACAACACCCTCTCCCATTTACACATCAACCATCGTATCACTAAGAGACAATAGTCCTCAGCTGATTCATTTGTAATAGCCCATGGTTTGACACACTCAACATTCCGTACGGCAGAATTTCCCTTTGCTTAATAACAACTTTTAGAAATAGGCCCAGTGCCAATTAAATCCAAGAAATGAACTGCCAACCAAATGCCCATATGGTGAAGTGTTGTTACGAGGAAATTATGTGGCATCACTGTTTGGTAAGCCATATCTTCTAATTTGGAGAAAGTACACTTGCCCATATAATCCTTGCTATTAAGCCATAGCTCGATTTCGTTTTATCTCAAGTTTTAATTGTATAAATTGGACCAGAAGTCATATAATTTTATTTAGTGAATACCTTAGTCTTTCTTTGAGTTACTTTCGGCAAGGCTTGTCCAAACAGAGCACACATATATTATACGACTAAGCGTCTATGCCAATGTTTGTCATCTGGTTAGCTCTTCATATGTATGTTCTTTTTCTGGGTACCATATATCTGATCTTTTTCTCAGTGTCCTGTTGCTCATCTTTCCCTTCATTTTTGCTGGTGATAGGTTATCCCAGCACTGGATTCGAGCACACCCATTTATGCATCATCTTTTACTATGGAGGTAAACCTCAGTTTTTGATCACCATGCATGTTCCATGATGCTGAATGTAGTATTGCTTGTATATTTGCTGTCAAATCTCCAAAAGTTATTACATGACTTTATTTATATTTGGGCAGCTCATAAAAAAACGTTTGAAGGAGTTTGGGATTTTCCTCTCATCAAGGCTGAAGAGTTTTAGAGTTAGAAATAGATTTCAGGCTGGACCATTTGAAGTGGAACCTATCCGTGTAACTCACTCGATTCCTGACTGCTGTGGGTTAGTGCTTCGCTGTGGTGATGGCACAATTTTCCATACTGGTGACTGGAAAGTAAGTTATATCAGCAATGGTTGTACACTCGATGTTCTTTAATTGGACTGTTTTAGTTAACCTATTTGCTATTGAAGATTGATGAATCACCAGTGGATGGAAAAATATTTGACCGACAAGCATTGGAGGAGCTCTCTAAAGAAGGTGTTACTCTGGTAAGTTTATCCATAATATTAACTAGCATATGTTCTAGTTTTTTTTTTCAATTTTTCAGGTCGTTGAAATAAATTTCACCTTTAACATATGGTACAGGGATACCTCGATGCGGCTAAACATTTACAATCCCTGCAAAATAACTGCAAATATAAGAAAAAACTAAAAAAAAAGTGTTGACCCAGATCACACCTAAACAAGCATGAGAAGCTCTTTATTGATACGCTCCTAACTGTATGTTTCTTCTTTTTTCATTTGTTTCTCAAGATGATGAGCGACTCAACAAATATTCTATCCCCTGGAAGATCCACCAGTGAATCTGTTGTCGCTAGTTCGTTGTTGCGTCATATTTCAGAAGCAAAAGGAAGAGTAATTACAACACAATTTGCTTCAAATATACATCGCATCGGGAGCATCAAAGCTGCTGCAGACCTAACTGGTCGAAGGCTGGTAATCTTTGTTTCTTAATTCAACAAACTATGCCACTCCTCGTAGTTGGGATTATTTTTGTATTTCTTACTAGTTTGTTGTTTTGATGTACTGGAACAGGTATTTGTGGGAATGTCACTGAGGACATACCTTGAGGCTGCTTTCAGGGATGGAAAGGCACCACTAGATCCTTCAACCTTGGTATGCAGCAACTAGAATAATTACATATTCATGTTCTACAGCACTTGGTGGAAATGGACTTCCCAGAACTGTCTCTTTTTACTGTCATGGTGACGTGCAATTGATGTTCTTGCTGTCTGAACAAACTGCTTTGAGCTATCTACTTTACCTTCAATGTTATTGTTGTTACAGTATATGTGGATTGCACTAGCCCTTTCCATCAGTTCAGACTTTTGGTTGCGTTGGCTAGTGCATGCAGCATGACAATTGTATATAAAATGGTTTCATACTCTTGGGAGTATGTACATGTCAGCCAATAAGAAGAAATGAGCAGTGATCATCCCTAGCCTTGGTACTGCCATTATTTGTAGCAGCAGACAGCATCTGTTTACTTTCCTATGTGACAAACCGACAACGCATTATGCTCTTCATCAAATGTATTTTTTTAACCATTCAAAAAATGTATTTTTTTATATTACTAAAGTGTTATGCATCAGTGCCTGTGAATATTTCTGCTCTTGTGAGAAAATAAGCTTATACGTACTATATTTCCTCTTTTCGGAAAAAATGTCCTATAGTTCCATCCCTGTGAAAAATAAGCTCTTGACACACTAGTTTTTCATGTATTAAACAATCTCTCTCTCGAAATACTTGATATCCTTAGTGCGTGTGGATCCAGTATCACTTTTTGACTTTCTATTTTATACTAATATACGGTATGGAAGTGTCATCACATAAGAATGCTTGTTATGATAAACCTAGCAATACTATTTTCATAAAACCATTTACTTTTTGTAAAATGAAAACCCATTTACGAAATTGGCATGTGTACTGTTTTTCCTTTTTTTTTTGCGAAACTGTGTACTGTTTTTGCTTAATTAGTTTGCATGAAAACTGGTCACGAGGTGAGACACACTTGAACCAAACGGCGTGGTGCAGGTTTTGAAAAGTAGTGCCTATAGCTGAAGTCAAAGCTAGATAAACAAATTAAATGCTCACTGTTCAACTTCCCCAAGACAGTGCACAAATATAATCTCATAGGTGCTCTGCCTAGGCGTCTTAATGATTATGAGTAATGCACTGGCTTTACGGTGGAGTTAATTTTCTTTGTCTCGATGGTTTCCCTTAATACATGAATGAATGGATTTGCTACATGATATTCGCCTGTTTGTACAATCTGTTGATAATTTGATATCATGCGGGATGATGCCACAAAATAGTCTTCCTGACTTTAGAATTGTTCTGCAGGTTAAGGCAGAGGACATGGATGCATATGACCCTAAAAATCTTTTAGTCGTTACTACAGGTTCACAAGTAAGATTTACAGGCTAAGTGATCGTCAGTATCAGTTGCTCATCCACCTTCTTATAATTCTTGCATCTCTGTATCAAATTTGTCCAGGCAGAGCCACGTGCGGCTCTGAATCTTGCATCTTATGGGGGGAGTCACGCTCTTAAACTATCTAAAGAGGACGTCCTTCTGTATTCAGCTAAGGTATTGCTCAGTAGAATTATCTCCTTACTATAGTTTGCTCCTGTTGAGTTCAAAAACCTTTGAGATTAGTCAGATGGGGCACTCATATGTGTTAGCTATCCACGCTTGTTGTGTACATTCTTGATGCCGTCAGCTTTTTTAAACAAGAGTTTCTTTTTTATGAAGAAAATTAGTACTCTCTGATTGGAGATGCAGGGCATAGATTCACTGTCCAAGCTCAAGCTTTGACCGTTGATTCATTAATCCAATAATACGTTGATTGTATTACACAAACTTGATACCACTGGGTTTTGTATTCTGAAGCCCTTTCTTATGATTGTGTAGCAAGAAAATCACAAAAAATTGATGGTCAAAGTTCAAACTCAGAAAGTCAAACTATGCCTTGATTTCCCCCAAGCCCGTACTTTCTAGCAAGTGTGTGAATTTAATAAAAAAACATCATTTGCTTTTAACAACTATGCGATGAGCAGTGTGAAATGCTTTGGTGAAAGTCATTTGGTGATAACTACCTTTGTTTTAGTATTTATGACTGTAGATCAACTGGTTTCTCCTTTGAGCATTAGCATTGCCAAACAACATCATGTATGTACTTCTATTCCAGGTTATTCCTGGAAATGAGTCTCGGGTAATGAAGATGATGAATCGTCTTACTGACCTTGGCCCCAAAATCATTATGGGTAAGATGCTGGCCTTCATACCTCTGGGCATGCCTATCACGATGAACTGGTATTTTTTTCCCTCTCCTGTATTGCTTTCTGTTCTTTGATATGATTCAGTGTCCCGACAACTTATTTTATTGGCACTCCGTTCCAAAATACATGGATTTCTTGGAATCATGCAGTCAAACTTCTCTATTTTTGACAGCTATCATCAAAGAACTAGTTAGATTTTGTTAGGTAGAATTTGCAGCATTAGATTTGTCATAAAACATAGTTCAAATATAGTTTTCCTAATTTTTTAGTAACATATACAAATAAAACAACAGTCAAAGGTGCATTTTGGAGATTGCGTCCATATCTGAAACGTCGTGCACTGTGGAGTGTAGGCAGTATGTTGCAATAGAATTAGGCCTTGGTCTCCCTTTTGAATATTGTTCTGAACTGTGAAATCAACTTGAGATAAGATGAGATGACATGCCTTTATTTTATTATTTCCAGGAGGAAGTTCTACAGATTGTTAAACCGCAGCATTTCTTGCCTGTTCATGGGGAACTCCTGTTTCTCAAAGAACACGAATTGCTTGGAAGGTCAACTGGCATACGGCACACTACTGTAAGCAATCTATTTTCAGTGGTTTAGGACTTAAGGTGTCTTTGTGCTATGGGTGTATATGCTAAGGAGACAAAACTTCAAGGTTCTGAGTCTGCAGTATTTTTGTAGTATTAACTCTTTCTAAGAACTCCATTATAATCAGGAATTTATTGTATGAACAAAAACGAGTCTATTTATTATTCAATAGAACATGCACTATTCAAAACTGTGTTTTTCTTACTCTTTCTAGCTTAGAAATGTAGTGTGCACATTTTTCCAGGCTAGCACTAAAATTATCCACAAAGGAACTTGGATCTGCTTAATATAGTTGTAAATATTCCCATTCTCTGGTTGGGATGCTATATATTTTGTTAGCATTGCCATCATGTAGGCATCTTCTTACTCCTTTTGTGCATTATGTTAGCATTTGGTAGGATATCTTAGACTGCTTACTATGGTTGCAGGTAATTAAAAATGGAGAGATGCTTGGTGTGTCTCATCTAAGAAACAGAAAGGTTTTGTCTAATGGGTTTGTTTCATTAGGGAAGCAGGACTTTAAGGTGAATCATTTATTTCCTACTATATCTTTCTTGTCTCCAACAGCTGTGAAGTTTAACATTATGCACTTGATATTGTAGCTAATGTATAGTGATGGCGATAAAGCATTTGGAACGTCCACTGATCTCTGCATTGATGAGAGATTAAGGATAGCGTCTGACGGCATTATTTTTGTCAGGTAATATGTAAAACAGTTTTCATGCAATTGTTACGGTTTTTCTCTTCAGCAGAAAATTTCCTTTTTGGTATAATCAGGGAACCTTTTTTTCTGAGACTTCACGTTGTGGAGATACTGAAGCAGTATGTAGTGTTTGTTGTTAGTATGCTAAACTGTTAAATATATTATTTGTTCATTGCAGCATGGAGATCTTCCGACCTCAGAAAGAGCTTGTTTCACCACAGTCAGGTTTGAAAGGGAAATTTAAAATAACAACACGATGTCTATGGCTTGATAATGGGAGACTACTCGACGGACTTTACAAGGCTGCACATGCTGCATTATCAAGCTGTCCTTTGAATTGCCCACTTAGTCACATGGAGCGGATGGTATCTGAAATCTTGAGGAAAATGGTAAGAAAGTACAGTGGGAAGAGGCCTGACGTCATTGTAGTTGCTTCGGAGAACACCACAGTAGGCTTCACAGAAGAGGTAATGAATAAATCATCCGGGAAGTTTGGGCCTTACTCAGCTAATAGGCATATGAACAGTAGTTCAGGTAGCAGTCTTGAAGATGGTGATAAACACGACAAGAGAACCCAGAGCGTGAAGCGGAAGGTATGATTAGCAATAAGTACAAAAATTGTTACCTTTGAAAATGTTTATCCTCAGAACTTTTAGACACTATTTGTTAGTTCAGTATGTCATGTGTTCCGTGGATCAATTCCATGCATTTTGATGTGCTGACGCTGTCATTACTTGGTTAATCAGAGAGCGTCCCTGAGGTCACGAGAACAACACCTGACGATGCAAGCACTATCTCCAATGGTGAATCATTCTTCTCTTCAGATTTGCATCAGCCTAAAGCATTGGATCATTTTTGGGAGTCATTCAAATCCCCAACAGCTGTAAAAATTGCAAGAATTGTCAATGCTTCAGCTCAAGGGAACAAACCAAAGCTCGGCAAGATCAGCATTGTTGATAAGGATCCCAGCACGTCAGCTCCTGCTCCAGCTAAATCTTCAAGAAAGAATAAGTGGAAGCCCGAGGAAATTAAGAGCTTAATACAGCTGCGTGGTGAAATGAATGAAAAATTCCAATCTGTGAAAGGAAGAATGGTTCTGTGGGAAGAGATATCTGGCAGCATGTTGAAACAGGGGATAACTCGTACGCCGGCACAGTGCAAGTCTCTGTGGACATCGTTGGTTCAGAAATACGAGGTAGGTACATCAAACCTTGAGATGGGGCACTTACTCAAAGCTTATACATATCATAATGTAATCTTGCCAATTGAATTAAATTAAAAGGCTTATCTATTTGGTTATATCTGCATCATAGAAGCACACCCTGACATGTGGCAAGCATTACTATTGTTACTTGAAGTATGCTAATTATGTGCATTGCAGTAAAAAAGTATTTAAGTGCTTCTACGTTTGGCAGGAGAGCAAGAAGGATGAGGAAAGCATGAAGACATGGCCGTATTTCTCAGCCATGGATAGTTTTCTATCATGTGAAGGGGAAATGGCAACCAAATAAAACCACAGATCAGTAGCAGCTTAGCGCTAGTATTTTGGGAGATCCATGATATTTTAGGGTAGCCTGTGAATCGGTGGCAAGATCTACAGCCCTTCCAGGATATAATCAGTCATCATTCTTAGCAATTGCAGAAGGATGAGATGCCTGGATTAGTAATGTGAACTAGGTTTACCAATTCGCCACGGTGTATTAGCTTATGTATGATCAGCAACTAGATTTAGCAATTGATTAGTCAGTTCTGTTTGAACATCATTTTCTGTGAAACTAACAATGCATTAACTACTAGCGCTCCATAAGCGTTTAAAGAAGTTAAAAAAAGTCGGAACATAAACTTCATGCTATAACAAAGTAACAAGTCTGAATATGTGTCCTGTGCATAAATGCAAATTGTTACATGGTATTGGATAGCATGTTCTTTCCTACTCAATCTGCACCTAGGGCGCGTTTGGTGGCCTGCATGAGGCCAGGCCTGCCAGTTGCAACCACACGGTGATTGGTTGCCTGTACAATCTCCCGATGCAGGCCAGCACACCCATTAAAGCAAGCTCGGGCCAGGCCCAACAGACACGCTCATATCTAGCATGTCCGTGGAACCAGGCTGGCCACTAGCGCTATCTCGTACTTGCTCATACTTGACTTTGCTTCCCCTCACCTTACTTAATGTTACTCCTTCCTTCCAACTAAGATAGAGTCCTCGAACCAAAATAAGCTCTACATGAAAAGGATGTGCATCATTGATGATTTGGTTCCATTCTGACAATCGGTTCCGACTTTCGCAATTGTTAATGGCTAATTTCGTGTTTTATGTTTGAATTATTTTTTGATAAACTTCGCCAAATTAATCACACACGCTCTGCCGTTTGAAGTTTCCTTTGAGGAGTAGCTTCATCTCGTCATTTCACACAACTCTCGTGTTGCAAGTTTTTTGTTTCGGTGATCGTAGATGAATAGATCTTGTGTCGTATGTGCGCGATTTAGACTGTTCTTGTTGTAGTATCTTCTTCAACCTCCGTATGGTTGTGATGGCGTTTATGGCGTGTTCGTGATGCTCCGCCGCTGCGGCACACTCCGTCGTCTGCGTGCAACTCCGCTGCCGCCTTGCCGCATCGTGTCCGTCGAGCTACGTCGCCGTCATGCCGCGTCGTCGTCGACCTCCGCCGCCGCCATGGCGTATCTCTCCGTCGAGCTCTACCACCACCATGTCGCGTCGTCGTTGCTCCATTGATATTCATGTCCAAGGGTGGTGATGGATGGTAACTTCACCCATGTGAAAATATGTGAGACTGAACATGATTTGCATCCAACAAAACAAAGAGAGGTTGTTAGCCCAGCCGATGTCACGTTTTTTGATGCAGGCTACCAACCGATATACACAACATGGCTAGGAGGTTGATTTTGTGAGACCTGGCCTTGACCGGCCTAGTCTGGCGGGGCGCAAAAGGCAATGCAGCATACCAAACGCGCCCATATAGAACACACATGGTCATGCTTACATGTTGTACAATGATGTGTATGCATTTAGAATATAAGACGACTTTACGTGCATGAAAAATCTGCTTTGGCTAAATATACGCATTTTATTTGCCACTCCGTTGAAAGTCTGCTGTAGCGGAGGGTTCAAAAGAATCCAATTTTTGGCGTTTCATTTCGCGGATCTACGTGACCGTTCTCAGCTAGCGGTGCCAATCATGCTGGGCAAAGAAAGCATAGAAAATGCTGCACACTTCAACATGCCTTGATTAAAGTAGGAAACAACAGCGTGCAGAGGCATGAAACCAGCCTCATTGGGTATGTACGCGTGAAGCTTGCATGCATTCGCGTTTTCCAGCTTCTTCGGCAATCCCACCAACAGTCCAACACCTGCTGCGTTTTTTTTTTCGAAACGGAGGCAAAAGATTTGCCTCATCGATTTACTAAGAAGAAGAGAGCTGCCCAGTTAATTAACGGAAAACCGGGCGAAAACCGATACAAAAAGACCACAGGCGGACTACTCGCTAAGAAAGACACTCCACGACTCCACGGCCAACCCAACAAACAAACATAACTCACAACGACCACGATCCCTCTCACTCCTTCCTCGCAAAGAAACCCCAACGAAACCAAGGTTAAAGATAACGGACACCACCAAATCCACAGAGACGAGCCAACCGGAGATGGTGGTTGAAAACACCTGCTGCGTGCTGCCACTGCTACATATACCCTTTGGTAGCCCTCCCCATACTTCATCAAGCAGCTCGAGCTCCCCACTGCTAAGCTATTACCTTGTGCCAGAGAGAATTACAAGAAATTAGAGCATGGAGGCCCAGAACAAGGAGATTGCTGCTCTGGTTGAGAAGATCACCGGGCTCCAGGCCGCCATCGCCAAGCTGCCGTCGCTCAGCCCGTCCCCCGAGGTTGACGCCCTGTTCACCGACCTGGTCACCGCCTGTGTCCCGCCGAGCCCCGTGGACGTGACCAAGCTCGGCCCGGAGGCCCAGGAGATGCGCGAGGGTCTCATCCGCCTCTGCTCCGACGCCGAGGGGAAGCTCGAGGCGCACTACGCCGACATGCTCGCCGCCTTCGACAACCCGCTGGACCACCTCCACCGCTTCCCGTACTACAGCAACTACATCAGCCTGAGCAAGCTGGAGTACGAGCTCCTGGCGCGCTACGTTCCCGGCTGCACTGCTCCGGCCCGCGTCGCGTTCGTGGGGTCGGGCCCGCTGCCGTTCACCTCCCTCGTCCTCGCCGCGCGCCACCTGCCGGACACGCTGTTCGACAACTATGACCTCTGCGACGCGGCGAACGTGCGGGCCAAGAAGCTGGTCCGCGCCGACAAAGACGTGGGCGCGCGCATGTCGTTCCACACCGCGGACGTCGCCGACCTTACGCAGGAGCTCCGCGCGTACGACGTCGTCTTCCTGGCGGCGCTCGTCGGCATGGCGGCCGGGAGAAAGCGGACGTGATAGCACACCTGGGAAGGCACATGGCGGACGGAGCTGCCCTTGTCGTGCGGAGCGCCCATGGCGCCCGTGGCTTCCTGTACCCGATCGTCGACCCTGAGGACGTCACGCGAGGCGGGTTCCAGGTGCTGGCCGTGTACCACCCCGACGACGAGGTGGTGAACTCCGTCATCGTGGCACGCAAGGTGGACGTGCAGGCGCTCGGAAGCCAGAATGGACGTGCGCGCGCGCCAGGCGCAGTGCCGGTGGTGAGCCCGCCGTGCAAGTGCTGCAACATGGAGGCGAACGCGCTCGAGAAGAGGGAGGTGTTCGCCACCACGGCGACTGAATTGTCCGTTTGATTGGACAAATGATGTTTGGTCACCTGCAATCGTACGTGGTACTTCTCCAAGGTATTTTATGTTTTTGATGATGTCATCCCTTGTGTGCGTCCTACATTGTGGTGTTTATAGACTTTCATGTTTATGTACCAGCCATGAAAATTAGGATTATGCGAAGAATACTTCGTGTTTGTACATGTAACTGTTACTATTAAATGAGAGTTCGTATGTACGTACCTGGCAGAAATTCTGCCGATGGACGATTGGACGCATCGTGGCCGTCCAATCGCCTCTTCAGCAACTCCACACCGTTCGATCTTCGTGTAGGAGAAAATTACACTGGTTGCTACCGCTGAGTGGCCCGAAGTGGTACGAAGCGCCTATCTCTCCTACCTCCTACCCGTCGCCTCTCCCGACTAATCTCACCATGAACCCTAGCGGTTCTCGACTCCACCCGCGCCGCCATCCGATTCACGCCGGCCGCCAGCAAATCAACGCCTCCGGCAACCAAATCCAGTGACTGAACATAGGAATTAATCCCTAGACTTCCGGTTCCTCAGCACCGCCGCGCGAATCGAGAGCCACGATCTCGCCGCCGCCTCCAAGATCCCCCGCCGTAGCTACGAGATCTCAGCGGCCGTGGCCCGAGCTCCACTGTGAACACTTGGTCGAATTCTGGCCTGACCCCGACCATGGATGCATCGGTCGATTTCGTGCACAACCCGACAGGAAGTAGGTGATGGTGAGGACGGGGAGAAGAAGATCAGCGAGGAGCAGCAAGAGCTGGACCGGAGGTCGGACGAGAGTTCAACATTCATGGGTAACCCAGCCATCGAGGCTTCCATCAAGCTCGGGAAGAAGCGCCCCAACTAGAAGCTCCGGGAGCTCGACCACGGGCCTGACGCAAGCCCGGTCACAGGACCCTGTAACGGGAGAAGCATAGGCGAGACGATGCCAAAATGACCTTCAAAGCTCTCGACCTCAACAAGGTACCCGCTTGTTCTGCTAGCTGAATGGAAATTTCAAATGGATTAAGTATGATTTCATAAAGATTTGTTGATGTTTGAGCTAATTAATCGTGCAGCTGAAGATAGCTGTTTCGGGTAGGACACATTCTTTGTGGCGGACGTGCGATGGTTTGGGCATCTTGATCGGCAACCTGAGGAACCTATTGCTGAGGTGTAGGGATGGCACCCGTAGGGTATGGGTAAGGGTGAAGCCACCTCATACCCTTACCCGTCTCCTCAACCTTGTCCGTCACCCGTACCCATACCCTTAAGCGGGTATAACTTTTTCCCATACCCTTCACCGGACAGGGTAAAAGGGTACCCGCGGGTAAAAATACCCGCGTTTGCAACACAACAAATTGAGTAGAAAATAGTCGTAAATAACATCATATAATCATATAACTTTAACAAGCATCACATGCTTAGGAATATCAGCATCCCAATGGTTCGTGGCATCATGCATTGCATGGTTGGAAAAAAATAGTAGGTATATAGGTTATTATTATTGGGAGACACACTTGTCACAGACTTATAAGGGTATATGGTACGCGGTTATGGGTTATACGAACCCATACCCGTACCCTCTCTGCCTGATGGGTACGAGATTTCCCCATTTACATACCCACGGGTATTTTTTATCCCCAAACCCTTACCCTAATAGGGTTTTTACCCGCAGGATACGCGAGTAATGGGTATCCATTGCCATCCCTACTGAGGTGAGGCTCAAGCTCGCGAAGAAGATCTCCAAGGCGGTCGGGATGTGGTTCATGGAGAGGAACCACAACATCAGACCTTGCTGATGGCGATGAGCTGACATCAATTTTTGATTGGGAAAGATAATCTTCGCCTAGCTACTCCACCTTGCTGCTGCGCAAGCGTGATGCCATTTCCACTTGTAGTGTCGGATTCGTCCGCTTCCACTCGAGCACGCGCCCTCTGCGTGGATGAAGAAATCAAGGATGGGTGTTGACAGATTAGCTTGTGATCCTGATGAACGTGTCTACTGGTTAGGATCTTCTAGCAGTATTTGCTCTGAGTCATCTAGCAGTTGCATCCCTAATTTATTTCCTCAAAACTCTGATAAGCTCATCGCTGCACATTTCTTATTTATGGCAAGATGGCTTTACAAGTACACTAAGGTTCTTGGTGTGTGTGCTACAGGGGAAAGCTGATGAACCGCGCGGTGTGACAGCTGTGACACTTGCATCGTCAAGGTACTTGCTACTGTCCAACGTAAATGACTGCATCATGTGCTAGAAATGGCCCGACCACGATGGCTGCTCCTGTTCTAAACTGTAGCTCACACCAGAGCATGTAAAGTAAGTGGCCGACTAGACGGATAATCCTCACGTGCTTGTTACAGAGCTCCCCCACGAGAACTTGTGGTTTTTCCTGATTTTTTTCCCTGCCATTATAATTCTGCACTTTCCTGAAAATCGTTGCCTAAATTTGGGTTCAGTGGCATACCTTCAATGTACTCTAGGGAAGGTGTTAAAGTTTTGATGTTACCACAATGATCTAATGAGACCTAAGTGCTTTTCAGGAGAAAAATACAATCAGTTCACCTTGGGGTTCTTACCTTCTATCTTTAGCAAATTATCCAGGCATCATTTGTTTACGATAAAAGCTCTCATAAGGTGAAGTATGTGAGAGCAATTACTTACAATTGTTTACAGAATCACATGTTTTGGCTGTGGACACGTGAATTTCAAATGCCTCACGTTTGTAAGAAACTCAATTTAGTTCTATTTGATACCATAAATGATTTTTTATGTAGATATCCAACTTTTCTTAAATTTTGTGCATAAATGCATGCTCGTGCAGTACATCGCACAAGTTCTACTGCGCTTTAGCTTTCAGTTCATTTTTGCTTAGCAATAGTGATGCGGGTAGGTCCCGATTTTCACGGATTTGGACGGAGGGAAGGATGAACACGAAGAACACGCGAAGAACGAAGAACACAAAGAGGGGAAAACAAACACACAAGGGTAAATAGCAAGTAGCAACCCGGCAAGACTCGATTGGTAACAAATCCCCGAGGGCAGCCCCCAATCCTCCTCTCCCAAGCACACCTTACTCTTAGGATTGTTTGTCCAATTGGTCAATCCAACCAATCCAACCTAGCCACCTAAAGATGGAAGATTAGCAAGTAATCGCAACTACAAGCGGAGCCTTGGTATCCACGCAGGGATCTTCTCCTCAAGAGGAGGCCTTGGTTCATCTCCACATGTGGAGGTCTTGATTCATCTCCATAGGAGGAAAGAGACACTTTGAGAAGAAGGAGCAAGGCTCTACTTTAGTTCCCAAATCATAGTCTAACCCTAGATCTAGTCCAAGGGGTGCCTTAAATAGTCTAGATACGAAAAGGGACGAAAGGATAAGGTTTCACAGCAGATCTGGTGAGCAGTCTCCCGCACTGGCGGTAGTACCGCTGGGATAGCCGGTGGTACCGCCGGTGCGGGAGGGCTTCACTTCATCCCACGCCCCCGGTACCGTCCAGTACCGCCGCCGGTACCGCTGGCGGTACCGGGTAAGGGGTCCGACAGGGGGTTTTGGCGGTAGCACGTGGCGGTAGCGCTTGCTGCCGCTGAGGTGGGCGCTGGTCCTTCCCACGCTCGCGGTACCAGGCGGTACCGCTGCCGATACCGCTGGCGTGGGGCTGGTTCGGCCTGTGGACCAGGGGCGGTAGTACCGCTTGACCTGCGGTAGTACCGCCGCCTGGGAGGTTCTTCTCCATCTTCTCTTCTTCCTCTTCATCGCCTTGACTCGATCCTTGTCCATCTTCATGCGTCGCCTCTTGGCCATCTTCATAGGGGTCTTCAGGTCCACCATAGCTGAGCACACACAAGGTATCGGAATGAAGTAGCAACCATTCAAAGGAGTGTCGAGATCACACATAGATAGGAGTGAATTCACCTTATCATGGAGAGCTTTGACTCTTGCTCTTGTCAATGGGCCATTTGATGGTGTTGGTGTTGTGTGCCTAGGTTGCACTACATCATCTCCCCCCCCCTTGGAAAAGAGTCGTCCTCGACTCTTCGTCCTCATCATCACTTGGGTTTCCAAAGTAAGGTGAGATGTCGGCAACGTTGAAGGTGTCATGAACGCCGTACTTGGACTTGGATATGTCGATCTTGTATGCATTGTCGTTGATGCGCTTGATAACCTTGAAAGGGCCATCTCCTCTTGGCGCGAGCTTAGACTTTCTCTCATCGGGGAAGCGGTCCTTGCGTAGATGTAGCCAAACAAGGTCTCCTTCTTCAAAGATCATGGGGCGCTTGTTCTTGTTCATCTTCGTAGTATGGTCTTCGTTGTGCTTCTCAAGCGTGGCCCTTGTGTCTTCGTGTAGTTTCTTCATGTAAGCGGCACGCTTGTCGAAGTCCATGTTGACTTGCTCACGGAGTGGAAGTGGTAGCATGTCGAGCGCGGTGTAGGGGTTGTAGCCATAGACGACCTCGAAGGGTGTTCTCTTTGTTGCGCGATGTAGTGCTCGATTGTAGGCGAACTCGGCGTGTGGGATGCACTCTTCCCAATTCTTCAAGTTAGGCTTGATCAACACACGAAGGAGTGTGGATAGGCTTCGGTTCACCACTTCGGTTTGGCCATCGGTTTGAGGGTGGTATGCGGTGGAGAATAGTTGCTTGATTCCCATCTTGGCCATCAAAGTCTTCCAAAAATAGCTCACGAACTTGTGTCACGATCCGACACAATGGTCTTGGGCACTCCATGAAGACGGACGATTTCCCTGAAAAACAAAGTAGCAATGTGTGAAGCATCGTCGCTCTTGTTGCAAGGTATAAAGTGTGCCATTTTAGAGAAGCGATCAATGACGACAAAGATGGAATCCTTGTTTGTTTTAGTGCGTGGGAGTCCTAAGACAAAATCCATAGCTATATCGGACCATGGGTGATGTGGAATAGGCAAAGGTGTGTATAACCATGAGAGTTTAGAGTAGACTTAGCTTTGAGACATGTTGAACATCGTCGCACCAAGCGGTTCACATCCGGTACATCCTTGGCCAATAGTAGTTTGTGGAGAGCATGCAAAGGTCTTGTCACGTCCAAAGTGTCCCATTAGTGCCCCCATGAGATTCCTTCAAAAGGACCAAACGAAGCGAAGACTCGGGTATACATAGTTTGTTAGCCTTAAACAAGAAACCTTTGTGCAAATAGAAATCACCAATTCCTTTGTGCTCCGAACATTGAGCGAAAATGTCTCCAAAGAAAGCATCGGTAGCATACAACTCTTTAATCTCATCCAAACCCAAGACACTAATGTCAAGACGTGTAAGTAGGTTGGCCTTGCGGGATAGAGCATCCGCGACCACATTGTCTTTACCTTTCTTGTATTTGATTACAAAGTGAAAGACTCAATGAACTCAACCCACTTAGCATGTCTTTTGTTCAAATTTGTTTGACTTTTCAAATATTTCAAGGATTCATGGTCGGAATGAATGACAAATTCCTTAGGACGAAGGTAATGTTGCCACACATCCAAAACACGAACCAAAGCAAATAACTCTTTGTCATAAATGGGGTAATTCAAGCGAGCTCCATCTAGTTTCTCACTATGGTATGCGATGGGTCTACCATTTTGCATAAGCACTCCACCAATGCCCAATCCACTTGCATCGCATTCAATCTCAAATGTCTTAGAGAAATCCGGAAGGGCAAGGAGTGGTGCTTCGGTTAATAACCGTTTGAGCTCATTGAAAGCAAAATCATGTGCATTGCCCCAAATGAAAGGTACATTCTTCTTTGTAAGTTCATGGAGGGGGCAAGCAATTGTGGAAAAATCCTTGATGAAACGGCGGTAAAATCCGGCAAAACCAAGAAAACGTCTCAACTCCTCAAGTGATGTCGGAAAAGGCCAAGTCCGAATTGCTTGTATCTTTGCTTCATCGACTTCGACTCCATCCGAAGAAACAACAAAACCCAAGAAAACAAGTTTGTTGGTGGCAAAAGTGCACTTAGAAAGATTTGCATAAAGCTTTTCATTGCGAAGAACCAACAAAACTTGAGCAACATGAGAAGTGTGCTCTTCCAAAGACTTGCTATAAATAAGGATGTCGTCAAAGTATACCACAACAAATTTCCAATGAAAGGACGCAAAACATGATTCATGAGACGCATAAAAGTAGAAGGTGCATTGGAAAGACCAAATGGCATGACGAGCCACTCATAAAGACCAAGCTTAGTTTTAAATGCGGTCTTCCATTCATCACCTTCACACATGCGTATTTGGTGATATCCACTTTTAAGATCAATTTTGGAGAATATAGCGGAACCACAAAGCTCATCGAGCATATCATCAAGTCGAGGGATAGGATGGCGATACCGAACGGTTATGGCGTTGATGGGGCGACAATCCATGCAAAGGCGAAGAGTGTTGTCGTGCTTGGGTACCAAGATGACGGGCACGGCACACGGACTCAAGCTCTCGCGGATGTGTCCCATGGCAAGAAGTTCTTGTATTTGCCGCTCGATCTCCTTTGTCTCTTCGGGGTTGGTGCGGTAAGGAGCGCGGTTTGGTAGCGGTGCGCCGGGAACAAGGTCGATGCGGTGCTCGATTCCACGTAGAGGAGGTAGTCCCGGTGGCACATCTTGAGGGAAAACATCTTCAAAGTCCTTCAAAAGAGACAACAAAGAAGGAGGAAGGTTTGTGAAAGTGTTAGTCATAGAAACTTCACCCTTGCATATGAGCACATAGTGTAGGGTGGATGGGTTTCTCTCAACTCCCTCATCTCTCTCTTTGTGGCAAATAGTGTAAGTTTTGTGGGAACTCTCTTTGAAGTGTCACACTCATTTGGCTTGTGGCTCTCACTCACTTTATGGTGGGTCTCTCGCTCACCACTCATCTCACTAGACGAACGATCTTGTTGTGCCCTTGCAATAGTCTTGGCGTTGTCGGCGATGACTTGACTTGGTGTCATGGGACGAAGGACGAAGGTCTTGTCGTTGTTCTTGAAGCTATAGTATTTGTTCGTCCATCATGCATAGCACCCTTGTCAAATTGCCATGGACGCCCAAGGAGTAAGTGACAAACGTTCATAGGCACAACATCACAATCAACCGTATCTTCATAGGCTCCAATCTTGAAGGACACTTGCACCATGTGTTGAATCTTGACGGCTCCGGTATCACTCAACCATTGCACATGGTAAGGATGTGGGTGCTTCTTGAACTTCAAGTTGAGCTTATCACAAAGTTCTTTGCTCGCTAGGTTGTGGCAACTTCCACCATCTATGATGACCTTGATGGACTTTCCATTGATTCCCGCTCTGTTTGAAACAAGTTGCATCTTTGGTCTTCTTCCACTTGAACATTGGTGGTTAAGCTCTTGCCACAACCAAGGAAGGGTTGTTGTCGCCATCACAATATATCTCACTTTCTTCTTCTTGAGCACTTTGCATTGTGGCGACCTTGTTCAAAGCATTGTACTCATCTTCACTCATAGATTCATACTCTCCCATGTCATTGATGATCATGACCTTCTTGTTGGTGCACTCAAAAGATTTGTGCCCTTGTCCGCCGCACTTGTAGCATTGCAAAGTCTTGTGCCGGACGAAGATCCTTGAGGCGCCTTGGAGAGGGAGGTACTTTCTTGAAAGGTTGAGGCGCTTGAGGTGTCGATGTAGAGACTCTTGGAGGACCTCGAGTGTTCGCTTGAGGAAGAGCTTGTGAAGGTGTAGGAGTTGACGAAGAAGGCTTGTTGGCGTAGAATGCCTTTGTCTTGAGGTATTTGAGCTCTTCAAGCACGTGGCGCTCGGCCTTGGAAGCTTGATGTACTAGCTCAACCAAAGAGGCATATGGTTGGAACTCCACGATCTTCTTGATGGATAGTTGAGGCCATTCATGAAACGAGCCATGGATTGCTCTTCGTACTCGTTGACATTGGCTCTCATCATGGAGATTTCCATTTCCTTGTAGTACTCGTCAACCGACTTCAAACCTTGCTTCAACTCTTGCAACTTCTTGTATAAGTCTCTAGTGTAATGGCTTGGCACGAAGCGCTTGTACATTGTTTCTTTCATTTCAACCCAAGTGTCAATTGGTTGTTGGTGGTTAGCGACGCGAGCATCTTGTAGTTGTTCCCACCACAAGAGAGCATACTCTTCAAACTCCATCGAGGCTAAGGCAACCTTCTTGATGTCGGAGAAGCGTTGCACGCGGAAGATCTTGTCAACCTTGAGTACCCATGAGAAGTAAGCTTCCGGATCACTTGTGCCGTAGAACTTGGGTATGTCAAAGCGGACGTTGGTCAAGTCATCATAGTCGTCACGGTGGCCACCACGTGGGAATGCACGTCCACGTCTCCTTCGGTTGAGTCCATCACCATTGTGTTGGCTTGACTCGTTATCACTTGACTCGGAACGTTGGTGTTGGTGACGATCATGAGGAAGCTCTTGACGAGGCGCATGTTGAGGAGGTAGCTCTTGTTGAGGAACGGGTTGCTCGACATTGTTCGCATTGTCATGGTTTTGATGACGTGGCCTTGGAGGATGACGAGGGTGACGTCCTTGTTCACCAAAGTCATTCGCACCCGGAACGCCATTGTCATTAGCCAATGGGTCATGACGATCACGTTGTTGCGGTGGTGGTGATGGTATGCGTTCACGACGATCATCATTTTGGTGAGGTTGTTCTTGATGCGCATTGGCATTGTTCGCGTGAAGATCATGTGGTTGTTCAACGTGAGGAGGAGGTCGTTCATGGGCGTCGCGCCTTGGATCATGTTGACGTTCTTGTCGAGGTTCATGACGTCCATGACGTGCTTGTGTCGACCTTGAGGTGCTTCTTGTACGGCTTGAGTGTGAAGAAGCTCGTTGTCGCGCAAGGTTGTTGATAGCTTCGGTCAACCTCTCCATAGTTGCTTCGTTAGCACTCATGCGGTCGTTGAAGGTGATGTCTTGATTTTGAAGACGGCGCTCGAAGCGTCTATGTTACCACGAAGGAAGTGTCGCATGCCACAAGCTCCGATTGTGTGACATAGCCATGATCACCGCGAACTCCACCATGGATTTCCTCATCCGAGCTTGAGCTTCCGTTTGTACTTCCCCTAAACATTTTCTCAAGAACAAGTGAGATATGTGGTAAGGAAAAACCAAGACAAACTATATCCCAAGTATAATGTGGCTTGAGAGGAGAGTATCCGGTTCTAACACCCAACACACACACTTATGAGGATAGGAAGGTATGAAGTGGCAAACGAAACAAACAAACCCGCCGACAAGTATATTGTCAAAGGTAGAGAAAATCCACAATGATCAAATTACCAAAGAAACTCCAACCACAAAGTATCAAGAAACACACACAAAAGCGAATAATGGGGTTGGGCACCAAAGGGCGAGCACTCGAAGATAGACAACCTAACGAAGACTACGTGCTCAAATGTCACCCAACACAAGAAGGACGCTAGCTCAATTGCTTTTTGTGGGCAACGGATTTGCACAAGAGTTAACACTCACACTCACTTTGGCGGTCTTAGCTTTGTCGCAACCTACAAGAGATGAAACTTGGCACCACTTGATTCTTTTCTTTTCTCTTTTTTTTTTGATTTTTGCTTTTTGACGATGATTCCTTCTCTTTTGCTAGTGCCAAGCTCTCTAACGATACACACTCGCCAATACTTGAAGACAAACACTCAACACGTGCAATGCCTCGCAATATCACCGAGCTAGTCCAATAGGTTAAGTTGCGCGAAAGGAAGAAGGGCTCACAACGGAAATGATGGTGGGGGAAAGTCGAGTCCTTGGCGTTGATGAAGTCGCTGCGGAAGCTTGTCGATGTCGTAGACGTGTGGAACACACCAGCGAAGGACCAAACAACAAAGGAGAATTGCCAAAACGAACCGAGGAAAAGAAAAATTTCTGAAAAATTTGGCCCTGGCGGTAGTACCGCTTAAGCTGGCGGTAGTACCGCTGTCAACTTTTCTGCTCGAATTTTGTGCGATTTTGGGCTCCAAAACTTCCTCGAATCCGTGGGAAATGGCAAAATTGAGGCTAGGGAACGCAAACAAAGGTGGAGGGGGTCCTAAAGCAACAGATCCATGGACAAAAACTACCAAAAACGCAACGAATCGACAGATCGGCTCGAATCAAGGCAAGGCTATTTTTGGTGGAAATTTTCGAATTTCTCAAAAACGAAGAAAAATTGGTGGATTTTGGTGGAAACACAAATCAAATCCGTGTCAACCTAGAGCTCTGATACCATATGATGCGGGTAGGTCCCGATTTTCACGGATTTGGCGGAGGGAAGGATGAACACGAAGAACACGCGAAGAACGAAGAACACAAAAGAGGGGAAAACAAACACACAAGGGTAAATAGCAAGTAGCAACCCGGCAAGACTCGATTGGTAACAAATCCCCGAGGGCAGCCCCCAATCCTCCTCTCCCAAGCACACCTTACTCTTAGGATTGTTTGTCCAATTGGTCAATCCAACCAACCAACCTAGCCACCTAAGATGGAAGATTAGCAAGTAATCGCAACTACAAGCGGAGCCTTGGTATCCACGCAGGGATCTTCTCCTCAAGAGGAGGCCTTGGTTCATCTCCACATGTGGAGGTCTTGATTCATCTCCATAGGAGGAAAGAGACACTTTGAGAAGAAGGAGCAAGGCTCTACTTTAGTTCCCAAATCATAGTCTAACCCTAGATCTAGTCCAAGGGGTGCCTTAAATAGTCTAGATACGAAAAGGGACGAAAGGATAAGGTTTCACAGCAGATCTGGCGAGCAGTCTCCCGCACTGGCGGTAGTACCGCTGGGATAGCGGGTGGTACCGCCGGTGCGGGAGGGCTTCACTTCATCCCACGCCCCCGGTACCGTCCAGTACCGCCGCCGGTACCGCTGGCGGTACCGGGTAAGGGGTCCGACAGGGGGTTTTGGCGGTAGCACGTGGCGGTAGCGCTTGCTGCCGCTGAGGTGGGCGCTGGTCCTTCCCACGCTCGCGGTACCAGGCGGTACCGCTGCCGATACCGCTGGCGTGGGGCTGGTTCGGCCTGTCTGGACCAGGGGCGGTAGTACCGCTTGACCTGGCGGTAGTACCGCCGCCTGGGAGGTTCTTCTCCATCTTCTCTTCTTCCTCTTCATCGCCTTGACTCGATCCTTGTCCATCTTCATGCGTCGCCTCTTGGCCATCTTCATAGGGGTCTTCAGGTCCACCATAGCTGAGCACACACAAGGTATCGGAATAAAGTAGCAACCCATTCAAAGGAGTGTCGAGATCACACATAGATAGGAGTGAATTCACCTTATCATGGAGAGCTTTGACTCTTGCTCTTGTCAATGGGCCATTTGATGGTGTTGGTGTTGTGTGCCTAGGTTGCACTACATCAAATAGTGCATGCCGTTTTTTCCTACTTTGAAGGGCACACCATGCTAGGATTGAAGTTGAGATACCACAATTAAGGGTTTAGATGTATCAATTATTATTTGACAAGTTTGTTTCGCTAATGTGATCGTAATATCAAGCACGTGAAGTGTGCATCAGAGACACTGAAAATAGCATGAAAGAACATATTGAAGAAACTTTTCATTAGAAGAATAGTAGCATGTTTTTTGTTTGCTCCACCAATCAAGAGATGAACAAATACATGATATAAGTAATGGCCTTGTGAATGACTATCCGATCTATTTTTTTTGACATGCTTGATGCTTCTTCCATTAATATTTACAGGATAAAAAACACACAGAACAAATCACGATTTATTTGAATGCCTCTACAGGAGGAGCGTGACTGTCCAGAATTATGGTTCGCATATTTGTGTTCAGAAGCTTGAAGAATGACGAAATAGATTAAAATTACGCGGAAATCCTAGATCCAATGAAGAAACAATGGGCTCTTCGGAATGAATTGGTTCCGCTTATCTTGCCTAATATATCTTGTCTAGGGAAGTTCAGGTAGATTTTTCTTTCACAATAAAAATAGTAAAAATCACATGACACATTATGCTACTATATGAGCTTTCAATTTATTCTATATTTACATGAAAATTATACGAAATCTTATTAATAAAAATTCTTGTTGCCGACTTTCTCCGTACCTAAATATAAGATGTTTTAGATATTTCTATATAGACTACATATGGGTAGGGATGTATAATTCATTTTCTCACTAATTTGTGGTGGAGATAAATGAAAATGAGAAAGAGACACGGCGAGACAAGTGGGGAGACAATCATGATGAGCTGACTCAGTTCAGTTAGCATATGAAGAACAACAGACCGAGCGAGTGACGTGACTAGGCGAAGTGTAACGGCCCGGGTGTCTCTACTTGAAAACAATGTTATGCTAGCTTATACATTGTGGGTGCGAGGTATATGTGAGTTTCTGCTTGAAGACATATCCATGATATAAGCAAAGTGAAATCTTAGTCAACAAGATAATTGTTGTTTTTTATGATAATTTATAAGTTTTAATCAAATTAAAATTTGGAAAATATAATCTTATTGTTTCTACAATATTATTTGGCTATATCTCTTTCTATATGTAGCAAAAAAAAATTGAGTGACCCGTGGCAACGCACGGGCATTCAACTAGTGAGAAGAATAAGAGAGTTTGTTGTAAGTCAAATGGATGTGACTATTTACAAATTTGTGATAGTATTATTAGACTGTTGGCTTCCACCCAGAAGAAACGCTTCTTCCTGGCGTGACCAAATCTCAGGCCGGATAAATCTACTTAAACTAAACGTTTCTTCTGCAGTGTTCTTTGCATTGCATTAACTGGTCTAAACTCAAACGGATTAAAATAAGAAGAAAGATGTCGAAAAAATTCACTTTGGCACATCGGAGCAAATGCTCATGTCACGGGAAAACACATTTTCAAATGTCAAAAAGTTATGAACAAAGATTTCACGCGTATATCTCGACATTCTATATGCGCACACCAAATTTCACAATTTTTTTTCTGGCGGATTTGCTAATTCTCAATTGGCTGAGAATTAGTTAAATCTCAGTCGAGTTCGTGGCCGTTAAATCTAGCGTTAAGATTCGTGCGTCAACCAATCGATTTCTCGGCCAACGCACATGTGCGCTCGTACGCGAAATCACTAATTAAAGGGTTCACTTCGCGAAGGTAACCCCGCGTGCGTTGTGCTTTTGACAAATGTCGGCTTCTCGTTTGACGCGGTCCCGTGGGTGTGTTGCATGCGTGACAAGTGGCAGCATGAGAGAATTTTGCTGAGTTTTCTCTTTCTTCTCCCCGCGCCAGATTTGGACCGCATTTATTTCGAGATCCGTTTTTAAAAATGAAATATCTTTTGAACCGTTTATCCAAATTATGAACGGTTTGCATATTTAAAATCCTCGCGTCGAGATCTTCAAAAGTAGATCCCATGTTGATAGGTTTTGAGAAACTTTTTTTTCTCGTATTTTGTACAACCTGTTATGCATAGTTGTACAACCTGTGCCTATTTAGTTGTACAACTTGTGTCTGTACAAACTGTGTCTGTGTAGTTGTACAACCTGAGTCTGTACAACATGTGTCTGTCTAGTTGTACAACATGTGTCTATGTAGGTGTACAACCTATGTCTGTACAAACTGTGTCTGTCTAGTTGTACAACATGTGTTATGTAGTTGTACAACCTACCTGAGTCTGTACAACATGTGTATGTCTAGTTGTACAACATGTGTCTATGTAGGTGTACAACCTATGTCTGTACAAGCTGTGTCTGTCTAGTTGTACAACATGTGTTATGTAGTTGTACAACCTGTGTACTTTTAGTTGTACAACCTATGTCTTTTTAGTTATACAAGTTGATTTGTGTAATTGTACAACTGCCTGTTACTTGTATAACTTGTACTGTACTTCATATTATTTGTTGTGTGTACAGTAGTTCAATATTTCTTGATTTTTCTTGCCTCTAAGCGCAAGGATCAGAGATGTACAGGAGCTCACGGGTTGTACAGCGGCCGGCCGGCCGGGACGTACGCGCAGAGCAACGATGGGCGTTCGGTTGTACGCGGGCGGATCAGCTGCCGTGTTCCAGTTTTCCTTCCGCTGTCGTGCCGTGTCAAATTTTTCTTCCACTGCTTAGCACGTTTGCTCGCCACGTGGCCTTCTCTACGCTAACGCGTGACCTTTCCAGAGGGAACCCTCCCCCTCAGTTTTGGATGGGCCGCTTTTGTCTATATCAACCTAGCCTTATGTGGGCTTTTCTTTTTTCTTTGTACAGACTAGGGATCTTTTCTGTACGCAGCTTGTTTGCTTCTTATCTAGATAGACATCTAACTTTTTATAGGGATTTATGATGAGTTTTTGTTTTTTTCCCCTCAAAAAATTGATAGACATCAGTTTAAAAAAAAAATCTAGATGGACATCTAACTTTTTATAGGGACTTATGATGAGTTTTTGTTGAACCGTTGTTTATATATTTTTTTATTTAAAGTGGTAATTCATTTATATCATTTTTGAGCCATTGTTATATTTTTTTCCTCAGTTTTAGTTTCAATGTTGTTTCGTATTTTTCTTTTTTACCTAGTTGCTCGTGCCTTTTCCAGTTGCATGTCGTTTGAACTTGCAAAAAATATTTGTGGAAGTTGGATTTGTATTATGATTCGTGTTAGTCTGGATATAAAATGAGTTGCAACTGGAATGATTTTTTTCACTTGCACTTGGGTCGAAACTGAGAACTTCCAGTTGCACGTGGGTCGCAACTGGGAATAAAATGATTAGACAATTGTATTTGTATCGTGACCATACTTGCCTAGTTACAAATGGGTTACAATTATTATTTTCTTAGATGCACGTGTGTCGCAACTGAGATTTTTCAGTTGCAGGTGGGTTGCAACTAATATTTCGCAGTTGCACGTAGGTCGCAACTGGGATTTCCAGTTGCATGAGGGTCGTAATTGGAATTTTCCTAATTGCATGTAGGTTGCAACTGTTTTTTTCTAGTTGCACGTGAGTCGCAACTGAGAATAAAATGACTAGACAACTGGATTTGTGTCGTGATTCGTACTTGCCTAGTTGCAAACGGGTCGCAATTGGTATTTTTCAGTTTGCACGCGTGTCACAACTTAGATTTTTCAGTTGCACGTGGGTTGTAACTGTTATTTTTTCAGTTGCACGTAGGTCGCAACTGAGATTTTCCAGTTGCACGTGGTCGTAACTGAAATTTTCCTAATTGCATGTGGGTCGCAACCGATTTTTTCCACTTACACGTGGGTTGCAACTGAAAATAGCATGACTAGGCAAATTTAGATTTGTGTCGCGATTCGTATTGGGCTAGTTGTAAATGGGTTGCAATTGATATTTTTTTTCAGTTTGCACGTCTGTCACAACTTGTATTTTTTAGTTACACGTGGGTTTTAGCTATATTTTTCAGTTGCACGTAGGCCGTAACTGAGATTTTCCAGTTGCACATGGGTCATATAACTGAGATTTTCCATTGCACGTGGGTTGTCCAACTATAATCTCCGGTTGCACATGGGTCGCAAACTCGTAACCGAGAAGAAAAGAATAGACAATTGGATTTGGTGTCTACTCAAACATAAATATCAAATAACACTTATATGTGCCATCTCAAAAGTCATCCAATAAAGAAGCAAACATGGAAGGAAAAAACAGAAACAGAGCTCACATATAGTTGGGCAAAAAAGCGAATAGTCGTATTGGCTCCCGTCTTACAGGGAGGACGTTTTTGAACTTTTTGAAAATGTTTCAAAAATTTCGAAAAGAAATACCTCGACGTAGCCAACCACACGCACAACGATCCTGGAAAGTTACAGTTTAAAATACACCGTATTTTTGTCTCAGCAAAAAAGACAAATCGAAAAAAGCTAGATAAAAAAAAGCTGATCTGATCATGCCTCAGATCTGTATTCTTGTCTTTTTTTGCTGAGGATAGAATACATTGTATTTCATATAAATACTTTGTACCAATCGTAGCGCATAAGGTTGCCTACATCATGGTATTTTTGTTTGAATTTTTCCAAAACTTTAAATTTAATTATTTTTAAAATTCAAATACCGTGCTCCCTGGCGCCCAGGAGCCATATCGCCACTCTCGGCAAAAAAGGCCCAATTCCGTTCAACTAGAGACACAACGGGAGGGTACAGGCGACCAACTAGCAAATTATAGAACAAAGGGTGATCGACTGGGAACTAGTTAGTTCTCAGTGGACTGAGACATAGGGGAGCTTTTTTGTGGCTTATGTAAAAGACAAAAAAGTCTCGTAAAAATCCTTTTCTGAGAACCGAAGTTGGCTTTTTTACACACAACACAAAACATGTCGGTTTCCGTGAAATGACTTGTGAGCACATAGAATATCGATATGTACTCGTAAATTGTTTATCTAAATATTTTGACATTTTATAATAAGTTTAAATCGGATTTAAAAGCCGGGAGCATATGCTCCTAGGTGCCAAAACGCCATCGGGTCCTAATTCAAAAATTGAGTTCTGAAAAAAAATTTAGGCGTACATGCGTCATACCAAATTTTTCCGTAGTAGAAGCAAACCTAGATACTTCTCGGGAACTTCTAGAGTAAAATAATAGACTCTACACTTTTAAGTGTAAGACAACCATCTTTAAATTTGGAGATAATGACATTGTGGTACAAGTACTTGTCCACCATGTGCAACTTAGTACAGCAAGTTGAAATTTTGGAGTCCCGCGGTACAAAAATTTGCGACAAGGTGCAAAACTAGTCCAAATAATTCTGGAGCGGATACGCGACACCAATTTTTTTGCAAGTTAGTACAACAAGTTGAAATTTGGGATCCCATGGTAAAAAAAAACCGCGATAAGGTGCAAAACTAGTACAAATAATTCTGGAGCAGACATGTCGGGCTGATTTTTTTTGCGAAAACGCCCCTACATTCACGACATGCACTAGCCACTACAACTCATAGCATTTCGTGTTATTAAAATAGATCTTCACGTTGTTAGACACACACAAAAACACACACACTGTCTTATTATATGCATCCAAATGGATGCAAAAGTTCAAACATGTTCTTCTCGGCACACATAAAAAATCATCTCGGCACGAAAATTGTAATTTTTTTCAATCACACTCATCTTAATTCTTTAACCAAACGGTAAATCCAAACAGTTCAAAAATGTTCTGTAGCCTCATACAATAGTACAAACACAGAGAACAAAACAAGTGCAAAGATCATAAAAGAAGAAAACAAAATAAGTAGCATTGTCTTGGCATCGTGGATTTCCGCGCTAAATGTCGTTGTGTTGTCGTCATGGTATCAAGCTAGTAACATGCAGAACAAAGTTTAAAGACGTGGGAAATAAATCACAACTACTATAGGAACTAACATTATACTTCAAAACACGAGTAAGACGAAGAAAATTTTGAACACGCGGAACGAAGTTTTTAACACATGAGAAATAAATCATGACTACTATAGCGACAAATATTTATACAATGTGGAATAAAAAACAGTACTCCTGAATAAAATATAACACAACTATATGTAAAAAGATATAAAAATAAACACAAGAACAAAACACGGTTACAAAAAACAAATAAGACCATGAGGAACAAAAAGTTTAAACACATAAGAAACCAATCACGACTATTATTGGAACACAAACTTAGTTGTGTGGAACATCTACACTCGTGGATAGAACATACACACCTATATGTAAAAAACATAGAAAGTAAAAATCGGAAAAGTAACGTACCGAAAAAATATTTGATGGAAAAGAAAAAAAATGAAATAAACGAACCAAAGAAAAAACGAAAATAAAAACTAGCCCGTTGAAGCGCGTCGTGACTGGCACACCCGCCTGAATAGTCCTTGTCGAGTGCTTGGGCCGCGGGCGATTTGGTGGTACAAATCGCCCAGGTTGGAGGGAGCACTTTCCGCGTTGGGGAGCTCCTTTACATCGCCCGTTAGCGGCAGTTCCGCCCCGCGCCGCCTGCATACTTCCTTATGTGGGCTGGTCCAATTCTTTTGCGCTGCGGGGAAAACATTTTGCCGGCCGGTTCGACTGTTTGTTCGCTGCTTCTTCTCTTTCCTTCGATCGTTACACTTACACTGTTTCTTGCTTTCCTGTCTGCCGTGAGTCTCAATACGGTAGGTTTGTAAAGAAGTGTTTGATAAGAATTCGGTTTTCAAATTTTTTCGTGAAATTTCGAAACTATGCAGAAATAATTTGAACAGTACCTTTACAGCTGTTTGTACTAGGAAAATGTGTGACATTAATAGAAAAATCTACTGTTAGACATTGGTGTAGTCTCCTTCTGTAGCTTCCAGTCTGAAACCAAGGAAAACGTTCGCACTCACGCCTCACTCGCGCTAGTTCTCCGTACGCTGGATGCATGAGGATCATGAAATGTTGAGCTAGCTGGTCTAGTCTGTACAGAACCGTTCCAGAAAAAAGAACTATTTCAAAAAAATTGAAAATTGTTTAGATTTCGAATTTGACCAAATTTGGAAACATTTTCAAATTTGAAACCATTTTTAAACTTGGAACCATTTTTAAAAATAAACAATTTTTAAATTTGGAACCATTTTTAAATATGGAACCATTTTAAAAACGAATAATTTTCAAATTTGAACCATTTTAAAATTTGGAACCATTTTAAATTAGGAACCATTTTTAATTCGGAACCATTTTCAAAATGGAACCATTTTTATATTTGGAACCATTTTAAAAATGAACAAGTTTTAAAATTGGAACCATTTTAAAATTTGTAACCATTTTCAAAATGGAACCATTTTCAAAAATGAACAATTTTCAAATTTGGAACCATTTTGAATTTGGAACCATTTTTAAATTTGGAACCATTTTTAAATTATGAACCATTTTCAAAATGGAACCATTTTAAAATTTGAAACCATTTTCAAAATGGAACCATTTTCAAAAATGAACAATTTTCAAATTTTAAACATTTTTTATTTGGAACCATTTTAAATTCGAAACCATTTTTTAATTTGGAACCATTTTCAAAATGGATCCATTTTAAAATTTGGAACCATTTAAAAATTGGAACCTTTTCCGAAATTGAACCATTTTAAAATTTGGAACCATTTTCAAAAATGGACAATTTTTAAATATGAAACCATTTTTAAATATGAACAATTTTCAAATTTGAACCATTTTAAAATTTGGATCCTGTTTAAATTAGGAACCATTTTAAATTCGGATCCATTTTCAAAATGGAACCATTTTTATATTTGGAACCATTTTAAAAATGAACAAGTTTGAAATTTGGAACCATTTTAAAATTTGGAACCATTTTCAAAATGGAACCATTTTTGAAAATGAACAATTTTCAATGTAGTGTAGCGCTTGATAGCAAAACAACTTGAGCATTAAAAACAACGTATAATTTGTTTCTAAGCAGAAACTATATAGATATATAGATGTTTCTAATGGAACTATTTTAAAAATTGAAACCATTTTAAAATTCAGATCCATTTTAAAAAATGGAACATTTGCAAATTTAGGATCCTTTTCGAATTTGGAAACCATTTTCAATTTGGAACCATTTTAAAAAATTGGAACCATTTTCAATTTTGGAACCATTTTACGAATTTGGAACCATTTTTTATTTGGAACCATTTTCAAAATGTTCAAAATTGTACCATTTTTAAATTTGGAACCATTTTTAAAATGGAACCATTTTCAAAATAGAACCATTTTTAAATTTGCAACCATTTCAAAATGGAACCATTTTCAAAATGGAACCATTTTCGAATTTGAAACCATTTTAATTTGGAACCATTTTTAATTTAGAACCATTTTAAAATTTAGAACCATTTTCAAAATGGAATTTTTGAAATTTGCAACCATTTTAAATTTGGAACCATTTTTAAGTTTGGAACCATTTTCAAAATGGAACCATTTTTAATTTGGAACCATTTTAAATTCGGAACCATTTTTAAATTTGGAACCATTTAAAAAAAGGAACAATTTTTTAATTTGGAACCATTTTAAATTCGAAACCATTTTTAAATTCGGAAACATTTTCAAAATGGAACCATTTTAAATTTGGAACTATTTTTTAATTTGGAACCATTTTCAAAATGGAACCATTTTTTAATTTTTAACCATTTTTAATTTGAAACCATTTTAAATTTGGAACCATTTAAATTTGGAACCGTTTTAAAAAATAGAACCGTTTAAAAAATGAACAATTTTAAATTTGGAACCATTTTAAATTTCGAAACATTTTTAAAATAGAACCATTCTCAAATTTTAAAATAATTCCAATTTTAAAAGAAACGAAAACAAAACAGAAAAAGAAAAAAAGATAAAGGTGATAACAAGGTTAAGCTAAAAAAACCTCCGCTTACATCGACCCCAAAAGTAGCACGAAACATGTTTGAAAAAGTCGACCAATCTAAAGGTACATAGAAAACGACCATAAAAAATGCTGGTACGAAAAAACAGGGTGGACAGTTACAGGGTAGATTTCGTGACCATCAAATAAAACCCTAAAAAATGCAGCTAGTAAGCCCCCCTAAGGAGATTTTAAAATCAGTATGTGAGTTTCAGAGGAAAACCAGTTCCCCAAAAATATGAATTTTAAAAAAAAGAACACAGTTGCATCTAATTAATGAGTTCCCTATGGACTATGTGAAACGAAAACTAAATATTTTTTAAACAATTGGACAAAAGGGAAAGAAGTCTAAGTACTTATATGCGTATGTGATACGTCCATTTTGCATCACTATTTTATATCATAATTTACTGCTATTCATTAATATATTTCATATTTGGATATGATACTTATGTTATTTTATCTTATTTTGCATGTTTGATGACTATTGGAGAATTAACTGCCGGAGTCAGGATTCAGCTGGAAAAAGCATCGTCAAGACACCCTATTTCCGAAGATCGACAATTCACGAAAAATATACAGAAGTTCCTATTTTATCAGATGCCGGAGGCAGCCAAAAGGGGAGGCTGAGATGGGCCACGAGGGGCCCACGCCACCCCACGGCGCGGGCCCACCTTGGCTGCGCCGGGGCCTGGCATGGATGCCCTGACCCACCTCGGGCGACGCCCCTTCGCGTACTTCTTCGTCCGAATCCTAATCGATCGAGAGAGAGCCAGAGGAAATATTCCGCTGCCTCCACGAGGCGGAAACCAAAGAGAGAGAAAAAGCTCTCCGGCAGGGAGAAATCTGCCGGGGAAATTCCTTCCCGGAGGGGGGAAATCGTCGCCATCGTCACCGACATCACGCTGGACTTCATCGGGATCATCATCATCATCATCTCCACCACCGTCACCATCATCTCCACCACTCCACTTCGTTCTGCTGTAACATCTAGGGCTGTACTTTGTCTAGTTCATTGGGGAACTTTCCCGGTGTTAATTACTCCTTGTGGTTGATGCTATTAAGTTTTATCGGTGAATTAAGGTTTATGTCCAGATTGTTATTCATCATTATATCACCTCTGATCATGATTCATATGATGTCTTGTGAGTAGTTCGTTTAGTTCTTGAGGACATGGGAGAAGTCATGTTGTTAGTAGTGGAATTATGTTGAGTAATATTTAATGGTTTGATATTTAAGTTGTGGTGTTATTCTTCTAGTGGTGTCATGTGAACGTCGACTACATAACACTTCACCTTTATGGGCCTAGGGGAATGCATTGTGTATTTGGCTACTAATTGTGGGGTTGCCGGAGTGACAGAAACCTAAACCCCCGTTAGTAAACCGGTGCACGAGGGAGTGTAGGATCTCAGAGTTTAAGGTTGTGGTTATAATTATCTTAATTACTTTCTTGTAATGCAGATGCTTGCAAGGGTTTAATCACAAGTATGTATTAGTCCAAGTTAGGGCAGTGCATTAGCATAGGTTCACCCACACAACACTTATCAAAACAATAAAGATTAATCAACTGTTTGAAGCGAAAGCACTAGACGAAATTCCCGTGTGTCCTCGAGAACATTTTACCATCATAAGTAAACCAACCGGCTTGTCCTTTGTGCTAAAAAGGATTGGGCCACTCGCTGCAATTATTATTACTGTCTTTTATTTACTTGTATTTTATTTATCTACTATATCAAAAACCCCTAAAAACTTGTCTGCTAGTACTTACAGTGAATCCTTGATCAAAACTACTTGTCAACACCTTCTGCTCCTCGTTGGGTTCGACACTCTTACTTATCGAAAGTACTACGATACACCCCCTATACTTGTGGGTCTTCAGTATGCATTGGACAACAATGAAAAAGATGAAATTATCGGAAAAGACTTCTGGTATCACATAATTCCAATGTATACATGTAACATGATCATGATCAGTACTGGATGATTTACAAAAACCAGCTGAATTTTTGAAGCTACGGCCAACATATTACATCTTCCCAGACCGCATTAGAAAAAAGCCATAAGATACATCAGTTCACTATCTTTTGCTTCATCTTCAGGTGCTACACCTTGCGCTTCTTCATCGTCTCAAAGGTTGCAACGTGTATCTCGTTCATTGTAGAGTGGAACATTTGAAAAGCCTTCAACATCCTGTACTTTGGAATTATTTCCTGCATAATAGAAGACAAGATAAAATAATACTACGAACAAATCCCAAAAAAGCATTACCAAAATAGTTAACCTACGAGAGAAAAACAACTTCAACCATAGTAGTTGCCGAAGAAAGCAAAACATATACCTTTTTGAAATCCGCCATAAACATTCCATTGAAAATTTCAGCATATAACAAGATGTAAAACCCACATGATGCCTAAGAATCAGATAGATTGGAATTTATTGAGAATAAGATAAATTTAAATGAGCATAAAAACAGTTTGTTGAACTAATAGGAGTGCATCTGTTGGGTAACTTAGTGTACTGCATTTGTTGAACTTCTCAAAATCCTTGCAACGAATATTCAGCTCTTTGCAAACAGTTTTCAAGTTTGTTTCATCGTTCTGTTTCTTATTTCGCGTTGTGACAGAATCGCAGATTATCACCTGCTGGATATGCTACAAAAAACAGTAAGATGGCTACCATAAAAAATATATCTGGATATAGGACATACAATACATCTACACATAGGAACAACCGTGAAAAACAAGCAAGGCATGGGTAGGTTTTCGTCGAGAAATGCATATCAGTCAACAACTTAAATTGAGAACACAGTGACTATCACGCAGAAAACACAAAAAAATGTTCTGCTTAATTCATCTCCCTGTCCATTAAAAATGGAGCCCCCCATTGAGGGAGAAGAAGCAAAACAAAATACACAATGCATCTTTTGCATAGTAGATAACTGGTCTCTAATAAGGAATATCATCAAATTAGAGAGCATGGCAGATAACCTACAAAGACAAACAAATTGAAGCATTGCTGCACAAAAAAAATTATCAGCTAAGCAATTGAAGAAATGAAGCACACATACTTCTAATTAGATCAGTCAAATTCGAGAGACATGTACAGCAAAAAGCCCCCAACTAGTTCTAGATAAAACGCTAAGACCCATAGATCGGACAGGGCAAAACATAAAATCTGCACACAAAAAAATGCTTACGATGGATTGAAGACTAGCTAGCTTCACATATTTTTTGTTTTTTGAATAATAGCAGGAGAGATGCTAAATTTATATCATTAGAAGAAGTTGTAGCAGAGTACAGTGTGTAGGGGGCCTAGATGGCTTCCCCACGAGAGTGGAAAAACAGAGTAAAATCAGCCAGGGTCGAAAGGTGCTCGCCCAACCTACTCAACTAAAGAAATTGGTGCCCCTGCTCTCTTCCAAGGACCAGCTTCTTCTTTGATACGTGTAGCTAGTACTGATGCCGCCATCTCCTTTTGCTGAAAGATTCTTCTATTTCACTCATTCCACAAATCCCAGCGTATCAAGTTTATCAAAGTTGCCGTCGACTTTTTGTTTGCTGGTAGTGTCACCGTTCTCACTTGCCTGAACCATGATCCGAAGGGAGGGTCATCAACTGCCCATGAGGATGTCCGAAATGATTCTTCTCTGAAATCCGCTGCCGCCTTATTCCAGATTTGCTTCACATAAATATTCAGCTCCACAACCACTCATAAGACATCCAGTGTAACACGCAGACCTACGGCACAAGCACCCCATGGATCCGCATGGACTGAAAAAATTGGAACACATACCAGGCGCGTCCTATTAAGCTCCCCCTCTGTAGACGACACGAAGCAGACGGAAGAACCCGCCCCTCTCTCCCCCGATGTAGACGACACGAAGCAGACAGAAGAACCCGCCCCTCTCTCCCTCGATGTAGAGGATGGAAGAAGATGGAGTGAAGGATTGGTACACATACCTTCCCCCGCCATGGCCGGCGACGAACCGAGAAGAAGGACAGTCGTTCACCATCGAAGAACCCCAGACGGACGCAAACGTTAGAAGAAGCAGATCTCACAGATCCAGGGGCGGAAACAGTGGGGGAGTAAGAAAGCATATCTCAGCATCCCTCTCTCCTCTGCCTCGCGACCGTCGAAGAACAGAATAACGTCTCGCGAACTAAATGGGCCCGGCCCAGTAAAGCGGTGCTTCAGGCGGCGCAAGCGTAAGGCGACGCTAACGGGCGATATATAGGATTCGCCTCCGCGTTGGCCTACCCACTTTTCCCAGCTCGACCAAATTGCCCAGGCTGGAGGGAACACTATACAAATGCAGCCCAGTAATTGGATGCAAAGAGTAACTTGATTCTTCCCTCCTGCTCTGCAGTATTGCGGGGTAACAAGAGGCTTTAGATGATTTTCTCATCAATTAAGTCGGAGCTTGACTCTCTTGGTAGCAAAAAGTAACTCGAGTCAGTATGATGTACAGTTCCCTGCTCGATTACATATTTTCTCTATCGGTGAGGCTGCAAGACAGGAGTGCAGGTGGTTCCATGATTCTGCAGGTTGGAAAGTGGAAACTAACCGGAGCTTTATTTCTCTAGTCTTTAACTGGTATTGCGTTGCAAGGAAAATGCGACGGTAAGGAGATGACTTGCAACATATATATGATTGATGTCGTTCGTTTCTGTAGCGTGAGAATCATCCTGTCCGCCGCTCCAGAGCTTTTGCTTTAAGCAAAGATGATGCATGGCCAACAAGCTAGTTTTCCTTTTTGGCATGCATGCATATGCTTTTTTGTGCTTAGATTTCGGCCAAATCGTGTGGCAACAAATGAGGCACGAGCTATACAGGCCGGTGAGACGAAAAAGTAGTTGATGTAGCCGCTGCAAAACAGTTTTTGACTTCTGACACAAAGTAATTTAGCGTCAAATTTGAATGATTTCCGCGTTATCCTACATGCATGTGGAAAACTTGGAAGGGATGCAACCCGAAGTTTTGGCTCCCGAACGCATTGGCTCTCGAAATCTGAGCCGTCCTGCATGGAGTTGCGATGCGTGCGTGGGGAGTTATTATATTGTCGAATATAGATAATAAGCTAGTTATACAGTATATGAATTGGAATACGGGGCAGTTGGAAGGCACATTCATGTGTTGAGTTGACTGATGTGCCAGCTTTGTTTACATGTTCGTCTTCGATTTCTGACACTGGGCTGCTAACATACTCTTGACGCATAGCAAGATTAGGCTAGAACTACTCAAACTATTGTGCCCGTTCTTCCTCCTCTTGAGCGGCGTAGATGAGCACCCGTGACGGCACGTCGAGGTCCTCCGCACGCAAGAATTCACAGTCGCCCGCCATGAACGCCAGCGCTCCTAGCTCTCGATTCCAGCAACGAGGGCCGCAAAGCCGGCCCCACCAGAGCCCCGATGACAAGGATATACATCTCGGGTACCCTACCGTGAGAGTACCTGGTGCACGTGGCGACTAAGGCCCAGTAGCGAAGAGCCTACACGAAGCCCAAGACAAGAGGCCCAAGAAGATGGAGTACCCTCCAAGATTAGACATAGCCATAGTCGGTTTAGACTTTCCTTACGTGTAAACTAGGTCGGTTATGAACTCCCGAGACCCAGCCTATTTAAAGGCTGGGAGGGGTGCCGATCTAGAACCAAGCCATACTCGAACCACCAAAACCTAGCGAGATCGACATCTCGCCGGAGCTCTCCTTGTAACCGCATAATCTCACACAATCAATACCAGACAAGCAGGAAGTAGGGTCTTTACCTCCACCGAGGGGCCTGAACCTGGGTAAATCTTTGCCTCTGCTTGTCAGCCGACGAAACTACAGTACTACCACGTTCTCTCCCCATAATCTCAACCCTAGGTCCTAACCATGGGATTTGATGAGTTAACCCCTCGTCAATTGGCGCCGTCTGTGGGAAAGAATAGTGCTGGACTCACGTTTCTTCGGTTCCATCGGAAAACGGCGACTCGCCGATCGGATCTACAAACGGCAACTCGCCGGCTGCATCAACAAACCAGAACTCGCCGACTCGGGCGGCACACGGCAACTCGCCGACTCACTCGACAAACGGCAGCACGCCAGCTTCACCTGCAAAAAGCACATCGGATCCTCTGATGGATTTCGAGCCACACTCGCCAGAATTCCAGGAGGCCTTCTCCGATCTCGAGTCAGGTTTGGGTTTAACCGTTGGTTCGTTCAATTTTTTCGTCAACAAGCTTGGTGTGCAGGACTTGACATCCACGCCAACTCGCGACTTCCGCACCCGAGGCTCCATCGGTTGCGGCTCCTTCGACTGCGGATCCATCAACTGCGTCCATACCATCGTCGATCCTCAAGCTTGCTCGTCTGCAACAACCATGTCGACTCGAGAGATCAACGAGCTCATTGAAGAACTCCAAGGCGAGGAGGCCGAATCAGCATACCGCACAAACGATCCCGAGCTCGATCTCCCACTCGAGGATAGTTTCGACTGCGGGATCTCCCTCAGCGACTTCGACGAGCCCGAAACTCATATCGACAACTACGTCGACTCCGAGATCTGCACCAACAACAACCTCGACTTCGAGATTCATAACAACTTCGCCGACGCGAGATGAGCATAGGCGATGAAGGCATCGACAGCGAGATCCGTCCAGACGGACCACTCGATGGGCATATCGACTCCGACATGAGCCTTGATGACGACGTCGAGTCCATGACGGGACTCGAAAACACATACACATACCCTCGGGTGATACCCCAGCAGGTCTACGTTGCCTTCGCCGCAGAATCATCAGATGCTGCGGCCAGTCGCAGGCCTACAGAGTTCCCGTGCACGGTTACTATGCCGGATGGAGTCACAAATCTCACAATTACTGCTGAGATGGCAGCAAAAGCAGATAA
Source organism: Poa pratensis (assembly GCA_947311845.1). Classification (NCBI taxonomy): domain Eukaryota; kingdom Viridiplantae; phylum Streptophyta; class Magnoliopsida; order Poales; family Poaceae; genus Poa; species Poa pratensis. Next base: position 11,968,619 of record CAMZMU010000125.1, on the reverse strand, counting down.
AGTCATCAAGGAGTGCACAATGATGCCAGCAGACGCAACACGGGAGGAGATGTTGACCTTCCAGTACTTCAACTGGCAGGAATCACTTCGACTGCAGCAGATCAGAGCAACACTCGAAGAACGTAAAAAGCAAGCTAGCTTGTCGAGTGCGCGAAGAAGACAGCTCTCCCTGAGCTCCACCGGGCGAGCAGACACAAGACCCAGATCAAGGCTGTCACACCTCGCGCCAGATGAGAGGGCAGCACTCACCCGCAACCTAGGCAACTCTTTCATGACATACGACGAGGAGGGAGTGCCAGTACCCAAAACAGCTGCGGGTGCTCTCTTTACCGCTGCAGCATACCTAGAGGCAATCAAGCCTCCAGCTGATGACCCCAATGCAAAACTACATCGCCAACAGATCAAATCACTCGCCTTAGCGGCGAAGGCCATACGCCAAATCCAAAAACTCCAGGAGGGAGTCGAGATCGTGCCATAGTTGACACACGTCGTGAAGAGCATAATCGCAGTGGTCGCCGCCACCACTCGAAGGAAAGAAGCGGCTCACGTCGGCGCAGGTCCAGGAGCAGATCACGCAGATCTTACAGTAGCGACTCATACTCTGATCGAGAGCCTGAGCCACACGGAGCTCTGTGCTTCACTCGACGCGTCCGCGAGACACGGATGCCCAAAGGGTTCAAACTTACATCTGAACAGCCCAAGTACACGGGTCGACAGGAACCTTCAGGGTGGCTGGAAGACTACAGGCTGGCTGTCGCGTGCCAGCGAGGCACAAACATCACAGCCATGCAATACATACGACTCATGCTCGAAGGCACAGCCCGCGACTGGCTCAAGGCTCTACCTCCATCAACATACGACTCGTGGGATCACTTCCGCATGACTTCATCAAAAACTTCGAGCCTCTATGTGAGCGCCCAAAAACGTTCGAGGAGCTGCGAGCTTGCGTTCAACGGTCAGACGAAACGTTGAGGTCATACATCAGACGATGGACTGAGATACGCAACTCAGTTGGAGTAATTTCAGAAGATATGGCCATGGATGCTTTCATCATGGGCCTCGCCAGGCGGGACTTCAAAGAAGCACTTGGTCGCAAAAGCCAACCTCTGTGGCTAACCTCTTGAAGATCGCGACTGAGTGGGCAGACGGAGAAGACATGGCGCGCACCACACGCGGGTCCTCACCCCGTGACAATCATGAAAGGCAGTCGAAGCCGCAGAGACTCATACAGAGACGACCGAAGGCGCAAGCGTTCAAAACGTCACTACGACGATGACAGACCCGAATTCATGGCGGCTGGGTTCTCCACACCCCGCAACGACCAAGACAGAAGCGACCGCGGTCAGAAGATCGACGGACAGTCGAGATGATCGACGGGACAGTCGAGATGATCGGGGACAGTCGAGACCGCGGCCAACGCAGTGATAGCTACAAGAGGAAAGACTGGCGCAAGTCACGATCCGGCGCACAATCCGAGCGATCATTCGAAGAAAAGATGGATGCTGATTGCAGATTCCACCTGTACAAGGGGGAAGACGGAAAACTGCGCTCCAATCACTCGATGAGAAACTGCAGAGTTCGACCAAATGGCGACTGATTACATAAATCTCAGAAAGGCAGCAGCCACACCGCACCCGTAGCTGCGCCGCAGCCAGCCAATGTACCCGTTCTGATGGCACCACCACCACCACAGCCTGCAGCAGGCGGCAACATCGCGGGTGCCATACAACAAGTACCTCGGGTGGACGAACCTCAGTACCCTCCGCCCCAAGGGCAGATGTACATGATACAGAAAGGTCGCCCTTCCAACAGGGAGCAAAAACTTCGCACTCGACAAGTAAACATGGCGGTCATGTCACCTCCTGCCGTAACTGAATTCTTGAAGGATCCGAAACTGCAATAAGCTTCAGCAGAGAGGACCACCCCCATCGGTCGTTCGTCCAGGGCACTCTGCTCTGGTACTCGACGCACAAATTGGAGGCTACGCCATGTCCAAGGTCTTCATGGATGGTGGCAGCGGCATAAACATCATCTTCGCAGATACGCTCCGCAAAATGAACAGGTCAGTCGAAAACCTGCCAAGATCTTCAAATACCTTTCACGGTATCGTCCAGGCAAAGCAATAAGCCCAGAAGGCACCATACAACTCGACGTAACGTTCGGGGACAAGAACCACTTCAGGACAGAGTCGATTGAGTTCGAAGTTGTCGACTGGAAGTCACAATACCATGCCATACTTGGACGCCCGACGTTCGCTCGATTCATGGCGGTGCCACACTACGCATACCTCCAGCTAAAGATGCCTGGACCAAAAGGAGTAATCACAGTCAAGGGAAACTTCCAAAAGTCTGACTCTTGCGACCGAGAGTTTAGCAAAATCTCTGAGATGTTCGGCATGGAAGCAACACTCGCCGATCTAGCGGTCTCCAACGATCGAACACTTATGCCGGAGCACAAAAAGGTGGCAGTCGACAGAGCATTCAATGCCACCAATGACACAAGATCGCATCAGGTGCACCCGACTGACCCGACCAAGACAGTCAATGTCTCGTCGAGTCTGCCTATCGCATAGGAAAGCGCGCTCGTCGAATTCCTCCGTGAGAACTGGGATATATTTGCGTGGTGTCCAGCCGACATGCCAGGTATTCCCAGGGAATTCGCCGAGCACTCTCTCCAATTATTTCCAGATGCTAAACCAGTCAAGCAAACAATGCGCCGCATATCCGGCCCAAAAAGAACCGCAGTCGAAGCCGAAGTCGACAGACTACTCGCAGCAGGTTTCATCAGAGAAATCAAGAAATCACAATGGGTGGCCAACCCCGTACTCGTAGAGAAGAAGCACACAGATATCCTTCGGATGTGCGTAGATTTCACAGCACTCAATAAATGCTGTCCAAAGGATCACTTTCCACTACCTCGAATCGACCAGATCGTCGACTCCACCGCCGGGTGCGCTCGCTTGTCCTTCCTGGATGCTTACTCGGGTTACCACCAGATAAGGATGAAGGAAGAGGATGAAGAGAAAACGGCGTTCATAACCCCACTCGGGGTCTACTGCTACACAACAATGCCTTTCGGGCTCAAGAACGCAGGCGCAACCTACCAGCGCATGATGCAAGACTGCCTCAAGAAGCAAATTGGGCGAAACGTCCAGGTCTACGTAGATGACATTGTCATCACAACAAGGGAGGAAAACACACTACTCGATGACTTGCGAGAGACGTTCGCAAACCTCAAACGCTTCCACATCAAGCTCAACCCGAAGAAGTGCACGTTCGGCGTCCAGCCGGGCAACTCTGGGTATCTAGTCTCGGCTCGAGGAATCGAGGCAGACCCGGAGAAAATACAGGCCATCTTGACGATGCAAAGGCCTTCAAAGCTCCATGATGTGCAAAAGTTAGCGGGTCGAGTGGCAGCACTCAGTCGATTCATCAGCAAGCTAGGCGAAAAAGCACTCCCGTTCTATCGACTGATGAAGAAAGCAGATAAATTCGAGTGGACGCCAGAAGCCGAAGCAGCCTTCACGGACCTCAAGCGAGTCCTCACAAGCCCTCCAATCCTCGTCGCACCAAGGGAACGCGAGCCACTATACCTATATGTCTCCGCAACTAACAGGGTGGTGAGCACCGTACTGGTGGTCGAACGCAGGGAGGAGGGACACGCCCAAAGCATACAACGTCCAGTCTATTACTTGAGTGAAGTGCTCTCCATATCAAAGCAGCGGTACCCGCACTATCAAAAGCTGGCCTACGCCGTGTTCATGTCCTCAAGGAAGCTGACGCACTACTTCGCAGAGCACCCGATCACTGTAATCAGCACCTCAGGGATCGGGGACATCCTCACAAACCCCAACGCAACTGGGCGAGTCGCAAAATGGCTCATCGAGCTAGCACCACGAGATATCAAGTATGATTACCCGAAGGCCATCAAAGCACAAGTCTTACCTGACTTCCATACCGAGTGGATCGAAGCTCAGTTGCCAGGAGCACCAGATGTGTCCAACTCATGGACTATGTACTTTGACGGCTCAAAGAAGAACGAAGGCGCAGGTGTCATCCTCATATCACCAAAAGGCGACAAGCTTCGCTATATCCTGCAGATGGAATTCGAGTTACCATCCAATAACGAAGCTGAATACGAGGCCCTGATCCATGGCATGCGGATGGCCAAAGCCCTCGGGTGCACTCGACTGATGATCTATGGTGACTCGAATCTTGTGGTGCAGCAAACAATGAAGGCTGTGATGCAATCGCAGATAACATGATCGCCTACCGTGACCTGTACAACTAATGGAGGGCAGCTTCGAAGGCTGCGAGTTGCGGCACATAGGGCGTGAGAGCAATGAAGAAGCAGATAAGCTAGCCAACATTGGCGCGACCAAAGCACCAGTTCCACCTGGTGTCTTCCTCGAGCGCATCGAGCACAGGTCCATCAAGAAAAAAGAACATCTCCTACATCAGCCGCACCAGCCAAGAGCAAAGCACCTAGCACAGAGGACCCGCCAGTCGAGGTACTCCTCATCGAGCCAACTTGGACTCAACCTTTCCTCGCATACATACTCCGCGGCGAGGTACCTGAAGACATAACAGAGTCAAGATGCGTCACTCGCCGATCTAAAGCATACACTGTCATCAACGGCGAACTGTACAAACGCAGCGTACGGTGACCTGGTGCTTCGACTGAAGCAAAAGAAGGTGCACAAACTTGCTTCCCCATGGGAGGGACCCTTCATCATCACCGAGGTCATTGGCGGTGGAGCATACAGACTGAAGCACGCGAAGACAGACGAACTCTCACGTAATCCTTGGAACGTTGTGCAGCTGCGCCGTTTCTATGCTTAGACTGTTCAGTCGCACAATGTAATAGGCACATATATCGGATGGCTGCAGGTTTCAGACGCGCTCTTTTCCTTACTGGGGTACCTACGGGGACTGGAAGGTTTTTAATGAGGCGGCCTGCAGCCTAATATTCAAAAAGGGAATATAATCAATGATTCCTTATATTTCTCCCTGCTTACTACTCGGGGGCTATGTTGTCTCAAAACATGAGCTTTCACTCCGTTAAACATAATACTCCAGCCGCACTCGAACACTCGGGGGCTGGGTCGTAAAAATCATACATAAACGAAAAAGTTGCTCAAAAGCGTGAGTTGCAGCTTCAATCATCGCAAAAATTCACAACCTCACTCGAGCACTTGGGGGCTGTGCAATTCATGTTCCATACTCTGTTTTTCATACATCCCACTCGATACACTCGGGGGCTGCGCGCATACACAAGCAAAATATACACAAGTGGCAAAATTACACTCGGGGGCTGACCCCTATACATAAAACATTAATCTACGGGCTCATCTTTGGGTGGAGCCCATTTTTCCTCCTCCTTTAATACATGATGAACCAATACAAGGGCATCCACGTGGGTCTCCTTGTAATGTTCCTCCATAGGCACGGGACCACCGCCAGGTACAGGTGCTGGTCCCAGGGCAATCTTCTTCAGGTCAAGGTTCGGGTGGTGCGTCCGAACAAAGGCGAGTGCCACATTCGCTCCACTGATGAGTTGCTCTCGCACAAACTTCTTAATGGCCTTGCCCTTGCGAAATTTTCCTAGCAAGGCCGGCAAACCCTCCGGCTGCTCATTTAGGGGGAACAACGCGTGGTGTATCCTGGAGAAGGCTTGCCTACAGCTCTCCAGCATAACAGCTGCACGCCAGGCGCGATCATAAAGAGTCACAAGTGTCTGACTCCTATCCCTATCTGACCAAAAGTGGTGATGGGTATACTCTGGCCTATTGGCTTGATCGTCCAATCGCTCGCGTATTCGAATCTCCTCCTTCTGTCTATCAAAGCAGGCACCTGCGCATTCGTAGCATAATCAGCTCATATATTCGAGCCTGTCGAAGCAAAAGAAGAAGTGTGTATCGGGTGAACTTACACTCGAGCTGCAGATTCACCTTGTCCAATTCCGCCAGCAAGAACAACTCTCGCTCTGTAGAGGGTGAGGGTCTCGACTGGAGATCAGCAAGGGAAGCCTTGGTCTCCTTCAACTCTGCCTCCATAGCTGTGAATTTCTGCGTGAGATATTCAATCAGCTTCTGGTCATTCACACTTCGAGTGTGCTTGGGCTTGGAGCTGCTTGCAGATGAACCAGTTGCTGCAGCACGACCTTCAGACTACACAAAATATACTTCAAGTAAGTTTCACATCACACTTGCATAAACCCCGGCCAAGCAGGCTCGGGGGCTGTTCTCCAAGAAAACACGCATGACGAAAGCATGAAGCAGAGCAAAAGATGCAATTCATATTAAACAAAAGCCCTGGGCGGCATTCAAGTTCTTTACAAGCAAAAGCATAACAAGACATAAAATGTCGACTATGCTACGTCTGACACTGACTCAGACCTAGCCCTAGCAGCACGACCGCACGCTCAGACACAGCCGCGGCACGCTTCTCAAGCATGGTCACCATCTTCTTCGATAGTGTTCCAGCTTCCATCTTCATAGCGTCCGTAATGGCTGGTTTTCCACCAGAACTCTTCGGGAAACCAGCCAGGGCTGTCGCAAAATCACCCGCAACACCGTTGCCCCTTAACAGAATGAGGGTGGTCTCGGATCCACCTACCATTTGGGCTCGGGCGAAGTTCGCCAGGGTGGTTGTCCCCGGTGCAAACATGTCAGCCAAGTCCTCCACTGTCTTGGGTGGTGGATTGGCAGGCAGCACGGTCTGATATATGGAGGTCAGTGCACTCTTGGACCGGCGAAAAGCCTCTCGAGTGCGGGCACATATTTTGTCAAAAGCGCTCGCCGCATCCTCGAATGAGCCCTCGTCACGGCAGGCTCGGCACCAACAGTTTCTGTTGGAAAAAGCATAAGTTATACTACTGGTGGTAGTCAGATCAAACTCGAAATATTCTCTCAACACATTACCTCCCAGCACTTGGGACAGCGCGCGAAGCCGATGAGTTTGCAGCGTTTCGCGTGCCTCCACCTCCTCGAGCTTTTTCTGTGAATCTTCGAGTTTCTTCTCAAGCTCTTGCACACGGGTGGCAGACGTTGCCTTCTCACCTGCGAATGGCACAAGCCACCTTTTAGCAAAAATCAGAACATTACAAAACAGAAAGGGCATAAAAGGAGAGGCGAAATTCTTACGGTCCAACTGCTCCACTCTGGCTCGCAGTTGATCGCGTTCCTGCTCCACTTGCAAATATGTGTCACCCGACTCAAGGAGAGTACGGATGAATGACTGTACAACATAAAAATCAGGAAATCAGTGCATACACGGCTTCAGCTGCTGGTCAAAACATAAATAAAGAGCATATCGCACTTACGTGGTTATAACGTGCAGGAAGCGTTTCACCCGATGAGGAGGGCATGTTTTCCTGAGGCTCGGGTCGAGGAGCTGCCGGGGAGGTCTGTTGGGCCTCTGAGCGAATCGCTTCACCCGAAGAAGAAACGGGCGTCACCTCAGGTGCAGGCGGTGGCAGATCAACCTTGGGTGGGTCGTCCTCGACCAGCCTGCACATATCAGAATCAGTCGCATAAAGCATAACCTATGACACATAATGTTCCAGCACAACTTACTGAGGTTCGTCGTCATCCGAGAGAATCAGCGTGTTATAGTCTATACACGCCTTGAATGACGGCGACCTAGCCGGTGAAGCTGCACGCGAAGGGGACTTCCCCTTAGCTCCCCTGAGTCAGTCGAAGAAGAATCAGAATCCTCGCCTCGAGTGGCACGCGGAGGCGAGCTTTCTGCAGTCGATTTCATTTCGTCTGCACGACGGCGCTTCAGGAGTGGAACCTCGTCCTCCTCCTCTTGCTCGGAGTCCTCTGCCTCCTCTGTAGGGGTGTGCGCGGAGGCGAGTGAGACGTCGTCGGCTTTGTGATCAGCCAGCAATACCTCTGTCTCCGCGGTATCCCCATCTTCGGGTAGTGGGGGCAAGCACTTGAGGGGAACATGACCCTGTACACAATCTAGCCATGAGCTATCACTCGACAAAAATCATATCTCCAATGCTAAATGCATAAAGGAAAGATAGCGAATACCTTGGGTAAAGGGTGCTCACTGTCGAAAGGATCGACAGGACAATCGAGTGGGCAGCTATCGTTCGCCGTCAGCTTGGTGATCGATCGAACTCGCTTCTCCACATCATCAGGTGCTGGCAGAGTTTGGCCAGGCACCAAACGTGTCGGGTCCTGTGGACCCTGAAATGCCCACATGGGGTGCGCTCGCACTCGCAGTGGCTGCACACCCCTCTTGATGAAGGTCGAAATCAAATGCAGGCCGCTCACTTCGCGGCCCGCAGTCTTCATAAGCTTGGCAATCTTGGCCATCAAAGGCTTCACCTCAGCCTCTTCAGCAGCTGTGGTCTGATGCAGCCAAGCCCGTGTCTTCACCAGAGGCGCGTGGGGATCAAAGCGCGGCAGTCCCTCTTGGTTGGTGGTGAAGTAGAACCACTTCTGCCTCCAACCTTGCGCAGATTCGACTTGTTTAATGTCGAAATATGCGACTTCTTTGCGGCTCTGAATGTTGAAGCCGCCAACAGCATAAACGCCCTTCTTCCGGCGTTCTCCCTCACAGTGAAGATCTTCTTCCAAAGACCCCAATGTGGGTGCACACCCAAGAAACACTCACACAGCACAAAGAATACAGCAATGTGCATAATGGAGTTGGGCGTAAAATCGTGCAATTGCACCTTGTACGCGTACATCAGAGCCCACAAAATCGTGAATAGGGAATGAGAATCCCCTATTCACGAAATCGTGAAAGCATACGCGCTCGCCCTCCTTGGGTTGAGGGCTTACCTCGTCTCCGGGGAGGCGCGTCGTCAGCAGCTCGGCGGAGGGGATCCATCCATCCCGCCGGTAGCCTTCCAGCCTGGACAGCTTCATGGTGGACCGCGTCCAGTCGCCGGTCTTCTTGTCCAAGGTCACGTCCGCGCCACCCTTGGCGGCGGCGGTGCTCGTACTCCCACCAGCCACCGCGGCGGCGGCGGCAAGCGCAGCTTTCCTCTTGGGGCCATGGAGGTGGTGGTTCGCAAGAGAGAGGGGATGCGCAGCGCAGAGGAGGAAGAAGAAGCAACGGCGGCGGTGCACAGATGGCAAGTAAAAATTATTTACGCTGCCATCCTTTTAACCTCAGCACAATGAATCCACATCGTTGATGCGAGATCGTGGGCAGAGATGCATATCCATCCATACACGTGGCAGCTTCGGAGGGCAACCGTCGCCGGCCACTCCGCCCACTACGCACATAAAACGAGGAACCATCATCACAACCCCAAAAACCGCGTCAGGAGCGGTCAAATCCAGTCAAAACGGCACCGCCGTTTGGTCAAACGCTGCACAATGGGCCACATACGTGTGACGTCCCATCCATCGCAGCATAGCGCATGCCACCGCGTGTCAGGCAGGGCAGTCGCCACAAAACGTCATCCCTGACGTCATTGCACGAGATTTGTTCAGAAAAGCTTTCGGGTTCGCCCAATGCATATCAATCACTCGATTGTTTTCGGGTGTATGGTCACTCGACTGTCTCTTCGATAAAAACATGTTACTCCCATCGGGAGCATATCAAAAATTTCTTCGACTAAGAGTGTATGGGATAAAAAGGATTTGAGATTATCCTCCATTGCAAGCAATAAAGCACAATCTCGGGGGCTACTCCCATCGGGAGCGCTGTTGTGCACCCGATAGAATAACGACAAAGTGTTAGTCGACAAAAGTCTAGACTCAGTTCATATACAAAATCATACTCGAAACATTCCCGAGTTGCGTCCGCCGCAAATATCTCAGATGTTGCACGCATAGTGCAAAGGTAAGACCCGCCGAACTTTCGAGCTGGGCTAAGGACCGTTCCAGCAACGTCAATCCTTATACTTTCCGTGTCAGCAGACATGATGAAAAATCCTGTCGGACGCGTTGGGTAAAATTCAAATCTATACTGCAGATAGACTCAGTAAGACCTCCGCGGCCTAGTCGAATCTGACCAGTTTGTTCCAGACTCGAGTCCGGGGACTCGAGTTTGATTGAAAGCTAGTAAGGTTTTACCCGAATGTGTAGTTAACCAGTCCCGATCCATCGAGCGTACTGGGCCTGCTAAGCTATTATCCCTTGATCATCATAAGCAAAAAACCACAGTCGATGAGATACTCGACATAGCCAACATCTGCTATTCATATAGGAAATCCAATTATAATATACAGAATACAAAGCATATGACGTGCACTTACGAACGAGTCCATGCCTGATTCTTCGAGTCAGACAAGTACTCGGGGGCTACTGACAAGGATATACATCTCGGGTACCCTACCGTGAGGGTACCTGGTGCACGTGGCGACTAAGACCCAGTAGCGAAGAGCCTACACGAAGCCCAAGACAAGAGGCCCAAGAAGATGGAGTACCCTCCAAGATTAGACATAGGCATAGTCGGTTTAGACTTTCCTTACGTGTAAACTAGGTCGGTTATGAACTCCCGAGACCCAGCCTATTTAAAGACTGGGAGGGGTGCCGATCTAGGACCAAGCTATACTCGAACCACCAAAAGCCCTAGCGAGATCGGCATCTCGCCGGAGCTCTCCTTGTAACCGCGTAATCTCACACAATCAATACCAGACAAGCAAGAAGTAGGGTCTTTACCTCCACTCGAGGGGCCTGAACCTGGGTAAATCTTTGCCTCTGCTTGTCAGCCGACGAAACTATCAGTACTACCACGTTCTCTTCCCATAATCTCAACCCTAGGTCCTAACCATGGGATTTGATGAGTTAACCCTCGTCACCCAAGAAGGCTGCGGCTGCCCTCGCGTCGAGGAGGAGGGCGGTGGCGTCGTCCACGGTGGCAGCCAGAGAGGGCACGTCATCCGATGCAGTTCATGTGGAATGCGAGGCCGCACAGGGCAGCAGCGGGAGCCGGTCGTCGCCGGAGAACTCACAACTCGCACAGGTAGACGGCGCAGTCGAACGTCTCCTCCACGACGCCATGCTAGCAATCGACCAGATGTTTGAGGAGCTCCGCGACGCCGGGCCGAGGCAGCGAGCGAGCGCGTCAGAGAAGTAGACGGCCACGTGCTCCGTGGGCTCCACCGAGTCGCTGGCAGCTGCGAGCGCCTTGGTGAGCTCCGCTGCGACGAGGCCGAGTCGTCGGCACGGGAATAGTCCGCTGCTCACAAGTGACGCTCCCCCGGCCAGCAGCCACCACTTAGGCCTGCCGCGGCCATGGTTGGACCACCCGAGGACACCGTGCAGGTTATGCGGCTGTTTGACTTTTTTTCGGCCGCAGCGCTGGGCGCGAAAAGTCAGGCCGAGCGATAGGAAAATCTGCCATGTATCGTCGGATGATTAGCACAGATGATCAGCACAGTTGCTTGAGAGAGGTTTGCATTAGCCAACTTTGACCAACTGGGATAGATGTCAGGCAACCAAGCACCCTCCTGAAGAGCAGATCATTTCTGAAATGTTCAGTGTGCCATCATTTCTCAAATAAATTTTATCCATTTTTAATTACTGGAATTCAGAATTTGTTTAATTTTTTATAAAGAGGATTCCAATAAAAAGTGACAAAAATTTAAACAGATGGTTAAAAAGAAGACATTCACGGGTTAGAAAAATGTTCAACAGTTTTTAAAAAATACGTTCACATATTTTAATCGGATTAAAAATGTTCAGTATTGGAAAAGGAAGTACATTCCCGGGGTTCAACGAAATTTCATGGAATCGAAAAATGTTCACGTGTTTAGAAAAAAACATATTCACAAACTTAAGAAATGTAGAGTGGATTTTTAAAAATACATTGACGGATTAGAAAAATCGCAATAGATCAAGAATTGTACTCGGTTCAAAAAAAGTGTTCACCGGGACTTCGAAAAAAGGTTCACGTGTTCTAAAAAATGTTCACCTAAGTTCGTAAACTATTACGCTCACAGTTTAAAAAAGTTTCAAGTGAATTTGGAAAAATGTTAACAGTTCAAATTAATGTATAGGGTTTAAAAAGGTACGCACGGGGGTTAATGAAAAAATCATAGTCCGAAAAGTTTTCTAGAACCGAAATTCTAAACCATTTTACAGTAGAGTTCAAACTTCTGACGATTTTTTGTAATTTCGGTTGCCAAGGCAATATATTTGCCTCGCATACTTTAGTCGATTTTTTACAACACTCATGTTTAATTACGCTCTTTTAAACATAACATGTTTAGACAAAATTATGAAAATAGTTTCGAGATTCCCAAACTTTCGGAGATTTCGGTGATAACCGAAAGTTGATGTTTTTGGTGGGTCTTGAAAAATTTCTCGTACCAAAATTTCAAACTCTGATCATTGAGTTTTAAATTATGTTAATCTTTGCTTAATTTTCTGGAATATTGCAAACAACGGTGGTAATATTAATGGTACAGTAATGCACATGCTTTAGTTTGTGGATTCGTTATTAATAGCAATGTTCAAGTGCGGTGCATGCAACGGTAACTTATACTCACTGTTGCCTGCCACATCCAACAAGTCAAGCTTGTGAGTTAATGAGACAGACACATGCAGAGCTAACGTGCAGAGTGTTGACATCATTTAATGGCGCTGACAGAAACAGTGCACATATACGATTAATTATACAAGAGAAATACGGAGGAGGCAGGGCTGTGGGATGGCTACAAGGGAAAAATGAAGGGATGAGATAAAGAGAGCAGTGGCACCCGAGAGCCAAAACGCATTTTCGAGATGAGAGCTGCTAAATGATGCTATAGACAGTATGGTTGTCGGCTTTGGTCAGAGAGAAACAAAGGCATAAAAGGAGGTCTGTAGATGTAGTTCGTGGTCAGGAATAGACACAAGTCCCACTCGATCTCCCCAAGTGGGAAGTGGCGGCACATGCGTGTGAAAGTCTACGCGGGAGTTAAATGGATTGACAAATAGAAATGTTCGACTTACGAACCAGAGCTAACATAAGAACTCGGCGCGCAGATTCGGCATCAGCAATTCAGCCCGGCCTCTTATATCTGAACAAACGCTCGGTGAAAATTATTCACCCTATATATTTGTCCGGCATATAGACAAGTTAGGTGATAATTGGGTATTGCCCTATGGTTGCCTTAATCATGCATGTGCTCCAATCGTTCGTTCGTTCGTTGCAAATTAAAGAAACTGTCAAATAGCATCTCGCATACAGTTCTTTTTTGACACAAGTAAAACTGGTATTGAACTGTTTAAGACCACAACAATTCTTCGCGTGCGGTTAAAATTTAAGTACGGCAGGCCATAGAGTCAACCTGCTGAGCTTGTCGGTTTGGATCTCTGATGCAGTTGGCAAGTCGTCTCTGAAGAAGAAGAAAACACTCCACTATTTGAGAACGACTGTCATATCCCCTCTTCGTCACGTCTCTCGCCAACTACCTCTTGTCCTTTTTGCTCAACTTGACAAGCAAAACCATCCCATGTCTTTCATTTCAGCTAGTAAGCATACGCACCACCATAATTTATCTACGGAGTACTTCTTAAGTCTAAGGATGATCGACTTTCTTGACTGTCTAGTAAAGCAACAGCTTCCTGCAAATTACTCCTACTTTCCGTTAATGCCAACGAAAGAAAAGGAAAGATGCTGACAAGGAAGAAGAAAGGAGAGGGGCATCAATCCGTCAAACACGCCATTCCAGGCGTAAGTGAAATCAATGACTTCAAATCCAAAAACTTACACAAAATCACGTGTATGTTATTTGCTAGCTGTAACTGTACGTGGTAGTAATAGTACTATATGTCCGAAAATTCTAGTAGTGGACTAAGGGCATGTACAATGGTAGAGAAGGCGAGTCCTCTCTTAGCACTCCACGTCATTTAGAGAAGGCAATAAATCTTAATCGTACAATGCATTATCTCTTATTGTTATCTCTAGCAATTAATGAAAATTGATTAAAAATAGCTTAATAAGGGAAGTCATGTTGTACAATGGAGAAAATAGTCTTCTCTTAATTTTAAGAGATCATCCCTTAGCTAAGGGAAGACAACCTCCTCTCTCTTCTTTCTCTCTCCTCCAACTAAGCAAAAATCCTACGTGGCATCTCTAAGAGAAGGCTGACATCATCCCATTGTACATGCCCTAATAGTGGAGTAAGCAAATGATAATAAAAAGATAATAGCATAATAAACAAAAATAAGCATGCACTTCAAAAATTTCTTGTCAAACTCCCTCACATTTTGTCAGCTTTAGCATGTATCTGTGCAGCGACCACAGCCCATGATCAGCCAGCTGCTCCAAAGTCTTGGCAGCAGTTTCTTTCAGTTATCAATCCCTTTCTCTCCCCTCCTCCATCTGAAGTCTGAACAAGACTTACACCTTGTATGCAGAACCAATCACAGCATGCATGCATGCATGAAGATGATGGTCATAATGGAAGGTTGTAACTTGTACTGGAACATATATTCAATCGGTGTAGTACTAGTAGTTGTATTCCAGCTTTCAGGAAAGCAAAAGAGAAAAGATTGAAGGCGACAGAGAAGCATCAACAGCTAGCTCTGCACAGAAAAGGAGCAGCAGGCAAACAAGGGGGCCAAAGATTAAAGAACTTCTAGTACTGCTAGTATTTCCAAAAGGAAGAAGCAATGAAAGAAACACACCAGGACCCCGCAAAAAAAGGCTCATGTACAAAATCCTGATAGTACCCCCTGCTGCTACATGCTAGCCACAGTTAACGTAACCATGATGAAATATCATATCAACGCACCAACCTATATCTCTTTGTTCTTACTCTACATTTCTCTCTCCGATCACGGATCGTCTTTGTCCTCGGTTCCAATGGAGTTGTGCTGCCTTGACGGCCCGGAAGGTGGAACGGGCCCCCTCGGCAAGAATCCGAAGAAATGGTTGGAGATCCCTCTGCCCAACGGCTTTCCCTTGAACGGTTGCATGCCTCTTGAAGCATGGCAGCTCGAGACCAGCAATAGAAGCATCAGCAAGAACCACCATGGATTCACACATGGCCTCCTGTTGCTTCTTCTTTGGAAGTAGCCGTCCATGTAGAAGAGACAGGAAGAAACAGCAGAAGAGGGTAGAAGAGGCGGCCACTGCGAGAGTTTATTGGAGACAATGGAGATGGGAGTTGATAGGTTTGTGTTGTTGACGTGTTGTGGAGTATAGTTATGGAGAAAGAAGAGGTGAGGAGAGCTGAGGGTGTGAGCAAACGGTGTAGAGGGGAGAAGGGTGGTGGTGATATAGGGGACATGGGTATAGGGACGAATGGACGATGAGGGTACAGTGCAAAGAGAGTGGTTATTATATACACTAGCATTAGCATGGCATGGAGATGGATTTGTTCAAACTTGAAAGTCCCTTAAAAGGAGACAACTAAATAAGTTGACGATGTCTAAATATTTTATCCTCTAAAAAAAACCATTTAATTAGGCCTTTGCAATGAAGCACCAAAAATGTACTAGCCATCATACCACCACTTAAAAGAACTATTTAGGCCTTTGCCTTGGTGGAGTCCTACTTCCCTTGCGATGCGCTGTGTTCTTGCTGCTGCCAGATCTTAATCAGAGACTCGATTGGTCGGTGAGAATTTACGAATTTGGACCGCAGTAAACTCGAAACAGGTTTTCGTCCCGTTTTGTAAATAAAAACCACATGGTCGAACCGATACAAGGTGATGAGTAGACCCTCTTACAAAGTAGATAAAAAATAAACAAAAGAGAAAAAAAAGGAAACTGGACTTGCCACCGAATGCCCAGGCGCAAAGTCGAGAAAAACCGAGTCTCCACGACAAGGGCTCCAAGAGGGTGACGACGCAAAGCGTCGCCGCTGTCGAGACTGAGACGGTCAAGGTTTTCCCCATAGCCCCAGCGCGGATAAACTTCCCACAACAGCACCCCCAAGAGGGTTACGCCACCGGCATCACGGCCGTGGTGCTGGACCGGTCAACCAAGCACTGATTTGGAAAATAATCATGGTATATCGAATTTCACACCGGTTTTGGCCCCATAAAACAGTGAACCATGCAGGTTGTGTTTTGCGAGTAGGTGGATACACATTACCGATGTATTTCTTTTTTTTTTACTGTCCAATAACTAAGTTTTAGGTTGCCCGGCCTCTCCATACTGCGGAGACCATGTCCAGACAGACGGGCATGGCAGCAGGGCCGGCTCTAAAATTTTAGGTGCCCAAGTGCGAACTCCGTAAATGGGCCCCAAATAAATGGGTCTCTAAATTTTTTTAGTATGACATATATGTATTATCACTGTCGTGCGACCGTTATGCAGGCCACTAGTAGTTATCTATGCAGTTTACAGAAGTTAATACAAGCAGCGTGCATATTACACAGCACGCCACTAGTAATATAGCAGACACGCCCAACTTCTGGGCCCCAATTTTGGCTGGGCCCGGGCCGTCGCACCTCTCGCACTGGGCCTAAGCCGGCCCTGCATGGCAGACATGTACAATTGTACATACACGGCCGGTACACATACATGTTTGACGCTGTACAATGTATGTACACATATAAGTACCCGGCCGGCCTCATGGAATGTGTTGGTCTTCTCTATGAAATAATTCAGAAAATAACGTACCCATCGCAGTTCGTACGTACATGAAATGTGTTGGTCTTCTCTATGAATTATATGTGATCAATGGGAAATGGCTTGGCGTCATTGAGCAATTGAACCCGATGTCTATGAAAAGCATGTACAACTGAGATGAACTACCCTGGCACTTCTTATTGTTTGTATAACTAGTTAGGTTGAGTGACTGAATTAATAACTGATTATAATAGAGCAATCTACATGCATGGAATCTGTAGTAATATCCACCGCAACTCTTCCTAGATATTGCTCTATATGTACCAACCATTGGCCTGGCCCGTCCAGCTCAAAACGAAATGAAAATGTTCAGACAAGTAGCCAAGACCAACAAAACATGCAACATAAGTAAAACCCACTGGCCTACAAAAAGTGCATAAGTATATACTACTGTCCATGCATGCAGCAGAATACTCTTTGATCATGATGATTAGTAATTAAAGAAAGAGTAATCCCAAATTATGATCGCATGCACATGGAACAGGGAAATGAACAGCGCGCATAATCTGGCCAGTATGTATATGTGCAACAGAGTTGCAACGCAATCATGGCTGATGGTCTCCTGGACGCTCTTTTGCCGATGAAGGAGATGGGCAGACGGCCCCACCCCCAAGGCTGCCTCCCCTGTCCCTTTTATTAAACCAACAGAACACGGGTGCATGTAAGGCTGCACACGGTTAACCGAAAACCGAGAAAACGAACTGAAAAAGCCAAAATCGAACCAAAACTGTGGTTATTTTGGTTTCCGGTTAACGTTACGGTTAGTAAAATAGCTAACCATATGCCTTGCGGTTAATACGGTTAATAACCGAAAACCGAATGGTTAACCAAAAAACCAAAATGCCTATTAACTTTTATTAATTTGCTACTTTTATTAACTTTACGGGTTACTTGTAGCATGTGATTTGCTACTTGTATAGACTTTTATTAATTTGCTACTTTTATTAACTTTACGGGTTACTTGTAGCATGTGATTTGCTACTTGTATAGACTTTTATTAACTTTATGGGTTATTTGGTTACTTTGGATCATATGCCTATTAATTTTATAGTCTATTCTGTTATTTTGTAATATATGACCACAAAAGAAATTGTCATTTTAAAATTCGCGTCAAATTAGGTTAATTTGGTTATTACCGAAACCGAACCGAAATTAAATGGTTATTACCGAAACCGAAACGTATTCTCGTACAAAACCGTATTTACCGAAGTATTGAAACCGTATAAATAAAAAAACATATAAACCAAACCGAATTAACCGAACGCGCAGCCTTAGGTGCATGTCTCTTCTTCTAGTAATATATACGGCCTTGAGTTTCCGTGTGGCACGCACCACTTTTCCTGCTGATCCATCTGACAGCCATCAGTCATGTTAATTTTCGGCATACTATTCTTCTTGTTAATTTTCCATCTTTGGTTCGTTAATCACTGTGGCAACCTAGCTAATTTGTTTCAAGAACGATGAAGCTATATTATTGCTGGCTCCTACGTCGATCTGTTTCATACAAGATCTCCCTCACCAATCCACGCACACATGCTATTCTTTTTCCTGAATCACCACCCCATATAGTTCGGATTTTTTTTTCCAAAGCTCAAACACAGATCACAGTCGATATGTTTTTATATTATATTCAGAGAGATGCTAGAAAGTGGTTCCATGTCATGTCGGCTTTTATTGAAAAAAATGTCATGTCCGCTTTACGTTGCATTGCATTGTATGATGAGTGGGTGGTCGTAGAACGTCAAGACTTTACAATGACCCTGACATATTCAAATTTGTCAACTCCACAGTTAAATATAGCTCATAGCAATAACTAAGGTTAACTTAAAAATGCTTGAGATTTTAAAATGTCTACGGGTGTCCTTCCGATAAACAAACATGGATGTCTGGGCGTATGATCTGGCTCTGGATGACTGGATGCGTTGGTAATGGGTTCAGTCTTGTCGATTATTTGCCCTGTCAAAATCGCGCGCAGTCGTCTCAGATGTAGTTATAGCCCTGCAGCAAGATGGCTTACAACTTAGAACACATAGTCCCAGCTGCACGGCACCAGCATTTGTGCCTTAACTCTTAACCTACCAGGCAGAAGTGTCTTAGTACCACCGTACCTGCAGGCTGCAGCCACTAGAAACAATGTACACAGGATGTCAGGTCTCATAGGAAACATCAAACATGACAGCCTTCAAGACGTATATATAAGTTTCGAATAGATTTTTCGATAAATTAAGTAGCTTTGAATTGATTTTTAGATAACGATCAGGAGGATCAACAAGAATCTGGCCAATCAGTCCGACAGTGAGTTGCAAGTGAAATATAAACTTGCATCGGGAGGTAACCAAGAGCAGCAAAAAAACATTCATGGTCTTCGTGGGCAGGCCTAGAAGTAGACAAGCTCTCTTGCATTCATACAATTTGAGTTCCTATTGATGTAGAAATATTTAATTCATCTTCATGTCTAACCAAGGGTTGAAGAACCCCACTTTCGAAAGGAAAACCACAAGACCTAGTTAACACCATTGTATTTTTTAAGTATTACACCCGAGCTCTGCACAACTAAGGTGCACACAGCCCCAACAAGTTCCAAGGTGATGAGAACTTCTCCACCTGATGTTTCGTTCAGAAGAAGTCTAATTGGTCCTAGACTAGCATCCTGGAATGCTTTGCTATCTCGATTGGATTCTATCCATCTGACGCAAGGACCGGATAAATTTCGCTGGAATCTCACCAAGAATGGCAAGTTCTCGGTTGACTCCATGTACAAAGTCTTGGTCCAACCTGATATACCGGTAGATAATAATAAGAAAATTTGGAAGATGAAAATCCCGCTGAAAACAAAGGTTTTTGCTTGTTATCTTCGTCGCGGTGTAATTCTCACAAAAGATAACCTTGCAAAACGCAATTGACACGGAAATAAAAAGTGTGTCTTTTGTCATCATGACGAGACTATACAACACTTATTTTTCCAGTGCAAGTTTGCCTCTTCTATATGGTCGGCCATCCAAATAGGCTCTACCTTATACCCTCCACGTAGCGTCTCGAACATTTTCGGGAGCTGGTTGAATGGTGTGGATCCTAGGTTCAAGATGCGTATTAGGATGGGAGCGATTGCCGTTATTTGGTCGCTCTGGCTATGTAGAAATGACAAGGTTTTTAATGACAAAGTTGTTTCTTTTATGCAGGTTATATACCGGTGCACATCTACGATTCGTTCTTGGCTGCCCCTGCAGCGTGTGTAGCACCGGGACTTGTTTTCCGAGGCGACGTCGCGATTGGAGACCGTGGCCAGGGAGCTGTTTCCTCAGCATGGATGGCAGCATGATCTACGGATTTGCCTTCCTCCATCATATGCGTTCTTACAATTTCTCAGCTAACACCATTGTATAGATTAGGGAGTGCTTATTTTGAAGTCGACCATCTCAACTGCCTATCTCTAACAAATTATGCTAGTTGCATATTTACAACATTATGTACAGTTATAATACTAAAAATGGCTATTCCGTGTAAATTATTTCTGCAAGGCCTGTTCTGTACCGGGTGGCTTCGATCGATAATACATTTCATACTTAAAATCTCAACTTCGCTCGTTGTGGGCCAGTTTCTATATATTCGGTGTAACCGGTTCACAAGCAGGCTAATTATGACTCACATTTCATATTCATCAAGTTTAATTCAATATTTTGATCTTTTTTTTTGAAACACAGTACAACGCAGGCGCTCATATACACGCGCACACACTCACCCATATGAATGCATGCACGCACAACCTACCCCTATGAGCACCTCCGAGAGACCGAGTCGGCGGGTCGAGTCTTGAGATTGACGAAGTCACCACGGGCGCCTCGCTGTCGACGGGAACATCGCCTAACATTTGCCTTCTATTCTTGTTTTTTACTGAACGTCGAGTACAACGTGCAGAAGCACATGCATACAAGCACACAACGCTTAAGAAGACTGGAGCGCCACACTTGAAGATTAACGAAATCGTCACAAACATCTCATTCTCCACGTGCATTCAGGGCTGGCCCGGGGGGGGGGGTGGTGGTGGTCAGGAGGGGCGGCCGCCCCGGGCCCCCAAAATCAAGGGGCCCCAAATCCCAAGTAGCTAAAGCATGAGTACGTGGCGCAACGAGGGGCCGTCCGGCGGCGCCATTAGAGTGAGGTCGTGAGTTCGTTCTCGCATACGATGGAGACGAACGAAGCGTTTTCCTTCGGTTAGATTGGGCTTAATGTTCCTCACGATACTGGCCTGAAACTTGGGCCTTTTCCATTCGGTTAGATTGGGTTTTTTCTTAATTACCTTAGGCCTTTTTTTCTAGTTAGTGTATCAGGATTATAAGTGGGGTAGCGTCGTTGCCTCTAGTTGATACTATGCATGAAATGAAGGCACAATGGGGACACAAGAAAGAAGTACATAGCTTGAAGATATGATATACGAAGAGTTGAATATGAAGAAACACAAAGTCCCTAAAAATAGTACATACACTTGCTCGATGCTCCCTACATGTCAATTTTGGTCGCCATACTTGACTAGTTAATCCGCTAGATGTTAGACTATATGGCATGCAGACCAATACAGTAAATGTGCGTATAGTTGACTCAATTTTATTTTCTCATACGTTGATTTCTCCGATTATTGGTAAACACGGAACTATAAGAACATGCCTCAATTTTTTGACTATTCGTGGCCAAGAGCTAGAGAAGACCGTTCACGCATCCACTTTTAGTGTGTATTGATAACATTTCATATTTCATATGTATATAATAGAAATGACTACTTTGATGATACTAGGGCCCCGTGTTCTAGTCTCGCCCCGGGCCTCCGAATTCTCAGGACCGGCCCTGCGTGCATTCACATACCACTAACAATAACCGGCTTGATGGCACACATAACGTCAAACTTCATATTTGATCCCTGATACACTAGGAGTACAATCATCCTACTATCACCTCAAGTAATGCTTCTTTCTTTTTTTTCCGTTGAGTTTCGAATGAAAATAAAAGAAGAAACTACATGGGTCCTCCGATTCCTGTAATATGGTTTGTAGAGACATTTTTCATAATTTTGAGCATGTAACATATTGCACGAAAACTTTTGCTAGTATTACAATTACTTTGGGTGATGTGAAGTGGTTATATGAGTATGAACTTTTCCTCAAGGTGGACCATTTATTAGTATCTTTGATCGTAGGGCCACTGCCGGTAGTGGCACTTTAACAAGCATCTCTACACTTATGTAGAGGCAAACATAGTGAGTCTAGCAACCGAAAATTCGTTGTGGCACCTCGGCACCCCCGTGAGCCTTTTTTTATAAAAAAAAATCGAAAATTGCACTTTTGTGTCCCAAATTTTTTGCCAGTAAGTATGCAGATACATATACAGATTATGTGCGAACGCACCAAAATTCGTTTGAAATTAAATCCGATTTTAGAGTACACAAAAAAAAGTCAAAATTGGGGTTAAAATATGGGATTTTTACTACTTTATACAGTCACAAAATTTGATATTTTCTGTAGCCCAAAATAAAACGTCTTTTCAACACAAAATTTTCACAAATAGGCATAACCATGTATACGTATTCATGTTCCAAAAATTGGAATCTTTTGAAACTGAAAAGAACCATTTTCAAAAGAAATCAAAACAGGCTCACTGTACCCAGGTGAACGAAAACCGCGTTGCTCTAGCAACCGGAAGTAATGCATGTACAGCCTATTCCTCTTGTAATGAGCTAAGTACTAGACATGTTTATTTAGGAAAACAATATGATGTTCATGGCTACTAACCAAGTTCGAGTATGAGGGTCCAGAATACTCCACGTATTTTCTTAGTTCTATTTCTACCACTGACAAATGAGACCGATATGCAAGGCGGAGATAAGGTCAAATGTGTTAAATAAATAAATGTATGAGGGTTTTCGCAAGAAACACGACGCTGTATAGGCTCCAGATATTTTTTTAAATTTTTTTACCATATATATTAAACCAGCAAAGAGTACACGATTATATCGATTACAAAAACAATACTAAAAGAGACGAGCAAATCTATGAGATCTTCAAGCCCTTTCTTCTTCCATGACACAATCTTGTACTTTTCTGAATGCAGCCGTAGAACAACGCCGAATATACCAAACCACAGATCTGTGAATACCAACGAAGGTTCTCCCCTTTTAATTTTGAGCCGCAATGCCAAGACTTTGTGCACGCACGCATCCATTAAGTTAATCAAGCAATATCGGCAAGAGCACCACCACTGATATTCTAGGGACAAATAACCGAACCACTTTGTCGACGTCGTTGGAAGCCGAGAGAACGAATCACCATTACCGAAGATGTAGCAGCCGGGATAGATATTGCGAGGACAATCCTACTCGCGGCAACCATAAGAAACAATCCAAGATTGATCTGGCGAAGCAAGATCTGAAGAATCATATCTAGACAAATTTAGGCCCAGTTCTTTTGGGGCTTCTCAGAGGCTTAACTGTGGAAATGCACCAGCCCAAAAGAACTCGTTTTGAAGCTGCTTATTTCAACAGCTAGCTTCTACCTTTTCTTCACATTGGGGAGAAGCAGGGTGACCCCAACTTCCCGAGGCCGCCGCTGGCTTCTCTCTTCTGTTCGCATCTCTCGCTCTCACCTCGCACCTCCCGAGCCGCCTCCGCCCTCGCACCTCCCGAGCCGCCTCCGCGCTCCACCGGCGAGGTCGCCGCCCTCGGCCAGGAGTCCGACGCCGGCGCCGCCGCCTATCGTCTCCACCCTCGCACCTCCCGAGCCGCCTCCGCGCTCCACCAGGGACGGGGATGGGGAGGCGGGAGTGGGGGAGAGGAGGCCGTCAGGATGGAGCGGGGAGGTGGCCGGGCGGCGCCGGGGCTGGCGGCGGAGCAGGGGAAAAGGAGGAGCACGGGGCTGCTCGGGTGAAGAGGAGGAAGAGGAGGAAGAAAAGGGGACACGGGTGCCCGGCGTGGTTGGTGCCGACGGGGAGCAGTGAGCTGGAGGCGATGGGGACACAGGAGCTCGGGAGGCTGGCGTGCAGTGTGCTGCGGATGGTCTGCGGGAGGAAGGAGAGCACGGGGCTCTCCCGTGCGAGGAGGAGGAAGGGAGGAAGAGGGAGAGGAGCAACTGGGGAGGCTCGGGAGGAGCAGGGAGCTGGTGGACCGGCGACGGGGCTGGGGAGGCTCGGGTGGCCCATGGAGCTGGGGAGGCTGCGAGGTGGAAGAGATAAGGAAGGAGAGAGCTAGAGGCTGCGGGGCGCAACCGCACAAGCCGAAAAGAACTCGACCCTGTTTTCTCTGTCGCTTCTTTCCACCGCCGATTATTTGGGCCGCCCGCCGCTTCGGTGCTTATGCACAAGCCCCAGCCGAAAAGAACTGGGCCTTAATCTTTCAAAGCCATCATTGACGTCGGGAAGGAGATCACGCCGTCGAACGAAGCGCGGAAGATCACTTATTGCAGACGAAACCATCTCCATTGACGAAGAAGATAACAATCAAACCAAGCTCTAACATTAACGACCTTTGTATAGCGCGCTGCGCAGGTCCGAGATCCCCACCCCTCCTAGTACCCGTCAATTCTTAAACGAACGCGACGATGAAGATGCAGATGGCGCCGGCTAGGGTTGAAACCCTAGGCCGCCGCCTCTCTCTCATTATATAGGCTCACCTTTGTTGTTTTTGTACCACCAGGGACAAAGGCTACGAGTCAATTGCCATTCCAGTCTCCATTGCTAGTTGTTACCCATACTGAGTAAAGGTTAGTAGTACGAGGCACCACTTCTTAACGAGGAAATTAGTCTGCAGTCTGGATCAACCTTTTTTTTTTTTGCAGAGCACTAATATTTCAGTGCCAGCCGGTGGTTTTAAAAACAGTCGATGAGGTAGGTAATAGTAACGTCAATGATTCAGAGTCATTTTTATTGCCTCGAACTGCAGCACTGCTGACGACATTAACATTTAACAAAGGGGCCTGCCTGATCAATGCATAGCATATGGGTTGCAAATTAGATCAGCATGTAGCTTAGCTGATCTGCAACTGACGCTGATCGATCGACCATGGTGACACTAGTACAGAATCTAGTTTGATCGTCTCTAAGCCCAGCCTGAGAGATGGTCTACTAGTTTGGTTAGATTCGTTGTAATTTCCTATAAGAACTCCCAGCACTGTATGTAAATATTTACTTTATATAAAATGAAAAATGATGCAGTGGGGGCCTTCCCCACTGTTCCCGCATCAAAAAAAAAGTTGCGTCTTCAATGTGAGATTTTGTACTAGTGTGATATAAAAGGAGCGAGGTGGTAGGGTGATGCTGAGAGAACTAACACCCTTCTTATGTTCCGGGGACCCGGGAGGGCAGGATTAAGAAAACCGGTGAGATTGATACTCGGTCCGTTGGGAACCTTGCTGAAAATATGAGAAAATCACACTAACGAACTCCGACAATTCTGAATTGTAGTCGACGCGGGATTTTTTAAACTGGTTATGGAGTGAGCGAGACATGGTTTGCGAAGCAGGCTATTAAGTCTTTACAAGGTCGTCACAAGGAACGCCATGGCGATGTAAGCTATACTTCTCTCTTTCTTTTGAAGATACCTTTTCCTTCTGAAGTGAAATCGGTAACTGCTAGTACGCTGGGTAGAACGCACGTATGTATCGCTTGGAGCTCCCTCAAAAAAAAAAAAAAAAAATCGCTTGGAGAGAGTCTAGGCTCGACTCGCCCATGCGCATAGGGGGCTGATCGCCCGCACCGTTCCACCACATGGTCCGGCCATTTTGTTTTTCATTTCTTTTGTTTTTGTTTTGCTGTTTATTTTTTTTATCGTTTTCCCTTTTCCTTTTATTTATTTTACATAACTTTATCCTTTTTTTGGATAAAATATATAAATACTTGTTTGAACACGTAAACATATTTCCAAATGCATGAATATTATTTTCTAAAACATAAAAGTATTCAGATATAACAGAAAATGTTAGTGTAAAAAATATTCATGCATTTTAAAGAAATGTTCATGTTTTGGAAACATAATTTCATTAAAAAAAATATTTCACAAAACATAAAAAGATTCACCTATAATAGAAAATAGTTCGCAATAAATTAAAAAGTGTTCACCTATAACAAAAAATTGTTCGTGACGAAAATGGTTCATCATAAAAAAATCATGTTTTTCCGAAAATTTAAAAATTGTTCACCTATACATAAAAATGTCCATGATAAATTAAAATGTGTTCACCTATAATTTTGAAAAATGGTTCACGATAAATGAAAATTGTTCATCCATAACAAAATGGTTCACGATAAAATATAATCATGTATTTACAAAAAAAAAGAAAAAGGATATAGAAAATATTAGTGTAGTACCCAATTTTTTTTTTTTGAAAAGGCCAAACAGAAAAAGATACAAAGAAGAAAAAAGTAAACGAAAAAATAGCCCAAATGGGAAAGCCGAAGCAAGAGGCTGGCGAAAATAGAATTTAGACACATAGCGACTTAAATCTGTGTCTTTATCATGGGCAAACAATATCATGAACTAATTTCTTACTACTTTCGTGGGAGCAAACAATATCGCTGGGCCTAATCCACGGACATGCTATGGTCTAAAAGTATCTCTAGCAAATTCTTTATACGGCAAAAAATTTTATAATAACCGATGACACACAAGTGTAGGGGATCATAACACTAGTACAGAACGACACATCGGAAACGGGTCAAAAACCCCTTCGGCAACGGAGAAAGGGTCCGTGTCCCCGCTTCCGATACTGATGTGGGGGCCCTCATCGGTAATGGTGGCAGAACACCGTTTCCGATGTGAGAAAATTTCGGCATCGGAGCCTCCGGCTCTCCGTTACCAATGTGTGACCATTTCGGCAACGGAGGGTTTTGTCCTCCGTTACCAGTGTGGTATCATGTCGGCAACGGCTATTTCTGTTTGCCCGTTTCCTATGTCTAATTGCAAGCTAATAGTAATTAGCTGCGCTTGCACGCCCGTGCTACAGCAATTATTTAGCAGACATTCAGCAATACAAGTTTACAACAATCATATGAACACAAAGTTTACAGCAAATGTTGGAATACAAGTTCACAGCTATTGCTATTGCTACAAATACAAAGTTTTCAGCCATTGTTCGGAAAAAAGTGGACACAATTTAAAGAAGTTACACCACAATGGTGACAACAATTGTTTTGGAAAAATCTATAGTCTCACCAGCGAGAATGCCGGTATGGACAGGTGAACAAATGCCGAATAGGATCTCATGATCATGGATTAGGGTCGTGTAGTTTTCCCTCCTTGCTTACGATGTGTTTAAGGACGAACGCAGCAAACGTGCCTCTCACCATCGTAAGAACATCCTTCTTCAAAGGTGCACGTCCCATTCCACCTATAAGCTGCAGGCAGATTCTTAGTTAGGTATCTTTCGTCATGTATGTCTGCAAATATTGTTAGGAAACATGAATTGTTGATGATGTCGTGGATTACTAACCGAATCGAGGCTTGGCAGACTTCTCGAGGTGGGAACGACTTTCAATATTGCATTGCACACATAATACCCACAAAGATTTGTACCAGGTGGTTGCTGAGGGCACTGTAATGTTGGTGACAAAATCGCTCACTTAGTTTGGTTTGCTAGCAGGTATTTGTGAAAACTAGGAATAAAGTAGCAACTGTTACCGGGTTAACTTGTACGTGACTCAATATGGCCTCCTGTTCTCCTCTCTTGGCCAACGGTCTCTTGATTATCGTCAAGTACTTTTCGAACACACTACAAAAGTAATGAGTTGGCGGATTGAGAAAACAACACGTGAAAGTTAAATCATAAAGTAAACTAGGGAACGATGTAATACCTGTTCAAGAATTTCTCCAAGGGTGTATAATTTGTACTTCCAAGTAGGGAATCTATATACAATACCTTGTTCTGTTTAGGAATGATGACAGCTAAGAACCAGTGAGAACTGCAAAGGAAAATAACAAACTTACGCCTGATGGTAAGGAAGCAGGATGTACAGATAATTTTTGATAACAAACTTACGCCTGATTGTAAGGAAGCAGGATCAACTCTTTGTCTTGATAATGAGTCAACGCTTTCACAGCATAGTTGAATATATCGTCGTATCCATTGCTGCAGATGTTCGTGTAATTGATAAGAGCCGGATCAAGGAAACCTACCGGTTCTTTCCTGCGGTTGCACTCGAATACCTGGCTCCTAAGTACAAGAAAGAGAATAGTTAGCATGTACTGAACAGAAGAAAGCTATTAAAATGTGAAAAGTATTTGTAAGGCACATACAATGTGAACAAACGCATGAACGTGCCATCAACAGTATTCAGGTTGAAAACTTGGAACATCTCTGAAAACTCCCAGTTATAACGAACGTCACCTTGGACCGTAAAAATCCTCTTTCCTGACACTGAAGGTCATCTCCTTATTCTCTTCACAACATAGGAGGTACTTTTCATGAAGCTGCTGGCAAGCCAAGCCTGATCTTTGTAATCCATCTCTAGTCAACAATGGCTGTCCACGCACGTATTTGGGGCCACTTTGCACCTCTGCATTGTATTTCTTATTAAATTCTTCGTCATCTAGGTATTGGTCGCTGTCAATCGGTGCAGTATTTTTTTTTTTTAATGGTCTTGGGCTTGGGCTTGGGCTTCATCGGGGTTCTATTTATCGGGGCCATCTTGGCATGGTCCTTCGCCCGGACGGGTGTGGTGCCTCTACGTGTCCGAACAAGTTGGGGCGGAGGCGGAGGCGGCAGATGAGCCTGCTGTGGCTGAGGAGGCAGGGACGGCAGTTGAGCCTCCTGTGACTGAGGCGGAGGCGGCAGATAAGCCTGCTGTGGCTGAGGAGGCAGGGACGGCAGTTGAGCCTCCTGTGACTGAGGCGGAGGCGGCAGATAAGCCTGCTGTGGCTGAGGCGGAGGCGGAGGCGTAGGCGGTGTTGGTGTAGCTTCAACCAAGTTGGTGGTGTTGTTCACCACAAGGGCAGTAGGTGAGTTACCATCGACAGGCGGTGTTGGTGTGGCTTCACAACTCTGTGCAACCGTTGTATCTTCAACTGCTTGTTCTCTGGAAGGCTGTTTGGCCGCAATATCAAGGAGGAGCTGTGCTGAACGGAGGCCTTCAGACGACGCCATCTGTCGAGAAGCTGTTGAGGTGGATGGCAGGGCACTGAGAAGAGAAATCTCCTTCTTGGGCCACTGTACGTATCTCAGCTTAGCCTGGCCCAAGCTTTGTACGTCTGCATCGACGCAGGTGTTAAATAGCAAGATGCCTTCGAAGCCAGGCATGACCTTGTCCACAAAGCACATTGCAAAACCTGGCTTTAAGGGCACACCATCCACTTGAGGTACCACATCGGTAGGTGGCTGAACCATACCTAGTGCTGCCACCAGGGGATGATGCGTCATCACGGTTACAGGCACATGTAGTTTGCATCTCACCGGGCTCGTGATGTCGTCCACAGCATATTTGCCGGTGTCTACAAGACCATCAACCGACAATGATCCACAACTACTCCTGGCTGCAGGGCACTCCCCCCTACCGGGATCAAGGTGACCGTCTCGAAGATGCTTAACGATATTGGCCGTAATATTTGTCTCTAGTGCTTTCATTTGAGCGTCATGTCTGGCCTTTTTCATTGCCTGCCTTTCAGCCTGGTCTATCGCGAAAGCCTTCTTGTGGCCAACATGGGTGCCGTACGTCCGAGACCGACCAGAGGGCTCAGGCGTAGCCAAAGCTTTTGAGAGAATGTCATCTTTCCCTCGTGCCAGAATCTCTCCGCTGTCCTTTTTATTTTTCAGCTCCAGCTGGAGATAAGACAAGTAGTACACTGAATTCAGTACACAAGGAAATATTGTGTCAGTTAAGGAGGAAACAACTTAGGTTATATATGGTTATTACCATTGTTTTATGTAACTTTTGGGTCTCGGGGTGAGTTATAACAAGTTCACCAACTTCGTTTGTTTTAGACCTCGCCCTCAAGAAGTCTCGTGCCCGTTCACCTTCAAGATCAGAGTAAGGAACCGTGCCCCCCGAAGCAACTGCTTCTTCATCCTGTTTTCTCCATATGGGCTTCGAACCAGCATATCCAAGAACCCCCATATTGTGGGGATGCTTGTTTTTACTGATGAGGGCGCTGCCGGCTTTACTCTTTGTTAGGAACTCCTCCGTCCTCCTATACTTCTTGAACTCCTTCCAGTCGTCAGGTTTAATGAAGGGGTATACAAGTGTAGCATCCCGATTTTTCTTCTGGAATTTGGAGTACAGACGGTGCCTGAAGTTACGGAACGAATCCTTTGCTTTAGAAAGAGCAGCAGCTTGAACTGCAGGCTTCCATTCCTCATTTGCGAGCTGGAACTGGCTCATTATGGCGTTGACGATGAAAGTCTTTTCTTCTGGAGTGACTTGACTCCAGTCGTCAACCGTAATGGGGACCTTTTCCCTGACTACACACCCACACAAT
The DNA here is from genome assembly GCA_947311845.1 of Poa pratensis. Taxonomy (NCBI): domain Eukaryota; kingdom Viridiplantae; phylum Streptophyta; class Magnoliopsida; order Poales; family Poaceae; genus Poa; species Poa pratensis. Next base: position 11,938,632 of record CAMZMU010000125.1, on the reverse strand, counting down.
GTCTTAAATTTCCTATGTGCCTTGACTGGTTTCAACGGGGCACCAGTTTTCTTGTCAATCATCTCCACTGTAAATGTTCCTCTTGGCTTTAGGGTTGGTTTTCTAATTCCTCGACCCCTTTGTTTCATGATAAACTGATCCTGCTGCGAGGATGAGCTCGAGGACCCTTCATCACCAGACGACAGCTCTGAATAACAGGTGAATAATAGAAGGTGGATCTAATTAAAACTAAAAGGTCCGACTTTACAGTGTGTAATACAGTTAATCAGCACAACTAACCTGTCCCAAGTGTGTCTCCGGCATGTATGAGGTCGCCGCTGTCTGCCCCTTCCTCTATTGCGGGCAAATCTGTGGCGGCAGCAGCTCCGGGAGCCAAATCAGTGGAGACGGCGGCCAGATCTGTGGCGGCAGCATCTCCGGGAGCCAAATCAGTGGAGACGGCGGCCGCGGTTGTCGCCTGAGGGGGGGCATAGAGCCCACCCTCTGGGCGTCTTCGCTGACCACGGCGTCGGCGCGACGCCGTCGTAGCCTGGAGCTGCCCCGCGGCGTGGGTTGGGGGACGGCCAGGGAAGCCGTCTGCGCCGCAAGGGCGGCCCGAGTAGTCCGCATAACTAACTCAGCTGAGACCGTGGGTGGGGGGACGGCCAGGGAAGCCGCCTGCGCCGCAAGGGCGGCCCGAGTAGTCCGCATAATGAACTCAGCTGAGCGTGAGTACGCCGCCGGGGGTGGTGTTGAAGACGGTGAGCGGGGGGAAATGCGAGGGGTGGTAGGTTGGTCCCCAAAGTTTAAGTCTGGAAGTAGGGTTTATGTCACATCGGCAACGGTGCATTCAAAAAAACCGTTGCCGATGTGGTATAAATAAATTATATTTCGGAATTTGAATAAACGTAGCGTTTACGGTTGAAAATTAAGAAATAACAACAGCACATTACTTTGCCAATTAAGAAATACAATTATCACTTTAGGGTACAAATTAATTTGCTCATTCTTCGTCCTCCTCTAGTAAAACTGGATCAACCTGAATATTTCCTTTGTAAATTGCCCCATCGGAGTGATCATCTCTTGCGTAAAAGCCATCTCCAGGAGCCTGTCGGTCATTGATCTGTATGCGTTCTCCAGTTGCTGGCAAGTCTTCATACTGGTTGTACTCTTCTTCATCAGTAACGTCATCCACCCCAACGATCTTCCTTTTCCCATTCATCACAACATGGCAATTTTTATGTAGTAGGTCTTTGACATAGAAGATCTGGGTGGCTTGGGTAGCTAAAACGAAAGGTTCATCTTTGTATCCCAATTCGTTGAGATTGACATATGTAGTGCCGTACTGGTCAACTTTCGCATGACCCAGTTTGACCCATTTGCATTTAAACAATGGAACCGTGAGTAATGTATCGTACTCCAGCTCCCAAATCTCCTCAATTACTCCATAGTACCAATCCTTCCTCCCATTCGGATCTACCGCTTCCACTTTAATAGAGCTATTCTGATACATGGTCTTGTTGTCTCTATTCTTTGTATAAAAGGTGTAGCCATTCAGGTCATATGCTTCCCATTTATGAACCGTAAAGTTTGGCTTTCTTGCCAAACTTTTTAAAGTCTCGTCATCATCTCCGACACAATTCGTCATCAGCCAATCAGCGAATCTCTGGCTGTGCAGTTTCAAGACTTGTGCTTCCTTCTGATTCTCTGTCAAGCCTCGGCCTCCTAGCTCAATTCTAAGTAGATCCTTGTGAGCATCCACATATGGTGTAACGACTGCAAGGTGCTGCAATACGTACAAATGTGCTTTCTCAAATAATTCACACTCTGGCCAACATGATTTATCTTTCATTAACCCTTTTCCATCTAGCCTCCCCTCATGCCTGGACAGAGGCACCCCGATAGGTCGGTGGCCATCCATGTAGCTGATGAAATACTCAACCACCTCCTCCGAAAGATATCCTTCAACGATACTTGCCTCTGGCCGATACCTGTTACGGACGTAGTGCTTGAGTATACCCATGAAGCGCTCGAACGGATACATAGTGCGCAGATACACTGGACCACATTGCTTTATCTCATAAACAATGTGTACAATTAGATGGACCATTACGTCGAAAAACGAAGGGGGGAAGAACATCTCCAGCTGGCAGATAGTCTTCACAACATCTTCTTGCAATCTGTCTAATTTGAATGGATCTATTACCTTCTGGTATATAGCGTTGAAAAAATCACATAACCTCATGAGAGCCTCTCGAACGGGTTTAGGCAACATATTTCTAATTGCCACAGGGAGCATCTGTGTCATCATCACATGGCAGTCATGTGACTTCATCCCCATCAGTTTCTTTTCTTCAAACGACACCAGAGTCCTGATGTTTGCGCAGTATGCTGACGGAACTTTCATATCATACAAGAATTGCAAGAACTCCTTCAACTCTTCCTTCGATAACTGGTAGCAAGCAGGTGGGAGGTACCACTGCCCATTAGGCTTCTCTTGTGGCTTCAACTTTTTCCTTTTATATTTCAATGCAAGAATATCCAGCCGTGAATTCATACCATCCTTCGTTTTATCCTTGTTATTCATTACACATCCAAGAACGCTTTCAGTTACGTTTTTCTCGACATGCATGACATCGATGCAATGTTGAACGTCCAGATATGCCCAATACTTCAATGCCCAGAAAACCGATCTTTTCTTCCACACTGCCTTCTCACGAGACTGGGGTTTCTTCCCCTTACCAAAAATAGTGTGTACATCCTTCGTCTGGTCATCGACATCCGCTCCTGAAAATGGTTCTGGCGTGTCATCGGTCTCAATCGTATTATCGAACGGGGCCTTCAATCTACGATACGGGTGATTCTTTGCCAAAAACCTTCGGTGCCGCATGTACACTGTCTTCCTTGAATTCGGCAGCCAAAGACTTTTTGTTCTCTCTTTGCAAGTGACACATGCAAAGGATCCCTTCAAACTCTGCCCTGACAAGTTCGCAAGTGCAGGATAATCTTGAATGGTCAGAAACAACATTGCTCTGAGATCAAACTGTTCTCTCTTGAACGCATCATACATTCTTACCCCATCCCACAGTACTTGTAGTTCTTCGACAAGTAAACTCAAGTAAACATCAATGTCATTCCCAGGTTGTTTTGGTCCTTGAATAAGCATCGACATCATGATATACCTCTTCTTCATGCACAACCAAGGAGGAAGGTTATACATTGCTAAAAGAACTGGCCAAGTGCTATGTCTGCTGCTCATGCTGCCAAAAGGATTCATTCCATCTGTACTTAGTGCAAACCTTACATTTCTGGGGTCCCTGCCAAAGTCTGGGAACTCATAATCGATAAGCCTCCACTGTGGTCCATCAGCCGGGTGTCTGAGCAGTCCATCTTTTTTCCTTTTATCGGCATGCCAACGCATCAGCTCTGACTGCTTTGGGTCTGCATACATACGCTTCAATCTGGGTATTATTGGCAAATACCACACAACCTTGTAAGGGACTCCCGTTGTGACCTCATCCTCGCCCTTGTCTCTGTCTTTTGCTAGGTTGCGTTTGTAACGAGGAAAGTTACATATGGGACAACGCCGCATATTTTCATTTTCCCCTCGGTAGAGAATACAATCATTCTTACAAGCGTGTATCTTCACGTACTCGGCTGGAATGGGGCAGATCACCCTCTTGGCATGGTAAGTGTTCGCTGGCAAGTCATTTCCAGGTGGAAGTAATAATGCGACAAGTTTTAACAGCTTTGTGAAGCTCACATCGGATGTACTACTCTCTGCCTTGTATTTCAACAATTCTAGTGTCGCATCCAACTTGCTGAGCTTGCATTCCGGATACAGAGGTTTCTTCGAGTCCGCCGACTGACAGAGGAAATTCTTTATCTCATCATTACCTTCCATATTATTCTCCAAATCATTGATCATCTGTTCTAGGTTTTTTTGTGGACCATCGGCTCTGGTTTCATCTGGATGCACATCATCATCAGCGTTGCCCAAACCATCTCTGGCATTGACTTCATGATTATCGTTGCTCAAATCATCACGGTTGTCGGCAAAGATTGCTGGTTGTTGTTCACCGTGTTTTGACCAACATGTGTACGATTCCATAAATCCCCTCAAAATAATGTGTTCTTCTATCGTTTGTCTTCTAGGCCACAAGACTTCATTCTTACAGGTAAGACAAGGACAAAACATCTTCGGTTCATTACTTTCTAGCATGTGTTGCGAAGCCCTGTCCAAGAATTCAACCACACCTTGTGAGAATTCAGGACTCGTGCGACCACCGTACATCCAAGCTCGATCAAGAACCATCTAGTAAAATGGCAAACTACATATGTAAGATTTATACTCCGCGCTCCTAAATCAAAATAATTAAAAAAATAAGTAGTAGGTTTTCGGGTTATACCACCGCCCCAGTAGCTGTGGAATCGGGCCCAAGCTTCCCTGCGCTGCCTCTCGACGCCGGCAACCAACGCGCTGCCTCTCGACGCCGGCAACCAACGCGTGCCTCTCGACGCCGGCAACCACCGCGCGCCTATCGACGCCCGCAGCACAGATGTAAGATCTGGACTCCGCCTCCGCCCTCGCCGCCGCCGCTCCTATCTTTCAGTCTTATGGGAATCTCCGCAGCTGGCTAACTCGACACCACTCATAGCGTTAGGTCTGGATGGAATCATCGGATACGGTCATCCATATTAACCGTTTACAATAATGAAAATAATGCATACGGACACGAAAATATGTCCGTTGCTCATATAAAGCAAACGGTTGCGGAAAGCACAACCGTTGCCGATGTGTCGCGGGTCGCGGGAGGATAGCCCTCGCGGGCGGCTTTTTCCGCGCGGAAGGCTCGATTCTCCGTCGCCTAACTCCTGCCGTTTCCATAGAGGGGTATCCGATGTGTCGTTCTGTACTAGCGTAAGAGTTTTCGAGGGAAGTATTTCAACCAAAGTTTATTGTTTTTTGATTCGACACAAGGAGAGTTAAAGAATATTTATAAGCCTTAGCAACTGAATTGTCAATTCAGCCACATCTGAAAGTGATCTTGCTTGACAGAATTTATTAGTAGCAACGGTGGTATGATAGTACTGGAAAATTGGTAACATGAGTAGTAACAAAGTAACAGTGACGCAAGCAATAGCGAGTAAAAACGACAGTAATAATAGTAAAAGATGGACCGGGGTTCATAGGTTCACCAGAGGTATCTCTATAAACAAAAGAACAAATGTTGGGTGAACAATACAATTGGGAAATTGACATAATTCAAATAATCCATGGTAGAGCATCCATTCGTCAATCATACGTAGGCATGTATTCTGAATATAGTTGTATCTACTTGCAATAAGAATTCGTACAACATCTTTTGTCCTACCCTCCCGTTTTAGCGGGGCCAATAAAAGAACTTAGGATAATTAAGGTACTCATTTTACAAAGCACCGGAGCAAAGCATTAACACTTAATGAACACATGTAGTCCTCAAGTTAAAGCCTTTCTCTTTGATATCCCAATCATGTCACCTTGGGATCTCCAGTTCCGGACAAGCATACAACTTGTAGATATGATCCAAAGCATCAATTATATTGATGCAAACATAAAGAGTTCATATCTGAAATCATGGCACTCGTGCACTAGTGACAAGTATTAAGCATAACAAAGTTATAGGAACAATAACTCACGAACATAGTATTGATCATAATGTAACAATTCATCATATCCCAAGAAACACAACATCGATTACATCAGATAAATCTCAATCATGTAAAGCAGCTCATGAGATCATTTTATTGAATAACATGGGAGAGAGACTACCATCTAGCTACTGCTACGAACCCTTTGTCCATGGAGGAACTACTCACACATCATCGTGGAGGCATCACGATTGATGAAGATGGTTCCAGAGGCGGAACCCCGTCCCGGCATGGTACCGGAACAGGACCCTGGAAACTCCGAAATAGGGTTTCGGATGGCGACGGCGCTCTGTATTGTTTTGGGGAAAAAAAAATCCTCCGAGGCTCGTTTAGGTCGAGGATGATTTTATAGGCGAAGGATGGTCGAGAGGCGGTGCCCAGGGCGCTCAGGCGGGTGGCCCACACGGTTGCCCTTTGGCCCACAGCTGGCACCCGCCTGGGGTCTGTGGGTCCCTCCAGAGGTCGTCCTTTGGTCCTCGGTCTTCTTCTGTCCGATAAAAAATCTCCGTAAATGTCCATCCAGTTCTGAAAATATTTTCTTTTTTTTTTGAAGTAAAAAACTGCAGAAAGCGGTAACTTACACTTGGCATCGTGACAATAGGTTAATCCAATAAAATTCCACAAAACGATATAAAATCATAATAGAAATATGTAGTAATGATATAAGAGTAGAATGAAACAATAAAAATCATAGATACATTTTGGACGTATAAATAACCACTTTTTAACGTTTTCGGCTGAAAACCTGATCCGCGCATATCCCCTTTTTTTCAAAACATTTAAAAAAATTAAGACATCCCTCAAAACAAAGCCGATCGGCGGTATATATGCAGTTTCCGCGTCGATTTTTTCCAGTTCCCCTCCTATCGCGGAAATTCTTGGCAGGCTGAAATTTCAGCGGGCGCCCTTCCTCTCGACGCCCCGCCTCCTGCTATCGATTTAGCACTACCCCCTTCAACACCATCCCACCTAGAATCCTCCCTCCACCATTCGACGTGCCATTCCGCCCCTCCAAAAGCTCGCGGTTTGCCAGCCGTTCCCCTCCGCCCGTGTTGACTCAAGCTTCGAGTGGCCACCGCCATGTATATGGTGAGTAGCTTCTGTGTATTCCCCGATGGTCGGTCTTGAGCCGCACAACCGCTGCTCCCATCTCTGTACCCCGTCTCCCATTCATCACGTCTTTGGCCCTGACTCGTCCCGCATTGGAATGATTTGGAGGTAAGTATCCTCGATTTATTAGTAGTTTAGTTTAGGATCTGGCCAAGCCGATTTTAGTCCACCGCCGTTGATGTTTTTGAGATTTACTGTGTAGATGAGTTCGTAGTTGAGCCCCTCTATGCAAAAAAATGCAATGACTCGTCATCATCGGAAGATAAGATTGAGGACAACGATGCTGAGCATCTCATCCTACTTTGCCCCGTGAAGGAGCTGGAGGGTGAGAAGAAAAAAACTGAGAGGATCGAAAGTCGACCGTCTTTTTATTCCACGTAACCGAGCTCTCGGCCACGACTTGCTCATAAAGGATTACTTCGCGCCGGTGAGAACCTACCCGTCTCATCTCTTTCGTAGGCGTATCGAATGAGGAGAGATCTATTTGTGTGCGTCCAATCTTGCGAGTCCAACTCTTACTTTTTTACTTGCCAGAGGAACACCGCCAGCTCCTAGGATTTAGTGTGTATCAAAATATTTCCGCAACCATGTGGGGGATTGTATACAACATTCCAGGGGACTACCCCGACGACAAAGATACTATGCTCAAGTGTGTGCGTTCGTTTTCCATACATGGTGGGCGGCTTCCCGTAGCTCCAATGGTCGCGACCAACATTGAGCATATATGTGGAGCCGCTTGCAGAAATCATCTCACACTCAAAAAAAGAAGAGGTCAAAAGCAATAGTAATTGCATACTCAACCCACGAAGGTGAGTTATTGTGCAAAGGTTGGTTGGACACAAACATGGATGATATTTATGAAACCGGGCAAAAGGGTTCAAAGTATTGGAAAAAAACACTAATTTTACCATGAACAAAATCACTACGTGGAGCCGCTTCCAATCCACACCACACGCAATGAGGGCTCTCTCGAGCATATATGTGCCGCCATCCAAGAGTTAGTGAATAAGTTTTGTGCTTCCTATTCATAAGTGCAATTAGGAATCACAAAACTTGTTCACTAACTCTTTTTTTTGAACTATCACCAGGGGAGGGAGAAAACCCTCCACCTGAATTTTTCATTTATTTTTTATATGGGTGGCCAACAAGTCATATGCATCGAGGTTTTACAAGGAGGGAGGGAAAGGACCAGGCAGGAAAAAAATGTAGAAACCTACAACTGATCCATTCTGAGCAAAGAGCCGCTGCCAATCGTCAGCTTCATGCTGTAGCTTAGGCGGGAGCTTGGGCTTCCAAAGCGTGGCGTCGTCGCTGCAACTCTTCAGCAGGAAAGGGAGGCTAGGGAGAAGACCTCTGAAAACCAGTCTGTTCTGGTGTTTCCACAAGTGCCAGAAGCAGAGGACGACGCAGGTGGCGGCCGTCTTCGGCGGCACGCCGCGCGGCGCCGAATGGCCAGGGATGTTGTGGACCGATGCATCGGGGGGATACAGTCCACCGACGGCCTCCCAGAAACGGGCGGCAAAGCTACAGCTGAAGAACAAATGCGCGCTCGTTTCCTCTGGGTGGTTACAGATGGGGCAGACGGCTTCCTCCGGTGTGAGGATGTTCTTCTTGAGCAGAGAGCTACGGGTTGGAACACGGTCTTGAACTAGAAGCCAAGCTAAGAACTGAACCTTGGATGGAGCACTGTTCCGCCAGATGAAGGAAGTGAACGGTGAAAGTGCATGTTGCCCCCATGCGTGGTTTTGGTAATTAATGACAATCCTTATGGAGTAATGTTTGTATTGAGATATTCTTATAGATCTTGTCCATAGGAAAAGATTGGAGTTCATGTGTTGGACTCTAGAAGATTTCTTATAGCTCATGGAGGATGACGTCAAGTGGTGATCGTCATCAAGGTTGAGATGTGCAAGTTCAAGATGGGCATATAGAAGATATCATATACTTGAAGCTTGCAACCCATTTGGAGATAATGGTCAAGTGAAGATGTTCCTAAGAGAGGCACTCCCATCTTGGTGTATAGGGGAGTGATATATGAGTCTTCACCAAGCAAAGCGCAATCAAGAAATGTGGTCCACTTGAAGAGGTCAAGATCGTCATCATCTAGCTCAAGTGGAATGCGCAAGGTAAAGGTATGATCTTGATAGGGTTTCTATTTTACCGGTCTCATGATGTTAGTGGGAGACCGGGTTATAGGATAGACGGTGTACTATCAAGAGGGGCTCTCAAGTGAGTAACTTGATCGTATCTTTATGGAGAGCTCAAACCTTTGCACACTTGGCATATCATCTTTCTTGGTTCTTATTTGGCTTTTATCCATGTGAGAATTTAGAGCTTGTGTTCATCTCTATACCAAGCTCTAGTTCATCAAAAACGGATTTCATATGAATATCTCGTTGCGTTTTTGATGATGGAGGATTTACCGGTTGTTCCTTTTTAGAGAGGTTTACCTTTCTACATTTGGTTTTACCCTCCATCTTTGGACTATGATATTTCTCTGCATGATCTTGAAGGGATCTTCGTTACGATTCCAACGAGCCCAAGATCATCGAAATCAGAGTCCGGATGAAAAAGATATTGCGGTTTTCGTATTGATGTTTCTGTCAGTTTTCAGACAATCGGATAATCCGACCCAAACTTGGATCGGAATATCCGACCCGGTTTTTGCTGGACGCGAATTCGGCTAAGGACTTTAAAAGCAATGCGTACTAGAGTTTTTCGGAATATCCGATCAAGGTTGATCCGGATTATCCGATTCTCAAGAATTGCTCGGATTCGGCTACGGACTATAAGCAACCTTGTTTGATGGCTCTCTGGAGTTTATCGGATTATCCTATCCTAACTTGGATCGGATAATCCTGTACAGTCGGATTATCCTATCTAACTTGGATCGGATAATCCTATACAGTCGGATTATCCTATCTAACTTGAATCGGATAATCCTATGCAGTCAGATTGTCCTATCCCAACTTGAATCGGATAATCTATGTTTTCTGGCTGCAATGGCTCTTTTTTGTGGGGACCTATTAAAGGCCCCCTTTCTTCTCCAAAGTGACTAGCTTTGCCCAGTATGATTTTCTCTCTCTCCCCCACCATTGTTGACCTTGCAAAGCTTGCCTCTCTCTCATTTCCTCCCATGATTCTTGCATATCTTTGAGGGAAAAGAGAGAGGAGATCTAGATCTACATTTCCACCAATCTATCTCTCCTCTAATTGAGGGGAACCCTTTCGATCCAGTTCTTGAAGTTCCATTTGTTGAGTTCTTCTTTGTTCTTCCTCTCTTCTCCCCCATAAGCATTAGTTGCTTGTGGTGGGATTTGAGAGTGAAGGATTTGAGCACTTGTGCTCTTGCCATTGCTTTATGCATCGGTTTGTGCTCTCCACGAGGATTCGTGGAAGTTGAAAGCTTGTGAACTTGTTACTCTTGGGTCTTTGGACCCTAGACGCCCGTGTGGTGGTTGAGACCCTTGTGTGGTCACTTGTAGCTGTTCGGGAGCCCCCAATCCCGTTGTGGGTTGTGCCCCGGATCATTGTTGTAAAGGCTCCGGATTTCCGCCTCGAAGGATTCCGATAGTGGAAGGTGAACCAAACCTTTGTGGTGCGGTTCATAGGAGAAGAAGGTGAAACCTTTGTGGTTGTTGAACCATTGTGTTGGTTCACACCTATCCAACGAGACGTACTCCCCTAAAAAGGAGGAACTTGGGAATATATCCTCGTCTCCGCGTGCCTCGGTTATTTCTATACCCGAGCTCTTTACTTATGCACTTTACATTGTGATAGCCTTCGTGCTTGAAGTATTCTATTGCTATCACCTTGTTGCTTGTCTTGCTTAGCATAAGTTGTTGGTGCACATAGGTGAACCTAGTTTATTTAGGTTGTTGGCCTGTTAATTTAAACACCTAGTTTTCTTCCGCAATTATCAAGCCTAATCCGGAAAAGTTTTAATCGCCTATTCACCCCCCCCCTCTAGGCGACATCCTTATCATTTCAATTGGTATCAGAGCCTGGGCTCTCTTTTTGGGCTTTACCGCCTAAAGAGTAAAAGATGTCGTTTAGAGAATTAGTGCACGATCCCACTTTATATTCGATGACACAAATTATGATGTTTGGAAAATTCGCATGCTTAATCTCTTTAGGGCCATGGGTCCAAATTATATTAAGAGGATTGTAGATGTGGGTTTTTCTCCTCCAAAGGATTCCCAAGAATTATCTTTAGAGGATGAGGAAAACTCTTATCTCGAAACTCTTGTTTCTAATGGCCTTATATGTGTTTTGAGCGATGTAGTTCTTGACTCAATCATGCCTTTTCGGAATGCTCATGAGCTATGGACCAAGCTTCAAGATATATATGAAGTGTCCAACATTATTGAGGATGATTGTTCTCCGTCCACTTCCGGTCGTGATGAGTTCACAACTTCTTCCACTTCACCAACATGTGATTTGTCACAAGGTAATGATATGGTGAGTGGTGATAGAAATTGCTTTGTTGATGGTGAATATTCTATTGACTATACTTCATCTCTATCTCATTGCAATGTTCTATCTTTGGACTTAAACTCTTCTAGCACTCCAAATGTCATACATGCTAAAGTTGATAGTCCTTGCATATCATGTAATAGTTTCTTAACTAAATCTCATGATGATATGCTCTCTATTTCTTGTTGTCATGAAACTTATGCTTCCATATCCTCTAGTACTTGCATGACTAACAATGTAGAGGAATCCCAACATTTGTTGGAACAAGACATGGACCTCAATGGTGCTTCAAGTAATTCTTCATCATCTTTGTCCACTACTCATTTTTGCCTTATGGCTAAGGATTCCGAGGTATCTCCTACCTCGAATCCAAATATATCTTGTGATGATGTGGATGAGGATTCTCATGAAGAACATTTTGATATTGAATCCTTAACCAAGAAGGGTGAGATGTTTTGGTGCTCCCCCAAAGGTAGCAAAGCTATCCCTCCTCTATGTGAAATCATTGCTTATGTTATTAAGAGTAGGGAAATCATTGAGGATTTGGAAACTCAATTTGATGAGAAATGTAAAATTGAGAGAGAAGATGCTATGGAAAAAGCATCCTTAGAAAATGTTCTTGAGGAAGAGCAAGAGCTTCGAGTGTCTCTTGAGGAGAAACTTGAATCTCTTGATGAAACAAATGATCTTATTATTGCTAAAATCATTAAAAAAGAGATCATGCTATTGCTCTATATAAAGTGCTTAAAAAGGAAAAAGTTGAATTTGGTGTTGGCAATGCTAGACTAAGTGAGGACATAGAGAGACTTGACAAACTCACAAGGCTTTAGAAAGTGAACACTCTCTCCTTCAAGTCTCATGATCAACTCCAAACTCAACTATCTAAAAATGATGAGCTTGCCAAGTTGTCTTCTTCCATTTCTAATGTTAATGATGCTTGTGCTACTAACTCCACTTCTTGTGAAGCATCTATTTTGAAGGAGAATGTTGAGCTAAGGGCTCAACTTGAGTTGCTAACTAGCAAGTATGGGATATTGGAAGAAAGTCATGAAAAGCTCTCTAGCTCTAATGAGGATCTTCTAGCATCCATGCTAGGCTAAAGTTAGCTCATGAGGCTATTATGTCAAAGGTAACATCTTGTGAGCCTCATGTGGACAATGGCACAACTTCTACTCTTAATGCTATATTGTCTTGTGCTAGTCCTAGTATTCATCCACTCACAATGTTGCTACATCTTGTGATGAATTACTTTCTATGCCTTGTTGCTCTAACAATGAAGCTCTACTTCCTCTAGTGTTTTTTATACTAACCATGTAGAGGAATTAAATGAGCTCAAGGCCCAAGTCACTTCTTTGAAGAAAGACTTGGAAAGCGTCATGTTGGGAAGTCCACACTTGACAATATGTTGAGTGTTCAAAGACGCCCCAATGACAAGAGTGGACTTGGATTCAACTCCAATAACAAGAACAAGTCCAAGCTAACAAGAAGAACAAGGGCCAAGAACAAGTCAAGGATTCGGCCAAGATTGTTTGCTTCAAGTGCAAAGTTGAAGGGCACCATGTTAGATCTTGCCCTTTGAAGAAGAAGGCTCTTAGTGAGAAGCAACAAGGGAAGAAGCCTCAAGTTCAAACTCAAGTTCCTCAAGTTGAAGAACGGCCTCTTCCCAAGAAGAATCAAGCTACCCCTCCTCAAGTCGAGATTCCAACTAAGAAGAAGGAGGAAGCAAATGTTGCTACTATGCCGTGAGAAGGGTCACTTTGCTTCTTCATGCACTAATGGTACCTTATCCAACCCCATTATAATTGATGATGTTTATTCTCTTCGGAAGGATAAGGTTGGCAATGTGTTTGCCAAATATGTTGGTACTCAAAGTGGTGTCAAGAAAAGAACCATTTGGGTTGCCAAACCTATTGTGACTAACCTCTTAGGACCCAACTTGGTTGGGGACCAACAAGCTAAAACTTGATCAATAGGTGTTGTTGGAGGGCATTGGAGACTTGGCTACATCATGAAGAATTAAGGGATCTTCATCAATTATATTATCTCAAGCCAAGTCATTTGGATTATATTGTTCTATCTCATATCCAATGTTCCTCCTTGCGGTAACTTTTATTTAAATCATATATACATTGAAAGTTGCTTGCACCCTTGCATGTGTTAGGTTTTGTACCTTGCTAGTTGGTATGTGTTGTGCTCTCTACTTACTTATCTTGAGTAATCAAGATTGTGTATGTTGGTTTGCACACCATGTATTTGTGTTGAGCCTTATTGCTTTTATTTGATATCTTATCTTGTTGGCTCTCTTTTGAGAGATTAATGGACTATCCTATTTTGGGGGAGTGATATGCTTCGTGCACTTCACAATCCTAAAATTGTGTATACATGAGGAATACCACTTAGTGTTGACATATTAATATTATCTATTCTCTATGTGGTATTCATGCTCATGAGAAATTCAAATTCTATAATGTCCATTAATTATCTCTAGTTGGTTTTGCTTGCCTCTTGTTAAGAAATTTGGATTATCACATTATGGGGGAGTAATAAGCTATGTGCATATTACAAGCCTAGAAAATGTGAACATGTGAGGTTTGCCACCTTGAATTGATATTCTTCATTATCTTGTTCCTATGTGGCATGTTTCTCAAACAAGTTCCCATTTGCTTAAAAAGCTTTTTGCCTTTACGTTGGATCTTGTTTGTGATGGAATTTCTTGATATGGCTTTCCCTAAATGTTCTCATATATCTTTTTGGGAAACCAATTGCTTCAAGCTACTCCACTCCTTGGAGTTGCTTTGCATTATCGCGTGAATTTTGAAGCTATCAAGAATATCTATCTATCTAGCATGGCTTTTAATTCCTATTCCTTGCCATATGCTTTTTATTGTGAAGATTGGTCTGTGTTTCATTCCTATATACCACCGAGAAATATCTCCATATACTCCTTGTCCGTGACAAGTGATACTCATAATTGTGGTGGAATTAGTAGACCATCGTCATTTTGGCTCTTGCTTTGAATTGCCTTTTTTTATGCCAAGAATTTGTTTCGGTCTAACTCTTGTTTGTCTTCCTTGCATCTTTTGGATCCTTTTGCTCTACTCAAAATTTGTTTTGTGCTTTCTTGACTTAGGAAAAGCAATGATCCAATCCTTGTGCATTTACATTCAAAGTCATACTTCTAGATAATGCACTATTCTTGGGGAAGCAATCCTACATTGAGTAGAACAACATTCTTTTAAATTGTTTTGTATCTTATTGCTTTCCTTGAACATGATTAGTGTTTGAATAATATGTATGGAGAGTGATGATCCCATTTGTGTGCATTTTGTATTCAAATGCAAGATCATAAATAATGCACAAATCTTGGGGGAGCAATCCTATATGCTTTTTGAACATTAGTTGTCTTCATTTGGTGTTTGATCCCGATGACGTGTCTCTTTGAAAGACAAACATTTTTCGTCTTGGTACTTTGTGCCATCATGAAAAGTGTAGAGGGTTTGGTTTATTCATTGATGGTTTTTTCATCAATTGGTATCTTGCTTTCATTTGGTATCTTTTCAAAGTGGTATCTTCAATCATGTGTTGATTTGGGTCTTTGATATAATTTGGACAATTCTTTTTCTTGTCACACTTGTGTGTGCTTTCTTGATTTAATTGGTGTTTTGTCCAAATTATATCTCATTTGGTTCTTGAAAGTTTGTGCATGCATATTTACTATATGTATATCTTATGGCTTGCTTACTTTCGTTGATCCAATATATAGGATAAACTCCATCAAATCCTAATTGGCTAAGATGTGCATGAAATTCAATTTCATATCAATACACACATATATGTGGAGTTTGTCCTATGTATTGTAGTTGCTCTAACTACTTTGGACCCGATTAGTTTGGGTACCATGTTGCACTTAAATTTGTTTTAGGTACATTGGAGATGCATTGGAAGCTTGTCTCATCTAAAAGGAAGGTGTTGCCACCATGTGCTTATTGGAGCCAAGCTTGGTTGATCATGAACTTTTATCTTCTACGTCACCCAATGTTATCTCGGTAACAAGTACCTACCTCATGCAGTGGCGGATGCAGGACCAAAAAGCAGGGGGTGCCAACTCACAGTTCATAGCTTATACACATAATGTACAATTATTTTTAGCACATTGAATACACATAGAATAAGGGTAGTTAATTAATAGATTGAAGAGTGAGCATTTTTTAGGGGTGCCATGGCACCCATGGCACCCCCACTGGATACGCCACTGACCTCATGCATACCTTTCTAGCTTTCAACCTTGCGTAGGTTGTTTCTTGGCACGAATCTCCTTTGTTGCATTTCATTTGGTTCTTGCAAAACATCTTTATTGCGAATGTGAGTAAGCCGGGATGATTACATATCAAGGAGAATATATATAATCATTTTCATGATTCACCAATCCCAAATATGTTAATCTACCACTTTCTACTCTATGTCTTGCATATGCAATATTGATGTTTGTTTCAAAATTATTTGCCTTTTGTGATACTTGTTATCTTTCTTGGAGCATCCCATTTATCACCTTATCTCTTGTGGATATTTTTGATGCTATGATGAGTACGTGTTGGAAGTTCATCTATATCCCTTTAAGATAAAATTGAGATTTGTGCTATGCTTTTAAGCAAAGATCTTATTGGTGTATTTCTGACTTCCTCTTGGATATCATGTCCTCTAAGTTTGTACCTATTTTGTGTGTGCATGTTTCTGTGTGGACTTATATCTTCATGATTGGTGTCTACTTAGAGACTTATACACATGATAGTAGTTACATGTTTAATTGGTATTCCAATCCTTTACTGATCACCCTTTTATTGCTTTTGATTCTTTGGTGTTTTCTAAATGGTACAAGCTTTGTTTTTATTTGTTATGCTTTTGCATCTTAATAAACTTGTGGACCTATTTGCTAGATGTTCTTTGGATTGTGTTCTAAATTATCTAGGAGGGAGTGAGGATTCCATGTTGTGCACAACATAGTAAAATGAAAATCCTACTTTGTGCACGTACCTTGGGGAGTTCCCTCTTGATTTTTAGAACACTTTTTCAGATCCTTTTGATTGCTTGCTTCTTTCTTCGAAGTATCTTTCTCTTTGATATTCTTTTGCATTTTTTGGATCCTCGATATAGTTTGATCTCCCTCACTCATATTATGAGAAATGCACATATTATGGGGGAGTTCTTATTATATTGGCCTTCTTAATTTTTCACCCATTTTGGCAATGGATGCCAATGGGGGAGAAATTTAGACGGTTTATGGGAACATAGTTTTGTTCTCTTGTATCCTTGCTTTTTGTGTTGCTTGGTTGCTCAATTCATTATATAAACCCTCGTAAAAGGGATTGTCATGAATTACCAAAATGGGAGAGATTGAAAGTGCATGTTGCCCCCATGCGTGGTTTTGGTAATTAATGACAATCCTTATGGACTAATGTTTGTATTGAGATATTCTTGTAGATCTTGTCCATAGGAAAAGATTGGAGTTCATGTGTTGGACTCTAGAAGATTTCTTATAGCTCATGGAGGATGACGTCAAGTGGTGATCGTCATCAAGATTGAGATGTGCAAGTTCAAGATGGGCATATAGAAGATATCATATGCTTGAAGCTTGCAACCCATTTGGAGATATGGTCAAGTGAAGATGTTCCTAAGAGAGGCACTCCCATCTTGGTGTATGGGAGAGCGATATATGAGTCTTCACCAAGCAAAGCGCAATCAAGAAAGGTGGTCCACTTGAAGAGGTCAAGATCATCATCATCTAGCTCAAGTGGAATGCGCAAGGCAAAGGTATGATCTTGATAGGGTTTCTATTTTACCGGTCACATGATGTTAGTGGGAGACCGGGTTATAGGATAGACGGTGTACTATCAAGAGGGGCTCTCAAGTGAGTAACTTGATCGTATCTTTATGGAGAGCTCAAACCTTTGCACACTTGGCATATCATATTTCTTGGTTCTTATTTGGCTTTTATCCATGTGAGAATTTAGACCTTGTGTTCATCTCTATACCAAGCTCTAGTTCATCAAAAACGGATTTCATATGAATATCTTGTTGCGTTTTTTATGTTGGAGGATTTACCGATTGTTCCTTTTTAGAGAGGTTTACCTTTCTACATTTGGTTTTACCCTCCATCTTTGGACTAAGATATTTCTCTGCATGATCTTGAAGGGCTCTTCGTTACGATTCCAACGAGCCCAAGATCATCGAAATCGAAGTCCGGATGAAAAAGATATTGCGGTTTTCGTATTGCTGTTTCTGTCAGTTTTCAGACAATCGGATAATCCGACCCAAACTTGGATCGGAATATCCGACCCGGTTTTTGCTGGACGCGAATTCGGCTAAGGACTTTAAAAGCAATGCGTACTGGAGTTTTTCGGAATATCCGATCAAGGTTGATCCGAATTATCCGATTCTCAAGAATTGCTCGAATTCGGCTAAGGACTACAAGCAACCTTGTTTGATGGCTCTCTAGAGTTTATCGGATTATCCTATCCTAACTTGGATCGGATAATCCTGTACAGTCGGATTATCCTATCTAATTTGGATCGGATAATCCTATACAGTCGGATTATCCTATCTAACTTGAATCGGATAATCCTATGCAGTCGGATTATCCTATCCCAACTTGAATCGGATAATCCTATGTTTTCTGGCTACAATGGCTCTTTTTCGTGGGGACCTATTAAAGGCCCCCTTTCTTCCCCAAAGTGACTAGCTTTGCCCAGTACGATTTTCTCTCTCTCCCCCACCATTGTTGACCTTGCAAAGCTTGCCTCTCTCTCATTTCCTCCCATGATTCTTGCATATCTTTGAGGGAAAAGAGAGAGGAGATCTAGATCTACATTTCCACCAATCCATCTCTCCTCTAAGTGAGGGGAACCCTTTCGATCTAGTTCTTGAAGTTCCATTTGTTGAGTTCTTCTTTGTTCTTCCTCTCTTCTCCCCCCATAAGCATTAGTTGCTTGTGGTGGGATTTGAGAGTGAAGGATTTGAGCACTTGTGCTCTTGCCATTGCTTTGTGCATCAGTTTGTGCTCTCCACGAGGATTCGTGGAAGTTGAAAGCTTGTGAACTTGTTACTCTTAGGTCTTTGGACCCTAGACGCCCGTGTGGTGGTTGAGACCCTTGTGTGGTCACTTGTAGCTGTTCGGGAGCCCCCAATCCCGTTGTGGGTTGTGCCCCGGATCGTTGTTGTAAATGCTCCGGATTTCCGCCTCGAAGGATTCCGATAGTGGAAGGTGAACCAAACCTTTATGGTGCGGTTCATCGGAGAAGAAGGTGAAACCTTTGTGGTTGTTGAACCATTGTCTTGGTTCACACCTATCCAACGAGACGTACTCCCCTAAAAAGGAGGAACTCGGGAATACATCCTCGTCTCGGCGTGCCTCGGTTATTTCTATACCCGAGCTCTTTACTTATGCACTTTACATTGTGATAGCCTTCGTGCTTGAAGTATTCTATTGCTATCACCTTGTTGCTTGTCTTGCTTAGCATAAGTTGTTGGTGCACATAGGTGAACCTAGTTTATTTAGGTTGTTGGCTTGTTAATTTAAACACATAGTTTTATTCCGCAATTATCAAGCCTAATCCGGAAAAGTTTTAATCGCCTATTCACCTCCCTCTAGGCGACATCCATGTCCTTTCAAACGGGGCCTCGACGCCGCCCATGTTGCAATGCTTGTATAGGGAGGATGAGGAGAAGGCGCATTTTGGGTCACGACACTGGAGGAGGCGCCGATCGTCCGTGTCCCCAGGCCTGCACGTGACGCTAGCCAAGGCAGCGAGGATGGTCTCGCGCTCCCGGGAGGCAACGGTCGTTAGGCGAGGGACGAGGACGGCGTCGATCCCCCTGACGAGGACCTGCTCCACCAAGACGTCAGGGCGGGTGGAGTGCGTGAAGAGCGCGGGCGCGGAGTGGCACAGGGCTTGGTCCCCTAGCCACCGGTCCGTCCAGAACGCCGTGGTGTGGCCGCTCCCGATCTCGACAGCAGTGAGGCTGCGGTAGAGAGGCATCAGAGCACAGAGTTTTGCCTAGTGAGGTCCGGCGAGATCAGCGCCGTGTCGGGCGCAGACCGGCCCGCCGAGGAGGCGCCAAACCCACTACACCCAGGGCAGGTCAGGGCGGGAATGAAGCTGATGCAGCAGCTTGACCTGGAGGTAGTCGTTTTGCAATGCGAGCGACCTCACACCGAGTCCTCCTTCAGCTTTGGAGCGGCAAACTTGGCTCCAGGCGACGAGACACTTGGCTCCCGAGGTTTTTTCAGCAGCGTTCCAGAGAAAAGCACGGCGCAACGCATCAATGGCCTTGATCGCTGCGGGCGGCAGCGGCATGTCACACATAGCGTAGACCGGGAGTGCATCGAGCACAACGTTGAGGAGGACAATCCTCCCACCTGATGACAGCAGCAAAGCCCGCCATCCCGACAAGTATTTGTTGATCTCGGCGATCAAAGGGTTGAACATGTCGGCACGGAGCTTGGAGCAGGAGAGCGGGAGCCCAAGGTACGTCTGTGGGAACCCCTTGACTTTGCAGCCAAGAATAAGACGCACCTCCTCGACAACGGCTTGGTCCATATGCATCGGCACCACTGTGCTTTTGTGGAAGTTGATTCTCAGACCAGTGGCATCCGCAAATTGATCCAGGAGGAGCTTGAGGCGAGCAGCAGAGGCAACATCTCCATGCATGATGAGGAGAGTGTCATCGGCATACTGAAATACCGGACACGGGAGACCATCTTCAAGCGGGTGTCCAAGGATCGGGTCATTCTTAATCAACATTTTGCAGGACATCAGCAACTAGCAGAGACATGTACGGGGATAGTGGGTCACCTTGCCGCAAACCAAGTTTGCAGTTAATCCATCGCCCGGGGATCCCATTCAGAACTATGGCTGACTTTGAAGAGGAGATCACAACATCAATCCAGTCGCACCAAAGAGTAGGGAAACCTCTAGCTTCCATGATCGCCCTCAAGCTCTTCCAGTCCACAGAGTCGAACGCTTTTGCGAAATTAGGCTTGAACACTAATGTGGGTTTTTTCCTTTTAAAGCAGCACTGCACCAGCTCGGCCGCATAGACAAAGTTTTCTACAATATTTCGCCCAGGCAAGAAGCCTGACTGGTCCACATCCACCAAGTTACCAATTTGTTTCTGAAGTCTGGTTGTGAGACATTTGCAGACGATCTTCATGGAGCAGTTATGTAAGGAGATCGGACGGAATGAACCAGGATCGAGGACACCTTCTTTTTTTGGCAGCAGCACAACATGGGCTCGATTCAGACAACCAAGGTCCACAGTGCAGGAGTGGAAGCCCGCGAAGAGCCTCTCCACATCTGGCCCAACCGTGGCCCAAGCAGCCTCGTAGAAGCTGGGCCCCAAACCATCGGGCCCCGGAGCACTGGTACGGTCCATGCCCCTGATAGCAGCTTTGATCTCGGAGAGGGAGAAGGCCCCGACCAGCGCTGGCCCTTGGGCCGTCGGCCGGTCAGCGTAGAGCCGCACCAGGTCAAAGGCCCAGCTAGGAGGCTGAGCGGCACCGAGCAGGTCGGAGTAGAAGGAGTGCAGCGCGTCAGCCTTGGCATTGTGCCCGGCGACGAGCTCGCTGCCGACGTCTAGCGCGCGCACGTGGTTCCACCTGAACCGCTGCGAGGCCAGGGCGTGGAAGAAGCGAGTGTTCGAGTCACCTTCCTTGATCACGCGGAACTTCCCGCGCTGTTTCATCACATTGTCATCAATTTTAATGGTTGCTTTGTTTTTATTACATTAGGTTGAGTGACTCTCACTTGCTTGATGGGGTTGGCCACCACTTTGTACCGTCAAGTTGATAAAAATCATTCATGGTGGCCTATTTTTGGCTATAAATTTAAAGGGAACCGAATTGCTACACCCTTTAAAAAAATTGAATAACCTCCACCAAGAAGATGAAGAACAATGAAGGCTGAAGTTCTCATCGATCTATTGGATTGGATGATGATGATCCAAATGGAAAGGCAGGCGAACAAGTGGCAGTTCCAAATAGAAAAAAAATACTTGTCACAGGGAGGAGGTTGGAGAAATAGGGTTGCGCGTGACGGCGCGACAAGCAAAATGTTGACCACATGCAGAAACATCTTCTCCAATAAGGAGAAGACCCCAAAAAATGGAGGAGAAAAGATAGGAGAAGAAGGATGAGAGGTACAACTTCTTCCTCTTCTTGGGTGTGCAAAGGGAGGATATGAAGTTTGACCGGCATAGGGTCCGGTGAGGATTTGCATGGAGAGGGAGACGATAGAGTTGGAGAAGAATGAGAAATGGATGAAAATGGTGGTTGAAAAAGCGAAGAACTTTGAGACCCTTGAGGTTGACAGAGAAGGTGGGCCTCGTGAGAATCACGGAGGAGTCGAGACTCATGTTGCAAGTGAATGATAAATGTAAGAAATGGTTCATGAATAACAAGAAGGAGATCAACGAGCACAACAATGGGACATTTGATTCATTCGTGTATTGTCTATATATGAATAGATAAATTGGCGATGAATTGCTTTTGTGCTTTATGATTGACGTGCATATATTTGCATGTATTTGAGATTTTTAAAATTGATGGGTGTGGTTACCCGACGGGACAAATGGATGGTGTCGTCTTCTATCCATGGTGGAAGTGTCCGCGGACATATCGAGACATATCGAGTTCAATGTTGACCAGTCCAAAATTATAGATACTCTACGACTAACTCCGTACTAAAAAGTCGCTTGCCAGATGATGTTGTATACGATGTGTCAGATCATTTTGTTGTTATACAAATGTCGTACTCGACATGATCTTCAATTCATTAAAAAAGAAACATGATCCTCATCTTGTAAATCTCTTGCTTAACGTAATTTGCCTGCAGAAGTTGAACGTGAAGTACGTGATGACTGGACACGACATGATCCTATCGAGCCCTGATGACGTGTCATCGAGTCATCGCCCTCCGTGGTACTCCACTTAAAAAAAAAATTGTGCAGTGCAGAACGCCAAAACCTTGGAATAAAAGAAACCTGTCCAGAATCTTTTATCGATGAGCCCCACACGTAGGCTCGCCTCCCCCGAGAGACGACAGCCCTGCTTGTCCCTCTCATTGTCAGTATCTTGCCCGCGCTCACCGACCGACTTCCACCCGCCTCTCGTTTCCTCACCGACACCCGGGACCCACATAGTATTCGGTCCCACGGATCACCCTCAGAATCTGTAGTACGTGACAACCTTCCCGCGGCGCCCCACCGCGTCTGATGTGCGCGACTCGCGCTAGACCCGGCGAGACGGACCAGGCCAGTATAAGTGCAGCCCCGCGGAGCCCTCCTAGCCCTCTCTTCTCTCTTCTCTCTTCCTGTCCTGCCTCCTCCCCAAATCTCCCTGCCAAAAATTCTCGACCATGGTGGGGAGCGTGGGCAACGGGACGGCGGATCTGGGCGCTGCGCCGGAGGTCTCCCTTGCCAACGGCAACGGGAAGGCGCCGCACCCGGAGGAGGCGCTCCCGATGGAGATGGAGCCGGAAATGGTGGAGGGGAAGAGGGAGGTCGTGATGGGGAGGAACATGCACACCACCTGTTTCGCCGTCAAGGAGCCCGATGCGGACGACGAGGAGACCGGCGAGCGGGAGGCCACCATGGCCAGCGTCCTCGCGCTCTACCGCAGATCGCTCGTCGAGCGCACCAAACACCACCTCGGTACGTACCCACCCACGCACGCGGCACGCCTTGCTCCCGTCCCCCATTTTTCGTCCTGATTCTCCGATCTGGCTCGTGAGTGACCCGATGTCGTGGCGTGCGCGTGTCCCGATTCGGGACGGGTTTCTCCTGATTGCGACGTCATTCGTCTCACTTGCCACATACTCTTGTATCGTTTTGTGTGACTCTGAACCAAAAGGCTCCCATTCCAGCTGCGTGTGTATTCCATGTCGTTTGTTTTAGGAAACCAAATCGTGATCGACTAGTCACCATCTCCTTTTCATTTCCTCCTCTGCAACCAAGGACATGCCGATTTATTTTGGTTTAAAGGTTTCAGTATAGGGTATGTCATGTTGGATTGGTAACTGTCAAATGCCTTATGCTAATACTACTTCAACTGCCACTACAGCAATTATGATCTTTTGTCTTTCTGAAAAGTAACATCTCTTGTGAAGTTGACTGAAACTACAAAGGTTGCACATTAATTTCTTTTCAGAGTTAAATCATCAAAACCCTGTAAAACTGCGCATCCTTATACAAACTACCGTCCGGCGATGAGTAAAATTCTCCAGTTCTTTCACTGTGCTTCGGGACCAAACATGTGTTTTTTTCTCTAACATATATCTAAACATGTGTCATATTGTATTAGAAGAAGAACGATCACGCGAAAGTGTCAACAACCAAATAAAAGAGGACAAAAAATCGAATCGCCGCTAAACACAACCGAAAAGAGCGAAATTCAAGTCCTGCTAGCTGGGTCAGGAGGTCTACTGTGCAACGGAAGCAGAGGAAGTGCCTTCACCCCTGTTACCTTCCATCGCTCAGTTTCGTTCAGAACTGCCTCCACCTCTGTTTGGCCATGCGGCATCATGGAGTCAAATTCATATGCATTGTGCAGCTCCCATACATGTCAGACAGTGAACAGTTCACCCTTACACCCTTAACTTTGCATCCAGTGTGGTCAGAAGCAGACTGCAGATGCTGTATAAGGTCATTACCGGCTGCTGGAGCAATAGCCTGAACCTCAAACGAGAACAGTCATCCAGAAAGATGGTTTCGTCTTCCTGGTCACAGAGCGGGCAGGATTCTGGATGGTGAAGACTTCAGGGATGAATCCTGTCAGCAGTCCAGCATCAGTTTGCTGGTGCACCAGCTAAACATGAGAAGATCTTGCACTTCAAAGGCGCCCAGGTCCGTGGTCTGGTGCCACTGGCATGATTCGACCATACCAATGGAGAAAGCAGAGGCTGACTTTGCAGAGTACATGTCATACTTAGTTTAGAGGGACAGGATCTGGGCATCTTTCTCCAGGCAGACACTGGACTGTCTAATCAGCTCATTGAGCTGCAGGTACTCAATAATTCCCTGTGCATTCAGGGTTCCGGTGATGTCACTGACCCAGCTCCATTCCATCAGAGGTTGTGCATAGATCTCTGCTTGACAGCACAAACACTGACCGCGGCAAGAATTGTTGGTGCCAACTCGGCGATCGATTGGTTACCAATCCATCTATCTGACCAGAATTTGTGGAGCTTGCCACTACCAGGAATCACCCATTTGGACGCTTGCATCATTGCCAATTTGCCGTGGCGGTGGCAGAACAGGAGATCTTGAGTTGAGCCCAGAGTTTGTTTATGTTTGCTCACTGCATCCAACACCAACTCATCTCTGCCAGTACTTAGCCCCCACACCACCAAATTCCAATGGATGGCATACATTCCTCCTGGTGACATAGCAGCTACAGTGTTGACGTTGTAGTGATCCTTCCAAATAATGCCCCTCCTTTGCTTGCTGATGACCACTCTGAGCCACTTCAGCAACACTGCATGGGAGCTGCAGTGAGGACAGACTTGACAAGAACAGGTGGACCCCTTCGCTAGTGTTCCTGTTTTTCATCCTGCAAGCTTGGTGTCCATCTTGTTGAGGATAGGTTGATAATATGAGCGGGCGCAACTTTCAGGTCGATAGACTATTCAATGGTAAGTGATTGGGAAATGCTTTACCAAACACGTAAGGTGTTGAGCGACAATGTTGAGCTCCACCTCCACACATCGAATAGGTGTCACTGAGCTTTCTGGTTGGTTTGTAATCTGGTTGTATACATTTGTGTGCCAGCGTTCATTCGGTTATATGAAAGACATGTAAAAAAGGCGTACCCAGTGCTGAAAGCTCCCACAAATTGTGGGGTCTGGGATAGGGAATTTCTAGGCAGCATTTCCCTTGCTTTTATGCAAATAGGCTGATTCGAACCCGGGACCTCTAGGACACAATGTCATATAAAAAAGTGTTTTCTAGTAAATTAGTGCCGCAACTATTACTATGCGTTGTTATGACTTAGTTTCCGTGTAATGTTTTTTGCATCATTTGGTGTGCAGGGGCAGCATAGACATATAACTCACGCCATCTTTTTTATAACTCACGCCATCTTTTTTTTTCTGATGAAGGTTACCCATACAATCTGGATTTTGATTATGGTGCACTTGCCCAGCTGCAGCACTTCTCCATCAACAACCTTGGTGACCCCTTCATCGAGAGCAACTATGGTGTCCATTCCAGGCAGTTTGAGGTGGGAGTATTGGATTGGTTTGCTCGCCTCTGGGAATTAGAGAAGGATGAGTACTGGGGATACATTACAAACTGTGGAACAGAAGGAAACCTGCATGGTATTCTTGTCGGGTTAGTACTTGAAAAGGCCCTGTTCTGATGGTCTGTTATATACCACAGTTTGTTGAGAAATGTTGTTTCTGTACTAAATCTTCTGTACAAACTGTTTTACAGGAGAGAGGTATTTCCTGATGGAATCCTGTATGCCTCTCGTGAGTCTCACTATTCAGTATTCAAAGCATCAAGAATGTACAGGATGGAATGTGTCAAGGTGGACACCTATATTTCTGGAGAAATAGATTGTTCTGATTTTGAGAGAAAGCTGATGCAAAACAAGGATAAACCTGCCATTATAAATGTCAACATTGGTGAGCTTGTTTGTTCCTCTTATCTTTCAGATAATTCCTTCTTGTGTTGTGTGTGCTGCTTTGTAAACATACTTGATATGCAGGAACAACCGTGAAGGGAGCAGTTGATGATCTTGACCTGGTTATTAAAACCCTTGAAGAAAATGGCTTTCAAAACCGGTTTTATATTCATTGCGATGGCGCTCTTTTTGGACTGATGATACCGTTTGTTAAGAAGGTAATTGTCCTTTCATCGCCACTTGTTCACACATGTGCCATATCAGTTCCATAATTATCTTGCTAGTTCATTCTCATACTGATGGACATCTGTTCACTAGGCAGCTAAAGTGACATTTAAGAAGCCCATTGGGAGTGTCAGTGTCTCCGGCCACAAGTTTGTTGGATGCCCCATGCCATGTGGTGTTCAGATAACAAGATTGGAGCACATAAATGCCCTTTCTAGCAATGTGGAATATCTTGCATCAAGGGACGCAACAATCATGGGGAGCAGGAATGGTCATGCTCCCATCTTCCTCTGGTACACCCTAAACAGGAAAGGCTATAGAGGATTTCAGAAGGAAGTCCAGAAGTGCTTGAGAAACGCACACTATCTGAAAGACCGTCTTAACGCAGCAGGAATTGGAGCCATGCTTAACGAGCTCAGTAGCACAGTAGTGTTTGAAAGGCCAAAGGATGAGGAATTCGTCCGAAGGTGGCAGCTCGCTTGCGAGGGAAACATAGCTCATGTCGTGGTGATGCCCAGTGTCAACATTGATAAGCTGGACTACTTCCTGCGCGAACTAGTGGAGAAGCGGGCGGTCTGGTACAAGGATGGGATTTGTCAGCCTCCTTGCATTGCCAGAGACGTAGGCCAGGATAGCTGCTTCTGTAGCCTTCACAAGAAGTGAGCTTTACCACAAAGGAGCTTCAGTCGTGAGTTGAGTTGGTATTTCTAGTGTGTTTTGTTGTACCGATGTCTATATGTAATAATGCGTTATGCAGTGTAGCTTATTTGTTGTTGTGAAGAAACTATGATATATTAATGCATGGAGTTAGCATCACTTCGGCCTCCTCTTTCTGTTATTAAGCTAGCCAGTTCTTTGTATGGTGTCTATGCTTTCCCTTTAGAATCAGAAACAATCTTCGTCAAGGCCTCAAGGTTTTGATGATAGTAAATTGAAACAGACGGAGTGCACTAGTGATCAGAGTAAGTGAAACTAACTGACGTTCCATTATCCTGCTTGCCAGTCATATTTATCATGTTTTTGTTTCAGAAATGCATAAAAACTTGTTACCTTCCAAGTCCAGAGTTGGTCTGCACAGCAAAATTTTGGTAAGAGTCACCATGGGAATGCATACTTACAGCAATGTTTACTGAAGTTAGGCTGTTTTCGTAGAGCTTTCACTACACTTCGCAGTAACAGTTTCAAATGGGATACAAGCATTTAGGCCTATATATGCAGTGTGCGGAAAGAGGTGTTTACTGCCGACCCCTCGGTCTTGTTTGGGCCATAGTTGACTCAACATAAGGTATCCAAATTGGGATCCTTACATGCCACTAGTCCAGAAAGTGAACGGGAAGCTCTGATGCACTAATATTGTAATCATTATCGTGTGGACTCAATCTTACAAACTCAACAAAAGGAGGTGCTTGGATATGCATCACTAATGAGATAAGCTTTGTGGTTTCTTTGTTTATTCGTAGAGATAGTTGAGCACATTTTTATATTTAAGTCTTCGAACACCCAACTATTTTTTTACTGAAGTCTTCTACCATCAACATTATGATGTATTCCCACAACAATCATGAAATAGTTTGTCATCTGTTGCCAACATAATAATAATTAGTAGAAATAGTTCATTTCAAGACACTGTTTTACAAAAGATGGACTGTTAAATACAAGTGAAACACAAGGAAGCCTAATGTGTCAATTCCATAATTTGGCTGTTCCCACGTTCATGGCGCTTTTTCCCCTGTATATTACGGCATTTTATTGTTCATTTAATGTAGCAGAAGTTCTAAGCATTTGGACCAACCACCATTACACAACTGCTGACTGTGCCTCCATTTGTTCTCCTTTTGCTACTCTTGGCCGTGCCATGATTTTGGAAGGATAATTTTTTTAATGTGTACACGTGAACTGCAATTTGCCACAAGCAAGGCATATACCTCAGATGCTGTGATAAGATAAACAAAAACTAGATAGATAGAAATGGTATGGTGGATCTTACCTTTATTTGAGCTATTCAGGATGCCAACTACAATTTCAAATAGTTGATCTTCAAAATATTTAGCAAAAGGGGAACAAAGAACTATGGAATCAAGCTCAATATGTTATAAGTGACAAGTGAATGTCAGTACGATGCTATACTGCAAGTCTTTTGCAGAATTCATCGAATACTAGATTTACCAAACTGTCGAAGCAAATGTTCTTAGAGATGAGGGAGTTGCTGGCACAAACCCTGATTCACAATAGCAAATAAATAAAATCATACTTTTTTTGCGGGGAAATAAAATCATACTTTGACTTCAGAGGCATTCATGTAGTACTTCTAACTTCTTCTTTTTCCTCTTTTAATGTTTTTTCCTCTCTTTCAGGAATCATGGTTGCATAATAAGAATATAACTAAAAGGTTTCCACAGAGCTGTCGGTCTCTCTCTTTCCCCTTCTACAGTAGATCGGGAGAGGCGATTTTTGAGCAACCTCCGTTCGACCACCTCGCTCGCCGGCGATTCGCGGGATTCCTCCCCTCCGTCGGCCGCTCCGGCGGCGGGAGGATGGGGGATCCCCGGATCCCGGCCTGTACATAGTGTAGGTCGTGATAGGGACCCGCCGGCGGCGTCGTGGAGGTGGCGATGGTGTCGGTGGCTAGGTGGGGGTCGGCGCGCTTCCCCTTCTGCGGCGGCGTTCCTCGGAGCTTCATCGCGGCGCGGACGACTTTTGGTGGCCGCGGATCTTAGGATTCCTCGGCTTTTTGTGGTTCTTCGTCCTCTTTGCAGGCCGGCGAGGATGAAGACAACTTCGTGGGAGTTTGTAGACGGGAGGCTCTTCTCCGACGGCGGGCTCGGTCGGTTCTGTGGAAGAAGGGTGGCGCCTTCGTTCTCGTCTCCAGCGGGAGACGGCGAGGGCGAGCTGGCGGCGGCTCGGAGCCGAGGTTCGTTTATCGTTCAGATTCCGGCGCCTGCGTCGGATGGATTTTGCGGCATCTCAACAAGGTTGTTCGGGCTGCTGGCTTCGGTGCGCGGCGTGCTTGCCTTCTTCCTCCCCGGCGGCGTGCTGCTGGTGCTCGGAAGAGGTTCGCGGTGTGGTGGTGCCTGGCTTCGCTGCAAGTTGAGTTCTTTCCTGTCTCTGTTCGTGTGTGCGTATGTGTTGTATCTCTGAGGATCACGAACTCCCTTCAAAAAAAAATAAGAATATAACTTCTAGAGTTAACTTCTATGCCTGTTCCATTATGATTTCGGCATCACCTGGATAGTCTGAGCAGGTGTAAGGCAGTTGTAAAGTGTCCTGTGCATTGTGTGTTGTCATTCTGCATGTGAATTTGCCTATCTCTTTCTCTCAGTTATCTGGACACTGTCAGAGCCTGACCAGAGGGTCAGATGGTTAGCTGAGCGTGGAGTGCGCTCGGTAGCCTAATGACCCGGGTTCGAGTCTCGAACACCGCAAGTTGTTGCTCATAGCTCCCCTTCTATAAAAATATGCCTGGGTGCTTACCCATGGATAGCATTTTTTTTATCTGGACACTGTCGAAGGTATGCTGCACTGACTCGTCACTCGTCTAATTTTATCTTCGTGTCTTATGCTACCTCTGGACCTGATATCCTCCAATTTGGATAGATATTGCACCTGATTAACCCGTGGGCCTGAGCCTTTTGAGCTCTGTAGCATAAAGTAGGAAGTTGAGATGGGGACTTATGACAGCTTGGAAAGATCATGACTTACACCTAGATCTCAACAGCTTCATCACTGAATGGGTTTTACTGCAGTGGACTTGTGACTGACATTCTCTGAGCTTACTGAATACACGTCATAAGACATATGCAATGATCATTTTATGAAAACTCAAAGGAGTCCTTTTGCTTTTGTACTTTACCATTACTTGATATAGAAGCAATATGGAGGCGACGGCTTGGTGTATGGCCGGGCCCCCCATCCCCCTAGTTGAAAACATGGAGGTGCCCCCTTCGACCCGGGGTTGATTCCTTTGTACCCTAGATTTATTTTTGTTTTCAACCCTAGTTTACTATAATCCTTTTACTCCTACTAATGAAATATGGCAGCTCTCCTGCCGTTATTCAAAAAATATTAGAAGCAAAGGTTATTAGGATAGGGGATGTTATGTGGGCCAGCCCATCAAACGTGGAGTCTCGTCCGTTAAGTAGAGTCTTAGTTGATTAAACAACTTTGTTAGGAAAGAGTCGAGCCAGTTTAGATATCACATTAGAGTTTGAATAGATTTACTCGTGTGTTAGTCAAGTCTTGTCTACTATATATAAAAGGACGACCCCTCTCAATAAAACCGAGAAGAATATGGTTTACTTTTATCTATTTTTCAGTAATCAGAGTTAGTTCAGTAGTAGATTCTTCCATTTTGAAGTTGTCCTTGAGGCTTAGCCAGCTCATACCTATCTATTTATACTAGTAGTAAGCAATGTTTATGAGTTAGAAAAAACATAACTTACTGTGATTCATTGGCATGAGTAAATTTCTGGTGAGATCATACATGAAGGCGACTCTGGTACCATTGTGCCTTCTGGGTGTCAGTTCCTTTTAAAGGTTGCAACCTCAATGAACACATCAAACCAGCACATGCATGGTTGCTCTGTTTTTTCCTCACTTACGATTAACTTTAAGGTTCAAAGTTTTTTATCCTTGACTGACCAGTAAGCACCAATTTAACAAGTGCTTTCTCAAGTAGGATTGCAGTTGATTGCCTGAGCAGAGCCAAAACGACAGATCAGGGGCTGCCAGCGCTGATTGGCTCAGGTGCACTCAGAGTGGCCGGCTGAGCATACGCTAGTATGATTCATGAGTGGTAAGTACTAGTTGCTTTTAGTAGATAAATGTGCGCATTTGTCAATACTTTAATGCCTTCATGATTGTTCTTTGAGATATGCTTTATTAGAGACAGGGGTGAGTGTTGGTGTCAAAACAAGGAGGAAATTGCAGATTCCACCATGCTCATCTTATTTCGTTGCGAAAACCACCAGCTCCATTGATTTTTTGCACTCTCCATCAGGTCTACGTCTAATCCGTTGTAACCCATTCTAAATGCCCTACTTATCACAGTTGACAGCCAACTGACAGCCGGGTCCAATATGGACAAGCAGAACAATTTTTTTTCTAGTTAGGTGACAGGGTATATTGAAATGTTGTTCTCAATATATATTTCTTCTCGGGAAAGAAAAAAATGTTGTTGTCAATATATTGAATAATACATCTGTCTCTAATTATAAAACGTTTTGGTAGGAAACGTTTTATTAGTAGGGACAAAGGAAGTAATATTTACACCTTAGCCACCGCCAGCGCAGGGATCCCCTTCTCTTCCTCCCCGTCACCGCCGCCGGAGGATGCATCTAGGCTAAGCCCCGGCAGCAGACGGTCTGTTCTGGCTTTTGGCCGGTTTCCTGCTAATTTATCAGTCAAGGCTTTATTATTCTTAATTGATAGAAATGACAAATCTTCTGTCTCGTTGTGAAAAAATATCGTCTGCTCAGCGGTCCTTTTTATATGGCTGCACCATGTAAAAAAATTCATGCCCAGAAAGTGTGATGTAGCTTGTATTCTTATTGATGGGTGGTTAGTGTCAAATTTTGCCGTCAATAGTGTGTTTGGACTAGGTTGCAACGGATTAGACGTAGGCCTGGTGGAGAGTGCAAAAAATTGTAGACCTGGTGGTTTTCGCAAAGAAATGAGATGTGCATGGTAGAATCTGCAATTTCCTCTCAAAACAAGTGAAAATTTAGAATGAGAGATTGCTAGGATCTTCCATGCAATCTCAACCTTGCCGGCCAAAATAAGGTTGAGCCGGCAAATTGGGCCACAATATTGTGGGCGCTAAGCATCATTCTATTGAGAAAATGGCAAGAGCGCTGCTTTTAAGGTAGATGAAGAGGAGATATGGTCATATGGAGGCGCTAAACATTTGGGAGGTTGCTGCGAAGTAGTGGCAGTCGTAATTCTTTTTCTGGAAGGTCCCCTTTGGAACAAAAGAATGTCAAAGGAATTACTACCTCCAAGTCAAAACATGGGTCGTTTAGACACTTATTATATTTTAGATTTACAGGGGTGATGATCACGTAGATAGGCCAGGGAAGCACGACCGTCAATGTGAAGTTTCTTTTGCAGCAATCAGCCAAGTTGACACCCAGCCGAAGTCAATGCACCTCCTCACCTCACAATCGCCAATGGACTTCTTAGTCTTCGAACTAGCAGAGTCACGAATTGCTCCATTTTTCCCCCTTCTAGCTCTTTGAATGGAACCTTCTAGTTTCTTAGGTAACTTAGGACCAAACTCCACACATGTTTCATATTGATCCAAATCTCTACATATACTAATCTCCCTAGAATCCTTGCCCTTTCCTTTCTTCTCATGTCATCCAATAGGGTGGTGACACCACACAACACGATGGACCCCACTCATATCTCATTTTATAGTTCAAACCTATATAAAAATATTGTTGGATACATACACACCACTTTATAGTTCATATCTACAAAACAAATGTTGAATACATACACATGTTTTGAATATATTTGCCAAATTTTCGGTGAAAAAAAGGTATTTCCAGCTACACAAAAAAGAAAATTATGGTGTGAAAAAGGAAAATAGCTTCATTTCCCACTCAATTTTTTCTTTTTTTTTGAGTAGCCTAAAATAAAAAATATATATTTTTACAAAACTTATAGAGCACGTATAATAGGTACAATAGTTGTATACTTTATTTGCCAAATCTGAAATCTGGATATATCGTTTCGATATTTGTAAAAAAAAAGTGAGCTTAAAGCTCTCTCCCTTATCCTTTCTCTGCCGCCTGCGCCCACCATAGCATCGCGCAGCCTACGCGCGACACCATTTCTCTCCATCCGCTTCCCCCGAGCCGTATTCTACCAAAAATAGTCGTTCCACTGTAAATGTTTCCTGTCTCTACACACACACCTTTGGCTCCTTCAAGCGCCTAGGAATACAGGGCACCTCGGTCCCCGATGTCGCGTCTCAAGTCTATTGTCAACTTGCAAGCCACGTGTTCTCCCCGTCGGTGCATATTCTGGTGGTCACACAACGCTAGTGGGCTGGAAGAATTCCTACATCTCCCGCAGTAGTTGCATGTGAATACCCATGTCATCTCTCGCATCGGCCGACGATGTCGCCGTTCCTGTTAGTGGTGCTCGACTCGGTGGTGGTGGAAGCTTCGGTTCAGACCATGAGCAAAAACTTGATGATGAAAGGGGGTGGAAGGATGAGTTAGACAGCTCGTTGTTGGATGCCACCTAATTATTATGAAAGATGATGTGTGTCTTTATCTGTGAACGTTTTCTCTATGTTTACTTGTCTCTCACTTATATTAAGAGAACGAAATAAATTATGTAAGCAACTGCGTGTGTGTATTTGGTAGATGGTTGGATGCATACACTAAAAAGGACCTATGTGTCTAGCCTCCGCTGCAGTAATTAGAGTGCAGAAAACTGAAAAGCCACGACTCATGAGTGTAAAATGATAAGATAGCATGTCTTGTTAAATGTTTGGCGAACATGACAAACTAGAGATGAGCGTTCCTGCACTTAGATATATATTCGAAAAAATAGTGGTATTCATGCCATTTATTTTTGTTTATACTTTATTTTATTTTATGTAATCTGGATCTGATTCACATATTAAGATGGCATAAACCATTTAAAATCTCACTTCTCTGTTTTTTGGTGCATTATTTAGTATCTAGCTGTAGAATGTGCTTCTTCTGTTTACATAATATCGATTGTACTCGATCCAATTGATGTAAGTTTTCGGGACATAATTATGCCAACTATTACATATTTTGGAATATTTTATGTCAGCAAAGTCTACTTGATTTCATTACAATAAATCAATGACCTCCTTTTCAAAAAATAAAAAAATAAATCAATGACCTTGAGGTCTCGATGGTTAATAAAGTCTTAACTAATCTATCTCTTGAGTCTGCAATGTTCATCATATATATCGTACTTTGTCTATAGATTATCGGAAGTTTGTTCAATTATTTTGTGAAAATCTTCATAGAACCATGTACACGATTTAATTTTAATGACATTTCATAATTATGGCCGCATCCTGATCGTCAAACTAAGTATTTGAGAGCTTAACCTTTTTGGGGGTCATGTGTTCTCTCTGTTGAGCGGTGTACTTCTAACCTTACTACAACTGATATAATTGTGTTTCCTTCTCTACTTCTCTATATTTATGTGAGAAGGTATAAATTATCGTATTGTAAAAGAGTGAGCCAGTGATACTGTTTTTACTATTATTTTTACTGATATATATATGTTTTGCTAAAAAAATACTTATTTATCATTGGTTGTATTTGAAAGACGCGGCAATGCGCGTCATCTCCTTCTAGTAGTTATGTTGAACTCTAAACTATTTCTAGAATTCCACAGCCCCCAAAAAAACTACAGAGGTAACTTAACTATTCATTCTACGAAAACATGTCGCCTTCAATAATAGAACTGGAGCAACGTCGCCCTTCAGATGGAGGGTTCCGGAAAAGACGGAGAGGATCCGTTAGGGCGATTCTGGCAACTCTCGACGGAATCTGAAGACGAAGACGAGGAGACGGCCGGAGAAGATGTCAGCCCTAATTCCGGGCTTGCGTATCTCTGTGGTACGCCGGAGGAAGATGAATACAGGGATCTCACGGTGGTTTCTCGCCGGATGGAGAAGAGGATCTACAAGCGCCAGGCTAAGGATGACCATGCTGGTCGCCGATGATGGAAAAGATCTGCCTGCCGGTGACGGAGAGGAAGACAAACTCCAACAAGGTACGAGATCTAACGTGTCTTTGCAGGTGGATACGAAGATGTCATCCGGGGGTTCCGCTGGTGGCCCTGGTTCCTATGATGACCAGAACAATGGGCAGGGGCGGAGCCAGGATTTGAGCATGAGGGGGGCGAAGATTTTTTCTTTTGCAAATATAACATGTATATTTAAATAAAGCTGCATTATGTTTGTTTGAAGTGGCTATTTCATAGTGCCGAAAAATAGTTTGTTGTCAATATATTATAATATATGCTTTCACATCAATTTATTCTTCGATATAACTATTTTGTAGTACCAAACTAGTCTCCCTGCTCTATATGAAGAAAACCGAAGAACAAATTGACCTTCAATTAATCCATTGCTTTATGCAAATCAACATCAGGAGATAGAGCATCACATGATTTGTAATTGCTCGCTGGATGTAATTTGTTATGGATTGACAAAGTACTAACTAGTAGTTCAACTTACTGTAGTATATAGATTGTACATGATCGACTTATGAGGCTCAGGCAGATAGACACACGGGTGATGATGCACAGCAGCGACGCATGACGGAGAACGCCAGTTTGACGAAGGTCCAACATGCAGCGTGGGGGCGGCGACTGCTGGATATGCCCAGCCTGGGCAGACGGCGGTAATCATCTAAAACGAACAGGGAGGCAATGGAGCGATCGCTTGATCCAGAAAGAGATCGGTGTATGGCGTACGGTTGTAGTCCATCTAAGGCCAGTACTTTTATCGGGTTATTATAGGCCTGTTTGGGCCTTTTCTCACGTAGCACAAGGAGATGTGGCTCTATTTCTTTCGCTAATGGCGGAGTACTAACCATGATTATTTGTGTTGTGCCATACTAGTACTCAGTACTAAATACAAATTTTATTGAGGGGGCCGAAGGTTGGGGGGTCTGACCCCTGCTAGCACCCCCTGGATCCTCCCCTGACAATGGGTACCCTAATAGAAGGAGGGACTTCCGTGGTCAGCGTGACGGAAGCTTTGATCGTCGTGGACGTAACTTTGTACGGGATAATCGTCGCCCACAACCGAGGCGTACACCCTCTGCCTCGGCTAGGGTTGAGAGACTGCTTCTGCGTCGTCCGAACCGGCTGCTGTTGATGCTCAAGCTACTGTGGGAGCTGGTAATGTTCTCCTCTGAACACCGCCGCAGTTTCTGCTGTCCAGGAGGCAACCCCAGCTGCTGATCTTACCAAGTCTGTTGAGAAAAAAAGATAAGAATGTTGAAAAGGTTAAGTGTTTTAGATGTGGTGCTAAAGGTCATTTTTCATTCGAGTGCATAGCGGTATTATGTGATTTATGTGCTTCCGTAGATCATGCAAATGAAAGCTGCCCTCTGCATGATGTCCCAAAACCATCCCTTTCTCTGTATGGGCTGGCTCACGAGGATCTCATGGTTATTGAGGCTCATGCTACTCCCAACTTTCGGCCAAAGTCTGACAATGGTCGGATGGGTTGGATTACAGTCTCTGGTGGTATTATGTCTGTCCAAAAAATAGTGGAGGTGCTACAATGGTTTATTATTGATGATGATTTCCAACGGGATGTGCAGCCGGCTGGGGACAATGTGTATAAGACACAATTGCCTAGCAAGATGGAGTTAATTCGAGCAACACGTTTTAGCAAATTTGAGACTAAAGATGGTGTGTGTTCGGTTCAGTTTGAGGAGTGGAAATCTGAGGTTAAGCCCTCTTTTCAGTTGGAGGATGTTTGGGTGCTGATCCATGGTGTCCCGGATGATTTGAGGCAGGATTATTTGGAACTATGGGCTCTAGGTGAATTGCTTGGTAAAACGAAAAAGGTGGACATGGCTTACACGAGAAGATTTTATGTGGTACATGGTCTTTACAGAGTGAGAGATATTTCAGCTATACCCTATCATAAGGATATTTTATTCAAGGGAGAAGGATATCGTTTATCTTTTGAACTTGAAGAGGAACTAGATATGGTGATTGCGGCTGAAGATATGCCACAAGCACCGGATGAGAAAAAAGGACGATAGATCGGATGGGAGCGGTGACAAAAAGGATGATGGATCGGATGGGAGCGCTGGTAGAAAGGGTGACCCTAGAAAGGATGATGGATCTGATCGTTCAAACATTAAAAGGACCCTAAAGAAGGATGCTGCGGGTCAATTGTTATCTAAAATTTCTAAAGTGTCGA
Source organism: Poa pratensis (assembly GCA_947311845.1). Taxonomy (NCBI): domain Eukaryota; kingdom Viridiplantae; phylum Streptophyta; class Magnoliopsida; order Poales; family Poaceae; genus Poa; species Poa pratensis. The sequence goes on along the minus strand of CAMZMU010000125.1, from coordinate 11,901,532 downwards.
AGGCAAATACTACTCCAAAGGTTTGAGTGATCTTGTCTCCCTCTCACACGCGCTCCGTGACTTGGATGAATGTGTTCTACAGGATGCTGTTCGCTTGGTGGCTCTGAAGTTTTCACTGCCGCGTCAGCGTTTCCAGAGTTTTCTGCCGCGGCACAGGCTGCGGAGGTGAGCGCGTGTTCTCTTGATGTTGGAGCTGCCGCGGCAGCGTTTTTGGTTTTTCCTGCCGCGGCACAGGATGCGGTGGCCACAACGTCATCTCCTGATGCCGCCGCTGCTGCCGCATCTTTTATTGCGTTCCCTGCAGTGGGACAGGCTGTGGTCACTACCAAGCCAGCTATCTCTACGGTTTTGGCCGCTGCAAGTGAGGGAATTGCTGCACCTTCTTCTCCGACATCGGTACTCTTGGTATCTAGCTTAGTGTAGCTGGTTTTGCAGCCTGGTGGAAGGATGGTTTCTCCGTCGGGTGACTTGGGAGCTGTTGCTACCTCTCCGGCTTCTTGTTTCAAGAAAACTCCCATGGGAAATCTGATTTACTGCCTGGAAATTTCTGCCACGCCATCACACGGCTGGGGTGGGCGAGAATTTTGACACTCCATCAAGGTACCAACTGCGGATATTGTTGCTTTTGGTGGGATTCCGGAGCCATCTTCGGTGGGTTTGCGCTCGAGTACTCGTATACGGGCACAACCGAATGCCGACGTTCCTATGCTGGAGAGGGCAATGAAAATTGTTGAGAAGCGTGATCCACCTATTAACTCAGGTTCAAAACACAAGTCCAAATTTTCTATTCTAAATTTTACAGATGATGATTTAGTTAACAATGCTAGTTCGCTTGGGGTAACTTTAGGGCGTTCAGCATCACATGTTGCTGCTTCTATTAATAATGTGAGGGACTTAGAAAATGAAAGATCTTTAACCATTTTACAGAAAACATTTAGTTTTGAAGAAGAACAACATAAGAATCCCTTTCTTTCCAAAGTCTCGGCACTTTGTGAAGATTTAACGGACGAAGAAGTTGTGGATTGGAAGATCATACGGATCTTTCCACCCATCCTGTGAGAGCTAAGAGTTCAAGGGCTAAAAAGAAAATTAACTTTTCTAACGTTAGGCGCAGTACTAGGTTTAAAGTTAAAAAATCTACTTGAAAATGAGAGCGTTCATTTGGAATAGTGAGGACCTTAGAGATCCTGGTACAATTTGGTTTATTCAGGAATCTATTAGAGAGCGGAATCTTGATGTGGTGGCTATTTTGGAAACTGGGAAATCCAATTTTTCGGTATCTTTTTTGAATCACTTATCTGGGGAAGGGACTACACGTGGTTCTGTTTACCTCCACATGGGCGATCTGGAGGAATTCTAATTGATATTAACTTTAATTCTCTTGTTGTCAAAAAGTTGATACGGGAGATTATATGGTTAAACTTCATTTGCGCTATAAAGTTGATGGTTTTGAATGGATTTTTGTTGTTGTATACGGTGCAGCCAAAGATTCACGAAAACCAGATTTTTTAGCTGAGATGGTATGAAAATAAATTTCATGATGAATCTACCTAGTGTCGGATTTCGTGCTGCACATGCTGGTAACTTTCTAAACTCATGGTAAGATGGTTAACCTGCTTAGGCGATCTCCAACAGACGTGCCAAATGGGCCGTGCGCGCCAAATAACAGATTTTTACCGCGCGCGGGGCAAGTTAGCGTGCTCCAACAGCCGTGGGAAAAGCGCGCGGGAAAAACTTTCCTGCGTGCTGGCCAAAGCGGTGCGCGCTGGACAGGCACGCGCCACGCAACCGCTTCGCGCGCACAGTGGAACTTCCCCACCGCGTCTCTCTCGGCACATTCGAGACGGCGCATGAGGCTGTCGGCACCTACGATGCGGCGGCGTGGAGGCTCGGTCGCCCGCGCGGCCAGATGAACTTCCCGAGGTGCGCAACGCCCAGCAGGCGCAGGATCTGGCGCCGTCGCCGCGCCTCGACACTGACGAGGACCGGCGCCTTCACCGCCGCCGCGCGACCCTAGCCTCGTCGCGGAGAGGGACGAGCGCGCAGTGGCGCAGTGGCGGGCGAGCCACCCACGCGAAGCCGCGGAGGAGGAGCGGTATTGGGAGACCAGGGCGGCCGAGCGGGCGGGACGGAGCGACGAGCGAGGCAGGACGAGGCGATGGCGCAGCTGAGCCACCCCACTTGGGCCCCAACGATCCCAGGTGGGAGACGCTGGACGACGACATCTCCGATGACTTGGTCGACTCGGACACATCCGAGGAGTTTGAGTTCTAGGGTTGTGTTCATGTGTGTTCGTGTGTGTTTGTTCGAGTTCTAGGCATTGTTTAGTCTAGTGTTTAAGTTTAGTGTCCGTGCGTGTGTTTTAGGCAAATGTGTTCGTCCGATCGTTGATGTGTTCGTCGTATCCCAGAAAATTTCTATTTCCAGTCTATTTATTTTGTTTGTTTGATCCAGTTTTAGGTCGCAAAGATGCAAAAACGTGTTTGGTCGCGCTATTTTCACGCCTGAAAAATCTCCTACTCCGCGGCTTAAAAAATAGCGCGTCTGCTAAAGCACAACACGGCAGACGCACGCGAAAACGCTAATTTGGCGCTGAAAAACTTTTTTAGAGCGCGGCGCGGTACCGCGTCTGTTGGAGATGCTCTTAGTAGGTTGTAAAACGGAGTTGTCCTAAAAATCCCATAGACATTGCCACGTTGGGGATGCGAGGCATTACACTAACAGGATTACGAGTACCATCAACCTGCTTGTGAAAGCTAGTACATTCTATTAGCAGCCTTCAGAATTCAGATAAGCCAGTGCACTAGCCACTAGGAGAATCGGCAGTTAGAACAGCTTCACCAGCGTTGTGCAGCACCACCTTGTAAGGCTCAAAACCATGCATATCTGCTCTGTTGGCTGGACCAGACGTTGTTTGACCCGAGTCCACTAGGCCATGGACCCACCAGCCAGCAGAGGTCAAAGATGCAGCCTCCCCCACAACCACAAGGCTTTTGCGTAAAGGACAAATAATTCAGCGTCTTCTCCTTTTCTAATCCACCCCTGGCTGCACTGCACTTGGTGCTTTCTTCTTTATATCAAACTTTAGTAATGATCATCTAGACAGGATCTGGTGCTACTACTAGCTAGCTAAGTTAGTGCCCCTCTGCTCCTCAGAAAGCCACTACTGTTAATCACACAAGCCCCCCAGGTCCACCCAGTAATTGAGTATTGCAGCCTATATAATACAAGTTCTGGTTCAGCATAGCAGGAACTTAATACTACTACACACTTGCAGCTGCAGAGTCAACTTGCATCGATCCTGCACCAAGAGAAAAGAAACAGAAGGCTTTGACTTGACTCGACTTAACCTGCAGGGAGCAGAGAAGAGGAACCGATCGGCAGGCGAAGGAAAGATACAAACATGCAGGCTCCTGGCGGGAACTTGGTGGTGCACAGAATGCAACAAGGGCACGTGTCCTCGAGGAGGGCGCTGCTGCACGGCCACAGGCAGAGCTACGGCGCGAGCCAAGCTGTAGCCGGACAGGAGGCCCCGGCCGGCGACGGGGTCACTACCCCCACAGCCGGGAGCAGCTTCGACGCGAACGTGGTGATGATTCTGGCCGTGCTCCTGTGCGCGCTGATATGCGCGCTGGGACTCAACTCGATCGTGCGGTGCGCGCTCCGCTGCTCCAGCAGCCGGATGTCGGCGGAGGCCGGCAACCGGGAGCTTGGGTCGGTGGCGCGGCTCGCGCAGGCCGGGGCGCGGCGGAAGGCGCTGCGGGCGATGCAGACGCTGGTGTACTCGGCGGGGCAGGCGTTGGGGCCGAGCCCGGCGTGTGCCATCTGCCTGGCCGACCTGGAGCCCGGGGAGCGCGTCCGGGTGCTGCCCAAGTGCAACCACGGCTTCCACGTCCGCTGCGTCGACCGCTGGCTCATGGCCCGGTCCACGTGTCCAACTTGTCGGCAGCCGCTGTTCGGGGAGCCGCGCAAGGCCTCCGGGTGCGCCGAGGCCGGCCACCAGGACGACGCCGACGCCGCCGCCGCGCCAGTCCGGTCGTTCTTCGTGCCACTCCCGCCGGAAGGCTTCGTCACCCCGTATGATTTTTAGGTCTGGTAATACTTGTAGTTATATGGATCGTGAATGTGCATTGTACACTGTGCAGTCTCTCCTTACAGAAAATCACGATTCAACTGGTAGCTTTTGTGTTGCCTCTTGTGTAGCCCCGTTTGTACGTGAGACTGGTGAGAGATGTCCTTCAAATTTCAGGTTCGCGTGCGACGGTAGCAACGAAATAGGTAGAAGTTTCATGTAACAGGAAACGAAGCGAAGCGGTACCCTTCGTTCCCGTGAGCGAAGGCTGGCGAACTAAGGATTCCCTCGCCTCCCGTCGGTGCCACCCCCGATCTGCCCCCGCGTCTGTGGCCTTCGGGACATAGAGGCGAGGTGGATCTCGGTTCTTGTCGGCGGGGTTCCTTTTTGTGTGTTCGGGTCAAACTTTGTTGGATGGCGCTCAGGTGGAGGCGGCGGCGCTTCGTTTCAATAAGCTCTCTCTGGCTTCAGTCCCATCTCGGTGACGACGTCGAGAAGTTTGGAGTGGTGTGGTCTCGAGGAAATTCTTCTGGCGGTGGCGTTCTCCGGATCATTAAGGAGCTTTATTGGCGGTTCTTTCTTCTCCTCCGGCTCCGGGACGGATATGGCCTTCTAGACCCGTTCGGCGACTTCCCGTCCGCAACCAACAACGTCAGGCCGGCTTAGGGAGGAGCGGCAGCGCGCCATCGACACGGTGTGAAGGTTGAAGACGAAGAGCATCTCAAGATTTTCGTTGTAATTTACGTTTTTGTTGAAATATTTTGTATTGTTCCGTGTTTCTTTTAATGTCATAGTCTTTTTCGCAAAAAAAAAATACATAGAAGCTTGCAGTGACACCCAACGGATCAGATGGAAGCATACTGATTTTGGGGAGCAAGTTTTATTTATGATCGTGCGGCAGGTGTTCCCTAAATTTTTTGAGGTTGGCACTAAGTCTTAAACTTTCCTTCCATATGCCCACTATAAGATTTCACGTCGCCTAAAACCGGTGGTTTAGGCTGCAGAATCTAGTTAGCACCTTTTTTTGGCAATCTTCTTCAAAAAACATACAAATCGTGGTTTAGTTAAGGGAAACCGCACAAAGCCCTAACTACGAGCACTCGACCTAGCTACCCCAGGCCCAAAGCATTGCCATACTAAAATGCCGCTACGGTAAAGCAAGCATCCGCTAGAACAACCGGCACCGGAGGAGGAAGGAGGTATGCAGATATGGGCCTCTCCAAACACAAAAAAGAAAGCGCTTTGACCAACAACGCTTCATCGACGATGATCTCCAGCATCCTTGAAGCTACCATCACTTGACCAGGTGCAAACAAGCCTTAGAGACGAGGTCTTCAAGACAACACCTCTCCAAGGAGGGTGCAACGATGAGAGTCGCCGCCTCACCTGCACAGCAAGATCAGATGCAAAAGGGTTTCACCTGGAGAACCACAACCATGAGTATGGCAAGGTGTCGGAGCTGCACAACGACGCCTCCAAGGTAAATGTGGATCCTTCATCAAGATGGTGTGATGAAGATTTTGTTTACACTCCATGTGAGAACTCGAGGTATGCTCGATATCGAGAAACAACAATTACAATGTAGACGCATGTGCGCACACACCCACACTCCATGCCACACGCACGCAATGCCTAGAGGCATGGAGCTTCAAGATTGAGGAATTCGCTGGAGACGCCTCGCTATAAACGAGTTTTCTACATTGAGAAACGCCAATTACAACGTAGATGCTTGCGCTCACACCCGCAATCCACTACACATGCCTTGAGTCACAGCGTTTCAAGATTAAGGAAGTCGCCAGAGATGGAAATGTCGTGTTCCAGAGAATGAATAATCCACGTCAATGAAACATAAAACTTGTGATTTGATCCTAACAGGTTGTTGTACCATAACTCTTTTAACCATTAACGGTTGGTTCTGTTGAGCTACACTCAGCAGAACGGGCAACCGGAGGGAGATTCTAGCATTCCAAACATGGGAGAACTAATCGTCTGAGAGACGCAACAGGGTATTACCGCTCCCGGCTGCGTTAACTAATCGGGCGAACTAATTTTTTTTTTGAAACAGGTAAAAGATTTGCCTTTTATATTGATAAAGGAGAAGCAAACAAGTGGTGACCGAGGCCAAAAGAAGAAAAAGGCCATTCAGGCCATACAAAAAACTTAAGAGATAATCTCCACGAGATGCCTGCGCGCGCTAGGATCCACTCTTTACACTCCTCTTTGATCTTCTGGAAAAGGTCCAGCGGAGTAGCGAATTTGTTGCTGAAGACCCTTGTTTTTCGCTCCTTACAAATCTCCCAAGTCAGAAGCACAATGGCGGATATGAGGCCCTTGGGGTTCGCCGATGGGGTGCTCGCAAACGCCTGCCAATATTGTATAATCGTGGGCCTCCCCGTGCCCAAATTTTGTAGCAGGTCCGGACAAGAGAGCCAGGAGGCAGCCGCCTGCCAAATGCGCCGAGAAAAGAGGCACTCGAAAAGGATGTGCCTAGCAATTTCTTGCTGGCATTGACATAGTTGGCACCGTGGGCTATGCGGCCAAACTCTCATGGCCAGACGATCCGGGGTCCAAAGCATGTTCTGAACGGCAAGCCATGCAAAGAAGCGGTACTTCGGATGTGCCCAGGTTTTCCAGACAATTTTGTCGAAGGAGCAGGGGGTCGAGTGAAAGGACATTTATTATCTCCTCTATGTTTTGTGTGTTAGATAACAACACCGTGAAAGTTTAATATGTTGCTAAGTGATTTTAGAAATCGTCCGCTATCTCTCCATATTCAAAAAGAAGAAAGAAAGTTCGGGATATCGGATAAGAGGCGCGGTGCCCTGGGTGGCCGGTTCCCAGGCCGGCCAAACCGGGCTCCAGGCCGGCTGGCTCGACTGGGTAGCCGGTTCCCTGGCCGGCCAGACCAGGCCCCAGGCCGGCTGGCTCAGCTGGGTAGCCGGTTCCCAGGCCGGTCAGTCCGGGCCCCAGGCCGGCTGGCTCGGCTGGCTGGCCGGTTCCCTGGCCGGCCAAACCGGCCCCCATGCCGGCTCCTCTGCAGCAGGCCACAGCGCGCCAGGCCGGCCCCCCAACCGGCCAGTCTGGCATCTTCAAACGGCCACTTTTTGGAGGAGCTTTAAATAGTCATCCACCTACCTTGAGACAAGTAGCTTGAACACATTGAAGAACACCATTGATTGCAAGCTCAAGATTTGATAGATCTCCCAATCCCTCCACCCAAACTCGGTGATTTTTGGAGGATTGAAGGAGAAGCCCTGGATCTACATCTTCACCAAGCCGTTCTTCATTTCCCCCTCATTCACTTGAGGGACCCTTTGCTAGGATTTCCATTGGGAAAACCTAGTCTCATATTGTACTCACTTGATTGTCTTTGTGACAGATTTGTAGTTGTTCGGGAGCCCCCAATCCTCTTGTGGGTTGTGCCCTGGATCGTTGTTGTAAGGGCTCCGGATTCCACCTTGAAGGATTCCGATAGTAGAAGGTGAACCAAACCTTTGTGGTGCGGTTCATCGGAGAAGAAGGTGCACCCGCCTTTGTGGCGGTTGAGTTTTGACCTTTGTGGTAGCTCACACCTCTCCAACGAGACGTACTCCCCTAAAAAGGAGGAACTCGGGATTACATCCGTGTCTCCGCGTGCTTTCACTTTCGGTTACTTCTATCCTTGTTTATAGTCTTTACTTCGTGTATCTTGTTTAGTTGCTCGCTTGTCATATAGGTAAATTCACCTTAGTTGCATATCTAGAGAATTTACCTTTTGTGTCAAGCCTAATTTGAAAAAGTACTAAAATTGAAGTAGCACCTATTCACCCCCCCCCTCTAGGTGTCATACGATCCTTTCAATTGGTATCAGAGCCTCGGCTCTCTTGTTGGGCTTAACCGCCTAAGAGAAGTATGACACGAAGTGATGGTGATCCCTTGGATGACCATGCCACTACGGCATCCATGGCCGATCTCAAATCGATGGAGACATCTTTGATATCGTCCATGGATACCAAATTTGCCGAGATGCATGAGTTGATCACACAACTCGCAAGTGGCAAGGTTCCTAAGGAACCATCCCACTAGATGAATCCGCTACCTCCAATGACGGTGAAACCGAGGAGGGAAAAGGGAAAAGCAAGGGGTTGAAGATAAACAAACCGAACCTAAGAAATCTTCCACCTCTACCACCACTCCCGAAGGTGGGAAGCCGGAGTACCATGGGGTTCCCTTTGCGTACTCTCCCGACCCACCTATCCATCATACTCGCATAAACCCTTTGGGTCCACCTCCTAAACTTAATGCATCGGCTTTTACTACTTGGCAACACTTAATGAAATCTCATATCAACAGTTCCTCTATCGAGCTTTGGAGGATCATTCAAGAGGGATACAAGGCCGTGAATCCTAACAACTTGACAAGAAGAGAGGTTGCCGAGAAACAACTCAATGCTTCCGCTCTCCACATGATTGAACTTGCCGTTGGAGAAAGTGGTCTTCATCACATTCAAAACGTCTCCACCGCCAAAGAAGCTTGGAAGTGCCTTGAGGTGGCATTCCTTGGAAATGAAAGCATGAAGAGGAATAGATATGATGCTTGAGCAATGAGGCCGAAGGTTTCTACATGCTTGATAATGAAACCCATGAGAGATGTATGGAAGACTCAACATTCTTGCCAAAGCCTTTCATAATGTTGGGGCAACCTATGTGGATGATGCTTGGATCAAGAGGAAGTATGTGAATGCTCTCATGCCCTTCGAGCCCGTTGAATTGAAGGCCATACAAGGAAAATACAACTACCTTGAGATGACATCCAATGAAGTTATGCAAGAGATGCAAGCCTCCAAGGTTGCCACCAAGAATGCTCTAGACAACCGTGCTAGGGCCATGGGAATGAAGCAAGGTCCCTCTCTTGCTTTGAAGGCCAAGGTTGTGTGCCTTGATGAACATGATGGAGTTGAAGCATGCCCGAACAACCTTCCTCCCGATGAACTTGAACCAGCCCTCCATGGTCACATAGCTCTTGCAACAAGGACATTTTGGAATGACCCGGCCAAGGCAAAGGCTCAACTTGATCGAACAAACAATCCAAGTGGGAAGAAGGAGTTTGCTAATAGGATAAAGACTTGCTACAATTGTCATAACAAGCATCACTTCATCAAGGATTGTCCTTATGAGAATAGAGAGCAAAATGGTGGAAGGCTTGTCCTCAAGGGCGAATCAAACATGATACAAAAGAAGCCATTTGTCAAGAGGAAGCCATTCTTCAAGAAAGCACCAAGAATTGTGTTGTTGACTCAAGAAGAGTATCCTTCCGAGGATTCCGAAGAAGAAGAAGAACCCACTCGTGAGGTGGCCGCTTTGGCCATTGTATCAACTCCACCTCCTTCTCTCTTCGAATCCCCCAATGAGAACCTCTCCGTCAACACCGCTCGTTGCCTCATGGCTTCCGTCACCGAGGTATCATCTTCTACTCCCAAGACTATGCATGAAATAGATGATAAAACTAGTCTTGTGATTAAGAAAGAACTTGTTGCTTCCGATACTATTATGGCTAACTTGCAAGGTGAAGCTAAGGCTTATGTTGAGTCTCTCTTGAGACAACTTGATGCGGCCGAAGAAATCCTTGATGACAAGGGAAAAATTGAGAGAGAGGATTCTCTCACCATAGCATCCTTGAATGCTTCCATAGAATCCTTGAATGCTTCTCTTGAAGAAGAGAGTGAATATAGAACCTCTCTTGAGGAAAGAATTGAGTCTCTTGATGATAAAAATGATGAAATAATTGCTAAAATCATTAAGGATAGAGATCATGTCTTTGCTAAATATAAAGTGGTTAAAAAGGAGAAAGCCGAGTTTGTGGTTGCTAATGCTAGACTCCTTGAGGATGTGGAGAAACTTAACAAGGCTCATAAGGCCTTGGAAAGTACCCACTCTCTTCTAGTCAAGTCTCATGAGCAACTTCAAACTCAACTTTCCAAATCTAACTCACCTAGCACCTCTACTCCCTCTTGTGATCATGCAAATGTTATTGAGGAAAATGCTAGGTTGAAGGTTGAGCTTGCCAAGGCCACAAGTGCCAAGACCTCTATTCCTAAAGGTAAAGAAAAGGTTGTTGCTCAAATTTTTGAGCAAAAGCCACACAAAGGGAAGGAGGGCCTCGGTTATGTGGCCAAGGCAAAGAAGAAGAGCAACACCAATGCCAAGCCCGCACAAGCCAAGACTCCCATTGCGGATGGTAATGCCACTAGGGGCAAGACCACTCGTAGTGACTTTGCGGGGCATAACAATCCCAACTACTTTCTTTATGTTGATTACTATGGGGATGTTTATGCAAAATATGTTGGTCCTTATGATGGTTACATTGCTTACTCTATTTGGGTTCCTAAGACCCTTGTTGCTAACAAAAGAGGACCCATTGAGAAATGGGTACCTAAAACCAAGCAATGATTTCTTGTAGGACTATGCTTCCGGTGGGTCTAAATGGGTGGTTGATAGTGGATGCACTAGTCATATGACCGGAAGCAAAGAGATCATGACGGAGTTGGGACCAAATATAAATCAAGCATCCGTCTCCTATGGTGATAAATCAAAAGCGGAGGTAACGGGTCTCGGCAAGGTGGTAGTTGCAAAGGATATCACCCTTGTAAATGTCATGCTTGTCGAGTCCCTCGGTTACAATCTTATGTCCGTTCGTGCACTTAATAAGATGAATTTTGATGTCCATTTTACTATTGATATGGTGGTACTCTTGAGGAGCAAGACTCTAAAGGTCATGTTCGTTGGGTATGTTGAAAATGAGTTGTTCGTGGTGGACTTTTCGGGGTCTACCAACACTCAAGCAATATGCCTATTCGGAAAGGCCGACGTGGGATGGTTGTGGCATCGCCGCTTGTCCCATGTCAACATGAGAACTTTGCAAAGTCTTCACAAGGGTGGCCACATTCTTGGACTAAAAGACAATGTTTCTTTTTCTAGAGATCGTCTTTGTAGGGCTTGTGTTGAAGGAAAGATGCATGATTCTCCCCATCCAAGCAAGACCATCATTTCATCAAAGAGGATATTGGAACTTCTTCATGTTGATCTCTTTGGTGCCGTGCCTCAACCTAGTCTTGGTGGGAAGAAATATTGTTTGGTGATTGTTGATGACTATTCAAGATTTACTTGGGTTTATTTCTTCAAGACGAAGGATGAGACCCAACAAGCCGTCATCGACTTTTCCAATATTGTTCAACGCCAATACAATGTCCCTATTTGGTCATTAGGAGTGATAATGGCTCCGAGTTCAAGAACTACACCTTAAATGAGTTTCTTAGTGAAGAGGGGATTCGTCATCAATATTCCGCTGCATATACCCCTCAACAAAATGGTGTAGCCGAAAGGAAGAACCGGACTCTCATGGATATGGCAAGGTCTATGTTGGCGGAGTTTAAGTCTCCACTATTCTTATGGGCCGAGGCCATCTCCACGGCGTGTCACTCATCTAACCGGTTATTCTTTCGTGTTGGCAAGAAGTTTACATCTTATGAGATGCTCACCGGCAACAAGCCCAATGTCTCCTACTACCGAGTATTTGGTTGTAAGTGTTTCTATAAGAACAAAAGTGTTCGTTTGTCTAAATTTGAATCTAAAGCTTTAGAGGGTGTTTTTGTTGGGTACGGTGCCGAATCTCACACCTATAGAGTCTATGACAAGACCGTTGGGAAAGTCATAGAATCTTGTGATGTGAGGTTCGATGAGAATGACGGCTCCCAAGTGGCGCAATTTCATGTTTGTGATGTAGATAATGAAGAGCCTCAAGATGCTATAAGAAGAATGGGCATTGGTTTCCATCGCCCGTTGAGATTCATTACGAGTCTCCTCAAGCAAGTCCAAGCTCCATTCAAGTGGAGGCCTCTTCATCACAAGTTGAAACGGCGCCTATCATGGAAGCAAATGATGCACCTTCCAAGAACAAGTTCAAGACCCTCCTCATGTTGACCATGTTGCTATGCAAGAATCAAGTTCTCCTATTGTTGATGCTAGCCAAGGTCATGACCAAGATCAACCCTCTCCTTCATTTGTTGAAGATGTGCTTCAAGATGATCAAGGTCAATATTCCGGTCAAGACGGGGACTCAAATGATCAAGATGATCAAGTGATACCTCCAAGATGCAATAGAGATATCAAAGCCCGTCGTAAAGCAAGAATTGAAAGAGACTTTGAATTAAAGGCTCACCATCTAGATAACATCATTGGTGACCACAAGAAGGGTGTTACCACAAGAAGGCAATTGGCAAACTTTAGTGAACATCAAGCTCATATTTCCATGGTGGAACCAAAGAAAGTGTTTGAAGCTCTTGAAGATCCGGATTGGTTAGAAGCTATGCATGATGAACTCAATAACTTCAAGCGCAATAAAGTGTGTGATAATCCCAAGAGCAAGAAATCACTGTAGCACAATTCGATAAGTATTTGAGTGTCGAACCCACGAGGAGCTGAAGGTAAACTATCTATTCTCTAAGGCCCTATAACCCTCTTATATGGCCTTTTATGCAAAGCAATAAATATGAAACGATCTAACTAATGGAAGCAAGTGACGTGGAATGGATTTATCTAGTAGCAAGTTTCTCAAGCAAGTTTCAGACACAGGTTTCTTAGAGCAAGTTTCTCTCAGCAGTTTTCTCAAGCAAGTTTCTCAAGCAGCAAGTATCAAATATCTCAAGGGAGCAAATGTTCTAGCAATTGTTATTTCATTCGCGTGGTTGTCACAATTAGTGAAGCACATGTTTCAGTCTTAGTTGTTTCTTTTAGGTGGGAGCCATAAATAGGTGTAGCCAAGTAAATGACCAATAACACAACTCTTATGATGGATCTCATGGCCAAATAAATGTGCAGCACAAGAATTATTAAGACATAATTGTCCCACCATAGCCTTAATGTAACATCCCAAAATTATCAACAAGTATTATTAGTTCCAAAAATTGAGAGCCAACAAAAACTTTTGTTAAAATTATATGTGTTGATCTCATATTCTTGCTTGTGTTGTTTATTTCTTCTTGTTTGTGTGATGCTTGCTCTAAAGACAAACATGAAGAAAAGGAGAGAAATAAAGTAAAAGCAAAACAAGAAAAATAAATGTGGCAAGTGCCACACAAATTCTCCAAGTGAGGATCTCAATTTGTTTCCAACAAAACTCAGTGGAGTGGTAGTGCAAACCCTCCCATTTCATCCTTACTACTTATCTCTCTCAAATAATATTTTGCAACTATTTTAAAATTCAAAAGTAAAAACAATTGAAATAAACAAAATTCCATAATTATAACCCTATGAACAAAATGATTCAAAACATTTTATTTTGAAATGCCAAATTTTGTGGAGCTACTACATGCTATGTGGAAGCCTCACAAATATTTGTGAATTTTTCTAAATTGTTTAAGTGCCCCAAATAAATCCTAGAAAAGCTACTGGATTTAAAAGAATAAAAGAAGCAGAGAAGGACCTAGTTGTAAATGGAAAAGAAAGTCCAGGGGGCGTTCTGCGAAAACGTCGTCGTCTCCTACCTCCCCTAGCTCACTATCGCCGTGCGTGTCGCCATGGCCGTAGCGCGCTCGTCGCCGTTCCCAGGCCCCCCAGGGCCCCCTTGCTTGCGTTCTCCCTCGCCCCCGTGCCTCTGCACCCTCTGCTGGCAGAGGAGAGCCTCTCCCCTCGCCATTACGCCGTTGTCTCCCATTTCTCCGCCGTGGTTAAACAGACGGCGCCGGCCAAAATTGGCCCAGCTCGCTGCACCTCGCCACGCAATCCTCTACGCCGCGAACCCTAGCCCACACCCGGACCCCCCAGACACCGCGCGCCGGCCTCTCCCGCCCTCTGGACGCCGCTGGACCGCGACCACCCTGCGCTGCCGTCGCGCCTATTTAAACTCGAGCCCGCACCTCGCATTTCCCCACGCCCCACTGCCTCTCCCTTGCTCCACCACACCCTCCACTCGCCCGTGCACCACCAGGAGGGCGGAGCCGCTGCCGCGAGCTCGCTGCTGCTCGTGCCCGTGCTCGACAGTCCGAGGTAGGCGACGACGCAGCCGCAGCTCTGCTCTGCCCCATTCTCTCCCCTAGGCCCTGCACCATGTTGCCCCCTCTTCACCACACTCACCCGCTCCTTTTTCTCCGTTGATTCGTGCCAGAAGTGCCGCCGGAACCTCGCCGGAGTTGCTGCCATGGCTGTGAGAAGTTCAGAAGCACGCCGCCGGAGCTAGACGCCGTCCCAGCAAGCAGGACTCAGCCAGGACGTTCGCCCGAGCCTCCGCCGTCATCTTGCGTCATCGCCAAGCCTTCCCGAGCCCTCTAGGTGAGGATTCCGTCCACCACAGTGCCGCCGGCGCGGCGGCGCCGCCATTTTATGGTCGTCGCCGTTTGCCTTGATCGTGGGCCGTTGGATCTCGATCCAACGGTGCCATACCGTTTCGATTAGAGAGAGACTGACGAGCGGGCCCCGCTTGTCAGGGTTTTATTAATTTCCCCGCGTGCACTGAGCCGCTGACCAGTGGGTCCCCCATGTCAGCAATTTCAACATTATCCACAACAGTGGATTTCCTAATTTAAATTCTCTGAAATTTTCAGTACTGATATGAACTTGTAAATTCAATATCTTGAGATTTAGGCATCCAAATAAATCAAATCAATTGTTCTGAAAATCTTATGAAAATTGTTAACCAACCCAATTGGTCTTGTCATTTAAATAAATAGTTAAAAAGTATTATTAAAAATACTACAGAAGGTTTAAAATTAAACTTGTTTGTTTCTGATACTCTGTTAGTCCAAATAATTCCAAACCAATTTTGTTAGCTTAGTACTGCCATGTGTTAGCTTCCCTAATTTTGGTAGAATTATTTGTGCAGTAGTATTTGTTTAGTATTGAGTTGAAGTTTAAACACCCTTCTGCACTCAAACATTTAAATATGTTTAATGGTTAACCCAAATGAATTAGGACCAATTTTGTTGATCACATTTAGTCATGTTTAGTTACCCCTAAAAGGATTTAATTTTTGGAACAACAGAACTTATTTGGTAGCCAAAACTTGATTATTAAGTTACTGGACTAAAACCTTTGTGTAGGGAGTTTAGTAACTCCAATGACTCCAAATCAAATGGGTTGTCTTCTACACATCAGTAGCTTTCTATAGAAATTTAGTTTGTATTTTTGTGACCAACAGAACTCAAGTTGTGGAATTAAACATGTTCCACAAGTTTCTGCCATAATTTGGACATAAATAAATATTGTTTAGATCAAATAATTGAAATTAAATTGTATTGTTGTGTGTGCAGTAGCTATTTGTGATGCTTATGATTGTGATGTTGTGATGTTGTTTGAGTAGTTTAGTGATTGCTTGTATTTGTTTGTTTATCGATTAGACGAGAACGTTGCTGGATTTATCGAGGAGGGGGAATTTGTTGAACCTGAAGATCAAGATCAAGTCCACTTTGCCGAGCAAGGCAAGCTACTCTCTGAGCTTGCACCTAAATATATATGCATCTACTTTGATCAAATGATTTACTCTTAAAACAATGGTTTACAAAACCTTTTCAAAAAGTATATGGAAATTATTTTGCCACCCTATGTAGTAGTTATATGAAACTTTAGGATGGAAAACAATGTTGTTTATTCAAAACTCCTTTGGAAATACTTGTGTGGTTATGGAATGCCGAGATGTCGGTATTGAAGTGGAGAAATGGATGATGATGTTTATGAAAAATGCACAGTGTCCTAGTACTATGACAACCAATCTTAATCTGTGCGACCACATTTACCCCCATATGGGAACGGGGCTTAGTCATATAATTTGCTCTTATTAGTATGGGATACCTCATCGACGGAGATGACTCCGTTATGCATGAGGGGATGGTTTGTGAACTCCCCTGACCTGGGTCCTCGCTCAAACTCTATGGAAAGATAAGGAGGAGGATTGAAGACTTCATAAATGTGGTCGCCGGGAAAAACATATGAGTCCTCACACTTAGGGTTGCCGACGGGGACCGGACTGAGTGTTGGTGGGAATTATCATATGGGTAGGATCCTATACTAGCATGAGCAAAGGAGAGGCTAGGGTCGGTGGCTCAACTTCGCATACACCTTGTATGGCGGGACGTGGCTGACACGATGAGTTACCGGATGGATGTGGGATAAAAGCGTGCTACCTCTGCAGAGGGTCAAAACTATTCGAATAGCCGAGTCCTCGGATATGGACAATTGGGAGGCTGTCCTAAGATCATGTGCAAGTTTTTGGAAAAGCTTTTAAGTTTAAAAGAAAATGAATGGTGATGGTGTGACACAACTATACCAAATGGAGTGGTATGAGTTGTTGGAATAAATGGACCATGGTGAGCCTGGTCAGGAAAAGGAAGGGTTTTGGAGAAACAAATGAGATGGTGACTTCTTTTAAAATAGTTATAAAACTCTTCTTACCTTTTTCAATAAAGATATAGAGATGTTTTAAAAAATAAAAGTTGTAAGTTAAAATAAAACTAGTGCATACTCATGTTGGGGTAGTTTGCGAGTACATTCAAATGTACTCATATTGGTTTCGTCCCTGGCTATTGTCCTAGCCAGACTACGAGGAGGAGCACTACGCCGAGCAGGAGTATGGCGACTTCTACGCGAACTAAGGATCTCCACAAGTCAGCTGCCTGTCGGGTCGTCATCGTTAGAATATGATGTCTACTACGCCGTAGCTTCCGCTGATATTTTGGTTTGGCCCTGAAGGCACCTATGTAAGAACTTGGTCTAAATGACCATTTATGTAAGACTTTTTATTCGGTACTGTAATGGATGTAAACTTTGGTATCCAATTCGGATTATGTGCAACGACAGACTGATCACGGGATCGTTGTGTTAAGCATAATCGGGTATTTCGGACAGCTAGTCCGGGGTCCCCACAGACTTGGTATCAGAGCCATCCTGACTTTAGGAAACCTTAGTTAGCATGGTCGTCAGACAAATGTTATCAAAAAGATTAATTTCTAAAAGAAAGGAGTGAAGTATTTTCGAAAACTGCTTATCTCCAATCCTCTTACTTCTGCAAAAAATTTACTCTCATTAAATATTACATTTTCCTTTGTATCCTTAAAATTATGCACACTTCTCATTAAACTTAAATTTCGACTCACTTGTTGCCTCACTACATTTAAAATTTTGTACACTCGTCATACTAACTTAAAACTTGCTTAAAAATTTGTAGATGGCACTCCACTGGACCGAGTTCGTTCAGCTTGAGAAGGATAGCAAGCTGACGTTCGAGAGTGACTTGTTCGAGTTGAGCAAGCTGTTAGGTCGCCCCGCTCCAGAGTTTGAGGGAGCTCAGATTGATGTTCACGGTGTCGGAAGGCTGAGCTGGCTCATCAGTCGTCAGTTCGCAGGAACATCAAGTCTCCCAGTTCCAGGACGCTCGTCTTCACCACCAAGGAGGCCACCTGGGTTGACGGTCTCTGTACTGCTACACAGAGGATGCTAGCCCGACTTTGTGAGGAGCACAAGGCGGAGTTGTAGATTCCCGTTTCCGGTTCTACGGGAGGCGCAACTGCGACGGACACCCTACTCCTTCCCCTTGCCACCCGATGTTTGGGAGCTACATCATGGACATGGAGCTCTTACTTCAGCACACTCAGGATGATCTGATGCGCACTAGGATTCAGCTTCGCTTTGACCGCGAGTCGCTCGTTGAGCTTCGCGAGAATGAGGAGAAGCTGCTGGAGGAGAAGGTCGCTCTTCTCGGAAGAGGGCCCAGCTGAGGAGGACCATCGTGAAGCTCCGCAAGAAGGTGGCGGAGCAGGACAGCTGATTGAGGATCTAGAGCACCATACTGACGAGATGGAGGAGGAGGGCGAGGATCTCCGCAAGGAGAACAACGCTTTCCTCAGTGACGATGATGACTTTGTGGAGGAGATGGACTGTGAGGAGGAGGATGATGAGGAGGAGTTAGTTGACGAGGAGGAGGAGCCACTCGAGGCAGTTCTCGAGGACGAGGAGGAGGATCCCGAGGAGCCACCTACCAGTCAGATGCTGACGTGTTAGAGCTGGAGGTTCCACCTCAGTAGGCGAGTGACTTGATCACTACCGCAGGATTAGGTTGACCCCTATCGCTAGTCGAGTAGTAGTGGTTCTTTTGGAAACCAGATGCTATGTATCTTAGATGTAAGGTGATGTTGTAAGCTTGAGGTTGTAAGCTTGATGTTGTTGTGAACTCCTTGATGTGATGTTTGTGAAATATAAGTATGTTTGTCTTGTTAGATCTGTGTGAAATATTTTCATATAATCCTTAAATTAATCAACCACTTGCGAAATCGTCTTTTCCCTTAGTCGAACTTTTCTTGCCTTGCCTCTTATACCCGGTGTGCTTCAGGATGCCGCCCCGTCGCGACAATACGGAGGATCAGGATCAGCACCACCACCACCGGACCCAACCCCCGCCCAACTTCTCGCGCTTATCATGGAGGAACGTGAAAATGCCCGGCAGGAGCGCCAGGCTCATCTCACTGCCCTGCAACAACTCGCAGCCGCTTACAACAACAACAACAACAACAACAACAACAACAACAACAACAATGGTGGTAATGGCAATGGCAATGAGAACCAGCGATCCACCTTAGGCGATTTCCAGAAACCAACCCACCTACCTTCTCCAAGGGACTTCACCCACTGGAAGCCGATGATTGGCTTCTACCATTGGGAACAATCTGGAAGTTGCTGCTGTAGGAGACAATGAAAAGGTGCTGTATGCAACCCACTATCTTGCTGGACCTGCACGAGCTTGGTGGGAAGCTACCAAGGCTCTCCAGCAGGCTGACCACGTCATCAACTGGGCTGAGTTCAAGGAGAAGTTTCGCAAGAAGCACATTTCTGGTGGACTCATTGATAGGAAGAAGGATGAATTCCGCAAGCTGAGGCAGGGAAGTAGAGATGTAGTCGGCTATCTTGATGAGTTTACCGACTTATCTCGGTATGCTCCAGAGGACACCGACAAAGAGGAGAAGAAGATGGAACGTTTCCTGAATGGGCTGCATGATGAACTGCAGTGTGCTTTGGTTGTCCATGACTTCCGTGATCTGGAGTCACTTGTGGACAAAGCCATCCAGCTGGAGACCAAGCGCAAGTCTATGTATGAAGGTCGCAAGAGGAGGATGAATGCTCAGGAAGGTTCGAGCAGTCAGAAGCCTCGTATCTTTCAGCAAAACCCCAAACCTGCCTATCGACCACCCCAAGCTCCACGCCCCAATTTCCCTAACCGCCCAAACAACTTCAACCGCCCCAATGACAATAACCGTCCCAGAGGAAACTTCAACAACTTCAACCCCAATGCCAATGTTGTCTGCTTTGAATGTGGCAACAAAGGTCACTACTCCAGGAATGCCCCAATCCCAAGAGGAATGTTCAGCGCCCCAATGCACCGAACAATGGTCAAGGCCGCAATGGAAATGGTAATGGCAAGAATGCCGCACCCCGCGGAAATGCTGCTGTTGTCAAGGGTCGTCTGCACCACATCAATGCTGAAGAAGCTCAGGATGCGCCAGATGTTGTGCTGGGTACGTTCCTTGTCAACTCAGTACCTGCAACTGTTCTGTTTGATTCTGGTGCAACACATTCATTTGTTACCGAGGAGTTTGTTGCTAAGGGAGGTTTAGTAGAAGGCTTCCTAACTAAAACCTTGAGTATACAAATCCCTGGCTCCACCCTAGAAACCAAGAGATTTTGTCCAAATACTGCCATGAGATTTCAGGCGAAAAATTTGCAGCCGACCTAATTATTTTAGGAACCCAAGGCATAGATGTCATACTCGGTATGAATTGGCTAGCCAAGTACCATGGTCGAATTGACTGTGCCAGAAGAGCTGTATCCATCACCACCGACAAAGAAGTAGAAGTGGAGTATGTGTCTGAACCCAATCACTCCCAACCAGGCTGCCATGAGAGCATAGCTCGACCCACCTAGATGAGATCCGTGTTGTTCACCTATTCCGAGATGTTTTCCCTGAGGAATTGCCTGGTATGCCGCCAGACCGGGAAATTGAGTTCATAATTGAGCTTATCCCAGGAACAGCCCCATATCCCAAAGGCCTTATCGGATGAATCCGGAAGAACTGGTTGAGTTGAAGAAGCAGTTGGCAGATATGCTCAGCAAAGGACTTGTTCGTCCAAGTGCTTCACCCTGGGGATCACCCATTATTTTTGTGGACAAGAGAGACGGTACCACACGACTGTGTGTGGATTATCGCAGGCTAAATGACGTGACCATTAAAAACAAGTACCCCTTCCCAAGATCGAGGATCTGTTCGATCAGATGAACGGAGCCCGAGTCTTTTCAAGATCGATCTTCGGACAGGTTACCATCAGTTGAAGATCGAGAGACAGACATTCCCAAGACCGCCTTCACCACCGTTACGGTTTGTTTGAATACACCGTGATGTCCTTTGGTCTGACCAATGCCCCAGCCTATTTCATGAATCTCATGAACAAGATTTTCATGGAGTACCTCGACAAGTTCGTGGTAGTTTTCCTTGATGACATCCTTATTTATTCCAAGACCGAAGAAGAGCATGCTGAACACCTGCGTCTAGTTTTGGAGACCCTCCGAGAGCACCAGCTGTATGCCAAGCTTAGCAAGTGTGAGTTTTGGCTCAGTGAAGTGGCATTTCTCGGACATGTAGTATCTGCGGAGGAATTTCTGTTGACCCCGAGAAGATCCAAGCCATTATTGACTGGTTATCCCCAACCAGTGTGACTGAAATCCGAAGCTTTCTCGGACTCGCCGGTTATTACCGCAAGTTCGTTGAAGGATTTTCCAGTATAGCCAAGCCTTGACCCAACTGTTGAAGAAGGACAAGAAATTTGAATGGACTCAGAAGTGCGAAGATAGTTTCCAAGAGTTGAAGAAGAGACTAACCTCACCCCAATTGTTATGCCAGACGTCACCCAGAGTTTCGACGTGTATTGCGATGCATCACGCCTCGGACTTGGTTGCGTTCTGATGCAAGAAGGCAAAGTTGTGTCGTATCTGTCCCGGCAGTTGCGACCGCATGAAGAGAATTACCCAACCCATGACCTGGAATTAGCTGCTGTTGTCCTTGCTCTTAAAAAGTGGCGTCCCTATCTTGCGGGACATCGCTGTGAGATCTATACGGATCACAAAAGCTTGAAGTATATTTTCACCCAGAAGGAGTTGAACCTGCGACAGAGGAGATGGATGGAATTAATCAAGGATTATGATATTGGAATCCACTATCACCCCGGAAAGGCTAATGTAGTTGCCGATGCCCTTAGTCGCAAACCCTGCACCCTGAATGCCCTGATCCAAGCCGAACAGCCAGCCTTGTTCAAAGAGTTCGAAGATTTTGGACTAGAACTTGTTAGCCATGGATATCTCGCCAATTTAGAGTTACCCCAACCCTGATGGATCAAATCAAAGAAGCCCAAAAAGGTCATGAAAGCATTGAAGGAATTAGGAAGAAGATTCCCTCGGCAAAGCACCCGGTTTTACCGAAGATGCTGAAGGAGTGCTGAAATTCAATGATCGTATCTGTGTGCCCAATGTCACGGAACTTAAGGAGTTAATCCTGAAGGAAGCCCATGAGACCCCTTATTCAATCCACCCCGGCGGAACCAAGATGTACCAAGACCTTCGAGAAAGATTTTGGTGGCATGGAATGAAGCGAGAGATTGGTTCTTTCGTAGCCAAGTGTGATATCTGTCAGCGAGTCAAGGCTGAACATCAGCGGCCCGCTGGATTGCTTCAACCTTTGAAAATTCCCGAGTGGAAGTGGGATGAGATTGGAATGGATTTTATTACCGGACTTCCAAGATCCAACCGAGGCCATGATTCAATCTGGGTCATCGTTGATCGATTGACCAAGGTTGCTCATTTTATACCTGTCAAGACTCACATGGAGCCAGTTAGCAGACTTGTATTTCCAGAATAGTAAGCCTGCATGGTGTGCCTAAGAAGATTGTATCTGATAGAGGCACGCAATTCACCTCAAGATTCTGGAAATCCCTTCATGAAGCCCTCGGAACCAAGTTAGCATTTAGCACAGCTTATCATCCCCAGACCGATGGCCAAACTGAGCGAGTGAACCAGATATTGGAGGACATGCTTCGCGCATGTGTTCTATCCTATGGTTCCAAGTGGGAAGATTGTCTTCCGTTTGCAGAGTTCTCGTACAACAACAGTTATCAGTCCAGTCTGCAAATGGCCCCTTTTGAAGCCCTTTACGGCAAGAAGTGTCGTACACCCCTGAATTGGTCCGATACCGGAGAAGGCAAATTGTTTGGACCAGATACCCTCCGTGAAGCTGAAGAGCAAGTTCAGCTTATTCGTGAACGCCTCAAAACTGCCCAATCCCGTCAGAAGAGTTACGCTGACACCAAGCGCCGTGACCTCACTTCAGTCGGAGATTATGTTATCTCCGAGTGACACCCCTAAAGGAATGCAGCGTTTCCATGTCAAAGGAAAGTTAGCGCCAAGGTATATTGGACCCTTCAAGATCATCGCTCGTCGAGGAGAAGTATCCTATCAGCTGGAATTGCCACCGGAGTTAGGAGATTATCATGATGTCTTCCACATTTCCTTGCTCCGGAAGTGTCTTGAAGTTCCTGACCAGCCTGATGTTTTCAAAAACATCGACCACCTCTCCATCGACCTGAACCAAGATTTGACTTATCGCGAGAGACCCCTCAAGATTCTCGAAGAAGATGTTCGTGTTACCCGAAGGCGTGCGATCAAATTTACAAAGTCCAGTGGACTAACCACTCTGAAGAAGAAGCAACTTGGGAACGTGAAGATTATCTTAGGAGCGAATTCCCAACCTCTTTAGTACCTAAGCCTAGCAAATCTCGGGACGAGATTTATTTTAAGGAGGGAAGGATTGTAACATCCCAAAATTATCAACAAGTATTATTAGTTCCAAAAATGAGAGCCAACAAAAACTTTTGTTAAATTATATGTGTTGATCTCATATTCTTGCTTGTGTTGTTTATTTCTTCTTGTTGTGTGTTGCTTGCTCTAAAGACAAACATGAAGAAAAGGAGAGAAATAAAGTAAAAGCAAAACAAGAAAAATAAATGTGGCAAGTGCCACACAAATTCTCCAAGTGAGGATCTCAATTTGTTTCCAACAAAACTCAGTGGAGTGGTAGTGCAAACCCTCCCATTTCATCCTTACTACTTATCTCTCTCAAATAATATTTTCAACTATTTTAAAATTCAAAAGTAAAAACAATTGAAATAAACAAAATTCCATAATTAAACCCTATGAACAAAAATGATTCAAAACATTTTATTTTGAAATGCCAAATTTTGTGGAGCTACTACATGCTATGTGGAAGCCTCACAAATATTTGTGAATTTTTCTAAATTGTTTAAGTGCCCAAATAAATCCTAGAAAAGCTACTGGATTTAAAAGAATAAAAGAAGCAGAGAAGGACCTAGTTGTAAATGGAAAAGAAAGTCCAGGGGGCGTTCTGCAAAACGTCGTCGTCTCCTACCTCCCCTAGCTCACTGTCGCCGTGCGTGTCGCCATGGCCGCAGCGCGCTCGTCGCCGTTCCCAGGCCCCCCAGGGCCCCCTTGCTCGCGTTCTCCCTCGCCCCCGTGCCTCTGCACCCTCTGCTGGCAGAGGAGAGCCTCTCCCCTCGCCATTACGCCGTTGTCTCCCGTTTCTCCGCCGTGGTTAAACGGACGGCGCCGGCCAAAATTGGCCCAGCTCGCTGCACCTCGCCACGCAATCCTCTACGCCGCGAACCCTAGCCCACGCCCGGACCCCCCAGACACCGCGCGCCGGCCTCTCCCGCCCTCTGGACGCCGCTGGACCGCGACCACCGTGCGCCGCCGTCGCGCCTATTTAAACTCGAGCCCGCACCTCGCATTTCCCCACGCCCCACTGCCTCTCCCTTGCTCCACCACACCCTCCACTCGCCCGTGCACCACCAGGAGGGCGGAGCCGCTGCCGCGAGCTCGCTGCTGCTCGTGCCCGTGCTCGACAGTCCGAGGTAGGCGACGACGCAGCCGCAGCTCTGCTCTGCCCCATTCTCTCCCCTAGGCCCTGCACCGTGTTGCCCCCTCTTCACCACACTCACCCGCTCCTTTTTCTCCGTTGATTCGTGCCAGAAGCGCCGCAGGAACCTCGCCGGAGTTGCTGCCATGGCCGTGAGAAGTTCAGAAGCACGCCGCCGGAGCTAGACGCCGTCCCAGCAAGCAGGACTCAGCCAGGACGTTCGCCCGAGCCTCCGCCGTCGTCTTGCGTCATCGCCAAGCCTTCCCGAGCCCTCTAGGTGAGGATTCCGTCCACCACAGTGCCGCCGGCGCGGCGGCGCCGCCATTTTATGGTCGTCGCCGTTTGCCTTGATCGTGGGCCGTTGGATCTCGATCCAACGGTGCCATACCGTTTCGATTAGAGAGAGACTAACGAGCGGGCCCCGCTCGTCAGGGTTTTATTAATTTCCCCGCGTGCACTGAGCCGCTGACCAGTGGGTCCCCCATGTCAGCAATTTCAACATTATCCACAACAGTGGATTTTCCTAATTTAAATTCTCTGAAATTTTCAGTACTGATATGAACTTGTAAATTAATATCTTGAGATT
This sequence comes from Poa pratensis, assembly GCA_947311845.1. Classification (NCBI taxonomy): domain Eukaryota; kingdom Viridiplantae; phylum Streptophyta; class Magnoliopsida; order Poales; family Poaceae; genus Poa; species Poa pratensis. Next base: position 11,876,882 of record CAMZMU010000125.1, on the reverse strand, counting down.
TAGGCATCCAAATAAATCAAATCCAATTGTTCTGAAAAGCTTATGAAAATGTTTAACCAACCCAATTGGTCTCTTGTCATTTAAATAAATAGTTAAAAAGTATTATTAAAAATACTACAGAAGGTTTAAAATCTAAACTTGTTTGTTTCTGATACTCTGTTAGTCCAAAAATTCCAAACCAATTTTGTTAGCTTAGTACTGCCATGTATTAGCTTCCCTAATTTTGGTAGAATTATTTGTGCAGTAGTATTTGTTTAGTATTGAGTTGAAGTTTAAACACCCTTCTGCACTCAAACATTTAAATCTGTTTAATGTTAACCCAAATGAATTAGGACCAATTTTTTGGATCACATTTAGTCATGTTTAGTTACCCTAAAAGGATTTAATTTTTGGAGCAACAGAACTTATTTGGTAGTCAAAACTTGATTATTAAGTTACTGGACTAAAACCTTTGTGTAGGGAGTTTAGTAATCCAATGACTCCAAATCAAATGGGGTTGTCTTCTACACATCAGTAGCTTTCTATAGAAATTTAGTTTGTATTTTTGTGACCAACAGAACTCAAGTTGTGAATTAAACATGTTCCACAAGTTTCTGCCATAATTTGGACATAAATAAATATTGTTTAGATCAAATAATTGAAATTAAATTGTATTGGTTGGTGTGTGCAGTAGCTATTTGTGATGCTTATGATTGTGATGTTGTGATGTTGTTTGAGTAGTTTAGTGATTGCTCGTATTTGTTTGTTTATCGATTAGACGAGAACGTTGCTGGATTTATCGAGGAGGGGAATTTGTTGAACCTGAAGATCAAGACCAAGTCCACTTTGCCGAGCAAGGCAAGCTACTCTCTGAGCTTGCACCTAAATATATATGCATCTACTTTGATCAAATGATTTACTCTTTAAGGCAATGGTTTACAAAACCTTTTCAAAAAGTATATGGAAATTATTTTGCCACCCTATGTAGTAGTTATATGAAACTTTAGGATGGAAAACAATGTTGTTTATTCAAAACTCCTTTGGAAATACTTGTGTGGTTATGGAATGCCGAGATGTCGGTATTGAAATGGAGAAACGGAGGATGATGATGTTTATGAAAAATGCACAGTGTCCTAGTACTATGACAACCAATCTTAATCTGTGCGACCACATTTACCCCCATATGGGAACGGGGCTTAGTCATATAATTTGCTCTTATTAGTATGGGATACCTCATCGACGGAGATGACTCCGTTATGCATGAGGGGATGGTTTGTGAACTCCCCTGACCTGGGTCCTCGCTCAAACTCTATGGAAAGATAAGGAGGAGGATTGAAGACTTCATAAATGTGGTCGCCGGGAAAAACATATGAGTCCTCACACTTAGGGTTGCCGACGGGGACCGGACTGAGTGTTGGTGGGAATTATCATATGGGTAGGATCCTATACTAGCATGAGCAAAGGAGAGGCTAGGGTCGGTGGCTCAACTTCACATACACCTTGTATGGCGGGACGTGGCTGACACGATGAGTTACCGGATGGATGTGGGATAAAAAGTGTGCTACCTCTGCAGAGGGTCAAAACTATTCGAATAGCCGAGTCCTCGGATATGGACAATTGGGAGGCTGTCCTAAGATCATGTGCAAGTTTTTGGAAAAGCTTTTAAGTTTAAAAGAAAATGAATTGGTGATGGTGTGACACAACTATACCAAATGGAGTGGTATGAGTTGTTGGAATAAATGGACCGTGGTGAGCCTTGGTCAGGAAAAGGAAGGGTTTTGGAGAAACAAATGAGGTGGTGACTTCTTTTAAAGATAGCTATAAAACTCTTCTTACCTTTTTCAATAAAGATATAGAGATGTTTTAAAACAAATAAAAGTTGTAAGTTAAAATAAAGCTAGTGCATACTCATGTTGGGGTAGTTTGCGAGTACATTAAAATGTACTCATATTGGTTTCGTCCCTGGCTATTGTCCTAGCCAGACTACGAGGAGGAGCGCTACGCCGAGCAGGAGTATGGCGACTTCTACGCGAACTAAGGATCTCCACAAGTCAGCTGCCTGTCGGGTCGTCATCGTTAGAATATGATGTCTACTACGCCGTAGCTTCCGCTGATATTTTGGTTTGGCCCTTGAAGGCACCTATGTAAGAACTTGGTCTAAATGACCATTTATGTAAGACTTTTAATTCGGTACTGTAATGGATGTAAACTTTGGTATCCAATTCGGATTATGTGCAACGACAGACTGATCACGGGATCGTTGTGTTAAGCATAATCGGGTATTTCGGACATCTAGTCCGGGGTCCCCACACTTAAGTTCTAAGGTCCCCCATATATATCCCCCATAAAGTAACTTCAAGTGTCAGACACCGGTTTCTCTCTACTCCGACATGTCCTACTCAATCCATTATGCTACGGTGATCACCTTACATGCATTAACATATGCGTGCACTCATATATTGTACATAAAGACAATCATAAAAGATAACAACACTTGTATGCAACCAATCAACGAACTATTTCACAAGTGCCATGAACAAATCACTTCTCAAACACAGATGGGAGACACAATAGATCAAGGGAATAGTATATTGCACCACACATCATGTTTGCCAAGAGTTTACAGTGGGGAGATGGAGATGATCTTGCTGTAGATGTCGATGATGAACACGCCGGAGGGGGGTGGAGCCCTCCGGAGGTGATTCCGGCGGCGTTTCCCCCCTCCGATCTTCTCCGGCGGCAGCCTTCTGACTCTCTGTTTCGTGGTTTTCTGTTTCTCCGCCGCCTCCTTTCGCGAAACGCCAGAGACCTTTTTTATAGGCGTTTTTAGGTCAAGACGAAGTCGGTGGACGAAAGATCGACGGCCACGGAGCTCCGAGGTGGAAACGAGATAGGCCCACGCGGCCATGTACTTTAGGCCGCGTGGGACCCTCCCATTTCCAGCCTGTTGGGCTTCTGGTCTTCAATTTAAGCCCATTGCGTTCGTCTCGAAAATTCTGAACCGTGCTCTTTGACCTTGCCCTTTTTGGAGTCCCGAAGCTCCCGGAAAGTCTGAAACACTAAAAAAGACGTTTTCTGGAAAAACAGGGTTAATTCCAAATAAATGGGAAAACTATGAAGTATTCCCAAAATCATTATAAAACATTGATATAACCCTTATATGATGCAAATATGATTGGAATATAAGCAATTAAAGTGCAAAGTTCATGTATGCATTTTACATGCATCAACATCCCCAAGCTTAATCCATGCTCGTCCTCGAGTATGAAGATGATAAAACTAACATGGACTTTGCAATTTAATACTTAACAATGAATATCAAAGATGATTACTATTGCTACATATAGTCAAATGATTCATTCTTCAAAGGAGTAGCAATATGCAAATAGTTTATGAAGTGATATCAAGTATTCAAGACAAGGATGTTCATTGATAGTTCACAAAGTGTAACATAATAGCAAGTAATATGGAACACATGTATGCATAATGATAAGTAGAACATCCTACAATGGTCATAGAGTGTAGATGGAAATCTGAATATGATAGGTGTACACTTTGGAAAGATGTATATGTGAGTAGAGGTAAAGCATGCATAAGTTTCATCCAACTTCCAAACTCTTCTACTTAAGTTAATGATTGCAATAAGGTATTCATTGGTGTCAAGCTCTCATTGCCCCTATCATAGCATCTTGAATGATTAAGTTAAAGTGAAAGCAAATATGAGTAGTGTGCTTGACAAAGTAAAGGTTGGATGTCTCATGCCCCTTGAATACAAGTACCTACACCATGATTACTCAACTTAGGAAACAAAGCAAGTTCAAGTTATATATCATTGTAAGTAATAATAGTATCATCAAGAGCGTCAACTGGGGTACCTCTTGTCCCAGGATATGGAACAAGCCCATATCAAAATGACAAGACAAACAAACAAGATGAAAAACCTCAACACCCTTTTTATTTACCATTGGAATAGCTTTTTATTGTAAGGTGTCACAGATAATTCACCATAGCATGTAAGTAAATTTCCACCATGAATAATGCATGGCTTAGATTAGCGGCCCAGGCGTCTCTCTAACCATTTATACAAACTCATTTAAACTTCTTCATTTCCACCTCATTTCACCATGATAGGCATCCATAAACAAAAGTACATGATATCAACTAAATGAGATGAAGGAGCATGTTGAAAGCTTTGCATGTGACAGCACATATGGGCTAACTCCCAACCTCGAACATTTATCAAGCCACTAGCATCATAATCTTAATCACAATGGGTCATGTTTTATTTATTGCAATGATAGTAAAATGTGCATCAAGTTCGTGAGAGCTATATAACCAACTTTTCCCATGGCAATCAATAACATAATCATTTTCATTCAGAGGTATAGATAACACAAATATCATGATGAACATACTCGGAATAGCATATAGCTAGTAGGTAGATATGGTGGACTCACTGGAATAACTTTGGTTGAAGGTGTTGGAAACAAGTTTTTGCTTGTTGGAGTTTTTGGGCTAGCAAAAGGGAGAAAGTTGACCATCTAGATGCATGCATGAGTGTCCATAGAACTAACTAATCCATGTTAAACAAAGTGAAATAACTTTCAGCATCAAAACATGAATAAGTGATAACTCTTGATAAAGCATTTACATATTATTACTCATTAATAAGCTCATGAATCATGCAACTATATGTATCATTAAAAATCAACTCAAACATCCCTTTTCCCATCATGATAATAGCATCCATCATATTTCAACCCATATTTCCAGTAGCTCTCTCATATATAATTGATAGTGTGGTGGTCTCTCAAGACTCAAACAAAAACAAAAACGACGCTCCAAGTTTATGCGATAAAGTGTTTTGATCGAAAAACAGAAGTTGGACGTGTGCAAACCGAGAGTGTGTAGGTCCAGCGGGGTTGTCTTCACATCCCCAAGCTTATGGTCTTCACCATCCTTGGATAGCTCTTGGTGCATCTCCTCCAATCCCTGTGAAAAAACTTCAAAACACCGTTTCTCCCATCTCTTTTCTGTGGGGTGCATTAATAGTGATAAACAAATAGGTTCCTTGCTGCATATAATCCTTGAACAAAAATTCATATGACATGTCCAGAAAGTGTATAATGTTGTATGCCTACTCATAAACTCAATTGGATCAAAAAGATTCAACTTAAAAGCTCAAAGCATGCATCAAACAAAATGGGACAGAATCTGTCCAGAAAAACAGCAGCAGCAAAACGTATTTTTCTACCCTACCAAACTTTCTCGAAAAATTCCGAAAAATTCATGCATACAGAGGATGAAAAGTTGCAACTACAGTTCAAATATGAGCTCATTCGGAGTTACAGAATAAGAATTAAAAATCATACCGTGCACAGATTCGTGCAGGAATAAAATCTCCGAACTCAAATAGCAACTTTTCAAGACCAACATGGGTAAAACTTGGCACTTTATTAAAAACTCCTGAACTAAACTAGACACAAAATCTCTTGTTACAGCAAGAGGACACAAAGAAAAATCACACACAAAAATAACCGGGTTGCCTCCCGCAAAGCGCTTTCTTTATAGCCATATAGCTAGGCTTACTTACTTGGTATCAAGATGGTTGAAGTGAGGTGGCTTGGCATCCCCAAGCTTAAATTCTTGTACTTATTTGATATATGTAGGGTGAGCCTAGGGGTACATCCCCAAGCTTGAGTTTTTGTCCCTCTTGATCTTGTTCATCACCCTCAATTCTTCCACCTTAAAATTCTCTTTACACAACACTCGTCACAAACTTGATTAGAGGGGTTAGTGCCTTCATAAATTAAATCCACATAGGCACAGCAAAGACATATCATGAATTGATTTTAAACATTAGCTACTGTTACTATGGTTATGTAATGCTCCTTGATCAAAAGAACCGCACAAAACACAAGTAATGAGAGTAATGCAGAATAAAGACAGGATATGTCAAAAACTGGACAGCGAATTACTATTATCACTCTTTTTATTTGGTTTTAGCTTTGGGAAAAGTTTAATGATAGAGACTTTGCAACGGTTCCATTGGCATGAACAACACATGTTCAAGGTCGACCCCAACTTCTCCATTACTCATCCTTCTCATTAACTTTCCCAAATTTTATAAAAAATGAAAATCCTAAACTAATTGTTAGAAATCAGTAGGTAAAGTTATTTTGCAGGTTCTCAAGATATAAAGGTGTGCCCAAACGAATAGGAGATAAAAGCATAAGAGCACACCTCAAAACATTAAACCATCAACTTTTAAGTCTAACTCTTTTCCTATGCATTGGCATTTTATATATGAATAAATAGCAGCATTTGTGATAACCAATGCATGTAGTGATCAGTAGCTTGCATTTTAAATAACATAGAAACATAAAGAGGATTCTTATCTCTTCCTCTCTCATAATAGTTGCAAGCATTAAAGTTAAAATACCCACATATTTTGAATAGAATCACCACATAAAGACTTATCATCTAATGAGCATAATGGATCATCAAACTCAATTAAATCACTTTCATCCTCAACGGCTTCCCCAAGCTTAAACTTTTCCAGAGCATTAGCAATAAAGGTGTTCAAAGAGTTAGTACCACAAACATGAGTGTTATGCAAATAAAATTTAATTTTCTCCTCAAACACTTCATGTCCTAACTCAAGATAGATATTATACAACTCTAATTTTTTTTGGTTCTTTTCCATTTTCTAATTTTTTTTGTGTTTTAGATTTATATGTTAGTATGCAATGCAAACAAGAATAAAAGTTTAGCACAACGCTCCCCGGCAACGGCGCCAGAAAAGTACTTGATAATCCCCAAGAGCAAGGAATCACTGTAGCACAATTCGATAAGTATTTGAGTGTCGAACCCACGAGGAGCTGAAGGTAAACTATCTATTCTCTAAAGCCCTATAACCCTCTTATATGGCCTTTTATGCAAAGCAATAAATATGAAAGGATCTAACTAATGGAAGCAAGTGACGTGGAATGGATTTGTCAGTAGCAAGTTTCAGACACAGGTTTCTTAGAGCAAGTTTCTCTCAGCAGTTTTCTCAAGCAAGTTTCTCAAGCAGCAAGTATCAAATATCTCAAGTAGCAAATATCTCAAGGGAGCAAATGTTCTAGCAATTGTTATTTCATTCGCGTGGTTGTCACAATTAGTGAAGCACATGTTTCAGTCTTAGTTGTTTCTTTTAGGTGGGAGCCATAAATAGGTGTAGCCAAGTAAATGAGCAATAACACAACTCTTATGATGGATCTCATGGCCAAATAAATGTGCAGCACAAGAATTATTAAGACATAATTGTCCCACCATAGCCTTAAGTTCTAGGTCCCCCATATATATCCCCCATAAAGTAACTTCAAGTCTCAGACACCGGTTTCTCTCTACTCCGACATGTCCTACTCAATCCATTACGCTACGGTGATCACCTTACATGCATTCCCCAACATATGCGTGCACTCATATATTGTACATAAAGACAATCATAAAAGATAACAACACTTGTATGCAACCAATCAACGAACTATTTCACAAGTGCCATGAACAAATCACTTCTCAAACACAGATGGGAGACACAATAGATCAAGGGAATAGTATATTGCACCACACATCATGTTTGCCAAGAGTTTACAGTGGGGAGATGGAGATGATCTTGCTGTAGATGTCGATGATGAACACGCCGGAGGGGGGTGGAGCCCTCCGGAGGTGATTCCGGCGGCGTTTCCCCCCTCCGATCTTCTCCGGCGGCAGCCTTCTGACTCTCTGTTTCGTGGTTTTCTGTTTCTCCGCCGCCTCCTTTCGCGAAACGCCAGGAGACCTTTTTTATAGCGTTTTTAGGTCAAGACGAAGTCGGTGGATGAAAGATCGACGGCCACGGAGCTCCGAGGTGGAAACGAGATAGGCCCACGCGGCCATGTACTTTAGGCCGCGTGGGACCCTCCATTTCCAGCCTGTTGGGCTTCTGGTCTTCAATTTAAGCCCATTGCGTTCGTCTCGAAAATTCTGAACCGTGCTCTTTGACCTTGCCCTTTTTGGAGTCCCGAAGCTCCCGGAAAGTCTGAAACACTAAAAAAGACGTTTTCTGGAAAAACAGGGTTAATTCCAAATAAATGGGAAAACTATGAAGTATTCCCAAAATCATTATAAAACATTGATATAACCCTTATATGATGCAAATATGATTGGAATATAAGCAATTAAAGTGCAAAGTTCATGTATGCATTTTACATGCATCAGTGTGGAATCTCGTTGAGAAGCCAAAAGATTGCCGCAATGTTATAGGCACAAAGTGGATTTTCAAGAACAAGCAAGATGAGCATGGAATGGTTGTGAGGAACAAGGCAAGATTGGTTGCACAAGGGTACTCTCAAGTTGAAGGCATTGATTTTGGAGAGACTTGTGCACCCGTGGCTCGCCTTGAGTCCATCCATATCCTTCTTGCATATGCATCACATCATAACTTTAAATTGCAACAAATGGATGTGAAAAGTGCTTTTCTTAATGGTCCTTTAAAGGAGTTGGTATATGTTAAGCAACCACCGGGTTTTGAGGACCCTAAATTCCCTAACCATGTCTACATGCTTGATAAGGCGCTCTATGGTCTCAAACAAGCACCTCGTGCTTGGTATGAGCACCTAAGAGAGCTATTGCTAGACCGTGGATTTGAATTGGGGCAAATCGATCCCACTCTCTTTACTAAGAGGGTCAAAGGGGAGCTTTTCATATGCCAACTTTATGTTGATGATATTATATTTGGCTCATCTAACAAAGCTTACAATGATGAATTTTCAAATCTTATGACCGATAGGTTCGAGATGTCTATGATGGGCGAGTTGAAGTTCTTTCTCAGTTTTGAGATCAAGCAATTGAATGAAGGGACTTTCATCTCTCAAACCAAATATACCCAAGACATGCTCAAGAGGTTCAAAATGCACAATGCGAAGGGCAAGCGGTTTCCCATGGACACCAATTGCCATCTTGAACTTAACCCCGACGGTATCGATGTTTGCCAAAAACTTTATCGCTCTATGATTGGTTCTTTGCTTTATCTTTGTGCATCTAGACCCGATATTGTGTTGAGTGTAGGGGTGTGTGCAAGGTATCAAGCCGCTCCCAAAGAAAGCCACATGGTGGTGGTCACTAGAATCTTTTGATATTTGGTTGATACCCCAAGGTTTGGTTTGTGGTACCCAAAGGGCACTAATTTCTCTCTTGCCGGGTACACGGATTCGGATTGGGCCGGTTGCAAGGATGATAGGAAATCAACTTCCGGGGCATGCCAATTTCTTGGTAGGGCCTTGGTGAGTTGGTCTTCTAAGAAGCAAAATTGTATATCTCTATCTTCCGCCGAAGCCGAGTATGTGGCGGCCGCAAGTGCATGCACTCAATTGTTATGGATGAGGCAAACTTTAAAGGAATACGGTGTCAATTGTGACAAAGTGCCTCTTTTATGTGACAATGAAAGTGCTATCAAGATTGGCCACAATCCGGTGCAACACTCAAGAACGAAGCATATTGAGATTCGTCATCATTTTATTCGGGATCATATTGCTCGTGGTGATATTGAACTTGGCTATATTCCAACCAAAGATCAACTTGCCGACATATTCACGAAGCCACTTTATGAAGCAAGATTCACCTTCTTGAGGCATGAGCTAAATATCGTGGATTCTAGGAGCTTGACTTGACCATCTTGCATACACACCTATATTTTGACTATCTATTTGGTTTAGGTGTAGGCATGGAAATAGGGGGAGTGCGGTCCTAATCCATTGGACTATCCCTCCCCCCATTATGCCGATAGTAAGAACTCATTTGCATCTCTATATTCGTTCTATGAATTGTGAGCTTAAATGACGAGTAGTGGCGGTGAACCCAAGATATATCTTCGCGGTGTCACACCACATACACTCATACATGGTGGCCAAGGCCACCGCCCTCTTCTTTTGAAGAGTTGAGTCTTGTTCGAGTGTTCATTGCATATTGTTGTTTTTCACATCTAATCACTTCCAATGTTGCTATTTGGGATCTTTTGTTTTATCCATTGGAAGCGTGAAGATTTCATCATGTTTGCATCCCCCCGTGTCACTCTACGTTGCTCCATGGTTCCTCTTGAAGATGGTTATCCGAAACAGTCCAGCAGTCATCAGATTTGTGGTTGATTCAAAGGTTTTCAAGAGGAGAAGAGTTTCGTTGTTTGTGCCAAGGTTTTCATGAAGAAAAGAAGTGTTGAGGAGAAAAATCTGCCTAGCCGGTTCTCTGGCCGGACCAACCGGCTGCTGTGCCGGGCGCCTCGGCTGCCTGCCCGGTTCCAGCCCGGCTCAAACCGGCTCCCGTGCCGGGCGCCTCGGGTTGCAGCCCGGTTCCCTGGCCGGCTCAACCGGCCCCCGTGCCGGGCAGTCAGAGAACTTGGATCGATCAAAAGGGAGGGTCCCGAACAGTTTTTCCACTCTTCTTCCTCCTTCCTCAGCCCGTGCTCCCCCATGGCTGCCCCTCCCGTGCTCCACCACCGCCGCCTCCTCCATTAGAGCCACCCCCACACCCTCTCCTGCCTCAGATCTGAAAGATCCCCTCCAGATCTTCCTTCCCTTCCACAAGTTTCATCCTTTGGTGAAGATTTGGGGGAGCTCTCCTCCATTGTTGGTGTGTGTGTGGATTTCTTGGTGAAGCTCAGATTTCGTGGCAATGGCTGATGATTCAACGTTTGATGACCTTGAGGATCTTGAGGACCTTTCCTCCCCCCTCTCTCGGTACCGGGGCAAGGCCAATGTTAGGGAATCTGCTCTCAACACCAACTCCAAGAAGATCAAGAAAGCGGTCAAGAAAAAGGGGCCTCCCCCTTCCAATCCAGCGGAACCGGTACGTTCATCCTGGATCAAAGTGCCTAGTGATGAGTTTGAGCATGATCGGTTGGAGTTCAATCCCTATGCTTTTCCCCACCCCACTTGCCCGGATGATAGCCGTTTCTATTGCAAGATGCATCAACAAATGTTTGATCAAATCATTGAACCCATGAACTCTCATGTCTCCACTTTTTGCTTCAATGTGGATAGTGCAAGGGATATTTGGCCGGAGGTGATGGAGGTTATGGATTTTCATGGCATTTCTAATCTCATGGAGTGAATACACCTTATTCTCCTGATTTGCTTCAAGAATTCTTTGCCACAGTTTATTTCTCGAGGGAAGAACCAAGGACTATGACTTGGATGAGTGCCGGTGTCAAGTGTGAAGCTTCCCTTGCTGAATTTGGTGCTCTCTTTGGCATCGAGGAGCTACCTCATTGTCCCATGGCTTTTGTTCGTATTCACTCGCAAACCATCATGAAAGCCGATCCCGCGATCCATCATTGCTATCCCCCGGGTTGGGCACTGTTGGAAAGGTCCCCAAGTGCACTCATATGACTCCATTTTGGCAAACCACTTATGCTATCCTCCGGAACACTATCGCTGTCAAGTTTGGGGAGAAGACTGAGGCTCGCGCATACATGATCAATCTCCTTCATCACATTATGCCCGCCTTTTGGAGGAAGAAGAAAATTGATGTTCTTGACTATATGTGGGAAGAGATGCACACCGTGGTACTTGACAAAAGGGTTCCCATCTATGGTCCCTATCTTCAGAAGCTCTTTGAGAGAAAGTTGGATCAAGTCGCGCTCAATGCCTATGTCCAACTTTGTTCACACCTACTTTTCATTCCTTACCCGCTCGTCCTCCGGATGCGGTCATTCCTTCTCAAGAGAAGCGTGCTAGAGCTGCAGCCCCTGAAGCTCATGTTGAGCCCCCCAAGAAGCACGGCATAGTAGATGCTTTCAAGAAGATGAATTGCTTCTTTGTGGATAAGCAAGTTAAGGATTTCAAGGCATATCGCAAGCAAAAGTCTTATAACCGAATCAAAGAGCGATTATGAAGAAACTTGACTTCCCCGAGCCTTCTCACTCAACTTCAACCGAGGTCTCGGAGAACACTTACATGTCCAAGCACACCTATTGGTTCGGTGATGATGCTTCCTCTCTTGCTCCCTATTGGCCGGGCTCCCAAGGTGAATCTAGCTCCGGTCAAGCTTTTGGTGGCGGAATGAAGCTGCTCATGATGATGAGGAGGAGTTTCCCGACGAGTGATACATGGGCTCTCACGTGTCTTTCTTCCTTTTTGGTGTCTTGATGCCAAAGGGGAGAGATATCCGGGGATTTGCATTCATGCATGGTATCCATTTGCATTTTCGTTGTCTTTCATCGCATTTGCTTTAGTTGAACTTTATGTGGTTTGTGCTCGTGGAACCTTTTTATGTTCATGGAACCTTATGTGGTTATGTTGTGGAACTTTGCGATCACTATTGTATGAGATGGATAAATTATTGTATGAATCTATGGATTTCGGTATTCGGATTTATCTATGGTTGAGATTTTAGGATATTGTGCATTGATATGAAACTATCTACATCTCTTGGTACAAGGTATGATCTTCTTCAAATCTCAACTTAGTTGGATATGTCTATGGATGTGCGACTATGTTGTTTCTATATCTTGTTGATTATCTTGTTGGGAATGTTTCCCCCTTATATGTGCATTTGCATTCCAAGGCAAACAAAATATATGCACACATGTAGGGGGAGCCATTTCTTTGTCTAAACATGATATAGTGTGGTCTCAATTGCAAATCCGTGTGTTGTCATCTAACACCAAAAAGGGGGAGATTGAAAGGACATTTATTATCCCCTCTATGTTTTGTGTGTTAGATAACAACACCGTGAAAGTTTAATATGTTGCTAAGTGATTTCAGAAATCGTCCGCTATCTCTCCATATTCAAAAAGAAGAAAGAAAGTTCGGGATATCGGATAAGAGGCGCGGTGCCCTGGGTGGCCGGTTCCCAGGCCGGCCAGACCGGGCTCCAGGCCGGCTGGCTCGGCTGGGTAGCCGGTTCCCTGGCTGGCCAGACCGGGCCCCAGGCCGGCTGGCTCAGCTGGGTAGCCGGTTCCCTGGCCGGCCAAACCGGCCCCCATGCCGGCTCCTCTGCAGCAGGCCACAGCACGCCAGGCCGGCCCCCAGGCCGGCCAAACCGGCCCCCCAACCGGCCAGTCTGGCATCTTCAAACGGCCACTTTTTGGAGGAGCTTTAAATAGTCCTCCACCTACCTTGAGACAAGTAGCTTGAACACATTGAAGAACACCATTGATTGCAAGCTCAAGATTTGATAGATCTCCCAATCCCTCTACCCAAACTCGTTGATTCTTGGAGGATTGAAGGAGAAGCCCCGGATCTACATCTTCACCAAGCCATTCTTCATTTCCCCCTCATTCACTTGAGGGACCCTTTGCTAGGATTTCCATTGGGAAAACCTAGCCTCATATTGTACTCACTTGATTGTCTTTGTGACAGATTTGTAGCTGTTCGGGAGCCCCCAATCCTCTTGTGGGTTGTGCCCCGGATCGTTGTTGTAAGGGCTCCGGATTCCGCCTTGAAGGATTCCGATAGTGGAAGGTGAACCAAACCTTTGTGGTGCGGTTCATCGGAGAAGAAGGTGCACCCGCCTTTGTGGAGGTTGAGTTTTGACCTTTGTGGTAGCTCACACCTCTCCAACGAGACGTACTCCCCTAAAAAGGAGGAACTCGGGATTACATCCGTGTCTCCGCGTGCTTTCACTTTCGGTTACTTCTATCCTTGTTTATAGTCTTTACTTCGCGTATCTTGTTTAGTTGCTCGCTTGTCATATAGGTAAATTCACCTTAGTTGCAGATCTAGAGAATTTACCTTTTGTGTCAAGCCTAATTTGAAAAAGTACTAGAATTGAAGTAGCACCTATTCACCCCCCCCTCTAGGTGTCATACGATCCTTTCATCGAGCCCATGAACTTGGCTTTGGGCCTTGTACGCGGAATTCGCCGAGTAGCACCCATTTGCAGATAGGGACCAAGTGATCGAGTCATTTGTGTCTGGGTCTAGTGCAATTCCCGGGAGCAGCTCCCACGGGTTGAGGAATTGTGCGAAGTGATCGACTGTGAAGTTTTGGACGGGAATGTCCCGTACCCATGAGAGGTTGCGCAGTGCATCATAGACACACCTGTTGTTCCGCTTGGACACAACAAAAATCAGTGGTGCCAGAGATTTGGGAGAATCCCCATTGAGCCAGGAGAACCAGAAAGAAACCTTCTTGCCATTTCTGATGGTGACCTTGGTTGCAGCGTTGAAGAGATCTCAATCTTGCTGATCATTGGGCGTTTCTAAGCCGACCCAGGACTTGTCGGGGCCACCCATTCGTACCACACCACCGGAGGCGCAGAGCCCTAGCGAATTTTTCCACGTCAAGAATCCCCAAGCCTCCATAGTTTTTTTGCCGACAGACCTTAGTCCAAACCACCTTGCATTTGCCACCGTTGACCGAGGCACTACATGCCCCAAGGCTTTAATAGTGGCCTTATCAAACTTGATAGCAGTGAGGAGGGATGGAGGAAAGCACAAACTTGACCAACTCGGCGCAACCGGCACGATTGAGGAACTTTGCCTTCCAAGGAGTGAGCTTAGTTGCGACTTTGTCAATATACGGCTGCAAATCCACCGGCGAAGCCTCCCCAAAGAAAGCGGGAGGCCCAAATATTTGCGAGGGAGGCGGGATGTTTTGCAGGATGGCACCCAGGTCAATGTTAGTGCTCGGGGTGTTGTATCAGTTTGACTTGAGTCTTTACAGGTGAGAGGGACAGATCCCTCTAACCAATCGGTGCAAGTAATCTCGTGTTTGGAGAATGACACAACAGCCGGCTGGGCCTATGAAACTAGGCTATGGTCTGCAGCCAAACACTTACCTAGTCATCGAACACAACTCTTCCTTCTCAAGCTTTGAGACGATAATCATATTAAGAACACCACCTAATTAAGCACAACTCTTCGTTCTCAAACTTTGAAACGATAATTATTTGAAGAACATAAGCTAATTAAGCCGGTAAGAATTCCAAGAAGAAAGACGTGTGCCCTAATTAAGCTAATTAAGGAAATGATCATTCACTCAAAGACAGGTGGCAAGCCACTCTTCTCTGATAAATTCCAGCTTGCAAATAGTGGCGGCACCAGTTACGGTCTCACTTCGATCTCGGACCAGAGAAGAGGAGGGAGGTGAGATCTAGACGGAAATGGAGACGTGGAGAGGAAGAAGAAGAGAAAGGCAGAGAGCACAACTCAGTTGATTGATCATTCGATACCCATACAGACAGAGTCCACGGTGCTTATAACACGCACCAGCCACGATGGGCCACATGGTTCCAAAGACACGGGCAAAGCCCAACTAGATTCGAATACAAGGCCCACGGCCCAATACCTCGCACAGGTTACGGTGCAACGGCCGATGGCGCGTCACAGGTCGTGACATGTCCCTCCCCTTCAGCAGCGGCTTGACCCCAAGCGCGTACAGAGGGATAACGAGCAGCCAACTTGTTCAGTGGTTCCCAGGTTGCGAGACTATCCGGCCAACCCTGCCATTTCACCAGCACATGCACCACAACTGCCCTTCCTTTCTTGACAAGCATGCGACCGAGGCAAGAGCTAGGCACCAGGTCGGGAGAATCAACAGTGCAAATCAGAGATAAGTCTGAATATACCTGGGTTTTAGGAGGAATGTGTTTCTTGAGCTGGGAAACATGTACTACATCATGGATGTGTGCTGTTGGGGGTAAATCTAGTTGATATGCCACTTCTCCCACACGTTTGAGGACAGTGTAAGGCCCAAAGAATCGAAATGCTAATTTCTGGTTGCTGCGAGGTGCCAATGATGACTGTACGTAAGGTTGAAGCTTGAGATACACTTGATCTCCAACTTCAAAGTTTTGCCCAGCGCTGAGTGATATGATGTATTGTACCAGTATTCTGCAAGGGGAAGCCAGCTTGCCCATTTCTTGGGAGCCGAGTGAACTGAGCATCTCAGAAACCCTTCCAGGCATTGGTTAAGCCTTTCCGTCTGCGCATCCGTTTGCGGATGATATGACGAGCTCATCATCAGTTGTGTGTCGGTCTTCCGGAACAGTTCTTGCCAGAAGGTGCTTGTGAATATCCTGTCACGGTCGGAGATGATCACACTAGGCAAACCATGCAATTTATACACATTGTCCATATAAGCTTGAGCTACTTGAGCTGCAGTGAAGGGGTGAGCCAGAGGAATGAAGTGGGCGTACTTGGATAGCTTATCAATGACTACTAAGATAGTTGTGTAGGAATTGGATTTTGGGAGTCCTTCGACAAAGTCAAGACTCACCATATCCCAGATCTTTTTGGGAACAGGTAACGGTTGTAACAGACCTGGGGTTTTGACATGCTCTGCCTTAGCTTGCTGACACGTAGGACAGCTAGTCACGAATTCTTTGATCGCATTTTTCATATGAGGCCAGGCAAATATACTCTTAACTCTGTGGTAAGTACCCTGAATACCAGAGTGTCCCCCAATCCCACTGCTATGCAGAGCTTGAATAATATGTTGTTGAGCCAGAGGATTGACACCAACCCATATTATGTTTCTATATTCAATGACACCTTCTTGCAGCGAATAGCCAGCTTCATTCGGAGAACAAACACTGAGTTCAGCTAATAAGCTCTTGGTAGCTGGATCATCATTATATCCATTGATCAGTTGTTCTGTCCAACTGGGAGTACAAACAGACACTGCCATGATTTGTTCAGGTTGATGTTGGCGAGATAACGCATCAGCGGCAGCATTACTTATGCCCTGTTTATAATGAATAGTGTACTACAAGCCCATCAGGTGCACAAATGCTTTATGCTGTAAACCAGTAGTGAGACGTTGGTCAGTGAAATGCATGAGACTGCGCTGATCAGTGCGAATCACAAACGGACGATGCTGAAGATATGATCTCCATTTATCCACTGCGAGAATGATGGCCAGACACTCTTTTTCATAGGTTGATCTTGCTTGGTTTCTCATGTTCAAGGCTTGGCTGAGGAAGGCAATCGGGTGCCCTTCCTGCATTAGCACAGCACCGATGCCAGTGTTGCAAGCGTCCGTTTCGATAACAAACATCTTGGTGAAGTCTGGCAGAGCCAGGACTGGAGCAGATGCAAGAGCTTGCTTCAATGTGTCAAAAGCAATTTGCGCTGTAGGTGTCCAATGAAATTGAACTCCCTTTTTCAACAGATTGGTCAATGGTTTACCAATGGACCCATAGTGTTCAATAAACTTCCTATAATAGCCTGTTAGTACAAGGAATCCCCTTAATTCTTTTAAGGACATAGGCACTGGCCAATTCAGCACTGCTTGCACTTTCTTCGGGTCAGTAGCCACACCTGCGTCAGAGATGATATGACCCAGATACTCTAAAGTTTTGTTGAGCAAAAGAACATTTAGACCTCTTGACATAGAACTGATGCTCAGACAAGATTTGGAATACTGAAGTCAGATGTTGAACATGCTCTGGTAGTGACTTGCTGTATATCAGAATATCATCTACAAACACCAGCACATTTTTCCGAAGCATGGGAACAAAAATAGTGTTCATGACTGACTGAAATGTAGCTGGTGCGTTGGTGAGGCCGAAGGGCATTACACGAAACTCATAAAGGCCTTGGTGCGTACGGAATGCCGTCTTGGGCTCTTCTCCTGGTGCCATTCTGATCTGATGGTACCCTGACCTCAGATCCAGCTTCGTGAACCATTTAGATCCTGCTAGCTCATCAAGCAGCTCATCCACAATGGGCATTGGATGTTTGTTTTTGATGGTGAGGTCATTCAGTTGTCTGCAGTCCACACAGAAGCGCCAACTGCCATCTTTTTTCTTCACCAACAGAACTGGGGAGGCAAAAGGACTGTTACTGATTTGTATCACTCCATTAGACAACATTTCTTGAATCTGTTTTTCTATCTCATCCTTTTGGAAAGGTGAGTATCTATATGGCCACACATTGACTGGCTGTGCACCAACTAGAAGTGGAATGGTGTGATCAAATTGTCTGCTAGGAGGTAGAACCGTGGGAGTAGCAAAGAGGCCAGAAAATTTGTGCACTACTTCCTCAACCTCCACTGGAATGGTTTGCTCACTTGCTGATTTCACATGGACCATTGTATCTGGAGAAATGATAGCAACTCCGTGTGTAACATCGCCCTGTTTCAACAGACTGTGAACACCTTCAGCACTGATTTGATCACAGCGATTGACTGGGTCAGAGATGCCATGTAACTCCACTACTGTACCTTTGTATTCAAACTTCATGCGCGTCTTCTCCCAATGAATCCACATAGGACTATGGGTTGCTAGCCAGTTGATCCCCAGAATGATGTCAAAACATCCCAAGGGTAACACACGCATATCATAATCAAAGGTGTGACCCTGCACTAACCATTCCAATTTAGGTGTCAGCTTGTTGCAAGTCATAGTATTACCATTAGCTACCATAAATTTTGCAGGAGCAATAGTTTCCGTGGGAAGCTTCAAGCAGTCGGCCAACTCCTGGTTGGCAAAAGAGTAAGTACTGCCAGAATCAATCAAGATCAGCACAGTGCGCTTGCCCACCAGTCCCTGCAACCGAATTGTACGTCGTTTGGCTGTCATAGCCATAGCAGTGTCTTGAAGAATACATAAATCACCAGTATCATCAGTGTCCTCCCCTGATTTATCCTCATTGGCAGCAAAGATTTGACAGGCTTCCAATAGTTCTTCAAGAATATGCAAAGGAACTTGAGTAGGGCAAGTATGTGTCCTGCTATACTTTTCTCCACAAGTGAAGCAGAGTCCCTTGGATCGCCGAAACGCCTTGAGTGATTCAAGTTTACTATCACCTTTCACTGGATCAGCCTTTGGGGACTCATATTTGCACCCCTCGTCATTTTTCTTGGGGTCTTCCTTGGAGTACTTGCTCTTCTCACCCGCTGAATAGCGGTAACTGGAGCGAGAGAAATCCCGGCTCTCATGAGGATGATAGGGTTTCCTTCGGTTTAAGTCCAACTCCTCTTCCTGTAACATAGCAAGAGAACACACAGTATCCATGTCTTTTGGCAGTTGTAACACTACAGCAGAACGAATCTCACTGGACAACCCATCTATGAAACGAGAGACAAAAAACACCTCACTAGTGGCAGGATCCTGGAGTAAAATTTTGTGGCGTAGCTCATCGAAATTCTCTATGTACTCAGCTACTGTGGAGGTTTGTCTAATTCCTAGGATCTGTCTCATAAACCACGAGTGTTTGTTTTTATCCCAATGTCCAAGCACTGCTACTACCAGCTCACCCCAATGATCTATGCGCTGCTTAGCTTCTACAGTTTCTAACCATAGGGCTGCTTTGCCTCGAAAATTCAAGGTAGCAAATCGAGTCTTAAACACCTCCTGAACATCATATAGGGTGAAATAATCCTCACACTGGCGCACCCAGACCTTAGGATTTTTCCCATGGAATTTGGGAAAATCCATTTTCGGCTTGGGGGCTCCCCGACCCTGAAATCCGCGCCCATCACGACGCTCATCCTCCTCACGATCGAACACGTAACTGGTGGTGTTGTTACGAGGCGCACCTGATGTCGGAGACATCGGGTGAGATCCGAGGATCCCACCAGGCTGTCCCCGATTCTGTAGGTCTGAGCGGCGGCCGTTGGCCACGAATGTCGCAGCATGATCCGTGCGAATCGTCTGTGTCACTGGTGCGTTTGGTCCCGATCCAGAGTTGGCCGTGGGCGCCACCGGCGGAGGGGTGAGGGTCGCCACCTCAGGCGTTGCTGCGCCTGTGCGCCTATCAAGCTTGTCGGTCAGTGTGTCGAAGGAGCTCTTGAGGTCTCGCATCTCACGCCGATTGTCCTTGAGGTCGTCGGCGAGGTTGTTGAGGAAGGTCTCGAACCCGGAGAGCTTGGATTGGAGTCCTCCCCCAAATTCCGTCACCTTCGCCTCTAGCGCCTCCACGGTCGTCGCCATTCGCGCTTCGAGTTGCGCGGTGGTTTTCCTGGGAGCCAGACTGCTCAACTCGACCAATCAACCTTGGATCGGATCTTACAGCGGAGCGAATCCACCACTTGCCTCTCGTCGGATTTATGATCAAAGTCAGAGAAGGGCAGCGGTGTGGCTCTGATGCCACATGTTACGGTCTCACTTCGATCTCGGATCAGAGAAGAGGAGGGAGGTGAGATCTAGACGGAAATGGAGACGTGGAGAGGAAGAAGAGAAAGGCAGAGAGCACAACTCAGTTGATTGATCATTC
Organism: Poa pratensis; assembly: GCA_947311845.1. Lineage (NCBI taxonomy): Eukaryota > Viridiplantae > Streptophyta > Magnoliopsida > Poales > Poaceae > Poa > Poa pratensis. Next base: position 11,856,724 of record CAMZMU010000125.1, on the reverse strand, counting down.
GATACCCATACACAGAGTCCACGGTGCTTATAACACGCACCAGCCACGATGGGCCACATGGTTCCAAAGAAACGGGCAAAACCCAACTAGATTCGAATACAAGGCCCACGGCCCAATACCTCGCACAGGTCATGGTGCAACGGCCGATGGCGCGTCACAGGTCGTGACAGCACCACATATATAGTACACAAGAGCACAAGGCGCACTGATCATCAACAACAACAAAGGTGGGAAAACAACACCAGGTGGTCCAGGTCCATTCCATCGAGTCAGCCAGAAACAAACATATGCGATGTATCAAGAAAATCGTGGCAGGCACAGGAGATAACTCATTTAACATTCACCTCAGCTGACATCTTGCACAAGTGACCTCATATCAGTTGTCACCATGGCCAGATAGTGGTTGCAAACAGGGCAACGCCACACAACACGCACAATACTGACTGAGAACGAAACCGAACTACACATTGACCATTGGATTCGGAAACCGTCCGGTAATGTCAAAACTTAATTTACCCTTCCAAAAAATTTACCAGAGAACTCCATGACTAGCATAAACATAATGAGCTTGGTTTACCTGAACAGACCTAAAACAACTAAACAGCACTGGCTGGATGATGCCGATGTACGGCTATTTCACTGTTGCTGTGAATATGCGGCTAAAAGACAGATGAGAATAATTACCACAGCAAGATCCTGCACCCCTACATATCTAATATCAACCACAAGTGGGCATCCACGTTATTTAGGAAGATAGTTTACTGTACTTTAGGCAACTGAGACGAACTTTTTTTTTTTGGCCATACCAAACAAAAATCCAGATAGTAGCAGTGCAGATTAGTTTAGTTTCCAACTATTTCAAAAATCCAGATAATTGTTTATACGCGCATACAAATTGCAGCACAAAAGCAATAGAACAAATTCGACGACAACAATTAGTCCTCAGTCACAATCCTGGGAATATCTCAACTCAGAACCAAAAATATATCCGGAGCCAACAATGCCTTTGGCAGCAATGAAATGTAAACTGGCTGCGGAAAAACTGCCATGTTATCCGACAGGCAAATCCTTCCTTTTTTACATATATGAATAAGCACCTGAATTGTCTACAAGGCGTGCAAGCGATATGATTATTACCACTGTTGAGAAAAAAGTAGCAAGAGAGAACAATTTCCTTGTCATTTTAAGAAATTGAAGAGCTTCTTAGAAACCTGTAGGACAAAGTAATAAGCATAAGCAACTTAGTTTCGTCCAAGAGCGGAAAGGAACAAAAGAATACATGACTAACTGGCTTCTCGGATGGGCAATGCACACAAGTACGAGTATAGCCAGGAAGGAACCACTCACATGCTTGTCGATGCATTGCAAGTAATCGAAGTATTGACCAGTACAGTGCTTCTGCCCAGTCTCATCATCTTGAATTCTCTTAACACATTTCTGTGCACAGCATAAGTGACATAAGTTCATGTTCCAGTGGTAAGAGAAGAACAGGTATTCAAACAAATAGTCTACAGCAGCCAAGGAGTATTATTTCTTAAATGTTCAGATCAACTGAGAACATCCGAAACAGCTGCTAAAGAAGAATTGTTTATTATATAAATTGCAAACACTAGGTAGCCTTGGACCTTGGCCATTTGCTATAGTCTAATGCATAGTTGCAACATTGCAAATTTGTGTTTAACGGGAACATGTGAGTTCTACAGATAAAATAGAAACACATTTTCATGGATAAGATAGAAATAAAGCAAAACAAAAATTGAGGGCCTTGAGGATGCACTTGAAGTATATTGTCAGATATAAGAAACCTCAGACTTAAACACAACTGGAAGTATATCTTAGTAATCGTACTGATATGCATTTGCATATAAAATTATAGGAAACATAATCACATTTGAGTGCATATACTGCATAGATCAAGATCAATAAGAATTATACATTTGCAACTAAACCGAACAGCACATTACCTGATAGTCACGCCACTGTTTGACACACTTGCCCTTTGTTTGAAGTTCTAGGAGAGCCTTTGGGTCAGATACCTCCTCATCTGCCCTGAAATACAAATGCGAGATCACTGAGAACAAAACGGCTTGAAACAGTAGAACTCTTCCATTTCATAACTACCACAAATAGGCTATGCTCAAACACGAAAATATTCCAAACTGAAATCACCAGGAAGAGGAATTGGTTGAACGACACACATTCTAACAAAACACAACAGCAATATACTAAGTTCTCATGCATCAGATAAAAAACTTATGTGCCTATCTGGTCTGCACAATGTGTCAAACCTCCACAGGTGAACACACAGATGCAGAAAGAAATATTTGAGAAATGAGTAAGGTCAAGGTCATTCAAATCAGCCAATAATCATCTTGCATAATTTACTACATCCATGATATATCATGTGAGAAAACGCCTAATCAACAGTTGTTGAAGAGGATGCTATAGCTTTTAGGCATATGCAGCACAATTATTATTTGATTGGTTTTCTCCCCGAAATAAGTTTCTTGGCAGCAGTTTGCAGCAGAAGTAACCACAACGCATGCTGATACATGAATCTGAGGCAAGTGATGTGCAACTACAAACCACATGGATGGGCCGGCCTAGCCCAAACAATCACACAAATACAAACATCAGAAATCAGACAAGCAAGCAGGAATAGACATCGACAACCAGAGTGTCAATTTCTCAATTGTCATGCCTGGTGATTCCGATCCTGGCTAGCGCGGGCATTGCTTTGAATTGGTAACAAGCGTCGTGCCCCCAGAACACCGTCGCTCGATTCTACGGCTCCCCGGCATAAAAATAGACATTAACGAACCTAAGTGCCCTAGTTAATTCGAGCATAGGCAACAGAATCAGGCGAGTGGCAGCATATGGATCCAACCCCACCCCCAACGCAGCGATCTGCTCGACCCGCACGTTACGCATGCTCTACAGATCGGCGATGGAATACGGCAATAAAATAGGTTCGATCGGATCACTCACATGAGCGCGACGCTTCTGGTGACCCAAAACGATCTCGCTTCCAACTGCAGAAAACGGCGGTAATTAGCCCCAGAGGAAAACGAAATTGGTAAAGGCGCCGCGATCGAGTAGAAGGAATAGTAATTCCTGATGGAACCGGATCTGGGAGGAAGGCCGAGTGTTACCGTAGAGGGGGAGACGAGGACAGCGAGGTCGGAGGCGGGCGGCGACAATGAATCGGGGTCGAGGGTTACAGACCAGACGAGGAAGGAAGAGGCGATGAAGAAGCTTCCCGAAGGTTTTTTTTTTTTTTTTGAGAGGAAGAAGCTTCCCGAAGGTGGGGGGGTGGAGCTAGGGAGGAGGCCGCTGGGCTAGGTTAGACGGCCCGAATAGATATTCTGTTCTGGGCCTTTTGTAGATCTTGCTCTGGGTCAGCTGCAGCCCTTATTATTCTCAAAAAACAAAAAAAGCTGCAGCCCTTATTTATGAATGAAAGGATTAAGTATGGTTTTCACTTCCCTAAAAAAAGGTAGTTTTCATCCCAAATGTCACCACTCGGACAGATTTCACCCTGAACTTTAAATTGGTCTAATTTCAACCCTGAAGTTTTTTTGTTCGATTTGGGCGGTTTTTGTACGATGATGTGGCGATGACATGGCCACGACGTGGCGCCAACTATCCATTGAGAAGATAATGATGCTTTCTGATCTTGGGCCCCACCTGTCATATGGGGATTTTCCCTCTGTCGGTGAGCGCCCCTGGAGCAGATGTCGTTGTGCTTCCCCGGTGGAGCAGGCGGCCGTCCGAAGTCCTCCCTGGCGCGGCGCCCTCCCTCGCCGCCCCCATCACCAACCTCTCTAACTGCAGCTCCCAGGCCGCCGCCCTTCGCGCCATCAACACCTTCCTCACAAGCAGGTATGCGTGAGCCCAACGGCGACCACCGATTCAACCCGCGCCACCACCTGTTTCACGGTTTTCGCCGCCAAAACGGGACTGCCGGACACCGAATCGAGTCACCGTACGCACGTATCGAAGGTCACTCGCCGGCAGGTTCACACGGGCCGCACTAATTGGGCAGGTGCTAGCTCAACTGCCATCGCGCCTCGAGGTATCACGCCGTCACCACCAGTTTTCGGTCGACGTATCGACGTTCGTGCCCGACGGTTGCTGGCACACCGGTGACGGCGACCCGAATTTTATGACAGAGAGAGGGGCTGACGGGTGGGGTCCACGAATTGAACAATAACAGCCCAAATTTGCGCCACGTCGGCCCGCCACGTCAACGATCAAAACAGCCCAAATTTGCGCAAAACCACCTTAGGGGTGATTTTGACGGTTTTGTAAACTTCAGGGTTGAAATCAGGCCAATTTAAAGTTCAGGGTGAAATGTGTCCGAATGGGGATTTGAGGGTGAAACCTATACTTAATCCCTTATGCCATTCAAAATACAACTGGGCATTTTGTAGATCTTGTTTGTTACGATCCGGCGCGATAATTTTGACGATTTTTTTGTTTAGTGTAATTTTATACTTCGGGTTTCAATATACTTTTACATTTGTCCTTCGGTTTTCAGCATTTTTGTATTCCGAGTTTTTGTACTTTGGAAATTTTTAATTTCAAGAATTTTTTACTACGGATTTTTATAGTTCGCACATTTTGTACTTCGGAAATTTTGTGGTTCAGAATTTTTCATGTCAGGTTTTGTTTTGGTATTTTGAGAATTTTGTACTTTGCGATTTTTGTGCTTCATAAATTTGTACGTCAGGAATTTTGTACTTTCTACTTTTTTTGAGGGAAAGCATAACTTTATTAAATTTCAAAAAGACCTACATCGTTTGCCAAAATGGACCAAATGAAATCGGGAGGGTCCTCTTACCAAAAAACTGTGGAGAAAGTCCCCTCCGCTTTAATAGCTAACACATGAGCCACTAGATTACTTTCCCTAGGAGCGAAAACAAAATCAACAAAACTAAAACCTCGAGCCAACATGGTACACTCCTCATAGATCGCAGCTGCTGGTCCTGCAGAGTTCACTGCTTCATTCATCGTGTTGATAACCTCCAAACAATCGTTGTTCACAATAATCTTTAGACAACCACTCTGCCCTGCTAATATAAGCCCATCTCTCAAAGCTCGTGCCTCCGCCATAGGAGCATTTGCGACATGATCAATCCCGCAACTGCTACCTACGATAAAAACCCCAGTGCTGTCACGAATAACAGCGCCAGTTGCACCTCTTTCATCCAACAAATTGAAAGAAGCATCCACATTTAGTTTAATAAATCCTTCCCGAGGCTTCTCCCAGCCATGACGTTTCACGCTATAATTTGGTTTAAAGGATCGAAAAAAGTTTAACGCTATAGCAGCAGCCGATTGGGCTGATCTAGCTGGCTTCTGAATTGTTTCTCCATGAGAAACCTGTCTCCTTTTCCACCAAGCATACCAACATGTGGTAACCACCAGCTCTCTATGACCAATATCAAACCCTGGCGCCATCTGATCTGGTATCATCAACAAAGATTCAAAAATTATCGAACCCACCACACTAGCTCGACATGCATTATCAATAATGGTTTTCAAACCAAAATTCTCCCAAAGTTCTTCCACTCTGGCACATTTAAAAAAGACATGGCGAAGATCTTCACAATGGATCTTGCACATCGGGCATAGACTCGACCAAATAATATGTCAATTTGCCAATGTACAATTACAATAAATCAATTGTATTAGATTAAAGAAAAAAGAGACACGGAGGTACTCCCGCGGGACTTTGTAGACGCGACACGCATCGAAAGCAGAGCATCCCACGCTGTCACGCATGCCAGACCTTTGTAAAGGTCGGTCTCTCCCTAGTTATACCGGACGCAGCTTCGGTGACTTGTAGCTTACAAGTCACTAAGCGACTTGCTCCTTATCTGGCCCTCCATTCTAGATCTGACGTACAAGATTCACCCATATCTAAGTGTCAAAAATAAAAACATTCAGATAAAATTGAAAAAATTCCAGTTAATTATAAATGCTTCGTTAGCTATTGTGTGAAAATAATATCTGATTTGGACCAATGGTTTGTGAATAAATAGCTTTTCTGATTAAAACATAAAACACTATTTATTCCCAAACCATTAATAGAAATAGCATGAAACTTTGAGAGAATACAAAACGAAACATTTATTAGTGATTGGAATTTTTTTCAATTTTTTCTGAATGTTTTTATTTTTAACATTTAGATTTGGTTGGATCTTGTACGCCAGATCTAAAATGGAGGGGCCAGATGAGGAGCAAGTCGCTCGGTGACTTGTAAGCTACAAGTCACCGAAGCTGCGTCCAGTTATACCCCTTGGATATTTATTCACTTACTTTTACCCGTCCTAAAGTCACATGACTTTGTCTCACTCACATGTGAGGCCATCATATGTGAGATCTACAAATCAGCAACTCAAAGTTACCCCAAAGTTAGCATACAAAATCAGTGAATCTCAATCCCTGTGCCTTGGAAAACAAAGGATGGGTTTTTTGGAAATTAAAAGGGTAAACATTTTTTAAATAAATTGGAAAACTTTTGTGGCGCTTTAATTAATCAATTTACATATAAGAACGATAATTGTTTTTGCAAGATGTCTCGACCTACTGGAACAAATTTATAGTTGTTTTAAAGAGTTCTCTGGAGTTTCACGCAAGTTACCCTTTGCGGATTTGACTCACCGAAAAACTATATGTGACTCTCTTTTCTGAAAGTGGTGTTTTGTCTCCCGAGATCATATGCTTCTGTTAGAATATATTTTTTATGAAAAAGTAGTAAACATTTTTAAAAATTCTGAAAAACTTAGAGATGACACACACACGCACGCGCGCGCGCGCACACACGTGTACACGTATACGTTTTCACCAATTGTGTTGCAGATTTTTTAAACGTTTTCATTTTTTTAATTCTAACAGGAGCATATGACTATATGAGCTTGAAATTAATATTTACTTGCATCTTATATTTACATGTGTGACCTGTGTGCCAACAAAAATTCATTAATCGACTGTGGCGAGTGGCGACCCACGGACATTCTACTACCTCCGTTCCTTAACGTAAAACATAATTTTTTTTCTACGGAGGTTGTAATAGCGTAGTACTCTCTCAGTTTCAAAATATAGTTGACATTCATTTGTCCAAATATAAATGCATTTAACTTTTTCAATGTGTAGGTACATTCATATTTGGATAAATTCACATCAAGTATTTTGAAACGGAGGGAGTATAATTTTTGCGGGACCTCGCATACGTTGAGTCCTCGTCTTTGCTGGCGTAGCTCTTCGGTTGGATAAATCCTTCCGCAACTCGCGTTTGTGGACCAGCTCAACTCCACTTGGAAGATGAGACTTGGTGGAGCGCCTTGCTGCTGCTGCTGCTTCACCCAGCTGCAGCCCGCCGCCACTTCAAGGCTGCGCCTGCCACCGGCTCGCGCCACAAACACCACCTCCGAGTCGGCCGCGCGGCTGAAGGCAGTGCTTGAGCAGGTGGACGACGAGCTGCGGAAGGGGAACGACGAGGCCGCGCTGTCCCTCGTGCGCGGGTCGCCGGGGGAGAGCGGCGGGCTCCGGTGCTTTGGAGCCGGGAGACAGGTTATTGTTCTCTTGATACTGAATATTATTTTTGGGTGGGTAGTTTTCAGATGGGTAGTTCATCAATTTAGTTTGCACGGGGATTGCATGCTTGCAGTTTTTGTTATTTTCACATACATGTTATATTAATAGGAATAGTCTGCACAAGCATAAGATGATTTCATTTCATGCTATTGCCTATAAAGTCCAATGCTCGACTTCCTTTTTTTCATCATTGTATGGAAGGTGTTTGCGAATGTTTCTATATTGTGGAGTATATTAAAGATATATGAAAAACTATTGATGGCGTCTAGTGCCAGTGTGCTACATATTTGACTAGCATACAATGCAACCTCTAAGTTAAATTCATCAACAACAATGCAACTTTGCCAATATTTGACTAGCAAACTATGCAACTTTTTTTAAATCTTTACAGTATTGTTTTTAATGTTGATAAATCAATATGAATAGTCCGCACGAATGTATGATGAGTTTTAGTTTCATGCTATCAGTGCAGGCAATTGCGAATATTTCTATATTGAAGGTTATATTAAGAAAATGCATGGAAAAACTATTAATGTTGTCTAGTGCCAGTGCAATTTTTTGACAAGGAAACACTTCAACTTTGCTTCTTTGTGCTGCGAAATTTCACCTGTTAATATCTGCTAGACTGCTACATGTTCGATAAGAAAGTAAAGCTTTACCTTGATCCTTTTTCGAGAATGTTATATAGCACACTAACTCCTTTATTGTACCATAATCTCTGTTAGGTACCTCAAAGACTTTATAAACTAGATGAGCTTAAGCTAAATGGAATCGATACTTCTTCTTTTCTATCTCCGGAGGATCGCACTTTGGGATCAATTGAGAGAAATCTCCAAATTGCTGCACTTCTTGGAGGGCTTTCTGTTTCAGCTGCATTTGAGCTTTCTCAACTCCAAGCTCTGTTTCTCTTTGTAGGCCTACTATTTGTGTGGTCTGTTGATTTGGTGAGTTAGTATTTGCATTCTTTTGTTATTTCAAAGCATATGCTTGGGCCATTCATACTTTGAGGCCACATTGTTGCATTTATTAATTAATTGTGCCTAGCTCCGCCCCTGAGTTTAGATACACTTATGAAAAAAGGATCGCTGAATGTACAAGCTGGGACAGCTTTTGTGGACTTTGAATTCGTTGAAGAGGTTTGTTTTTGCATTCAATGCTTCTCAATATTGTGAAAATCTTTGATGTAATATTATTGTTTAATTGATACACACCACGTACCTACTGTTGTTTTGCTCCTTAGTTCTCGTTGCACCTTGAAGTTGTGTTTACTAAACACACTTATTATCACTGTCAGTGTTCAGTAGTGTGTGAGGCACAACTTCTAAACTATTGAATTTATTAATTAATTTTATTAGCCTGGCCAAGTACCACTCTTGCCAGGTAGTTTCGTGCACTACAACTCTTATGTTGCTAGTAATGTGGCAAATTTATTTGTCTGCAATCAAGGAAACTGTTGAGATCAATTATTCATATTGATACGCAATCACCAAATCTTTTATCTTTGTTACTTCATTTTGTAATAGAATTCTATCTCAGTGCAGAGCGAGATGCTCTCCTTTTGCCATTTATTGATACAATTCTGTCGAACATGGCAAATGGATGAACATTGTAGATGCAATGTATTGTTAACCACCCAACTGTTTTCCTAATACAGAATGAAAATTATTGTCTGCCGTTGAAAGACATTATGGATAAATTGTAGATATTTTTTGAGAGGATATACCCATTTTGGGGGTTCTGAGGACATTCTTTATGCTACATTTTATGTAGTTAAGCTGTTGTTCTATATCTTTTCTTACAAAGAAGTTAGTTATATATGCACCAGCCTAATGGTTATTTTTCATTTCCAGATCAATTCAGGCAAACTGTCTGCGAAGGTGAGGGTTTCTAAAATTTTCGTTTTATGCAAAGCATGTAGAAATGCTGTAACTCCGCCTATGTCTTCTAGGCATAGCCGGTCCCAAGCCCGGATAAAGGAGGAGGGTTGTGATAGGCTTGGCGAGCCAACGTAAAAACTAGCCAGTCCCATGGATATGAAACCCACGAGAGTAGTACTAGGGTGGGTGACCTCCTGGAAAGTCCTCGTGAAAGGTTTCATATCTAAGGGTTGTGATAGGCTTGGCGAGCCAACGTAAAAACTAGCCAGTCCCATGGATATGAAACCCATTTGGGCGAGAGTAGTACCAGGATGGGTGACCTCCTGAGAAGTCCTCGTGACAAGGTTTCATATCTAGCCTACCCCAACTTGTTTGGGACAAAAGGCTTTGTTAAGGTATGTAGAAATGCTGTAATGGATATAATGATTATGTTTTGGCTGAAGTTAAGACATAAAGATGATCAGGTTCAAGCTGGTGTTGGATCGTTTAAAATATGAAAATCACATGGGATTTATTGACGTACGAAAATCACCAGGCAACTAGTAATTCCTATCCAATGCCCCCTGTGTGCTATACTTAGAACTGGAGTTACTATCACTTTAACACATAATTTCTATATTCTGGGATGGGCACGTGCAATTGTTGCTACCTGATGAACTACTGCATTTTTCTGTATTGAGCTGGCCATAAATTGGTACTAATGGCAGATGCTGAACAAGTTCTCATGTATTGCGCTGGCTGGAGTAGCAACAGAGTATCTTCTGTATGGATACGCTGAAGGAGGACTAGCTGACGTTAACAAGGTTTTTGGTCATCAGTTTACCTTTGTTCTAAGTTGACAACCATCCTGTAACCGCATCCCATCTTTATCTGTTTTTCTGTTCTGTGTTTCATTAACAGCTGGATGGATTGTTCAAGAGCCTGGGTTTCACCCAGAACAAAGCTGATTCACAGGTGAGATGGGCTGTGCTGAACACTATTCTGTTACTTCGTCGTCATGAAAAAGCTAGATCGAAGCTTGCAGAGGCAATGTCTTCTGGGATATCAGTTGGATCCTGCATTCAGGTCATAGAAGAGAGCATAAACACAGAAGATATTTAATCGAAAGGAAATGTACATATAATGTGGGTACATGTGCTATCATGGCCCTTCAATGACAGATTTTGCGTTGACAAATGCACTCAACCCTTCATATTGTTCTCGAGAATCATTTCATGTTGTACACACCTTGCAATTTTGAGCAAGGAAACATGCTCAACTTGCTTCATATTCCTACATCGTGAAGCATGTGTGGTCCTTAATCTCTCTTGTTTATGACTTGTCACCAAGAAAAGATAAAATAAAATAAATTCACCCCATGGACTAAGCATCATCTTCTCTGCTATTATAAGTTAGACAAGACATGATATTTTGTTTTGGCAAGAGGCATCAACTGAATCCTAAGCTCACAGAAATTATGAGAGGCAGTGACTGATTGACGTATATATATGGTGTCGGTAGTCGGCAACACGGTTTTACTTTTTTTCGACAACGGTTTTTTTATTGACTCAATTGTTCACATCAAGGCGATATATCCAAACAAGTTATACCCGGCCTCTGCCTAACGAAAACAAACAAGGAAAAGTTTAACATAGACTCTTGACATGCGACATGAGGGATAAAAATAAAACAGGCTAAGGCGACGGAGGACATAGATTAGGTCGCCATCCGTGTTGGGTGAAAGGTGATAACATGCCGTCATGAAGAGTTCCTTATACTTAAATTGCTGCAAGTGGCTCCACACGATTTTACTTGGCAAAGGAATTGAGTTTGAAGCATTATTGCCCTTAAAAAGAGAGTTTCCTAGTGATGCAACATAATTCCTTCTCAACACAGGATGATACTGACATGGATTATTATCAAAAAAATGCTGAAAACATTCAAATATGATTATAAGCCTTGGAGGATGGGATTTGACAACTTGTTTCATATGGTGAAATCAACCAGTTGATAATTCAACTGAGTCACGATGAACTGGCCGGAGCAAGGCTGAGATGGAGGTCCAGCCCCATCGTGGAGGCTTCCTCGGTGCCCTTATCCGTCTCGTACAAACAATCGCAACTGCCGGTGCCGGTGCCGCCGTCGCTTACGTCGTAGGGCCGCGGCTCGGCTGGAAGAGCATGGAAGGGCAGGCCCACCGTTGGCTCGTGCGCGAGGTAGACCCATCTGTGGACGGCGGCACGCGGGTAGGCCGACGACCCGGCGTGTCCTACGGCGATCACGTGCCCCGGCGGGGGCGGGAAGTAGCCCATGCCGGCGTCGACGTGTAGTCGTGCGCGCTTCAGCTGCTGCCGCTCCTTCCTGTGCGCGTTCTGATGGCCGCCCAGCGCCTGCGAGTTGGTGAACTCGCGGCAGCAGTAATGGCACTCGAACCTCCGCCCATCCGTCCGCGGTGTTGGCGGCGCAGAGGGCACCGCCGCGACGTCGGTGGTGCCGCCGACCACGTTGTAGCCAAAGATTCTTAAGGATGTCGGGCTCGGCGACATCTTGTGCAGGTCGCTCCGTATGTCCGCCATGGATGGGCTATCCTAGCTAGGTAACACACGTTCGTGTTGAGGTGTTCAGGTGACGCCTGAGGTTATGTACCGCATCGGGAGCGTAGGGAAGTCGCACCTGCATGGAGAAAAGGGAGACATGGGATGGAAATAACTGAAGTTGAAGGAAGGGCATGTCTAGGAATATTGGAGGTAGGTAGGTGAACATTGAGCAAATGGTCACACGCAACGCAAGAATCCAAACCAAACTAGTGTCGTTCTAGAACAGGGACTCCGGAGTCCGGCCGCAAGTATGTCTGCTTGCGCGCCACGATGGCGTTCCGGGATGCCATTCTCGGACCGCTCGATGTTGAATCAAGTGTGTCATTTGTACATAGTGACATGGAGGAGGTTCCATGAGTTCCTCGCTAGTAGGACGTACGGAGGGAAAAGGCCGATCAGCTTTTCCTGCACCTTTCCATTCTTGCCAATACCAACCAAGAAGAAACTTTTTCACTATATAAATATGTCTTGTTTCTCTTTTTAGTCTCTGGATCGACGAAGGATTCACACAATAATGACATCATTCACACACATAAAATGATTCACACTAGATTAAAACATGATTCACATGCTAATTCCATTATTTACCGTAAGTTTACGCGTTCATTTGGAGTGGTTTAGAGCATCTCCACCGGCACATCCTACAATGTATCTGATTTGGAGGCCTACCACATGTCCGGCACAATGAGAGTGGTGCCTGAGTGGCACTCCCAAACAGTCGCACCTACTATATTTTTTTTTATATTTGTAATAAAATAATCAATGCCAACATCATACCCGGCTGTCGAAATGTAGGTGGAATTTGACTATGTCTGGAAGATTTTCTGTCAAATTCATGTATTCTGATTTTATGCATGCACATGCACCATTTCTGCGTAAATACCTTTGGAAGTTAAAAGTGGAGGTATTAGCACTGGAGGTACAAATAGTTGCACGGCCGGAGCAGTTTCATACAACTAGTTGTCAAAGTGAACAAACTCATACAAAAACTTGTCTTGCGGATTCAAGCAGGTACAAGTGTGCTGTGGAGACGGCATGTGGCTGCCATAGTGGAAAAGAGTGGTGTGTACATTTTGCAGAAACCCCCTCCAACTTTCTGAATCATCACGAACAGGTACAGAACGATAAATCCTTCACTACCCGTCGCGTTGACTCACTCGTTCGCTCCTTCTCCCTGTCGGTCGCCGCAATGCGGGCGCCGCCATCGTTCCCCACCAAAATTCGGGCGGCGCAGGGCGGCGGCGCGCGCGTCGGCGAGCGTGGCGGCGCAGGAGCGGAGCGCGGCGAGCGGGAGGGCGAGGACCGTGGCGCTGAGGCCGGCCCGGAGCGGCGGCTCCCAGAAGGCGACGAGCGCGCGTTGCGTCTCCCGGACCGGGACATAGCAGAGCAACGCCGTGGCCAGCCCCGGGTGCGCCATCGCGATATAGAGCGCCAGGCGGGCGTTCGGCTCCAGGGAGAGGCCCTCGGCGTCCGCATTTTTGCCCGGCGCGGTCAGCTTGGCTAACGACGCTGTCGACATGCTCCGCAAGATCGTCCGCTAGTACATGGAGTTGAAGATCCCTCAGCGTTCAACATGTTCCGGTGCAGCCTCCGCTGGTATAGTAATTTAGTTGAAGCAGTGGTAGGCATTGTAGAACTGGATGTAGGTTGCGTTTTGGCATGGTAGTAGTTAACTGAACAAGATGATGATGATGGCAGAATTAGGCTATGTAATCTTTGTAACCCGATGTTATGAATCAATGAATGGAATATGTTGGGAGAAAATGCAATGTGTTCAGTTTTCCTGCTACTTGTTGTGAATGTGGTGAGCTAATTCAGTTATGTTGTGAGCATATGTACCTGAATTTCGCCACTGAATTTGAACTGAATTTTGCCACTGCTGTTAACATTTGAACTTAATTTTGACAGCATATTGTCTACATTTTGGTGAATTTTGATAGTAAAACATTTAACATTGCAGGAGAAAACAATGTGTTCAGTTGACAACTAATTAAATAACATGATTCAGTTTAGATGGTTCACATATGAACTTAAATGTGGCAGTAAAGCAGAAAACAAATTCGGTTTGAACTAAAACAAGCCAAATCCTAAAGTAGATGATCTAAGAAGCTGCTGGTGCATCCTGTGTTGTCTCTATTTCATCTGGAGCTGCTTCATTGAGGTCAGGCACATTTACTTGTGGATTCTGTTGCTGCTGCTGCTGCCGTTGGTTAGGACCAAACAACATATGGTAAGCACTACCCGGTCCAGTACTGTATGAATTTCTTGGTCTTGTTGTTGTATTTGCAGGCTGAGAGCTGCTAGCTTCTGTACTCCTTTTGTTCCTTCTACCTCTGCCTCTGCCAGTGGCTGGTTGCTGTGGTGCTTCTCCTTCCACTTCCGAGGTGCTGGTTCTTCCCCATCCCCTACCCGATGTGGCTCTTCCTCTTGCCATTACAGTAGTAACCCGAGGTTGTGGCAGAGCATTTCTTGCAGCAGCTACGATGGCACTCTCCTCAGGCAGAGGACCATTTTCCCTGGATTGTGGTACGTGTGCTCTCTCCTGCAAATATAATTCCAGTAAAAGAAGGCTAGTAAATTATGCAAGCTTGTGTAAATTCTGTAATGTGCTGTGAAGTAGTTGCAGGCTAGGATCAGTACCTCCTCACCCATCCTGTACACCATACTCTGTACTTGTAGGCTAGGATCCATTGCAGGGTTTAGTACGCTGGGGAATAATGTGTTGTGAAGAACAGAAAGTTTAATGAATTAGCTAAATTGTGGCAAGGTGATCACATACACAAGTTCCAGTTATTTGAATAATTACCTCTAAAATTGAAGGGTTATCTCTGTCCCCATTTTCATCTTCAACTATTGCAGTACCATTGTTCTGTTCTAGCATGTATTTAGTATGCCCTTTTTTTTTGTTGTGGGCTGCCTTCTTGCAAACTGAGCAGTGCATTGCTAGACCTTCCCTTGTAATGGATTTTGCCCCATTTTTCTCTACTTCTTCTGGAGTTTTCCTCCTGTTATTCTTAGGTCTGCCCAGTACTTTCGTAAACAATGGAGGATGTACAAGAACATCATTTTGCTTTTCCCAATGGCATCTACTCCCTCCGTTCCAAAATACTTGACATGCATTTGTCCAAATATGGATGTATCTAGACATTTTTTATTGTGTAGATACATCCGTATTTGGACAAACCTAAGTCAAGTATTTTAGAACGGAGGGAGTAGCTCTTAGTGGTGCCATGTTGTGTGCATATGCCTTCTTGTAAGTCTCAATCGAGTAGCAGCTGTGCACTAGAGTCTCAGGATTAATCATGTCTGTTCTGCAGCAAGCAATTGCATGCCAGCAAGGTATACCTGTCAGCTGCCACCTCCTGCAGTCACAAGTCATAGGCTTGAGGTCCACACAGTATCCTCCTTCAAATTCAGATGAAGCTAGTTTGTAAAGCCCTCCACCAGCACTCATCACATCAGAATTTGCAGCCCATTCAATTGCTTTGTCTAGCTTCTTCTTGATCTTTGGACAAATCTTACCATGCCATGCCTCAACTTCATTTTGCTTGGCAACAATTCTATGCAATATCTTGTAAAAAATATTCTCAAGCATGGATAACATAGGCATTTCTCTAGCATTTAGAATATAGCTGCAGAGGAACAAGTAAACCCAGTCAGTGATGTGCATGTGCTTTGTAAACCAACAAAGTACAATGATGGAGTTTGAGTAAATTGTACCTGCTGAAAACTTCGGAGTGGTTGTTCAACAACATGTCACATTTCGAGAAGTCCTTGAAAAAAGCCTTAATCCATGTATTTTGGTCCAGTTCCTCAACCCAGTTCAGAGCTTCCTTACTGTCAGCTTCCAGTATGTCCATGTGTTTTCTCCAAGTTGGAATATTGCATAATCTAGCAATGGCCCATAAATCTTTCTTCAAAGTTTCTCCCTTGTGCTTCTTGTTAGAATTTTCATACAAGTGCCTTACGCAATACCTGTGTTCTGCATCAGGGAACATAGTCTTCACTACGTTAATGAGGCCCTGTAGAATGCAAAATAAACAAGCAAATAAATAAACAAGCTAATAAAATAAACAAGCTAATAAATAAACAAGCAAATAAATAAACAAGCAAATAAAATTACCTTCTGCCTGTCACTCATTATTGTGAAGTGAGAACTATTAGTGATATTCAGATCATCTTTTAGTGTGGTTAGAAACCACTCCCAAGAACTTGTACATTCCACTTCGGTTACCCCCATTGGTATTGGATAGATGCAGTCGTTTGGGTCAACACCAACTACAGTTAGTAGTACGCCCTTGTATCTGGTCTTTATATGGCAACCATCAATGCAAATGATTGGTCTGCATCCTTCAAGAAACCCTCTCTTGCAAGTGTCATAAGACCAGTACAATGTGGCCAAATGTTCCTTCACTACTCCTTGCTCTGTTGATTTATTTGTGCTCAGAAAAAATTTAGAGCCAGGGTTGGAAGTCCTTAGCTCTTGCCCATAATCCCAAAGCAAGCTGAACTGCTCTGCCTCATCCCCATGTATTCTCAAAAGTGCTTCCTTTCTTGCTCTCCTTAATTTCCATCTGTTAGGTTGCATGTTGAATTTTCTCTGGATTTTAGTTGCAAATGTTATCAGATCCATCTTGTGGTTGTCTCTGAACTCATCCATGAAGGTTGCATTCAAGAAAGGAGCTATCAAGGCCTTTAGCTCCCAAACTCTCTCACACTTGTGCACACCACAATATTTTCTCACTACCACTGCTTCAGTCCTGCTATCCATAGATGCCTTCAAGAACCATGAGCAACCACCTTCACATTTTCCTAGACACACAGCATTAACCCTGGTTGCTTCATTTCTGGTTTTATGTACCTTAACCCTCTCCTTGATACTATATGATTTCAGAGCTGCTCTTATCTCTTTCATACTGGAAAACAACATCCCCACCTTGAAATCTGGATTTTCCATGTCCACTTCTGGGTTAAATAAGCTGAACTTGTACTGCAACTCATGCTGCTGCTCTATTGACAGTTGAATATCTTCATGTTCAAGTCCAGCATCATCCTCTACTTCCACTATTTCAACTGGTTCGTTGTTATCATTTACTTCCTTGTCAACATTAGCTGCAAAAATATCATCATCACCATCCTGAACATCCCAGCCACTGTCATAAAATTCAGTGTTTGTCTCATCTTCACCATCTGCACTAATTTGCTCAACTAGCACTGATGGTTTTGGAGGCCTCGATGGTTCTGTTAGTTCTGGACCAACTTTCGCAATGACATCTTGCCTGACATTCTTGAGAAAGTTAGTGTGGTCCACTATCAAAGATATAGTCCTGTGCTCCTTGGCAGCTTCTGTCAACATCAAGATATGACCATCATTCTCAATACAAATCAACCCCTCTTCAATTCCAATTCCAGGCCTCATCCAATACACATATGTTCTCCCATTATCTGGATGCCCTAGCTGCTTCAGAAAATCCTCAATCCACAAAAGTGAAAATGTATCTCTGCTGCAGTTGTCAAACCCCAGTTAGTTGTACTGCTTGCATACTCAACATCGCCTCTCAGCCCGACGAAATATCCATTGTGAGTTATTTGGATTGTGAACTTGTCAGAATCATCACCTACATTGCACATAAATTTAGTTAACAAATGCATCTTCAGGTCACAAGCAGAATTGAAAAAATTCAGTTAAGCCTAAAATGATTTCTAGCACATATGAACTGAAAATTTTGAACATAAACAACTCATACTAAGAGCAGAGAACTAACAATTCATAATCACACTCCATAGTTGCACAAAATCATCCTAAAAATTCTACCTTTACTTGCATCCAGTGCTAAAATAGCCGAAACAGGGCATGCTCCAAATCGGTCCGCACTACATTCAAAACCTGATTACTACCATACCTACCACTAATCTACAAACGAAATTAATTTGCAAAGACCGATTCGGCGATAATTGTACTGTACTAGCCGCGGGCGATGAACACACGAACTGCCAGATCGAAACGGATGAACAAATCGAGCACGGATTCATGCGTCAAATCTTCACACAACACTAACATGGAGATTCCGACCGTTTTTTCGACCCAATCCACCACCAATCGCCGCCACGGCGGAGACGAACATCGCAGCGGCCAGAAACAGTGCAGGGAAGAGAACAGGGATGGGACGGCCATGAAAAGCGCACCGTAAACCGGTGCCTCCATGTCGTATCTGCGGTAGACGGGATCGTCCGCCATGATCGCGGCGGATGGCGGCGCTGCGGCGTTGGTGGCGCAGCGGCTACGGCGCTGACGAACAAGGAAGGAAGCGTGCAAATCGTCAATCAGTTTGCAACTGCCTTATAAGCTCGTGGGGACTAATCTGTAAATATAAAAGAAAACGGGGACCTGTAATTAAATTTGGGTATCTCAACGTTGCTTTGGACCGATTCGTGTAAGCAGATCTTTTCGAGGGGGTTTTCGCAATATTACTAATCTGACGTGTGTGCCAACGTGGTCGATTCGGACTCTTTTGTATGATTTTGCACAGCTCGGTTAAGTTCTTGTATGAGTTTGTTCACTTTGATAAGTATTTGTATGAAACTGCTCCTTCCGTGCAACTATTTGTACCTCTAGTGCTAATCCTACCTATATAAAAGCTCACCGCTTAAGCCTTCCGCTCGGCCTGCCCACATCGTGCCGCACTGTTGGCGTCTACAGTACCGCGTTTCTGCAGTGCGCGCGCATCCGCACCGTCGATCTCAGATCCGACGGTCCGTCTGTCCGTTTTGCCAAAACAACCCTGTGTTCTCTGCAAATTACGGTTAGGTCCCTCGCCATTCTCCTCTCTCCTTTCCTCTTCCGCTCGGGCGGAGCTCCCCGCCGCCGCCGACGCGGGCCGCCGTCGCTACGCAGCTCCCCGTTCAGATCGAAGGCTACGCCGAGATTCGCCGTCGTTTCCTCTCCGTCCTCGCCGACTATCGCGTCCTGGGATGCCCGAGCCGCGTCGAAATCTTCGCCGGCGTGAAGTTGCTTCCTCCTCCGCATTTCCGCACCGCCGGCGACACTCCGGCAGACAAAATGTGGCAGCGACGCCGCTTTCCGCCACCCCGCGCCCACACGCATCCCACGCACTCAGCTACGTGCTCCAGCACGCGCGGATGCACCGCCGGCGTCTTCGCCGTGGCTGCTGGGCGGCCATTAATGACGTCACCACGGCGTCATCAGTAGGCCCACATGTCATTCCTTTTTTTTAACAGAGATAGTTCCAGAAAATGATAAATTTCTGACAGGTGGGCCCACCCTATTAAAACAATTTCCAAAAAAACTGCTAAATGCTACAAAATCTATAACTTTAAATATATCCACCGGAAAAATATGAAAAATATATCAAAATGATCACAAAAAAAATTACTGACTATTTATGTCATATGATCAAATTTCAAATTCGAATATTCTAAAATTTTAAATGCCTTTCAATTCTGTTCATTTCATAAATGTGAAAAGAATATAAAACTGCATGACTTCCCAATTTGAACTTTTTTTGAAATCTGAACAGTTTTTAAGCACAAACTTTTTTAGAATTTCAATAACTTTCAAAACTAGATAATTTTTTAATTTCGACATTTTCAAAATTTGAAACTTACCACACGGGTAAAAACATTAAATACGAAAAGCACTCAGAAATATTTGAATATTTCAAACACAATTTCCATACCATCAAAACTTTTAAATGCTAATTCAAGTGGAAAAACTTTAAATAAGAAAAGAACTAATTCAAGTGGAAAAAACTTTAAATAAGAAAAGTGTTCAGAAAAATAAACTTTTTAAAACCTTCATAACTTTCAAATCCTAATTCAAATGGAAAAAAATATGAAAAGTGCTAAAAAATATTAGAATACTTCAAATTTTTTTTTTGGAAAGCTTCATAACTTCCAAATACTAACTCAAATGGGAAAAATTAAGTATGAAAAGTGCTCATAAATATTTGAATATTTCAAATACGATTTTCCAGACCGTCATAACTTCTAAATGCTAATTCAAATGGAACAACTTTAAATAAGAAAAGTGCTCATAAATATAAACTTTTTAAAAAACATTCATAACTTTCAAAGACTAATTCAAATGGAAAAAACTTTAAATATGAAAAGTGCTCAAAAATATTTGAACTTCCCAAAGATAAACTTCTTCCAATCCTTCAAAACTTTTAAGATAACTGAACTCTCTCCAAGTATGCAATAAATTTTTGAAAATGCTCAAATTGGTGAATATTTTGATATAATCATAATGTATTTTCCTCTGATAATGAAATTAAGAAAAAATATTGGTGGCAAATAAATGCTAACTATTTATGCCATAATGCAAACATTTTTAAAGATTTCAAATCAGTAAATATTTGGAAAAGATCCAAATTCATTTCCTCTAATTATGAATTGAATTTAATAAGTGCCTATATAATGTATTTTCTCTGTTTATTGAGTTAAATTAACTATTTAAGGCAATATACAAATATATTATATCATTTCAAAGATAACTGAACTCTTTCCATATATGCAATTAAATTTTAAAAATGCTCCAATTGTTGAATGTTTTGATATAATCATAATGTATTTTCCTATGATAATGAAATTAAGTAAAACATCTATGGCAAAATGGAAACATAATTTATCATTTTAATTTAGTTAACATATTGGATGTAATATGTCTAAACTCTATCTATTTATGTATTTAAGTTTTAAAAATGCTTCATTAGATAGATATTTAGAGCAAAAAAACAAATTTATTTCCTCTAATTATGGACTAAATTTATAAATACTTACACAATGTATTTCCTCCGATTATGAAATTCAATTACAAATTCACGATGAAAAAATGAACATATTTGATAAGTTTATTTTTTGGAGATAAATTACATATTTATGCAAAAAAAAATTGACCATTCCAAATTTCTAAGTATTTCGATATATTCTAAACGATAAATTCCGATAGATTTCAACATTTTAAAATTACAACGGACGCGGCATGTCGCCACACCATGAGTCACCACACGGGCGCGGCGTGCCGACGCGCTAATTTCACTAGTACCTCTAAAAAGTGCCACTAAAGATAAAAGAAAATTACTGGTTTCTTATTGAAAAGTTTTACTCACTAAAGATAGGACGCGTCTAGGGAACGGCCGTGCGTAGCTTCGCGTATCTGAACGGCTGCGCGCCGAATCGTCGTCCTGAACGCTTACCCTCGCCAAAAAGGAAAAAGCGCCCCACCCCACGTCATATTCCTCGTTCCTGAGTAACCCCCATCGCAAGCTCTGCTTAGGCGACGGGCGCGAACCCTGCTGGCCAAGAGCGCCGCCCCAGCTAGCCGCACTGGCAGCCCACCCCACGCCGCCTCCATCCTGGCCTCCTGGGCGTCAACGCCGCATCCTCGGGCTCTCCTACGCGGCCGCCGAGCCATCTTGCCGTGCGTCGAGGTCGCGTCCTCTGGCTGCCCCGCGCGCCTGCTTCGAGGCTGTTGAGCTGGCTTCCCGTGCGTGGAGAACGCATCATCTGGCTGCTCCGCAAGTTGCGCCGAGCTAGCCTCCCGTGATGGTTTCATCGATCCCTTTTTTTTGGCGAATCCTATATATCGCCTTAGGGCATGTACAATGGGGTGACGTCAGCCTTCCCTTAGCGTTGAAACGTAGGATATTTGTCCAGTTGGCGGAGAGAGAATGAAGAAAGGGGAGACTGCCTTCTCTTAGCTAAGGGATGATCTCTTACGAAACAAGAGAAGGCTAATTTCACCATTATATCATTTGCCTTCCCTTAGAAATACAATTTCCTACTAAAATATAATTATTGCTCATTAATTGATAGGGAGGCGACCGAAGAAGAAGAAGATGGGGAAGAGCACCGGAGACGGAGCCGACCTTGCCGCCGATGGGGACGGTGCGGCTGGCCACGACGTCGCCAGTCAGGCGAGGAATGGACCTTACCGTATCCGGGAGGCGGCGCAGGTGGAGGTGAGACATGGACTTAACAAGGGGCCAGGTTGCAGCGTGGCCGGCGTCAGAGAAGAAGGTGGTGTAGGGGGAGGGGGGTTAAAGGGATGGCCGGCCGGGGGGCGGCGGAGGCGACGCGGTAGCGGCACCGAGCGCGCGCGTGGGGGGGGTGGGGGCGGGGGTAGCAGGTGGTTAGGCTGGTGGCGGCGGGGGGGGGGGATCGACGGAGGCGGAGGTTGTCAGGGAAGAAGAGATGGAACGGGGGATAGTGGGCCACGGCCCAGGATCGGCTCCGCACAGGTCAACGACTAGGCGGGAGGAATCCTCTGCTGGGTGGCCCATTTGGCGGATTTACTTTAATCTATTTCCTAATCTTCGTTTTCTTTTCTGTTTTCTTTTTTAGATTTGGAAAAATACTTAAATTTGAAAAACATTCGGATTCGAATTTTTCACCTTTTATGATTTTAGAAATGTTCACATTTTAAAAACATTCAGTTTAAATTTTCCAATTTTAATGATTTTTTGAAAAAAATCACATATTAAAAACATTCAGATTTGAATTTTTTTACCTTTTTATTATTAAAAATATTCAGTGTTAAAAAATGTTCATATTTGAAAATGTTCAGGTTTCAAAAAGTTCTCCGAATTCAAAAATATGTTATTTGAATTATTAGGCTGATTTTAAAAAATATATAAACCTACCACTAGTAGGAAAACCATTATAGGTAGGTTGTATTCTGTGGCGCACCCCTAATTGGTGCGCCACAGAAATATAATTCTGTGGCGCACCAGGCCTGGTGCGCCACAGAAATGTGACTTTCTGTGGCACACGTGGCCAGGTGCGCCACAGAAATATGACTTTCTGTGGCGCACCAAGCCAGGTGCGCCACAGAAAGTCACATATCTGTGGCGCACCAGGCCAAGTGCGCCACAGAAAGTTATCCAGGGGGCAGGTAAAAAATTGAAAAAAACAATTCTGTGGCGCACCAGACAGGTTTGCCACAGAAAGTTGACATTCTGTGGCGCAAAAGTCACATTCTGTGGCGCACCTAACAGAATCTCATTTTTCAAATCCCACCCCCCTGATCGCCTTTTTTAGTCTTGCAGAAAATAAAAGAAAATGAAAAAAAATTCAAAAATTAAAACCCTTTGACATGTGGCTAGGTATGAGTGTCTAGTACTTGTAGAAATTTTGAAATCTGAATTTTGACCTTTTCTGCAACAAATGAAAAAGAAATCTTGTAACGGCCATAACTTTTGCATACGACGTCGAAATAACGCAAATAATATATCAAAAAAATCGTGAGAAAAATCCGAATTCGAATCCACCAGGATTTACCCGGTCAGCAATTCACAGATTCCTCAAATTCTAAAAGAAAAAAAGTTATTTCAAACAGACGATTTTTCGCAGCAAAATCAAAAAAATTCAAAAAATTCAAAAAAATTCAAAAATTCAAAAATTCCAAAAAAGACACAGAAATGTATAACAAAGAAGACTGTTGACTTTTCTTGACTTTTTTAATTTTTTTTGGATTTTTTGTGGATTTTTTGAAATTTTTGGATTTTTTAGATTTTTTGAATTTTTTTAAGTTTTTTGATTTTTTTTGGATCTTTTGAAACTTTTGAATCTCATTTTGAAAGTTTAGAAGTTTTTGAAAAATCTGAAATTTAAAAGCACACGTTTATAACATATACATAACATATACACATACAAGACTTAAGAGGATACATATGATATATATATCAATAAGAACTTGAGTAGCACAAGGGTAGGTGAAGTGGGTGTAACTTAGAAGTTAAGCGTGCTAGGGTTGGAGCAATTTGAGGATGGGTGACCTAGCGGGAAGGTATCAGTTCAAAAAATCTGAAAATAATTCCAATAATTCGGATTTTTCATATTATTTCATATTTTGATTTTTCTAATTTTTTTCGAAACTTTTTATTTTTTTTTTGCATTTTTTGAATTTTTTCAGAATTCTGTGCCGCACCAGGCAGGTGCGCCACAGAAATGTGGATTTCTGTGGCGCACCAGGGTGGTGCGCCACAGAAAAAATATTTTAGTGGCGAGGATTCTGTGGCGCACCCAGCAATTCTGGGGGTGCGCCACAGAATCCATTTTTGGTGCGCCACTGATAAGGCTTTTCCTACTAGTGTACATTTGTAGATTAAAAGAAAAAATAGTAAAATAACTCAGATGTTAATGGGGCTAAAATGCGGCCCATTGACAGATCGCTTTATACGGTCGGGGCCGGTTGCGCCGCTAACGGGCGCCACGTAGCCGCTCCCGTTAAAAGAGCCCAAGAGGCATGGTTGTAGTTTCCAGGTCAAAGCTCTCTTCAAAAATTTGGAAATTCACAACGGCTACGGATATTATATGCTCTGCCCGATAAAATGAAAAAAAGTAAAACATTTCAAAGAATTTGAAAAAAATTGACAACAAGCATATACAATTTTTCTACATACGTGCAAAGTTTCGATGATGATATTTGGGTGAAAAACTTAAACTCAGTGGCTAAAATGGGATTTTAAAATATCTTCTTAGAGCACTGATTTTGTTTTTTTCACATAGAGCAGCACAAATGTCTTTTCAGCACGAAAGTTTACACGTGTGTGGTAAATTTGTATATATCTGTACCAGTTTTTTTAGAATTTTATAAAATATAGTATTATTGTTTTTAAATTTTTTAATCGAACAGGAGCACATGGCCTCGAGAGTCATAACGGTTCTCTCCTCTTTTCTTTCCTTGTATAGTGGTTGCATATTTGAATTGTAGAGACTGGAAAATACTGGAGTGGACATAGGTGAGCTCTAGGCGTCGCTCGACTATAGTTACATCTGGTTTGACTGTCCACATACATGTGTGGTCTCCTCATTGATGCAAAAACATGGCCGAATGCAATGTTTTTTCTCTGTGTGTAGTAATTGCGACATCGTCGAATCTATAAAAACTTGCGACATGTAGAAAAACATTATAACATTTTAGACACATCAATGTAGCAAAAGTCAACAACGTATGCAACAAATCCTCATTGATCGGATAAAAAACTGTTTGCAAACCCATCATCGTTTGCAACAAAAATAACCAACGCGTCAAACAAAAATTCCAGCAAATCCAATATTTTGAAAGATTGGACTCTTTTGTAGCATACCTCTGGAATAGCGTTGTAGCTTACATGTGGATACACAACAAAACACATACACGTTTGTAGCAAATTACAATACTGTATGCAACATCGACAAATTCCCCCCAAAAACGACTTTCTCCATCAACCATAGACACAAGCTTGCATCTATTAGAACTCGCCGCCGACGAATGGGACTCACCTGAGGCCTTTAGAGTCAGATCGGGTGTAAGTGCGACCCTAGAACGACCCCGTCAACACGCATCATACCCCAAGCTCGGTTTGTATAGAGGCTTAAATTGGAGCTCCACCCCGCGAGCCTCCATGCCTGCACGGTGGTGGAAGGTGCACGATGACGGCCCTCGGGCGGCCGTACGAGCTGCCTTCAGCGACCCGTCAGGTGATGCGGCGGGGCGACTCCATGGCCGAGCAGCTGTGCGGTGGATTTAAGCCTCGCCCCGGAGCTCCACGAGCTCGCCATTTTAGCTCTCTCCCCGCGAGAATCCATGGACACACGGCAGCTGTAGGCGCAGTTGTTCGCGGCCGTGGGACGCGTGGCTTCGTTGCATGATGCTCAACTGGCCCGCATGGCGAGGGCAGGCGGTCGCGAGCGGCGGCATGCGTGCGAGCAGCACCGATGAAAAGTAGAGAAACATACGCGGGGGATGGCCTATGTCTATGTAAGAGAGATGCATGGTCTCCTTAGAATTTTGAACATCCAAAGGTTTTGGATTTTTGTTTCCGTAGGAATACAAGATAGATAACATTTTTATTCATGTGGTTTCATGCTTTAATTTTTTTAGTTTTCGCATACCGAAGGGGCCTAATTAGATAATACTCCGTATCTTATATTGTTCAAGTATTTAATATAGTAGACCTCATTTTAATAAATTAAGTGCCTAGCTGGATGATTATTAAAAGATTTGGTGATCTCAGTGTTGGATATTGTGTAGAGCCAACATTATATTATAGATATAGTAAGGTTGTTTTTTCTTTGTTGTTATTAGCCATTCAACGCATCTTACAATATTTGACGCATATAGACAATGTTACCGTGGAGCATCGGGAGTGGGCTTTGTCCAAGGACAACTTGTATAGAATCGGATGATCTTCAAGTGAGATCGAATGACCAACTCATAAAAATCACATTTAAAAGTTCTGAAAAATAATGGAAAAAATCACATCTAAAAATCATTCTACAGACTGCGAAACAAAATACAAATTCGACGTAATAGTAGTGTGAGTTCCGGGTGAACAATATTTCATACTGTTCACAGGTAAAAGATGTCACCAGCGTGCGTCGTCGGCGTGCTCGCAAGTGGGGCCCAGCGGTAAGCGGGCAGACTTCCTCCGGTGCAAGTCCCATGCGTGTGCGCAGTGTGCCGCGCACGCGCCTCGCACCGAATCAGCGGACGCCATCTGTACCTTGTGCCCAAGTTGGCTGCTTCCTACCATTGTTTTCATTTTTTTTTGGAGAATGATCGTGGAAGCATCCAGGCTTTACACAAATTTATTTATTTAGCACCTTATTAATCACCGTCTTTTCTGCTCTGCTCATTTACGACCTCTCTGCCCGTGTTTACTGCCAGTGTGCCACCAACCAGCCGAATAGAGGAGAGAAATCTGTTGCGAAGCGAAAAACCCTCGCTAGATTTGCCTTGCTTCGATCCCTACCTTTCGTCTCCACCAAGATTTTCCCAAGGTTGGCGCCGCTCCCTCTCGTGCGCCGCTGCTCTTTCTGACGGAGTTCGTATCGTGCGGCCCTACTCTTTTCAGTTTTGGCTGCTACGGGCGTAAGAAAGGAATTCCTCGGGTATGGTTTCGCCTCTGATCCCAGTTAATCTCCGTTCTTGATTTCCCCTCTCGAGGAGGCGGAATATTTCGCGGTCAACATTAGGGATTTCTCATGGGCTGATCTGATTTGGCGCTGGATTTTTCTTCCAGGATTCCCCATTCCGGTTCCTTCCTGTTCATGGCCTCGCTTTAGTTTGCCGGGTTGCAAAGTTGCAGTCTTGGCTGTTTTCCCCTTTCTCGGCAGAGGTTGGGATTCTGTGAAGCTCAGTCTGTTGGGCGATGGAGGGGAATTTGCCACCAAGAACACTGATGCCCGGAGCCCCTTTTGACATAGAGCCGTCGTTCGAGTCGCGCCAGCAACCATTTCAGTTCGCCCAGCCGCTGCTTCATCAGGGTATGTTCCCTGCCCCTGCGAATCCGGCGCAAGATTCGGCGGGTAACGTGGTGAAGACCTCGCCGAGCGACGAGGAAGACATAGACGATTTCAAGGCGTCCGCCCAGTGGCACCGGGTGAAGTGGACCAGCGACATGGTCAAGCTGCTCGTGTCGGCCGTGGCGTACATCGACGAGGATGTCGACATGGACAACGGCTCGAGCAGCAGGAAGAGGAAGCACGCCATGCTGAAGAGGAAGGGCAAGTGGAAGCTGGTTTCCATGTCGATGAACCAGAGGGGATTTGCTGTGTCGCCGCAGCAGTGCGAGGATAAGTTTAATGACCTCAACAAGAGGTACAAGAGGCTGACTGAAATTCTCGGCCGGGGAACAACTTGCCAGATCGTCGAGAACCCTCGCCTTCTTGAAGGGGTGAGCCTCTCAGGAAAGCTCAGGGAAGAAGCTAAAAGCTTCTCAGCTCAAAGCATCTGTACTATGAAGAGATGTGCTCATACCACAACCGGAACCGGCTGTGTCTACTGATGATCCGGCCCTTCAGAAGTCCCTGTGTTCGGCTCTTAGGAGTAGGGATGATCTTGGAAAGAAGACTTCATTTGGTTATGATGATGATCATATGATGTTTTCTGATGACGACGACGAAGATGATGAATTCAATGATGACATAGAGATCACTGCTGAAGATCATCATCACAGAGGTCATGGCACCAAGAAGCTGCAGCTTGATCAGGACGAGACACGGTCTGGGTCATATCTGCCAGAAATCGCTGCTATTGATATGAACAAAATAAGCGAGCGATCCGGTGCTCCATCTGCAGAGAAGAAATCCACCCACGAGATTCACATTGAGAAACATCGTCTCAAGATAAAAGGTCAGATGCTGAAAATTGAGCAGCGGCATTTCAAGTGGCTGAGGTTCAGCAAGGAGAAGGATAGGGATTTGGAGAAGATGAGGCTGGAAAATGAAAATATGAGGCTGGAGAATGAGCGGTTGGAGCTGGAGCTGAAGCTTAAAGAAATAGAGATGGGTATCAAACCAAAGAAGATTTAGTTATTGGAGACTGGAAATGATAGAATTAGAAAGCCTAGAAGTGCCGGTAATCTTTTGTCTGTTTCAGGTGCTTACAGGTTTATCTGTAAATTGATCTGCGGCCTGGTTAAATTTTATCTTAGCTAACTGCGTATCTTTGAAGTGAACGACTATTTCAGATGTCAATTGTTAACAATTGGTACCTCTTGACATCTCAAAATGATATTTATATGTCTCTTTATCTGTACATTGATATGTGTCCTGAATTAAATTTATATTAGCTTATCTTATATCGATAATCCAAATGACTATTCCAGATGTTAGATGTTTACAATTGGTACCTCTTGACGTCTGAAATACCTATATGTCTATGCTGTCATTCTACATGTCATCTAGTTTTTGTGCTGCCACCGAACTACCAGTCTGTTTCTTGTTCTTGTTTGCTACTCTTGTCAATTTTATGGCAACTCTGCAGTTCTTTGGAGGTCTCTCCTGGTCACATCACCACCAGTGTGCTACACCATGTTGAGGCGTTGACTGAACGTGTTTGTGGAAGATCAGTATAACCGAACCGTGCTTCCAGGTTGATAAGATCTAAGGTTGCAAAGTTGCAGACTTCTGCTCTTTCTAAATGTGATGTTTAAGATGCCACTTGTATCAACCATCTTACTGAACACATTTTCTGCATTTGTTTTGGGTTACAACTCTAGGCATGCACTCTGCTTTTAGGTGTGTGTTTAGGTCAGACACGCTGTTGATGAGTAATCAAATTCTCTTTGTAACAAGGTGATTTTGGGTTCTGTCGCGTCTGGCTACTGCTTTTACCGGCAAACAAGGATGCTGTCATATGTCCATGGAACCTGGGAAATGTTTCTGAGATGGTAAAGCAACGGAGGTGGTGGTGCTGCTGATATACGCTTTTCACCGTTGCGGTCAAAATTATTTTTCGCCAAGTGAGGATGGATGCTGTATATGGCCCTTTCCAAGAACAATCGTGTGATGAGCAATCATGCCAGGAAGGCAGGAGGCTTTGCTGACCCAAATGCATGATTGAGACCAAATTAACAACGGAACCACCTGTTTCTGCACAATGATTATCATTTTGCCAGAAGGGCCGTTGAATCATTATGAACGGAAACCTAGTGTGATTAGCATCACTAGGGAAAGGGCACCTAGGCGGCGTCAGGGAATTCCGGAGCCTGTCCTGCAGACGCCCAACACCAGCAGGCTGCGGCACAAGCGGCCGCCCCAAAGTCCAAACCTACGCACCCCATATATCATCGATGTAGTGCTATATGATATATGCGCAATGATAGTGCGATGCAGCGGGGCACGATTTTGATATTCAGGAGTTGCCGGGTCCTGCGCCCCGGGGACGTTGACTGGAGTCTCCTTGTATTTGCATTACAGCTTCCATATATAAATCTCGGCCGGCCTCAATGGCAACGTAGTACCTAATTAGCTTACCGTCCGCCGCTGCATACTGCGTGTTCTTGGCTGTTTGGTTCCTCTCTCTGTTGCCCTCGTTCCTTCTCGCGGCTGAGATGGGAGCGTGTGCGACCAAGCCTGGTGATCTCAAGGTAAAAGGTGAGGCACCGCTCGTTCTGGATGATGGTGCGGAGAAGAAGTTCAGTGTAGTCGAGACCGACCCGGCCGCCGACGGGACTCGCCGGAGGTCCCTCAGTGACTTGCTCAAAGAGGTAAACAGCTCGTATTCCTCTTCCCTCGCTACTTCCATACACTTGGTTAGTCTACTCCTTGCTTCTTCCATAAACCAGCTATGGCCCATATTCGGTACTAGGGTCATGTTTTATGGATAGTCGTATGAGAAGATATATGTACGTAGAGTGTCAATAAGTTTTAAATAGCAGGATTCTAATACCCCATCTATCGAGATGATGTATCCTCCAATATTTGCTATTTACAACTTCGTGAGTCAAGAATCTGCTCCGTTTGACAGAATGCCGACAGTGAAGTAGAGGCTCCAGAGGCAGGGAAGAAGGATGAACCAGCAACTATTACTGATGACGACACTGGAGCAACAGAGGAGCAGCTCACACTCCAACCCTCCGTCGCAACGACTGGGCAAGACCACACGACTGAAGAACGGGGAGCAAAGGCTGCGCAGGATCCTCACACACATGCATCGGTGGTGGAAGAAGAGAAGCGTGTGGATCCTGATTCAGTTCAGGTTGCTGCTGTTCCTGCTCAAAGTGTTGAAGAAAGCAAGGTCGTCGCCGATGCATCCGTCTGAAAAGAGAACGGGAGAATGTTTGTCCTGAAAGAGGATCCTCGAGATTGACAATTGCATTCTTGTTTATTTGGGTGATTTTTCTTGTTTCGGCGTGTATGGCTGTATCCATGGCTAGGTTGTGTATCACTTGAATTTGTTGGCATTTGACAGTTCATGCTACTTGATGGCTGGAGAGTTCACGTGCAAATCGTTAGAGCTCTCTTATAAGCTTGAAAAGAGAACCGAGGCATATCCCGGATAGCTAGGAGGTGTTGATACCGCGAGGTCTCGAGTTCGAGTGCCAGCGTCCGCTCCCTCGTGCGTACTCACCGGAATTTTTTCTATCAATGTTGCTTGGAGGTCTGTCTAACCCTTCAAGCCGCATTTTTTTATAAGCTTGAAAAAACAGCCCACTCACGTCTCCATACATCAAACACACAACACTTCCACAAATCGACTCGGTTCGTTGGTTTCTACTACATACTCCCTCCGTCATTAAAAGAAGACGTATAAATTTTGGTCAAAATCAAACAATATAGATTTTGACAAAGTCCATAGAACTGGACTGAATCGGCTGAACGTCACTGCTGTGGGCCGAAGTCACTAATGGGCTATTAGGATGTTAATGAGGGTTTGTTTGTTCTATACAAATAATTAAAATGATGCCTTGCGCAAAACAAAACCCAATTTGTAGTTCTCGGCAAAAACGACTTCATCACACTACATCACATCCCTTGTTCGGAGGCACTCAAAAGTGACTCTAAACATAGAAAAAGTGCCTTCAAATGCTTTTGAAGAAAAAAAACCAAATATAATGGGTAGAGAAAAGTATTTGTGGCACACGTCAATACTGCCTTAAATTCTTAACTTTTAAGACCACTTGATAATGCCTCTATTAATTTTGTAGGCAATCTTCAAAAGTGCCTTAAAATCCGAAAAACACTTCCTCCAGAGCTCCAGTGCTCCCGGTTTAAAAAAATTCGAAAAGTTTATTTCTCCATCTCAGAAAATTCTGAATTTTGTTATATAAATACATAAACATGTCTACTACATGCGCCCACATTTTCAGAGAAATATCTTTTCATACGTGATCTGCACAAAAAAGACAAATTTACCAAATAAATGAGTTCTTTTTCACCCTTTTCATATCCATATTTTTGTGGTTTTTGTGTAGCCTACAACGTATTATTGAGCGAAACTATGCATATATGTAGATAACATGTATATGTATCCATGAATTTTTTGGGGGGATTTTTTGACACTTTGAAATACAATTTTTGAATTTTTTAATAGGTAGGAGCACTGTAGCTCGGAAGCCAAAAGTTACATCTCCTTAAAATCTTTGTTTTTAAGGCACTCTTGATAGTGCCTCTATTATTTTTGAAGACAATTTTCAAAAATGTCTTAAAATCTTTGTTTTTAAGGAACTCTTGATACTAATAATACGATTTACAATGCATTATTATGATGAATTCAAATTTATAGCAGTTATCATGCACCATTTTAGATGAACTAAACATTCAACATTCAGATTCAATCTCAATCCCAGAACACTATAGCAGCATTCGATATTCATATTCAGAATACATGAGGAACACCTACAAAAGGAACTACAATAGTTAAATTACTGAATTCATCAACTTCTAGAAGTACAAACAATAACTACCAAAGTTAAACCTGTGGTTCGAGAACCTGTGAATATGGGAGTTTGGAAGTATTTCTTATCTTCTTTGTAATAGTAGAAATATCAGCAACCGGGAATACTTCCTGGGAACCCGCAAGTTCTTATATATGTGATTGAGTATATCAGCATGTACCTTGTCTACATCCTTACAATTTTTCACCTACATTATCCATGTGACCATTATATCAGTGCATGCTTGAATGCAAAGAAACATGAACTAAAACATGAACGTGTGACCTATAGTTTATTTGCATCAGATAGTACATTATGACAGTGTTGATGGATGTTAGGATGCAATGTGCTTTAGCATGCCCCATTTGTGTCATCCTTCCTTTTGGTTGTGGCAATATTGTATGGCTCCTCGTGACTAGGCTGATCAGAATGTCAACAAAATCTTCCTGGTATACTTTGAACGGTTCCCAATGCTGCCATTTGTTCATCTTTTTTGTGATGTCAATGCAACCTAAATCACAACTTTGTTAGGAAAAATCTTCTTTTATCTTATTAATGACCTTAGTATCAATGTTTCTTTTCTTATTTTTGTTTGCCGTCTCCACCTTCACATTGTGCACACTACAAAGTTCTGACTGTTTGGAAAGAAACTGTTAGCACACGAGCACGTCCTCGTATACACGTGACGCCAAGGGAGATACTCCGTAACTTGCACTGTAGGAGGCCGGCTTCAAGAGCGATACGCAAGATGGTAAGCCGACTCTTTTCTGACACGAAGCCTCAGTTCCCAGGAGGGATTCTGTCGGAGGTTCCGGCAGCTATGAGCTGAACTCGGCCGGTTTGACCGCTCTATGGGCTGAACTCGGCCAGTTTGACCGCTCCGAGCTCGATTATCTATTGTCGAACGACATGTAAGTGAATTCGCCGGCAAACGAAAGTATGAGCATGGATTTGAGGGTAAAAAATATGGTTGTAGTGATAGGTTATTGATTTTTTGCTTAATTTTAATCGACCATCACCTCTCACAGTCTCACATATATATATGAGGTGGCTGGACTTTCCGTACAAGTTTTAGACTTCTACAAGAATTACAAAATCATATTCTATGTCGAATTCTAGCTTTAAACTAGGCAAGTCACCGGCCGGTTTCGTACTGCAACCGGAGTACCGAGCCCAAATGTCCGTCAACGATCTCTTAGGAGTCATCTTCTGTCATTCCGTATTGACCTCGAACTTGCCTAGTCTTCGTGTTTGGACCGGCTTAGTTTTTGGGCTTCTGGGCACTTTGTCATTGTGTGCACAATTCAAAGAACTTTTCGATGATACATTTTTATGACATATAAATCATATTTTGTTGATCAAAATTATAAGTCAAAGTTTGACAGAAACCGAAGTGGCCTTGTATTTAAAAACAGGGGGAGATTAAAGAGGACATAACACATTACTCCAACATTTTTTGGGTTTAAAAAATCATACGAATAAAAAAGGCCATATCTCATAAATGAATGATAAGTTTCGGGAGAAATAATTGTGAGTGCAATCGTGGAACGAATAGAAGGCTATCACTCAATTCGAATGTACGTGATTGTTTGCCGCTGTTCTCAACCTCGAAACATGATACACATGTCAAGACAATTGGGCGATCATCCGCTCACTAACTTTTTGACCGCTAAAAACAAAACCACCGCGGCCCAAAACCACCATATCTCTCCCCCTCCAGTGCAGCCGACGTCGCCTCGCCCTACCCAATCTCCTTCTTCGGTCCACGTCACGCCCGAGCCTTCTACTAAGCCCTTTGATCAGTTTCTTCTCCGTTGCTGACGAACTCACCCTTATACCCCACACCCCTATATACAACCCTTCACCTCCTAAATTTAGGGCGACCCCTCACCGCCTGCTGGCTCACGGCTCGTCATCTCCTCTGCCACAACGAACCTACTTCCGCTCAATGTGGCGATGCCACGGGAGGAGAGGCGATCAAGGGAGAGGTGCAGGGTGCATCGCATGGGAATAGAGAGAGAGAGGAAGGAGTTGACTGGGGAGAGGACAGACAAGCGTCGAGGGGATTAAGCTCCTCGTGAAGAAGCACCCCAATGGGCAATGGTGAAAGAGAAGGCAATTCTTTGTTGTGTGCAACCTAACACGAGTTGATCGCGTGTCAAGTCGTGTTAGGTTGGACGCAACAAAGAATAAGTATTGGACTGTGGATCTGCATCAGTATATACGAGTATACGACACTAGAGTACCACTCAGCTTTTTTTTTTCACTTTGTCCGCCACGAATATATACCACGCAGGGCTTTATCATGCGCATGGCGTAGTATGACATGCATCCACGAAGGAAAGCAGCAACTGTAGCAGAAAGGAAGACAAAGGAGGCAGGGCAGCACTGAAAGACAGCGAAAAAAGGAAGAAGGAAAAAAAAGCTCCATCGACTCCGCTAGACGGGCTACCACTACATATCAAAGAAGTAGAACATCTAGCTAGCATAAAGCTCCTAATGACGCCATCACGATGAACCCTACCACCAGTACTGGTACCATACCAGGTCGAACCAAAGTGGCTCTCCCCACGTCCTGCGAAAGATAAATGTACTCCAAGTTAGAGGGAGAGAGATCAAGAAAATCGAAACGTGTACGTACGTGGTGAGAAGAAATATACGAAAGCAGTACCTGGCTCTTAACTCCGGGCGCGGGCATTGGCAGGATGGTGGCCGTGTCCCTCACGCCGCGTGGAACCGGCACGGCGGGGCTGCTCTCGATGAACGGCGCGCCGCTCCCGGAGTCCGGCGACGGCACGTCTGCCCAGGCAGCTGGTGCACGCGCGGGGCCAGCCGACGACGACGGCGCGAGCGCAGGAGCGTGCGCGCGGTGCCAGTCCTCACCGCGGGCCCGCCTCTCCTCGCCACGGCCGCGCCTCCACCGCTCCGTCGGCAGCCTCGGCCTCATGCCGTCGTCGTCGTCGGCGGCGCCGGTCATGGGCGGGGGCGCGGCGAGCGGCGAGAACACCGGCGTGGGGTCTGGCACTATGAAGCTCAACGGCACCTTCTCCTCGTCGGAGCCTCCATGCAGCTGACCGCCGGACAAGACGATGTCACATTCACGCACGTCGATAATTTACTAGACATAGATAGCTGCAACTGAGCTCTACAGACGTACCTTGAATGCTTGCGACGAGCAGAGCAGCAATACGAGGAACGAGAGGTAGCACTGCATGCTGGACACTCCCATCTCTTCCTCCCCTAGCTCGCTTCTCCTCCTACTCGTTGCTTCTGCTCTGGAGGTCGAAGCTTGCAACAAGCCGTGGCGCGGCCGGCAGCAAGTGGTGGGAGTAAATAGGGAGTGAGGAGGCACCGCACCGCACCGCAAATGGTGGCCTGGCCTGCAGTGCAGTGCAGGCAAGTCTAAAAAGCGGAAAGCCCAAAGCCCAATGGCCACGAGGGCTAACTGTTAAGCAGGTAAAGCCTGTAGCAAACTAACAAATTACTAAAGCAGTTCTAGCTTTGGAGGACTTTTCGAGTGTGATGATGGGAGGAAAGGATATGCTAATCGGCGCATATGGAAGCGGAGCCGGTCTCTGTGTGTGTGGTGTTAATCTGTAGCTAATGGCGGGCTGTGACGCGGACAAAGGGAAAGGTGGTGGAACAGAGACTGGGAGTGTGCAGCAGCTGCCGATACAGTCTTCAGTGGTTTTACTTTTTGTTTGGTGTTTCGGATCGGAGCGGCATGATTCCGATGCGCGCGCGTGGAGTCCGAGGGTGCCTTTTGGGCCCGATAATTGTGACATCAATGGCTGGCTGGCACGCGCACCCACCGCCACCGTCAACTCACTCAGCCCGGCCCAGCCCGCCCGGCTGGCTACTCTTCTCCACCACTATCCCGGTCCCCAACACCGTTGGCTGCCAAGGGTCCACGCTCCACGGGCACCCTCGCTGGGGTTCGATGATCTTAGCCGCATCTAGGTGTCCCTGCGATTCAAGGATTGACTAATCCGGGATACCCAGGCAGTGCTGGTATACCATCGTTTTGGGACTGAGAGTAGTCAAGACAAAGACGCGAGAACACGCGCAAGACGCTGGAAAGGAATCAATCATGGTGTCATGATGTGCGCGAGTATGCGTTGCTACTAATCCGCCTATAATTAGACAAATCATTGCACTGATACAAAATGGAATGGGCAATTTAACCTCGTCCAAGTTAAAAAAATTAGAAAAGAATTGATTGTTTTTTAGGGCGATAATTGATTGATTCATTAGCCGGGAACAGAAGTTTTTTATTACAAATACACTAATATTGTCATGGAACACGTTGGGCACCACTGGTCGGTGTGGCAAACAACACCAGCGTGCACACGCGCCAATATCTAGTGCTACATACCCTTTATATGCTACAAATGCTACCACATGAAAAAAGTATTTTATACGTGCCAAAAAATTATACGAAAAATTGTGAGTGCTCATGAAGTATGTCCCTACAACATCCCAAAATTTCATGTCCAAATTCGACATGGACACTGAGAAACAAAAAAGAGAAAATCAGCATGAATAGTGTCATTCTCTGATTTTGTCTTTTTGTGACACTATGTAGCACTATTCATGCTCATTTTCTCTTTTTTCTTTCTCAATGTCCATGTCGAATTTGGACATGAAATTTTGGGATGTTGTAGGGACATACTTCATGAGCACTCACAATTTTTCGTACAATTTTTTGACACGTCTAAAATTGTTTTTTCTAGTGGTAGCACTTGTAGCATGTAGAGGGGTGGGAGCACTAGATATTTACTCGCGCCAGAAGAATGGCCACCGTCGAGTGTCAGCGTTGTTACTCCTCGAACCAGCAGCTCCAAGTTTCACTTTTAACAACCATCAAACCGATCCCTCGAACCCATGTCAACTCATGCCAACAGTGGACTACATACGGCAATGACAACTTCAACTCTGAAGACGAGCTTCGCAAGAAAATAATGTGGGGCTTGAACCTGCCGGTCCTCTCCAAAAGACCAATGGTTGTTGGTTATCGTCACATCCTGGACTCGCTCCACCACATCTCCGACTCCACTACGACACGGGGAACCATGAAGAACACATCGGACACGCCGAAAACCAATAACCAAAAGCTCACCTATATGTGAAATGTGATGGAGATTGTTGCACGATAGATATATAAAAATGATTACCCAATGGAAATCTAACTATACTAGTGCATGGTAAAATTCTTGA
Organism: Poa pratensis; assembly: GCA_947311845.1. Taxonomy (NCBI): domain Eukaryota; kingdom Viridiplantae; phylum Streptophyta; class Magnoliopsida; order Poales; family Poaceae; genus Poa; species Poa pratensis. The sequence goes on along the minus strand of CAMZMU010000125.1, from coordinate 11,819,287 downwards.
CTTTATAATTTTCAAAATGAATTGCCAAAAATTTATTTATTTTATTTTCTACTCTTAACACCCATTTTTATCCATAGTCTGTTGTTTTATATTTTCCTGTATTCTTTTGTTGGAATGGACAAGTAGAAGATTTTTTCGCGGACACTGAAAAGGTAAATAAAAATCTCGTGAACAAGTGTTCGAACCCGTGGTCATTTTTTAATTTGTGAACTTACTTTTTCTTGAACACATGACCACTTTTTTGAAAGCGTTGACATTTGTTTGAATCCATGAACATAACATTTTTTAAATCATGATTTTTTTTAAAAGTGAACATCCATTTGAACCCATGAACACAATTTTTCCGACATTTTTCTGAATTCATGAACGTGCCTTTTTAAGCCCGAGAACACTCTTTTTTTTTAAATTGTGAATATTTTTGCATCTGTGAACTTAATTTTTTAAACACATGAACATTTTTTGAAAGCTTAGATTTTATCTTAATCCATGAACATAGTTTTTTATAACTCATGAACATTTTTATCAATATGAACATTTGTATGAAACGTGAATTTTTTTCTTCGAACTCGTGAACATTTTTTTTAATCCTTGAATGTACTTGTTTTCAAACCCATGAACACTTTTTTTTTGAAAATGTGAACATATTTGAATACGTGAACGTATTGTTTTTTAAGTCATTAGCATTTAAAAAAATGTTGAACATTTATTTGAACTTGTCAACGTAAATTTTACAAACCCAAACATTTTGTTCCATCCATAAATGTACTTTTTTTCAAACCCATTACCACTTTTTTGAATCCTGGACATTTTTTAATCCGTGGACGTACTTTTTTAAAACCATGAGCATATTTCGAAACTGCACTTTTTAAAACCACGAACATTTATAACCCCGTGATATTTTTTAAATTTCTGAACATACTTTGCTTTCGAACCCATTATTTATTTTAATTCCTTGAACATAATTCGTTTTGAACCCATGTTTTTATTGAACATTTTTGTGATTGTTTTTTAATATGTGAGCGTAGTTTATTCATATATTTTGCTCAAAAACTGATCATGTAGTAAAACATATAAAATTAAGTGAATGAAAATAAATAAATATAAAAAAAGAGGAAAAGAAACGAAAAATATGATAGAAAAAAGAAAATTAACAGAGAAGAAAAACGAAAAAAGAAAGAAACAGAAACAGAAGCAGGAAAAAGCGAACAAGAAAAAAAAAACAAAGACAATGGGCTGGCCGGGCGACCTTGCCGACTTGGAGCGATAAATAGTGCTAACAGGCCTAAGTTAAATAGGAATTATTTTGGTCCAAGAATCAGAAGCTCAAAATTCTAAAATCTGAGCCCGGCCCGCACATATCATTGCCGTATTCCCTACTTCACCTATCGCCGCCGCCTACAAGTTAATAACTCAGCTCCTCCTCAGCGGCACCGCCCTAACCGCGCCAGCCAACAACAGGAGAAGCGCGAGACGGGAGGCACCCTAGCGGGGGTGTCGAAGATGAGCGACGACGTGGTATGGCACTGCATCCGCCACGGCCACTGCAGCTTCATGGCCAAGTACGCGAGTAGCTGTTGTCTACTTGTCTTGCCGTCTCCTCTTATATATGTTTCGTCTAGGTTTTCCTGTGTTGCTTCGTGACGGTGTGGTTTTGCGCAGGTTCACGACGGGGATCTTGTGCCGGAACCCATACAATGCGACGGGAATCTGCAATCGGAGCTCCTGCCCCCTCGCCAACAGTCGCTACGCCACCATCCGAGACCACGATGGTGATTGATCACTGATCCACCATCGCTCTATATACTTACATATTTTCACTATGTTTGATGTCAAATCGAAGTCTCAAACGAGATGCCGCCCTGGCCCTGCTATGTTATCCAGTACTCGCAAGGCAATTCACACTATAAGAGATGATTTAGGACGGTGCAAATGATCTAGAAACCACGAGGGGGAGGAAACTTGGGATTATAGTTTACCAGACCCTAAGATTTGCACTTAGAGCAATGTTTTACAACCCTATAACACATTACACATGGGTCATGGGCCACATGTCAGTACGACAATAGGGTGACATATCCTCAAAGTGTAAATCTTTGTGGTCGTAAATCCTTAACATTCCTTGACGGTTCGTTCTACATATATAGCAGTGCCTAGCGGTGTCTTTGTAGTTTGTATATTACACCCTTTTCAATCTTTTCTTCCCCTCCCTGAACATTTCGTGATTGTTTATGATGGTCATGCAGGTATTTTCTACTTATATATGAAAACTGCTGAGAGAGCTCACATGCCAAACAAATTGTGGGAGAGGGTTAAGCTGCCCAAGAATTACGAGAATGCTATGGAAGTAATCAACAAGCATCTGGTCTGGATTGGATCTCTATCTGATATTTTTTCGATGCCAATATGCCGCATTGCCATGTCGACATGAGATCAATCAAATTCCACGATATGCTTAATTCTTTCTTTGTGCAGGAATTCTGGCCCAAGTTACTTGTGCACAAGATCAAGCAAAGATTGACAAAAATGACACAGTATCGAATACGGATGAGGAAACTTCAACTGAGAGTGAGGTAGGAGTCTTGTTCTATCGCATAGGAAGTTACACGTATTTTGTTATGTTTTTGTATGTTCATGACTGCAGTTCATACTTGTAAAGAGCTAGCTAGTTGGTTAAGTTATTTGCAATTATATCTGGGAGGGAGGCAAGGTAACTTGTCAACTTATAGAAACAAACAAAAAAAAATACACTTGATTATAAGTGAGTAGATAAACTCTGCGATTTTTTTACATTTGCTGAACACAGTTGTTCTGTTAGCAAGAAATAGTGAGCGAACGCGGGGAACAAACATAAGATACACTATTCCACTTCAGCATGGCTAAAGTGCTTATTTAGCTTACAAACTTACAAAAGAGGATATGCAAGGAGAGTGTTATTGCTAAGGTTGGCTCGGACGCTCGGTGCAAAATTAATTGTTCACTTGTAGCAGTATTTTCTACTGAAATAGAAGCATAAATTAGGCTTCCAGTTTCACAGGGTAGACTGGTAAGTTTTATGTTGAGCCCTCATAAGTCATAAATCTTGTACAGATTTTTGCATTCTGTTCAATGGTAGCAGATTCCCTCAACTGGATTGTATCTGTAAGGTACTGCAGTGGAAGTTATTGAAATGATGAAATTTGATTCACTGCAATGAAGGGTGTCAAGCACCGGTTAGGTAAATGACAAAACTAAAATACTTCCAGGTACCATTGCTGTAGTTATTAGGTTGCGCTTTTAGCCATGCCACATTTTCAAACAACTGCATTTTGGAGTCAAAATACAAGTAGTAGTCGGGTGGCAGAATTTCGGCTGCATATCAAATCAAAGATAAATAATGGACAGTGGAACTTAATGATCACCTGAATTCTTGTGTCACAATATGTATATTTCTTAAACTTAGCTGATTCATCTTGTTGATAAAGTTGTATTTTAAATAACTTCCCTACTGCATGAAGAAGATGCTGAACTTGTTCATTTGTTCTGCTGATTCATCTTGTTGATAAAGTTGGATTTTAAAAAACTTCCCTACTGCATGAAGAAGTGCTGAACTAGCTCATTTGTTCTTCTAGGGAGAAGATACTGACAGTGCCTAGAAAGAAGACACAACTTGAAATCAAGAGAATGGAGAAAGCCGAAACAGCTGCACTGATAGACAAGGTTTTTATTCTGGTAATCATTTGCATGTGTCGGTTATCTGCCGTATTCTGACATGCATAGCCGTTACGATGCAGAGTATCGGTACTGAATTATTGGAACGTCTGAACAGAAATATGTATCGTGATGTTCCGAACGTCCCCCTTGCTGCGTTCAGGAAGCTTACTGATTTGTACACAGATAACATGGTTCCTGATTATTACACGGAGCATGTTCCTGAGTATTACACGGAGCATGTAAGCATTGTGCTGGTTAACTTGTTTATTTTGCTGATAATACTGTTCACAAGCTTCCTTACAGGCCCATACTGTGACTTGGCTTGCTAATACAGGAAAATGAGATAGAATATGTCGAAGGTGAAGAGATCGAAGAGGATATGGAAGACATGGAAGATTTGCAAGACCTTTGTAATGGTAAGGATGGTAATGATTTCCCATCATTATATTGATTTAAATCTGGCATCAAGATACTTTTCCTGTGTTCTGGGCGCAGTTGTTGATTCTCTGTTATAATCGTCGGTTTGGCCTGCTAATATGTTTTCAGAGGCAGAATTGCTTATTTCACCAAGAAGGGATAACTGTGTGTACTGATCTTTAAACGCTCTAAAATGGTTGCAGTTGACATAGATCAAGATGATCTTATACATCAGCCAGCTACAAAGAAACAAAAGGGAACATGTTCTGTTTCCAGTTCCAGACCAATTATTGGAACGAAGTCGAGAAAGATTATCAACGAGGTAAAGCATACCACTTCGAATCTGAATATTATGCATCTACGTCATACTGCATTTAACTGCTTCAGTAATTGCATAACTTTCTCATTAAACAACTATAAATCCCTTAATTATTCCTTGCATGCATCTCTGCGTGGTACTATGGTGAATTTTATCTTCAAAACCTGTGTAATGCATGCACATATCAAGATCAAAACCTTTTAGGATGATCTCAGTTTCGAGGTTATGTTGCTTGATTCATAGTTCAGCATGGTTTACTTGTCTATCTGGGGTGGTAGGTTCAAGAAGAAGAACACACCAACTGGAGGCAGAGGACTCTTGTGTGAATTCAGCAGGCAACATGTCGGCTACTTCAATCTTGTGGTTTGTTATCGATGGCCAGATTATTTTACTGGAGGTCATTTTGTTTACCCATTATTGTACTGATGTAGAAAAAAATTCTATGTATTCTAGCCCACTAAAACTCATATGGAAACTCTTTGAATCAAAAGAGGCTTTTAGTAAGAATCCCATGTTTTCTGTGTGATTGAATCAAACAAAGCTTGGTGCATATATAATCCTATATGATTCTCGGATCTCCTTCTATGTGGACCAGGGCCGATGTATCAGCCAGTTACGTCATCAACTCGGTTAACTGGTTCTTCGCGGTGAAGGAAAGTGGTCTGATGAGCTGCACTGTCCAATTTCCATCTGTAAGTGGTAGATCCTACCCACCAACCAGTGTCCCCACTTGTCAGCCGGGTCTATCAGTCTGGCCGTCCTCGGTGTGACTCCACCCGGCAGGCTTATGGTAACCCGGATGCGGTTCGAGTCGGAGTCGCACTCGCATTCGATCAGTCTATAGTGGCTTCTAGCAAAATATGTCGACTCTACCAGTAAGTTATAAGCCTTTCCCAATGTGACGATCTGTCTTAGTCTCATATGGTAGATAAGCCGCAAACGAGTTCGCGTCATGCTTCTGCGACTTAACTCTCTTTCTCGTCCGTGATGTGCGACTCAACTCGACTAACACTTTAATCGTTTCGACTCGAACATCACATGTCCGATTCACGCATGGCCATGATTTCTGAGTCGTATCACACGAGAGGGCCCAGAGGATATCACTCTGAGTTGGAGGGGGAAACCCCATCTTGGTGGCCCGCCTCACGCAGCTTGGTTCACACACGACCCATGCACCGCTTTTATGACTGCCAGTTACGGACAACGTTTGGTTTGGTGAACTCAAAGTCGGTTGATCCACAACTCAGATAACGCAAACACATTAGGTCTAAGGATTACATTGTTCGAGTTGACAAGTATGACGACTAAACTCACGTCGACTCGAATCCTTGGATCAAATCAGGCGGTTTAACTCTTTAGCTCAGCAAGTGTAAGTTAGATTGGCATCTCCATACTCTATGACAAGTAGAACTTAGTCATCTCATGGTTTACACATTAGTCTTGGCAGTGTGAGTGTATCCACAACCTCAAGCGACTAAGGACATAATATGTATGAATTTCACAAAGTACAAAATTCTACTACCAAGTCACATACTTGGTGACAAGTACACAAGTTCATTACAATTGACGTTCTTATGAATACATAATGGAAGTGTGGCCTCTAGGGCATCATTCCTAACACCCCCTATTTCTCCCATATATCTGGCCTGTCAGGCACCCTTCATACCTAGCGCATATGTGGGAGTTCGGATCAGCCTAGTAGGATCCGTCCCCACATAAACCAATCCTGTCACCACTACCGACTAAACCCTATCTCGGTCACTCTCACTCCCACAGTCCACCGCGCTCACCAACCCCTCCCCTCCCCGTCCACTCCACTCCTGTCCAGCAAAATGTTCGGCGATGAGATCAACTGGTATTACAGCGAGCCAGAGTTGTCGGATGCGGCAGCGGCGGAAGGATCGCGCTCCCCTATCCCCATTGACGACGATAAGCTCGGCCTTCATATCGCCCTCAAGCGGCCGTTGAGCGACACAGTCGGTTCTATCTCGGTGCTAGTGGCTAGCCAGGGCCAATAGAGCCACTGGTCCATGCCGACGCCGTATAGATTTGTGCCGCCGTCCTCAAGCCGGAGGTCCGCGCAGGACCACGCCCTCCTCGAACCGCTCGCCGGCCCCGACCCCACCGGTACAAGCTCCACCGGGCTGGAGGCTGGTGCCGGATGGGACCGCCGGCGGCTCTTGCCTAGGATCCCACCTAAACGGACGCCGAAGTCCGAGGCCGGGCATATCGCCGCGTGAGGAATTGCAGGGATGCGGTGGTGAGGGCATTTGCGGTGGCAGACGAACCAATCCCCCTTGAGGTCGGGAACAAGTCCATGACCTCTGCGGAGACAAACTCTCGGCGCCGCCGTTGAAGGAATCCAAATCGTTGGCGGATGCCATATCCATGTCGGAGTAGTTGGCGGCGAAGAGTAAAGCTCCAGTCCGCCTTGCCAACAAGCAGGCCCGCGCCATCCGGATCCTTGCAGGTCGTCGCGCCTGCAGCAACGACGGCACATGCGCTGACGTCTCCTCCTCCAATCTGTACACCGTCTACCCCCCACCCCCACCCCCACCCCCAGTGGGAGATCCCAAAGGCATCGTATGTGTCTATGTTTAGCCGAACATGTTTATATGTCTACTGTCCATGTCTTCTGATGAACATCTTGTGATGAACATTTTTTATTATTATCTAGTATGTTTCCTGGTCGATGGTTTGCATATGTCTAGCTATGATCCACGTTGGACTTGTTTGCATGGTTTTGAGGGGCGGCTGTAGGGCAGGGAAAATGGGTTGTCCGGCCCCTTTCCTCGGACACGTACGTTCGTGTCCGTGAACAGATAGGGGGCCAAAATTGGCAATTGCGGTTGGAGATGCTCCGATGAGGTTAGAGTGCATCCAATGGTTGAGGCGGGTGCTTGTGCTGCAGGTTCATGGGTACTAGTCTGCTCTTATGATAGTGGAACTTTGGGCCACTGAAAGCGGCAAAAGCGCACAGGATATCTTAGCATTTTATGCCTGTTGGGTTGAGCCTTTCATGATCAGCAGCAGCAGTATTCCGCATACTATAGTACTTGCAGAGGCGCGCCTGGTTGCAGTGGGTGTTCCAGAAAACCATTTTTGCAACCTTTTTGTAGCATTTGTTGGAGCAAATCTTCCATTAGATTGAGCAGGTAAGGCGATAGGGGGTCACCCTGTTTGACTCCTCTCTGTATTCTGAGTTTGCTACCAAGCACTCCGTTTTTTTGCGAAAAGGACCCTGCCATAAAAGAAACATCGAACCGTATAAAACAACTCAACAAAAAATAAAATTATAACGAAATCCTTGAGATGCCCTTCGTCTTCAACCTCCAGGACGTGTCGACGGCGCGCCGCAACTGCCGCTCCTCCCTGAGCCGGCCTGACGTTGTTGGTTACGGACGGAAGTCGCCGAACAGGTCAAGAAGACCACATCCGTCCCAGAGTCGAAGGAGAAGGATGAACCGGCACCGCCAGAAGAAATCCTTGAGAAACACACCACTCCCACAAGTTTTTAAACATTGCCGTCGAGATGGGACTGAAACCGGGAAACCTTATTGAAAGAGAAGCCGTCGCCACCATTAGAGCGTCGCCCCAATAAACCTTGACACGAAGACCAGAAAACAGATCCCTCCCACAGACAGACGCGGGAAGATCGGCGGAGGCACCGACGGGAGGCGAGGAGACCTAAACCCCTGGGAGCTCACGAGGGTACCGCTGCAAGCACTCCGTTGATGAGCATCTGTTGACAGCAATTATTTTACCCAGTTGATACATTCACTCCGGAACCCCTGCAGGATAGTGTGAATGAGTGCTTCCCAATGTATAGCAGCAAAAGCCTTAGAGCATCTCCACCGGGGGCTTCCAAATATGTGTCCGGCACCCCCAATCGAGGCCCAATTGGGGGGTGCCGGACATGTGACCGGCCAATTGGAGGGTGCAGCCCACAGCGGCGCACCCCAAAGGCCCACCCCCAAACGGCCCTAGTTTTGAGCATTAGATCGAACACCTTGCGGGCGCATGAACCGCCGCCGCGTCGCTTCGGAACACGGCGGTTCGTGTGGACGTGCAACCGCCGCCGCGTCGCTTCGGGGTTGCGTTCGCACCGCTTCGCAGCAATATAACCATCCTCGCCAGCCGCACGTCGCTCACATTCTCTCTGCGCACAACCGCCCACATCTCGCTCGCCATGTCGTCGCCTGAGAAGAAGGCCATGCTGCCCGATCAGGAGGAGGACAAGGAGGCCGTGTTGGTCGCCGATCAGGAGCAGGCGGCCGTGGTGGTCGCCGATCAGGAGCAGCAGTCCGTGGTCGCTGCCGATCAGCATAAGGAGGCCGAGGCCGATCAGGAGGCCGAACAGGAGCAGGACGACGAACAGGCCGATCAAGAGCAGGACGACGACGAGGCGGAACAGGACGGTGAGCCCGCAACTCCATCCCCGGCACGCCCTGCTTTCTCACCGTGGGAACCTTGGTCCCCGTGGCCGTCCCGTGTGGCTGGCGTATATGAAGGACCGGTTGTCCCCCAGGCACCAGAACCGGAGTGGCAGCCGGGAACTCCAGACGCGGCGCCGGGGGACGACGGCCTAGAACACCGCCACCCAAGGCTAACTCTGATGACGAGGAGTAGTTTTCTTAATTTCTAGTTGTAATCGTATGTAATAAGTAGATGCATGCATTAATAAAGTCTCGAATGGTTCCGGCAATCAAACTGTTTAGCCGCGCCGGATTAGAAGTACCAAATCACGGCCATGACATAGTTTCGACCACGCTGGAGAACAAGTCTCCAACGCTGGCCATCAAAAAAGGTTCGACCGCGCCGGAGAACTAGTCTCTAATGCCGGCCATCAAAAGGGCGCCCCCCGGCGTAATGGTGCATGCCGATCACACGTCGGCTTCCTCCTCCTCATCCTCCTCGCCCTCCTCGCCTTCCTCTTCGGATTCCTCGAGCGCCGCCGCTTCGGCCGCCGCCTTCTCAGCCTGAATGTGCCTCCGTTCGGCCACGAAGTAGGCCTTCTGGTTGGGGCTCATGTCGTTCATGTTGGTGGCCATTAACAAACGCTCCTCCTTCTTCTCCTGGGCCTTGAGCTTGGTCCTTTGCATCTTGAAGTAGAGCGCCCACTTTTTGTCGGACGCGGCTTGTATCTTCTTCTTCTCGGCACTCGACGCGGCCACCTCGGCAACGTAGAGCTTCACCGACTCTTGGATGCTGCCCGGGCCGCCGGCTTCTTGCCAGCCCTGGCGGCCGCCTTGCACGCCTTGACTCCCATCTCTGGACGGTCGGCGCTGGCGGCCGTCAGCCTTCTTTCATCTCCCTCGGCGGTATCCTTGACATGGCGCTTCCACTTCGGGCAGTCCCGAAGCTTCTCCCAGCAATGCATCAACTTGTATGGCTTCTTATGATCCATCTCCAAGTTGATGTACATGTAGCCGGCATCGTTCAACCACGCGAACAAAAAACAAGTCAAGTATGCTTGTAAACATGGCCAGTTACAAGTAAGCCCCATGTTAAGATGACCGGCTAACCTTGTCGGTGTCATTCTTGCCACTCTCCTCTCTATTCATGATTTGCTCATGGCAACCATGAAACTTGCTAGTGAGAGTCGCGATGACACCTCACCGGCTCTCAACCGATTTGGTATTGCGATTGGGCAACTCAGCATAAGGTGGATACGACCTTCTTTCGGTGTGGTCCTTATGTATGTGTGCCCAATATGCATCTCTCTTTTGGTTGGCGCCCTTCGTGCCGCACATGCTCACGTTCATCCACGACTCGCACAACAACTTGTCCTCCGTGTCGCACCAAGTCCGGCCTCTGTAACCTGCCTTTCTGCTGCCATCCTCTTCGCCGTCCTCTTCTTCACCCTCCCCTTCCTGGCCCTGGCCGTGGTCGCCATCCCCTTCGTCGCCCTGGCCGAACTGATCTGTGTCGGCGTGGGCGTAGCCACCACCGGCGATCATTTCAGTCATCACCTCGGCGCCAGCATCCTACGCCACAAAACAACAATTTGCATCCGGCCTCCGACAATAAATACACACAACAACAATTTGCATCCGGCCGCTCGCAATAAGTGCGCCCAACAAACAATCGGCCGGGGAACACAATAAATGAGAGCGGATCAGAAAGATAAATAGCACGCAACTGGCCGAGTTGGTCGGCCGCGTTGCCGAAGAGGTGGCCGCGGGAAGCAGTCGCGTCACCGCTTGTGGCTGGCATCCGCCGTAGCGCCGGTGATTCGCTGCACAACAACGGCGCCTCGTTCATATTGATGGCCTCGTCGGGGGAAAGCCGCGAATGCTGCGTATGGTAGCCGGAGGTGTCCTCGAAGAAGGCCGGGGCAGATGGCGACCCGCAAAAGACGCCGGCGCCCCCTGGGCTAGAGCTGTTTGGCTCATGGCGATCAACATCTCGGCAGTATCAGCCGCCTTGTCCTTCGCCTTCAGTCGCCTGACTTACCGAAGGTGGGAAGCGGCTTTGTGCAGCTCGGCCTGGCTCAGCGGCGCCTTGGCCACCGGCACCAAAAGCTCATGCGGCTCCCGCTTCATCGCCTTCTTCTTCGGCTACGACGACGCCGGCGGCTTGCGACCCCCCTTGGGTTTCGAGAGGCCAACGGGCTTTGGCGGCATGGTGGCGAAAGGCGAGGAGCTCGCGGCGGCGGCGCAAGGGTTTGGGAAATGGAGGGAAGATTGAGAATTTTGGTGCCGAGGGCGGCAATGTAGAGGAAGGGGAATTGGGCGCGGCGCGCTATGCGTATGGCGGGCGGGCCACCCCTGTCGGAAGCCATGTCCGCCCCATGTCCGGCACCCCCGAGAGGGCCTCCAAACTCGGGGGTGCCGGACACGTTGCTCGGGGCGACCCTTTGGGGGTGCCGCTGGTGGGCGATTTTGTCGTCCGGACCCCCATTGGGCCTTTGGGGGGTCACTTGGAGGCCCCCCGGTGGAGATGCTCTTATGAAAGTCAAATTTTAGCACAGAAAATAGGTAGCTTGGTTCTGCCATCTGTGTGCACACTGCACACTGGATCATCTCCAGGGCAATAGCAAAGTTTTCAATTATTGATCTCCCCTTGACAAACCCTAGACTGCATATGGTCCATTAGGTCGTCAATCTTGAGCTGCTACCTTTTTGCTAGCACCTTTGCGGTAAGTTTTGGGATGCTATGGTGTAGTGATACTGGCCTGTAGTCTAAAAGTTGCAGTAGTGTTTGGCATGTCGGTAGTAGTGTTATGTATGCCAGATTCCTACCCTTAGGTCCACCTTCCCATGATAGAAGTCGATGAATAGAGCAAAGATATCGACCTTTAGTTCGTTCGAGTATTTTCTGAAGAACTCTGAAGTGATTCCGTCTGGCCAGGACTCCTGTTTGGCACTGTTTTCTGAATGGCTGCTTTAATTTAGTTCCAGGAGAACGGATGCTTTAGAAAGTTTAATATTGGGGCAGACCTTTGTATAGTGTGCCCAGGTTTAAGTTTCGTGTCCATGTTCGTTGCTCCAAGAAGAAGTTGAGTAGAAGTTTGTAATGAGCTGCGTTTTTGCACTGTTCGACGATCTCGGTACCCTCATGTTGGAGACACTAAATTTTATTTTTCGTGTGTCTGTATGTGGCCATCGTACGGAAGAACCGTGTGTTTTTGTCTCCTAGACTGCACCATTTAATTTTGGTTTGCCTTTTCCATTGTTGGCTCTTTTGTATTGTGAGAACCAGATTTTTTTTGGAACAAACAGGTTTCGTAAGCTGTATTCTTTGTCCGTCAATTTGCAGCATTCCTCAGTTGCAGTTGTTGGTTGTTTGCAAGGATGGTATTTAGGAGTACTGTAGCTTCAGCCAAGCCCTCGGCACAACTCTTATCTAGCTCAGACGGTGGTTGATTTGGTCTTGTTCCTCTGGTAATTCTATCCTTTGTTATCTGAAGTAGTTCATTGTTTTGACACTAGTTCTTGTATCGGAACAGATTTGTCTTTGATCTGTTTAAGTGTGTGTTGACCATTAGCGGTGTGTGATCCCAGGTAGGTACTGTCAACCTTGCATTCAGTCCCAAAGAATTGTTGGCTCCAGCTTACATTAACTAGGATTCTGTTGAGCCGAACCAGAGTCGTGACTCGGCGTTTATTAGATCAAGTGAACTTCATGTTGCATATATCGATGTTAATAGGCTCCATGTCGTTATTGATGTCAATAAGTTCCATGTCGTTGATCCAAGTGTTGAAATCCTCCATTGCTGCCCAGTTTATGTTCTCGTCGTTCTTCTTGTCCGTAGTCCGAAAATATTAGAATTCCCCACCAAGATCTATGGCCCTTCAAAACCTGCTGTTTTAGCTGTAACATTTGTTGAAAAAATCCTGCCCACTCTTGGCTGTGTACTGGTGCATAAACGTTTGTAGTCAGACATGTCTCATTTGTCCTTGTCGAAGAAGCTTTGATGTCATAGAGCTTCTGTTTTGTTCAATTATATGTACTGTGTAGTCCTTTCATTCCAAGCAATTAGAGTTCCAGCTGAAGCTCCTACACATGGCTGAAATGCCAAACCGGAGTAGGAAGCAGGGAGGAACAGTACCGATTTGAACTTCGTTATTTCCTGTAGCGTTATCTCTTGAATACAAACAAGATTGACTAGCGATGCTCATTGTATCATATACAAGAGTGTCCTTGTTTTCGTCTCCTAATCCTCTCGAGTTCCAGGACAAGATCCTCATCGTAAATGCATGATGAGATGCAAGAGTGTTGTATCCAAGTTTATTGGCAAACACTGGATTTATCATTAAGCAACTGCTGGTGTTAGAGCATCTCTAGCAGAGCCCGCAAAACGCGGACCCGCAAAACAGTTTTGAGGGTCGCGGAACGCGCGTTTTTTGGCTCTGTTTTGAGGTTCGGCTTTACGGTTTCTGCTCCGCCGCGCCTTGTTCAGAAACTGTATATGGAAAACATGAAGTAGGCATGAATATCATAAAAATGAAATAACCAATAAATAAGAACTAAATTATAAATATTCTTATTACAACAATAGTACATTATGAATCCTCATCAATAATTTATTACAATAAAAGTTTGAATCACACGAATTAAATAATAATTCAATACAAGAAATGTTGTAGAATAAAAATATTGTTTGAATCAAACATGGTTCAAATGAATTAAAAAAATGGCTACTGCCCATGCCGCTGCCAGGCGTGTTCAACTAGGTTAGCTGCAGCTGGGTGTGTGCGTCCGCATCCTCTATCTCACGGTAAGTCTGAAGAAAAGCTTTGATGCAATCTGGGTTTCTAGCAGGCTTCACACGCTACAACATTGTCATAGGACAACTCCAAGTCCAAGTCCCTTTCATCCTCTATGATCATGTTGTGAAGAATCACACAACAAGTCATGATGTTTTTCAGATTTTTCTTGTCCCAAAAACGAGCGGGGCCTCGAACAATGGCAAACCTAGATTGCAAGACACCAAAAGCTCTCTCTATATCCTTTCGACATGCCTCTTGAGCCCTTGCAAATTCAACTTCCTTGTTGCCTCTTGGATTTGAGATGGTCTTCACGAATTTAGTCCAAGTTGGGTAAATACCGTCGGCAAGATAGTACCCCTTTGTGTACTCATGCCCATTAACAGTGAAGTTGCAAGCCGGAGCATCACCACTAGCAAGCCTACGTAGTAGATGAGACCTCTGCAACACATTGATATCATTCAATGTGCCGGCAAACCGAAAAAGCAATGCCAAATCCATAGATCCTCAGACGCAACGGCTTCAAGCACAATTGTTGCATCGCCTCCCCTGCCACAATACTGCCCATGCCATGCCTTTGGGCAGTTTTTCCAGTCCAATGCATACAGTCTATACTACCTAGCATGCCCGGCCAACCTCACGCCTCATTCATCGCCATCAACCTCACCGTATCTTCTTCGTTTGGTGCCCGAAGATAAATCTTGCCATAGCGTTTTATTATCATTTTGGCAAACATACGAACGGACTCGATCGTAGTATCTTCACCAATACGAAGATACTCATCGGCGTAGTCAGCCGGGACACCATAGGCAATGACTCATTGCGGCGGAGATCTTCTGGTATGCGCTGAATCTCATCAAACCCGCGGCATTCCTTCGATGGGTAAAATAGCGACAATTTGGCTCGCAAGCTTCTACTATCTTCACGAAAAGAGAGCGGCGCATACAATACCTTCTCCGGAAGATGTGAGCGGGTACGTCGGTATGTCGGCGAAGTAATCACGCATGAGCAGCTCGTTGCCGTAGATGCGGTTTCGTGGCATGCAAAGGCGGCCAACCTTGGATCCTTGCCGCTGCTTTGCATACCGGTCCTCGAAGTCCTTGACGGCAAGGACGGCGACCACCATTTGCTGCCGCCGGCTTTCAAACAGTCTCCACATCGGAGTCGTCGGAGGAGGACGAATCGGAGAGCAAGAACTCTTCCTCCGGGCTCAACTCCATCTGAAACGGGCACCGCATAATCACTACATGCTACTCCGTCCGAAAACAAAACGAAATCGACCGGAGATGGACTCACCGGTAGATCCGCGGCGGCGGCGCAGATTTGGCCGGAGAGGGTTCTCCACGGACGGGTCGAGCCAGAAACCGGTGGCAGGGTACGTCCACGGACGGGGCGACTCACGTGCGGCGGGGCGCTGCAGATGCGGCCAGGAAAAGGGGTGAATCGAAGGCGGCGGCGCTGGCGGCGGAGGCGGCGCGAGATGGGATGAGGCGCGTGGTGAATACTCCCTCCCGCCAACGTTTTCACCATATACAGGGCCCCTCGGTTCGGCGGCGAAATCTGCGAATTAACCGTTCCGAGGGCCGGATTCACGGGCCCCTCAAAAACTTTTACGGGTCGGGGAGTTTTGAGGGTTCTGTTATTTGCGTTTTTGCTTTTTCGAATCCGTATCCGACGGTTATTTTGCGGGTTTGCGCGTTTTGCGGGCTCTGCTAGAGATGCTCTTACCGTGTGATCAAACCCTATCTCCCAAGCCCTACCCTCAGATGTTACCCCAAGGCTGGGCGTTTGGACTAGCCAACCCCTTGATCAGCCCGAGATAGGAGACAGGAACGAACCGATGTGACACCCGGAAACCCCCGCCAACGACCACGATCGCCCAAAACCCTATTCGCTAGAGCAAAGAGCTACTTCTTAGTGCACACGATCATAACTAATAGAACCTCTTAGGAGGAGGACGTTTTGGCTCCGGAGCTCATATACAGATATACTCCTGATATATTAGACAAAATAAAAAAAATAGTAACACGTTTCCAAAAAATCTGAAAAAAAAATGGTGATGAACATATACATATTTTCTAAATACGTGCCGAGTTTCGTGATGAACTGATATGTGTGGTGCGCTGTGCAAAAATAACAAAATCAGTGCTCTAAAAAATGTTTTTTTGAAAATCCCATTCTGCCACTGATTTCTCTTTTTTTAACAGAATAGACCAAATTTCATTTCACCATGGGACTTGACACGTATTTACAAAATACGCATATGTTCTCTCCAAAAAGTTTCAGATTTTTTTTGAAATGTTTTAATATATATTATTTTTGTTTATTATTTCAGGAGCATATGAGTTTGGGAGCCGATGTGAATTTCTGACCTCACTTTGTATATGCACCCGCTATTTAAAAAACATATTTTGAAATATCAAAAAAAAATTGGAAAAACAATTCACGTATACATTTTCATGTTCTATGTATTCATAAAATCATTGGATTAAAACCCGGTATTGGTTGTGGCATGTGTAGGAAATATAAAAAAATGTCTCACGAATAGACATATTTTAGCATCAATCTTTTTTTACACTGGCCAAATAAAAACATCTCGTGTATAGCCATATTTTATCACCATTTTTTTACACAAGGCACAAAAATATCGTAAAAGAACTTTGCAAAACATAAGACGTTAAAATCTATGCGTGAACAATTCTTTATACATTTTGTAACAATTTGAAATACATTTGGCCCCATTTGGAACAAAGGAAAAGTGTAGAAATTTTGGAGGATAGGATTCCTACAGGAAAATTTCCTATGGTGTCCTTTGAACAAGGAATAGGAATCTAAGATTCCTTTGAAATTCCTATTTAATGGGCTATTTCATAGGAATTTTGAAGGAAAACTAACATGAGGTCTCACCTCATGTTTTCATCTCCCTATGTCTATAATTCCTATGTTTTCCTGCGCGATATCCAAACGACACTTTTAAAAAATTCCTGTAGTTTTAGTTCATGTAGAAATCCAGCATACATAACATCTCAATTCCTGTATATTTCCTATTCCTACATTTTAAATTCCTGCATTCCAAACGGGGCCTTGGTGTGCATATGTCGAGGCAAAACTCCTCTCCCGGATGGAAACAGGATATCCACACAGTCGTTGGACTTTTCCCCTCTTTCCTTAGACAGCCTTGAGAGTCGCTCGTGGACGCAGTCGCCCGGCCCGACCCCTAATCTGCTCCAGCGGCGTTGTCGGCTGGAGTAGCGATAGGAGAGGAGCCCGTGGCACCCCTGTAGATAGTAGATCTAGATTTTGCTTTCTTGCAGCTTGGTCACAAGTGGCGAATGGCGTTATGTCGTCTCCCCTTTCTAGGTGCCTGGTCGGGTCGTCTCCGAGCGGCGACCACGGCCTGGAGAAGCTCCTGCCCGGCGTGCTCCCATGGTGGTCGGCGCGGTGGGGGAGGGAATCTGAAGGTACGTGCTTGAATAAGCTCGAAGAGCCCTCTTCTTGGGGGTTTGGTTCGTGCGAAGCGGTGTTGTCTTCTTTGCCTACTGCTTTGGGTCACCATGGAGGCAACAGAGCAGAGGTGGAGCTGGACGGTGCGGCTCGGGGAATTGAAGAAGATGCTCGTCTGCGGAGAAGATATGCGAAAGACAAGTTAGCCGGAGCGATTTGTGGCCGACGGAGGCCTCTCCGCGCTGCGGTGTGTGGAAGGCACTGCAGTTCTTTCTTCCTCCAGGCCAAGATGCCAAATCGGAGGATTTTCGATCTCAGCGTGGCGTTCCTCGCCGATGGCGACCCAAGTGGCGTAGTCCCCGGTGTTGTCGACGGCGGCCGTGCTTCGAGGTCAAGCAACCAGAGTAGTCGCGGCGGAGAAGAAGGGCCTGATCACGTTTTCACCTTTTATTCTAAGGTCTTTCTTGTAAAGTTTCTGGGCCTTGTGTTATTTCTTCAATCTGCCTGGGCCTGTATGTAAGTTTACCCGCCGATTAATGAAAGCTTCTGGGGCCTTCGGGCCTCTTCCCCGTTCAAAAAAGAAAAAACGCCTCTCCCGAACTCGAAGGCAAAACCTATAACGCGCGTACCGCGGAGGTTACCATCCTCCGCGTACGTACTTTGCTCCGCTCGCTCACGTCCTCTGCCCCTACATGGGCCTGGGCCGGCACGCATGAATGCTTCTGCTACCGAACGACCAATGCTTCATCAGTCGTAAAAAATAAAAACAAAAGCATGGGACCAGCGACGAAAAAACAGTACGCGCGTATTTGTTTTTCCTTTTTTTTCTTCTGATTTTTCTTTCCCATCTTTGTTTTCCTAATAGTACGTACGTTCTACAGTAATTAAGTACGGAGTATGTTTCTTTTTCTCTTCCGATTTTTGAAAAATGGTTCCAAATTTGAAAATGGTTCAGATTTCGAAAATGGTTCCAATTTTTTAAAAATGGTTCTGATTTTGAAAATGTTTCCGATTTCTAAAATGTTTCCAATTTTTGAAAATGGTACCAAATTTGAAAATGGTTCCAATTTTGAAAATGGTTCCAAATTTACAAATGGTTCCGATTTTGAAAATGGTTTGAAATTTAAAAATGGTTCTGATTTTGAAATTGCTTCCAAAATTTCAAAATGGTTCCGATTTTGAAAATGCTTCCCATTTTGAAAATGGTTCAATTTAAAAATGGTACCGAATTTGGAAATGGTTGCAAATTTGAGAATGGTTCCGATTTTGAAAAAGGGTTCCGATTTTGAAAAAGGTTCCGATTTTGAAAATGGTTCCATTTTGAAAATGGTTTCAAATTCGAAAATGGTTCCAAATTTAAAAATGGTTCCTAATTTAAAATGGTTCCAAATTAAAAAGGTTCCATTTTGATAATGGTTCCAATTTAAAAAATGGTTCTGAATTTAAAATGGTTCCAATTTTTGAAAATGCATCCATTTTTTGAAATGGTTCCGAATTTAAAAATGGTTCCATTTTGAAATTGGTTCCAATTTAAAAATGGTTCCAAATTTAAAATGGTTCCATTTTGAAAATGGTTCCAAATTTGAAAATTCTTCATTTTTGAAAATAGTTCCAAATTTAAAAATGATTCCAAATTTTAAAACGGTTCCATTTTTGAAAATGATTCCAACTTTATAAAATGGTTCCATTTTGAAAACGGTTCCAAATGTAAAAACGGTTCCAAATTTAAAATGGTTCCAAACTTAAAAATGGTTCCAAATTTAAAATGGTTCTAAATTTAAAAATGGTTCCATTTTTGACAATTTAGAAAATGGTTCCAAATATAAAAATGGTTCCATTTTAAAAATGGTTCCGAATTAAAAATGGTTCCAAATTCGAAAATGGTTCCAATTTTAAAAATGGTTCCGAAATTAAAATGGTTCCATATTGAAAATGGTTCCATTTTGAAAATGGTTCCAAATTAAAAAATGGTTCCATTTTGAAAATGGTTCCAATTTTAAAATGGTTCCATTTTCAAAACGGGTCCATTGCTCCATTTTAATAACGGACCCGTTTTGTAAATGGTTCCCAATTTAAAAATGGTTCAAAATTAAAATGGTTCCAAATTCGGAAATGGTTCCATTTTTCAAAATGTTCCAAATTTCCAATTCGAAATAAAAAATGTTTCCATTTTGAAAATGGTTCCAATTTGAAAAATTATTCCATTTTTTAAGATGATCCAAATTTAAAAATGGTTCCATTTTTTGAAAATGGTTAGTTCATTGAAAATGGTTTCATTTTTTAAAATGTTTCTAAATTAAAAATGGTTCCATTTTCTGAAATGTTGAAAATGGTTCTGAAATTAAAAATGGTTCTGAAATTGAGAATGGTTCCGAATTAAAAAATGGTTCCATTTGGAAAATGATTCCGAAATTAAAAATGGTTCCATTTTATAAATGGATTCATTTTTTAAAATGGTTCCAAATTTAAAAATGGTACCATTTTTTAAAATGGTTTCAATTTAAAAATTGTTCTAAATTTAAATGGTTACAAATTTTAAAAATAGTTCCAAATTAAAAATGGTTCCATTTTGAAAATGATTCCAATTAAAAAATGGTTCCAAATTTAAAAATGGTTCCATTTTGAAAATGGTTACAATTTAAAAAGTACCAAATTTATAATGTTTCTAAATTTAAAAAATAGTTCCAAATTGAAAAATGGTTCTAAATATAGAAATGGATCCGAATTTAAAAATGGTTCCATTTTGAAAATGGTTCCAATTTAAAATTTGTTCCAAATGTAAAATTTTAAAATGGTACCAAATTTAAAAAACGGTTCTTTGAAAAATGGTTTGTGATTTTTATTCAATAATCTAAAATAGTTCTACAAAAGCAGCGAAACAGTCAATTAAACAGTCAACAAACGTCCGCCTAAGCAGCAAAACGTCCGCCTAGAAGAAACAGTCAACAAACACGTCGATCAATCAAACAGGCACGTCGATCAATTAAATGGGCTGCGGCCCATTACCATCCACGCGAGGGAACGAGGGGTACGCGGAGCTAAGCTCCCTCCGCGTACCGCGTCCTATACACGCCCGAACGCGGACAATCGTGGTTGGGTGGCATGGCCCATGGGCCAGCCCAATTCATATGGAGCCTTTCCGTCGAATTTCCGTTACTTGACCCAGCCTCCGCAGCCCGACGCCGACGCCGTCCGCCAGTAGGAGGACAAAGCAGATGTCGTCGGCGGCAGCGACGGCGGCGCAGCAGCTTCCGCGGTCGGAGTCGCGGACGCTGTCGGGGCACGAGGGCGCGGTGCTGGCGGTGCGCTTCAACCGTGACGGAAACTACTGCCTGAGCTGCGGCAAGGACCGCACCGTCCGCCTCTGGAACCCCCACACCGGCGCCCTCGTCAAGACCTACAAATCCCACGGCCGCGAGGTTCGCGACGTGAACGCTTCCTCGTACGTACTCTAGGGCGCAACCCTGCCCTATCCATGTCTCCCGTCTTCCCATCTGATTTGGAGACGCACGACTGGGGAATTTTAACGGGTGTTTCTGGCCGTCTCTTTGGTTCGCAGGGACAACGCGAAGCTGGTGTCGTGCGGCGCGGACAGGCAGATCTTCTACTGGGATGTTGCCTCCGGCCGCGTCATCCGCAAGTTCCGCGGCCACAATAGCGAGGTACGAATCAGTCGACGATTGATGGGTATTGTTGTATTGTGATACTGGTGCCCACGCTAGTGCTGTTATTAAGGGGTTGTAGTTTTCATTTATCCCACATGACAAGGAGCAAATTCGATCTCATAGAAGCAAAGGCACTGAACGCCATTGTCATTTCTGAATTTCAGCGGAATTTGATGGTATTGAGAACTACTCCCTCCGTTCCAAATTAATTGAAATACGGATGTACCTATACACCAAGTCAATTAATTTGGAACGGAGGGAGTAGTATAGTTGTTTGTGATTGTAACCAAAATATGGTAGTTCAGACTACTGTAGTGCCTTAGTTCCACAAGATGTTGGGTACTATTGGTTTATACGACGGTGGGTATCTTGACCTCTATTCATTTACAATTGCTACTGTAATGGTGAATGCCATAAGGCAATTACTCTACAATGAAGCTGCAAATGCTGAACTCTGCACATCGCTCTAATACTACCAATTTTTAGAATTCTGATACTACTTGCGTTCAAGCAGTGCGCAAAAGGATACTTCTGTAACGGTACTCTTGTGAGATGCTGTT
Organism: Poa pratensis; assembly: GCA_947311845.1. Taxonomy (NCBI): domain Eukaryota; kingdom Viridiplantae; phylum Streptophyta; class Magnoliopsida; order Poales; family Poaceae; genus Poa; species Poa pratensis. The sequence goes on along the minus strand of CAMZMU010000125.1, from coordinate 11,797,980 downwards.
GAATTTGCAAGCAGTACATTGACAATGATTTATTATTAGGTCCATTGGTGATACTCAATACCTGATAAAGAACATAATTTTGTGTTATGAAAGATGTTGGATTCACCATTTTTGCTGACCAATTCCCAGTTTTGCTTCCTGTAGATCAATTCAGTGAAGTTTAATGAGCACAACACAGTTGTATTGTCAGCTGGTTATGACCGTACGGTGCGTGCATTTGACTGCAGGTCACAGAGTAGTGATCCAATACAGGTGATTTCATTTGTTAAAAACATATGAATTCGTCAATCATAGTCGTAGATTCTTTTGCTTAAGTTTCCATATACTTGGCTATGTCGTGAATCTTATCTCCTAGTGCAGACAATTGATACTTTTCAAGATAGTGTGATGTCAGTCAATGTGACCAGCACCGAAATAATTGCTGGCAGTGTTGATGGTACTGTCCGATCGTTTGACATTCGCATGGGTAGGTAAGTGCATACCTTGTTCCACCCTCAAATTTCAACTAATTTAATATGTACACTTTTCTTTCCTAAATGAAATTTTCGGTCTTCTTCATTTTGGTAAACAAGTGTAGATCAGCTTCTGATCCAGTCCTTGATTAGTTCTAAATGCTTTGATATCTCGTTTATCTTTTCTGTTAACAGGGAGTCTGTTGACAACCTGGGCCATCCTGTCAACTGTATATCTTTGTCAAATGACCGCAATTGCCTGTTGGCCAACTGTTTGGATTCTACTGTGAGGCTTCTTGACAAGTAAGTACCTTTCAGAAGCTGCTGATCAGTTTAACTTCAACATGACCAAAAGTTGCAGGAGAGGCACCTCTATTTAGCACTCTGAAGCAATTAAGACCTATTTTGTAGAATGGTGAAATAGGACCTTTGTATTGGTTTTTGTTAGATATAGGGCATGTACGGTAAATGTTGTAACATGTACTTCCTGCTCCACGTCACAGTTTTTGATGGCACATGTGGACTTGAAGGGAATCTTTCTAGTCCACAACTTCACTTCACTTCACTTTACTTGAGTCGGGCAGCCAATGCGACCTTTCTTAGTTCTTACTGTCTTCTTCATACAGCCATCAGAGATCTCGCTGTCTAAATCTGGCCAAACAAATAGTTTGGCAGCTGCAGTGAACCTTTGTTGGCGCTTTGGGATTGAACCTGCACTTTCCTCTTCAAAAGTCTCAAGCAATATTTGAGAAAACACAGTGCAGAAGTCAAACAGGCTCCATTTTTATTTTACTTGCACAAGGTAGCTTCAATTTAACTTGGGTTATGTAATTAGTTATCTTCTTGGAAGTTAGCAAGTCCAACAGGCCCTTTTTCTTGGTCCTCTAGACAGATGCCCAGCTAATTGAACTTAATGTGGTATCGTTGTGCATCAGAGCATATTTGTGGTTAAATCCTTGCACATCACAGTTTATGAGCCATAGCTTGAACCTTGGAAGTTGGGTCTGAGTGACTACTCGGATGACTTTCTTGTGTTTTAGCATCTGCATCATGATGGCTCTGTCTTTATTCATCATCAACAAATGCTGTTTTGGGGAGAAAAGGGAACATACTAGGTTAGGATCGTATATCGATCTTTTGTTTTGAAAGTGACAAGGGATCACAAAGCTCTGGTATACATGTAGGTACATGTTTGTATGAATTTCAGCCACATAATCTTTCCATATGAAAACTGATGGAAGGTTAGCACCATCAGGTTCCGAACAGAGGGGCCTCACTGCTCTGGTTCCTTTTGTAATCGAATCTACTGGCTTTTGTATTAATTAGGAACTCTGGAGAAATGTTACAAGAGTACAAGGGACATATATGCACGGTATTGCTTGAATAAGTTTCGATTAAATTGGTTATTTCAAAATTGCAAAACAGAAACACTGTCTCAGTTACATTCTTTGATACTTTTTCTCTTTGATATCTGTAGTCGTTCAAAATGGATTGCTGCCTGACCAATGACGATGCGTTTGTTGTTGGTGGATCTGAGGATGGGTTCGTTTTCTTCTGGGAGTTAGTGGATGCACCTATTGTTGCAAGCTTCCGAGCACATAGCTCCGTGGTATCTACTCCTCAGAATTGCATCTTATGCTTAGTTGTTTTGTTAATTACTGGTTAACTATGTTTACATTGGAATTTGAATTTTCATTCTTCATATTTTCTTATGCCACTTGTTTCTTTGGCAGGTCACCAGCGTCAGTTACCACCCAACAAAGACCTGCATGTTAACATCATCTGTCGATGGCACTGTTCGTGTTTGGACCTGAAAATAGAAATAGCTGATGCTATTGTGTCAAGAGAAAAATGTGTACTCTACTGTAGGTGATACGCTGACATGTAAACAAACTCAGTGATTTGCATGTACAAGATAATCCTATTTTAGAAATGTTTTAGTAGGTTGCCTTGTGAAAGATAATGTTTGATAATCTCTGCTGAAGTAAAAAAGACCTGGGAGGGCTTGCTTTGTTTTATCCTTTTGTTTTGTTTTTTGTTTTTTTAGAGAAAACGCAAAGACTTTGCGTTTCATTTCATTGAACAGGTAGACATCAAAGGTACAGGTACAACCTCCACACAGGAGGGACACACGCACACACATCATCGTCCTCACCGAACAGCAGGTGAGGAGGTGCTCCTAACTACAGACCGCCACAACGGAAGGTCTCGCCTTGTCCAGCCTCCAACCATGAATGGCGAGGCGGCTAGACTCAGAGCCTCAAGGCCGCGTCACAGCCGTTGCCAAGCGCCTCCAAAGAAGATCACATCTCGAGGGCTGCGCAAGCCAACGTACCATTCACCCATAAGTGCCTAGAAGAGTCGGCAGGTGGATGGCAGGGCCCGGCAGGAAACCAGCAAAGTCATCGTCTTGGATGCGCCGGCGCCGGCGTACATTGCGCCCCGGACGCCCACGCCCTATGCTGCAGCCCACGTCACAGCAATGCATTACACCATCTCCAGCTGCCGCGTCCGGTACTCCATCGGCAACCCAAACAGCGCCTTCAAGAAGGGGAGCGGCATTGAGAGACGCCGCCACTGCCTTGTCCAGCCTTGGACAAAGGGTTTCCCCCGGTGCTCGAGGAGAAGGTCTAGGCAGGGCCATGACAGCGCCTCCATGGAGGTTACGGCACCCTCGGGTGTCGCCGTTGTCAGCGCCGGCCGTCGCCGCGCAGGGATCTCGCCCCGGCCCTGGACCATAGACACCCGGAGACCGCTGATGCAGGGGCAGGCAGGAGACTGGGAAGCAGATCGCCGGAGAGGACCACCAGCACCGGGAGGGAAACCACATATCATCGTCGTCGAAGTAGGGGAGCACCGGCCAGCGCAGTGCAACAGCCACCGGATGGCAGCCAACAGGCCAGCCACCACGAGGCGCGTCGAGCAGGGCTAGTGGCGCTCGGCCACCTGCACCTTGCCGTCGCCGACCATGGCCGCCGCCGCGCTAGCCCGCAGCCTCCGCCGCCAGGATCCGCCGGGGCACAGCCAAGCAGCCACAGCCGCAACCCCCAGGGTCGCCGCGCGCCGCTCGCGTGCTCGCCGCGCCAGGTCCAGAGGCCCAACCCTCTGGATCTGGGGTCGCCGCCACGAAACCCTAGCTCGGAGAAGCTCCACTCCGACAGCTCCGACGAGCCCCCACGCTCGAGAGGGGAAGCTGCGGGGAGCAGGTCCCGCCGCCGCCGGATCCGCCCGGAACTTGTCCGACGGGGGTCACCGGCGGCGGCAGGGGGAGGTGGAGGGGAGGGGAAGGTCGGGGCAGTTGTGTCGCCTCCCGAGTCGCCCGTGGGGAGGGCGACGCGAGAGGACGGGGGGGATTCGATTCCGTTCAATTCTGTCTCCTTTTATCCTTTTGTCAAGGATGATTGTTCTTAGATCCTGGATGGATGATGAAATAATATACATTGGTAATTGGTTGATGATGACTTGTACCGCCAAACAGCGGATGGTATTCTTCTAAAGTGCTTGAAGAAGACGAAGCCAAAGTCGCCATGGGAGAAGTACGGGAGAGCTTATGCGAGACTCATAAGATGAAATGGATGCTCTGGTGCGCCGGATTATATTTGTCGACAATGATTTTTAGATACTACACAGGATGTGAAGCCTGCTAAAAGTTTGGAGATATTTAGTTTGCTCTAGCTGTTTTACTCAATCATAAAACCGTGGCCTTTTCGGTGTTGGGCACTCGACTTGAAGTCGACAATATCCACCTGGCTGAATCAAATGGGCATCGGTTCATATTGGTAACTAATGATTACTGCACTAAGTGGTAGGAAGCAATGTTTTATTCAATTTATCACACAGACTCTTACTACAGATCAAGACACATCCTTCATATCAAAGGAACTAAAACAGTTTGCCGAGTCGCTAGGAATCAAAATACTCAATTCATCTCCGTATTATGCTCAATCCAACGGACAAGCCAAGTCGAGTAATAAGATCGTGATCAGGCTGATTAAGAAGAAAGCTCAGGAATATCCAGGAGGTGGCATGAAGTGTTTTCTGAATCATTGTGGGCTCGCAGATCTCAAATACATGGGGCTACTAAGGTTACTCCATTCGGGTGATACCATGTTATATGGTCGCAACACCATCTACTCCTATGATTACTCTGAATCCAGACTGGTAAATTATTAAGAGAACATGTAGGTAGGATCAATTATATATTTGGAAAATATTAGTTGTTGGAAACAGATCTGGATGCTAATAACCGACTGGAATTATTTTTAGTTTCATCCTTTGTTTTGAATTAGGAATGACATAATTTAGTTAATGTGATGTACAGTCGTTCCCTATACTGTTATGTGCATTGACATGGAAAAGGAATAACTTGGGTGGTTGATTTTTATGTCGCGTCGAACTGAAACTTTGATTTACCATATCTCGGAATAGTTTGAAATTGACATGTGTGCACCTTTGTATCGTACATTGCTGTAACATTTCAATCGAGGTTTCAAATTTTAAACTGAATTTGTTGGTGCTGCACTACTATGAAATTATGTTCTTCAGGTGTTCACTGAGGCTTACGAGAACTTGCTTGGAAAAATTCAGACTAGAGAACATGGGATCAACCTCGAGGAACTGGAGCTACCTTCCCTTGATTTGGCTGAGCTTGACCAGCTGTTCACGGAGGAGGAGGTCTGGGCGGTGATCAGAGAGCTGCCGTCGGAGCGTGCGCCTGGACCTGACGGTTTCACGGGTGGTTTTTACCAAGCGGCGTGGTCAGTGATTAAGGAGGATGTTATGCGAGGCTTACTGAAACTCGCGGTTGGTGATGGACGTGGGTTTGCTAGACTCAATAGAGCTTTGATCACGTTGATTCCTAAGAAGCAAGATGCGTGTGAAGTAGGAGACTTCAGACCGATCAGTTTGGTTCATAGTTTCTCTAAATTGTTCTCTAAAATTATCGCGAACAGATTAAGGCCGAGGATGGGGGAGCTTATACGGGCGAATCAGTCGGCTTTCGTGAGAGGCAGAAGCTTACACGATAACTTTGTGTTGGTAAGACAAGTCGCCAGGAGAATACACCAAAGAAAGCTGAAAGGAGTGATGTTGAAACTCGACATATCCAGAGCGTTTGATGCGATGTCGTGGAGCTTTCTGTTTGAGGTCCTAAGGAAGTTGGGTTTTAGCGAGATTTTCTTGAAGTGGATCACGATTCTACTCTCAACAGCAAACACGAGGGTGATTGTGAATGGGACTCCAGGAAAGAGATTCAGTCATGTGCGTGGTCTACGACAGGGTGATCCGACGTCGCCTCTGTTGTTTGTCATGGGCATGGAGGTTTTGACGGCGACGATCCTTAAGGCGATCGAAGCACAACTGCTGCAGAATCTTGCCGGTATCTCACCTCTACAGCGTGCTTCAATTTACGCTGATGATGTTGTGGTATTCGTCAGATTGGACGAGCAGGAGTTGCTTGCGATGAAAGAAATACTAAGCATATTTGGGGAGGCCTCGGGATTACATGTCAACTACAGGAAAACAACGGCGACTGTAATACGTGCAGAGGAAGGAGATGAAGGCCGAGTGCGAGAATCTTGGGCTGCCAAACAGCAAGATTTCCAATTCGATATTTGGGACTCCCGCTCGCGCTGCGTCCCCTGACAAGAGATGAATGGCAAGCTTGGATCGATAGGGTGATAGATTTCGTGCCTGGATGGCAGCGTGGTCTTATACAGCGGGCGGGGCGCCTGACTTTAATCAAAACGGTGATCGTGGCTTAGTCCATACATCAACTGTTGGTCGCCGATGCGCCAATTTGGGCCTTGGAGGAGATCGAGAAGTGGCTCAGGGCGGTCTTCTGGGCTGGGAAAAAAGAAGTCTCAGCAGGGCAGTGCCTAGTCGCGTGGGACGCCATCTGCAAGCCGTTCGAGCTCGGCGGCCTGGGAGTGAAGGACTTGAGGACGCAGGGGTTGGCTCTGCGCACCAGATGGGAGTGGCTAAGGAGGACGGACATGAGCAGGCCTTGGCAAGGGCTTCCGCGGCTCAGAGACACAGAGGCGACGGCTGTCTTCGACAGCTTGGTCAAGATTGTGCCAGGGAGAGGGAACGAGGTCATGTTCTGGACGGACAGATGGATTGAGGGGCGTGCGGCTATTGACATTGCGCCTTTGGTAGTCGCGGCAGTCCCACAAGGCGCAGGAACAAGCGCACGGTGCAGGAGGCGATGCTGAATCAGGATTGGACACTGGACATTGCGGAAGATCTGACAGCAGAAGGGTACCGACAGTGGGTTAACCTCTGGCTAGCAGTGAACACAACCGTGCGTGATGAGCAGGAACAGGACAAGTTCATTTGGACTGCGGCTGCTTCGGGTGTCTACTCGGCTAAGGCAACTTATGCGAGGTTAATTCAAGGAGGAAGGTTCAGAGATGGCATGGCCGGGCCGCTTTGGAAATCGTTTGCGACACCGAAGTGCAAGATCTTCTGTTGGTTGGCGCTGAAACATCGACTTTGGACTGCAGATAGGAGGACACGCCATGGGTTACAGGAGCAGACCGACGTTTGCTTCACATGCTTGCAAGAGGAGGACACGCTGGATCATATTCTTGTCCAATGTCCATACGCCAAGGAGGTATGGTGGGGCTGCTTACAAGCTGTGGGCATCCAGCTTGCAGAGCCTCAAAACACCAACTGCTTCCAAGACTGGTGGACACACGCGAGAATTCAGGTGAGGAAACAGGACAGAAGGCGCTTCGATACACTTGTTATCTTGACTGCCTGGTGTTTGTGGAAACAACGGAACGCAAGGGTGTTCGGCAATCTTAATGCACAATTGAGTCCGTTACTTGTAATAGAGAAGGTGAGAGAGGAGTACTTGCTTTGGGAGAAAGCAAGAACAGGTGTAGGTGTAGCCGATGCCGCGAGAGAGTAGGTGTGAGTTCGGAGCGGTATAAGGTGTTCTCTGAAACAGTTGTTTGCAGCTGATTCAGAGTCTTGTATATTTGTTGCTCTCTTCTATAAGAATAAGGTATGCCAATTTGGCATACTCTAGAAGAAATTATGTTCTTCATCCAATAATAGCATCCGTCACTTCGATTTAGGCTGTGGCCCGTGGGTGACCTCTCCTGATGGCCCAGTTTTCTTGTGAATGCCCATTACACTAAAATATACATGTCCATTTTACACACTACCTAGAAAGTTCGTCTTGAACAATATACATTCATGAGAGGGGAGCCAAACGGTAAAAAATTGGAAAAAAATTCAAAAGAAGAAAATAAAGAAAGAATAAGGACGGTTGGTCGATTCCCCTCCTCTCGATCTTCATGTGATGCCAGCTTGTCGGCTCGGCTGATCGATCGTCTCATGTGACGGCCACTCCACTCGATCTGTGTTCTAGAACGGCAACGACGACCATGTGATTTCTACTTTCTAATCCATCTCTCCATGGTAACCACCGTGCTGCACATGTGATTTTTTTTTTTTTTAAGGCGCAAGGAGAACATGAGACACGTTACGCACGTATACATAGCAGGGAGGGACCACGGACCGTACGTACACAGGCAACGGGGAAGACCAGCTTCGAGGTCAGATTTGATTTAAGGTATGATCGAGGTACGTTGTACTAAATTTTGCAAATATATAAATCTTGCTCCCGGCGTTCAAACCTTGCCTTCTGCTCACACATGCAAGGCTCTTTTGTTTACGTTCCCCTACTCCCTAATGGCCGTGCATGTACTATCCATATAGACATATGGAGAGAACATTGTTGCTACTTTGCTTGGTCATTATTTCTAAAAAAATTGCGTTCAAAGACAAGGAGATCAGCAAGAACCAAGAAGGCACCGCCACCTGCATGCACCCACCACCACTACCACCAACAGCAGCAACAGCGAACAAAAGGGCGGATTGATCGAAGATATTGACCGTGCAAACCTGAAAGGAAGCACAAACACAACCGTAAAGAAAACAAGCAAGATCACGACAGTGACAACATGAGTTCAAGAGCTGTTCAGGAATAGCAGCAAAGCGGCTACTACTCCGTACAATCTTAGCCACGAACCTCTCTACGAGCATCCATGTGTCCGCCCACAGGGGCGGAGCTGTATGGAGAAACCCTGATGCACATGCATCAGGGTCCAAGAATTTTTTTAGCCTAACATACTACATAAATGGGGATTTTGCATCAGGTTAGGCTATCAAGTGTGAATCAGGCATCAGGGATACTTTTACTCCAGCTCCGCCCCTGTCCGCCCAGCGAATTAGTAGTGTAAGAAGAGCTCAAAAAGTCCAAAGAGAGATTGGTCACCATGGGGCCTGATTTTTCAAAAAAAACATCTTCATTTCAAAGTTCCAAAAACTTCGAAACAAATATTCTAAACACAGACAATGTCGAACTCCACCAGTGTTTAGAAAAGAAATGCAAAATAATTTATATTCTAGGTTACACAAAAGTAACAAATCTAACAAAATTACAAATTTGCAATGGTCAGTGCATCAAAATCCACACTTTTGCCATTTTTGCTCAGCCTAAAATAAAAATTATTTCATTTTTTTCTCACACTAGTATAGTTCATCATTATATACATCTAGAATTTTTTTGAATTTTTAAAAACATGCAAATGCCCTTAAATTTTTTTTTTTAAATGCTCCGTTCAGCCCGAGACCCCAAAGGACGCATTTTGTGGTACTCTCGTTCTAGTCATCGACTCATCACTCCTACTACTACATGGTTATACAACAGATTGTGAGTTCTCTCGAATAACTTTCCTTCTCCTAGCTTCCTTTCATACGAACTGTAATATACTGTAGCTCCTACGATCCCAGTCCCACCATGAATTTAACTTACGTACGTATGCATCGTCAGGAAAGGCAGCGAAAAGCTTCAAATGGGGACACAGTGGCAAACAAACGACGGATGCTTCAAACACTTCTTTACAAACCTACTTATTCATTTATCAATCAAAAATCGAAAGCACCGGACAACGTAGCTTACCATCTTTATCTTGGCGAAATAGATAATGCAAGTAGCTGTCAGTAGATAGATAGATATGCCAGCAAAAGGGTCGCCTGGGCCCTAGCTCCATCTCGATCAGTAGCATCAATTAAATCCAGTTTCTGTTGAGAAATCAGCCTCCCAATCAACTCACTCGGTTCCTTCCCGTGTGGTGGGGGCTCGAGACGCATAGTTTAGTTCTTGACGCCCTGCATTTGGATATGGTACTCCACTTGCTTAACTTTGGGAGTTGGCATCAGTTTGACCAAGGCCAGCGCGCGGCCGGGTGGAAGGGGAGGTCACCACCAATCATTCGTTCTAGAGTTTTTTTTTTTTTTGAGTATTGTTTTTCTTCTGTGCATGAACTGGTTTTTCTTATTATTTTCAACCTACTAAGAAAATGATCATCTGGTTCAGCCGTTCAGGTATCGGAGGAACCCTGGATTACTTTTCTGAAGAAAATCGCAAGGATCAACTATTAGTGAAGGAAAAGCATATTAGGCGAATGAGTAACGTGAAGGGGAGGAGGCAGGAAGCTAATCCGGGACCGGGGATTGTTGCCTAGGCACGGCAGGCCAGCGAATATGGTGGACGGTAGCGCGATCCTACGCGCGACGACCACCGCTTTTCCCCCTCGGTGCGCGGGAGATGCCAGCCAGCGCGAGCTCTCCTTTGAATCAAGTCCCCTCCCTAGATTAAACCTCCAAATAGCATCACACTCCACGATTAGAGCATATCTAGTAGAGCCCTTATAACACGAAACCTCAAACACGTTTTAAGGTTCGTGTTTTTCTGCATTTCTGCGCACAAATACGCGCGGCACATAGCAGAACCCTTAAACCAAACTGTATATTTAGCAATTTTGGCGGGAACAAACTAGTTCATCATCGATTACATCGCATACGGATGAGTTCATCATCGATTCATCATCGATTACATACAAAATACACCTAAACTAGACGCTAAACTAGTCTAGTCGTCGCCGCTTAACCCTAAACCCAAAATTAGGCTCACCGAAGCCTCGGGGGCGGCGGCGACGCGGCGGCGGCGCTGGAGCTTCACACCTCGTCGGAGACGAGGTCGACGACCATCGCCGCCTCCTTCTCCCACTCCGCCTTCTTCTCCGCGGCGGCGCAGTCCTGCTCGAACCCCTTGTGCAGGAAGATCCTGTCGATCTCCTGGTCGCGCGCGAGCTGCGCCTCCCGCTCGGAGCGAAGCTTCACCGCCGCCATGGTATGCTCGAGCTCGGCGTCGTCGACAAAATCCTCCGGCGCGAGGGAGGAGCCGAAGGCCCCGGCGTCGTAGTCCTCCGGCGGAGGAAGCGCTGGCGGCGCGGAGGAGTTGCTCGCGCCGCCGGAGGAGCTGCCCTCGCCGCCGTTGTGGAGACGAGCTCGGCACACGAGCTCGCGCTCCCACCGGAGCCGGTCGAACTCCTCAACCTCACGGACGAGGAGCGACGGCGGAATAGACAGGTTGTCCTTGATCCATTTGCGCGTGGACCGCTTCCGCGCGCCGTCGCTCCGGACGAGCTCGCACCGGCGTTCGTCAGAGTAGTCCCCGCCGAAGCGGTCGTCGCCCGGCAGCGGCGGCGAGCGCTCCCTCTTCGGCGCCATCGGAGCTCCGCGGCGGCGCTGGATCTCCACTTGCGGCAGCGGAATCGCGCGTCGGAGGCAGCGGAGCGGTGGGCGGATTGCTCGTCAGCGGCGGTGGAAGGGTGAGGGTTCGGAACTGAGAAATGCCCCTCGCCCGTCATAAATAAGGGGTAGCGGCGCACATTCACGGGCCCCCTTATCTGGTTTACGGGCCGAGCCAGCTTTAGGGGCTCTAGTTTGGCAGAAAAACGGCCTCGGCCCATAAACTCGCCGGAGTTTTGAGGGTTTCGGTGTTTTAAGGGCTCTGCTAGAGATGCTCTTTGAGCATTACTGAATAATGTCCAGCACCCTCAAATTCTGTCCGCTTTGAGGGTGTCGGACACTTGTCCGAACAATTACACTCCACGATTACAGCATTACTGAATAATGTCCGGCACCCTCAAATTCTGTCCGCTATGAGGGTGTCGGACACTTGTCCGACCAATACTGGGTGCTTCTCACACCGGCATGCCAAACCAAAAAAATCAAATTCGACAAACTTTGGTAATTACAAACAAAAGACACAATTTTCATTAAAATTTGATACATTGCAACGAAATTTAAACTAACACTAATTTAGACTTAAAACTATCAAACTATCTAAACTCCGGGAGGAGGTGGCGCGCAAGGCCAGCCTCGGCGTCCATCGCCACGTGAAAGGGGCCGACCTCGTTAACGTTCGAAAAGGAGGGGGAGACAGACTCATTGCGGCCGGCGACCTGCGCCAGCAAGCGCCTCCCTGACCTGCCATGCACCATCATGGTGTGCGCCTCCGCCGCTATTGTGTGCACGCGCTCGCAGGCGCCTATGCTGGCGGCCCGCGCTCTGGGCAGCGCAGAGCTGCCTCTCCTCCTCCTCTGCCGCCTCATGCGCCTCCTCTCCCTCTCCACCCCCATCGTGAACTCCGACCTCGCTGTCGCCTCGACCATCAGGCCTCTCGTGGGCTGGAACTCCGAACTCCGCCATCTCCCGCGCCTCGGTCTCCCGGCGCGACCTCTCCAGCGCCTGTGCTACGTCGGCCCGGTGGAAAGCATGTTCAACCGGCGATGGTGAGCGTCCGCTCTGTCGCTAAATTGGTGTGCAGCGGGCCTGATGGCGTTCAGCTCCTTGTGTGCCGCCCTCTCGGCGGCCAAGAAGGATCGGGCATGCTCCTCCATCGCCGAGTTCGCCTCCGTGAAGGCCGCATGCACCTGGCGGTACACCTCCTTGTCGCGTGCGGTGACGATTAAGTTCATCGCGGCGACCTGCTCCAGCCACACCGGAAGTTCCTGCTGCGACTGCGGCGCCTCCTCCTCACTGTCGGACGGTGGAGGATTTCCTCCCTCGCCGAGAAACTACGGCGCACGACCTGGGTGAGGGTGGCCCAAGAGGTGGCTAGACGGCGTTTGGCATGTTGTCGACGGCGGACGCGGGGTTGTGTTTGTCTAGGGCTAGTGCGGAGATCACGGCGAGAAGCGGCCGCATGGCGGGGATTCTTATAGCCGGCCGTGAGCGGGAAAGCAAGGGGGAAGCGGTGGCGAGCGCGCGAAATGGTGGGTAGGGGTGAAGTGACGTGCTGGTTTAATGCTGGCGACACGTCTCCGCCGCGTTGGCCTGCCACCGCCGCTTCGGAAGGCCACTCCCCATTACAGCCGCGAGGTGATCAGTGTGCGGATGATAGGCGGGACCCACCTGTCATTGGCTACAAGCGGACATGTCTAGGCGCTATCCGGCACCCCAAGTAGGCCCCCAACTTTGGAGGCCCTCTCGGGGTGTCGAACAGAAATCGGGTCGGGCTTGACACTTTGGATGCCGGTGTGGACGTTTTTGTCCGGCACCCGAGCAGGCCCCAACGTTGTAGGCCATCAGGGGGTGCCGAACAGAAAGATCGATTGGAGCTAGCTAGCTGCCGTCGTGGCTCGCCGACTTGGGAATCGATGGATCCAATCAATTCAGGAGCTAGCTAGCTGCCGTCGCGGCATGCTCGTCCGCCAGTTGCGCACCTGGACAGGCCATGGTGGTCGCTGCCGATCTTCGTCTACGCTCATCGGAAACGGCCAGAATCGGCTGAGAAGCATCGGCGGGAGCGGTTCCATGTTGAAATTGGAGCGGAGGCGGTGGGTATGGCCAGAATTGATCTCCGACGACGGCAGCGAGGACGGGAGACACTGTAGCTGAAACTTCCCCACGCCAACCATTTTGTGTGATACAGAGCACGGTCAGGTCGGCCTCCCAACCCGTGATTCTGTAGCCCTCAAATTTTTTGAAGGCCGGGGTCGTTTACGGTGTCTATTCGGGTCCCTATTTTTTGCGCAAAACGGTAAACTGACGATTCTTTTGTAGTTCCGCGGGTTATAAGGGTCTGCTGGAGATGCTCTAAGCACATATTCAGGCCTCATTTGATTCATAGGATATGAAAAATATAGGAATAGGAATCATATAGGATTGGAATGGCTAACTGAATCCTATAGGAAGATCAAGTTCCTTTGATTGGGGTGAAGGAATTTTTGCATGAGGTTTGGACCTCATGTTATTTTCCTACAAAATTTACACTACAAGATTCATATGGGATTTTTCCTATATAATTGATTCTATTAATCAAATGGCATCCAAGGAAAAAATCTCAAAGAATTTCAATACTACACAAATCTTTTACAAATCCTAGGAATGAATCAAAGGAGCATTATATCTGATTTTTTTTTTCGGGGCACATAGACACATAAGATAGGGAGAGAGAGTACTGGAGGAATTGAGGAAACAAACAACATAGCAGTCCAGTCCAAGTCCAACATGGTTGGCCGCAGCGCACGCACGCACGCACTAATGACGATGGCCGGTCTTTGCCTCGCCAATCCGGTCAAAAGAGGCGCAGGCGCAGGGAGCTGCTCGCTGCTGCAGCATCACTAGTATCAGCAGCAGACTCTGCCCGGATGCCCATGGTTTCCTATTCTGATCCCACCCGTACTACAACACACCATGCAATGCAGGGACTGCATTGCCAATGATGCCCCTCCGTTGGTGTTGAAAATCATCAAATCTAATAATTTCTCCCGCAACAACATTCCATTCTGCAGAAGCATCCTGCAGCTGCAGAGATGGGCGCAGCAGCAGCAAACCCCACCACAACCAAGCGAGCTCGGCGCAGCTTTCAATGCGCATTCTCCTCCTGTACTTGCTCTGACCACCACACACACGCGCGCGCGACCGCCAGCGACAACAGCGCCCAAACAAAACCACCAGATTTTTTGATTTTTGTTGCCTATTTCCATTGATCAAATCCTCCTCCCTCCCTAGCGCCAACGATACATACAAAACTGGAATTTTTCCGTCCATCCTACTACCGCTGCTACATACACGCTCACCGCCACCGTGCAATGTGGTACCAGTGGGAGAAGGGTTAGTACGGTTGGAGGAAATCGTCCGAGTTGGCCATGGAGTCGGCCGTCGGCCAGGCGGACCGGAGCAGCTTCAGGAGGTGCTGCGCTTTGCGCTTGGCGCGCTCCGAGCACCCGCCCTGCACCATCATCAGCAGCTGGTTCATGGCCCCCGCGCGCACCGCCTCCACCTGCAGGGCCTCCGACCCGCCCACCACGGCCACCAGCGCGCCCGCGGCGTGCTCCGCCGCGCGCCCGGACATGGCGCGCACCAGCGCGATCACCGCGGCGGCGCCCCCGGCGCCACAGACTACCGCGTCACGGCCGCCCTCCGTCCGGCACAGCCGCTCCACCGCCGCCAGCGCGCGCTCGGGTTCCCCGGTGCAGCCGCCCTCCGCCACTCGCCTAGCGAGCGCCGCCGCGGCGCCGGCCGACACGGCGCGCGGCCGGTTCTCCTTGGCCAGGCAGATTGCGAAGAGGCCCCGGATCCCGACGCGCACGGCGCGGGCGTTGTTGGACTTCTCCTCCACCAGCGCCACCAGGCCTTCAACGATCCCGTCCGCCATGCCAAGCACCACCCTCGCCTCCGCCCCCGACACCGCGGCAGCAGCCTCCACGACGGCGCCCGCGTTAACCCTGGCCTCCAACGCCTGGCTGCTGCCAAGAACTTTGCCAAGCCTACTCACCCTCTCCGCCCGCCCCACCACCTCCGCCGCTTCCGCCTCCCCCATGCCGATCAGCGCGAGCACCGCCATGGCCTCCGCCTGAGACTCCTCGCCTGAGACGGCCGCGAACGCCATTTCGACGAGCGCCGCCCTGGTCTCGTGCGTGGCCATGACGAGCCTGTTCTTGTCGGACTCCCGGGCGAGCACCCTGAGCTTCCTGAGAGCGGGGAGGCCTGGGCCCTGCGCGATGAGGGAGCGGATGAGGTCCGGGTCGGCCGGCTGCTTGGGCGTGGGGATGCGCTCGACGCCGAGGGACCGGTGCGCGACGCACCATTCCTGGATGAGACGGCGGAGGGTGTGGTTGGGGATGAGCGTGAAGTCGGCGAGCGGGGCGCGGGTAACGGGGCAGGTGGTGTTCCCCGTGGCCACCCAAGACTCGATGCTGGCGCGGTCGTAGGTCTGCCCGGTGGCGACGGTCACGGGGTCCTGCATCAGCTCCAGCGAGATGGGGCACCGGAAGTACCACGGCACCTGCAGCCCCACCGTGTCAAGCCCAAGCGGCAGCGGCACGCTCCCTGGCATTCCAAACCGCCGTGACTGTGATTTAGATCTGACCACCAGCTGATACTTTGCTCGCGATGAAGATGTGATTGCCTGCTCGTGGGGGTGGGTGGGTTGGTGGTGGGTGGAGAGGGGAGGGAGGAGGAGTGGACTGGTGGAGAGTGGAGATCGAGGGAGACGAAGCAAGGACGCCGCGGTGTATAAGTAGGCGGGAAGTGGCCAGCACGTGTGGGTGGTGAGTCGTCGGGGTCGGGGCCGTGGCCGTGGTCGTGGTGGTCACTACTCTACTCTCGACTCCATGGCTTCAGACCATCTCCATTCGCGGTTTCACTAGCTGCAAATAGCTGTATTGGACGCGTCAGACGAAAATCGCAACCACTCGCTGCGTTCATAGCCTAATTTCGTCACGGGGCCTAATATTTCGCGGGGCCAGCGTTGTCATCAAGACAACCAAAACCTCAAAACCCTACTTCCCTCTTCTTTGTCCTCACCAATGTCATTTCTCCTGCCCCGCCGCTCTTGTTCCCGCCTCTCCCACCTCCCTTCGCCCTCATAGCCATGGCGTCGCTGCGCGTAGCCAAAACTTCCTAAGCCCCAAAGGGAAGGCGAAGTTGCTAGGGACCACACTCGAAGTTCACCGACCTCGCAAGCCTTGCCTACCCATGGAGCGGCCGCAAGGGATGACGGATACGGATTGGTAGTTTGACGTCCTCCGACGCCGGATAGGCACGGAGGACTGCAATGAGCGGCGCGGTAGGGAGGCGATGCTGAAGCAGGCGTCCTTGACGGCGGTGAACCTTGCCGCCTTGAACCAAGCCATGGGAGCAAGTCAGGAGAGCGTCACGGCAGCCGTCCGTTCGAGGAGCGGTAGCTCGCCGTCGAATTGATCGTCCTACCACGAGAGGCCTCGGTTCAGATCGCCCCCCCCCCACACCCCAGGTTCCCCTCTTAGTTTGGCTACGGCGAGCATGACGGCTTCGACCCGAACGTCGTCTTTTCCTCGACCAGGTTCGTCCACGGAGGGATCGTGGGCCTCGACGTCGATATCCACGAGTCGTACAAGGGCTCGTCATCCCTGCGAAGGGGACCAAGTTCGTCCAGCCCCTCGGCGTCGACAGCCTAACCCAGGCCAACCCTAGCTTGTCGTTTGGCGGGGGCGCATCCAACGTGATCGATCAAACGTCGTCATGTGTATTCGACGCCAACCAGGTATGGGACTATCACACGATCTCTGGCATTGTGTTGTATGTGCATAGACAAATCATGATGGGCGGCTTTGTAAGCATAGGAGAACATCAACATCATGCATAACATAATCAATGATGGTGCCCCCACACAACACGATGAAGAAGAGGAGGAGAGATGGTGGGGGATGGGTTGGACGAGCAACCCATAGCCGAGGCTGAAACCGGAAAGAAGAAGAGTAATGGGATCGGAGGAATTTGTTGGACAGACAAGGAGAATGAGTGATTGGTGGAATCTTGAAAGACCGTGAGTGGGAACGCAATCACCGGCGCCAAACAAACAAGCGTCGCCTATAAGGAAGACAATCAAGACCGAGTTCGATGAGCACAAGCTCAGCACATGACTACTACAAGGTGCACATGGATCGCAACCACGGTGCCATCGAGCATAGGTGACATACCATACAAAAGATCGTCAACAACTTTCACCAATTTTTTGAGAATGTCCGCGATAGGCCCGAGAGTAGGAAGAATTTGACGGATGAAGTAAGTTCATCTCAATCTTGTTCGAGTAGGCATGCCCAGCTATGTATGAACGGTCATCTTTTTGCTAGCTCGTTGATTCGCTAGCCATGTGTCGGGAGCATAACAATGATAAGGAGTTCGGCTTGATGCATTGCTTCAAGTTACTCCATAATTACGAGAAATGGAACGCGCTTCAGAAGACACCCAAGAAGGGTTGTTGTGGCGACATCGTTGATGTAGATGGTTCCAACTCGGAGGGACGACCCATAGGTAACAAGAAGGCAAAGGGGGATATTGCGCCGGCGGCGACATCGAAGAGGGTGCACTCATCCATCGACAAGTTGCTCGCCGATGTCTCGTCGAATTCGAGCTTGAGGAGCGCCGAGAATGACGAAAGATGGGCGACCTTGATGGAGAAGACCGACATCAAGCTCAAGCTCGAGAAGGGGAAAGTCGACTTGAAGAAAAGAAAGGAGGATTCAATGATCTTGACCGCCGACGTGTCAAACATGGACCCGCAGGTGCAAGAAATGGGGCTTGCCACGGCGACAGCCAAAGCATATCCACGGAGGCGGCGACACCGTTTGATTTGTCCTCGCGGCGAATGGCCGGAATTTGTGGCGTTTTGATGGCCCGGACTTTAAATTTGTGGGCTAGACTTTAAATTTGTTGCCGATACTTTGAATTCTGACCGAGACTTTGAATTATGGACCAAGATTATGTCTGTTTTCATTTGCATGACATTTAAATTACAAAAAGAAAAAAACTATTGGGAGGCGTATTAGAGCATCTCCACTCGCGGCACCCAAAACCCGTCCGGCATCAGCGTCCGATGGACGCTATTCGCGGCCACTCGCCCGCCTGTTGCTAATTTACGACGACGCTCGAAAAGACGTGCTCGTCTGCATTCACGCCGCCCTCGTGTAGACGCGACCTCGCCACAGAGGCACGGCTCGTTGCGGCCGGCTGGGAAACCGAGACGCCCGCCATGAATGAAACTGACCGCCGGTAGACGTGTTTAAGTCACAGTGTGCATGATAACGCTGACCCGCCTGTCGGATCCGACGCAGCGTCGAGCGCGGCGGCGTGCCCAATTGACTCCCAACGGGAAGGCCATGGGCTGGGCGGGCCGGACGTAATCTGGTTATTGCCATCGCGATGGGTAAGATTTTACGTATAAAGCGCCCAATGGGGTATTGACGGCCCTATTAGCCTCGCGAGTAGAGATGCTCTTAGGAGGGCGACTAGGAAGAGAAGTTATATGGGTGTGGCGAGTGGAGATGCTCTCACTTGGTTTGTAGTGACTAGGGCACGGGTACGAGCTGTACCATCACTACGGGAAACCGTCAAAACGCCGACGGCGGCCCGCCGTCGGCGTATCGGCGTCGGCGTATCGGCGTCGGCGTATGAAAACTGCCGTCGGCGCATCCGTCGCCGTCGGCGACGCCGCAGTGGGACCCACAAAACGGACGTCGAACGTCTCCGTCTGCTCCACCTATACGCCGACGGCAGTGCCGTCGGCCTAGTCTGCCACGTGTGCTGATCTGGTGCGTCTGGGAGGAGTCTGACGCCGACGGCAATGCCGTCGGCGTAGGTATGACCATATGGTCCTCCAGCGTCGACATGGCATCATCTTGTGCGTCTCCACAGCATCCTACGCCGACGGCAATGCCTTGACCATATTTTCAGTTTCTGAAACTTTTTGCTGCTGGTTTCTGGCGCATTTTAAATACAATTAAAATTGCACAAATTATAAAACATCACAGAAACATCAAATAAAACATCACATACATATCCAAATGACACAAACATGATTCAAATTCATCCAAACTCAAAAATGACACAAACATAGTTCGAATTCACACACGCTACACCCGAACACATCCTACACCTCCCGAGAGCCCGAGGTATCCATTTCTGACAGCGTGAGAATAGGCGACCGACCGCGTGGGCCAGTCGAACCACACAAGGAATCCGGCGAGGCACGGGACGGTGTGGTCTCACGCGACGAACTCGGCGAGGCACCACCAGTGCCATGCTCCACGAGCGCGCGCGTCGAAGTCGGCGAGGCGGAAGCACGACCAAAGGGTGCAGTCCTCGAGTATCCCGATCCCTACATGTTTTGAGTCCAAGTTAGCAACTTGGAAAGCACAGCATGGCGGTAACAACTTGTTTGGCAAATAACTTACCGGAGTCGCTGGCTTGTATGTGCGAGCGACCGACTCCCTCGTTGGGCCGACGGGCATGATCCCCGGCCTAGGTGGACGCGTAGGCAGCTGCGACCGCTCTCCAGTGGCATGAAACTTCTCGTCAGCCTACAAGATAGTTTAGATGTCAGGAGTTGTAGAAAAAGAAGGTTCAAACTGAGGAAATGGGACTTGTCATATTTTGCAAATATAAAAGTTGAAACTTACAGCATCCCTCAACTCTGCCCACTCTTCATACTCCTGGCTCTTCTGTACCCACAACTGATACTCTCTCTCATAGCTCGCGTAAGCGGCATCGAAGGCCGCCTCGAAATCAGCCTACAGTTTTAAAAGGGAACGCATCTCGTCAACTTAGCCACTTAGCTAGGAACGAATGTCGGAAAGAGAATGAAATTGAGAAAAACTTACATCGGGGCGAGCTCGGGAAGGCCGACGAGGCAGGACGGGAGGGTCGTCGGCGGTGAGGGTAGCCTTGACACGCGAGAGGCCCAACTCAGGAGTACGCGTGAGTACCGCACTAAGCATGAGAGGACGGCCATGCTCCCAACCGTTCCCGGCAAGGACCACCGCTCTCTCGTCGATGTCATGCTCAAGAGGGTTGTCCACCTCCGGATTTATACCCTTGAACGTCTCGACGTATGCCTTTAGCCCCTCCTTGGCAGTGCCGAAGTAATCGGGCTGCGAGGGCTGAGGCTCAGAAAAATTGGGCTTCTTCATCTTCATCCTCTCCCATGCTTGCATGTCCGTAAGAGGCTCCCCGAAATCGGCCTCCTGCAATGCCAAAGAAGTGTCATGCGTATCAAGTAGGAACATGAGGGGAAATAAATGAAGATTGTTTCATGTATATATATACCAGCTTTGCCTTGAAGCGATCATGGTTGCGGGCACCCGCACGATGTGTCCCCCGCTCCCGCGGTTTAACTTGTTTCGCTCGCTCAAGGCCTTGAACGCGGGGTCCTCCCCAGCCCACCTAGACACCAACGCCCTCCACGCGTCATCCTTGCCATAGGCCCATGAGGGCTTAAACTGAAAAAACAATACTCATGTGAAGAACGGATAATGCAATTGCAACTTAGCAGCAACATGTAATCTCATTAACAATCTACTTACCGCCATGTAGTCATCTACGGACACCTCAGGTGGGTTCTCCACAATCTCATGCTTCACCGCCGTCTTGCCTAACGTCTCAGTACTGAAATGATTGATCATGGTATGCTTTGCATTGTAGAACTGCTGTCGTGTCAACTTCATACAAGCCCCCTCCAAAGTCTTGTCCGCATCGCCCCGCTGCTCAGGAAGTACCCTATAGAACTTCTTTAATCATGCACAAAAAAATTGTGAGAGCATGGTGGGGACATCAAGTATGAACGAAATTCGAAAAGTTCAACTTACCCAAAACTTGTTGATCACGGCGTCAGAACATTTCCCGCCGGTCGCGTAATTGGCGGCCTGATAGTCTACCCAACGGGTGGCTAGCTTCGTCGCGCCGTTGGGGACGGTACTGTACAAGCCCGGCCAAAACTTCCTAATCAAAGCTCCAACAAGGGTGTTAGGCACACGGCTTCCCGCAGGATGTATCCAGTTGCTGCACAATAATTAAACATTAGTACATGTCAAATTGTCCTGACCACAATGAAGTTACCATGTTCAAAATTAGTATATATAGTCACTTACTCTTTCCCATTAGGCGTAATGAGGATCTTCTCCTCCCCAGGTTCCTTGTCCTCATCAGGGACCTGGGATTCCCCTCGAAGCTTTGGCGGCTTCCGCCGCCCGGAGGGCCCCGCCTCCAAGTCCGTGGAGGGGCCCGCCCCCACGTCCGTGGAGGGGCCCGTCTCCTCCGAACCCTCGTCGACAGAAGCAGAGGGTATGTCCGAAGACACGTCCCCCACCTCGCCCTCGTCCTCCCCACCTCGCCCTCGCCCTCGTCCTACACCTCGTCCTCGTCCTCGTCCTGCACCTCGTCCCCTCGGAGGAAGTGGAGCATCGGCACCTCCCCCTCCTCCAGCATCTCCACCCTCACCTGCATTGAGAAAGGGTGAACAATTAAGCATAAAGACATGATCCAATTAAGAATTGCATCACCTCTACTCTCACCACTGTCAGACAGGTAACGCGGGTTCGGAATAGTTGCTCTTCCACTTTTAGTAACTTTCAATTTCTTCAGCAAGGAGGCCG
This sequence comes from Poa pratensis, assembly GCA_947311845.1. Lineage (NCBI taxonomy): Eukaryota > Viridiplantae > Streptophyta > Magnoliopsida > Poales > Poaceae > Poa > Poa pratensis. Next base: position 11,776,250 of record CAMZMU010000125.1, on the reverse strand, counting down.
AGGATTCCTTGCCTTGGCTCATCTTGGTCAATCACCTGCATTGAGAAAGGGTAAACAATTAATAAGCATGTTGAAAAATCTCGTATGGTAATTGTGTTACCAAAACAAAACTTAAGCAAAATAGACAATAGTTAACACTCAAGTTAAATTTCTTTCAGCACAGATTTCCACCATTTCATCTGAATGACTATGATTAACAACAAAATTGCCTTATAGTCGAATAGTTTATATCACAAAAAATACTACACAAGAGCTACTGCACTACTCATATTAATCTTATTTAAGCAAGGAATTGCTCAAAAATTTGCTACGGGCAAGCAGTGGCAGTAGTACAAGCACAAGCACAAGCATGCTACTGGATTTTCAGTTAACATGTTACTCCATCAATTCAGGCTACTCATTTGGTTCAAGCTACTGCTACTCCTGGGCTTAACAAATCGAACAAGCAACACTCCAGGCACAAGGAACTTCAGTTAAAACAGTCATGCACAAGAGGAAGGAGAAGAGAGAGGAAACAATACCAGACGCGAGGCTAGGGTTGTGAGGGAGAGGAGGTGGCTTGTGGAGGCCGGAGGCGAGCGCACGGTGTCGGGGAAGAACTCGAACGTGCGGCGCGTCGGGGAGGTGCTTTGTCCGTCTGCGGCGTTGAGGAGGAAGAGGAGGTCGCAGGGCAGCTGTACGCGCGAAGGGAAGGAAGGAGGCGCGCGGTATCACGCCGGTGACGTGCTCTGCGCCTCGGGCTTCATGGCGACGGCGGGTGGCGTATGGGGTGGGGCGAGCAGAGGAGCGGCAGCGGCTGCAATCACGAGGTGGGGCGGCGCGGTGGGTGGCGTACGGGGTGGGGCGGCCGGCGGCGGGGTCGGGGGCGGCCGGCGGCGGGGTCGGGGATTTAGGGATTTCGTGATTTGGGGGATTTGGGGATTTCACGGCGCGCGAAGCCATTCGGGCCGATTTGGCTTAGCCATTCAGGCTTTGCCGTCGGCGTATGGTTTTGCTTAATTTTTTTTCAAAGAAATCACTTATTCTTTTAATTTTTTTATTTTTTTTCAATTCTTCTATTATTTTCTATTTTTTCATTATCAGGGTTTTCCGATTAATGCAACTGAATCTGCATTGCTACATGAATAATAAATAAAAAGTGTAGTCAGATTCACATTGTATTTTAGACTAATCGGGCCAAAAATATAGAAATTACAAATCGGGTAGCCGGATGTGTCCTTCCTCGTCAGTTTCCTTGGTGCCATTGCCCTTCGACGACGTAGCACCCTTGCCCTTCGAAGTTGCCTACCTTCTCAAGTGGGCACTCTGACCGGCAAATCGGCAAATCATCGCGTGGTCGTGAGACGGCAGATCGGCCTTCGATCCACGGAGCGGCAAGACGTCTCTGATGATTTGTAACCGTCGGAACAAGTGTTGAGAATGTTGCTAATCATCAGAGATTCTTGCCGCTGCTTGGATCCGACCGAGGGAACGGTGGCTCGTGAGTGCCTGCATATCAAATCCTCGTCATACACCCGAATGTTTTGTGTTTGAGCGCCACTTCGATCAAAGCAGCGGTAAGACGTCTCTGATGATCTACAACCGTCCGGCAAGACATCTCTGATGATCTGCAACCGTTTGGAACGGTCACAGGTCATCAGAGACGTCTTGCCGCTGGTTGCCCAAAGATGTCTCTCCGAGTGACGCTGGAATGTTTTGTGTGAGTGAGTAACATGTCTGAGGAGGTTGGCTATATATAGGGTCGCATGGCTTACGAAGTGGTCATGATAGTGCTGATCCGATGGCTCAGAAGCGCTCAAAAGAAATACACCCCCGCTGATCCAACGGCTCACAAGCGCTGGAAGGAAGGACACGATCCGTGTGCTTCTTCCTGATTGGGCATACTAGAACTCACAAGCCCTGAAAAGAAACACACACCGCTGATCCAACGGCTCACAAGCGCTCGAAAGAAACACACCGCTGATCCAATGGCTCACAAGTGCTGGAAGGAAACACACGATCCGTGTGCTTCTTCCTGATTGGGCATACTACAGCTCACAAGACCTGAAAAGAAACACACACCGCTGATCCGATGGCTCAGAAGCGCTCGAAAGAAACACACCGCTGATCCAACGGCTCGTGTGCTTCTTCCTGATTGGGCATACTACAGCTCACAAGCCCTGAAAAGAAACACACACCGCTGATCCAACGGCTCACTAGCGCTCGAAAGAAACACACCGCTGATCCAACGGCTCACAAGCGCTGGAAGGAAGCACACGATCCGTGTGCTTCTTCCTGATTGGGCATACTACAGCTCACAAGCCCTGAAAAGAAACACACACCGCTGATCCAACGGCTCACAAGCGCTCGAAAGAAACACACCGCTGATCCAACGGCTCACAAGTGCTGGAAGAAAACACACGATCCGTGTGCTTCTTTCTGATTGGGCATACTACAGCTCACAAGCCCTGAAAAGAAACACACACCGCTGATCCAACGGCTCACTATATATATGTATTCATGGCCTCCATTGGCATAGCACATCTAAACTCATATCTGCAACCTCATCACTCTCTCATGGCTTCCACCGTACCCACTCTAACCTACTCGGAGGCGGAGGCGCTTTGCGCCTCGAACTACCCCTGCCCACCCGGCTACAACGTCCCCGCCGGCTGGAGGGTGAGCACCGGAGGCGTGCCGGTCCCTCCTGTCCCTCAAGGTTTGGCGCGCCGGGCGGCCATCACGAACCACTACTACCTCGAGCTCACTCCGGAGCAGCGGATGGATTCCCGCTGGCAGCCAGACTATCGCCCAACTTGGGACGCCTTCTTCATCGAAAGGCGTGAGAAGGCGCTCGCCAGGTACGAGGAGGACCGCCCGCGTCCTTCGAACTTCAATGAGGCCGGCCGTCGGCTGTGGTGGGCCAGCCAGACTCTCAAGAGGGTCATGGACTATATCACGGCCGGTGATAACCCCCGCCTGCGCTACCCTCAATTACAGTCCAGGCGATAACCCCCGTCAACGACTACATCACGGCCGTCCGACGACAGCGACGACGACGCCGGCGACTACGACGACTACACCCACGAGTATTATAGGCCTAGGAAAGAGTATGACTAACCTGAGCCACATCATTGGTTAGGACAAAATGGTTTGTTGTCATTCGTCTATGTACCCAAGTTTGTTGTCATTCGTCTATGTACCCAAAGTTTGTTATCATTCGTCTATGTACCCAAGTTTTTGTTGTCATTCGTCTGTGTATACAAGTGTGTTGGGTGCTGTGGATGTCCAAGTTCCCACAGCGGGATGTGAGCAGGTTCACCGGCATCACTTTCTCTCTAGTGAGTTTCTCCCGAAACGGGAGTTTTCACCTCTAAGTGCAGAAACTCACTAGAGAGAAAGTGAAGCCGGTGAAGCCGGTCACACCCCGGAGTAGGATATTGCACATTTACAACACATAACACACTTGTATACATATGGTATGGCACAACCTAAGTTTTGGTGGGGTTCCGACGCTCCGGGGCCCCGCTTCGGCGAAACCCGAATCCGTTGGAAAAACCCTAACGTTTTCGTCTACCCCCATAGACGTGCGTCGAAAGGGGGTAGGCCAGTGGACTTTTTTTGCTTGGTTGTGTTAGGTTAGGCCATAGGAAGGTGAGAAACCAAAGTCTACCCCAAATCAACACAAGATTCCATCCGGTTCTCCCGAAACGGGAGTTTTCACCTCTAAGTGCAGAAACTCACTAGGGAGAAAGTGAAGCCCGTGAAGCCGGTCACACCCCGGAGTAGGATATTGCACATTTACAACACACAACACACTTGTATACATATGGTATGGCACAACCTAGATTTTGGTGGGGTTCCGACGCTCCGATGCCCCGCTTCGGCGAAACCCCGAATCCGCTGGGAAAACCCTAACGTTTTCGTCTACCCCCATAGACGTGCATCGAAAGGGGGTAGGAAAGTGGACTTTTTTGCTTGGTTGTGTTAGGTTAGGCCATATGAAGGTATTTTACATGTGTTGTTTTTATTTATTTTACATGTATATGTTGTAGGGTTGGGTTCCGGGAAACTCGAACCGTTATTTTACGGGGGTGTGATACTGAAATTGGGAGGGAAATTATAGCTCTAATATATATATAAATTATAACTACATTAAATATTATATAGAGAAATAAATAAATAAATATTATATAGAGAAATAAATAAAAAAAAGGTTCATCTATACGCCGACGGCCGCCGTTGGCGTTGAAGTACACGTGTACACCGACGGCACGGCCGACGGCGTATCAACGCCGCTGGACGTTCCGTCACGGCGTCTTTTTGTACGCCGACGACACGGTTTACGCCGACGGCTGCCGTCGGCCTTACCTGGATACGCTGACGGCGCTTCGTACGCCGACGGCTGTGTGGGCGGCTGTCCTAGCTCGTGCTGTACGCCGACGGCCGTCGGCGTAGTGTGGCTTTCCGGTAGTGCATATATTGGGATCCCCTGATTGGCGATTGGGTGCTCACCAATCGTGCGTCTACCTGAGTTTGGTGAGGCCTTGGCTTGGTTCGCCTAGGCTGACTCAATTGGATGTCTCACTCTGACCTGATGGACCCTACAGGACTATGGGGGCACGGGTATTTAAGTGGTGCCACTAAAATAAATATCGTCTGCCTCACAATGTAGCTAGTGCTGTTCAGATAAAACTGGAACCGTTGTTCGCATCCCCTTCAGGCTCCTCTTCCGCAGGCTTGCAATTGCAATCATCTTGACGCAAACGGCCAATATCTATGTGGAATTTATTTCCAGCTGCGGACGTGTGTTCTGCGGGCGCGGATTCGCTGACTTTGCTCCCGCTGACTTTGCCTGACTTTGAGTCACTTACATGTGGGGCCCACACGTAAGTGACTCAACGTCAGCGGGAGCAAAGTCAGCGAATCTCAACCCGTGTTCTGCACATAGCAAGAACGCGGCACACATGCATGGCTACGTCGGCTTGTTTCCTGTTCTTCTTTTAGATAAAAAAAATAGTGACTGACATTAAATTACTAAGGTCCAACGGGTTCAACAAAACATGCAGCTTAGTCATACGATAAAAGAGCAACGAACATAAACATGCCGGCACCCTTGACCTCCAGCAACACCTTATAAGTACTTAGACAACAGCTCGAATTGGACGATTTGCTGCGTGAAGCCGCTTTAACTCGCCCATCGTCCAGCCTAAGATTGGGTCAGTCATCTTGGCGTGATTGTCCAAAGTTCCAAGAAAATCAAAAAGATCACATCAACGGGTGCTTGATATATAACATTGTTCATGATCCATAATTTGTTGAGAACATGTCACAACACTCAACATCGTGCAACAAAACGTTCCAAAGTAGCCTAAGGGGCTAGCGATATCGGCTAGAGAGAATTGCAAAGAATTGAGCCAAATTTGTAGGGCACCAGTCGCACCCTAACGGATGACGCAACGCACTCCAAACAAAATTTTCCAAAGAGCATTGGAAGAAAATATTAGAGGCGTCTTTATGAGACCTACATAGGGCCGAACATCCATTCGATGGGCCATGTCTAGCTGCAACCTGGAGAACAGATGGGAGGCGATCAAGTACCAACCGCTACGAGAATTTTTTAATTTTTACATGCAGCTTGGTAGCCCATATGTCCCAAAGTGTGCCACTGTCGCCCCTTGCGACAGTTTGGCATACATGGATCTCACGATCTTCAGGAGATGGAGTCCAGCTCATTGGAGATCGAAATCTGATTAATCGGAGCACAAAGTTCAATCCGTTGGGAGACCCAGCCTTATCCAGGGTACGATGCAAACGGACATGAATTTCAACCACATTGCCCACTGATACATTTGGCAAACGGCAAAAAACAGGATGAGGAAACTTATATTTAAGTAAACCATCCTCGTGCCACCATTATGACCAAAACAGATATGATCGGATCACATATTACTATTACCATATACTTTGCCATATTTTTTCAGAGTCGGAGCGAAGTGGATAATAACCGGTTATAGATTCAGATGTAGATATATGAGATCGCGGATTTGAAACTAAAACCGAACAGACTTAACGGAAAAAATTAATCATATATTTAGGTGCATATGTATATTGCCAAATCATACAAACATTTTTTTTTCAACAGCCTAGTAGTCTAAAGATTGAAGCTATACTTCATAGTTGATACAATGACTATTTAAGTGAGACGATGTTTAACACATGAACTCGACTACTCACTAACTAGGCTACAACATACTAAAACCGAACAGACTTAACGGAAACAAAATTAATCGGATATTTAGGTGCATATGTACATTGCCAAACCATACAAACATTTTTTTTCAACAGCCTAGTAGTCTAAAGAAGCTATACTGCATAGTTTAACACATGAACTTGACCACTCACTAACTATGCTACATAGAATACACTTGGATTATTCGATTTAAAATCATCGGATAATTATAATTAATTTTTGATAATACATAATCAGATGATGATTAAAATACAATCCCTTATACCGTATCAGATGTCAGTCTGGAATTGGATATCCATATTCATCGGGTTCATTCAAACATGATATGAATTTGTTAAAATGGATTTGAAAAGGATTCAATGCGGATTTAAAATCTTCGAGCGTCCCAGCGTTTCTCTTTTCCGTGGGATGCGGGCTTGACTGGTTTGACCGCTCGGGCCAAGCCCTTGAATTTAGCGCGGTCTGAGCAATGGGCGGCCCGGATTGGGCGCAGCTGCCGACACTCAAGGCGGCCCAGGAGCCCATACCTGCCCGCACGGAAACCTACGCGTGCGAGCCAGAAGCCTGCGAGCATCGGAAATCGGGCAAAGAAGGGCGGGAAATCGACCTGCGATAATCTCGATAGAAACAAATGCATGAGACTGTAGATGGCGTGCAGGCTTCGCTCACTGACAACCGTTATTTATCCAGTGGAAAGCCGGGGTGTGTGGCTTGGACGGACGGTCAAACTCGGTTTTGGCAGCGGGAAGCGTCCGCGTCCTCTTCCACGATGTGCATGTGTAATTAAAATATTAAAAACTTTCTGGTTGCGTTACGAGCGAACATAAGGAAATGTTGACTCACGTTTTGCTCATCGCAACCGAGATACTGCTCCAAATTCTTGCCTCAAGAAGACACGTTATTTTGTAGTTGATGAAACAATCTGTTTATTTGAGAAATGACATTGAAACAAGTAAGAGTGCACCCCTGGGCGCCCCATCCGAGCTATCCACGTGGCGCCCAGGGGTTGGATTTCGTCGTTTGTTTTGTCGTCTCTGCCGCTCGTTTTGTCCGGATCGAACGGAGGAAAAAGGCACACACGTATTGGCTGGTGGGATGAAAACCTAGCGTGCCTGGCTGAAAAAATCTCTCTTCCTCCGCCTCCGCCACTTCAAGCTGGTGAAACCCTAGAGGTGGCGGCGTTCTGATGCCAGAGGTGAGGGTGGCGAGCCGGCGACCTTGCGGCGACGAGGCCAGTGGGGGTCGCGGGAGAAGAAGCAGCACGGCGGCGGCGTCGGTCGGCGTGGGCGAAGAGGAGGCAGGGGAGGGTCTTCTCCGGCCGGCGGGGATTCATGGCTGAGGATTTGGCCAGTGGGGCCGGCTGCATCGTCGCGCTGCAGGTCGTGGCCGGCCTCCCGCGGCCTCTCGCGACTGGTGGACGATGGTGGCCGGCCCCGCTGGTGGCCTCAGCGCCGGCTGTGACCTCGTCTCGTGGAGGACGCCGTTCCCGTGCGGGCCTCTGCGTCGAATCCGCCCGGCTTCCGGCGCCGTCGTCGCCTTGTCTCCTCTGCCTCTGCAGCGACTGCAACCACGCAGTGTTTGGGCGTGAAGGAGCAAGAGTGGGTAGCTGAGCTGCACAGTTCGTCTCTGTTCTGTGCTTTCTTTTCCTGTGATTTACTTCCTGCTTGTTCCTCTTGGCGCTAATCCATCTTGTTATTGTTTCTTGCAGGTCTGTGTTGCTTCTGCGATTTTTACACAGTCTTTTCTGCCTGCGGATTCTGGTTTGTCTCCTTCTTTTTACCTTTTTCTTTGCTTGCGCCTTACATGTTCGATGAAATGCTAACTCGCCATTTTTCCTTTCGTTCAGCTTGAATTGAAGTAATTATCTTCAGTTTCATGTCGTAGCAGTATAATCTCTTGAAGGTGCAAATTCTTCTTGTATGTCATGTAAGGCTCAGGTCAACCAAAACTGTACATCTTTTTGGATCCCCTTTCTATTATGTTTCTGCCATCTGAGTATTTGTCCGTGGGAGCAGAACATGGTCCATTATGGCATTGTTCATTCATTCATAGCGCCAGACCCCAGGCTTCTGAACCTAAATGTTTCATTGATTCATAGCAGTAGTTTAGGTGGTGGCCTTCCTCTCATCTTTTCCACCGGATCCAGCAGTTCGGATATAAGAATTTGCTTAGTTGGTTTCTCATTGTCAGCATGCTTTATTAGAACGTAGGCTCAAGATGATCAGCATGCTTTATTCAGAACGAATTGTATTTTATCGCTGTTGCACGAGGCAATACATTTTCTTTGTCGTGTTGGCATCAGGTAGTTGTATCGACATCGTTGTCACACTATGATCTACTTACATGTTGAGCATACGTTTTATTGTACGGTGTAATTAGAATATTGTTTATGTGTGTATGTTAAATCTGATTTCTGATATTCTATTTTACACGTAGAGCAATTTCCAGTGACGAGGGAGAGCTTGCGCCTGAATTCTTCTAATGTGCTGCTGCCTTTCGTCTTGAGGTGAGCACACAGTCTTCAGGCTGTTGCCATTTATGCTTCTGTTTTTGTGCAGCCTTAATGTTGTTAAATTGGCATGAGACTCTTTCTTTCCTTTGAGACATAAAAACCATGACAAAAGAATTTGCTATGAATTATATTTTTGTTGGATGCTTCTCTAATCGGGTCAGGATGGCAAGGTGAGGTGAATGGAGTTTTTTGTTTTTTTCAAGTGTTTCAGTTTGATCATATACTGCAGGATTGATTGCTTATTCTACTGCATCCTTAAATTTGTCTGTTGATCAGCTTTAAGATCAGAGTACAATTGTTGGAGGCATCCATTTAATTGAGCCATGTTCATATTCAGGTACATCAGGTTTGATGCCTTTGCTGTTGTAGCCGAGAGAGGGCTGTAAGACCCAAGGATCGTTAACCACATGACCCTACAGGAGATTCTTGCTCGTGAGGTTGGCACAATGATGCTATAAGGAACGATTGCCATGTAGTTGATTTGTTAAACTGCTAGGTGAGGAAGTCGCTTTTCGAGCAATCAGAAGCATCTTATTCAGAATACACTGGCTACACCAGAATTGCGAACTTTGTGCCTCCTGATATTGACACAGTTCTGCATGTTGTTTCTCTACCTTGGCTTACTGAAATACCTATATTCTTTTCCAATAGGTTGTTGAGAACAATTCAATTGAAACTGAAGACTTGGAGCGAGCAATTGACGATGAAGAAATGAGCTACCTGGGAGCTTTGCTTCTTGATAAGAACTGCATAATGGAGCATGAACTAACACAGTTGAAGGTTGATATTAGTTTAGATGTTGGAAACGGGGTTCCATCTTTGAGAAATTCTTCTTTAGACAATCAGTATTTCTCATGTGTACATGTTATCGTCTGTGATGGCATCGTCTTATAAGTTTCTTGTATCTCTTGAAGGTTAAAATATCAGAGATGTCAAGTCTTCTTGAGGAAGCTGAAGAAAGATTGTTTTAACTAACTTCAAAGGTTGAAGAGCAGCAAAAGTTGATTCTGAAACTCGAGGATGCCAAAGGTTGCTCTCTTGATCTTGTGATATTTCACATGTTACCAGTTATCATCTGAAGGTGCATGCCTTCTGAATCAAATGTTTGTACTACGGGTACTTAATTAGTGCTGCAGTTTGAATAGTGCTACTATGTTTTTATAAGAAAACACACAATCCTGGAATTTATATACTTAAGAAACCACTGATTTTTTTAGCTCTTCCTTTTGTTTTCCGAAGGACATATATGTATTTGCTGATATACTCGCTAATTTTGTTGCAGGGCTGCAGCTCAACTGATAGCAGTTCACTTTTGAATGTTTGGTATCTTCAAGAAATAGGCCCAAAAATAGGTGGGACAGGTGGCGGAAATGCACTGAGAAAATGTCATCGGTATGACTTAATTATTTTGTACTCGATCCCTCTGATGTGATTTGGTCTTTTACTCTATATCTTTGATTTACAGCCAACAAACCTCGGGTTATCAAGTGTCACTAAACCCATTTGATTTTCTGTTCGACGCTGATTCAGAGGCTCTTCACCTGCCACTAAATTTGTTATTCCATTATATGTATCCCATGGTAATAAAAGGTAAAAGCAGTATACATGTTAATTAGGATTTACGGTTCTGCTTTGTGGAGTATCATTTTGTAGTGTAGTGTCAACCTTCCCTTTCTTTCGATGAAGACATTCCTTCTCACCTGTCTCATGTCCGGTTTTGGCTTGTTCTTTCTGCAGGTTTATTGGCATGCATGGAAGCTGAGGCAATTGTGAAAGCAAGTCTTTTGGTCTTGTTTGTGAGCTTTACCCCTTTCTTTTATTTTTCGTTTCCTCTAATGCTTGTCGTCTCTCATTTCCTGTCTCATATGTGATGTCACCTTATTCTTGGTGCAGATACGTTGGTGCTTTAGCGTTAGCTTGCCTGTTCTGGCTGAAGTTTAGTCTCTCTTGAGAGCGCCACTGTGTGTTGGTAGAGAGAAACTTCATTGGGCTTTGTGATCATAGTTTTCTCTAAGCATCTTAGTTACGTAGCTTAATGTTCAGAAAGAATAGGACTTGCAATTTACTATTCTTGACCTGCAGCTCCTCTTATGCTCGTTAATTTATTGATTGATTACAGTTACTTTTTAGCTGGAGGAGTTTCTTGTTGTTTACATTTCAATTGCTTGTTTAACCATTACAAAGTAGTTCAGCTATAGAATTTGGGATCTTTTTAGATTTAGACAATGGAAAGTAGTTCAACCAGAGAATTCAATCTCTTTTCAGATTTAGGTAGTTATTTTTGTCCAACAAGTGGTGGAATCCAGCACATGGTCAGCTCTATAGTGGCTGCTTCAATGCTTTTGATTGATACAATTGTTCTTTCAATCCACTTAAGTTCAGTTCTAGCTATAAGTGAGTAGCTGAATTTTTTGATATTGGAGTCATGCAGGTATATCCAGAGTTATAAATTATGTCTGTACAACACTCCCGCCACACCCTTCAGGTAATATACACCATTCATCAACGGTATTCAGTCCCTTAGTTTGTTTTGGTCATAAATTTGTTTCCTAATAATATGAATGATGCAATTCTTCAGGCACCGTTGTTGATAACGCAGTCTGCCATCCAAGGAATTATGACTTTTACATGTGTGCGCATGCTGGAAAGACTTACAAAATGAGAAAGGTCGATGCCCTGTATTTTGTTTCCATCGTCGCATGGGAATTACTACAGAGAAGAACCATATTTGCCTATCAGAATATAATTTTTTGATGCTACCTCTTTGTCTTGCATCTTACTGATAGTTTGATCATAAGCTGGGTTACTTCAATGCATTAGCATGTCATGCAGTGTATAATCTTTGTGTGACCCTAATGGTGATATTTATTATAAGCAGCACACTTTGTAGTATGCTCCTGAGCAGACCACTACTCTTGCAGACATAAGAACAATGTGGTTATGTCGATTAATATATGCCTTCTCTTTTGGTTGAGTCTTTCTACTTACAGTTTGATCATGCCATGCCATATCAACTGTTGAGTCTCTCTTAGACATGACAAGAACTGGATAAGCCTATATGCTATTTGGGTTAGGATAACATGAATTGAACGATTAGACTGCAACTGACCGGCCAGGAGGCGCCCTGAGGGGCGCTCCAGCCTCTAGTGTGGTTTAAGGATGCCTAGAAGTGCTGATACCCCCGGGCCATGAGAGTTCAAACCTAATCTTTGATACCTGTGTGAAAAGCTGAAATATTCTTTGGTAGCAGGCGACATTTCCGTCGATTGTGAGGCATCCGAGGTGAATTCGTCAATCTTAATACTTGATCCGTCGGTTAGCCTTTCAGAATTCCTTATAGGAGAAGGATGTGCGTGTGTAAGCGGGATTTGGTTGCAGGTACGACTACCGCGGTTACCAGTCGGTAACCGGAATTTTCGGCCCCCATTGGTAAATGAGTTTATTGGGCAAAAAATCCCTAACCAAATGAATTTGGGCCAAATTCTTCCTCCCAAAATTTGTTTTAATTTTGTAAATGTTTTAAGTTTCAATTTCAAAGTTTGACTGGGTATCTCGTCCGGTAACAGGCCGGTAATTTACTGGTAACCATCGTGCCCCACTCCTTGTGCGTGAGTTCATATGGATGCGTGCATGCACATGTAAGTGAGTGTACGTATGTACTGCTCACATCGGGAGTACTCCCTCCATTTTTATTTACTATGCATTCTAGCTTTTTTCATAGTTAAACTTTTTAAAGTTTGACCAAGTATATGCGAAAAATATCAGCATCTATAATATTAAATATATATAATATGTAAATATATCTTATGAAGATTCTAATAATATTAAATTTTGTTGTGAATGTTTATATTTTTCCCTATATATTTGGTCAAGCTTTACAAAAGTTTGACTTTGACTAAACCCAAATGCAAAGTAATTGTAAACGGTGGAAGTAACATACGTGTAGTATCATATAATATTGCATTTACTAGGTTTGTAAACTCATGAGCATTGGAATGCATTATGTTAGCATCATCTATCAATATCACTACCCTCTCTTATCATTAATTACAGTGACTCGTGAGTTTTTTTGCATGGACGGAATGCACACCCCGATGTTGACCGTCTAATCTGTTTCTCAAAAAAAAAAAAATCATATGATTGGTTGTCTCTTGTACGCATAGACTACATGCAGTGCATAAGTGGCATTAAAAAGCCTGATCTACAAGTTTTGGAGGTCCTAAGATCGGCCATTATCCCCGCGTCACACACAATTTTGGTACCGTACTGGGTTCACCGCGACACTCGTCGACTGATTCATTTTTCTTTATTTTTGCAAAAAGTCGATAGATTCGGCTGAAGGTCAAGTTTGGAACAATTGGTAGCTTCCAACTTGAGAGGCCACTTTACGGCGTGGTGGACCTTCGAGTCGGCCTGCAATATTGTCAACTTATGGAGGCCACACATTAAACGAACTTACCATTATTACCTCAAAGATGCTTGGACCCAAATACATGATCACTACAACACTCTACGTATCAACCCCACCCCATTATTAAAATAAAATCTAATAAGCCAGAAAATTACTTTAAATTTGGACATGATTTCTCTTTGTATATAAGCGCATCCTGACAAGCAATTGACAAGAATATAATAAATAATGATGTTACATCTTTAAAGAAACATCCCCAGAGTTCATAAAATCTCAATAAGTCTCAAGGCTCAAAATGTATACATCAGCTCAACTAAGTAATGTATAATAAGCAACTAATGTACTATATTATTATGGGTGTTCACCAAGTATTATGTGATGAGGTCACATGATGTAGAGGTGCTATGCCCGTGTCCCATGCATGTCGCTATTTAGTACTGAAAACCAAATGAAACACGAGAGTGCGTATAGAAATACTAATCATGATACGCGATAGTGCATATATAAATTCATGCAGAAATAGAAAAAATATCTGAAACTGAAATGTTGGTTTTGCCACATGTGACAAGAATTACCAACATACCTTTGTGTTCGCTCAGAATTTACCAACCTGCAACTTACCAACCCATGTCAAATATGCCAAATCAAGAAAATACGAATTATTAAGAAAGAAGAACTCTGAAGTCATAACCAACGATATAAACAATCATAAAAGTGCTATGTTCCCGATGCACTTGTCTTAGAATGGACGAGCAACGGAAGAATATTTTCCTCATAATCGAAAGCTCTAGAATTTGTGTGTAAACCACTCTTATGATATAGAGAAACACAATTAATAAAATACTTATAGGTTTTCCCTACTCGAAATCATACCTTGGTACCAATATTAATCTCGGTAGCGGGAGAAATGAACATACTTAATGAAGGGACATGTCCCCTTCCCCCTCTCCCCCCCAAAACATACACATTTTTGGGCTGCTCGGTGGGGATGCTCTTATAATTTTGAGAATCGGATTTTTATTTCGAAAAGGGAGAATCAGATAAACATGATGACATGTTTTTACTAGTGTCCGCTGAAACTCATTTTCTATTGGACCGTGAGTCGTGGTGGATGAATGTGGATAGCCAGGTAGCTAGGCATGCAGGCGGCATTCAACGATCTAATCCAACGTAACGTTCCAGGCATCCAGCACCGACAGGGGGCTTGGAGGAGGCTGTAGCAGGGTACGTAGCTGGTGTGGACTACTAGCTAGCCTGGCGCTTTCGCTGACCCGGCAGATATTGCTCATGTTTTATAGTACTCCCTCCCTCCATCTCAAAATAAGTGTCTTAATTTTACACAAAAGTGGATGTATCTATACATGTTTCATGTTTAGATACATCAACTTTTTGACAAATCTAAGACAGTTATTGTTGGACGGAGGGAGTACTAGAGAGATAAACCTGTGGGTGTTACTTAACTCGAGAGACGGATGGACTGCGAGGTGCATGAATGATGGATTGCCTGGATAAACAGGTGATCTCGTCCAATTCATCGGGACTTGGAAGCACGTACGCACAGTGGAAGAACACAAGAGTGGATGCTTACAAGTTTGTGAGGCAGCTAGCGGTTGCTCCAGCGCCGTGCGGAGTAGTACAGTAATAAACAAGCCGCTGTCGTCCAATGATGTCGAGATCACGTCGATCAGTCATGGTTTCAGCGGCGCCTGTGCGTGCGTGCAACTCATTCAATTAGCCAGAGCCGCGTCCATGGCAGTCAGAGACTCGAGGTAGTGATGTGGAGTCGACTCCACTCGCAACTCCAGTCCAGGGGATCCGGTGGAAAAGCTGGCGCCGTGGTTGGGGGCAGCCTCCGTTTTGGGCAGGCAGCGGCTGGGCAGGACGTACGCGCGCGTGCTTGGCATCAAAACTCAAAAGGCAGACAGAGGCAGGGACCCTTTTCTCGCTCGGTTTGACGTAGTACGTCACTTCCCTCGCGTTTGACTGGGGTCGTCGCGGTACTTGTCTGCAGGGCTCAAGGCTGATCCCGCGGTGCTCATCTGGGTATCTATCTGCTGGGTTTCACGGGCTGCCGGCGCGTGCGGCATGTGAGAATGCGTGTACGTGGACGTACCTTACGTGGTTATTAGTGCAGTGGCAAATTTACCATGCCTCCGCGCACGTGCCCGGGCTCCGTTCCGCGGCACGCCTGGTCGCCGGAGAGATCTGACGGCGACCAAACTCGCTGGAACGACATGAAAAAGAGTTTTTCTGTAGATGGGCCTTCTTTGGACAGACTGGTCAGCTATTTTCTTGGGCCTTAATAGCAAACCGCAGGCTCAGTACGTAGCCTCTTTGCTTCAGGCAGCAGTGGTGGCAAATCCTATTCATCGACCAGATCGATGATAACGTGCCGTCGCACACCCCCGCGTGTATAGGCCTGGCCCAGTTCCCCTCACCACGGATCCGTGTGACCCGACAGATCACACGGGTCGACCCAGCATTAGACCCTAGTCGCTGCCGTCGGCCGCCCCCATGCCCTAGTCTCCGCCGCCTCACGTTCTTGCCGCGCCTCCAGTTCATCTCCTTCCGCGACTCCCGTTCTTGGTCCCGTCGCCATCAACTCCGTCGGGGACCGTCGACATCAAGCTCGCCTTCCCTGTCTCCATCAAGCGCGTCGTCCCCGTCGCTGTCCCCGTCGGCATCCAGGTCGCCCACTTGTCTTGTTCATGTTTTATTCGCTGCTGTAGTGTTGGGGGATAATTTCTCTTGTGACGAATTCCCTTGGTTAACTGACGGATGTAGCCGCACTGATCCCTTGGTTAACTGACGAATTCCTTGTCCGCACGCATCTAGCGGTCAGTAGTAGTTTTTATCCTATGTTGCTCGTGGAATGAATTGGTGAATTGTTTGAGCAATGGCTCATGTGCGCACTGCGCAACAACAAGAAATTGATCTGAAAAATTCCAGAATGGTTACTATCTTGCAAATTATCTCTGCTGAGTAACAGGAGATTTTTAGGATTAATAGCTTTCGGCAGTTTAGATAAACATGGACGAATTCCCTTGGTTAACTGACGGGTGTAGCTGCACTGCTAGTTGGGTTCTGAACTTGTGTTAATATCTATAATTCCAACATCTTTTGAATTCTTATCAGATGATAAGATAGTATAGTGCCTATGATCTCATCTTTTAAACATTTCCCTCCTCATACATACGACAGCATGACATGGTGTTAGTATTCTGAAGTCGTTGTTTGCTTGTATCCTTCCTGAACTAGTATGACTTATACGCTTATTAGCAGCAAATTATGTGTACCTCTACACATCATATGTATCTTCCTTAATTTAATTGTTCCAGCAACCTTCCCTTTGACCATGCTCTCTAATGTTCTAATGTTCATGCTTTCTGTTCGCCTTCTGATATGGTAGAGTGTAGTAGGTTCTTGGTTTCTCTGTTTTTTGTATTCTTGTCACTGAATTTGGTTGGCTTGCTGGCAGATGTTTTGTTGCTCTGATACTGATACTGAACTTGGGTGTGTTGTGCCCTCTGCAGCCCATTCCCATCTTGATTGCACAGGATGATATACTGCTGCTACTACTTCCTGCATGTTGCTGCTGTTTGCATCACATAACACTGTCTACAATTCTACATCCAAGAACTAAATGAGTGCTCTGTTTTCTCAACATGTTCATCCTAGCAAGTAGTATTCTAATAACAGCCCATATTTTCATATTGCTGTGTAAAATAATGCAGATCATGAGGACAGTGAAGCAAGTGTGATTAATGGACAGTAATCTTTGACTTATGATGAAGCAAAGTCTTGTAAATCTTGGTGTTCTGCTGGTGACATTGTGGAGATTGACTGAAGGTGGCAGTCTGATGCTTGCTAGCTTGGACAAGAATGAGTCCTTCCGACAATGGTGGTCGTGCACAAGACGTTGTCATTTACATTCCTAATATTTGCTACCTGCTTGTACATTTGCTCGGAATATTTATACTGTGGAGGATTTTGCTCATGGTGATATTCCAATAAGGCCAAGTATGGTTATTCTATGATCGCTAGCCTGCCCGTCATGATTTTCTAAGTAGTTTTAGAATGGTGTTTTCCATGTTCAACCTAAAGGTTTTGAAATAAATATTCTCCACTAGATAGTACAGTCTAATGAGTTCAAGCACAAATATTCTCCACTAGATAGTACAGTCTAAATATTCTCCACTGTGTTGCTGACATTGATTCAACTTGACCTAGTAGGTACTGCTGATACTTTTACACAAATACTAATTTCCGTTCAATGTTTTTTCCAAAAATAATTCGAGACTAAATTTTGTTCAACGGGTTTTCAAATATCATTCAAGAACAAATCTCCTTCAAAGGGGTTTTCAAAAATTGTTCAAAAATCGTTCAAGGCCAAATGTTGTTCAATGGGTTTCTCAAAAATCGTTCGATACCAAATCCTGTTCAACTAGATTTTCAAAAATAGTTCTAAATTCATTCAAGACCAAATGATGTTCAATGGGTTTCTCAAAAACCGTTCAAGACTAAATTCCGTTCAACGGGGTTTCGAAATATCGTTCAAGACCAAATGCTCTTCAATGGATTTCTCAAAAATCGTTCAAGACTAAATTCCGTTCACGGGAATTCCAAATATCGTTCAAGACCAAATTTCGTTCAACGGATTTTTCAAAAATCGTTCAAGACCAAATTCCGTTCAACGGGTTTGTCAAAAATCGTTCAAGACAAAACTCCATTCAATGGGGTTTTTCTGAAAATCGTTCAAAAATAATTCACTTTTTGAAAATCGTTCAAAAATAATTTCCGTTCACAGACTTTTTCTGTTCGCCTTTTAAAATCGCTCAAAAATAGTTTCCGTTCAAATACCTTTTTTGTTGACTTTTTGAAAATCGTTCAAAAATAATTTCCGTTCACAGACTTTTTCTGTTTGCCTTTTAAAATCATTCAAAAATAGTTTCCGTTCAAATACCTTTTTTGTTCACTTTTTGAAAATCGTTCAAAAATAATTTATGTTCACAGACTTGTTCTGTTCGCCTTTTAAAATCGCTCAAAAATAATTTCCGTTCAAATACCTATTTTGTTCACTTTTTTGAAAATCATTCAAAAATAATTTCCGTTTTAAAATCGTTCAAAAATAATTTCTGTTGAAATAACTTTTTTGAAAATCGTTAAAAAAAAATTCCATTCACAGACTTTTTTTGTTCGCCTTTTAAAAATCGTTCAAAAATAATTTCCGTTCAAATATCTATTTTGTTCACTTTTTGAAAATTGTTCAAAAATAATTTCCGTTCATAGACTTTTTCTGTTCGCCTTTAAAAATCGTTCAAAAATAGTTTCCGTTCAAATACCTTTTTTTCACTTTTTGAAAATCGTTCAAAAATAATTTCTGTTCACAGACTTTTTCTGTTCGCCTTTTAAAATCGTTCAAAAATAATTTCTGTTCAAATACCTTTTTTGTTCACTTTTTGAAAATCGATCAAAAATAATTTCCGTTCACAGACTTTTTCTGTTCGCCTTTTAAAATCGTTCAAAAATAGTTTCCGTTCAAATACCTTTTTTGTTCACTTTTTTGAAAATCGTTCAAAAATAATTTCCGTTCACGGACTTTTTCTGTTCGCATTTTAAAATCGTTCAAAAATAGTTTCCGTTCAAATACCTTTTTTCACTTTTTGAAAATCGTTCAAAAATAATTTCTAAATGTGCTAGTACCCTACTCATGATTTCTGATGCTTTTTTGTTACAGTTTTCATCCTGTAGAGAATATGTTTTGTTCAAATCTGCATGTAGACGTGTATAGTGAGGAGTATAAACACGTTTAAACCTACGGTACAATATTATCTCGTATATGACCGTCGAAACAAAAAAGTTACAACTTGAAAGTTGTTTGAAACGTTGACATTAACCTACTCGTCAAAGGATATTTCAAACGATCGACCGAGTGCGACGAATTTGATAAAAAAATTCTATTTTTTTGAATATCGATTTAAAATTGAGAAGTTACAATCGACGAAACTCGAAACCGAGTACATGAATGGAACCTATGCGTTGACACGCATAAATTTCGTGTACACTTTATTTTAAATTCAAATATATTCTGTTTAAAAAATAGTAAGAAGCAGCGAACAAGTGAACCAGTGAACCAGTAGAAGCAGTCAGCGAAGCAGCCAACCAGCGAACCATACGAACCATGCGAAGCCCATTATGGGCTGGCCCAAATAGAGCAAAAGGGGTGTGCGATGCGGAGATATCCACGCACGGGTCGCTGAATAGGCCCTCCCAACAGTGGTTCGGGAGCGCCTACACCACGCGCTACGCGGAGGGAAGTACGCTCCGCGTACGCCCCCCGCTATTGGCCCGGCCCACTTTCGGAAGCATCTCCTTTTTCGCGGGAGAATGACTGTTTGGAATGTTTCATGGTTAGTCGAGGACGTTTTGGTTCACTGATTCCAGCTTCATTTCTTCGTCTCAACTTCATCTTATTAGCACGTTCGATTTACTTTGGGAAAACATATATTTCGTGGTGCAGCGTTTCGGAACTAAACATGCACGACATGGTGCGATTTGATTACTAGGCTGGTTGCGAGTTTCTAACCCGCACGATAAATCGTCCGTCTATAATCTACACAAATATATTTTAAGTTAAAATGAAATGTACACAAAAATTATGCGCGTCCACGGGTAGGTTCCATTCCTGCACTCGGTTCGAAGTTTCATCGACTATAACTTCTCAATTTTGAATCGATGTGTGGAACATTTTTATAGGAATTTTGTCAAATTGGTCGTATTCGGTTGACTGTTTGAAATATCATTTGACGCGGAGGTTAGTCTCAACATTTCGCACAATTTACGCGTTGTAATATTTTCTGTTTGAACGGTAATATACGAGCACATCTTATACCGTAGGTTTGAACTTGTTTACACTCTCATCGGTGTACGTGTCTTCTCCAGCCCGTGTTGCCGCCGCTCGCCGCGCTTAACTGCTCCATCGTCGCAGAATTGCTGTCGTCCTGTGCCGCTGATGTCTACGCACGCTTCTATTCTTGTAGACAGTGTTGGGCCTCCAAGTGCAGAGGTTTGTAGAACAGCAGCAAGTTTCTCTTAAGTGGATCACCCAAGGTTTATCGAACTCAGGGAGATAGAGGTCAAAGATATCCCTCTCAAGCAACTCTGTAATTAAGATACAAGAAGTTTCTTGTGTCCCCAACACACCTAATACACTTGTCACATGTATAGGTGCACTAGTTCGGCGAAGAGATAGTGAAATGCAAGTAATATGGATGATTATAAGTGGTAATTGCAATCTGAAATAAAAATGACAGCAAGCAAACATGAGACAAAATGAGAGCAAACGGTGTTTCAATGCTTGGAAATAAGGCATAGGGATCATACTTTCACTAGTGGACACTCCCAACAATAATATAATTGAATACATAAATATTTCCTCTTCACTATGCTACTCTGAACTATTCTCCCGTTGGATAGAAATACCAATCTACTGCGTAGGGCTACAAGAGCACACCTTAAAGTCTGAGTGAACAAACACCACAATATCATAGAACACCAAGACCATCGTGTAGGGCTGCAAAAGCACACCTTAAAGTCTGTCTTCCACATCTAGGGAACCCCAATGTCACTATGAGCGCCCCAAAATAGTACTAAACAAACACCACAATTTTATAGTGACAACCAACAAAAGAAAACTCATGATAAGTATTCCTGTAATCTTTAGCCTAAGAGTCACACACGGTGCGCACACTGTCAACTTCGCACCATGGGACAAAGGTGACTCCGGAGATTACATTAATAAAACCACTTGAGTAGCATAATTCATAAGATAATGAAGAGTAACATCTATGGATTCAACTAGATTACAAAGCTCATGATCACATAAAGATCACACCATGGGAGAGAGATGAACCACATAGCTACCGGTAGAGCCCTCAGCCTCGGTGAAAACTACTCACACATGGTCATGGTGAGCACACTTGATGGAGAGGTTGATGAAGAGGTGCAGCCCGGAGTGGAGGCGGCGGCCCGCAGCAGCCACGGCGGGCGGCGGCGAGCGGCGGGGCGGCGGCCCTTGGCCCCCCTTCTTCTTCCTTGGTGATGGTGCAGCAATGGAGGAGCTCCTCCCCCTCCTTGGCGGCTGCCAAGAGGAGGAAAATTCGTGGCTTTTGGTGGCTTGCTTGGAAAATAGGGTTTCCCTTCATTATATAGAGGTGGAGATGCAATCTAGGCCATGGGATGGATGCCCCTTTGATCCAAGGGCTCTTGGGCACCTCTAGAAGCTTCCTAGGAACCCCTCTCAGCCCTAATGAGGCTCCAATTCGTGTCTTGGCCGAATCCATCAAATTTGGTAAGAGTTGGAGTCAATAAAGTCACAATCTTTCAGATTCTCGTCATCCCATCTAGGGCTGCAGTAAATCGGGAATATCTCGGCCGTCCGGACTCGGAATTGGGCGAATTTTAAGTCTAGATCGATTCTCGGAAAATTCTCTGCAACTTTGTCTTCTGTCAGGTTTCCGTTTGACGTCGTCTTCGGGCCCAAACGTGACCATCTTCGAAAAACGTTTCCAGACAGATTTCAGGAAAGTCCCAATTCGACTCCAATATGGTTTCCTTTTGTATTTTTGATAATTCCTACACAACAAATAGGAAAACAAGAAGATTTTGCACTTTGGCAACTATTAGTAGGTTAATCCAATAAATGTCATAATATGATATAAAGTGTATATAAAACATGTGCCAATTGACATAAAACATGCATGGAACATCAAAAATTATAGATACGTTTGGGACGTATCAAGCATCCCCAAGCTTAGTTCCTACTCGTCCTCGAGTAGGTAAACGATAAAACAAAATAATTTTTGAAGTGACATGCTACCATCATAAACTTGATCAAATATTGTAAGGCACATGTTATGAATGAAGTGATGAAGTTGTTGCTACATAGAGTCAAATGATTCATTCTTCAAAGGAGTAGCAATATACAAGATAGATTATAAAGTGATATCAAAATATTACTGCAAGGATGTTCAATGATAATTCACAAAGTGTAACATAGAAGAAAGTACTATGGACCAAATGTATGCATAATGAAAAGTAAGAACATCCTATAATGGTCATAGAGTATTATGAAAATCTGAATATAAAAGGTGGACACTTTGGAAAGATATATAAATGAGTAGAGGTAAAGCATGAATAATTTCATCTAACTTCTGAACTTTCTACTTAAGTTAATGATTGTAATGTGGTAATCCTTGGTGTCAAGCTCTCATTCCCCTATCATAGCATCTTGAATGATTAAGTTTAAAGTGAAAGCAAATATGAGTAGTGTGCTTGACAAAGTACAGGTTGAAAGTCTCATGCCCCTTGAATACAAGTACCTACTCCATGTGTTACTCAACTTGGGAAACAAAGCAAGTTCAAGTTAAATATCATTGTAAGTAATAATAGTATCATTAAGAGCGTCAACTGGGGTACCTCTTGTCCCAGGATATGGAACAAGCCCATATCAAAATGACAAGACAAACAAACACAATGAACAATCTCAACACCCTTTTTATTTACCATTAGATAGCTTTTTATTGTAAGGTGTATCACAGAAGGTTCACCATAGCATGTAAGTAAATTTCCACCATGAATGATGCATGGCTTAGATTAGCGGCCCAGGCGTCTCTCTAACCATTTATACAAACTCATTTAAACTCACTTCATTTCCACATTTATTTCACCCATGGTAAGCATCCATAAACAAAAGTACATGATATCAACTAAATGAAATGAAGTGCATGTTGAAAGCTTGCCATGTGACAGCACATATGAGCTAACTCTCAACCAAAGACATTTGTCAAGCCACAACATCATAATTTTAATCACAATGGGTATTTTATTTATGCAATGAAAGTAAAGTGTGCATCAAGTTCGAGAGAGCTCTATAACCAACTTTTCCCATAACAATCAACAACATAAGCATTTTCATTCAGAGGTATAGATAACACAAATATCATGATAAACATACTCGGAATAGCATAAAGCTAATAGGTAGATATGGTGGACTCACTGGAAAAACTTTGGTTGAAGGTGTTGGAAACAAGTTTTTACTTGTTGGAATTTTTGGGCTAGCAAGAGGGAGAAAGTTGACCATCTAAATGCATGCATGAGTGTCCATAGAACTAACTAATCCATGTTTAAACAAAGTAAAGTAACATTCAGCACAAAACATGAATA
Organism: Poa pratensis; assembly: GCA_947311845.1. Lineage (NCBI taxonomy): Eukaryota > Viridiplantae > Streptophyta > Magnoliopsida > Poales > Poaceae > Poa > Poa pratensis. The sequence continues at coordinate 11,752,871 of CAMZMU010000125.1, read as the reverse complement.
AAAGATAGCTCTTGTAAAATACTTGCAAATTAACATTCATTAACAAGCTCATGAATCATGCAACTATATGTATCTTTTAAAATCAACTCCAACATCCCTTTTCCCAATCTAATAATAGCATCCAACATAAATCAACCCAAATTTCCAGTAGCTCTCTCATATATAAATGATAGTGTGGTGGTCTCACAAAATAAAAATCAAACCAAAACAAACAAAAAGACGCTCCAAGTTTATGCGATAAAGTGTTTCGATCGAAAAACAGAAGTTAGACGTGTGCAAACCGAGAGTGTGTAGGTCCAGTGGGGTTGTCTTCACATCCCCAAGCTTATGGTCTTCACCATCCTTGGATAGCTCTTGGTGCATCTCCTCTAATCCCTGTGAAAAAACTTCAAAACACCGTTTCTCCCATTTCTTTTTCTGTGGGGTGCATTAGTAGTGATAAACAAATAGATTTCTTGCTGCATATAATCCTTAGACAAAAATTCATATGATGTCCAGAAAGTGTATAATGTTGTATGCCTACTCATAAACTCAATTGGATAAAAAAGTTCAAGTTAAAAGTTCTAAGCATGCATCAAACAAAATGGGACAGAATCTGTCCAGAAAAACAGCAGCAGCAAAACGTATTTTTCTACCCTACTTAACTTTGTCGAAAAATTCCGAAAAATTCATGCATACAGAGGATGAAAAGTTGCCACTACAGTTCAAATATGAGCTCATTCGGAGTTACAGAATAAGAATTAAAAATCATACCGTGCACAGATTCGTGCAGGAATAAAATCTCCGAACGCTATAAGCAACTTTTCAAACCAAAATGAGTAAAACTTGGCACTTTATTAAAAATTAGAAACTAAACTATAAACAAAGTCTCTTGTTACAGCAAGAGGACACAAAGAAAATCAAAAATAAAAACAACCGGGTTGCCTCCCGTAAAGCGCTTTCTTTATAGCCATATAGCTAGGCTTACTTACATGTTATCAAGATGGTTGGAGTGAGGTGGCTTGGCATCCCCAAGCTTGAATTCTTGTACTTATTTGATATATGTTGGGTGAGTCTAGGGGTAACATCCCCAAGCTTGAGTGGTTGTCCCTCTTGATCTTTGTTCATCACCCTCAACTCTTCCACTTGAAAAATTCTCTTTACACAAAACTCAACATAAAACTTGATTAGAGGGGTTAGTGTCTCCATAAATTAAATCCTCATAGGGCAAAGACATATCATGAGTTGATTCTAAACATTAGCTACTGTTACTATGGTTGTGCATTGCCCTTTGATCAATAGAACTACACAAAACACAAGTAATGAGAGTAATGCAAAATAAAGACAGAATCTGTCAAAAACTGGACAGCCCGTAAAGAGTGAATTTTCAGAGGCACTTACGTTGCTCAAATCAGAAAATTTTGAACTAATGAAATGTGTATTAATAACTGAAGATTGCTGTCGTAAAATTTCAGGTCAAAATTCCTTTTCTGTGATTTTTAACATTTTTCGCAGTGAAGCTTAGGAATCTGTTTTCTGGACAGCCATGATAGTTTTAATGATGCTCACATAGGATCAAGAATTGAAATGCAAAAGAGAGCATCAAGAGAAAAATGTGAAACACATTTAAGTCTAACCCACTTCCTATGCATTGGGATCTTGTAAGAAAATAAATCAATAAAGCACAAAGTGACTAGCATAGGAAGGCAAAGCAAGTGCAACTTCAAAATTTTCAACAAAAAGAGAGGAGACTTAATATTATTGTGGTATATGAAGTCATGTCTCCCTCTCTCATAAAAACTTTCAGTAGCATCATTGATAAAATCCACAATATAACCATCACATGAAACATTCTTACCATGATCCATATGCATAAAAGTATCAATACTCTCCACATAAGTAAAAACAGTTTCATTAGTAATAGTGGGAGTAAAACTATCACATCCATCATTGTAATCATCATAAATAGGAGGCATATCATAATCAACATAAACTATATCCTCAATAGTAGGTGGACTGAAAACATCACAATGATTATATCATCATAAATTGGAGGCAAAGTATCATCAAAGAAATTTTCTCCTCAAAACTTGGGGGACTAAAAATACCATATTCATCAAAACCAGCTTCCCCAAGCTTAGACTTTTCCATAGCATTAGCAATAATGGTGTACAAAGAATTTATGTAATAACATTGCTACCATCATGCAAAATTTTCCATAGATTTTTTAATTTTCTCTTCAAAACATCATGTCCTAACTCAATATAAATTTCATAAAGATCTCTAATTTTTTTGTTGTTTTCCATTAAGCCTAACTAGTGAAATAAAAACAAGAAACAAAAAGATATAACTGCAGAATCTAAAGGAAATACCTTCAAGCACTCACACGTCAGCAACAGTGCTAGAAAATAGCTAAGTAGCTGGAGGATGTGAGTACCTTTTACCTTACCTCCCCGGCAACGGCGCCAGAAAATAGCTTGATGTCTACGCACGCTTCTATTCTTGTAGACAGTGTTGGGCCTCCAAGTGCAGAGGTTTGTAGAACAGCAGCAAGTTTCCCTTAAGTGGATCACCCAAGGTTTATCGAACTCAGGGAGGTAGAGGTCAAAGATATCCCTCTCAAGCAACTCTGCAATTAAGATACAAGAAGTCTCTTGTGTCCCCAACACACCTAATACACTTGTCAGATGTATAGGTGCACTAGTTCGGCGAAGAGATAGTGAAATGCAAGTAATATGGATGATTATAAGTGGTAATTGCAATCTGAAATAAAAATGGCAGCAAGCAAACATGAGACAAAATGAGAGCAAACGGTGTTTCAATGCTTGGAAATAAGGCCTAGGGATCATACTTTCACTAGTGGACACTCCCAACAATAATATAATTGAATACATAAATATTTCCTCTTCACTATGCTACTCTGAACTATTCTCCCGTTGGATAGAAATACCAATCTACTGCGTAGGGCTACAAGAGCACACTTAAAGTCTGAGTGAACAAACACCACAATATCATAGAACACCAAGACCATCGTGTAGGGCTGCAAAAGCACACCTTAAAGTCTGTCTTCCACATCTAGGGAACCCCAATGTCACTATGAGCGCCCCAAAATAGTACTAAAAAACACCACAATTTTATAGTGACAACCAACAAAAGAACAACTCATGATAAGTATTCCTGTAATCTTTAGCCTAAGAGTCACACACGGTGCGCACACTGTCAACTTCGCACCATGGGACAAAAGTGACTCCGAAGATTACATTAATAAAACCACTTGAGTAGCATAATTCATAAGATAATGAAGAGTAACATCTATTGATTCAACTAGATTACAAAGCTCATGATCACATAAAGAGCACACCATGGGAGAGAGATGAACCACATAGCTACCGGCAGAGCCCTCAGCCTCGGTGAAAACTACTCACACATGGTCATGGTGAGCACACTTGATGGAGATGGTGCAGCAATGGAGGAGCTCCTCCCCCTCCTTGGCGGCTGCCAAGAGGAGGAAAATTCGTGCCTTTTTGTGGCTTGCTTGGAAAATAGAGTTTCCCTTCATTATATGGAGGTGGAGATACAATCTAGGCCATGGGATGGATGCCCCTTTGATCCAAGGGCTCTTGGGCACCTCTAGAAGCATCCTAGGAACCCCTCTCAGCCCTAATGAGGCTCCAATTCGTGTCTTGGCCGAATCCATCAAATTTGGTAAGAGTTGGAGTCAATAAAGTCACAATCTTTCAGATTCTCGTCATCCCATCTAGGGCTGCAGTAAATCGGGAATATCTCGGCCGTCCGGACTCGGAATTGGGCGAATTTTAAGTCTAGATCGATTCTCGGAAAATTCTCTGCAACTTTGTCTTCTGTCAGGTTTCCGTTTGACGTCGTCTTCAGGCCCAAACGTGACCATCTTCGAAAAACGTTTCCAGACAGATTTCAGGAAAGTCCCAATTCGACTCCAATATGATTTCCTTTTGTATTTTTGATAATTCCTACACAACAAATAGGAAAACAGGAACATTTTGCACTTTGGCAACTATTAGTAGGTTAATCCAATAAATGTCATAATATGATATAAAGTGTATATAAAACATGTGCCAATTGACATAAAATATGCAAGGAAAATAAAAAATTATAGATACGTTTGGGACGTATCAGCCGCCACCGCCGCTCTGCGGTCGTTCAGATCACCGTTCTTCATCTTGCTATCACATAGATTGCTCTAAGTTCAAAATCTGAACATTTTCAAATTTGATATTTTTTCAAAATCTGTACCATTTTCAAAAATGAACATTTTAAAATATGAACATTTTTTAAAATCTAAACCATTTAAAAAATGAACATTTTTCCAATATAAACCATTTTCAATTGTGAACATTTTTAAAATATGAACCATTTTAAAAATCTAGACTTTTCTTTAAATATGAACATTTTTTAAATTGTAGTTTTTTCAAATCTGAACATGTTCAAAAATAAATTTTGAACATTTTTAAAAATCTTAACATTATTCAAAATATAAAAAATAAAAGAAAAACGGAAAATTCGGATGAACAGAAAATAAAACGAAATCTTGGTTTGAACGATTTGGAAACCCGGTCAACGAAATCTTGGTTTGAACAGTTTTGGAAAACCCGGTGAATGGAATCTAAGTTTGAACGATTCGGAAACCCCGGTAAACGAAATCTTGTTTGAACGGATTTGGAAAATCCCGGTGAACGGAATCTAGGTTTGAACGATTTGGAAACCCGGTGAACGGAATCTAGGTTTGAACAGATTTGGAAAACCCGGTTAACAGAATCTAGGTTTGAATGATTCGGAAACCTGGTTAACGGAAACTAGGTTTGAACAGATTTGGAAAACCCGGTGAACGGAATCTAGGTTTGAACGATTTGGAAACCCGGTGAACGGAACCTAGGTTTGAACAGATTTGGAAAACCCGGTGAACGAAATCTAGGTTTGAACGATTTGGAAACCCGGTGAACGAAATCTAGGTTTGAACATATTTGGAAAACCCGGTGAACGGATCTATGTTTGAAAGATTTGGAAACCGGGTGAACGGAATCTTGGTTTGAACAGATTTGGAAAACCCGGTGAATGGATCTAAGTTTGAACGATTTGGAAACCGGGTGAACGGAATCTTCGTTTGAACAGTTTTGGAAAATCCGATGAACGTAATCTAAGTTTGAACGATATGGAAACCCCGGTAAACAAAATCTGGTTTGAACGGATTTGCAAAATCCTGGTGAACAGAATCTATGTCCGAACAGATTTGGAAAACCAGTGAACGGAATCTAAGGTTGATTGATTAGGAAACCTAGTGAACGAAATCTAGATTTGAATAGATTTGTTAAACTGTGAACCGAGTCTAAGTTTGAATAATTTTGGAAACCCGGTGAAAGGAATCTTGGTTTGAACAGTTTTGGAAAACCCGGTGAACGGAATCTATGTTTGAACGATTTGGAAACCCGGTGAACAAAGAAGTAGATCGATGGTCAAAAAATGTTCATGGATTAATAAACATATTTAACATTTTCTTGAAAAATGACCTGGAGCCCAACAAAGTTGTATTACCAAAAATTACAAAATGAAAAATGACGAAAATAAAAAAGAGAATGGAAAGGGATAGGAAAATGAGAAAACATAATAGTACAGAAAAAAGAAAAAAAGAAACGAAGAAAAAGAAAACAAATGAAGATTAGTTTTTACGATTTTTAAAATTTTTATTAAACAAGATTAGTTCTTGAAAACATAAAAAATAGAGTACTGACTACTCTTTGTTTCTAATACTGGATCTGACTCGTTGAAATAGTGAGATTAATGTTGCGAGGATGTGCAGTAGGCAGTAGCGAGCGATCGGAAAGAATAAGCAAGGAGACGAAGCTACAGTCTTCAAAAAGGAAGCAGAAATCCGGAAGACACAGCAAATGGGCCAAGCCCATAAGCGAAGGGGGTACGCGGGAGCGAATAGCTACCGCAGTACGCGGAAAATAGGTTTTGCACAGTAGTTCTTATTCGCCTGTTGTTGGGAAAGGGGCCAAATGCTATACATGGCTCGCAGGCGGCGCCGGAGGGCCGCGCTGCTGGGCCGGCCCATTACATTTTTTCCTTTTTCTGTTTCTGTTTTTGTTTTTTACTTTTGTTTTGTTTTCTGTTTTTGTTTTATTCTTTCTTTTTCTTTTTGGTTCTTTTAATTTTCCTTTTTCTATTTTTTTCTCTTTTTTTCACCTTTTATGATTTTGAAAAATGTTTTTGATAATTATTTAAATTCAAAATTTGTTCATATTCGAAAATTGTTCAAATTTCAAGATTTTTTTATATACGAAAATTGTTTCAATTCAAAATTTGATTTGTTCATATTCCAAAATTGTTCAAAATATAAAATGCTTAAATTTAATAAACGATTAGATTTTTTAAAATGTTTCAGAACTGAAAAATGTTCTTTAAAAAAATTCTACTCTTTGTTTCGATATTTAAATTAACAGAAAAGAGAAAATTGTACCTGATATTGGGCCCATGAAAATGTGGCCCAGCTACACTTCGCTTCAGGCGGCACGAGGCTGAGGCGCGGTCACCGAGCGCAATATAGGCGTTCCCTGGAAAGGGAACCCTTTCCGAAGGCAGTACGCACACAGGACAAAACGCCATGTGCCTATCGTCTGAACGCTGGAGGCAGCGAAAGGAAACTTCGCCATGGCCAGCTCGGTAGGGAGCCCCCTGCGACACTCCCAGGAAGCCCCCCGCGACGCGTTGCGTGCCTTCCGATACGAATCCTCACACGTGTCCACCTCGTTTGTTCCGGCGGAAGTACAGACTGCTGCACACTACAGAGCGTAGTAGCTAAACAAAACTGAGGACGTTGTACAAATATAGAGTACGAAATAGACAAACTACCCAAAATTTTACGGCTCGGCTTCGCCTCAATGGCTCTGCTTCGCAGAGCTCTAGGCGTCTACGGCACATCATCTCGGATGCGCGTCGTTCTAGCCGCCTACAGTAGTTGCACATGCACGAATATCAAGGGAGTACAAAGTATAAGCTATTGGTAGTACAAAGGACGGTGCACAAATGTAACAGTCCAGACTTGAGAACCTGGAAATCTGTTTGAAATTTTCACTTTCGCGTAGTACATGCATCATAGCATCCTTGTTATTTGCTAAACAACACACACGAAATGGGTTGGGCAACTTTGAGAAACACAACGATGAACTTGTTTCACAACATCCCCAAACAATGTGGCACTCAATCTTGCAAACCAAAATACTTTGTCATGTTATATCTGTCAAGGAAGTTTCAAGGGTTCCCAAATAATATTTTGGACTTGGTGAATAATTCAAAAGGATTAACAATTTGAATTACCCCAAAAATTGCCTACAACAACCATATGAACAAAAATGGTGCAAAACTTTTTATTTGGACAAACCAATTTTTGTGGAGCAACTAAATGACAAGGGGAGGCTACCCAAATTATTTCATAATTTTTGGATAAGTTTAAATGCCTTAATTAATTCAAAACATGTGCTGGTTCTAATTCTAAAACAGAAAAGGGCCTCTTTGTAATTCCAGGAGGACCCGTTCGTGATGGAAGAAATTCGGCCAGGGGCCTATTTGCAAAAACTGCTTCTCCTTCCTCTGTAGCGACCGAAGCAGCTCGAGCTGCTCGGGCCGCACCGCACCAGCTCGCCGTGCACGTCGCCGGGCCCCCACTGCCTCTACAGGCACGAGGAGCACGCGCACGAGACCCCTCTGCCCCATTCCCCACCTGCACCCGTGCCCTGCTCCCTCTCCTCTTATCTCCCAACGAGGCGCGCCATGGCCGCCGAGGTTGCCGCGCCCGTCGCCGCCGTTTGACGAGTCCCCGAGCGAATCGACGACAACCACCGGCTCCGCCGCGTCGCCGGGATCACCTCCGCCAAAAGAATCGAGGCGGGAGGTCCAGTATCGCCGCCGCCGTGCCATTTCTTCTCCATCCCCGACGCGTCTCCGCCGCACGTTTTCCGCCATCTCCGTGCACCCCCGGCCACGCCGTCGCCTCGCACGAGATCGTGGTGAGCACCTGGCCCTCGCCGGCCCCTTCCCCTTTTCCCTCTCCCTCTGGTTCTTCGCGTGGATCGTCGCCGTAGCCGCGCGCCGTCGTCGCCGTCGTGACCGTGCTCGACCGGTCGCAGAGCCGGCTTAGCCGGGCTGCGTGCCGGTTGGCTCGGGCCACTAACCGGCCTCTGGGCCGGCCCAATCGGCCAGAAGGCCGGCCTCCTCTGTCTGCTGCCCGGTTCTGAAACCGGCATGGACCGGGCCACAGGCCGGACCTCTCGGGCCCATGACCGGCATGTTAACCGGCCCAACCGGGCTGTGGGCCGGGAAAACAGTTTTTCTTGCTTTCTTTTCTTTTCCCAATTCTGGTTTTTGTAATATCTTTTAAGCGGTGCATTAGAAAATTGCGTGTAATATATCAAAACGATCAGCAGCTCAAATGCTAGCTAGTCATGCTAAGTTCACACCATGACAACAACTTTTCTATGTGATGTTAACCAATAATCGGTGATAAGAATTAAATTCGAATAATTATTTATTTCACTAATTATTCATCGGTACTCGGAAAATTACAAATGAGGTACCAAAATGATCGGGAGAACAAAACATATCTAATCATGCCATGTTCATGCATATTTGAGCCACTTCTTGGTAATGTGGTAATGGAGAAACAATGTAATCACTAAGTTTAAATATGGGGTTTGTTCCAAATAATGCCATAACTATAGCGGGGACCCTATTTAACTTGTTGCTCTTGTTCAATGCTTCTAGGGTGCATTTAAAATGTCATATCATCATTTTTGTCTGCATTGCACAATTGCCATGTGTTGATTGTTGCTTTTGCTTTCCGGTGTTGTTTGCTCTCCGGTAGATCACGAGTTCGGAGTTGAGCATCATTACTCCGACGAGCAGTTTGACTCCTCCGCTCAACAAGGCAAGCGTAACCCCCCCCCCTCTGAGCATGTCTTATCCTATTTTCCGCAAATATTTTCTCCACTATAATATTGCATGCGGTTCTAAATGTCTTTTTGCTTGGATTAGAGTATCCTATAGAATGCATTAGGATTCCGATGCCAATGCCTGTTTTTCCCCTCCTATTACCATAGGTTTGCATTGTTGGCCTGATATAATTACTATGCTATGCAAATGCTTAGCCATGCTTAGTTAAATGCCTAGTGGTACTATGGTGGTACATGCTGGAAACAGGTGTTGACTTGTGACAGCGATGTTGATGGTGGAGAATTGTGGAGACAGGTAATTAAATGCTTAAAGGTGGGGATGAGAGGCCACTTTGGTATGGTGGTGCTTTGTCTCACTCTCGCCGCCTAGGTGCGAGTTCTTTACCTCTTGAACCAAGAATGAGCGCGCTTCCTTTCGGTGGGGTATATGGAGCCCTCGTCGACCGACTAACTTGGCGGGACTAGCCAGGGTCCTCTAGTTTGAGCTTCCATTTGCGCGTGCGTGAAGACGGTGGCCAAGACTGAGATGAGGACAGTGGTGTTTAGGAAAATGAGTGGCCACGGGACAGGGTGCTGGGAGCACTGAACCTGTCTCGTCCTCACTGATGATCCTGGGTTAGCCCTTAACAAGGTAAAGGTTGTAACCGTTCCCACTCAGCCGGCTTTCCCCGGAAGAGAGCTACGTGTAGGCAATGGGCCGGGCGGTACCGAAGGTAAACACAGTGCACCCCTGCAGGGTTAAATCTTTTCGAAAAGCCGTGTCCACGGTTACGGACAACTTGGGAAAGGACGATAAGACCATAGAATAACTTTAACGGAATGATTAAAAACTGGGTACTAGAGGTACCATTCACGAATGCAAGGTGAGCTTCCTCGAGGGTGATTCGGGGAGGTGCCTTTGATGAACAGGTACATGAGGGTGATGATGGGTGATGATGAGAAATGTGACTCAAGAGAAAAGAGTTACTTCTTACCCCTTTTCAAATTAATCTGATTAGACGATGCCATGGAGTTGTTTTTAAATAAAATCAGCTTTATGCAAAACAGCCATAAAACTTTGAAGCCAATCATGGAGCATATATTAGCTCTTAATCTTGCGAGTTCGTCGAACTCAACGTCGTTTGCTTTTTCAGAGAGGACTTCACCGACCTCGAAGGTGGGTTCTTTGTGGACGTCGACGAGTAGTCTGGGGTTCCCAGGTGGCAGCTTGGGACATCTCGGAATAGCTGGCGCTGTGATGTTTATCTGTAGGCCTCTTAGGCCATATTTGGATCTTGTTGTTAGACAACTTAATTCGCTTCCGCATGTTGTAATGTTGGGTCTGTGACCTCTGGTTGTCATTTGCTATCTTTCTCTGTATAAGAGTTGAACTATATGATTTGTGTCGTAGAGTCTGTGATGTGCCAGTTGTTCCACAAGTCTTGATCTTACTATTATGCTTTGATAGTTGTGCCTGTGTTAAGGCATCAATCGGGGTGTTGCGTTGTCTGGAGTGAGGTGTACCCAGCAACGCCTGCCAAAGGTTTTGGCCGGGGATTGGTAAACCCGTAACCTCCGGTTGTATCGCTTAACCGGTGACACACAGCATCACTGTATAGCAGTCGGGTCGGGGCGCCACAAGTTGGTATCAGAGCAGTACTGCCTGTAGGAAACCCTTCTACTGGTCGATGTTGAGTCTAGTGTTTGTGAAAATATTTTAACCTAAAAATGAGTTGTGAAAACCATCTTAGGATTCTTTTTACTCCTTATCTGGTTACCTCTAATCTCGGAGCAATCTTACCTCGATTTGAGTTTAAAGGTTTTACTTCTCATCTGTTACTTCAAAATATTAGAAACGGGGTGGTGTTCGACCTTAGTGTTATGTGTCAGTTGCTCCCGCTGCGTTGTCAATCCCAAATCATTCAGATGTTTCTACCGAGTTTAATCTTTGATCCTTTCTTTGGGTTTTAACCCACGGACTTGAACATAAGGTCCCGGATTGTGCCAACTAGAGTGTGTTAAGTTGTGATTTCTTAACTCTCACTAGTAGCACATGATGCTGATCTTTGACCCAAGTTCTATCTTGTTGTTTCCTTCTCGCAAAGTATTATCGTCCCTAGTCTGTGTACTTGTGTGACGCTAATGCTATTGTTAACCATTCGGAGAAAGATACTAACCGTGTCATTGTCAAATCTCCAGAATGGCTCGAGGAGGTCGTGGAGGCCGTGGTGGTCGCGGTAACACACAATGATGAGGATGATCTGCCACCCCACCCTCGATGGCTCAAGTCTTGATGGCCATTGAGGAGAACCGTGGGCGCAATGAGCGCTTGCTTGAGCAGTTGGTGCAGCAGAATGCACGGAGGAACGAGTGCAACACTCTCACTGAGTTCCTGCGCTCACAGCCACCCACTTTTGCTGATGCTAAGGAGCCACTGGAAGCTGATGATTGGCTTCGTGCTTGGAGCGCAAGTTCTCCGCGCTGCATGTCCCAGTGGCTGAACAAGTCAACTTTGCCACCTATCTTTGGTTGGTGCTGCTGGCTGTTGGTGGGAGAGCCATGTGGCTTTGTTTCCAGCCAACCATGTCTTCACCTGGGCTGAATTCCGCACTGCCTTCCGTGCGGAGTACATTCCCCAGCCATCATGGACTTGAAGAGGAGGGAGTTCCTGGATTTGCAACAGGGAGGATGGACCTCCGCACTTATGGTCGTGAGTTCAACCATCTCTCTCGTTACGCCCCAAGGGACGTGACCAATGATGCTGACAAGCAAGAGCTGTTCCGCAAGGGTTGAATCCGCAGCTCCGCTATGAGCTATTGCCCTTCAGGTTCCAGACCTATCAGGAGCTGTTCAACCAGGCTTTCACCCTTGAGCAAGGAAGAAAAGAACTTGAAGCTTCCAAGAGGCCCGCACATGGGGACCACCAGAGTTCCTCGGGTTCTGAGAGCAAGAAGCGCAGGGTCTTTGTTCCCTACAGCGCCGTACCTCGTGCTCCATTCATGCCGAGGGCAGCAGGATACAGGCCACCTCCTCCGCGCCCCACTACTTCGACACTTGGGGTAGGCGGGAGTGGGTACCGTCCTATGCTACCTGCTCCACCTGGGCTCACTTGCTTCACATGTGGCCAGGCTGGCCACTACTCCAGGGAGTGCCCCCAGAAGGCACCTCTCGCGATAACTCCTGCACGAGCCCCTGCCACTCCAACTGGCAAGGCTGGACCTATTGTGCGTGGTCGCCTGAACCACGTCTCTGTTGAAGAAGCTGAAGATGACCCCGGCGTTCTTATGGGTGAGTTACGAATCAACGGCAATCAGCTACAGTTTGTTTGATTCTGGAGCATCGCATTCATTCATCTCATAGCGTTTGCAAAAGACCACAACATACCGTTCGAGAAAATGAGACGTCCCTTGACGATCTCCACTCCTGGTTCCAAATGGCAGACCGACGGGTTACTCCTGAGGTCCAGATTAATATAGGTTCCTTGTCTTTTCCGTATGCCTTGGTAGCTCTGAAGTCCAAAGGCATTGATGTCATATTGGGCATGAACTGGCTAGCCAAATACCAGGCTAATCTCGACTGTGCTGCCAAGACCATTACTGTGACCGCTCCTTCCGGTGACATTGTGGAGTATTGGCCTGCAACATCAATACCTCCGTCCGCCGTCGTACCCCGCTCACCTGAGATTCTCCTTTGCTTTATGGAAGGCGAATCCCCTCCTGAAATCCAGGACATACACGTGGTGTGTGACTTCCCGGATGTGTTCCCGGAAGAATTGCCTGGCATGCCTCCTGACCGAAGTGTGGAGTTTGTATAGATCTACTTCCCGGTACGCTCCAATTTCCAAGAAGCCCTACCGTATGCCGGTGGAAGAGTTGGCTCTGTTGAAAGAGCAAATTGATCAACTGTTAGCAAAGGATTTCATCCAGCCTAGCAGTTCACCTTGGGGTTGTCCGGTACTCTTTGTCAAGAAGAGGGATTCTACCGTGCCTCGTCTAGTCTCTGACTATAGACCGTTGAATGCGGTGACAATCAAGAACAAGTATCCTATTCCTCGCATCAATGATCTGTTGGATCAGTTAGCTGGTGCAACGTATTCTCCAAGATGGATCTGAGGTCAGGATACCATCAGATAAAAATCAGAAAGGAGGATATTCCAAAGACGGCATTTGTTACTCGTTATGGCTCATATGAGTATACCGTCATGTCCTTTGGTCTCACAAATGCCCCGCTACTTTCATGAGGCTCATGAACTCCATTTTCATGGATTATCTTGATAAGTTTGTCGTCATTTACATCGATGACATCCTCATCTATTCCAAAACCAATGAAGAGCATGAGGAACATCTTCGTTTGGTTCTGACAAGACTTCGAGAACACCGCCTCTATGCCAAGTTCTCCAAGTGTGAGTTTTGGTTGGATAATCTCATCTTCCTTGGTCATGTGATATCCGCTATGGTGTGGCTGTCATTCCTGACAAGATTCAGTCCATTTGGATTGGAAAACTCCAATGTCAGTCAAGGACATTCGTAGCTTTCTCGGATTGGCGGGTTACTACCGCCGATTCATCGAAGGTTTCTCCAAGATAGCCAAGGCCCTGACTGACCTTCTCAAGAAGGATAAAAAGTTTGTATGGTCGGCCGAAGCTGAAGAGAGCTTCAAACACTGAAAGCCAAGCTCACGTCCGCTCCTGTGCTTGTCCTGCCGGACACAAGCAAGGATTTCGTCGTCTTCTGTGACGCCTCTCTACAAGGTTTGGGTTGTGTATTGATGCAAGATGGCCATGTGGTGGCATATGCTTCTCGCCAACTTAAGCCGCATGAGCTCAACTACCCAACTCATGATCTAGAACTTGCCGCTGTGGTCTATGCTTTGAAGCAATGGAGACCATACCTGTTTGGTAACCGTTGCGAGATCTTCTCGGATCACAAGAGTCTGAAGTACCTCTTCACCCAGCCGGATTTAAATCTCAGGCAAAGGCGTTGGTTGGAGTTAATCACGGACTACAATGTGAGTCTGAACTATCAACCCGGCAAAGCAAACGTCGTGGCTGACGCGCTAAGTCGGAAGTCTTATTGCAACAATCTGATGATTAAAAGGCCCAACCCGCTCTTCATGAAGAGTTCCCCGTTTGAACCTGGAAATTGTTCCCTCCGGCTACCTTGCAAATCTGGAGATCAAAGCTACTCTTGTAGACCAGATTAAGGATGCTCAGAAGCTGGATGAGGGTATTCTGAACATCAAGAAGAACATTGCTAGTGGCAAGGCCAAATGTTTCTCGGAAGATGAATCCGGTGTTGTTTACTTTGGTGACCGCTTGGTAGTGCCAAAGAACCGGAATTTGAGGGAGCTCATTCTCCAAGAAGCTCATGAATCACCTCTCTCTATTCATCCCGGTAGTACCAAGATGTACCAAGACCTTCGACCACAATTCTGGTGGACCGTATGAAACGGAAATTGCTAGTATGTTGCTGAATGCGACACCTGTCGACGGGTAAAGGCTGAACATCAAAGACCTGCCGGCACTCTTCGCCCTATTGCTGTCCCGGAATGGAAATGGGATGAAATTGGTATGGATTTCATCACCGGGTTTCCCCGATCTCAAAAGGGCAACAATGCATTTGGGTAATCATTGATCGTCTTTCCAAAGTTGCTCACTTCCTACCAGTCCGTGATGATATACGGGCAAGTCAACTGGCTGACTTATATTTGGCTCGTATTGTTCCATTGCATGGGGTCCCTTTGAGGATCATATCGGACCGTGGAAGTATCTTTGTATCCAAATTCTGGCAGAGTTTCCAAACTGCTATGGGGTCCCGTCTCAACTTCAGTACCGCCTACCATCCTCAAACTGATGGCCAGACTGAAAGAGTGAACCAAGTGTTGGAAGACATGCTTCGGGCATGCGTCATCTCTTTTGGCCAAAGTTGGGAAAGGTATCTCCCTTTCGCGGAGTTCTCCTACAACAATAGCTATCAAGCTAGTCTGGGCATGGCTCCCTTTGAGGCTCTTTATGGAAGAAAATGCCGTACTCCGCTGAATTGGTCTGAGACCGGAGAGAGAGCACTCTTTGGTCCGGATGTGATCAATGAAGCTGAGGAGAAGGTGAGAATCATAAGAGAGAATCTGAAAATTGCCCAGTCAAGGCAGAAGAGCTACTATGACAAGCACCATCAGGAGATTCACTATGAAATTGGTGATAAAGCGTATCTCCGTGTC
This sequence comes from Poa pratensis, assembly GCA_947311845.1. Lineage (NCBI taxonomy): Eukaryota > Viridiplantae > Streptophyta > Magnoliopsida > Poales > Poaceae > Poa > Poa pratensis. The sequence continues at coordinate 11,737,713 of CAMZMU010000125.1, read as the reverse complement.
TCTCCCCTTCGAGGCGTTCGTCGCTTCGGAATAAAAGGAAAATTGGCCCCTCGCTATGTCGGTCCGTTCACCGTCCTGGAAAAGCGAGGAGATCTATCTTATAAGTTGGAGTTGCCGGTCAAATTTCCGAATGTGCATGATGTGTTCCATGTCTCCCAACTCCGCCGTTGTTTCAAGGATCCTATCCATGGGGTCAATCATGAGGAGCTAGATCTACAAGAAGACCTCACTTATCGTGAGCATCCCATCCGCGTCTTGGATGCAGCCGAAAGAAGGACTCGTAACAAGACCACCAAGTTTCTCAAAATTCAGTGGTCTCACCATTCCGAGGAAGAAGCAACGTGGGAACGAGAGTCTAGTCTTCGTGAGGAGTATCCCGACTTCTTTTCGCAATCTTAGAATCTCGGGACGAGATTCCTGTAAGGAGGGTAGAGTTGTAACAGTCCAGACTTGAGAACCTGGAAATCTGTTTGAAATTTTCACTTTTGCGTAGTACATGCATCATAGCATCCTTGTTATTTGCTAAACAACACACACGAAATGGGTTGGGCAACTTTGAGAAACACAACGATGAACTTGTTTCACAACATCCCCAAACAATGTGGCACTCAATCTTGCAAACCAAAATACTTTGTCATGTTATATCTGTCAAGGAAGTTTCAAGGGTTCCCAAATAATATTTTGGACTTGGTGAATAATTCAAAAGGATTAACAATTTGAATTACCCCAAAAATTGCCTACAACAACCATATGAACAAAAATGGTGCAAAACTTTTTATTTGGACAAACCAATTTTTGTGGAGCAACTAAATGACAAGGGGAGGCTACCCAAATTATTTCATAATTTTTGGATAAGTTTAAATGCCTTAATTAATTCAAAACATGTGCTGGTTCTAATTCTAAAACAGAAAAGGGCCTCTTTGTAATTCCAGGAGGACCTGTTCGTGATGGAAGAAATTCGGCCAGGGGCCTATTTGCAAAAACTGCTTCTCCTTCCTCTGTAGCGACCGAAGCAGCTCGAGCTGCTCGGGCCGCACCGCACCAGCTCGCCGTGCACGTCGCCGGGCCCCCACTGCCTCTACAGGCACGAGGAGCACGCGCACGAGACCCCTCTGCCCCATTCCCCACCTGCACCCGTGCCCTGCTCCCTCTCCTCTTATCTCCCAACGAGGCGCGCCATGGCCGCCGAGGTCGCCGCGCCCGTCGCCGCCGTTTGACGAGTCCCCGAGCGAATCGACGACAACCACCGGCTCCGCCGCGTCGCCGGGATCACCTCCGCCAAAAGAATCGAGGCGGGAGGTCCAGTATCGCCGCCGCCGTGCCATTTCTTCTCCGTCCCCGACGCGTCTCCGCCGCACGTTTTCCGCCATCTCCGTGCACCCCCGGCCACGCCGTCGCCTCGCACGAGATCGTGGTGAGCACCTGGCCCTCGCCGGCCCCTTCCCCTTTTCCCTCTCCCTCTGGTTCTTCGCGTGGATCGTCGCCGTAGCCGCGCGCCGTCGTCGCCGTCGTGACCGTGCTCGACCGGTCGCAGAGCCGGCTTAGCCGGGCTGCGTGCCGGTTGGCTCGGGCCACTAACCGGCCTCTGGGCCGGCCCAACCGGCCAGAAGGCCGGCCTCCTCTGTCTGCTGCCCGGTTCTGAAACCGGCATGGACCGGGCCACAGGCCGGACCTCTCGGGCCCATGACCGGCATGTTAACCGGCCCAACCGGGCTGTGGGCCGGGAAAACAGTTTTTCCTGCTTTCTTTTCTTTTCCCAATTCTGGTTTTTGTAATATCTTTTAAGCGGTGCATTAGAAAATTGCGTGTAATATATCAAAACGATCAGCAGCTCAAATGCTAGCTAGTCATGCTAAGTTCACACCATGACAACAACTTTTCTATGTGATGTTAACCAATAATCGGTGATAAGAATTAAATTCGAATAATTATTTATTTCACTAATTATTCATCGGTACTCGGAAAATTACAAATGAGGTACCAAAATGATCGGGAGAACAAAACATATCTAATCATGCCATGTTCATGCATATTTGAGCCACTTCTTGGTAATGTGGTAATGGAGAAACAATGTAATCACTAAGTTTAAATATGGGGTTTGTTCCAAATAATGCCATAACTATAGCGGGGACCCTATTTAACTTGTTGCTCTTGTTCAATGCTTCTAGGGTGCATTTAAAATGTCATATCATCATTTTTGTCTGCATTGCACAATTGCCATGTGTTGATTGTTGCTTTTGCTTTCCGGTGTTGTTTGCTCTCCGGTAGATCACGAGTTCGGAGTTGAGCATCATTACTCCGACGAGCAGTTTGACTCCTCCGCTCAACAAGGCAAGCGTAACCCCCCCCCCTCTGAGCATGTCTTATCCTATTTTCCGCAAATATTTTCTCCACTATAATATTGCATGCGGTTCTAAATGTCTTTTTGCTTGGATTAGAGTATCCTATAGAATGCATTAGGATTCCGATGCCAATGCCTGTTTTTCCCCTCCTATTACCATAGGTTTGCATTGTTGGCCTGATATAATTACTATGCTATGCAAATGCTTAGCCATGCTTAGTTAAATGCCTAGTGGTACTATGGTGGTACATGCTGGAAACAGGTGTTGACTTGTGACAGCGATGTTAATGGTGGAGAATTGTGGAGACAGGTAATTAAATGCTTAAAGGTGGGGATGAGAGGCCACTTTGGTATGGTGGTGCTTTGTCTCACTCTCGCCGCCTAGGTGCGAGTTCTTTACCTCTTGAACCAAGAATGAGCGCGCTTCCTTTCGGTGGGGTATATGGAGCCCTCATCGACCGACTAACTTGGGCGGGACTAGCCAGGGTCCTCTAGTTTGAGCTTCCATTTGCGCGTGCGTGAAGACGGTGGCCAAGACTGAGATGAGGACAGTGGTGTTTAGGAAAATGAGTGGCCACGGGACAGGGTGCTGGGAGCACTGAACCTGTCTCGTCCTCACTGATGATCCTGGGTTAGCCCTTAACAAGGTAAAGGTTGTAACCGTTCCCACTCAGCCGGCTTTCCCCGGAAGAGAGCTACGTGTAGGCAATGGGCCGGGCGGTACCGAAGGTAAACACAGTGCACCCCTGCAGGGTTAAATCTTTTCGAAAAGCCGTGTCCACGGTTACGGACAACTTGGGAAAGGACGATAAGACCATAGAATAACTTTAACGTAATGATTAAAAACTGGGTACTAGAGGTACCAATTCCACGAATGCAAGGTGAGCTTCCTCGAGGGTGATTCGGGGAGGTGCCTCTGATGAACAGGTACTATGAGGGTGATGATGGGTGATGATGAGAAATGTGACTCAAGAGAAAAGAGTTACTTCTTACCCCTTTTCAAATTAATCTGATTAGACGATGCCATGGAGTTCGGTCTTTTTAAATAAAATCAGCTTTATGCAAAACAACCATAAAACTTAATTCGCTCTTAATCTTGCGAGTTCGTCAGAGGCACCTCCCGAATCACCCTCAACGTCGACGAGTAGTTGGGTTAACAACGTCGTTTGCTTAATTTCGTCGAACTCAACGTCGTTTGCTTAATTTCAGGAGAGGACTTCACCGACCTCGAAGGTGGGTTCTTTGTGGATGTCGACGAGTAGTCTGGGGTTCCCAGGTGGCAGCTTGGGACATCTCGGAATAGCTGGCGCTGTGATGTTATCTGTAGGCCTCTTAGGCCATATTTGGATCTTGTTGTTAGACAACTTAATTCGCTTCCGCATGTTGTAATGTTGGGTCTGTGACCTCTGGTTGTCATTTGCTATCTTTCTCTGTATAAGAGTTGAACTATATGATTTGTGTCGTAGAGTCGGTGATGTGCCAGTTGTTCCACAAGTCTTGATCTTACTATTATGCTTTGATAGTTGTGCCTGTGTTAAGGCATCAATCGGGGTGTTGCGTTGTCTGGAGTGAGGTGTACCCAGCAACGCCTGCCAAAGGTTTTGGCTGGGGATTGGTAAACCCGTAACCTCCGGTTGTATCGCTTAACCAGTGACACACAGCATCACTGTATAGCAGTCGGGTCGGGGCGCCACAACAAAGTACCCAAAATAAGTACAAACTACAAAATAGGGTGTAAATTACCCGAACTTGGAGTACAGAATACACAAAGAATGATGTACAAACTACACAGAACAGTGAGTATAAACTACACAGAACACGAAGTACGAAGTACACAGACACAGGTAGTACAACTACACAGAAAACAAAGTACAAAAATACAGAATAGAAAGTACAAAGTACACATAACAGGAAGTATAAAATATACATAACAGAGATTACAAAAAAAGTTCACCAAAACCTATCAACATGGGGATCTAGTTTTGCAGATCTCGACACGAGGAGCCCAAAAGTGAAAATTGTTTGTAATTTGGATGAACAGTTTTCAAGATATTTCGTTTTGAAATTTCGGTTTTGAAAACAAAAGGAAAAAAGGTCCCCTCCCACCTTTTGTATCCCTTTTTCTTTCATCCTCCTCACTTTCAATCTGGTAGCGACACTTGGTGGACATGCAAACAACCATGGGGCACCACGCGAAGGAGAAGGCGACACTTGGCGCGATGAGAGGGGGTGTGGGGTGACATGTGCGAAGGATCAATTTTTCTATTGATTGCCTCTATCGTTCGATCATGAATCGCTTGAGGTGTGTTGTTTCCTTTTGGGCATTGAAGATGGAAAATCAATTTTGGGTGATTGGACCAGATGTTCCCACTACCCAAAAACAACATTTCAAAAAAAATAAAATTTCAAATAAAAATTCTGGGTGTGCACACGAACATTTTATATTTACACACAAAGTTTCGCCAAAAAAGATATTTTTTGTTGGATGTGTAAAAAAAGACAAATGCCGGTGCTACAAAATTACTTTGTGGACAACTTTTTGTGTAAACATCCATCTTAAGCTAACATACAATATCCTAGTGCATCTAAATAAAACAACAAGAAACCCCCTGCACTCCCGTCGCACCCCGAGGCGACGGAGCGCCGCCTCCACCTTCTCCGCCCAGCACCCTCTTCTCATACCTCCCCCGTCGCTGCTATTGGCAAGGGGCGCCAGGCTAGCTCCGGGTGGAGCCGGCGGTGGCGGACTGCTTTCTCCCGCATGTGGGAGGCGGGTCTGGGCCCTTCCCGTACGGCGGCGGTGCTCACAGGGCGGCGGCGGTTCGGCCACGACCGGGTGGTGACGGCACGGCGGCGCTCGTGGTGCGGCGAGGGGAACAGGATGACAGGGTGGGGGGTTGAAGCGGAAGGCGCCGGCTGTGCCCCTCGGCCAAGATCTGGGCCCTTTTGGGTCCCATCTGGGTCGAGCAGGTGGGCCTGCTCTGCGTTGACTCGATTTGCATTTGGAGATGATGGTGCTCGTTCAGGGGAGTAGCAGCGACGACGGCCGCCCCTGTTGCAATGATGCGGTGGGCTTTATGGGCCCTATCTAGGCCCGGCTGAACATCCTTGGGACTAGCAGTGTGGCCGGACCTAACGGGGACTGGTGTGCCCTACGGCCACGTCTGGTCGACTACCGTTATGGCTGTGGGGGCAGTTTTTTCCCGTGTGTCCGTGGTTCTGCTGACCCGAGTCGAGCTACTCCTCGCCTCCGTCTCGCAGACCTCGTGACGGTAGCTTCGGGGAGACGATGATGGCGGCTTCATAACCGTAGTGGTGCAAGTTGGTGGGTGGCGAGTCTGGGATGGCAAGGCTTCGTCCTTGCGGGGCTCCTATGCTATGGATCGCCCGGGCAGGGATATGGTTTCGGGAGAAATCCTTGTCGGCTCGTCCGACACCGACGCGGTTCACCTTCGTGTGACATCATTCCTTCTTTAAGGGCATCGTGGTTACCCTCCATCCACAGCCCTCTGGGTGCCGGGGGAAACCCTAGGACCAACAATGGTCTGGTTAGCAGCGATTGCTTTCCTTCTTGAAGGTGCTACGTGGTACTCGACGATTCAGTGCTAGGAGCATGGTGGTACTTTTCTGGAGGGCGCAACGGTTGCGGGTCACCTTAGTTTAGTCTTCCTGCCGATGTATCTTTTTTGGGCATGAGTTTGCTGCTGCCCCAGCATTTCAGTCGGTTCGTGTAACTCGTTGGTTGTATCGGGTGGTTGCTATATTAATATTGCGGGGCAAAAGCTATTTCAAGGATGCAAATAAAACAACAACTGTGACTAAAACCGCAACTAAGGCAGTAATGGGTCCAACTACATAATCAAACCAAGCCTACTTATTAATGGCATATCTTCTAATATTTCTAATCTTCAATCGGGTTGCATCCATCTTGATCTTGTGATCATGAATGATATCTGCAACATACAACTCCAATCACGTTCTCTTCTTCAAGTTTCTTCACCTTTTCTTTCAATTTCTGATTTTTCTTTTCAACAACATCTAACCTCTGAACAACAATTTGCAAATCGGCTTTCACATCTCGTTCACATAAGGAATCATCAATAAATAATCTATCACTAGTACAGAACGACACATCGGATACCCCTCTATGGAAACGGCAGGCGTTAGGCGACGGAGAATCGCGCTTTCCACGCGGCCAGTGTGTACAAACCTGACCTGGGCCACGGCTGACCCATCAACATAGGTAACGGAGAAAGTATGAACTCCGTTACCCATAGTATTGGCAAGGGTCATAATTCTGGCTCTGTTTCCGATATGTGCCTCTATGGCAACGAAGACTTTTGTGTGTCCGTGTGCAATGTGGACACGTTCCATCTTCATGGAATTCGATGCGAGCGGAGTAACTGCTATGGCGTAGTGGCGCCGCGGCACCGCCGCCCACTACTCCTGAGAAACCCACGATCTCCCTGCTATGTCAGTACACCACTTCGCCGCAGCCATGGATACTCCTAGCAACTCCTCGGGCGTTCGCCGTAGCAGTTTGCCGCTTTCGCTGAATTGGAACCGCGTCGTTGTGCCAGAGGCCGTTACGCAGAGGCACTGGCAATATAGGAGGCCAGTGCCCTGGTCAAATGTTAGCCTCCCCGGTGGCTGGCGCGTCAACCACAGGAGGGTGCCTATGCCGCCGGAAGAGGATGCGGGATCCTCGGGCGCCCGCGACCGCAACCGCTCGCCGCGGCGGAGAGACGCTTGTCCGCGGTCGCCTGGATGGAACCGCGTCATCGTCGGGCAGGCCGTCGCGGAGCGGCACTGGCAATATAGGAGGCCAGTACCATGGTCAAAGGTTCGGCTACCCGGTGGTTGGCACCTCAACCGCGCGGCGGTGCCTATGCCGCCGGAAAGAGTTGAGCTGCTTCTCCTCCCGCCAGAGCTGCGCGACGATCCTGCCTACGACGACGATGAGATGTGGGAGGGGCGCACGGTCGGCGATGACATAGTCGGCGAGGAGCCGCGCGACGACACGGACGACTACGCGGCTCTCCTCGCATACGAGTAGGAGAAGGCGGAGGCCGATGAGTAGTTATTTATTTTATGTTCTTCAATTCTCCATAGTAGTAGAGATCTGTTTCTAAAAAAACTAGTAGAGATCAGTATAAGCCATTGTGTCAGTGAAAAAATTAAAGGAAACGGTTGTTTATCCCCTCTGTTTCCGATGTTCTACTTTGCTATAAATGCGCCCTTCACACAGCCCTAAACTCTATCACTCTCACTCTCAGCCTCACTCTCAAAGTGTGGCGGCGCCTCCACGCAGCACCAGATCTTAGCTCCACCGTGGCGGCGCGCATCTCCCTCCCTCCGACCGTGGCAGCACGCATCTCCCTCCCTCCGACCGTGGCGGTGCGCATCTTCCTCTCCTCCGACCGTGGCGGCGCGCATCTCCCTCCCTCCGACCATGGCGGCGCGCATCTCCCTCTCCTCCGACCGTGGCAGCGCGTACCCATTCTTTGCTCCACCCGGGCAGATCTCGTCGCCTGATCTGTAGGTGGAGGCGCATGGCGTGTCGATCCGAGGATGACGAGGATGACTACGTAGTCCCGCCGCCAGATCCAATGGTAATACATATATTTGTGACCGGCCGTCGTGCCGACGAACTAGGGTTGTTGTCATTGTTATGTTTAGCTTTTCTTCCATAGGACCAGTTAAAACATGACTCCCTCCGATCCGTTTGTAGTGTCGCTCGAAAAGAACAGAACTAGCACAAATCGGTAGTGTATGAAACTCATGGCTAACTTAACTCCTTTGCAAAACAAATGTACATTTCAGTGACACTGTATAAAAAGCCGGGTCCTTAGCCAAGGTGCGCTTGTCGTCCGACATAATTGTTGGTACACAACAACTATGCAATGGATTTGTAAGTTTGTTATTCTGTCTTATGCATCCTTTTGTGTTGTATGTCCTTTATGCTAGATGTATATTGAGCTAACATGGAGTCATATATTCTCTCTTTGCATTTCAGTGACCACTTTACAAAAGAGGCACCTTTAGTACATCAACACTCGCTTATTGCACTATGTGCAGAGCATGGTGCTGATCCGTTAAGCTCATTTAAATGAGCTAAATACAAGGTCGGGGACAAAGCGGCGAGTTGATTATATTTCGGCGACACCGTCCAAGAAGAAGATTGAATTCATTAACTTGGCAAAGTTGTAAGGCATATGTAACAGCAAGTCATGAAGATAAATTAAGTTAGAAATGACAAGGATAAGTTTAGTGAGGCATGACATAGATAGATTTAGCTAGACATGTCAATGATAGATTTAGAGAGGCATGACAATGAAGATAAGTAATTGGTTGTCTTGTGATGCAATGAATCGGTGACATTTGTTATACCTTATGAATGAATTTGTTAGCATTTTTGTGCTTCTGTTGTGAAATTTTAAATGTCCAGTGGCAAATCTATTCCTGCTCTAGGCTTATGAAGAAACCTCAATGCAAACGAGCAGAAACAGAATTTCTGTTTCTAACGTTCCGACACATCAGAAACGGAGGTATGTGCACCACCGTTGCCAAACCGATGCCTCATCAGCGATGATTTTTCGCCTCCGTTACCGACGAGGGCCTTCACATCAGTCACGGGGGCGGGGACACGGACCCTTTTTCCATTTCCGATGGGGTTTTTGGCCCGTTTCCGATGTGTCGTTCTGTACTAGTGTATATCAACTTTTATCAGCATAATTTTTTGGACACACGAAATGAAAGTAATAGTTTTAAAAGATAATATACCGCGTCCGAATCATCGAAGGTCGGGTAGCTGATGGAATTCAAAACCATCGTGAACGGGCACTGTATATATCAAACAATGCAAACTAAATTAAGTCGTGAATTTAATTGCATATTAAAGGAACATCACGATAAACAATCATACATATTAAACATGAAACAATCTAAACATCAATATCTAAAGATAACTCGAGTACGCTAAGTTGCATATTATACATAAACCACCGCTGCAATACATTAAACAGTCTAAACTTCACTACGAGAAGTCCAAATACCAATCTCTAAACCACTGCTGTATGGGGTCCGTGGCAAATGACCCGTGACCACCTCCCTCTGTGCCCACCGCTCTAGCTGGTCCCAGAACCTGGGATCGTACGGGTCGTCAGTCTCCTCCTCTACTAGGGCTGCATCATGGGAAGGTCATGCGCCGCCGTGGGACGGGCCCGTACCGTGCGATGGGACGGCGGCGTGCGTAGGGGTTGCGCCGGGTGACCCGAACACCTCCAACTGGTACGCCATCACATCCGTCTGATCCATATAGTGTCTCATCAACGGGTCGTCCCGCGCGGGCTCGGCGCGCCATGCGATCTGATGCTCGGTGATACGTCTCCAACGTATCTATAATTTCTGATGTTCCATGCTTATATTATGCCAATTGCTACATGTTTTATGTACACTTTATATCACTTTTATGCATTTTCTGGGACTAACCTATTAACAAGATGCCGAAGTGCCAGTTCCATGTTTTCTGCTATTTTGGTTCCAGAAAAGTACTTCTGCGAATATTCTCGGAATTGCACGAAACAAAAGCCAAACCTCCTATTTTTCCGAGGGACACACGGAGCCAGAAGGGCAAGCCAGGGGGAGGCCCACGGCCTCCAAACCACATGCCCGCGCGGCTGGGCCCACAGGGGCGCCGGGAGGTGAGGAGGGAGCCCAGGACCTCCGCCGACATCGCCCCTTCGCCTATATATTGCCTCGGACGCGAAAACCCTAAAACACGAAGCCAATTTCCACGAAGAGTTCCGCAGCGCCGCCGCCATCGACGACAAGTTTCGGGGGACATAATCTCTGTTCCGGCACGCCGTCGGGACGGGGAAGTGCCCCCGGAGCCATCTCCATCGACTCCATCGCCATCTCCAGCGCCGCCGCCGCGCCATGGCTGCAGCGGGCCGCCGTCTCCTCTCCGGGCTGCACCTCTTCATCAACCTCTCCATCAAGTGTGCTCACCATGACCATGTGTGAGTAGTCTCCCCCCGAGCCGAGGGCTCTACCGGTAGCTATGTGGTTTATCTCTCTCTCCCATGGTGTGATCTTTATGTGATCATGAGTATTGCTAGTATCGCTGAATTCATATGTAATGTTTATGCTACTCAAGTGATTGTATCTAGTTTCTGGAGTCATTGTGACAACACGGTATCAAGGTGACAGTGTGGGTACTTGTGTGACTCTATGAATAATTTAGACATTTATCATGGCTTATTCTTGGGAATTGGGGTGTTTGTTTACTCTGACTTTGAGGAGTGCTTTTGCAGCCCTACACATAGTACTCTTGTGTTATCAAGAAGGATAATAATCCCGAGTATCATTTACTTGCATTCAGTTGTGCTAACATGTTGAGAGATACCACTAGTGAAAGTATGATCCCTAGGCCTTGTTTCTAAGCATTGAAACAACGTTTATAACAAGTTCTGCTACATGTTTGCTTGCTGCCATCTTTATTTCAGATTGCAGTTACTACTTATAATCATCCCTATCACTTGTATTTCACTATCTCTTCGCCGAACTAGTGCACCTATACATCTGACAAGTGTATTGGGTGTGTTGGGGACACAAGAGACTTCTTGTATCTTAATTGCAGGGTTGCTTGAGAGGGATATCTTTGACCTCTATCTCCCTGAGTTCGATAAACCTTGGGTGATTCACTTAAGGGATACTTGCTGCTGTTCTACAAACCTCTTCTCTTGGAGGCCCAACATTGTCTACAAGAATAGAAGCACACGTAACATCAAGCTATTTTCTGGCGCCGTTGCCGGGGAGGTAAGCGTTGGAAGATATCTCCTTTAGATTCTGCAATTATATCTTTTTGTTTCTTGTTTTTTTTTTTCACTAGTTAGGCTTAATGGAAAACAACAAAAAAATTAGAGATCTTTATGAACTTTATATTGAATTAGGACATGATGCTTTTGAGGAAAATTTAAAAACCTATGGAGGCTTGTTTGCATAGTGGTAGTAATGTTATTAGTATAAATTCTTTGGACACCATTATTGCTAAGGCTGTGCAAAAGCCTAAGCTTGGGAAGCTAGTTTATATGAAAATAATCTTTTTTGCTCCTCAGCTATGGAGGAATTATTTTGCCTTGATAATGCTTTGTCTCCAATATGTGATAATTCTAATGATGTTTGTGATATTCCAAATCCACCCGTTGAAAGTATTTCTTTTAAAATACCTATGAAAATTGTTGAAAGGGTTATGAATGATCAGTATGCAGGGGATGGATCAATCCATCCAAGTGCTCACTTGTCGAAACTTACAAAACTTTGTGAGTTATTTAAGGTTGCAGGTTTATCAAGAGAAAATGTCATGAGGAAACTATTTCCATTGTCACTTAAGGACAAAGAAAAGGAATGGTATAGCCTGCTGGATGAACAACCTTCGAACTGGAAACAGCTTGAATCTCTCTTTTACTCTAAATTTTATCCTCTTCATGAAGTGCATCTAGATAGGAATTACATTTATAATTTTTACCCTCATGATGGAGAAAGCATTGCTCAAGCTTGGGGAAGGCTGAAAACATTAATACTCAAATGTCCTAACCATGAGCTTTCTGAGGAAATAATTATTACTAATTTTTATGCAAGGCTTTCAGGTCATTATAAGGATTATCTAGATGCATGTTCACATGTTCTTTCGCAAGTAAGAAGGTTGAAACTAGATGGGTGTAACACCCCGGCCACCTCCGGGCCGGGCCTGTCACCCCTGGCAGCTCTCTAGGATCTCCAGACTGGCCCCACAGATCAACACTAGTCTTTTCTGCGCACTTTGTCCTCACTCGTGCGCACCCGGGAATCATTCCCGCGGTCACCCATCCTTGGAGTGCTCTGGGCCAAGCACGCTTAACCTCGGAGTTCCTCCAGATGAGCTTCCGGAAAAGAAGTTGCAACTTGTTGATATCAGTATTCTATCAATCCTATTAAGCCCTGAGCCAGGATCTCACATCCTTCCCCCCTTAGAAGACCGACGCCCTCGTCGGTCAGCCCCCAGTCCAGGAACTTCCCCTCTTGGTACACGTCTGTGCGCCCAGTGCCGGCACATGCTCCACATGTCCGCGCCCCTGACCCGCACACGCCCGTGTTGCCGCGAGGGTCGGCTCTGATACCAAATTGTAACACCCCGGCCACCCCCGGGCCAGGCCTGTCACCCCTGGCAGCTCTCTAGGATCTCCAGACTGGCCCCACAGATCAACACTAGTCTTTTCTGCGCACTTTGTCCTCACTCGTGCGCACCCAGGAATCAGTTCCCGGCGGTCACCCATCCTTGGAGTGCTCCGGGCCAAGCACGCTTAACCTCGGAGTTCCTTCCAGATGAGCTTCCGGAAAAGAAGTTGCAACTTGTTGATATGAGTATTCTATCAATCCTATTAAGCCCTGAGCCAGGATCTCACAATGGGATCTTCTTGAAAGAATTCAAAGCAATACTGAAGATTGGGAGAATGACAAAGGTAAAGAATCAGGTATAAACTATGATTATGATTGCATTAAGTCTTTCGTTGAAACTGCTAGTTTTCATGAGCATAGTGCTAAATATGGTCTTGATTCTCAAATTATTGTTGATTGTTGTAGAACCTTTGCTTCTCATATTAATGTTCCTAAAGAAAGTTGGGACATGTATCATCAACCTTTTAAAGACACTTGCATGAAAAATGAAATTGTTGTTAATGATTGCAATAAACATGCTGAAACTTCTGAAAATGCTATTTCTTATAAGCATGTTAATTTTTGTGGAGTGCTCAGACCTTGTGAAAAGACTAATAATGAAGAAGATTATTGTAAACTTCATAAGCATGTGAATACTAGAATATGGAGTAGGGCTCTAAATGATCTTGCTGAAGAGGTTTGTGCCCTATATCCTTTCATTTGTGAACTCTGCTATGAAGAAGGACATTTTGAATTCCAATGCTCAAAGTTTAATAATACAATTTCGAGTTTGTTTGATGATAGCATGATCCATCCCGATCTTTATGATGAACTTGAATTATTTTTGGGGTGTGAAGAGTTATCAAGGAAAACTTCCTTGTTAGATATGAGTGATCTTGATATGAATAGTGTGTTGCATGGATGTTATCTCTATTGTGTTAATAATTGCCATGCTAACACCTACATACAAAATATTATAAAGGATGAGACTTTACCAAAGTATGACAGGACTAATATGTGTTTTGTTCTCATTAATGAAAGAGAGGAGTCCCCCCAAGTTTCTTCCATTGTTTCTAATACTAAACCAGGTTATGTGGAGGAGCTTCCTTTCAAACCTCTCCCTCCTAAAGATAAAAAGAAGAGGGGAGAAGAAGAAGAAGAGGAGTAAAAGGAGAGAGGAAACGGTATCTTCTCCCAAACTTGTTGCTCCTGTTACAATTGATACTTATAATTCTGAATTCGATGATTCTGAACTTGATGATGAACCTATGCCTGTTACTTATATTAGTGATCATGATTGGGAAAATGAAACTACTTTTGATATTGAAAATCTTTGGGGTACCAATTCTGAAAATGATGATGTTAATAATTGCCATACTATTAGTACTATCCATGTTTCTTCCAATGATGATATGAAAAGCTCTAAGCTTGGGGATGAGGTGTTTGAAAATCCTTTTGCTAGTAATAATTATATATGAGACCTCTCTCCTAGTGATGTGTTTGAAAATCCTTTTGCTACTGATGATTATATGTTTGATACATCTCCTTCTATTAAAAATAATGATATGTTTACGAATGAACACAGTTTGGAAGATGACTATTCTATTGCTTATGATGATACTATGCCTCCAGTCTTTGATAATTATTATAAAGAATACTATGACATAGGTTATAATTACAGTCATCCTCATGAAACTTGTCATAGTTATGGAGAGATTACCCAAAACCATCCCTTTAATATACAACTTGTCTATCATGTTCGAGTTCTTTATGATGATCCTGCCCCCATTGTTATTAATGAGAAGAACTTTTCTTATGTGGAAAATGAAGATACTTTTGTGCATATGGATCATGGTAAGAATGTTTCATGTGATGATTATATTGTGGATTTTATCAATGATGCTACTGAAAGTTTTTATGAGAGAGGGAGACATGGATTCATATATCTCAATAATATCAAGTCTCCCTCTTTTTGTTGAAATTTTTGAAGTTGCACTTGTTTTGTCTTTCTATGCTAGTAGCTTCATGCATCAATAATTTGTTTTCTTACAAGATTCTTTGCATAGGAAGTGGGTTAGACTTAAATGTGTTTGGTATTTGCTTTTTGATGCTCTCTTATATTCAACTCTTATACATATGAGAGCATATCAAAATTTCATGCCTAGCTAAAAGGCTTTAAAGAAAAGCGCTTATGGGAGACAACCCATTGTTTTTATTTTCTGTTATTTTTTTTTTTGAGTCAAGGAGCTTGTTACTTCTGTAGCAACTCCTTTGTATCTTTATTTTATCGCATTGTTGTGCCAAGTAAAGTTCTATATTGAAAGTTGATGCAAGATTTGGATTTCTGCGCAGTAAAGATTTTTGCTGTCACGAATTTGAGCTTTTCTCCCTGTAGAAAATTCGAAAAATTCTACGAAAAATCACGCATCTTCCTGAGATATGTACGCAACTTTCATTATTTTAGGCCAGATCCATCTGAGCAACTTAAGTGCTCGAAAAAATTCGTCATTCCAGACTGTTCTGTTTTTGACAGATTCTGCCTTTTGTTTTGCATTCGCTCTTTTACTGTGTTTGTGTGGATTTCTTTGCTCCACAAAGCATTGGTGGCTGTAGCTAATGTCCAGAAGCTTTGGGATTGATTGTATCATTACAGAATATGAGAATTTTTGATTATGCACTAACCCTCTAATGAGAACTGTCTTGAGTTTGGTGTGAAGGAAGTTTTCAAGGATCAAGCGAGAAGGGTGATATTATGTGATCAAGAAGAGTGAAAAGCCTAAGCTTGGGGATGCCCCCGTGGTTCATCCCAACATATTCAGAGAGACTCAAGCGTCTAAGCTTGGGGATGCCCAAGGCATCCCCTTCTTCATCAACAACTTATCAGGTCATCTCTAGTGAAACTATATTTTAATTCTTTCACATCTTATGCGCTTTACTTGGAGCGTCTGTGTGTTTTATTTTTGTTTTTGTTTGAATAAATTCGGATCCTAGCAATCCTTGTGTGGGAGAGAGACACGCTCCGCTTTTTCATGTGAATACTCATGTTCTTCACTTATATTTGTTGAGTATTCTTAACTAGCTACTGCAGTGCTTTTAGCTCCTGTTTTTCATGCATCTCTTCGAGCTGTTAGCACTTGTTTATAAATACTCTCTTGCTGCATTATATTATCATTTGGAGAGTTTATGTTTAAATTTATTGGTGTTTGTTTGGAAGAAAGAAAATGCTACATGTAGTAGTTGGTATTGGAAAAGACATATGCATTCTTGTAGATCATTGTCTTGTTTTGATTTGATGCTTTGCAATTGTTTTGAGCTCTCAAGTAGATCATGTTTAAGCTCTTGCATCATGTAGTTAAAGCCTAGTAGTGGAGAACTACCGTAGAGCTTGTTGAGACTTGGGATGCATATTTGTTCTCTCTAAGGTCTAGATATTTTCTGGTAAAATGTTTGAGCAACAAGGAAGACAGTGTAGAGTCTTATAATACTTGCAATATGTTTTTATGTGATTCTTGCTGTACCGGTTTATACTTGTGTTTGCTTCAAACAACCTTGCTAGCCTAAACTCTGTACTGAGAGGGAATGCTTCTCGTGCATCCAAAACTTGAGCCAAAACCCATGCCATTTGTGTCCACCATACCTACCTACTATGTGGTATTTCCTGCCATTCCAAGTAAATATTTCATGTGCTACCTTTAAACTATTCAAAACTTTATTACTCCTTATTTGTGTCAATGTTTTATAGCTCATGAGGAAGTATGTGGTGTTTTATCTTTCAATCTTGTCATTTACTTCTGACAGACTTTCACCAATGGACTAGTGGCATATACATCCGCTTATCCAATAATTTGCAAAAAGAGCTGGCAACGGGGTGCCCAGCCCCAATTAATTACAACTTTCATTAATAATTCTCTTCACATGTTTTGCCCTGATTTATCAGTAAGCAACTTAATTTGCAAATAGACACTCCTCCATGGTATGTGAATGTTGGAAGGCACCCGAGGATTCGGTTAGCCATGGCTTGTGTAAGCAAAAGGTTGGGAGGAGTGTCATCTATAAAGAAACTAAAATACATGTGTAAACAAAAGAGAAGAGGGATGATCTACCTTGCTGGTAGAGATAACGTCCTTCATGGGAGCCGCTCTTGAAAGTCTGGTTGACAAGGGGGTTAGAGTGCCCACTACCATTCGTTGACAACAACAAACACCTCTCAAATACTTATTTTGTGCTCTCTATATGCTTTCGAAAACTTAAAAAGCTCTAGCACATGATTTAATCCCTGCTTCCCTCTGCGAAGGGCCTATCTTTTACTTTATGTTGAGTCAGTTTACCTACTCCTTTCTATCTTAGAAGCAAACACTTGTGTCAACTTTGTGTGCATTGATTCTTACATGTTTACTTATTGCACTTGTTATATTGCTTTATGTTGACAACTATCCATGAGATATACATGTTACAAGTTGAAAGCAATTGCTGAAACTTAATCATCCTTTGTGTTGCTTCAATGCCTTTTACTTTGAATCTATTGCTTTATGAGTTACCTCTTATGCAAAACTTTTTGATATTGTCTTGAAAGTACTATTCATGAAAAGTTTTTGCTTATATGATTCATTGTTTACTCTTTATCTATTGTTAGCAAACTATAGACCATTGCTTTGAGTCACTTCATTCATGACATGAGCCTTGCAATATATTGATCAAGATTGTGTGAAAGCATGTCTCCTCAGAAATTATTTGTTGTTATCGTTTTACCTACTCGAGGACGAGTAGAACTAAGCTTGGGGATGCTTGATACGTCTCCAACGTATCTATAATTTCTGATGTTCCATGCTTATATTATACCAATTGCTACATGTTTTATATACACTTATATCACTTTTATGCATTTTCTGGGACTAACCTATTAACAAGATGCCAAGTGCCAGTTCCCTGTTTTCTGCTGTTTTTGGTTCCAGAAAAGTACTTCTGCGAATATTCTCGGAATTGCACGAAACAAAAGCCAAACCTCCTATTTTTCCGAGGGACACACGGAGCCAGAAGGGCAAGCCAGGGGGAGGCCCACGGCCTCCAAACCACATGCTCGCGCGGCTGGGCCCACAGGCGCGCCGGGAGGTGAGGAGGGAGCCCAGGACCTCCGCCGACATCGCCCCTTCGCCTATATATTGCCTCGGACGCGAAAACCGTAAAACACGAAGCCAATTTCCACGAAGAGTTCCGCAGCGCCGCCGCCATCGAGGACAAGTTTCGGGGGACAGAATCTCTGTTCCGGCACGCCGTCGGGATGGGGAAGTGCCCCCGGAGCCATCTCCATCGACTCCATCGCCATCTCTAGCGCCGCCGCGCCGTGGCTGCAGCGGGCCGCCGTCTCCTCTCCGGGCTGCACCTCTTCATCAACCTCTCCATCAAGTGTGCTCACCATGACCATGTGTGAGTAGTCTCCCCCGAGGCTGAGGGCTCTACCAGTAGCTATGTGGTTTATCTCTCTCCCATGGTGTGATCTTTATGTGATCATGAGTATTGCTAGTATCGCTGAATTCATATGTAATGTTTATGCTACTCAAGTGATTGTATCTAGTTTCTGGAGTCATTGTGACAACACGGTATCAAGGTGACAGTGTGGGTACTTGTGTGACTATGAATAATTTAGACATTTATCATGGTTTATTCTTGGGAATTGTGGTGTTTGTTTACTCAGACTTTGAGGAGTGCTTTTGCAGCCCTACACATAGTACTCTTGTGTTATCAAGAAGGATAATAATCCCGAGTATCATTTACTTGCATTCAGTTGTGCTAACATGTTGAGAGGTACCACTAGTGAAAGTATGATCCCTAGGCCTTGTTTCTAAGCATTGAAACAACGTTTATAACAAGTTCTGCTACATGTTTGCTTGCTGCCATCTTTATTTCAGATTGCAGTTACTACTTATAATCATCCCTATCACTTGTATTTCACTATCTCTTCGCCGAACTAGTGCACCTATACATCTGACAAGTGTATTGGGTGTGTTGGGGACACAAGAGACTTCTTGTATCTTAATTGCAGGGTTGCTTGAGAGGGATATCTTTGACCTCTATCTCCCTGAGTTCGATAAACCTTGGGTGATTCACTTAAGGGATACTTGCTGCTGTTCTACAAACCTCTTCTCTTGGAGGCCCAACATTGTCTACAAGAATAGAAGCACACGTAGACATCACTCGGCCATGCGGTGCTCCCACTCCTCGGTCCTGGTGGTATATCTGATTCCCAATGGCACGAGTTGGGCCACGCGGTGGGGATCCGGCGGGAAGTTGAGATGCCGAATTGCATGATCCCCATACTCCTGGAATTGCATAGTAGTCGTAGGCGCTTCCCGCCTGCTCCGCGTCGGCCAGCTTCCAACCCATCGCTTAATCCTACCAATGTTGAGCTCGACTCTATATGTGGCTGTCCCATCAGCCCTTACCTTCTGCCTCACACTAGTATACCCGACATATTGTGGGAAAACTAAATGCAAGTAAAAAAATACTCATTAATTAGTTCTAATTTAATTGAAAAACTAAAATGTAAGCTTACATTTCGGGCACTCGATATGTCCTATTTTTTAGGAGAAGTCATGCCAAACTTTTGGCATGAACTTCGCTAAAAATAGGACGAGTGCCCGAAATTTGCCGGAACAGAAATTAATCAACATTCCAACAATTTACGCAACTCGTAAATTCCTTGCAAACACGTTAAAACAAGAATTTGCTAACAAGATTTAACAGCAATTACAACAATTAAGGGGGAGGGGAGAGGGATGGAGGGGAAGGGCCAACTCACTAGGAGGGGAAGGGGCAGCAGGGGATGGCGAGTTGAGGAAGATGGCGGCGGCGGGCGGGTGGGGACGGCGTGGGACAGCGAGTTGAGGAAGATGGCAATGGTGCGAGCGGGGACAGGGTCGGCGCTGGTGGACGGAAGAGGAGGCGCGGGTGGGCTGGGCAACGGCGGGGCAGGGAGATGGAAGCGCGGACGGCGTCACGGGTGGACGGATAGGTGACGCGGGTGGCGGCGAGTCGAGGAAGAGGGGCAATGGCGCGGGCGGGGACAGGGCAGCGCGGGTAGGGGCAGGGGGACCGCGTCGCGACTGGACGGAACGACGGTGCGTGTGGGGCAGTGGGACGATGGCGCGGGTGGCGGCGGCGCTGGCGAAATGGAAGGGGCGGCGCGGGCGAGTGATTGGGAGAGGATAAGGTAGGTGTGGGCTAGGTTTTAGTTGACCGGGATGTAGCTTTTCAGTTTTTATTCTTATTTGTTATCTTTTCTAAAATTTTAATAAAACAAATTTATAATTTTTTTAATATCCCTTAGTCATTGTAGACCTTTAGGGTGTGTTTAATTAGGGTTAGGGTTTAGTGTTAGGGCTAGGGTTCGGGTCACGATATCGATCCTATCTTCTTAATTAATTATCTTTCCTGACTAACCGGAACTAATTTTGTTTTTTACAAGATATCCCTTAGTCATTTTTTATTACGATCTGTTATCTTAATTTTGTTTAGGGTTAGGGCTAGGGCTAGGGATTGTTTAATTTTTAATTTTTTTGACACGTTAAACAAAAGGGATACAATATTATATATATAAGTAAGATCGATGCAACATTAATAAATATAGTGCATAATGCCTATTTATATGTTACCTTGTAATGCATGAAATGAAGATACAAATACTTCTAAATCAGTGAAGTCATCCATCACTATTGTAATCAACGACCGCCCTTGGGCCTGACATGCATTCATGATGGAGGCATGAAGTTATCATCACTGTTCTCGTCAACGAATGCCTTTGGATCCAGCTCTCTTCCCCTTGGTCCTGAGAGGTGCTCGCTTAGGAGGCATGAAGTCATCATCAATGTTCTCCTTGACGACTGCCTTTGAGGATCCAGCTCTCTTCCCCTTGGTCCTGACAGGTGCTCGCTTAGGAGACATGAAGTCATCATCAATGTCCTCATAATCCATAGCCTTTTTTAATCTAAATAAGGTAGCTAGTTGTCGACGTAGGCCTCGTCGGTGCTGCACCAAACAGTTTCTCCATCCATCCAAAGTGAGGGATCACTTTGTTTAGCAACTCTGCGTCCTCGGGGTGGATCTGCACATTAAGAAAAGTATATACACAAAATATTAGAAAACACGACATTACATTCTAACAGATCTAGTATTACTTTTCAGCTGAATTACCTAAACATGATACACATATTCTCGGGGGAGAAATATTATTTCTTAGGCAAGTTACGAAGGCCTGCCTCAATATGTTTGAGCATAATCACTTTGTTCCACCAGTTACGCCACCTAACAAGTTCCCAACGTACTTCTACTACGGTTCTCACATGGAGTGAAATTCTGGGTAAGGATTGACCCACCTCAAATAGGTGCTTACTGCTACCAATGATTTCCTTGAAGCTTACTCCTACCCTACGCTCACTCGGTTCATCCATACTCATCTCTGCTTCTGCTACGAGAATACTGTGGGACATTCTTGGGTGGAAATCACGATTAGATGGGGGAGAAGAAGGGATAAAAATAACGGACATGGTCGGATACTACACTAAGAAAGAAATGCTCGAAGCCGATGAATAAAACACATTGTGAAAGGGGGTGGGTTTTATAGTATGAACCATATGAGAGAAATGGCGGGAAGAAAAGGGGTGGCAAAAAATGGCGCGAAAAAGGTGAAAAAATTGGCGAAATAGTGGTAGCACGCCCAAGGAGCGTGCTACCACTAAGTGGGCCCCATATACGAGTTTGGGCGAAATATAATGGTAGCGCGTCCGAGCGGACCCAGGCTACCACTAAGGCTGTAGTGGTAGCGCGTGGGCGACCGCACACGCTATCACTATTGTCTGCCCGGGTGCGCCTTGATGGAATATTACTGTTAGCGCGTTCCTCTGCGCACGCGGTACCATTAGTATGTACTGGTAGCGATAATACGCATCCAGTGCTACCAGTAACTAGCTGTAGCGCAGCAGCGCTACTAGTAGTCCATTACCTATAAAATATTTCCTACTAGCGAGGATTTCACATGTCACAACATTCGATTCCTACGTTATCTCTATTAATGTGAACAAAGGACCCTTAGTTCTCCGTTTAGCTGAAGTCAAATACAAAGTGTTGCTGACAAGTGAAAAATATTGTTTAGATATATGGGTCCTTTTACACCCGAGTTGATTCAGATTTTTTATATCCAAAATCCATTACGATAGATGTCTAATCTAATAATAATTTCTCTATACTGCAAAGCTCATTTCATACACATTGGACGACTAAGGACATCGACTTAGTCATAAAACTCATGCAAGTTAGATTTAGCAAATTATATTTTTTCTGTCATTAGCGAGGGCAGGGCGTTGCTCTTATTTTTTCTAGATGACGCATTTCACTTGCATATTCCCTTAAAAAAATTATGTTTCACATGCTTGCAGGTTCCAAAAACTAGTAACAATGCCGATAACTAGTACTACCTCCCTTCTGAAATTTAAAATGTTTAAATTTTTTCGGACTCAAATATATCTAGGCGCGTTTCAGTGTGTGGACACACTCATTCTAGTCCGTATCCAGTCTATATTGAAATGTCTAAAACATCTTATAATTTGAAACGGAGAGAGTATAACAAGAAAAAGGGAAATTAAAATGAATAGATAGAACGAAGAGAAAAAAGGAAGGAAAAGGGGAAAAATAGACTAACATGTTACTCCGAGTGGGCGGGAAAGGGGCCTGCTTCAGCTTCAGGTGATGCGCAGGAGACAAGTTGTTGAGGAGGACGACGCACGCGAATGAATCGGCCGCGGCGGCTGTAGGGCCTCCGGCCTCAGCCGCCGACGAACACTACGGTGACTGCGCTCTCACCGAGCGGTACCAGTTCTCCATGGCCTCGCCTACTGGAAGGCCGCGGCAAGCACAAGGGCCTAGCCGTGTGATCCTCCTCCTTCTCACTTCCACTCGTCTACAGAGTAC
Source organism: Poa pratensis (assembly GCA_947311845.1). Lineage (NCBI taxonomy): Eukaryota > Viridiplantae > Streptophyta > Magnoliopsida > Poales > Poaceae > Poa > Poa pratensis. Next base: position 11,715,215 of record CAMZMU010000125.1, on the reverse strand, counting down.
ATACACTCGTAGGCTTTCACTGGTTCAATCGGATTAGGTTGGTTTGGGAGGGATAGAAAAGTCATATTTCATTGCTAGTGGCACTATTACTAGCTTTGCGTTGCGATAATTGGACAAATAGATTTTCAGTTGCCGTATCTATGAACTTGTTTTGTTTGTGTTGAAGGTCCGCAAGTATTTGCCCGTATTCCTGTTCCATAGGAATTGTTCAGGTATTCATTGAAGTTTTGTGAAGAAAAGATTGCAGTCACTTAAGATTAGATCAGTAGATGGTGCATGTCATTTCGTGCCGGAGGTGAGAAATTGGAATTCAGTCTTTCACTCTCGTGCACTAATTCATCCATTTCTTGTGTAAACAAGGGAAGTCTTTGGCCATTTGCGCAATGAATAGATGCTATGTTTATCAAAGGAAAGATGTATGTACGAGCCGCATGAAAGAAACAAATGAAACAAATAAAGTTTGGTGGATGTTGTATTGATTGATGGGCTTTGGTCTTTTGCACACACTCGGATGACTGGTCTTTTACACTGAAGTACATTATATGTTCAAAGTTTTTAAGTTGGTGTGTGCATATAACAGAGCTAGTAGGACTCTTTCTTTCGCTCGCTTGTACGTAGTATCTTATTGGGTTATACATGTAGTTCAACACTCCGAAGTGTTGTACTGTGGAGCTGGAAATACTGCATGTGTTGTACAGTTGAAGTACTAGCTACTTAGCTAGGAATAGGGTGAAATATGCAGCTTGAGGCACTATTGTAACTATACAAATTAGCTTTTCAGTTGGAATGCATCCAGTAGGTACCACCTCACGATACAAATGTAAATGTCGCCATAAGACATATGTTCTGGAAACAACCTTGCCAAGCGTAATTGGCACGGAAGTAAAAAGTGTGTCTTCTGTCATCACGATGAGACTATCGATCACTTATTCTTCCATTGCGAGTTCGCCAGGTCTATATGGTCAGCCATCCAGATAGGTTCTACCTTACATCCACCAATATCGGTTGCTAACATTTTTGGCTCCTGGCTAAATGGGGTGGATACTAGGTTCAAACTATTCTGTAGGGTGGGAGCGATTGCTATTATTTGGTCGCTGTGGCTATGTAGAAATGACAAGGTTTTTAACGATAAAAATGCTTCTGTGATGCAGGTTATTCACCGGTGTACGGCTACGCTGCGCGCATGGTCGGCTTTGCAGCGGGTAGAGCACCGGGACTTTTTTGTGGAGGTGGCGTCTCGTCTGGAGGCAGCGGTTCGAGAGTTTTACACCCGACATGGATGGCAGCATAGACTCCGGATTGATTTACCAGTTTCCTAGGCGGATCTACAATTTCTCATTATGATATGTAATCCGTCTTTTTATTTTTTATGTTGCTTTGGACTCTCGTGGATTTGTGGCTGTGTGCATCTTAGTTATGCAGAGGCCAGGTGTAATACTTAATACTCTTAAGTAATAAAGTCCCTTTATCTAAAAAAAATATGTTCTGGAAACTTCTTCACAATCTGAAGTTTATCCCGCAATTGCACTAACTACTTGTGCAAATTATTACAATGGCATGCTGGCACATAGTATCAGTTGAAGGGCATAGTCTAGAGGCAGTTGAGGGGCTTGAGAAGATAGCACACATTCATTTGTAAATATTTTTTCTCAAACACACACTCATATGCGTGTCATTTGTATAGAAAGCGTCAATATGAAGCCATAATACAAAGAGCCAAAAATTGCCCAAGATGGCAGAAACCGAAGAAAAAGGAAAAAGGGAAATCATTTGCAAATAATCTAATCACCATTCTAAATCCGGATTGTATTATAGTACAAAGCTGAACATGCTTCTATAGCTTTGCCTTTTCATTTAAATGAAATAACAGGTTTATCTTTTGCAAAAATCATAAGCAGAAAAAAGTTTCCTGTCCTATGGGAAGCAGTGTCTTTCATCCTCATTTTCATAGACTCAACCTTTTTATGAAGGTTATCAGGAATTTTAACAACTTGAAAAATGTTAAGTAGCCCCAACTCTCTTATTCAAGTTACTGCAACTCTCAGGGGAAGCACTGATATACATTAATTTCAGTTATATGAATTTTAAATATTTGAACAGTAACGCAAAATTATGCTCAAATGTTGTTCCTCAAATTGTGGCCAGTAACCAGAAAACCTGGAGAAAAGAACTACACAATCTTCAAATGTTGATATGTTGAAACATTCCAGGCTGGAGAAAAGATCCTTTGTCGCCATCAATTAATTAAATCGAAGAGAGACTACATTGTCCCTCAGCATGTTGAGGAGCACCTACAGTGCTACTGGCGTGGAATATCAAGTACGCAAATGAAATCTTCCTTGCATTTGCTGCTACACTTTTTGTGAGCTTTGTTCATCTAAAATTCCAGTGAGGTGCAACAGTCCCAACTGAAAGTAACATTGGGCTCTGCCTATCAATTACATTGTATATTCCATTTGGTCCTATAGGAGTTCTTTTCGACAGTTGCTTTCTACAAGAGCAACAAGCTCTAAATGTTGCTTCCTCACCTTGTTTCTAGTGATTGAACAGCCATATACATTTTAAAATTATATTACATGATAAAGGAAATGTTTGGTGATTGGCTGATTGTTACTGCTAAACTCATTGACTCTTCCATCGATCTACAGCATTTTCCTACGGCTGATACATGACTAGTTGAGAGGAGCCACACAAATATCCTTTACCTATCTGTAGTGTACACTGTGCATCATATACAGTTATTGATATCTTATACGGAGTATTATCTAGTTCTATTCAGATAAACAAGCAGAAGAATTACAGTCACTTGAGATGATCAGCAACTGCTAGATGCAACAGATTGAGAAGCTGCGCGCCTGCGCGAGATCACTTCAGGACATTCCTGTGAGGTTTGTTTTTAGGGTGTTCTTATCCTCATTTCATCATGCCAGAAAAACAGAGCATGCCTTTATCTCCCGAAACATGCCAATCCTGTAAGTGTAATATTTTAGTTCTTATTTATCATTGATGCAAATATTTTGTTGGTATAAAGGTTGACTAGTCTGACAATATAAACTAGTAATTCCTTGTTGATCCTATGCATACGGAGAATCAGTATATGGAGATCGAACTGATGAGAATAACCTTCAGCGTCTTTTTCTGAAATAGCCACGGTCAGTTCTTTGATCTCATGTACATTATACAGGTTGTGATATGTATTTTTTTAGGGAAGGTTGTAATAGGCGTTGGGATTTGGGAACGTAATAGTGTCAGAACATGCAAAGTTCTCTAAACAAAATATAATGGCGTACTACGCATGCTGAAGGATGGCGTTCTCTTTTTTGAAGAAAGATGCCATACAGGGATGTCCTGTCATAACAAGAAATGGTGTCCGGCCAGAGGTTTGCAAAATAATTATTCCAAGGAGAGAGTCTTCTTAATCATGCTGATCCAACTCTTTTAGCTTTTAAGCAGGTTTCATCGACGACCTGTCATTTTTGTGAACTAAAATACACATCACTTGGTCCATTGGGTTTACCAAACCTAAATTAACCCTAGCGTCCAACATATAAGTTGTCATTGCAGTGTTTACTTTGGATTGAAGCTTGAATGCAAATAAGAGGCTGTACTGCTTTCGGCTCTATAATCTTTGCACTTCACCGTTCTCTTAGAAATTGACCCTGTGAGAGATTAAGCCCCAAATACTTGAGTCATCGGTGTAGGCAGAGACAGCAACCAATTTATCAGATTTTCTTTTCCGCCTACGCACACACTTTTGGTTGTCAACCATCCTCCTACTTATCTATCTGAGCTGACGATGCACAATGGTATCCACCAATTGCACATCCATCTGATGGGACCCTCGTGCGGCGAGAAAGATGTTCCAAAGTGACTGAGGGATATACAAGATGATTTCTGGATTCCTTGTGAGATTTGTATTTTTTACATTGCTCACCACATGTGCCATGTGGTAAGGATTTCTGGATTCCAGCCAAACTAAAGCTCACAAATATGCGAACAATCTTTTTCATCCTGGAGATCGTACGATATACCTCACCGATCTAGACCAGTTGCTTCTTGGAATTGGAGGGACTTTCTTAGGACCACCAGCTCTTGGGTTAATTTTTTTACACGAAACTCTTGAGCAAGCTAGGTGTATAGTTTAATACTCTAATGACATTGCCGTTCCAACTACCATAAGCACTTCCTCCTGCAACAGCGCATCCACTCTTGATCATTTGATGGACATGTTCTACCACCCTTCTTACCACGTGGGTGGTGGTTAATTACTCTTAGTATATGCAGCTTCCAAAGCAGCTCTACGACGGAACTGTACGACTACTTCTGCATTAGCTTAAACCACATTACTATTTACACAGACTGCTGATCAACAAGTCAGCCATCATGTACACGGGACATATGAAACAAAAAAATGGTACTCATTATTTTTTTCATTCACATCAGTGTTACTACTGTACAAAATTTGTATAGGCCGTAGTAGGGCCTCCAAATATAGTGATCACGTAATTTTCTTTTGCGAGAAGGACCCAAATATATTAAAAATGTTCACCAGAAATAGAAAACACACATTTTTAAAAAAAATTACATCGTGGTCCTTGGTCTACCGAGCTGCCACTACCTCCACGGGAAAAGACGCCGACGCACCGTTGTTGTCTCCCTTACTGCCCTACATCTGTCGGAATGACCTTGTTGATGACAAGAGAGAATTCATTGTGCACTTGCCTCTAAGGACCAACGCCCCTGAGTCATAATCGTCGTTGTCTGAAGCACCTGACACCTGATCTCGTTGTCGCACAAGCACGGTGAGAAACCCTAACCTCGTCGTCCCAAGGAGACGACATGAATTTATACCTGAGATTCGTCGATTCCATCCCGATGGACCAACTAGAAGAGATCGGAGCACGGGAGACCAACTTGAAAAACATACGGCATTCTCCTCCATCAACGGATGCTAGAGCGAAAGGCGGAGCGAAGGCGAATCCACAGGCTCGGCTTTGGAGCTGTAAGGGACGAGTTCCTCTGCCCTTTAGTGTCGCGGCTGTGAGAGAAAGATTTTTTAAAGCATTGTGATCACTAAGTTAGCAATTTCCAGAAGAGGCCAATCTGTCACTGGTCACCAGGTAGTAGCCATTTTCCAAAAGAGGCCAACCTGCCAGTGTTACCTGCTGGTCAACCAGCGCTAGATGCTGATCAAGCTGCCAAGAAAAAAAAACAATTTATCCCATGCTGCAGCCTGGATCTTACCTAATTAATAAAAAAAGTTGTTGATGCATGATGTGTCTGCACCAACAGATTTCAGTTGCAGTAATGGAATGGAGTATGTTCTTGGATCTGCAAATTGCATTCAATTTATCTTCATGTGAGAGAATTTCCGGGATTTAAGGGTAGTTGACCTGGATAAGCATCTGGATCCTTTAATATTTCAGTACATAATGCCAATTTGAGTAGTACATCAATAAGTATGCGCGATAATGATTGCTTTTTTAAGTAGGTCAAAATCAGACTTTGTTTTGAATGGTTGGTCAAAATCAGGCTTGCATGAGATGGAGGGAGTAGGAGAGAGGTGTAATTAACATTACATGACCACGGTGTCTGTTTGGAATCGATGATTTCTAGGAAAGTTTTGTGGAATTTTTACATGAAATAGTTAAATTTCAGCGAGAGAATACAAAATTTCGGTTGTCTGATGCGGAGCCTCTCGGCGGTGCATGGTGCCATTTATTTAGCGGCGGTGTACGGTCGTCCTGAAAATGCTATTCCTGCCCCATCACCTGGGCACACGGGATGTGCAAATCATTTACTCCTCAACGCTTGATTTGATCCGAGGAGAGGTCGTGTAGATGTTTTTTTATTTATTTTCCATCACGCGCAGAGGCGGCATATGATGGGCAATAGTTCTCGTTCAGGTGCAAAATTAGCTCCGTGGTCAGTTGATCGTGTCAATGCAAACCTTTTTTTTAATAAGAATGCAAACCTTCTTACAAACCAAGCAAAATCAAATCACACGAGTCACACTATCCAAGAAAGGGATGTAATTCGATAGTATCAGAGATGGGATCTTAATTTTCCGTTACCATATCCTTTACCGTAAATTTTTCGGATAATGATCGTCCACATATTCGAACGCGGATATGTGGAACTGTGAATTCGGAACACAAATAAAGCGGCCCGGAAAGAAAATATAAGTAACAGTATAGTACGGGCGTAATTTTATTGACAAACCATGCAACAAAAAATAATCGATAAAGCGAGTTTAACAAAACAGTTGTAGAAAGTTAAAAACATGATAGAATGAATAATATAACATGATCGGAGGAACAAAATATCGTCCATAGGGATGCAAAAACGCAAACACAATGGCTAAGATACCGTCGATGATGCTTCAGTAGCCAAGTAACCTAACAATGTTGGATTTCATATTACCTACAATGACTATGTAAGTGAGTTGTTTTTTAACGGAAATTGGGCTATATTAGCTTAGATATTTCAATTGAAAATCGGATTATTTGATTTAAAACTATCGAATGATACTAATTAATTTATGGAGAATCCATATCCGGGTGCTATATGTAATACCAATATTTGGGTATCAAGTTCAAAATCTGGTATTGTTATCCATCGAATTTCTTCCAACTAGATATAGATTTATTTTAACGGACTCATACGTGAATTATTTGCGGAAATTATCTTATTCGTTTGCACCCTATTTAAAATATCAAAGACTGACTGTAAATCCGAGGCAGCGGGGTCCACCATAGAGCGGTAGTTTCTCTAGGGCGATCGGGAGGCGATCGCGTCCAAGCTAGGGTTTTGCCGTCTGTGGGTGGTTTTCTCTGGCGGCGGGGCGGATCTCGACGGCGAGGTCTTCGTCTTGGCTGGCTAAGTGAGAGGCTCTCACGTTCCCTCGCTAGCGGGAGCGGTAGTGTGGGTGTTTCATGTCGACTTCTTCTCGTACGCTTGCAAGGGACGACGGCCGGTCCAGGGCGCCGTTTCGGTCGCCGGCGAAGGCGGGAGGGGACGATCTGGCGACAGGACTGTCTGCGAACATGGGTGACCTGCTGTTGACTGATAAGGAGCCACGTGGCTGGTGATCGGAGGTTTGGGATCTGCATCGGTACCACGTCCGAGGTGGGCGATGGTGGGCAAAGTCTGTTCGCCACGGAAACTGGTTATTCTAGCGCTGGAACGAGCCATGGAGAGGGCCTGGGCCTGCACAATCCAGCACAATTCAAGGATATTGGTGAGAACAGATTTGTGGTGCGGTTCTCCTCTGAAGGAGACTGGAAACATGCGAAGAAGAACGGCCCCTGGCAGTTTGATTTTCATGCAGTGCTTTTGCAGGATTATGATGGTGCAATTCGTCCGTCAGATATGGTCTTTGATACTATGGATATATGGGTCAGGGTTCTTGACCTACCCATGGATATGATGAATCGGGTCTAGGGAGAGCTAATCGTGGCTGGATTGGCAAGTTTATCTTAGTGGAGGTTGATGAGGATGGGATTGCTTGGGGAGAAGATCTGAGAATTAGAGTGGCGGTCCGAGTTGATCAGCCACTGCTGCGAGGGTAAGGCTAAAAGCATCTGAATGCGACTTGCAGGGCAAATGGTTTGACATAATGTATGAGAAGGTGCCTCACTTCTGCTTTGATTGCGGGTGCCTCGTCCATCCGGAGGATAAATGTCAGGCAAACGAGGAAGATAGCAATCAGTGGGGGTGAGTGGCTACGTGCATCACCGAGAAGAAACAAAAACTCACCTCCTCCCTCTCAGCATTCTGTCTCTGCTGGAAGCTACAACGCTAGATCATCAGGGTCAGAGGTACGATACAAAGGTGGGGTAACGATCCGTGATCTCCTGACACGGAGGAACCTATCTCAGGATTATTCCTACTCTAGCTCGTCTCGCACTGGTGGGAATGAGCTACGGAGGGGAGAAGGAGATGTTACAAGCCCTGATAAGCGCCACGGGGCGAGGGCGAGTGACCGTGACCTCGGCAAGAGGCCGGTAGACACAACTTCAAGGAAGAACAAAATTGGTACTTTTGTTAGAAAGCCACGGCAGGAAGGCAAGGTAGGCCAGGCTGATCGCTCTCATGTGCCAGAGGGCACACACTAAAAAGAGAGGATCAAATCATGTCTGGATACTGGTGCCAGTGCAAGTTGTGGAGGAGGGTAGCTCTGAGTCAGCAGGGAAGAGACAGCGTACCACCCAGTCAGTTTTCGACAGATTGGAAGAACCAACGGCGGACCCTGCGATGCAAGGCCGCCGAGCCCAATGATTCTGTTGGCCCGTAACTGCCGCGGACTGGGGTTGGACGCGGCGGTGGGCGAACTTAGAGACCTGGTTAGGTCATACAACCCAGCGGTGGTTTTCCTATGCGAGACTAAGAAGAAATCAAGAGACATGGACAGGATTAAGTGGAGCCTTGGCTTTGCTCATGGAGTAGTTGTGGATTGTGTCGGGAGGAGTGGAGGTTTAGCCCTTTGGTGGCGTGATGGTGTAGATGTCTCTGTGAGACCGTGGTGCCAACTCTATATTGATGTTAAGATCACTGTGGACGGTAAAACATGGAGATTCAGCGGTATCTACGGTGAGCCCAGGACAGAATTGCGTAACAAGAGATGGGATGCGCTTCGGTATCTCCGTTCACAGGATAACCTGCCATGGATGTGCGCAGGAGATTTTAATGAGATAACTAGGCAGGAGGAACAATTGAGAGGGGGTCCACGATGTGAGGCTCAAATGGCAGCATTTAGGAATTGCTTGTCGGATTCTGGGCTAGCTGACCTTGGCTATTCAGGATACGACTTCACATGGGATAATAAACGAGAAGGGGAAGAGAATACCTAGGTTAGGCTAGATCGAGGTACGGCGACAACGCCTTTCCTTGACATGTTTCCTTGCACACAAGTTTTACATGTGCCCTCGGAGACTTCTGATCATATGGCACTGGTCATAAACATCCTGGAGGAACCGAGGCGACGGCCTTCTGGCCCTCGTGGTTTTATGTTCGAGGAAAATGTGGCTCAAACATGAGGGCTACGAAGACATGGTCAAGGAGGCCTGGGAAAAATGGGACCACGGCGAATCCGACATAGGGGGTTTATGGAAACGTCTGGCTGATGTTTTGGGTGAGATGAAAAGATGGAGTTTTGAGATCTTCGGCTCTGTTCGAGCAGAAATGAAAAACCTACGGTCAAAACTCGAGGAAGCAAAACTTGCGGCAAGAGATAGTGGATGCTCACCGGAGATCCGAGAGATAGAGAAAAAACTACATGAAGTATTTGAAAAAGAGGAAATTATGTACAAGCAAAGATCTCGGCAAGATTGGCTCAAGGCGGGAGATAGAAATACGAAATTCTTCCAAAATAGAGCATCTCACCGGAGATGGAAAAAATACTATACGAGGACTACGAGCTGGTGATGGCTCTCTATGTAAAACAAATGAGGGCATGTTGGAGATGGCACGGGCCTTCTACCATAATCTATACTCCTCTGAGGGGTCGAGCAACAGTGACTCGATTCTAGGCTTAATTGAAACATCTTTTTCGGAAGAGATGAATGCAGCACTGACAGTAGTGCTGTCGGATAAGGAAATTGAGGAGGCCCTTTTTCAAATGGGCCCAACAAAAGCCCCTTGGCCTGATTGGCTGTCGGCCCTTTTCTTTCAAAGACACTGGTCTTTTTTAAAACCTCATGTGTGCAGGACTGTCCGAGATTTTTTGGCAGGAAAGGAGTGCCCCGCTGAATTTAATGACACCATCCTGGTTCTAATTCCGAAGGTAATTGACCCGGAGTTGCTGACCCAGTTTCGGCCAATAAGTGTTTGCAACGTCCTCTACAAGATAGCTTCGAAGGCGGTTGCAAATCGGCTGAAAAGAATTCTGCCTATTCTTATCTCCGAGGAGCAGAGTGCCTTTGTCCCGGGCAGATTGATTACCGACAACGTGTTGATAGCATATGAATGTGTGCATGCCATAAGAACAAGGAAGAGGAAGAAGCCCTTGTGTGCGGTCAAATTGGACATGATGAAGGCGTATGATAGGGTGGAATGGAGTTTCCTCAGGGATATGATGACGAAGATGGGCTTTGCTACCACTTGGGTGGACATGGTTATGAGGTGTTGATAACCCCCAAGAGCAAGGGATCACTGTAGCACCTCTCAATGTGGAAGTAAGGTATCGATCCGCAGGAGCAAGAAGAAAAAGTTATCTATTCCCTACAACTAAAGTGTCACAAGTTTTAGTTGATTATGCACTAAACAAGTTTAGAGAACAAGATGGTTGGTTTGATGGATGTAAAAGTGTCCCAATCCTCTTCTTTGCAAGAGGACAAGACAAAGGTAGTAGCAAGTGAAAACTCTCAAAGAGAGAAAGCCCAATCCTCTATGTAGCAAGAGGACAAGCTCAAGTGTGTGTTTCTTATAGGAACAATGGACATGGTTCATGTGTTCACTTAATCCTCTCTCTCTCATCTACGGTGATCATCATGTTATAGATAAAGTACACACAATTGTCATGTTTTAATGGTAGCTTTTTATGACGGCTATATGTCCTAAAACACATAGTTGAAAGAAATACTCATTTGTGTTGCTAGGTCACCCCTCGTAAGGCTAGCGTGGTTTCTCTCACTCCCACATCATACTCTTTCTTTTTACCCCCAGATAAAGGACATTGGGCGGTACTGTGTCACTCAATACCTATGCCGTGTCACATCGGCCATCCCGTACCCACATACATCATACTTCAAAGTATGACAAATCACAAAAGCTCCAACACAACGGTAAATGCATAACAAATCATCTCACACCACAATATTCACCACAAAGGTATTACATAGATGACCGTAATCATGTTCAGCAGCTCATACGGTACTAATTAGTGAAGCTCAAGAGAGAGGAGAGATACAAAAGTTACCACCACAAACCCTAGTCCATGCGGTGGACTACTCCCCCTTCATCATGGTGATGATGGTGGAGAAGTTCTTGCTGTAGATGTTGATGATGAACACGCCGGAGGGGGGTGGAGCCCTCCGGAGGCGATTTCGGCGGCGTTTCCCCCTCCGATCTTCTCCGGCGGCAGCCTTCTGTCTCTCTGTTTCGTGGTTTTGTTTTTCTCCGCCGCCTCCTTTCGCGAAACGCCAGTGGACCTTTTTATAGACGTTTTTAGGTCAAGACGGAGTCGGTGGAGGAAAAATCGACGGCAACGGAGCTCCGAGGGGGAAATGAGACAGGCCCACGTGGCCATGTACTTTTGGCCGCGTGGGACCGTCCCATTTGCAGCCTGTTGGGCTTCTGGTCTTCAATTTAAGCCCATTGCGTTCGTCTCGAAAATTCTGAACCGTGCTCTTTGACCTTGCCCTTTTTGGAGTCCCGAAGCTCCCGGAAAGTCTGAAACACTAAAAAGACGTTTTCTGGAAAAAACAGGGTTAATTCCAAATAAATGGGAAAACTATGAAGTATTCCCAAAATCATTATAAAACATTGGTATAACCCTTATATGATGCAAATATGATTGTAATATAAGCAATTAAAGTGCAAATTTCATGTATGCATTTTACATGCATCAGGTGTGTTGGATCAGTTAGATTTTCAGTGAAACTTAATGGAGAGAAGTCGGAGTTCTTCAATCCATCAAGGGGCCTTCGACAGGGGGATCCTCTCTCGCCGTATTTATTCCTTTTCTGCGTGGAGGGGTTCTCAGCTTTGTTTCGCCAAGCTCAAATCGATAAGAAACTCGCTGGAGTTGGATTCGGTAAAGAGGGCCCAACCATCACACACCTCTTGTTTGCTGATGATAGTGTGGTTTTCTTGGAGGCAAGTGAAGCAAATCTGACTGCCTTGAAGGAGGTTTTAAGGAGATATGAGGAGAGCTCAGGACATAAAGTAAATTTTCAAAAATCCTCTATCTTCTTCGGTAAGGGATGTGTGGAAGGTGTACGTCCCTCTCTAAAAGCTACTATTGGTATTCAGTGTGAAGCCCTGTCTGAACGATATTTGGGACTACCAACAGTGGTAGGGAGATCCAAGAGGGGGGTGTTTAAACATCTAACGGAACGCTCTTGGGCTAAAGTCAAAGGTCTTAAGGGGCAGGGAATGTCAAAGGAGGGCAAAGGAGTGCTTGTGAAGTCAATTCTGCAGGCGGTACCTACCTACAGTATGGGCTGTTTCAAGCTTTCGAAGAAGACATGTGATCAGTTCACGTCGGTTTCGTCGAACTTTTGGTGGGGGGCGACCGAGGGAAAGAGAAAGGTTCATTGGATCAGTTGGGAACGTATGTGTGAGCCGAAGGGGTGGGGTGGTCTCTGTTTCCGCAATCACTATGATTTCAACCAAGCTTTGCTTGCTAAGCAACCTTGGAGGATAGTTACAAAACCAGAATCTCTGTGTTCTAGAGTCCTACGGGCGAGATATTTCAAATCTGGGGACTTCTTGACAGCAAGTTGTCCTAAGAGAGCTTCTTTTACCTAGAGAAGTATCTTGCATGGTAGAGACCTTCTTAAGGAGGGGCTAATCTGGAGGGTGGGAGAGGGATCTAAGATCAAAGTTTGGGAGGACAATTGGATCCCCAGAACAAGTTTGAAGAGGCCATTGGGTAGACTTCAGGATGCTCCAGATATCTTTCAGTTTTTAGCGAGCTCCTTTTACCAGATGGTTCGGGTTGGGATGTTGATAAGCTGAATGCAAATCTTTTTGCGATGGACGTCGCCGATATTCTGAAAATTTCCATAGGTAGGGCTGGAACAGAAGATTATGCTGCTTGGAATTACACCAAAAATGGAATTTCCAGCGTTCGTCCGGCGTATCATCTGAAGACACAACTGAAGAGGGAGGCTGCTGGAAATCCGGGCTGCTCCGCCAGTGTTGATGAACACCAGGGGTGGTTGTCTCTATGGGCGACCGATGTCCCTGGCAAAGTAAAGGTTCATTGCTGGCGCTTGATCAAAAATGGCTTGGCCGTGGGTAAGAGCTGCAGAGGAGAAAGATCAAGGAAGGGGTTCGCTGCATCATGTGCAACAGAGAAGAAACGCTATATCACAGATTTTGGTCATGCCCACATTCTGTTGCCACTTGGGATCTAGTCCGAGAACAGTCCGGACTGTAGCTTAGTAAACCGCCGGTGTCAACGAGTGAGCCCAGGAATATGCAGGGATGGATGCTAGACTGGATCGGGAGTGTGAAGGAGCAAGAGAGAGCAATGGGGTTGATGACGCTGTATCAACTCTGGTTAGCACGAAATGACGCCAGGGAGTCCGCTCATATAGAAGATCCGAAGGTAACAGCAAAAAGGTCCTGGTTCCTTGTGGAGGAGTGGAAAGCTCTGAAGTCCACGGGTCCAAAGAGTGTCTGTAATCAGGTAGAGCACTGGCGTCTACCGGTGAGCAGTTGGCACAAGGCAAACTTGGATGGATCGTTCAAAGAGGATCCAGAAGGAGGAGGGGGTGGTGTGGTTATTCGTGATCACCACGGCAGCTTCGTTGCAGGGGCTTGCTGTTTTTTCTCCTATGCATCTGACCCTGAGGAGCGGAACTCCTAGCATGCCAGGAAGTTGTTATCCTCGCGAGAGATGCTGGCGTGAGGAATCTTGTACTGGAGACGGACTGTAGTGGGGTGGTGGCAAAGGTGTCAAGCAAGGATGTGGATCGCTCGGTCTATGGGCCGCTCGTGGAAGAGATCAAGACCCTGGTGATGGTGTTCACAAATCTCTCGATCAAGCAGGTGCACTGGACGGGCAATGGAGTTGCGAATTGTTTAGCTAGGGTTGGCTGCTGTAATAAACTAGATAGAACCTGGTTGGGTACGCCCCTGGAGTTTGTAATGGACCTATTGGCATCTGACTGTGCCGGTGTTTGAATAAAAGCAGCCACTTTAAATCTAAAAAAAATATATCGAAGACTAATAATATATGTGAATTTCATGGAGAATTCACTTACATGGAAATTCCATGACTGCGGTAGCTCGCTCGGTTGTTCTGATTTTAGGTTTTTTTCTTAGATACTTTAAGTCACATTTTAAAACCGTGTTGCAAGTACTCTGGGCTCTCTTTGTTGTTTTCCCATAGTTAACGAGAGTGAACAGATGGCTCCCAAGCTAAACGGAATTCGTTTTTTGAAAAAAAATCAAAAATATATTTGAAAGTTTCCAAAAATTTGTGTGCAAAACACCAATTACAAATTTGTCATATTTTAGACTGAGCAAAAATGACAAATGGGTAAATTTGGGTACGATGAATAGTAGACATTTCAAAACTTCAAAAAAAATTCAGATTTATGATTTTTGTGTAGCCTACAATACAACAACTTTTAAATTGAGATTTTAAACGGTGGTAAAGTTCAGTGTTATCAGCACCTAAATTTTTTGTCCCGAATTGTTGAAGCTTGCAAGTTCCATTTTCGATTTTTTCGAAAACCGAGCTCCATGTAGCTCGGGAGCCATTTGTGGTTTCGAAAGTTTACTACTTTTTTTACGGTGAATGTTGGGAAAATTTGCATACATAATTGATTTGCACTTCGGTTGTCCATGGCATTGTCATGCCTCTCCATGACATGAAATTCCTGAAATGAACGAATTTGGGCCAAGAGCAGCACCCCGCAGAAGTTTAGATACTTAGACATATGAATTCAGGATAGAAAAAGTTGCAACATGCTCTCCATGACAGCTCCTCCAGCCGACGAGCAGAAAGAATACTCCTCGATCCTCACTCTAACCCACCTAATAAAAAATAATTGCCAGTGCCTTCTTTCTCCTCCTTCTTCTTCCAATTTTGTACGCTTTGAATTGTGCGCTGAGCCTGGCTTCTTCGCCTCCACCTCCGTCCATGCATGCAAAGCAGCAGTGCCCTCATTACTTCTCAATTACTCCTCTAGCCAGTCCTGTCTCACTCTCCCACTCTTCTATTTTATCTCCTTCCCTTCGATTCTCATCCTCAGTTTCTCACTCTAGCTAGCCTAGTACCATCATCACCAAGCAAGCAACCATCTGTTCGAGTCTAATCTTCTGCTCTGCATTTCTTGGTTTGCCCCTGCAATTTCCATCACACCAACCACCGGCCACACCATATTTCTTTCTCTTTCATCTCACCATAATCCAAAATTTTCATCACACCGACCGAACCATCCACCGCTCTTCACTTTCCGAGCAAGCAAATCCAATCTCTGCAACCACATTGTTGCCCCTCAGCATCCTTTTACAACCGATCACCCACCCGAATCAACTTTCTCTTTCCAGCAAGCACTACCGTGTCGAACATCCGAGAAAGCTTGATGCTGTTTGCGCCGTAGAATCCAATCTTTGCGGCTCAATTACCCGAGGTCGCTGCGGAGATCCACCAATTCGAGAGGAGGAAGAAGGCGTAGGTTGGTGGTACCTGTGCTCGGGCAGCTCCCACCGATGGCGGACTCGGAGCTGTCCCACAGTACGGTGGTGTTCGGGCTCCGCATGTGGGTGCTCGTCGGCATCGCCGTCGGCGCCGCCTTCGTGCTGCTCCTTGTTGTCCTCTCCCTGCTCTGCTTCATCGCCTCGCGCCGGCGACGGCGGCGGCCGAGGCCAACCGGCCCCGTCCACCACCTCCCCACCTCCGTTCCTCCGAAGAATGCCGCCAAGGTCAAGGCCCCAAAGGACATCCAAGAAGTCCCCTCCCGCTCCGCGGCCGCCGCCACGAAGTTGCCGCTCGCGCAGGTGCTTCAGTTCCCCATGCCGCCGTCTCCGGAGCCCGTTCAGATAGCCGCCGTCAAGGAGCACCCGGTGACGTACCCGGAGCAGCTCCCGCACGACAACCTGAGCGGCGGTGGGCCGTCGTCGCAGGGCAGCAGCAGCGAGAGTCACAACGGCGCGGCGGACCACGCCGCGCCGGAGGTGTCCCACCTCGGGTGGGGCCACTGGTACACGCTCAAGGAGCTGGAGACGGCGACCGGAATGTTCGCTGATGAGAACGTGATCGGCGAAGGCGGGTACGGGATCGTGTACCACGGCGTGCTCGAGAACGGCACGCAGGTCGGTGTCAAGAACTTGCTCAACAACAGGTACCTTACTTTTCGTACAACTTGCCCTGGAAATTTTACAGTAACTTGACATAGTTACGTCGGATGACATTCTAGTACTGTCAACGTTGAAATGTCTGTCAGTATTCCGACAGTGATTGCCATGTGTATCAGTTTATGGATCCTTTAAAAACAGCATCACCAATTTGAATTTGTCGGTGCTCCAAATCGAGAAGCCTTTATGTGTGTTGTTGGTATTGGTACCAGATGCCGGGTGCACTGTAGCCTGTAGGTTAGGTTTAGTAATTAGTACTCTTTTTTTTTGTTGCGAAAGTACTATGGTTTGGCAAACTAAATTAGTTAGCCAAAACCGCTTATAATACGGAACAGAGGTTGTAGTAACTAGTACTCGTAGGAGTTCACTTTTTTCCTTATAATTCAGATATGTTCATAGCCAGTATCTTCAGTTTGTTTTGAGATGTACTTTTCAGCAATCGGATTAAATCATATACAGACCAACATATGTTCCATTTCTTATGACAGGCTTCCATTGGTAAGTGTTATTAGTGTGCTGTTCAAACTAATGAATATTTGTTTGCTTGACTTGTTAGGGGGCAGGCAGAGAAAGAATTCAAGGTGGAGGTCGAAGCAATTGGGCGTGTTCGGCACAAGAACCTCGTGCGCCTTCTAGGATACTGTGCCGAGGGGACTCAGAGGTATTGTCACGTATGTGCGCACTATTTGGTTACCTTTCTCAGTTGTAGAATCAACAATTCTGGTGATGTAAATGTTGCTTATATGGTTCTATTTAGGATGCTTGTGTATGAGTATGTTGATAATGGGAACTTGGAACAATGGCTCCATGGGGATGTTGGACCTGTAAGCCCTCTTACATGGGAACAGGATGAAGATCATACTAGGAACAGCAAAAGGGTGCGTGCCCCTCAGCCTGTTTTCGTGGGTTACTTGATTATTACTGTCATTTTGCCTAGTCACATAAGTGCCTCATATTCTGTAGGTTAATGTATTTGCACGAGGGGCTTGAGCCAAAGGTGGTTCACCGGGACGTCAAGTCAAGCAACATTCTTCTCGATAAGAACTGGAATGCTAAGCTCTCTGATTTCGGACTTGCGAAGCTCTTGGGCTCAGAGAACAGCTATGTAACTACACGAGTTATGGGAACTTTCGGGTCAGTTCCTGTGCAATGCACCTTTGGTAGTATTATAATGTGGGATGAATTCATGGTTACCCATTTGTTCTTGGTCATTGCAGATATGTTGCTCCAGAGTATGCAGGGACCGGGATGTTAAATGAAACAAGCGATGTATATAGCTTTGGGATTCTTATTATGGAAATGATATCTGGTAGAGTACCAGTGGATTATAACAGGCCACCTGGAGAGGTTAGTCATTTGTCTCCTTGTAGCCAGTGCTGTTTTATGAGATTGTAAACGGCATTTATCAGTTATGTGGATCAAACTTGTGCAGGTAAACTTAGTTGATTGGCTCAAGACAATGGTAAGCACCCGAAATTCTGAGGGTGTCGTGGATCCAAAAATGCCCCAGAAGCCTACTTCTAGAGCAGTGAAGAAGGCTTTGCTGGTGGCGCTGAGATGCGTGGACCCTGATGCTTCCAAGAGGCCAAAGATTGGACAGGTTATTCACATGCTTGAAGTTGACGATTTCCCCTACAACAGAGACGTAAGTCAGCAAAAGCATACATTCTTAAATGAAATTTTCATTTTATCTGGACATTTAGGACCAACATATAAACAAATAGAGAACCGTTTCATCTGCTTGCTTTATGTATGGTTAATTGCTAATCTCAGGAACGCCGAGGCGGTAGAGCTCCAGCGCAGGCAAGGTTGCCCGAGCAACTGGCTAACGGAACAGGCGAAGGCGAAATGGACATCACTTTGGACAACAACGATCAACCTTTCAGATGGAAAAACACTGTAGCTAGGTATTCGTCTGATTACCGGATCAATGCAAAATCCCATGATTTCTGAATAGGGACAGTATCCAGTTAAGCCGCAAAATGCCATCAGTTTGGTGTCAGTCATGGAGAAAATCACATCATCTGTATATGTCGTCAAAGTAACGCAATAGCACTAGTATTTTTTCCCTGGTTATTTATCCAACTGAAGATGATCTCGCATCATAAAGCCGTGATATTTTAAGTTAACAACAGAATACTGTTAGATCCCTCAGGTAGCCCTTGGTTAAGAACTGGCCAACAGCTGCTTGCTTTGTCCTGAAATGCTGAAATAACTCGTGGACACGTGCTATGATTTTGGAAACTCAGCAAATTAGATGTAAATAAATACGGAAAGTCATTTTGACTCCCCAGCACCAGTACTTCCTCTAGTTTTAAAAAATGTAAAAACAATTTTTACAAGTTCTTAAAAATCTGAAAAAAAATAGGTGTATTCAATGTTGCTTCCTGCAATCATGCAAAATAATGCAAAATTCTTTGTATTATGTGCTACATAAAAATGAAAAATCTTTTATATTTTGGAGATTTGAAAGTGTGTACATTTACTGATGGCATCATCTACGTTTATTTATTCAGTATTTTTTGTGTTGTTGCTGATATTGTTGGAGCATGCGAAAAACATGCATCTAGCTGCTCTATGACAAATTACTACTTGTTCTGTAGCGTACTTAGTTCTATATGGTTACGACGATGCTTAAAGAAAAATAAAAAAGAATACACGGTGCCTTGCTGGCATCTTTGTCTCCAGTAATAAAGGTCAGAACAAAAAAGCTACAACTCTTTTCTTTTCTAGAATTGAAACAAAAAAGTGTCTGCCGACATGTCATGAGCCAGACTGCATTTTTTCCCTTAATGCAGCACGCAAAAAGTATGCACATCCTGTTAAAAGTCATCGATTGACAGGCCTGCAAACTGCCACCAGCAACAATTTTGTATGTTCAGATCTGGATTCTTAAGAAAGAATACCATACCAATAATGCAGAGAGTCTAGCCAGCTCAACGGGAACATCTTGACCAAGATGCGCACAAGAGGAAAAGAAGAGAAAAAATTATGCAATGCTAGAAGGAATCCTAGAAAAGATGGGAAGAATGAAAAAACTATCTTCCTCTGTGTGGCACAATCTGTTGTTCTACAGCATCTTTTTTGTTACAATATTATCTTAAATATGTTTGAACTACTAAGGAAGTAAAATCTATTTCCGATCAGTTCAACATAAGGAATTGTATGGTGGAATTTCACTTGTGGTCAGGGCGAGTTTCCATTTGGGTATCTCGAGGGCCCGTGGAAAAGAAGAGAGTAAGTAATAGTCAGTGGAAGCACACCGACGATTTCAATCAATGTCTCATCATAAAAAAAATACTCCCTCCATTCTGATTTAGTCTACATCTTGAAAAAATTCAGACAAATTAGCATAGCATACTATTTTTGCACATCCCACCATGCATTACAGTTATGGTCCCACAAGAAAAAAAAGCACCGTTTCCTTAAACTAAGTTTAATTAATGCAATTCATGCAAATTGCAACAAAACTATTCCCGAATGGTTTTTTTAGCGCTGTGAAAAACGTGCATGGTATGTGAACTCTCTCTCCTGTCTTAATTACCGAGATGGCACCTACCAGGATTAGACTAATTCAGAACAAATTTTGGAGTCAAAATGTATACTAAATTAGAACAGAGGGAGTACACCTCAAGAGGTTTAAAGAAGGTTGACTATTTCAATACCCAATTACGGCATAGGAAAGTATCCCACTATCATTATCTCCTGAGGTCTTCGAGGTTTCGTTGTTGGTGTGGGCTTTTGGCTTGATGAAGATTTGTCAACGGCGAAACCTTGACTCAAGTAGTTGAAGTCATTTACATAGGGAAAGTTCCTCACGCCTTGCTTCTTCTTCTTCCCCGTTGTAAAGGAATTTCTATCTCTAAGTGGTTTTGATTATAATGACAACACAATTGCGGACTAACCATGTGCTTGAGTTTTAAGTAATAAAGCTCTTTATCAAAATAAACCATGTGCTTGTGAAATGGTTTATTTAAAGAGAGCACAAGATGGTTGGGACCGCGAAGTGAAAAGGAAAAATAGACGGTGCTCCAACGATTTTTGGTTATTTGAGTCGTAAGAAACCGTACTATCAAGAGGTGGTATGCATCAGAAAAGGTATGGGAGGAATCAATCACATACATAAATCCAAAATCCAATACGGTCCGTGATGGAAACCTAGTGCATCTGAACATTTTTCTGTACATTTGTCTGGATATTCCGATTGCTCCGGTTAACTTGGCTTTGTGAGGATAATCCGGCAGCCCGAGCGCTCGTAATAGCAGTCTTACCGTACACCATCGACTCCATAATGTCATTCAAGCAACTACTGGTGAAGACCCACATGTAGAGTCAGAGCCATTCATTCCCAAAACACTATTCCATCATGCTGCACTATAAAAAGGAGAGGAATAAGGCCATAGGGGCAGCTGCCAGATAGGAGACACATCAAGAAACATGCAACCCCACACATAACATCTCCCTAGCCACCGCATCAAACCCATCGTCATCACCTCCACCATTTTCATTATATTTTGATAATCTACTCGTAATTTTGATCCCATCTCGGAAGGCGGCGTTGAGAAAACACTACTCATTTATTTGTAGAACAATCTACAATGTTTTTATCTGTGACTAATCATGATGTGTGAGAAGTATCCACGGGCTGAGGGGCGAGGCACGGGCTCACAACCTGTAAGTTGAGACGATGGTACGATTTCTGTTAGTATATATAATTGTGTGAAAACATTGTCCATGTATGTTCCTAGGTTCCAAGGCTTGCATTCACTTCCCGGATTCCATAGACCTTGTGTCTACTAGGGAAGAAGAGCTATACCACAATCCGAATATGGACCGAAGGTGACACTTTTTCTGGCGTCGATGTTTGGGAAGTAATTTTCTACCTAGTAGTCCTTGACTTTATTTATTTTGTTCTAAAGTTACTTCATGTTCTTAGTTATGTTATTTTCATACACAAACCCCCAAAAAATAGTGATATGGCAAACACGATGATTGGGGAGTTTGCTACATCCAATGATGACTATTTGCATGCTCCTATTACCCAAACTGACGTGGAAGCTAAAAAATTATGAAAATAAACAAAATTTGCTTAATCTAGTTCAGCAGAATCAATGTGAAGGATCAGCTTTAGAAGACGCAGGTTTGCGTTTGCATACATTTACTGCATTAAGCAATATGATACAAATTAGAGATATAGACCCTAGCGTGGTTAAGCTGCATTTATTTCCCTTTTTAAAGAGGAAAAGCTAAGAAATGGTACTCGCACTACCCAAGTGCACTATTATCTCGTGAGATAATTGTTGCAATATTTATGAAAAATATATTTTCACCCATGAAAACTATGCAGCTATGCTACATGGTTCAAAAAGGAAGATTGTGAGACGCTACTTCTCACATGGGAGAGGATGAAAGAAGCAGTTAGAGATTGTCTAAATCACGGAATGGTGGAGTGTCTTATGCTTGATCAATTTTATAGTTCTCTATATCCTTTGTCCAAATCCATTCTTGATACAATTGCACGATGAATATTTCTGGCAAAAAAAATGTCGCTAATGCCAAGAAACTACTTGACGATATGCAAGAAAACCATGTCCAATGACATGTGGAAAGATTCTCGTCGAGAAAGGTCAATTTCATAATGAATAGGGAAATGAAGAATTATCATGCAAAATGGATGAACTTATTAATGCACTTAAAGGTAAAAATGAAATTCCTATCAATGACGTAGCTGAAGCTAAAACTGAATAACTTGATTTCATTGCTAGAAACAGCTATAACCCAACATGGAGAGCACAAAATAATAATTCTAATTTTCAAAGGCATACTTGTCCAGCAAAAGTAACAAGTAAGTATAGCAAGAACAATGGAGCTAGCAATGGAAATCGCTATAACTTAGTGGAAAAAATCACCAGAATTTAGAGGAAACTGTAAACAGGTTTATAGCTCCTCAAATGGAGAAAAATCTTTTATTGAAATGGTTAAGCCTCATGTTTTTACTAATTGTCAAATGACCAATAGACTTGCTTCTATCAAGAACAATGTGCAGATTCTGCAAGATCGTACTCGTAATGTTGAGGCTCAAATTGCTAAAATTGCGGAGAGCCAAAATGTCATTCTTACTAAGTCCATATGGAAACCAAAACCAAACCCGGTAGAAAGCTTAGATATGGTGAGGAGAACAGGGAACAACGGGTCACCCTGTTTAAACCTTTTTTGGGCAACACAAAAATGCAATTCATATCATTTATTCTTACACAAAGAGAGATAATAATCAGCATATATTTGACCTAATTTCTCCATATAGGAGCAAAGCCCTGGATTTTAGCATACCCTCAAGAAAATTCCAATTGATTGCATCTCATAGTCCAATTTAAAATCTAAACCACTTATTTTCTTGGAGTGTACCTCATGAATCACTTCATGAGCAACAATTACATTCTAAAAAATAAACCTGCACTTTATAAAAGCAGTCTGATTTATAGAAATAATTCTATGATCAATAGGAGCAATATTGTTGATTATTACTCCATCCATATCAAAATATAAGACTCTCTAACTAGTTTATACACACATGTATGTAGACATGTTTTAGTGCAAGGTTGTGAAACACACACATCACAACCTTGCACTAAAACATGTCTACATACATGTGTGTACAAACTAGTTAGAGAGTCTTATATACATCACAACCTTGCACTAAAACATGTCTACATACATGTGTGTATAAACTAGTTAGAGAGTCTTATATTTTGATACGGAGGGAGTACTTTTGTAATGCAAGTACCTAGGCTCCCATCTCTCTTTTTTTTCCATTATCGGGGCAAGATGATGCTCTTACTTTTTCAAAAACTAAAGGTGATGCTCTCACGGCAATTCACAAGTGCTTTGTAGTCCGAGATATCAAATCGCATGGGAAAAGAAGGTGTCGAAGGGACCAAAAATTGAAAGGAAAAGAGAAAAAGAGCGTGAGCACCTCCTCCTTCCTTGTCGGAACAATCAAACGGGTTGGATACGGAGCGTCGAATCAAGTTAACAAACCACACGGAAGACAAGAGATGCACGGTTCGATTCGTTGCGCCGATGCTTGGCGCATTGTTCCATACACCATTCGTGCTAAATTGTTCTGTGTCAGGGTAGTGGCTGTACGTAAGGTGGTAGCACTAACCCTGAAGCATGAGCACCATCAGACCATCTGATGCTGGCATTCCGAAATAAACGAACAAACTTTTCGATTGATGCATGTTGAAAGGAAAAAGAAAATAGGCTGTTAAAAATGCTTTGTCTTAGCGGTGTGCTGGATGTGTACCAGCACAGAGCTGCTTCCTCAGGCTTTAAAATGGCAAGACCTTGTTAACTCACGACCCTGCTGGAATTACCAATTACTACTGCAGAACTGCCGTTGTACATGGATTAGGCCATATGCTAACCCTTCTGTCACACGAGTAACTAGTCACCGGGTTCAATTACTTTTCAATAACGAAATGAACAGCTAGCTTAAACAAAAAATTGGACTTTTTTTTATCAGATTTTTCATTTTTGCTGCCAAGGCTAACAAAGCCTGAATGGATCTGGTGCTTTGCTTGCAGATCATTTGATTCATTTCAGAGAGCAGAAGCTTCAGGTCAGGGGAAAATATTCTTTGCTGAAACAACGACACTGAAATAAGCTGTTGACAGCAAGGTTTCGAGCATCTGCATACATGTCAGGTGCAAGCAATAAAATTCCAACCAAAGCAGAACTCAGAGCCATCGGGTATATAAATGTAGACATAGCTCTACTTCTCCGTGCAGCTCGTTGCGTATTTCTTGCGCTCCGGTGCGCCGCGTCGTTCGGCAATGGCCGAGCCCGGCGCGGAGGCGGCCGGCGGCCCGACAGTACCACCTGCACCGCCACAAAAATCTGACACGGCCGTCGGCGACGAGAGAACTCCTCCACCCTTGCAAACAGAAACGGCCGACCCAGGCACGCCTGGTTCAACACCTACTCCGCCGCCGCAAAGTCAAACAGCAGCGACCGGGGCATCAGGCGCTGCCATCCCGCAGACACAGCGGCAAACTGGAGCAGGAGAGGTGGCTGGCAGGTCTCAGCTAACACGTACACCGTCGCAGGGGAAGATGGTGGCCGCCGGTGCGGAGAACCATCTCCCTGCACCTCCGCCGCAGGAGCAAGGCGACACTGAAGCCAAAGACGGGAACGAGTCGAAAGACTCTGCCATGGAAAATCCGCGCCAAGCAGACGAGCAGAAGCCGGGCCCAAGTCGCTGGCCCCGCATCCGGTCGCCCGTACTGTTCCTTCTCTCCCTCTTCCGCCTGCGCCTTGGCAAGCAGGGCCAGCTGATAAAGCACCCCAGGATATCTCCTCCGCCGACTGAAGACGACGGTGTCGGCGACGTTCCTCACAAACCGGAGAAAGAGAAGGACGAAGATGAAGGGAGCAAGCGCCATCGCAATGAAGCGGAGGCGTCAATGTCTGCGTCGGGGCGGAAGGAGGTGCCGTCCACGAAACCGCAACAAACCAATCGCCGCAACAGCCTGCAGCGCACGGCGAGCGTGCTGGCCCCCGAAGGTGACGTTGGAAGCGAAGCTGACGCCAACCCCTCTGCGATGAAAAGAAAGCTTCGAAATGCGTGCCGGTTCGTGAAGAACACCATGTCGTGGTACCGCCGGCACCGCTCCCCAGAGAATGTTGAGAACCCCGAGGAAGAGGCGGCGGCGGAGAAGGGGAAATTGGCAGAGACCAAGCCATCGACGTCACCGCCGGAGAAGGCGGAGACAAAGCCGAAGCAGGACGACAAAATGGATCAGAGCACGTCCTCGTCAGCGCAGGAGGGCCCGTCGTCCCCGGGGAAGATACCGAACCCTCGTTGGGAGGAATGGGGAGAGGAGCGTCTCGAGGGGATCCTCGAGGATGCTTGCATGAGAATGGTGGAGGCCGAGTTCGGGAAGCGCCTCGACGACAAGCAGAAGCAGTGCGTCCTCACCTTCTCTGTCTTCCCCCTCGGCTCCAAGGTGAAGAAGCAGGCCGTGACATACTGGTGGTCCACGCGGTTCCAACTTCCGCCGGAGAAGGGCGTCGATAAGGCAGACGAAATCTTCTCGACGCTCTCCGGCGGCGGCTTCCTCGAGCCGATCAAGAATCGCTGCGGGGTGATTCACGGTTGCAGGGTGAACCCGCTGGTGCACTGGATGGTGAAGCACATGGCGAGGGAGAAGGGCTTGGCTGACCTGGATGACCTCGGTAACCCGGCCGAGGTTCAGCCCAAGTCCGAAATCCTCTGCCTCACGCCGAGCAACCGTGACCAGATGCAGAAGCTGCGTGACGACGATGATTCAGGCCCAGTCAAGCCCAGTCCAACAAAGGTGCCTCCTAGTGGCGCAGTCGAAGCTGGGGCTCCATCCCAGGTTAGTTCCTTCCTGTCGTAACTCGTAATATGCTCCGGCAACGAAACGTACGATAGCTCAATCTGACTCGAAATAGCAAAAGGAACTGCAAAAGTTCAGACGTCTGTTATTTTTTTCCAGCCGTTTATTTCAAAAAATAATTACTTTATCAGTTTTGTTTTGCATTTATTATTTAAAATTTCAACTTCCTTTCTTTTGTTTTGTATTTGTTGCAATGGCCATTTTTATTTTTTAAGCAATTAGACTTTACTAGGGGCGCGTTTGGTAGCCTGTAGAAGGCCAGACCAGCCCCGCCAGATGCAACAGTACGACGATTGGTTCCCTATGTGGCCTCCTCGGTTAAGCCAGTGCGCTCATCAAATCAGCACCGGGCCAGATTTGGTGGGCACGCTCGACCCGTGGAGCCAGGCCGGCCAGCTGCAAAACTGAGCGCTCCTCGTGCAACTAGTACCTGTTGTTTGCTTGTGCTCACCTTTTTTACTCTCACTTCACCTCCTTCCTACTAATCATTACTAGAGTGGTTGAATCAAAATAAGGTCTACACGAAAATGATGCGTAATAATGATGTGGTTCCATTCTGCAATCGGTTTTGACTTTTTAACTGTTAACATCTAATTTCGTTTTCATGTTTCACTCTTTTTAGACGAATTTCGTTAAATTAACCGCACACAATTGATCGTTTGAAATTTCCTTAGGAGTAGCTTCGTATCACCATTTCACACAACTCTCGTGTTGTAAGTTTTTCATTTTGGTGGTCGTAGGCGAATAGATCTTGTATTGTATGTGTGTGTATTTTAGACTGTACTCGCTTTACATGTCTTCTTCAACCCCGCTCAACCGCCGCTCTTTGTCGTGAACTCCGTCGTTGTAGCAGCACCTAGTAGGCTCACCGACCTCTTCGCCGACAAGCTCCGCCGCCGCCGCTACAAATTTAGCCGACAAGCTCCGCCGCTGCAGCGCTCCCTAAGTTGCTCAATGGTCATAGGAATCTCAAGAAGCTCTACGTGAGAGGCGGGGAGGTGGAGAAACTCGACATTCCCATCGATAACCAGATCGAGACCCTGCGCCTGAGGTACCTCAACAATTTCAGGATGAATTGGACAAATGAACTGCTCCCTAAGTTGAATGGGAATATAAACCGCATTAAGTGGGTGGAGGTTGTGGATAAGGACCTAAAGGTGAAGAGAAATCAAACCAAGGGCAAGGGTGATGACAAGGTGAAGGATGAGCACAACTGCACAAGGAGAACAAGAGGGTGAAGGAGGAACAAGAGCTCATTCCAATTAAGAAGCGGATGGAAATACCAGAGTCTACCATCGATGAGAATGGGGTGTGGGTGAAGGATCCCAAGGAAGAAGAAGCTGCTGGTACGAGTACGCCACAGGATGCCC
The DNA here is from genome assembly GCA_947311845.1 of Poa pratensis. Classification (NCBI taxonomy): domain Eukaryota; kingdom Viridiplantae; phylum Streptophyta; class Magnoliopsida; order Poales; family Poaceae; genus Poa; species Poa pratensis. Next base: position 11,688,388 of record CAMZMU010000125.1, on the reverse strand, counting down.
CAAAAGCTGAAGCTGCTACTACCGGCATTGCAGGCAAGGCCGAAAAAGGCGATGACGGCAAAGGGCAAACAGGTTCGTCTAGGATGTGTTTTGCTTTGCTAGCTGACTAGTTGCTACTACTAACAAAAGATTTTTTTTCGCAAACCCCATACATATTGCACGAGAAGCGTAAATGTGTCCAAAACATTATGACATAATAACAATCTCACTACAACTCATTTTGTAGAAGACAACGGGGAGCAAAGCAGACTCAAAGGCACCGAAGGAGAAAATGAGCAACCTGCAGAGCAAGATAAAGGAAATACTAGTGAGAGAAAGGAAGTTGACGGTGGAGATAAGTACCATGAGACTGTCAAGGAAAAGAAGGAAGAGAAAGATCACATGAAGAAGGCAGTAGACGAAGAAAACGGTATCATTACGGAAGATGCAAAAAAGTATGAGTCTACCGTAGATGAGAATAAGATGCAGGAGAGGGATGACAAGGAACAAAAAGAGGATATGGAGAAGCGAGCATCCCCTACACTTGCCGTCGATCAGACTGTGGCTCCGGCAAGCCGAGCCGTCATCGATCAGACAGATACAGACAAAATAAATGGTACATTACTTTTTTGAGAGAACTTACGTACTTTATTAATCACACAGACACAGAGTCAATACAAAAACTTGCAGTCTTCCCGTATACTATAGCGCGTATGTGAATTGTACGAAAGAAGTATGCGCACTGTCTCCACGCCATCGCGTCGCTACTTTAGTGGATCCAGAGAACTCCCGCCAGAGCTATGCGCTTTTAACGCTAAATAGAAAGCAGCTAATAGCTCGCTAAATCGTGCTAAACACTAAAGTATCCAAAAATAGCTCTATTCCTCCCGCTAAAAATGTTGCAGTGTTGATTTTAGTTTGAAAGTTAGGACCTGGTTATGTAATATGTGCTTATGCTCTCATTTTGTTGCTACTATTATCATGGTTGTCCAATGCATGTTTATATTATTGAATCATTGAATTTCTAGTTATAGTTTTTAGATGATATGAATATATAATGACTATTTTTATAAAAGTTTCCGTGTTTTTGGAAGAAAAAAAACGCTAAATGGCTTTCTTAGCGTGTGGATGACGCCGCTAAGAAGCATGTCCCTCTATTTTAAACTTTGATCAAGAGCACATGGTTTTGTAGAAATCAAAGAAGAGAGGCAAGACAGAACGGGAGGTGCCCGAGGACAAGATGAGCCACCTGCCAAGGAAGACAAAGGAGACGCCGACGAGACCAGGAAGTTTGACGGCAGCGATGCCAATGAACCACAAGCAAGTATGTCTTCTCGAAAGAGATCGACACCGGTAAGCGCTTATTAAGTCTCTCTAATTCTGATAGTAGCACTTTGTTCCGCAGAAGGTGAAGGCAAAGGCAAGTACGAAGGACATGAAGCCGGTAACAAAGTGTTTGACATGGTCGACGAGAAACCTACTGCAGACGAAGACGGAGGAAGCCGCGATACAAGAGCAGCCGATGTGACGAGCTCGGTGTCGCCGCAACGGCCGGAGCCTAAACAAGAAAACCCTACAAAACTAATCCCAGTTGTTAAACCAACTATTCGCACAGTGGCTCCCCCAGCATTACCGCCTGCGACTACCAGCACTGCTCCGGATGCCGCCGGCCAAGACGCCGCGGAGCACAAGGAACATGGGAAGGCTGGCCAAGAAAACGGATCGACAGGAACCGGCGGCACAGAATAACGGATACTAGAAGAAGTGCATATGCATATGCATAAGGTACAGAAAATTCTCTTAAATACCCTGGTGTTGTGACCAAGGAAAGACTGAGTACATATGTGCAATTTTTTCGGTTGATCTTGCAGGTGCTCGAAATCCAGTGAGGATGATGAATTATTATGATGGACACCTTTGGGTTGAACCGACTGGTCGCGCAGGAAGTTGACATTTGGGAAAATGGACTATCCTTGCTACTGCTGATGTACATACTGTGTGCGAGCTTCGTCTCGTTTCTATCTATACGTGCATCTAATTTTTATTTATGTGTGCACTTCAATTGTGTCAATAAACTTACACACCAATAAGATGTGGCTTTCTTGTCGAACTGAAGATTTTTCTCTCGGGCTATCGTCTTTCCACCACTCTATATGCATCAATACACACAACTAAATTTTACCCAAAAGGCGCTCAAGAGGTCGACAAGAAAAAGCTTACAGACAGGTCGATTTGGGCAAGAATTATCCGTGATATGTACCTGGTGGATGAGGATATCTTTGCCGGTTCGAGCGCCGGGGTCTCGCAACTCTGGAAGAGCGCCTACATAAAATCAAGTGGATGTTCATACTTGGTGCCAAGCATGAGGTACACAACAGAGATGTACCATGTTTCTTTTGGCTTAATTGGTGGCAAGGAGTGGGACCATTCCTCTTATCTTTTGCTATTTTGTGATAACCAGTCTATCTTTGTCTAACATGACGTGGCTAGTAATATTTGCGTACGGCAAACCTTGGATCAGGCGGGGCCTTCCAATGGGCCTCCCCTTAGGACCAAAATGATCCTCACTAACCACGTCAATTCTATATCCTGGTCCTTGGAGGCTTCGAGCACCAATTCTGTCAGTTCTATGTATGCTATTATGTCCCAAGCGACGAAAGTGGCGAAAACCTTTGGGCTGCGAAGTTTATGCTTAAAGTTAAGATTTTCACCTGCAACTGGTGTTGGATCGGCTCCCATCCAGTTTATAGGTGGCAACTAGACATAGCCCCTCCAATGCCTAATGTCCGTTATGTAGGGTGGCAGAAGACGCGCCAACCACATTTTGTTTGCTTGTTCGATGGAAAAGTCTGCCTGGAGTGTTTTTAGACATATGTTGAACGTTTCCTGGTGTATCGTTTTGAGTTTGTTTCGGGTAGAGCCCGCAGGATTCTATGGATTTTTTTTTGTGCAATCCTGAGCTTTAGGACGTGCTAATAGGTTTGTCATTGAGGCAAAGTCATCTCTCATCCGCTGGCATTTCTTATTTTCTTCCAACCGTGGTGAATCCAATCCAAACCGCAGGACCAAGCAGGCTTAATCTGGACGAAAATGCGAGCTAATATGCCTCAGCGCACTAAATAATCCAAATAACCTTTGAAGTCAAAATGGTAGCTTCTTCTGTTGATACAAGCGACGAGCTAACTAACTGTAAGGTTATTTTGACTGAATTGGTAGCTTCTTCTGTTGATACAATGGAGCAGGGTTTAGAGATGTCCGAGAGAACCATCGAAGTGATGAAAGAAAGAGCTGAGTCCCCTGTGTTTACAACGGGATCTGATGCTGTGTTCCCGGTCGGTGCAGCGATGGCTGCAAAGACAGCGGGTGTCGAGGGCTCTCCAGGGATGCTGGGCGGAGTGCCTTACACGGCGGCGGCAGCTGGGGGGAGTGCAACGCAGCAGCTGGCCATGGATGATGTGCTGGGCACGGAGACTTTCTTGGGGAATTGTTCCCCGTTGGAGCATACTCCACATGCAATGATGCACCCCAATGATCAGGTGAATTCTGTTGTCTCTTCACTTGTATCCACTAATGCTGTCTCGACGGGTGCTCAACCTTTTCTTGATGTACTTGAGAAGATGACACCGTTGGCTAAATGTCCCACGCAGGTTCAGATTGGGTATTCCGAGAAAGAGATTATTGACTTCGGGGGGATTGCTCCCCCTTCTTCTCTGGGACTGAGGTCTAGTGGGCGAATCCGGTCCCAACCAAATGCTGATGCCTCTATAATGGAGAAGGCACAGATTTTGGCAGAGAAGAAGAATAATCCCTACGGGACAGGTATGTATCCTTGTTCCAAACTCTCGTTTACAGATTTACCTAGTGATATAATTGCTGCTAGGGCTTCCAAACTAGGGATTTCTCTCGGAACATCTCCTTCTCAAGTTGAAAGTTCGGTAGATTTAATTAAGTCAGCTGAGAGATCACGGGCAATCACTTTCCTTAAGAACTCGATGGAAAACGTTGATGGTGGGGATCAGCATAGCTTATTTGTTAAGCAGGTTACAAACTTAAGTGAGGACCTAATGAATGATGAAGAAGAGCCTACAATAGACCATATGGGTCTTATTTCAGAGGTGATTAAAAACAAAAGGAAAAAAACAACCAAAGTTAACAGTGGTTTGAGTATTAGACGTAGGAGTGCTCGCATTGAAAAATTAAAAAACGGTACAAGATGAAAGGCTTGATATGGAACACGGAGGGTTTAGGAGACACGGCGAAGCATTTCGCAATCCAAGAATTAATTAAAGAAAAAAAATTAGATTTCGTGGCCTTAGTAGAAACAAGAAGAGCCAACTTTTCAACCCCGTTTTTAAAACAGCTAGCTGGGGGAATAGAGTACACATGGTACTGTCTCCCACCACACGGACGCTCTGGCGGAATTTTAGCTGGTTTTAGCAGTTCTAGTCTTGCAGTGCAAAATGTTGTCACTGGGGACTTTTGTGTCAAGATACATTTGAAATCTAAATCAGATGGGTTTTTATGGACTCTAGTTGTGGTATATGGGGCAGCACAAGATGAACACAAACCAGATTTCCTTGCGGAACTTGTTCGCATTTGTGAAAATGAGGAGCGTCCTATGTTGGTAGGAGGCGACTTCAATATTATTCGCAGACAAGAGGAGAAAAATAATTCGAATTTTAATGCAAGGTGGCCTTTTATTTTTAACGCCATCATCGAGAGTTTGTCTCTCAAAGAAATTGAACTCTCGGGACGGCAGTACACTTGGGCGAGCCGTCGAGATACCCCAACTTTTGAGAAGTTGGATCGCTTCTTAGCTAGTGTCGATTGGGAGCAGAAGTTTCCACTGGTTTCTGTTCATGCGCTGACCCGGACAGGATCCGACCATGCTCCTCTGATTATTGATTCAGGGGAACAAGCCCATATAGGAAACAAATCCAAATTTTCGTTTGAACTTTCCTGGCTACGCCAACAAGGATTCTATGACTTGATAAGTCGTGAATGGACATCCACAAATGGTGGAAGAACACCCATTGAGAGGTGGCAGGAAAAGATTAGACATTTACGTCAGTATCTTCGAGGTTGGGCAAAGAATATTAGTGGAGAGTACAAAAAACAAAAAGAAAAATTACTCCTCTTGATTGACGAGTTGGATATTAAGGCTGAAACTATCCCTTTAAGTGTGGCCGAAAAAGCTGCAAAAAAAGAGGCGGATGAATGTATTGCTAGACTTAGACGTGATGAAGAGTCAAAATGGGCTCAGCGTGCTAAAGTTAAGCATATTCAAGAGGGAGGAAACAACACAAGGTATTTCCATTTGATTGCTAATGGAAAACATAGGAAAAAAAGAATTTTCCAACTAGAACAAGATGAGGGGACTATAGTGGGAGAAAATAATCTTAAAACCTTCATTTCTGAGTACTACAAGAAATTGTTTGGGGCACCGGCGCCAAATTATTTCAATCTTGAGGAATCAGTTATTGAGGACTTGCCTCAGATTTCTCCAGATGAGAATACAATTCTTACGTCAAACTTTACAGAAAAAGAGGTTTGGGAGGCCATTTCTCAAATGGAACACAACAAGGCACCGGGACCAGATGGGTTCCCAGCTGAGTTTTATCAGAAATTTTGGGATATTATCAAGTCTGACTTGATGGCAATGTTTGCCCAATTACAAACCGGGGACCTTCCACTGTTTAGATTAAACTTTGGGGTCATCACATTGCTACCCAAAAAAGAAGACGCTAGTAGAATCGAGCAATATAGACCTATTTGCTTGCTTAATGTTAGCTTCAAAATATTTACCAAAGTGGGTACGAATCGTGTTTCGTCTATAGCTCATAAAGTTATCCGCCCTACTCAATCAGCCTTCATACCAGGGAGAAATATTCTTGAAGGAGTTGTCATCCTTCATGAAACAATACATGAATTGCACAGGAAAAAAATGGATGGGGTGCTGTTTAAGATAGACTTTGAGAAAGCTTATGACAAGGTTAATTGGTCCTTTTTGCAACAAGTCCTTCGAATGAAAGGGTTTAATCAAAAATGGTGTGATTGGGTTGCGAAATATGTCCAAGGGGGGAGTGTCGGTATTCGGGTAAATGATGACATTGGTCATTACTTCCAAACGTTAAAAGGATTGCGTCAAGGGGATCCATTGTCACCAATTCTCTTCAACCTGGTGGCAGATATGTTGGCAGTCCTTATTGCAAGGGCTAAAGAAGATGGCCAAGTAGGTGGCCTCATTCCACATTTGGTGGATGGCGGAGTGTCCATATTACAATACGCGGACGACACAATTCTATTTCTTGAGGATGACCTCGAAAAGGCTGTCAATATGAAATTGATTCTTGCCTTTTTTGAACAACTATCAGGTCTGAAAATTAATTTTCATAAGAGCGAAATTTTCTGTTTTGGTAAGGCTAAAGAGAGACAAGATGACTACCGCCACATTTTTGGATGTGAGGTAGGTGCGCTGCCTTTTAAGTACTTAGGTATTCCCATTCATTATCGAAAGCTGTTAAACAGGGAATGGAAAGCAATTGAGGATCGGTTTGAAAAAAAATTAGGGGTATGGGCTGGGAAATTGCTCTCATATGGAGATCGATTAGTCCTAATAAACTCAGTTTTGACGAGTCTACCTATGTTCCTTTTATCCTTTTTCGAAATTCCAAAAGGGGTAAGAAAAAGATTAGATTTCTATCGCTCTCGCTTTTTTTGGCAAAGCGATCAGCATAAAAAGAAATATCGCCTCACTAAATGGAACATTATTTGTCGCCCTAAGGATCAGGGAGGTCTTGGCATTGAGCTACTTGACATAAAAAACAAATGTCTATTAAGCAAATGGCTTTTTAAAATTCTTAATGAAGAGGGTGTTTGGCAAGAGTTGCTTACAAATAAATACCTTGGTGATAAAACCCTCTCTCAAATTTGTGTCAAGCCTACAGACTCTCCTTTTTGGAAAGGAATTATGACAGTGAAGGATGAGTTTTTTGCCCGTGGTTCGTTTGTAGTAGGTAATGGACAGGGAACTCGTTTTTGGGAGGATACCTGGCTCGGGGATACACCGTTGTCGGTGCAATACCCATCTCTATATAATATTGCACGCCAGAAAAATGTTTCAGTGGCTGCGGTTTTGTCTAATGCTCCACCTCTAAATATTGAATTTAGAAGATATTTGACAGGAGCTAATTGGACACTTTGGTTGCAATTAGTTCCGACACTAATGAGCGTTAGTTTAACAAACGAACAGGATGTCTTCCGATGGAAGTTGACCATGTCGGGCAAATTCTCGGTCAAGTCAATGTATGCTGATTGTATGCATGGTCATACACCTTTCCTTAAAAAATATCTTTGGAAACTAAAAGTGCCTTTAAAGATTAAGATCTTCATGTGGTTCTTGAATAGAAAGGTCATCCTAACCAAGGATAATTTGGCTAAGCGAAATTGGACAGGAGACAAAAGATGTGTCTTTTGTCAGTCCGATGAAACTGTTGAACACCTATTTATTGCTTGTCCCTTTGTTCAGGACGTTTGGAGGTTGCTTCACTTCACTTTTAATATCTCACCACCAACTAGCATTGCTAACATGTTCGGTAATTGGCTTGTTGGGATCGATAAGACAACTAAAGCTCGTATTCGCATTGGCGTGTGTGCTTTTGTCTGGGCAATTTGGAATTGCCGAAATGATGTTGTTTTTAACAAGATTGGAAATGCTCATTTTTTGCAGGTAGTTCACCGTGCTACATATTGGATCCATATGTGGTCCTTCCTTCTCCCGGTCGATCAGCGGGAACTTATGGACAAGGGCTGTACCCGGCTGATGGCGGTTGTTCGCGCTATCTACCGGTGTGGCTGGCAGCATTCTAGACGTCTTCAACATGTTTAGAAACACTACTTTGTCGGTGTTCTGTTGGCTGGTTCATTTAGCCATGTTGGCTGCCTTTTGAGTTGTAATTTCACACATTAACTTTGTAAACGTTTATTTTTAATAAAAGGCTATATGCATCATCACGATGCAGAGGCCGGGACGGCCCATTTCTAAAAAAAAGTTAGCTCGTCGCCTTCAGTCTGTCTTTGGGGAGGCCGACCTCTTGTGTTGTTTTTCGTTCTAACATTTTGGTTAGGATGTACTATGCTACAACGTTCGTTCCCCTTTGTGGATCTGAGAGTTTTATTAAGTTAAAATGGGGAACATGCTGCTTTTTATCTAAAAAAACACCTAGTGGCTAACATGTAGAATTCCAGCACCAGCAGTGCGGCTATGTGCCACTCTCTTACAAGAAAAAAAAATACATACACCCAATAATACCGGTAACAACCTAGACATCAACACCTCCAAAAAATTGCAACACCATGCTAAAATATTGCCGAAGCCGGCCACCAAAAGCAGGTTTTCACCCTGGTGCTCTCCCTACCCCTGGCCTGACCGAACCCATTATACCATTCTAAGACGGATGCCTTTGCGAAGGAGATGATGCTCGATTGATGTCGTTGCATCATCCAACCAACAAAAGTCATATCAAGGATTTCTCCTTGGAGGTCACTTGAAATGCTCGTCCCAATTAATGAAGGACAAAATATTTACCAACACCTGTCGTGGCAGGGGTTGATTCCTCGACAGCGGCAGGGTTTGGTATAGTGCCAACTATCTCCTCGTCAAAAGGATCTACGATGACTCCAGGAAGGAGGTTTTCCACCGCCTTCGGCACATTCTTCTCACCAGCTTAACATGTTAGAAGGACATGGGGTTGGTGTCGGTTGAGCCGTTCACCAAATAGGTTGAAACTAAAACCATCGAAATCTTGACGGTTAGACGAAGGCGGTCCATTTCACGCGGAAAAAATATTTTTATTCAGCGCTCCTTACAACATTATCACAAATAATAGCACCAATCTATCGAAGGAAGCTTTTGCTTGTTTATGTGACGAGCGATGCATCCGACTTGACATTGCCTATGTGGGTCACCCAGAATCCAACGGACAAGTAGAGCGCCCTAATGGGTTCATCCTACATGGCATCAAGCCCCAACTCCTAGTCCCACTCGGGAGGACTCTTGGCTGTTGGCTTCAGGAATTAGGGCATCTCCAACGGTGCCCCGCAAACGGACACTAAAAGCGGACATATTTTGTCCGTTTGGGGTGGGTTTGTGGTGTCCGTCCGGAGTTGTCCGGGTGGTGCTCCCAACGATGCCCCGCATTTTTGCCCCGGACATCTCTATTTTTCTTTTTCAAGCACCAAATACTTCTGGAAATTAGCAGCATACCTAGCAAAATCAGAGAGAGAACTAGCACAGCGACACGGCCACACGAGAAGCCAAGAACACAAGTTGAGAAAAGCAAAATTGGAGAGAACTAGCACAAGCACATACGGGCGTGTGCTGTTAGCATGGACGAGGATTAGCATGGAGGCCATGGCCGGAGGTGGGTCGCAGCTTGACGCTCTTCATCAGCACCAGCACCACGCACGCCGTGCGCCGCAGCTGCTCCTCGACCACGCTGCTCTGTACCTAGTCGACCGAGCTGGTGGGAGCCGGCGACCGGCCAGCCAGCGTGAGAAGAAGCAACACGCGGCAGTACGCACACCGGCGGCCGGCAAGCCAGCGCGAGAAGGAGGACAGCAGCGCACATCCATGGAGCGCCGCATCTTCTAGAGCCGTGGATCGCGATGGTGCTCTGACGAGAGGCTGGGCCCAGGACGACGTCGCGCTGTTGCTGCTGCTTGGGTGGGACGGGAGCCGCTCCACCCGGTGCGATGTCGGCCTTGTCACGGAGCTGCACGGCGTCGCCCAGGACGACGTCGCGGCCGAGAGGCTGGGCACCCACTCCCAGTCACGGCGTCTTGGTCGACCTGGGCCTAGCGGAGCGCCTCGAGAGCGCCCCCAGGACGAGCGCTTGCTTCCGCTGCTTGATGGCATCGCCGTGGCGGAGAAGCACAGGCTGCAGCTTTTCTTGACGCCGGTGCCGAAGGCCACCTCCCCGTTCGAGCGGCCGGAGCAGACCAGAGGTCGGAAGCGCAGTCGCACTTCCGAGAGCGGCCGGAGCAACATCGCCGGTAGTGAGATAGAGGAGAGAGAAGGCATGGTAGGTGCGGAGTGGAGAAGATAGAGTTTTGTTTCGCTGGCAGCTGGGCCACACCGGACACGGGAGGAGCACAAAGCGGACAGCCGGACAGCATTTTCTGTCCGCTCTCGCCCCAAATCCGGACCAAATTTGGGTCAGGTTTGGGCAAAAAATATGTCCGCCCCGGACATTGGTCCGTATGCGGTGCCCCGTTGGAGCATCTATTTTGTCCGTTTGGACAAATCCGGATAGAGATTGTCCATTTGCGGGGCTCCGTTGGAGCTGCCCTTACCCTTTGTCTTCTAAATCTTGAGGACGACTTCTAATCAGATGATTGGCTACACACCTTTCTCCATGGTTTATGGAGCAGAAACTATGATGTAGAGTGATATCATCCATGACTCTCTGCGAGTTACCTCCTATGTTGAAGAAGAAGCTGAGGCAACAAGACAAAGGGCCACTTCTTTTGGGCTTCTGCTTATGCAGAAGCCTGCTTATAGATTTTGGTGGGAGAAACTGTGGTGGGTAGAAGCTAGTAGAAATTGTCTGGACACTTCTTTTGTGCTTCTGCAGATTTGGCTTATTTGCTGTGTTTAGTTGTGAGATATCTAGAATGCCTCTGGATTTGATATGTGTACTTAATAAAGTGACATCTCGGCTTATTTGTTGTATTGCGTCTGATAAATGAGCAAAAAAAATCAAAATAATATGAAATAAACAATATTGTGTTTTAAAGGTAAACATAAATAGTTCAGTACATGCCAAAATAAAATCAATGCCATAATGATTGAAATAACAACAACAAGAACCGCTCAAGATACTATTCCTTGCGCGATGCTCTGTCGTAGTGCAGCCATGACGCTATCAGATGAAGAGGGAGCGGCTCCACCAGTATAAGATGCGCCATCCTCATGTACATATGCGCCCCGCTCAATCCTGTCGAAGTGGTCATCGTATAGATTACTCTCACGAATGAAGTTGTGCAAACACATACAAGCAGTGATGATCTTCGTTTGCATCAACTCGTCAAAATGTGGTATTGCAAGTAGAATGTGCCACTTCATTTTTAGAACACCAAATGCTCTTTCAACATCATTTCGTAGACAGGAATGAAGATGGTTGAATTTCTCCATCATGTTTCGTGGAGGTGCTCCTTGAAATTCTGGAACATAGTTCATCACAAATAACAAGGATTCATGACAAATACAAATTCTAAGCAAATAACATAGTTCATGAAAAATACAAGTTCATGACAAACAACACTACTTCTTGTTATATTGCTCCCATGTCATCCTAATCCAATCAAGCCTCTGCGCAGGCGTTGCATCCTCCACCAAACAAGCAAACATTTCACGATAGTGCTGTAGAAGGAAAAGTTGTGTAGCATAGAAATACTCCGGACTCTCAGGCTTAGCTCCATCCTCATATATTAAGGCAACCAAGCGCCTAATCTCATCCCTAGAAGATTCCTTAACTTCTCCCGGAGATGTCATAGAATTCTTACTCTTCTCTTCCTCCTTCATCCTCCTCTCTTCCTCCATCATCCTGATCATTTCCTTATTTATCTCCCTCATTTCCATGAGCTCCACCATACTGTCCATGACCCTACTGTTGCAATTTCTTAACCAAATTGCCGTACCCATGTTTGGTCAAAACTTGCACCGGACGATTGTTTGCATTAACCTCTTCAATGCACACATCAAGAAACACACGATGCGCAACGGCATCCCAGCAAGCTTTCGAATGTTTCGGCTTAACAATCTAGATGCACAACACACAACATATATATCATCAATTAACAATACAACTAAGTCTGGATATTTCAAGATCACCATCATTTAACAGTACAATATTTACACCACCATCATTTAACAGTACAATATTAACAATACAACTAAATATGCACAGCAGCTACATTTGGAGAGCACCTTCATACGTAGCTGTTGTAAGTTTAGTTGCACCTCATTATCGCAAAGACATGCTCAGCGTACTGTCCAAGCTTATTTGCAGACTTGCAATTACTATTTACTGCAGCTGTTGTAAGTTCTAACCAAGGCAGGAAGCGTATATATGTGTAATGCAAGGTTGTTTTACTACTTTATTACTGTCTGGTGGTTTGATGGTTTCCCCTACATCTTCATATTGGGATTATACTCTGAACTTCATCAGTTTTCTTGTAAATTTGAGCTGATGGACTTTGGTCTTAGAATAGCACTAGACATATGGACACCTAAATATTGGGGCAAAATCAAGCTGGTTACCGGAGCTTGGGACGTCGACATCGAAGGACGGAGGTGGCAGGCCTTGTTGCGGACGATTTCGAGGAGAAGAAGCTCGACCTGGTGCGGACGAGCAGGAGCAGAAGAAGCTCGACCTAGTTGCGGACGATTTCGAGGAGAAGAAGCTCGACCTGGTGCGGACGAGCAGGAGCAGATGAACCTCGACCTAGTGCGGACGAGCAGGAGCAGATGAACCTCGACCTGGTGCGGACGAGCACGAACAACCTTGGTGCGGAAGAGCTCGAGCGGATGGCGGCGACCGACGTGGCGAATCAGAGCAGGGGCGGGGCGAATCAGGGACGGAACAGCAGGATCCGACGGTGGGCTGCCGGGATCCGGTGGTGGCGGGGGTGGAAGGCGGCAGCGGGGGCGGGTGGGCGGAGGTGCGTGCAGCGAGGTGGAGGAGAGGGAGGTCGGGGATGGGCACGGGAGCGTGGGACGGGGACGGGTGCGTGGTGCTGCCGTTTTTTTTTTTCCTTAGCCTGTTCGGTTGACCCCGATGGGGAGAGACGAGTGGAGTGGCAATCCACCGTAATTACGACGAAGGACATGTCTATTTCGCGACAACGATTCGCTCAAGCGCTCAGAAGCTCGGGAATCTCTCCAGAAACGAGTCGGGAGTAGCTTCTGGGTTTGTTCACAAAACGAGATTCACGGTGGAAATAAGCAAACCAGAAGCTGGACCCTTCTTTTGGGCTTCTGCTGTCTAGGAGCTAGAAGCAACCCCAGAAGCCCAAAAGAAGTGGCCCAAAATCGCCTATGCCTCCTCGAGGAGATACTGGAACTTGCTCTCTCTCTCTCTCTCTCTCTCTCTCTCTCTCTGGCTCAGCAGAACTTGTAGCCCTATCACATTCATCGAGTTGGTAGGACATTCAATGAAGGTGACTTGGTCCTCTAACTAATTAAGATGGCATATGTAATGCACAAGATTTCTACTGCATGGGAAGGCCCGTCTGCCGTCAGCGAAGTGCTACACAACAACGCTTATCGTCTCACATAAGATGGAGCATCCATGGAATAATAATAAGTTGTGTCCTTTTTACTCTTAACCCCTTATATTTACTTTTGGTATGATTATAAATAAAGTAGATACCCTCAAGGGTTATCTTACGCAATTACTTTCGAGTCATTTACCTCTCTTTACTTATTGTTACCAAAAGTGTTTCGAATCCTCTGAGCTACGGGGGCTGCCCATTTCACCTACTTGTTGTGTCACCTGCCAAGTCCTTAAATATATGACTCACCTTTTTTCAAAATGGGGGGCATCCTCGGTCTCTGCATCAAAACGATGCATACGAGATTTCTTTAGTACTTTATTTCAAGAAGTACAACTGGCGGTTATAGTCAAGGATCACACATGCAGTCAACACCTGAATCAACCATCTAAGATAAGTAACTTAATAAAAAAGGTTTTAGCATGTGATGGATCTAGCAAGCCGTGAGGCGGCCCGACTGAACAAAACCCGTGCAACTGATTCCAGCCGGTTGCACCTAGAGAGAATGGCCTACCGCTTGTCCACTTTTTGGAGATAAGACCACGAACGGATCCAATGAGTAGCCATAGGGATAACCTGCTAAAAAAGAGTGAGATCTGAGCTTGCTAAACACATAATCATTGCGGACACGCCAAATAGTTCATAAAAAGGCGCAAACTCCCACCCGAATATGAGCTTTATTTTTTTAACAGTACCATTCAAGCATTTGCCGAACAAATTCATTATATTGTATTGAAAGTCATATGAACTGGCCTCCATATAAATTTGGCAAAGGGACATGAAGTAAACATGTGTTAAATTGATTCATCGTTATCACAAAAGAACATTTGGCATTAACAGTCCAATTCCATTTTACAAGATTATCCTTAGTTAATAAGACCTTTCGATAGAGGAACCATATAAAGATTCTAATCTTTAGCGGTATCTTCATTTTCCTGATGTATTGGCATAAAACCGATTATGATCATGCATGTAGTCCAAATATATAGAATTGATAGTACAAAAAAACAGATGTCGTAAGATTCCAAACAAATACATAAGGTTGATCTGACATGTCTATACCCATCAACCATTCCACAAGGTGTAACCAACATGACCACTTGTTTTCGGTTAAAGCCCTCCTAAAAGCTGAATTTGGATGGTCTCCCATCATAACGCTTGCGACCGAAACTTGTTTTTGTTGCACAATATTATACATGGATGGGTGTTGATAAGAGAGAGATGCATTACCAAGCCAAGTGTACTCACAAAAAGAAGTGTTTACACCATTACCAATCTGAAAGGAACCTCTACTAAAGAAGTCTTTTTTACTAACATTTAGAGCATCTCCACCGGCGCGCCCAACTGCGCTCCCAATAGGGCTATTGGGCGTGCCGGCACAAAATCGGCCCCCAGCGGCGCGCCCAATAGCCCAAAAGTTGCTGTCACGTCCCAATAGAGCGTCCGGCAACCCCGCTTCGCGCCCAGGTTTTAGGGACGCAACCGGGCGCGCCGGCAACTGTGGCAACGCGCGCCTCATCAATTCCTGATGGGCGGGACCGACGCGTCAGTGACACTTTCCCCTCCTTTTCACTTTCCCCTCGCTCCCGACCATTTTCAGTCTCCTCCCATTTGCCTCCCCCGCTCCACCCTCTTCCCGCCTTTCCCACCTTGGGCGATCCACGTCCCGGCGGCTGATGTCTCCTGTCAAGCGCAACCGTGGAGGCTCCACCGCCGCGGTGCTGCTCGAGGTGGCGCTGCTCGTGGTACCACCAGCGGTTACGTCGCCCTTCGCAAATCCCGCGGGCGGCCGGAGAATATGTTGGATGTGGACTGGGAGAAGGAGCGGGAGCGTCGATCGGCGGCCACCATCGAAAGGAGAGGGCGGCGCACGAGTACGGTGGCGAGGCAGAAGGAGATCGATTTCTTGCAGGCGTCGCTCGCGTACGCTGCTGCTGGCGGCGCAAGTCAAGGGAGCACCAACGCGCCGGCGCCTGGGGGCGCGTCGCCATAGAACCCGGTGTTCTTCGATGTCGGTGGCGTCACTCCACGATCCGGGCTGCGGATCTCGCCAGGGATCAGAGATAGAAGCCGCTCCGACTCGCCGAACGTCGGCCTCCGTGTCGACCTCAACCAGCGTTCACCGACTCGCCGAATCTGCGGAGGGGCCGGACATGCCCAAGCGTCGATGCGTGCGGACGCCAACGCCTCTTCGGCGATGGTGCCTATGGACACGGCGCCTACGATGGGAATGGCGGCCACAAGTTCGGCGAAATGTCGGCCGGCGTAGACAAAGATATGGTACAAAATTTACGTCCTTTGCCTTATGCATATTGCGTTCATGTCATGAAACCGATGTGCGCCTTGTTTATGTGCAATAGATCGAAGGATCAGAGGTGTTGTGTGGCATGATCCGCGACGGGACGGGCATGCACGACGCTCCGGAACATGAAGAACAAGGAATGGAGGAGGAGTGGTACGAAGAGGAAGAAGAAGAGGGCGACAGCGAGGATGAGGAGGCCGATGGCGAGCAGGATGAAGGCGGCGACGAGGAGGAGGAGGCCGACGGCGAGGAGGAGGAGGTCGAGGTGCAGGACGTCGAGACCGGGAGGAAGGTCCCATGGTCACGGCGCCCAGGGGCCTAACGACACGGCGTTCCCCGCGTCGGAGGGACGCCCTGTTGGAAACAAGAAGGCCAAGTCCGACAAGAACGGCGTGGCGTCGGTCCAAGCGTCGATTGACAAGTGCCTCGCCAATGTCACAAACATGTCCAAGCAAAACGCAAGCACCTTCGAGAAGAGTTGGTCGTCTTTGATGAGCAAGCATGAGCGATCATGCAAGCCGACACGGCGAGAATGTAGGCCATGGCGGAGGCGGCGCAATCCGTCACTCGAAAGATGATGGAGGACGCCAAGATCTTGACCACCGACCTGTCCGGCTACACACCGGAGGTGAGGGCTTGGTTTCAGCTCTCTCAGCAGCGCATCCTGCGTGATTCGGGTCTTCTGCCGCTGGAGCCGACGCCGATGGACACGACGAGGATGACCACGACGATGCCGATGGACATGACGTCCTCCGACCCAGAGCCAACGCCGCGCCCGGGCTGGGAAGACACCGAGACACAGAGGAGTCGGTCGAGCCGGTGTTGACGATCGACTAATTTGCATGATCGACGTTCTGAAATATTATCGCCGGACCTGGCGATGCTTTTGGGTGTGATCGTTGGACCTGGCGAATCTTTTGGGCGTGCGAACCGACCCTTTTCGAACTTGTGGGGTCGTTTTAATCTGAATTTGTGAGTCGGTCTATTGGGAGCGACCGGTGGGGCGCGGCGCTCCCAATAGGTGGCAACACGGTTGCCGGCGCGTCCAATAGCGCCTGTCCGACAACTTTGCCGGAAGCTCTTTTGGGCGTGCCGGTGGAGATGTTCTTAGGTGTGTTTCTTCGCATGAACTATGCACGACACCTAACGCCGGCTTTGCATATCCAACTACAGTTGCAATCCGTCTGTTCGGTTGGTAAGAGAAAAGGTTAAAGGTTGGCTTAGACACGACAATGATTAAAGAAGAAGCTAGTTCAGGCGATTTGGCTAACAAACTTCATACAACTTCAAATTCAAAGCATTTCTTGCAGAAAATTTACTGCAAATAGACTTGAAGTTTATACACAATTCCACTCGGCATACCAAGCACCGTCTTAAATATAATTTTCTTATGCAGTGCCTCTTGTGTTGCCGCCTCATGGCTCTTTGGCACCAATTCGTCAAAGATGGTATTTAGCTTGCAGCTTGGCGAACTCGAGGACATAGAGCACCTGCAACGATCAACACGACAACGATAGGGATTTACTCATTTTTTGAAAACCCTACGTGTCACTGGTTTACGTTTTTCTCGTTTGAAAGCGTATTCGATTCATTAAAATCTATAAATAGACATAAAGTTTAGGGAACTTTGAAATACGATGACTTGCTCAATTTTTATCCAAATCCAGTAATTTTTTTTTCTATTGGACTAGAAATTAAATTTTCTATCCAATGCCACTTGTTTCACTCAATTTGGGTCTCATTAGCTACCGAAACATTTAAATATATTAATAAAGTTTTTAACTCATGTTCTTTCATTTCTTCAGAGGAAACCTTCAACAAAGAAGTGGAAAACCACTTTGTGAGCTCACCACTTGCTAAAGGACACGCCCGGCGCACCTTCTCTAAATTTATTGGATTTTTCAAGAATTGTTTGAATAGATGTTTGTGCATGATAAAGTGCCATATTGCATTTCAGTGATAAATGAAATACTTGTGTATATTATTGTAACAACCCTTGTTCAATTAAGTGTACAAATTGACTTTTTGGATATTGTTGGACAAAATGCTAAACCACGTCGAGAGAATTCCTGAGTGGATTGAGCCATTTCTTCCATTTATTTTTCGAGTGTTGGATCTTCTCCTGCATCAAAATTTGGTTGGCGTATGTCCGCTTTAATTTTTACCTCGTGGCCATTTGGTTTTATTTGGTTCTTTTCCACCGTCAAAACCTGTTGGCGTATGCCCACTTTATTTATTGTCCTAGAACCATTTGCTCAAGATCGCTACCCATGTCGGGTGAATTCCCGAATGGATGGATGCCTTCATTCCATATGTGCTTCCCCTTGCGAGTACTTTATCCCGGTGAGGCTTGCTCTCTCTATATGATGGTCTTCGTCATACTTGTTTCATACATGTAATCTGATAAACTCATTTATTTGAGTTGAGTTTCCCTCAATACTAAATCCATCAGCATTTTTGAAGTTTGTTCTTTGAACATTAAACATCTATATTCTTTCCCTATGCCTATGTGATTAATATTTGCTACTATGATGGAAGTGTATTACCTTAATTTGACTAATAAGATAATCACCTTCATCGATTATATTGAGTCACATAGTGCCAATTTTTGTTCTTAATAACCATTCATAGTTCTTATGGGGGAACGATGATCTAGTAGCCTATGAAGCCTTGTGTTGCCTCTACCCTGTGGTAGGTCTAGTCGGTGCTACTTTGTATGGCTAGGGCTAGATCTATGATTGTGCCGAAAGATTAAATTCTATATATAGATAGGTAGAGAACTGGCTTCACCTTGTCATAAGGACATGCCCGTTGGGTATTCAGGTAGTCCAATAGAGTGTCTTGGTAGCGTGAACCATTTTCGAAGCATAACTTGTTTGGTCCACCGGAAGCTTCTACTATTTATATATCGGCTAAGCAAGACTAGTTTCAATTCATTCATAAAAACATGCAATCTCTCGAGAGTTAAATCCAGTAGCTAGACTTAAACCTAAGTTAGGGGACGAAAGTTCGATACATTCACACTATAAGTTTGGTCTGTCATGTTGGGAGAACTAATAAATTGAGGTTACTTAAACAAAGGTTGTGCCATGAACATCGATATCACGAGAGTTTGAGATGTCTTTGAGAGACTAGTGAGAGCCTAAATAAAAATGGAAAGGTGAGAAATGACGATGTCATTCACTTGTGTTGTTGTATCTTTCTCTTCAACGGTGAGTTCACCCTCCATCTCTTTCTCCGCCGTGCCTGCCATCACACGTGTAACGTGTGCAACGATAATAATCCCATTAGTCTCTAGTATGAGTAGCCTGAGCCCACCTGTCATTAGCATACAGGCCACAGAGAAAACCTTTCGCACACACTTCTCAGCAGATAGAGCCATTAAATCCACGCGCGCATTCACGCCCGCATCCGAAACTGATACACTCCGACCCACCAAAAGTCACCCATTAATCTCCCCACCTTTTTGCTTTCCTATTAAAATCCACGAATTCCTCGCCGTAGAATTCAGATTCGTCCCGTGCTTGTGATCTTCCGTAGTATAATTATTATTGCGTTTATTTGGGGTTTACCCCTCTTCGCTTCGATCAAACTGATAGGAGTTGAGGCAAACAAGAACTGTATTACAAGGAGGTAAATTGCTGCCCCGATTGGAGACTCCGTCCTCATGGCTCGATCGCCAATTTAGTCCCGATTTGTGAGTTTGCTAAGCTTTTCTACCTAGGGTTTCCGATTCCTCGCCTCAAGGAAAAGTTGCAGGAATCGTAATCTCCGTCCTTTTTTTCCTCTCCGCTTTTCTTCAGAATTTTGGTGATTTTCTCGTGGATTCCGCCGAGGACCAGTCGCGATGCAGTACCACCACCGCAGCCGCCTGCCGCCGCCGCCTCCACCGCCGTTCGGCCGCGGCGGTGGCGCCGTCTACCCCCGCGGCCACAAGCAGCTCTACGCCCCTCCTCCTCTTCGTCGGCCGCAGCTTCCTGCACCGCCACCGCCGCCGCAGCGCAGGTACGAGGTGCTCATGGAGGCCGGCCGCCTCGCGGCCGAGTACTTGGTATCCACGGGCGTGCTCCCGCCGTCCTCCTTGCAGCGCGGAGGCGGCGACGCGTGGGCCGTTCCTCCTCCTCCTCCTCCCCGCCCCTGCCTCAACAGCAACAGGAACCCCCCGCGTTCTATGGCCGGAGGAGGTACGACGATGCATATTGCAACAACCCTGCCACCCGACCTAGGCGGAACAGTAGCACTAGTAGTAGTAGTAACCGAGATGGTTATGATTACAGTAATGGTGGTAGCTACAATGGGAAGGGGAAGAGGAAGTACGGAGAGTATAGAAGGGGGCATTTGGATTGGGGGAGGGAGAGGGAGCAGGAGAAAGGAAGGCCGAGTTCGAATGGTCGACGCTATGAGGAAGATAATGATGAGGATGGTGCTCCTGGGTTTCAGAAGGATCGGCGGAATGATGAGGCCAGGAGTTGTGTGACGGAAGAGGTGAGGGACTCGACACCTTTGATGGCGAAGGCTGTAATGCAGTTAGAAATGGAGGATGTCCTATCTAACGCAGTGAGCTCCAATGGTGATGTTAGGAAGGATGCTCATGCTCAGCAGGAGCTGCAGTCTGAGAATGAGGACGGTGTCATGGAAGAGAATAAGGTATTGAGTTTAGAATCGGAAGTGGTGGAGCAAGGGATGTACACAGATGGTGATGTTAATACCGCTTCAACTACTGTTGTTATGGAGACAGAGGCGAAGCTTTTGCTAGATGGTAAGCTTGTGGATGAGGAAGCTGAAGATAACGGCAAATTTTTGTGCAAGACTTCTTTAGACCATATTGCCTTGGATGATGACATGACGAGTTTGGAAAATGGTTTGCATGTCGACAGGAGGAGTTTGCTTAAACACTGTGACTTCGTAAAAGCCCCGACAAAGCCCAGGTCAGTGCGTGCAAATAGAAAGGCAACAACTGAAACAGTTGATCTAGTTTCTTCTGGAGAAGCTTCCCAGATGGTTGTTGATGAACCGGCGAATGAGAGATCTTTGACTGACATCCCGTCAGACAACAGAGAAGATCAAATCTACCAAGAAAACACTAGCTCTAGCAGATCTTGCAATGAAATAATCGAACCTATGCTTCTTCAAGAAAACAGAACATTAGTTGGGACTGAGAATATGAGTGAAGATAGGAAGGATGCACAACTCCTTGTTGTCCAGGAATCCAAAGAAGAAACGGATGTATCACCTTTGATAACTTCGCAGAAGGATAACTTGATGCAAGAAAACAACTTATCTCCATTAGCAGCTTCTTGCAAGGATGGCTTGATGCAAGAAAGCAACCTATCTACATTGACAGAAACTCACAATGGCAGCGTGATCGAAGAAACTGACCTATCTCCATTGACATATTCTCACAATGATAGTTTGATTGAACAAGCCGACCTATCTTCTTTGGCTGATCCACACAATGATAGCTTGATTGAAGAATCTGACCTATCTCCATTGACAACTTATCACGAAGTTAGATTGATGCAAGAAACTGACTTACCTCGGGCAATTTCTTTGCATGAAGATAACTTAAATTTACAGTTTAAGGAAGGAGCTCAGATTTGTGATATTGATATGCTGCCAGAAGATGTGGACTTGATTGACTTGTCTGATCAAAAGAACACCGTTGATGTTGAACTGTTTTCTAATGCCAGGACTGAAACTATCGCCAATGCGGAAGAAGAAAAGCTGGATCAATCCAGCTCATTCATAATGCATAATGATCCTGAGTTTGGCCACTCTGTACCAGGATCTTCTGTGGAGCCACATAAAAAGCTGCAAGAAGATTTTGGAGCTAGGGCAGGGGACAATGTCAGTGGTACAAATGATATATGCCAAGTTCCATTGGACAATAACTCCGTTCAAGTATTTGATATAGAAGATGACACCCAAATTGAAGTTTCTGGCTGTGATTCTTCAAAAGCAAAGTGAGTTGTTTGCCCTGTAGTTATTTCCTTGTCTAAACTTTTTTTGCTCATATGATACCATGTTATAATGATCTACGAATTACTTTGTAGTCCTTGAAAAAGACGTTTGTGTTGCTTCGATTTTGTTTCAGTGTGTCAGGTGGCCTATCGAATAGTTGTCGGCCTCACCTTGTTACATTAGCATATCAAACACTGTTTGTTAAGTTGGCTGCTTATGGGTTTCTACTTATAATGATATAATGTTCAAACAGGAATGAGATGATATGCTCTAGCATGGATGGCATGATGCACCCTGGCATACATACTGATGATCTTCCTGTTATTCAAGATTACAATCTTGCACTTTCTGATTACCTCGTGGCTGATATACCATGCTACACATCAATGCAACCGGATCTTCAAGCTGGTATCTGTACAAACGGTTCAGAGGTAAGACTTCCGGGCTCTTTTAGATAGTTCCACGTGGAGGTCCTAATGTGAAGTTCAAGTGAATTATTTTTTATTTGTCTTTTACTGCACTATTTGAGAGGATGGAATATTAAATATTTTTGTCTCCCTTTCAGGGCATCCCTATCATGGACGATCCAATATATGGATCTCTCACTGATATCCCCGGTATTGGAAACTAAACTTCCTGTTCCCCTAATTTGCTTTAGCTCTCTGCTTTAGGTCTCCATGTCCTCATGTCTGGTTTTCCTATATTAGTCTCGGATAGTTAATTTGATATCATTTGCATCTGTTTGTTTGCGGCAAAATTGTGCTTCCATTTGACTTTTGTTATGGTCTGAAGGAGTATTACCATTTTCTGGTCACTATACTGGTAAAATTCAAGTGTGTTCTGTTATGGAAAGTTAGAGAAAGATGTCATGTTATATTACTATATTTGCACAAAGCCTATGCACAGGGTCTCAATTAGCCCAACAAATAAAAAATCCAGGCAGTGAGTATTTCGAACTCCGCTGTCCATGCGCTCATTGGGTCAAGATTTAAATCAGATTGTTGTGGCAATCCATCACACCCTTTGCTTGACCTTTTCCTATTACTTAAGTGGGGCCACAATTTATGCCCAGTGTTCCGGTGAATGAATGGGATAGTACATACTCAAGTTATCGCAAGTTAGATACTAACTCAAATTCACTTCCGGTATATGAAAAACTTATCAGGTTAGAGTAATACTAAATCCGAATACATTTTTTTATTGCTCAAAAAACACGTCTACACATTGTGAGGCCCTGGAGAACTTGCTCAAGGTTAGAGTTGCCATTTCTGTCCACTTAGGAAAGAAAGCCGATATAAACAGCTCCATATTAGCGAATTGCCTCTGACTACTCTTCCCATGCCGGTCAAGCTATAGGATTCCCATTCACTTGGTAAACTTATTGGACAGACAGGTCAACCAGTTGACCGAGGAGAGTAAGGTCCGTCACACTTCCATGCACCGATTAATTGTACGTCTGGGCCTTTGAATCTCCTCTGGTTTCACCTTTGCGAGTTGGTGTAATTTCGGGGAAGACACAGAGGAGCTCTCATGAGTGGATCAGCAGTAGCCCTTCTACGCTCCGTTCCTGGGATTGGCTAATGCCTTCTTCCAAACTATAGGATATCCTGGTTTGTGCCACTTTCACGGCAGGATTTTGGTCTATTTTCTTCGCATTCTATTCTGAAAAAGGTGTACCTGATACTTGTGGGTAATAAATGCCTGTTGACTGTTTCATCTGACTGAGCAACTTCTAAGTACTTGTGCAATGCTCTCCGTTACAAGATAGAGTTGAGATCTCTAATGAGTTTTGCACCTTGCTCAGGGATGAAATAGGACACCATCTGCCTGGGTTCCAGGCACATTAGCCCTTTCATCACCTAAAGCTAAACCTCCATTTTACTTTGAAGCCTAGACCATCAAGTCCTTCCTAGGCCTGATGTAGAGAATGACAGCTTGCCACGTGCATAATAATCTCTTACAATATTGATCTGTTTACTAGCTAGGTTCCAAAGCAACCTATGGACTCTATATGACAACTTCTGTTGACAAAAAACAACAGAATCTTTTCACCACTGTGTAGGCGAAAACCAAACTGGGGCCTCGTGCTCATGCACCCCCGCTCTCCACTACCTTGAGCTCTGTTTGCTTAGGTTCACGAACCATCTATATCAGTGTAGTAGTTACTAAGCTTATTATAGCAAGTGGCTGTACTTCTGCAGTTATACATCTAGAAGTTACTTATACCACACATGATATCCATCACCTATGCAACTCGGTGGCATATGCTTGCACGCTAAATTTAGCGTACTAAGAAGTTCTCCATGTTCCTAATTTCTGTTCTCACTATTTTTTTTAATATCTAATTGTGGTGCAATGCGGTGATGCTGTTCAATCTGGTTCAATTTTTCTTTTGTTGTGTAAATGCATGCTCCACAGTGGAATTTATTCAGTAATCAAATATAGTGCAGGGAATATTCTTAGCCCTCTCCTGTTTGTGGTTTCTTACTCCAGCAAATTAGAGTGCACCTTTTTATCCGATTTACACGATCTGTTTGGTATGGGAAAAAGATTGGTACATTTTGCATTAGAATCTGGCAGTCAATCTTCTTAGATTAAGAACCAAAGTGAATACCATAACAGTATTGGTGTGGTAGTTAAATGAATAGCAAAGTCATACCTGATATTCAATACCTTGGGAATTGAAGATTTATGATTATTTGATAAGTAGTCGCACTGGTAATTATACCTCTTCAATTGCTTTGGAATTTGAAAAGAGCTGCATGCTTGATTCGTACTACACTCAGTTTAGACTTGGTGAACTTTTATGTCAACTGTCCCACCAAAAACGCAATAAAAATGACAAAACATTGGCTCATTCTTGCTCTCTGAGTGTGGGCCAAAATGCCATATTTTTGGACTAGAGATGGTAACAGCCATGGTGTGAACATACTTTGCATGTATAATTGTTAACCTTGTGTGTACTTGTAAACGTTTGTTGGGTGACATTTCGGTTCATTTTTCTTCTGGAGCTGAAGATTTTTTTTCCCATTTCGGTGCTTTCAGGTTTTATGGATGTTTGGGGCCAGCCAGCTGAGGACTTCGAGAAATTCTTCTAAATCTGTTGCCGAGAGCCAAAATTGTTCAGAAACTTGACAAAAAATAACATGTGTAGCATAGCGTAGGCAAGAATAAGAAGATTGTGCCTCCCTCAAAGATATGGCATATCAATCGCAAAGTAGCAATAGAGAAATTCTAGATGTTAATACTGGTTTGATGGGGCAAGTCCCTGATTCAAAGTTGGTTTTCTGTGTAGCTTGATGTTGTAGGATAGATAGATCCTCTGATGTTTCATTCTTGATATACTAGTGTACTGTAAACCTGCCTTCACTCGATGACGATTGGATTGGTGTATCCTAGAATTTTTGCTGCAGGTTGGACTTTATTTGGGCCAACATGTATGATCCGTTTTTGGTGATTGGGATGCAAATTGCCTACCCGATATACTTGTACGTTGTGCAATCTGGAACTCACCTCAGAAAGCATGATAAAAGGCAAACAAAATAGAGGTAGGTGCTGCTATTTATTCTTCCTGCATAGTAAATCTCATAAACATGTGGAAGACTAGGCTACTAATATGACGCAGATCTCCTGAGAAAAATAAACAGCATCCGGCAGCACTGCACAGGAAGCAGCGGTCGTCTTTCCTCCATGTAAAACATGTTATCTGGAGGTCAATTGAATTAAAGCGGCGCAAGGGAAGTGTGAAATTCACTTTGCCACATGGGGAGCCTATCCACCGGGAAAAATATTTTGAAATGTCAAAAGAAAAATCAAATAAAAATTTGGCCTGTACATCTCAACATTCTTTATGCACACGCCAAAGTTTAGGGGAAATCGGGGTATGTAGACATCCCGCATGCCTCGGTATGCACATGTTGGGTTTTTTTTTTTTGCGTGGACATGTTGGGTATATGGGAGGTACACATACCATTGGGTATGCGTATTCAAGGTATCTACATGATATATATATCTTGGATATGTGTGTCCAACAGTTAGGCCTGGGTATGTGTGTCCAACAGTTAGGCCTGTAAGAGGGCACGGCCTACCCACGGTGCCGCCAGCCCGCCGCACTTATTTATGTTAATTGGGTACCCACGGGCAGTGGGAAAAAAGAAACGGACAGCCACGGCGTGTTCGCTACCGCCGCGTATGTGTGTCCAATAGTTAGGCCTGGGTATGTGTGTCCAACAGTTAGGCCTGTAAGAGGGCACGGCCTGCCCACGGTGCCGCCAGCCCGCCCCACTTATTTATGTTAATTGGGCACCCACGGGCAGTGGGAAAAAAGAAACGGACAGCCACGGCGTGTTCGCTACCGCCGCCACGCCACCACGAGACTCCGATGGCGTCGAGCGCTGACTCCATGGCGATGGCGACGGGCGCCATGCTCGAAGAAACTACCCCGCCGTTGTTGCCCCATCCATTCGTTCCCCCCTCTCCATCCCCTTTCTTCGGCCATAAGCAGCGGCATCACGATGGAGCAAGACGTCCAGCGATCTCGGCAAGATCCACCGGTTCTCAGGTCGCTGCCTTCGTTAAGGAGAAGCGGATGAACGTAATCCCCTCTACCTCTCTAGATCTGAGAACCACATGCGGGATTCATTGGTCTTGTTCGGCTAGCAGAAGATCTGCCATGCTCCATCGATTATTTTGTACAATAGTACATCTTACTGATTTTGGTTTTGCAGCTCTGCTTCGTGCAAGAGGTGCGCCATTTACAGAGCTACCTAAGCTAGCCCGGGTGAGAAAACTCTGAAGCTACGCGCGCGCCTGAGTGGTGCATGTCAGTGCAGCGGCAGAGCACGCCGCCGGCCGGTGACCGCGACTGGTCGGCCCTGGCCCCGTGCGGTTGGCATACATCGCGGTTGCCTGTTTCTCCAGCTACGGCATCAAGTCAATGGATCAAGTCATTGGATCAAATAATGTGCTAGCTCCTCCAGATATTCGTCCGCCCTGTTCTCTCCTAAGTGGGCTTAAGACTAGTCACAATAGGGAGTAACATAGGAGTAACATCAGTGTCACATAGCCAAAAAATCTGATGTGGCGGGTAATTAATGAGGAGAGAGATGGTTGTGGTAACTAGCTATGTTACCATAACATCACACATTTCAAGGCAAGATGAGTGTATAACCTATTAAATATGACACTACACACATGTTACTCCCCACTATGGAGGTAGTAACTTAGAGTAGTAACATATGCATGTTACTAGTCTAAGTTACTGCTCATTGTGACTAGTCTAAATGGGGTAGGTGAACGCCGCCTAACAGCAACACAATTAAGGGGGCATAAGTGGCATACCGTTTAATTCAGATGGGCAGAAGTGGGCCGCTGGTGGGCGCCTGTGGGCATGCCCACTTACTGCCTGACCAACAGTGCACACATAACTTAGGTATGTGTACAATATTAGGTACCCAGTTATGTACTCCCTCCGTTTCCAAATATAAGATGTTTTAGTTTTTGTCCACATTCACATGCATACAAGTGTACCTAGACATATTTCATGTGTAGGTTCACTCATTTTAGTATGCATGTAGACAACATGTGTAACACCTAAAACATCTTACATTTAGGAACGGAGGGAGTACATACCCAAAGTCATATGTACCTCCTATTAAGGTATACTCTCTCCGTTTTTTAATATAAGATGTTTTAGGTGGTACATATGTTGTCTATATACATACTAAAATGAGTGAATATGCACACAAAAATGTGTCTACATACATTTGTGTGCATGTGCATGTGGACAAAAGATAAAACATTTATATTAAAAAACGGAGAGAACACATACCCAAGGTATATGTATCTTCTACATAGCTAAAACTTTTCGTGTTCCATTCTGGTGCGCATGCTCCATGGTGCCCCATCTGAGCTCAGATGGGGCACCATGGAGCATGGGTACCAGGTACATATGACTTTGGATATGCACATAACGGGATATACATACCTAATATGGACGCGGATTTCCTAACTAAGGTGATAGCAGCGCATGTGTAGGTTGCCGTTAGATATCATCCTCACATGGCCGCTGTAAGAATCGACGAAGAAGATTTTGCGTTTCCCCGTCACCTAGGGACGTTAGTTTTCTGGCTTCCGTCCGTGTCCATCCAAATTCAAATTATGTTGAGCATCCTGCACGCGGAGCAGGCTAAGGTGGAAAAAAGACACACGGTGGAGAAACTGGCTCGTCGTTTTCTTTTTGCTCTGTACATATTTTTCAAACGCGAACACGGTGTTCTTTGGAGACACAATTGTTACCAGGGGTGGATTTATGTGCTTCCGTCCGCTAGGCATTTTACGGCAGCTTTGCATCCGTCCGCAACCGTATATCTCCATGTCGTTGACGGATGTTTTACTTTGTAAGAAAGAAACGAATGGATGACTTTTGTTGTTTGCGCGCTGGAGGTGGCCGACGCAAGGTTGGAAGAGCCAGCCCAGAGCAGGTCGTGAGCGAGGATAGTTTCTCAGACTAGGTGTGATAATATGCATGGCCTAATTAATTAAGTCATTATCCCCGGCTGTATGGTTCTGGTACACGTTTTGCTCAATGGAAAGAAAAGGTTACGTTTTGCTCAATGGAAAGGATGAGTGTATATTCATATTTTCAATGTACTTAGGTAAACCAATACAGCTCAAAAATCCATTCATATTTTACATATGTGCCCACCGAAGCATAGAGGGCAGCCATCTCCAAAAGAAGACGGAGCAACACAGCGAGCGATGCATCCCAAGACCGCAGAGCGTGCCTCCGCATTGGAGGTTACGAACAGCAGCGTACTGCTGTAGCTCAACCTTGGCTGGGAAAAGCCTCCCTCCGATGCGTGAGAAAGAAGAGAAAAACATCACCGGAGAAAAATGGAGACAACGCCATAGATGGGAGAGAAAATCAATGACTATTCAGAAGAAAAAAAAAAGCCAAGAAAAAATAAATCACCATTCTGTCTACCACGCGACCGGTGCCGCTGTGGCAGCTCGCCGCATGGCTCCTCCGGCTGCCTCTGGTTGACCCTACAACGCGTCCGTCGCCTGACGGCGGCACCAAAAGCAAGGGGAGGTGCCGTCGCTGCGGCACGACCGGACCTCCGCGGTGGGCTCCTTCGTTGCCGCCATGGCCGACGCCGTGCGCGGCAGAGGTGATGCGCCCAGAAGCTCCAGCTCCGGCAATCCGCAACCCTTCCCACTGCTGGCCCCATCCTGGCCGGCGTCGCGCAGCCGCGACATCTCCACCGTGGAGCCGAGCGCGGGGCAAAAATCGAACATCACGGGCCGCAGATCGGAAGCAAAATCCATATCGGAAGAAAAAAGAAAACGTGAATCAAATCAGATAAAAAAAACGGCCGGTGTGAGGCAGAGCTTCAACAGGCGACCCCAAATCTGCCTCGCCTTGCTGTGTGCAGGTCCGATCGAATCCCTACCCGCACGCGCCAGCCGCCGGCGTCCCTTGAAGACCCTTGCGCGCGCGGTGGCCAGTACTTGAACGACGCAGTCGACGACACCCCAACGACCGGAGCAGGCGCGCACAGCCTAGCTAGGGCGAGGCATGGGCGAGCCTGCGAGCTCGAGGCAGCGCGTCCTCCCTCTCCGTGTTCGCCTTGGAAGCAAGCCGCGGCGTCTCCTGCCTCGAGTTTCTGCCACGCGTGGTGGAGGGCCGCCGACGGTTCCCCGCTGCAAGGTGGGCATCGTGGTGGTGGTGGTGGGATCCGGTATGGGGTGGGGAATGAACGAGAGAGAAGCGTGCGGGGGTATGAGGTGGCCAGGCTGCTAAAAAATATATCGGTGTGCTCTGGGTATGACGTCGTTCCGTTAAGTCCTCGTGCTCTCGCGTTGCTTCTTTGTGCTCTTTATGCATGATCCAATGGATGGATGCATATGCATAGCTATACCCCATGTTAGCCCACTATTTCCGTACCTAATATTGTACACATATCTAAGTTATTTATATACATACCTGATTTCTACGCGCACGGTTGGATTCACATACCCGAGGTATATATAGCATGTAGATACCTCGAATACGCATACCCAAGGGTATGTGTACCTCCTATATACCCAACATGTGCATACCCGAGCATACCCGTGGTATACGGGTTGTCTACATACCCTAAACTTTTTGTATTCCATCTTGGTGCCCGAGCACCAGGGAGCCCAGAGAGAGAGAATGAAAAAAACACAACTATGATGTAAAACTTGTCTCGCAAGTGCACATTCGTCAACAAGTTGCAAAAATGTCATAAACCGGTCACAAACTTGCCAAAATGTGCATGGCGTGGTTACAGACTCACAACAACCGTTTAATTTTATACCATAGCCCTGGATGGACACGGACTTTTGACACATGGAGACAAGCGAAGAGCGAATCCAACGATTCTGATAGCTTCACGATTAGTAAACAAAGTAGCGTTTTCGACCGGCCGGTCGTACAAATATGGGACGCTGACGTCATATATACATCATAGAACATAATCTAGCATGGTGCATTTAATAGGTGAATTTAACATGCATGTGCATTAAAGTCCGGTGGACATTAATTAGTCAACTTAAGTATGGTGGCATTACTTTAATTGTGGTAAAATTGATTAGGCAACTTAAATGTGGTGACATGTGGGTACAAATAGTCTGTACCCCACATGTAAGTGAGTGACGAGTACATACCTGATATTGAAAAATAATTTAATAATTCATAAAAGTTTTAAAAATTCCGAAACTTTCCGTCTGGCAAATATTATCAAATACTGCACCCCGTACAAAACAATTGTGTCATAATATTACATTTATTGCAAACTGGGTTAAAGATTTGTCAAAAATGACGCTAAATACACGCCATATTTGTCAGAGATTTGTCGTTTTTGCCCAGAAGTCAACGCAAAAAATTTCGCGACCAACTTATTTAGACAAGTAAATACTTAGTAATCTTTGAGCATAAAAAACATTTTTGAATTTTAAAAACAAATCGGTAGGAATTTAAATCGTTCAGATTTTAAAAAATGTTCAATTTTACAAAAATGTCATATTTTGGAAAAAAATCAGATATCAAAATGTCTAATATCCTAAAAACAATTAATCATTTTAATCAATCCTGAAATTTTCCAAAATCAGACCAATTTTCAATTATGAATGTTTTTAAAATTTAATCATTTTTAATATGATTTTCCCAAAAATATGAATATTTTTGGAAAATTGATTTTTATTCTGGACAATTATCGAAAATAATATATTTTGTGTTTTTAAATCTGATTTTTTAATTTTTTTTTCATTTTTTAGATATGGATATATTTTCAAAATTTGAACAGTTTTCAATTACAAAAACATGGTTATTTTTTCAATTTTTGAAAACATTTATTTATTACGGAAACTAAACTTTCAATTTTATATAACATTTATTTATTTTCGTGAAAATTCGCTAAAAATATATTTTAATAATAAAGTGCACATGAATATGTTTTGCATGTGCGAAACTTTATGAAATATTTGTGATGTCACAAATAGTTATAATTAAATTGCATGAAAGATTTGTGATTTCAATACCATTTTCAAAAGTCAAAATTTTAACTTTTTGAAAATATGCATGAAAAATGTCCAATATTGATCTTGTTTTGAATATCTCGTCAGCAAGATCTCAGATATGAAAAAATTATCAAAAATCGGACATTCGGTTCAAAAGATGTAACCGATAAAATATTGACAATAAGACTGAAAATGATTGGTGGGTGAATAGAATAACATATAATTAATCTCCTGATTAAGTTAATGTGAGGTTGCATGCATGTCATTTATTTCTCACATGGGCTATCTACTGCATGTCATTTATTGATGAGTGAGGTCACCACGTGATTGTGTGGTCGGCCGAAATGTATTATACGATGTACGCGCGGGGCTACTCATCTTGTGCGTTGGTTAGGGGTGAAGGCAACGGTGAGATATGCATGGGGTGGGTGCGTCACCGGGTACTACTAGGCATTTTCGAGCCCTGGACTTCCTTTCTTCTAACTCTTTATTCCTCCAAACCATTGTGGAAGAAAAAAAGCGTGTGGTGGACCTGTGGTCCCACCAGCCGCTGCATCGGGTTGCCAGTTGCCACACAGGGTGGACTTCGCGCCCTACGCCGGCTACTACACAAGTACACATACAAGTGTACTTCTAATTTTGTCTTAAGTCAAAATAGAAGTTTGACCAACTTTATCAAAAATTGTAGAAATACTTACGACATGAAATTACTATAATATGAAATTACATTTCAATATACATCTAATGATATTAATTTGATATTGCAATTATTGTTATGCATTTATATGAAGTTGATCAAACTTAAAAAGTTTGATTTAGCACAAACTAGAAGTACATTTATTCGGTTATTATGGAGGGAGTATGTGAAAGTGGAACGTTGTGGCCAGGCACGCGCTATTCTACTCACACCCACTGGTACAGTTCGGACAATTCAAGCTCCTAATCACACACATAGCCCCCTTTCATGTGCGTTTTCCCCTATCGGTTATCCTTAGAAATTAAAGCAGTGTGTAATGAGGACAGTGATACGTCTCAAACGTATCTATAATTTCTGATGTTCCATGTTGATATTATACCAATTGTTACATGTTTTATATACACTTCATAGCATTTTTATGCATTTTATGGGACTAACCTATTAACAAGATGCCACAGTGTCAGTTCCTGTTTTCTGCTGTTTTTGTATTCCAGAAAAGCTAGTCTGGAAATATTCTCGGAATTGGACGAAACTTGGACAGAACCTCCTATTTTTCCAACACGAAGACGGGGTCCAGAGGAGACACGGATGGGAGCCACGTGGCGCCCACACCATGGGGCCGCGCGCCCCCCCTTGCCACGCTGTGGGGTGGTGTGTGGCCCTCGTGGCTCCGCAGCCGCCGCTCTTTCGCCTATTTATTCCTTCCGACGCGAAAACCTTAAATACCCGAGCCATTATCCACGAAAAGTTACAGAGACGCCGCCGCCGTCAACCCTAACTCGGGAGGGTTCAGAAGCTCTTCCCGGCACCCTGCCGGAGAGGGGAATCATCACCGGAGGGCTCTACATCACCATGCCTGCCTCCGGAGTGATGCTTGAGTAGTTCATCCTTGGACTACGGGTCCATGGCAGTAGCTAGATGGTTGTCTCTCCACTTTATGCTATCATGTTTAGATCTTGTGAGCTGCCTATCATGATCAAGATCATCTTATTGTAATGCTACATGTTGTGTTTGCTGGGATCCGATGAATATTGAATACTATGTCAAGTTGATTATCAATCTATCTTATATGTTATTTATGATCTTGCATGCTTTCCGTTACTAGTAGATGCTTTGGCCAAGTAAATGCTTGTAACTCCAAGAGTGAGTATTTATGCTAGATAGTGGGTTCATGCCTCCGGTAATCTGGGAGAGTGACAATAACTTGTAAGATTGTGGATGTGCTATTTCCACTAGGGATAAAATAACCGATGCTTAGCTTAAGGGTACACCGTTAGGTCTAATGCATTTGTTTACTTTACGCACATTACTTAATGCAATTATCCGTTGCTTGCAACTTAATACCAACGAGGAACTCGGTATGACAACCTGGCGGTGGATTATTAGTAACAGACGCTGTTGGATAATTTTCTATGTATTTTGTCGTAATGCCCACATGAATATCATAGTAATCATCATGTCATATTTATGCATTGTTATGCGCTCAATATTTTGTCAATTGCCCAGCTGTAATTTGTTCACCCAGCATGTTAGTTATCTGTTATGGAGAGACACCACTAGTGAACTGTGGACCCCGGTCCATTCTTTTACACTGATAATACAACCAACTGCAAACACTGTTCCTTTTCATTCTCTGCAATTTACTACTGTTTTCCACACCATACATTTAATCCTTTGTTTTCAGCAAGCCGGTGAGATTGACAACCTCACTGTTTCGTTGGGGCAAAGTAGTTTGATTTTGTTGTGTGCAGATTCCACGTCAGCGCGCCACTGACAACCTTCCGAAGTGATTTCTTGCTCCTACTGGTTCAATTAAACCTAGGTTTCATACTGAGGGAAAACTGCTGCTACACTGCAACATACCTTCCTCTTGGGGTCTCCCAACGAACGTGTGATCCACGCAATCAGACGGAGGAAGTGGACGCTTCTTCTCTCCACCCTTCTCGCCAGGACACGCCGCCGCCCTCCGAAGGCCACACCGCGTCAGCCTCCACCCAAGCTCCACCAACACCGGGGGCTGCGCTGCTCATGGCGAAGAGCTCCTCTGCTACCGACCCCCTGAGGCCGGACGCGCCGCATCGCTGGGGCGCATCGCCGAGCTCTTGGAAATCACAGCAGGACGTGTGCTGCCCCACTGAGCAGCCAGGGGCGCAAGAGGAGGTGCCTCTTTGCGCGCTCCAACCTCATGCTCTGCCCGCGGCAGAGGTCGGTCGCTGGCGTGAGCTCTACGAGCCTCGCAGGCATGTGGCCTGCATTCTTGGAGCAGACCGGATCTCCTCCCCCGCTCACACTACTAAGCGCCCAGCCAGAATGGTAGGCGCCGCCCTCCCCGGGCCAGGTTGATGGTCGGGGTGCAAACCAACGGGTGACGCCGACCATGGCGGTGTTCTCCGGATGGTCGCTCACGTAGACGCCATCTGACATGACCGGAGTGCCTCGGGAGGTGATCGAGTACCACCTGGCCATATGCCCAAGCGCACGCCCCGTGAAATAGAAAGCCCGGCGGCAGGCGCTGGAGAATCAAGGATTCATCATCAAGGAAGTTGAGAAGCTCAAGGAGGCGAAGGTTATTCGGGAGGTTGTGCACACCGATTGGCTCTCCAACATGGTGGTTGTCCCAAAACACATCGGAGGGGGCCGACTGCATCGACTTCACTGACCTCAACAAGGCTTGTCCCAAGGACCCGTACCCGCTGACGTGCATCGACCAGATCGTGGATTCTACCGCGGGGGTGCGACCTCCTTTGCTTCCTAGATGCCTTCTCGGGGTATCACTAGATCAAGATGGCCAAGGAGGACGAGGAGAAGACAGCTTTCATTACCCCATGCGGCGTATACTGTTATGTTTACATGTCGTTCGGCCTCAAGAACGCCGGTGCCACCTTCCAGAGGCTAATGCGCATCGCCCTGGGAGTCCAGATGGGGAGGAATGCCGAGGCCTACGTCGAAGACATCGTCGTCAAGACCAGGAAGGGCAACACCCTCATCTCCGACTTGGAAGAAACCTTTGCGAATCTGTGCAAAGTCAACATCAAGCTCAACCCCGCCAAATGCGTCTTCGCGGTACCGTCGGGCAAGCTCCTCGGTTTCCTGGTCTCACACCGTGGCATCGAGGCCAATCCAGACAAGATCAGGGCCATCGAGGAAATGCAATCGCCCAAGCGCCTCAAGGACATACAACGCCTGACCGGTTGCATGGCCGCCTTGGGGCGATTCATCTCCAAGTCTGGTGAAAAGGCGCTACCTTTATTTAAGTTGATGAAGAAATCGGGGCCCTTCAGGTGGACTCCGGAGGCGGAAGCAGCCTTCGCTGACCTCAAGAAGTACCTGGCCAGTCCTCCAATCTTAGTGGACCCTCAACCTCGCGAGCCTCTTCTACTGTACATAGCGGCTACCCCGCAGACGGCCAGCGTTGTCCTGGTGGCGGAACGCGACGAGCCCGTCGCAAGCCCAGCAAGTGCTTCGGGTTCCAAGCGACCATCAGGAGGTGACCAGCCCGCAACCTCGGTAGGTGGCTCCCAGCCCGAGGGCACTGGTCCCAAGCCCACGGGGGCTTCCATCGGGGCAAGCGCAGAAACACCAGGAGAGTTTGCGGGGGCGGCAACCCCCACACACCTCGTCGAGCATCCCATCTACTATGTCAGCACAGTGCTACGGGACGCTCGAGAACGCTACCCGCAGCAGCAGAAGTTACTCTTCACACTCCTCATGGCCTCCAAGAAGCTGCGTCACTACTTCCAAGGGCATCCTATCAAGGTCGTCTCGTCCTTCCCCCTGGAGAAAATCTTGCGTAACCCCAACGCCACACACCGGGTAGCTAGGTGGGGAATCGAGCCCCAACCATTCGAGCTGGACTTTCACACCACTAAAACCATCAAAGGCGTGGCCCTGCCAGACTTCACAGCAGAATGGACGGAACCTCCTAAAGAAGATCGCGAAGAAGCAACCCTCGGCCTGGGAAAGGTGGCTCCAGGCCTCTGGACGATAAACTTCGACGGCGCGTTCTCCCGGAATGGCGCGGGGCTGGCGTCGTGCTTACATCGCCCACCGGAGACAAGCTTTTCTACGGAGTACAACTATGTTTCAAGCGCACCGACAAGGTCTCCAACAACATCGCAGAATACGAGGGATTCCTCGCCGGACCCCGGCAGCCATCGCTCTGGGGATCCGAAGAGTGGTTGTCCGGGGGGACTCCCAGCTCCTCGTGAACTTCTCCAACAAAATCTACAAGGATGACCACATGGCCGCCTTGTTGGAGATATGCCCTAGAGGCAATTAATAAAGTGATTTTATTTGTCATATCTCAATTGTTCATAATATATTTTTGTACCATGCTATAACTGTATTAAGCGGAAACATTAATACACGTGTGGTATTAAACAACTAGGTCCCTAGTAGCCTCTATTTAACTAGTTCGTTGGGCAACAGATGATCAAGGTTTCCTGATCATGGATAATTACGTCGGTTGATAACGGAGTCATGTCATTAGGTGAATGATGTGATGGACATACCCAAAAGATATAGAAATGTAGTGCTCATGCCTTCGACTGTGAGATTATCAAATCGCTGCTTCTGGAAGGTGCTTTGATTGCATCAAATGGCATGTCTTATATAGCGTGACAATAAAGGTGACACTTTCGGGTATCCGAAGGAAGCAGTGGAGGCGAGTGATCAAGAGCGGGATTTGCCAATCCACATAGCAGGATAGATACTCTGGGCCCACTCTGTGAGATTACATCAATGAGTTTGCAAGCATGTGACTAGGTCACGGGGATGTAATATCACAGATGAGTAAAGATAGATTTGTCAATGACTAGATCATGCTCGGTAATCGTGATACCGGAGAACGATGCTCGGACAATCTAAAGTATCGCTAGGCAAAAGGTTGAGACTGGATGTCTAAAGGTTCAAACGATGAAAAGACATTCGTGGACACACAGGGGCTATCACGGGTATCCAGACCCCGCTGTTAGTCATTGATCGGAGAACGTGTCTCGATCATGTCTGTGTGATCCCGAACCGTAGGGTAACACACTTAAGGGTAGGTGACGCTTTAATTAGATTGGATATAAGAGAGAAAGAAACCAGAGATTCCGAAAGCGTTCCGGAACATGTCCGATGTTGATCGGAGGCAACGAAATATGTTTCAGAGCTCGAATTAAATAATATGTATTTAATATTAATAAGTATTATTAGTGATTAAATATATTTTTTATTTAATTAATTTAAAAAAATTAAAGGCATTAAACCAAAATGGGCGTTAGAGGCCCATTAGGGAAAATCCCTAAAAAGAAAAAGGAAAAAAAGGGGAAGGAGGCCGGCCGGCCTAGGTGGACCACATGGGGCCCACCTAGGGCCGGCGCACCCCTTGGTGGTGTGGCTGGTGTGGGAATAGTGCCACACCGCCAAGCCACCAAGGCAGGTCTCCCTCCTCCTTTAAATAGGGGACCCCATGCCTTGAAAATTTACTCCCCATCTCCTTCTTCTTCTCTCCTACCTTGAGCGTGGTTCCGTTTCTGGAGCTGCGTACGAGGAGGGAAGTCTCTCTACTATACGCACACCGCCGTGTTACTAGATCCAATCTTCCACTTCTGCTGCTCTGCTGGATCTGGAGACCGGAGGTCGTCATCCACACCGTACGTGTGTGGAACTTCGAGGCGCTACTCATGTGGCGCTGGGAGTACGTCTACTTCCTCTACACGACCTTGAGGTCGGCTTCGTTGACTTCATTGGTAACGTTTGTGCGGGAACGTAATCCCGCTTTCGATCTACAAGGGTATGTACTCCGTTCCCCTCCATATAGTATATCTGCATAGTTAGATCTTGGCTAGTTTCTGGTAATCCTCGGTAGGAAATTTTTTGTTTTCTGTCTACGATCTCCTTCAGTGGTATCAGAGCGAGATCTATGCGTAGATATATTTGTACGGTTTTTAGAACACATGTTGAATGTGGGCATCGATTCTACATTTGTTATCCTTTCGCGTGTACTTGTTTATATCGCGGCATTGTTCGATGAAGCGGCCCGGACCGACTTTACGCGTACTCTTACGCGAGACTGGTTCCACACTTGACATTCGGCTTGCACCGTATATGTGGCTGGCGGGTGTTTGTATCTCCTACAATAGTTGATATTTCA
Source organism: Poa pratensis (assembly GCA_947311845.1). Taxonomy (NCBI): domain Eukaryota; kingdom Viridiplantae; phylum Streptophyta; class Magnoliopsida; order Poales; family Poaceae; genus Poa; species Poa pratensis. The sequence goes on along the minus strand of CAMZMU010000125.1, from coordinate 11,650,435 downwards.
TTTACAATGGAGGGTCCCGAAAGGGGTGTAAATAGAGACAATTGTCTTATCGCTGTTGTGGTTGTATTCGTAGGTAAGAAACGGTTCTTTTGCAAAAGCCCTAGCAGCCACGTAAAAACATGCAAAAGATAAACTAGAAAGCGTCTAACTTTATTCTGCAGGGGCAATGTGATATGTTCGAGGTAAGTTTAGTAAATTGTTAATAAACTGTGGGCGCGAAGGAGACCATCGGCGCGGAAGAGACCATATCATATCGCATTACATTTCATTTGATGTTATGTTATTGTGTGCATCTTATATTGTGTATATATATGTTTATATATTAGTTACATGGCGGTAGTAATATAAGATGATCCCTCCTAAAATACCAAATAGTGTTCTCCCTTTAGCGTGCACCACCGAAAGTTCTCCGATACGAGGCAGGCCATGACGATCGGGTGTCAGATGTATCTGCGTTCACATAACGTGGGTGTAAGCCACGTTGCACAAGCAATACGCTATAGGTCAATTTTGGTGAGCCTAGCATATACAGACATGGCCTTGGAACATAGTGACCAAAAGGTTAAGCACGAGTCACATAGTTGTTGTGATCGACATAGCGATGTCCACTTTTGAAGTTATGCTATCGGCCGTGACGATCGGGGGTAGTATAATGGATAAGGATCGTGTAATCACTAAAATGATGCGAGAGATGTTCGTTTTGAGTGGGAGTTCTGGTAGTTTTATTTTATTAAAACTTGAACCCATATTTTATTATGAACACAGTCTTTATGTTTTGCAAAACCTTTGTAGATAATAAACGGTTTGATAGACCTTTTAAACTTAGGTGCTTTCCTGCGATTGAGAAACTTAAAAGGTTGGGTCCAAACTTCATATTTTTATACCGTAGCTTGAGGATACTCCTTGTTTAAACCATTAGATCTATTTGATACAAAGCCCGATAGGAGATAGACCCGGAGATTCCGCCAAACAAAAGGATAATTTGGATTATCAAGTTTTGTGTGGATAATTCCATCATAATCCAGTGTATGCTATGATCTCTGCCATAGAGAATGAACTGTGGGTGCGTGTTGACAGATCATGAACATTTTGGAATGGTCGCTGAGACTGATGATCTGTATTCACCGTAAATCAGGTTTTCTTCTCAACCAAGATGGAAGAGAACACTCACATTAAAGGAGCGCGTGGTAGTCATACTTGATGACAATGGTCATATTTGATGACATTGAGACGCCTCGCTCAGCTTTATCACTGGATCACAGAAAATGTTGCCAGATGCAAATGTTTTTGTCATAGACTATGTCATGCAAGGGGAATCATTCACCTTCATGAATTCTTGATTACGTTGAAGAATCAAGAAGATGAAACAAATCACCGGGAAGTCATCAATAATGATGGTTTATATATGATATACAAGTTATGAATGTTTTACCTAAACAAGTACTTGCAGCAGTGACTAAGCTTTGATACTAGTTATGTTTTACGAAAACAAGATTTTATGCTTGAGTAGTGATGCGTGTTAAGTTACACGTCCGTTGGGAACCCCAAGAGGAAGGTATGATGAGTGCAGCAGCAAGTTTTCCCTCAGTAAGAAACCAAGGTTTAATCGAACCAGTAGGAAGTCAAGGGTCTTCTGAAGGTTGTTGGTGGCTGAATGTGGCACGGCGCAACACCAGGGAATCAGCAGCAACGTGGAACCTGCACACAACACAATCAAACTACTTTGCCCCAACGAAACAGTGAGGTTGTCAATCTCACCGGCTTGCTGAAAACAAAGGATTAAAAGTGTGGTGTGGAAAATGATGTTTGCTTGCAGAGAATTAAAGAGAACAATGATTGCAGTAGGTTGTATTTCAGATGTAAAAGAATGGACCGGGGTCCACAGTTCACTAGTGGTGTCTCTCCATAATAAAATACTAACATGCTGGGTAAACAAATTACAGCTGGGCAATTGACAAAATAGAGAGTGCATAACAATGCATATACAAGTCATGATGATCACTATGAGATTTACTTGGGCATTACGACAAAGTACACAGACCGCTATCCAGCATGCATCTGTGCCTAAATAGTCCACCTTCAGGTTAGCATCCGCACCCCTTCCAGTATTAAGTTGCAAGCAACAGACAATTGCATTAAGTATGGTGCATAATGTAAACAATACAAATATCCTTAGACAAAGCATTGCTGTTTTACCCCTAGTAGCAACAACACATCCACAACCTTAGAACTTTCTGTCACTGTCCCAGATTAAATGGAGGCATGAACCCACTATCTAGCATAAATACTCCCTCTTGGAGTTACAAGCATAAACTTGGCCAAAGCCTACACTAATAACGGAGAGCATGCAAGATCATAAACAACATAGGCATGATAAATCAATAATCAACTTGACATAGTATTCAATATTCATCGGATCCCAGCAAACACAACATGTAGCATTACAATAAGATGATCTTGATCATGATAGGCAGCTCACAAGATCTAAACATGATGGCACAAGAGGAGAAGACAACCATCTAGCTACTGCTATGGACCCATAGTCCAGGGGTGGACTACTCACACATCACTCCGGAGGAAGGCATGGCGATGTAGAGCCCTCCGGTGATGATTCCCCTCTCCGGCAGGGTGCCGGGAAGAGCTTCAGAACCCTCCCGAGCTAGGGTTGATGACGGCGGCGGCTCTGGAACTTTTCGTGGATGGAGGCTCGGGTGTTTAGGGTTTTCCCGAGAAAGGCAATTTATAGGCGAAGGGGCGATGTCGGTGGAGGCCCGAGGGCTCCTCACCACGTGGCGGCGCGCCAGGGGTGGGACCCGTGCCACCACATGGTGAGGGCGCCTCGGTGCCCCCCTTCGTCTCTCCTTCGGACTCCGTGTACGTGACAGAAAAATAGGACCTTGGCTTTTTGTTTCGTCCAATTCCGAGAATATTTCCAGAACAGCTTTTCTGGAATAAAAAAAGCAGAAAACAGGAACTGGCACTGTGGCATCTTGTTAATAGGTTAGTCCCAGAAAATGCATAAAAATGCTATAAAGTGTGAATAAAACATGTAGCAATTGACATAATATAAGCATGGAACATAAGAAATTATAGATACGTTGGAGACGTATCAAGCATCCCCAAGCTTAGTTCTACTCGTCCTCGAGTAGGTAAAACGATAACAACAAATAATTTCTTAGGTGACATGCTACCACATAATCATGATCAAATAATATTGTAAAGCATATGTTATGAATGAAGTGACTCAAGGCAATGGTCTATAGTTTGCTAACAAATAGATAATGAGTAAACAACTGAATCATATAAGCAAAAACTTTTCATAAATAGTACTTTCAAGACAAGCATCAAAAAGTTTTGCATAAGAGTTAACTCATAAAGCAATAGATTCTAAGTAAAAGGCATTGAAGCAACACAAAGGAAGATTTAAGTTTCAGCAATTGCTTTCAACTTTCAACTTGTATATCTCATGGATAATTGTCAACACAAAGCAATATAATAAGTGCAATAAGTAAGCATATAAAAATTGTTGCACACAAAGTTGACACAAGTGTTTGCTTCTGAGATAGAAAGGAGTAGGTAAACTGACTCAACCTAAAGTAAAAGAAAGGCCCTTCGCAGAGGGAAGCAGGGATTAAATCATGTGCTAGAGCTTTTTAAGTTTTGAAATCATATAGAGAGCATAAAAATAAAGTTTTGAGAGGTGTTTGTTGTTGTCAACGAATGGTAGTGGGCACTCTAACCCCCTTGTCAACCAGACTTTCAAGAGCGGCTCCCATGAAGGACGTTATTTCTACCCAAAGGCAGATCATCCCTCTTCTCTTTTGTTTACACATGTACTTTAATTTGGGTGACACTCCTCCCAACCTTTGCTTACACAAGCCATGGCTAACCGAATCCTCGGGTGCCTTCCAACAATCACATACCATGGAGGAGTGTCTATTTTAAATGATCAACTTTTTAAATTGCTTACTGATAAATCAGGGCAAAACATGTGAAGAGAATTAAAGGTGAAAGTTGTAATTAATTGGGACTGGGCACCCCATTTGCCAGCTCTTTTTGCAAAATTATTGGATAAGCGGATGTATATGCCACTAGTCCATTGGTGAAAGTCTGTCAGGAGTAAATGACAAGGTTGAAAGATAAAACACCACATACTTCCTCATGAGCTATAAAACATTGACACAAATAAGGGATAATAGCTTTTGAATAGTTTAAAGGTAGCACATGAAGTATTTACTTGGAATGGCAGAAAATACCACATAATAGGTAGTTATGGTGGACACAAATGGCATGGGTTTTCTCAAGGATTTGGATGCACGAGAAGCATTCCCTCTCAGTACAGAGTTTAGGCTAGCAAGGTTGTTTGAAGCAAACACAAGATATCAACCGGTACAGCAAGACTTACATGAAAACATATTGCAAGCATTATAAGACTCTACACTGTCTTCCTTGTTGCTCAAACACTTTTACCAGAAAATATCTAGACCTTAGAGATAGCAAACATGCAAACCAAATTTCAACAAGCTCTACGGTAGTTCTTTACTAATAGGTTTTTAACTACATGATGCAAGAGCTTAAACATGAAATACTTGAGAGCTCAAAACAATTGCCAAGTATCAAATTATCCAAGACAATGATCTATATGTGTGTCTTTTCGATATACCATCTACCACATGTTGCATTTTCTGTTTCCAACCAAACACCAATCAACTTATTTCAACAAAAACTCTCCAAATAATTTACAAATGAAACAAGAGAGTATTACTCTACAAGAACTAACAGCTCTGAATAAGAGATGCATGAAAAACAGGAGCTAAAAGCATAGCAGTAGCTAGATAAGAATACTCAACAGATATAAGTGAAGAATATGAGTATTCACATGAAAAAGCGGAGCGTGTCTCTCTCCCACACAAGAATGCTAGGATCCAATTTATTCAGAAAATAAAAATAACAATGCGAAAATAAAAGCACACAGACGCTCCAAGTAAAGTACATAAGATGTGGAAGAATTAAAATATAGTTTCACTAGAGATGACCTGATAAGTTGTTGATGAAGAAGGGGATGCCTTGGGCATCCCCAAGCTTAGACGCTTGAGTCTTCTTGAAATATGCTTGGGTGACCCACGGGGGCATCCCCAAGCTTAGGCTTTTCACTCTTCTTGATCACATCATATCATCCTTCTCGCTTGATCCTTGAAAACTTCCGCCACACCAAACTCAAAGTAATTCTCATTAGAGGGTTAGTGCATAATCAAAAATTCTCATATTCTACAGTGACACAATCATCACCAATACTTCTGGACATTAGCTACAGCCACTGATGTTTTATGGAGCAAAGAAATCCAATCAAACATAGTAAAAGAGGCAATGCAAAATAAATGGCAGAATCTGTCAAAACAGAACAGTCCGTAAAGACGAATTTTTTCGAGGCACTTAAGTTGCTCAGATTGAGAAACTCAAAACTAATGAAAGTTGCGTACATATCTGAGGATCACGCACGAATGTTTTCAGAATTTTTCAATTTTTCTGGAGTGAATAAAGCTCAAAACCGTGGACAGCAAAAATCTGTCCCTGTGCAGAAATCCAAATCTAGCATCAACTTTCTACTAGAGACTTTACTTGGCACAACATTGCAAGAAAATAAAGATACAAAGGAGTTGTTACAGAAGTAAGCACACTCCTTGACTAAAACTGAAAATAAAATATAAAGGGTTGCCTCCCTAAAGCGCTTTCTTTAAAGCCTTTTGGCTAGGCTAGAAGATTTTAATGATGCTCACATAGGAATAAAAATTGAAATGCAAAAGAGAGCATCAAGAGAAAAATATGAAACACATTTAAATCTAACCCACTTCCTATGCATTGGGATATTGTAAGAAAATAAATCATTGAAACCCAAAGCAAGTACCATAGGAAGATAAAACAAGAGCAATTTCAAGACTTTGAACTTAAAGAGAGGAAACATAATAATATTGAAATGTTTAGAACCATGTTTTCCCCTCTCATAATAACTTTCAGTAGCATCATGAATGAATTCAACAATATAATTATGACATAAAGCATGTCTTTCATGATCTACAAGCATGAAAGTATTAATACTCTCCACATAAGTAAAATCCTTCTTATTAGTGATAGTGGGAGTAAAACATTCATAATCATCATTGTAATCATCATATATAGGAGGCATATCATAATCATAATAAACTTTATCCTCAATAGTAGGTGGACTGAAAATATCACATTCATCATTGTAATCGTCATAAATGAGAGACATAGTATCATCAAAATAATTTCTCTCCTCTATAGTGTAATAAGGAGAATTCAAAGACAAAGTAGGACTCTCATGAGTGAGAGTATTGTCACAAACAACAAGTATATCATCTTTATCTCCACATAATTTAGTAACAAGTTCTAAACATGGAGGACAATCAAGCAAAATAGGACCATCATCTAGAGAATTATCATATATAAGATTAGGGACCACTGTTTTACTTTCTGCAATTTTCTCTTCTATTTGAGTCAAGGAGTTTGTTACTTCGATTTATTAAAAGTAGATATTTCAATAGAATCATGACATTCAACATTATGGCATTCTTCCTCCTTAGGTAGGCATGGAGGGAAATCATATAGTGTAAGAGTTAGAGAGTTACTATCATTAGAAGGTAGATCCTGCTTTTGTTCTTCACTCTCCTCCTCTTTTTCATCCAATGAGCTTTTAGCTTCAGCAATTTCTTCTCCCACAGGTTCCTGAAAGGTAGCAAGCTGTTCTGGAGAATAAGTTTTATCAAGAAATTCAGTAATATAAGGATTATCATTGTAATATTCAAGGCAATAACCAAGTATAGCATAATTCTCAGTCTTACAAGGGGCATCATCATTTTGAATATAACAAGCAATTTCATAGGCACCCTTAAAAACAACAAATTCTTCAATTTGTTCAAGATTATCAAAGTCATAGTTTCCTTTAGCATAAGCAGCCAAAGTTTCATTATCATTATAATCACATTGGAAAGGGAGGTGTTTGTGCCTTCTACAACAAAGCAATTCATTAAAGCAGTATGATTCATCATAAGTAGAGCACAAATCTTTAGCAAAATAATTCAATCTACTTATTTGTTCCCATAAAAATTTCCTTTTCTGTGACAAGCGGTATTCCTTATAATAATTTTGTTGTTCCTTCGTGAACCCACTTAGCCAATAAGATTTTGTTTCAAAGAGAGAAGACATTGATAGCAAATAAATAACTAGACATAATAACAAACCAAAAATAAAGTAAATGCAAGTAACTAATTTTTTTGTGTTTTTGATATAAAGAAGCAAACAAGACAAAGTAAAAATAAAATAAGCAAGACAAAAACAAAGTAAAGAGATTGGAAGTGAGAGACTCCCCTTGCAGAAGGTTTGACTTCCCCGGCAACGGCGCCAGAAAACTGGCTTGATGCGTGTTAAGTTACACGTCCGTTGGGAACCCCAAGAGGAAGGTATGATGAGTGCAGCAGCAAGTTTTCTCTCAGTAAGAAATCAAGGTTTAATCGAACCAGTAGGAAGTCAAGGGTCTTCTGAAGGTTGTTGGTGGCTGAATGTGGCACGGCGCAACACCAGGGAATCAGCAGCGACGTGGAACCTACACACAACACAACCAAACTACTTTGCCCCAACGAATCAGTGAGATTGTCAATCTCACCGGCTTGCTGAAAACAAAGGATTAAAAGTGTGGTGTGGAAAATGATGTTTGCTTGCAGAGAATTAAAGAGAACAATGATTGCAGTAGGTTGTATTTCAGATGTAAAAGAATGGACCGGAGTCCACAGTTCACTAGTGGTGTCTCTCCATAATAAAATACTAACATGATGGGTAAACAAATTACAGCTGGGCAATTGACAAAATAGAGAGTGCATAACAATGCATATACAAGTCATGATGATCACTATGAGATTTACTTGGGCATTACGACAAAGTACACAGACCGCTATCCAGCATCCATATGTGCCTAAATAGTCCACCTTCAGGTTAGCATTCGCACCCCTTCCAGTATTAAGTTGCAAGCAACAGACAATTGCATTAAGTATGGTGCATAATGTAAACAATACAAATATCCTTAGACAAAGCATTGCTTTTTACCCCTAGTAGCAACAGCACATCCACAACCTTAGAACTTTCTGTCACTGTCCCAGATTAAATGGAGGCATGAACCCACTATCTAGCATAAATACTCCCTCTTGAGTTACAAGCATAAACTTGGCCAAAGCCTACACTAATAACGGAGAGCATGCAAGATCATAAACAACATAGGCATGATAAATCAATAATCAACTTGACATAGTATTCAATATTAATCGGATCCCAGCAAACACAACATGTAGCATTACAATAAGATGATCTTGATCATGATAGGCAGCTCACAAGATCTAAACATGATGGCACAAGAGGAGAAGACAACCATCTAGCTACAGCTATGGACCCATAGTCAAGGGTGGACTACTCACACATCACTCCGGAGGAAGGCATGGTGATGTAGAGCCCTCCGGTGATGATTCCCCTCTCCAGCAGGGTGCCGGGAAGAGCTTCAGAACCCTCCCGAGCTAGGGTTGATGACGGCGGCGGCTCCGGAACTTTTCGTGGATGGAGGCTCGGGTGTTTAGGGTTTTCCCGAGAAAGGCAATTTATAGGCGAAGGGGCGATGTCGGTGGAGGCCCGAGGGCTCCTCACCACGTGGCGGCGCGCCAGGGGTGGGACCCGCGCCACCACATGGTGAGGGCGCCTCGATGCCCCCTTCGTCTCTCTTTCGGACTCTGTGTACGTGACAGAAAAATAGGACCTTGGCTTTTTGTTTCGTCCAATTCCGAGAATATTTCCAGAATAGCTTTTCTGGAATAAAAAACAGCAGAAAATAGGAACTGACACTGTGGCATCTTGTTAATAGGTTAGTCCCAGAAAATGCATAAAAATGCTATAAAGTGTGAATAAAACATGTAGCAATTGACATAATATAAGCATGGAACATAAGAAATTATAGATACGTTGGAGACGTATCAAGTAGCTTGAAAGGATGAGGAGACAATGAGTGTGTTGACGATGGCAGGCAATATGTTGTGATGGCCATAAACACTCTCACTTTGCATCTACCATTTGGATTAATTTTGATTTGAACAAATTCCATTTGATCGCTTGTTAGCATGATCATTATAAGAGTGTCTTGCCTCTAGCGAGACAATTATTCATATTTGTTAGTGACAAATCGTTGTCCTACATTTATGAGTGATATCTTTAATGATCATACACCGATTATGAATGGAATGTTGTTATTTGAATCTAGATGGTAGTAGTTCTCACATTTATAACATTAATGCCAAAGATACAAACTTAATAATGATGCCACATTATTCTGGCACTAGCGTTTAAGTCATGTCAATGTTGTATGCATTAAGAAGCTCCATTCAAATGGACCTCCAAGTCTTTAGATTTTGATCTTATGAGACTTGCAAAATAACTGAGACACCGTTCTCTGGAAATGGGCATCTAACTTGTTGAGAATCATACATATATCGATGTGTGAATCAATGAAGTATTTCAACGTGTAGTGGAAATCATTATTTTGTAGAACTTCATCAATGATTTGAGTAGATATGGGCATATCCTCTTGATGAAATGTTGGTCTGAAAAGTTTGATTCGATTAAACAAGTTCAGAGTGAAGTAGAAAAATAAACTTAACAAGAAAATCAAATTCCTGTGATACAGATCGAGAAAACAAGGACTTGAGTTATGAGTTTGGCATATCATTTGAAGACTTGTGAAAAGAGTTCCACAAATTACGCCGCATGGAACACCACAATGTTATGGTGTGCTAGGATGTCGTAATCACACTCTATTGGATAGTGTGTGGTAAATAAAATCTCTTATCGAATTATTATAATCATTGAAGTCATATGGTAGAAACAAAACATTCACGTTAGATAATAAGGAAACCATCTAAATCCGTGGAGGCAATACCATATGAGTGATTGCATGGCTTTTAGCCTAGATTATCGTTTTGATATTTTAGTGTTTTGATGTGATCAAACCTAAAACGGATAAATTCATCTTTGTAAAATATCTAAGAAATCAGTTGGATACATTTCTCATGACAAAGGCAATTTTTTTGCCGGAACATGCCTTGATCAAGAAATAGTTTCTTGTCAAAAGGGAATAAGTGGGAAAGAGAGTAGAGCAAGACGAAGTTAATGAACTTTCTCTCCAGACATCAGAGTGGCGCAACGGAAAACGTTCCGGTACCGTCCTCCACAACTGGAAGGAAGCTGATGATTAATGATCATGATGCTCTGAGCTCATACTAAGGCCGTAGGCGTATGAGAATGTGTTCTGCACTATGTGGTACGACAATCTTGTTATGAACATCATGTTAATAGAACATGACAAACCTATGAACTACAAAGAACCGATGGTAGACCTAAGTCCGAAAAATGGCTTTGAGCCATAAATAATCCGAGATAAAATCCATGTACGATTACCAAGTAAAGGCTTGGGTAAATCTTCTTCATGGACTCCAGGCCGTTGAGAGTAAATGGAATTTTATGACAAAATAGATACTGGCGGAAAGGCAACCGTCTGTATGGATCGATTTGTCGTAAAACAGTTTCGACAAATTCAAAAGTTGACCACAATGAGATTTTGTCTCAAGTGGCGATGCCTAAGTCTGTTTAGGATTGTTCTAGCAATTATTTTCAATTGAGAAATTGATGGATGGATAAAGAAATCATGTTCCCTAATGACAACATTAAGAAAGAGTTGTAATCAGTACAACAAGTAGGTTTGGTTGATCCTAAGGATGCTAGGCACGTATGCAAACTTCATTTGTCCATTCTTGGGCTGAAGCAAGCATATTGAAGCTGGAATCTTCACTTTGATAATGAGATCAAAGGATTTTGGAGTCGTCCAAAATAGTTGAAGAAACCTGTATTTACAACGAAGTGAGTGGGAGCTAAGTAGCTTTTCTGGATCTTATATGTGAACGGCATATTTGAGTGGGAGCTAAAAGGAAATTCAATGATCTTATATGTGAATGGCATATTTGAGTGGGAGCTAAAAGGAATTATATACGGATGGCGTATTTAAGTGGGAGCTAAGTGTTATTCCAAACTTTATATGCAATGACATATTGAGAATGATACATATCCTCTAGTAAAGTATAAACAATTATTTAAGTGATTAAATTTTCTATGAATGAAGTTAAGAGTATTAAGATTTAAATCTATAATTTGTATAGATCATAAGGGGCTTAATAACATTAGGTCGGAATATTTTCCAAGGTTAAGATTCTGAAATGTTTCAGAATAGAACAAGCGAAGAAAAGTTCTCTCTTGTATGACTGGGTAAAATATTAAGATTATCTTGGTATTTCAGCGATAGTTATTGAAAGAAAAGGATGTCCGACATCCTCTATGCCTTAGCCATAGATTATGTCAGACTGAAAGCTCGACTTGATGTGACCTAAGTTTTTGGTTGAAGAACGGGTTCTAGAGTGATCTCTGGATGGATCAATGAACAAACGTTAAGTATATCCTTAAGTGTCTAAAAGAGAACTGAAGAGATGTTTTCTGGTATAGGCTAAGAGTGTAAAGACAACTTGCCGTAAAAAAGTTACGATGATGCAAGTTATGACACTGACCATATGACTAGAAATCTCATATAGGAGAAGTACTTTGTTTTGAAGAAAGACAGGGTTAGCTTGCGAAGTTGCATATGAATGCACTGTCGCATAATCTACATAGGTATAGGAATATATGGCTACTTCAGAAGTAGCAAGTGTGATTGGACTGAGCGGTTTTCCAGAGCATGTGTGGTTTCCCTTAATAGGTCTCTCAGACTATTAAGGCCCATGCTACGCGAAATTTTGAGTCTCGCTCCATCGGCAAACATATATTTCACCTTTATCATATGATACGGGATGATGTCAAACTAGGTGACATAGAAGTGTTGCAAAGCACATACAGATCTCATTGTGGGAGATTTGTTGACTAAATACCTCTTCCACGAGACAAGCATGCACCATATTACTATAGGTGTTAAGCTTTTACCAAGTTGTAAACTAGATTAATTGGTACTCTAGTGCAAGTGGGAGACTGTTGGAGATATGCCCTAGAGTCAATTAATAAAGTGATTTTATTTGTCATATCTCAATTGTTCATAATATGTTTTTGTACCATGCTATAACTGTATTAAGCGGAAACATTAATACACGTGTGGTATTAAACAACCAGGTCCCTAATAGCCTCTATTTAACTAGTTCGTTGGGCAACAGATGATCAAGGTTTCTTGATCATGGATAATTACGTCGGTTGACAACAGAGTCATGTCATTAGGTGAATGATGTGATGGACATACTCAAAAGATATAGAAACGTAGTGCTCATGCCTTCGACTGTGAGATCATATCAAATCGCTGCTTCTGAAAGGTGCTTTGATTTGATGGCCCTTCACGTAGTTACCTGCGTGAAAAGTAAATGGGTTAGGTTGAGACTCCAAGTGCAGAGTGTATGTAGTAGTGGAAGACAGTTTTCCCCACGAGGGGTGACTCGAGGGTTTAATATCGAACTCTCGGGGAACCAGTATTTCAGGTGTTATCTCCTTATCCTTCTCTTGAGAACCTGCAACAAAATAAATTGTTTTGTGCCCTCAACCTCACCAAGTGGTTGTCAAGCACAAGGTGTGAGAATGATAATAAAATAAATATGCAAACAGTAGTAAATATGCAATGGTAATGGTAGTAATGATAAATGATATTTTTGGGTTTTTTATGATGAATGCAAGATGTAAAAGTGTTTTTGTATTTTCGGATTTAATAATGGCAGCAAACAAAAGTGGTGATAAAAGTGTTGGAAAGGTGTTTCTTATGATTAAAAATGGACCGGGGTTCATGGTTTCACAAATGCACTCTCTCTTGATAACGTGGTAGACAATGGAACACTAAAATTAACATGTAAGATGGCAAGACATGGTTTGACAAGTTATTAATAATATGGGCATCACGTCCTAACATAGAGATCTCAAGTATAAGTTGTTCTCTCTCTTATGCTCCACCAAGATGCGAACTAAATCATAACACCTTAGTAATTAAGATAAATCAGAGCATAGCAATAAGTTCAATGACATGAAGTTAAAATAAGAACATGCTAGATCTAGTCATGGAGATAGTGGCCAAGGTCACATCCACTCTCCGGTAGCATGGTATTTTTGTTTATCCCTAGTGAGGCAACAAAGTAAGGTAGAAAACCCAAGTGGATCGCAGAACTTCTGTCACGTTCACTGCACTAGCCACCCCCCGTTACTCCAACTAATGCACACGTTCCCCCTCACATGCTCTCATAAACATGCTTGATCATGACAAGTAAATAAGAACGGGGTACATAATATGCATCTACTTTCATAACTGAAACAAAACCATTGCAATCTCAAACATGTATTAACTCATAATAAAGATCCACCACAAAGGAATTACATAGATGACCGTAATCATGTTCAGCAGCTCATACGGTACTAATTAGTGAAGCTCATAGAGAGGAGAGATACATAAGTTACTTCCACAAACCCATAGTCCAGGGGTGGACTACTCCCTCTTCATCATGGTGTCGGTGGAGATGTTGTTGGAGGGAAGGAGACCACACCGGCAGCGCCCCGCCGGAGTTTTCCCCCTCCAATCTTCAGCTCCAGGTCTCTGTTTCGTGGTTTCTGTGTTTCGCGGCGCTCCCTTTCGCGAAAGCCCTGGGGGGTCTATATATAGTCGTTTTTAGGTCAAGACGAAGCTTCGGGAAGAAAGATCGACGGCAGCGGAGGCCCGAGGGCCAGTGGTGGGTCCCACGCGGTCAGGGAATCTGGCCGCGTGGGCCCACCCCTTTTGGCCTTCTGGTCTCCGTTTCTTCGATTCCTTTGCGCCTACGTTTCGTTCCTTCCAAAAAAGTGATCCCCGTAAAATTCAGGTCATTTGGACGTCGTTTGGGTCCCTGAAACATAAAAATATAGAAAAAGGGGTTTTCTGACAGCGCAGGGTTAATTCCAGAAAAATGGGGAATTGTTAATTATCCCCAAAACTCAATATAAATCATGAATATAACCCTTATATGATGCAAATAACATGGAATAACATGTAATAAAATGTAAAGTTCATGTATGCATTTTACATGCATCAACATCCCCAAGCTTAACCCATGCTCGTCCCGAGTATGAAGGTGATAAAACTAACATGGACTTTGCATTTTAATACTATCAATGGATATCAAAGGTGATTACTATTGCTACATAAGTCAAATGATTCATTCTTCAAAGGAATAACAATATGCAAGATAAATTATGAAGTGATATCAAATACTCAATGTAAAGATGTTCAATGATAAATTCACAAAGTGTAACATAGAAGAAAGTACTATGGACCAAATGTATGCATAATGAAAAGTAAAAACATCCTATGGTGGTCATAGAGTACTTCTTATGAAAACTGAATATAAAAGGTGGACACTTTGGATAGATAAATAAGTAGAGGTAAAGCATGAATAAGTTTCATCTAACTTCCAAACACTTCTACTTAAGTTAATGCTTGCAATGTGGTAGTCATTGGTGTGGAGCTCTCATTACCCCTATCATAGCATCTTGAATGATTAATGTTTAAAGTGAAAGCAAATATGAGTGGTGTGCTTGACAATGTATTGGTTGAATGTCTCATGTCCCTTGAATACAAGTACCTACACCATGTGTTACTCACTTTGGTCCACAAAGTAAATTCAAATAAAGGTCATTGCAAGTAATAATAGTATCATCAAGAACTGCACTGGGGTACCTCTTGCCCCTTGACATGAACAAGCCCATGTCAAAACAACAAGACAAACAGACAATGAACAATCTCAGCACTCTTTTATTTACTATGGGTATAGCTTTTTATTATGAGGTGCATCACTGAATGAACATTATGGTTATGCTGTAAATTTCCACCATGAATGATGCATGGCTTAGATTAGCGGCCCAGGCATTTCTCTAACCATTTATACAAACTCTTTGAACTTACTAAGTATCCACATTCATTTCACCCATGATAGGCATCCATAAACAAAAGTACATGACATCAACTAAATATAAATAAGTGCAATGTTGAAAGCTTGCCATGTGACAGCACATATGGGCTAACTCCCAACCAAAACAATTGTCAAGCCCACAACTTCATAATTTTAATCACAATGGTTCATGCTTATTAAATGCAATAAAAGTAAATTGTGCATCAAGTTCGTGAGAGCTTTTAACCAATTTTTCCCATGACAATCAATAACATAAGCATTTAAATTCAGAAATGTAGATAACACAATATAACATGATAAACATACTTGGAATAGCATAAAGCTAATAGGTAGATATGGTGGACTCACTGGAAAAACTTTGGTTGAAGGTGTTGGGAAACAAGCTTTTTACTTGTTGTAATTTTTGGGCTAGCAATAGGGAGAAAGTTGACCATCTAAATGCATGCATAAGTGTCCATAGAACTAATCAATCCATGTTAAACCAAGTAAAGTTAAAATTCAACATCTAAACATGGTAAAAGATAGCTCTTGACAACACACTTGCAAATTAACATTCATTCAAAGCACATGAATTATGCAACTATATGTATCTTTTAAAATCAACTCAAACATCCCTATCCCAATATATTTAATAGCATCCAACATAATTCAACCCAAACTTCCAGTAGCTCTCTCATATATAAATGATAGTGGTGGTCTTATTAACAAACCGAAATAACAAAAGCAAAAAAAAACAGACGCTCCAAGTTTATACGATAAAGTGCTTTGATCGAAAAACAGAAGTTAGACGTGTGCAAACCGAGAGTGTGTTGGTCTAGTGGGGTTGTCTTGACATCCCCAAGCTTATGGTCTTCACCATCCTTGGATAGCTCTTGGTGCAGCTCCTCTAATCCCTGTGAAAAAACTTCAAAACACCGTTTCTCCCATTTCTTTTCTGTGGGGTGATATTAGTAGTGATAAACAAATAGGTTCCTTGCTGCATAAAATCCTTAGGCAAAAATTCATATGAATGTCCAGAGAGTATATAATGTTGTATGCCTACTCATAAACTCAATTGAATCAAAAAGATTCAAGCAAAAAGCTCAAAGAATGCATCAAACAATATCAAGACAGAATCTGTCCAGAAAAACAGCAGCAAAACGCATTTTTCTACCCTACTTAAACTCGTCAGAAAAATCTGCAAAAAATCACGTGTACAGAGGATGAAAAGTTGAAGCTACAGTTCAAATTACAGCTCAATCGGAGTTACAGATAAAAAATGAAAAATCAAACCGTGCACAGACTTCGTGCAGGCAGAAAACTCTCCGAAAATGAATAGCAACTTTTCAAACCCAAAATAGGTAAAACTTGGTTCTTTATTAAAAATCCCAGAAACAAAACTAACAAACTACTCTCTTGTTACAGCAAGAGGACTCAAAGAAAATCTCAAACAAAAACAACCGGGTTGCCTCCCGTAAAGCGCTTTCTTTATAGCCATATAGCTAGGCTTACTTACTTGATAATCAAAGGGGACGTAGCTCATGAGGGAGCTTGAACCTTGGTGTGTCCCTCTTCCTTGGGAAGTGTTCCATGCTCTTCTTGTGTGGAAACTGAAACTTCACATTCCCTTCCTTTGAATCAATAATGGCACCTGTAGTACGAAGAAAAGGTCTTCCCAAAATAATAGGACTAGAGGTTTTATTCCCCATGTCCATGATTAGAAAATCAACAGGCACAAAAGTCATGTGTAACTCTACCATAACATCACTTACTTTTCCTAGAGCATGTCTAATGGAATCATCAGCAAGTGCAAGTTCAATAGAGCATTTCTCAATATTTTTAAGTTCAAGGACTTCATATAGTTCTTTAGATAATATAGAGACACTAGATCCTAGATCTAAAATGGCATGGTGTGTCTCTTTTCCAATGGTTACTAGTACCTTAGGGATCCAGATATCCCCAAGCTTAGGTGGTATCATAGCTTCTTGATTGTACCTAGCAATCTTTTCTTTTAAGACATGATTAGCAATATAGGAACCAAAACCAGCCTGGTTAATATTAACAGAAGGATCACTTGCAAATTTTTGTAAGATAGAAATTAATTCATGCAAGCTACACTTCTCTAAATCAACAAATGGTTCCTTAACTTCACTAAGCATTTTAACTTCCTCAACTTTTCTCTTTTTTAATCCAAACTTGTTTCTTAATAGGAACTTCCTTCACATGTTTAAATGATGGGTTTTTCCTTAATAAATCACTAACACAAACCAACTTTTCCTCAATACTGTTGAGACTAATATCTTTTTCAAGAAATTCTTTCTCACATAATCTTAGTTTATGCATGACATTAACTAATTCATCATTTATCTTAGGAATAATATTTTTAGAAACAGATGCTAGTTGTTCAAAATCCTCTTTATTTGGTAGTTTCTCTAAACCAGCTTCGAATTTATCTTTAGATAATGCAAGTGCTACTGTGGTATCCTCTACCTTTTTCTTTCTACCAACAAAGTTACCAAAAATTCTAAGTGTCATGGCCGCACAGGATGGTGTTGACAGGACAAAACTTCCACCTGTAGCCCCATCTAAAGCATTTTGATACCAAGGATCTATTCCATAATAAAAGTAAAGATCTAGCTTTTCATCTTCACAAGGTGTAGGATCTTCATAGTGCATCCTATTAATTCTAACCCAGGCATCTTTTAATGTTTCTCCAGGTTGTTGTTTAAAACTAGAAATGGAACTTAAAGGAAGACTCACTTTCTTTTTGTTTTCAAGACTCATGATTGCAAGTTTTTATGTGTTTTTAATTTTTTATGCAAAACTGAAAGTAAAATGACACTAATGCAACTCGAAATAACAAATGCAACACAAAAATGCAAAACTGAATATAAATATGCAAACCGAAATATAAAGATGATATGCAAGACAAGAACAAAACAAAATAAAATGATTGTAGGTAAAGATGGATAAGATGATGCTCACGTAGGTGCAACCTCCCCAAGCTTAGGTTGTTACACAAGTTGGTGATGAAGTTGACTTGATGTGAGTGATCCTTGGATAAACCTTTCAGCTATGGTTCCCCGGCAACGGCGCCAGAAAACGTCTTGATGGCCCTTCACGTAGTTACCTGCGTGAAAAGTAAATGGGTTAGGTTGAGACTCCAAGTGCAGAGTGTATGTAGTAGTGGAAGACAGTTTTCCCCACGAGGGGTGACTCGAGGGTTTAATATCGAACTCTCGGGGAACCAGTATTTCAGGTGTTATCTCCTTATCCTTCTCTTGAGAACCTGCAACAAAATAAATTGTTTTGTGCCCTCAACCTCACCAAGTGGTTGTCAAGCACAAGGTGTGAGAATGATAATAAAATAAATATGCAAACAGTAGTAAATATGCAATGGTAATGGTAGTAATGATAAATGATATTTTGGGTTTTTTATGATGAATGCAAGATGTAAAAGTGTTTTTGTATTTTCGGATTTAATAATGGCAGCAAACAAAAGTGGTGATAAAAGTGTTGGAAAGGTGTTTCTTATGATTAAAAATGGACCGGGGTTCATGGTTTCACAAATGCACTCTCTCTTGATAACGTGGTAGACAATGGAACACTAAAATTAACATGTAAGATGGCAAGACATGGTTTGACAAGTTATTAATAATATGGGCATCACGTCCTAACATAGAGATCTCAAGTATAAGTTGTTCTCTCTCTTATGCTCCACCAAGATGCGAACTAAATCATAACACCTTAGTAATTAAGATAAATCAGAGCATAGCAATAATTCAATGACATGAAGTTAAAATAAGAACATGCTAGATCTAGTCATGGAGATAGTGGCCAAGGTCACATCCACTCTCCGGTAGCATGGTATTTTTGTTTATCCCTAGTGAGGCAACAAAGTAAGGTAGAAAACCCAAGTGGATCGCAGAACTATCTGTCACGTTCACTGCACTAGCCACCCCCCGTTACTCCAACTAATGCACACGTTCCCCTCACATGCTCTCATAAACATGCTTGATCATGACAAGTAAATAAGAACGGGGTACATAATATGCATCTACTTTCATAACTGAAACAAAACCATTGCAATCTCAAACATGTATTAACTCATAATAAAGATCCACCACAAAGGAATTACATAGATGACCGTAATCATGTTCAGCAGCTCATACGGTACTAATTAGTGAAGCTCATAGAGAGGAGAGATACATAAGTTACTTCCACAAACCCATAGTCCAGGGTGGACTACTCCCTCTTCATCATGGTGTCGGTGGAGATGTTGTTGGAGGGGAAGGAGACCACACCGGCAGCGCCCCGCCGGAGTTTTCCCCCTCCAATCTTCAGCTCCAGGTCTCTGTTTCGTGGTTTCTGTGTTTCGGCGGCGCTCCCTTTCGCGAAATCCCTGGGGGGTCTATATATAGTCGTTTTTAGGTCAAGACGAAACTTCGGGAAGAAGGATCGACAGCAGCGGAGGCCCGAGGGCCAGTTTGGTGGATCCCATGCGGTCAGGGAATCTGGCCGCGTGGGCCCACTTTTTGGCCTTCTGGTCTTCGTTTCTTCGATTCCTTTGCGCCTACGTTTCATTCCTTCCAAAAAAGTGATCCCCGTAAAATCTCAGGTCATTATGACGTGATTTGGTCGCCTGAAATGTAAAAATATAGAAAAGGGGTTTTCTGACAGTGCAGGGTTAATTCCAGAAAAATGGGAAAATTGTTAATTATCCCCAAAACTCAATATAAATCATGAATATAACCCTTATATGATGCAAATAACATGGAATAACATGTAATAAAATGTAAAGTTCATGTATGCATTTTACATGCATCAACTGCATCAAACGGCATGTCTTATATAGCGTGACAATAAAGGTGACACTTTCGGGTATCCGAAGAAAGCAGTGGAGGCGAGTGATCAAGAGCGGGATTTGCCAATCCACATAGCAGGATAGATACTCTGGGCCCACTCGGTGAGATTACATCAATGAGCTTGCAAGCATGTGACTAGGTCACGGGGATGTAATATCACAGACGAGTAAAGATATATTTTTCAATGATGAGATCATGCTCGGTAATCGTGATACTGGAGAACGATGCTCGGACAATCTAAAGTATTGCTAGGCAAAAGGTTGAGACTGGACGTCTAAAGGTTCAAACGATGAAAAGACATTCGTGGACACACAGGGGCTATCACGGGTATCTAGACCCCGCTGTTAGTCATTGATCTGAGAACGTGTCTCGATCATGTCTGTGTGACCCCAACCGTAGGGTAACACAATTAAGGGTAGGTGACGCTTTAATTAGATTGGATATAAGAGAGAAAGAAACCGGAGATTCCGAAAGCGTTCCGGAACATGTCCAATGTTGATCGGAGGCAACGAAATATGTTTCGGAGCTTGAATGAATTAAATAATATGTATTTAATATTAATAAGTGTTATCAGTGATTAAATATATTTTTTATTAATTTCGGATTTTAAAGGCATTAAACCTAAATGGGCGTTAGAGGCCCATTAGGGAAAATCCCTAAAAAGAAAAAGGAAAAAAGGGGAAGGAGGCCGGCCGGCCTAGTTGGGCCACATGGGCCCACCTAGGGCCGGTGCACCCCTTGGTGGTGTGGCTGGTGTGGGAATAGTCCCACACCGCCAAGCCACCAAGGCAGGCCTCCCTCCTCCTCCTTTAAATAGGGGATCCCATGCCTTGGAAATTTACACCCCATCTCCTTTTTCTTCTCTCCTACCTTGAGCGTGGTTCCGTTTTTGGAGCTGCGTACGGGGAGGGAAGTCTCTCTACTATACGCACACCGCCGTGCTGCTAGATCCAATCTTCCACTTCCGCTGCTCTGCTGGATCTGGAGCCGGAGGTCGTCATCTACACCGTACGTGTGTGAAACTACGAGGCGCTACTCAGGTGGCGCTGGGAGTACGTCTACTTCCTCTACACGACCTTGAGGTCGGCTTCGTCGGCTTCATCGGTAACGTTTGTGTGGGAACGTAATCCCGCTTTCGGTCTACAAGGGTATGTACTCCGTTCCCCTCCGTATAGTATATCTTCATAGTTAGATCTTGGCTAGTTTCTGGTTATCGTCGGTAGGAATTTTTTTGTTTTATGTCTAGGATCCCCTTCACGCCTACCTCGAGGAAGTACGCAAGCTGGAGAAGAGGTTCCTCAGCATGGAGCTGGCCCACATCCCGCGCAGCAAAAACCAGGAGCCCGACGACATCGCCCAGCGAGCGGCCCACCGTGAGCCGCAACGCCCAGGCATCTTCGAAGAAAGGCTGATGAAACCATCCGCGTCCCCACAACCTGAAGGGGATGTGCCTCCTGAGGAAGAGCTGCCACCGCCACCTGCAACAGGCTCGCCTGACACGGGCGTACCCTCGGGCTGCCTGTTGCTCGCCGTGGCCCCACAGGACGATGATTGGCATCACGAAATCCATGACTACCTGGAACAGAGGGTACTCCAAGAAGACGACGACGAGGCAGAAAGGATAGTTCGCCAGGCCAAGAGCTACTGCCTGCTGGACGACATCTTGTATCGCCACCGCCCAAATGGAGTTGCGCTGCGGTGTGTGTCTGCCGAGGATGGATGTGAACTCCTCTCGGAGATCCATCGCGGCGACTGCTGCCACCACTCCTCGTCCCGCACTCTGGCAGGAAAGGTATTCCACAGCGGTTTTTACTGGCCCTCCACTCTCGAGATGCTATGGAGCTTGTCAAGACTTGTGAAGCGTGCCAATTCCACGCCAAGCAGGTCCATCAGCAAGCACAAGCACTACAGACCATCCCTCTCTCATGGCCTTTTATGGTCTGGGGGCTGGACATCTTGGGACCTTTCCCTCGAGCGATTGGCGGCTATCGGTACCTCTACATCGCCATCGACAAATTCACCAAGTGGGCGGAGGTGGAGCCAGTATGCACAATCCCGGCCAGATCGGCGGTCAAGTCATCAAAGGCCTGGTATGCCGATTCGGCGTCCCCAAACGCATCATCACGGACAATGGCTCCTAGTTCATGAGTGGCTAGTTCAAGTCCTACTGCGCCAACCTCGGCACAAGGATCTGCTATGCCTCTGTTGCCCATCCACGGAGCAACGGGCAGGCGGAGAGAGCTAATGCCGAGGTACTTCGAGGCCTCAAGACGCGAAGTTTCAAGAGGAAGCTCAAGGCCAGTGGCAGGGATGGATCGACAAGCTCCCCTCCGTCATGTGGTCCATCCGCACCACGCCAACCAAGCCCACTAGTGAGACACCATTCTCCCTTGTCTGCGGGGCGGAAGTTGTCCTTCCCGCAGAGCTCAAGAACGGGTCACCCAGGGTGCTGGCCTTCAATGAGGCCAACCAGGACGAGCTAAGGGAAGAAGACCTCATGCTACTTGAGGAGGCAAGGGCATCATGTCAAGATTCGCGTGGCCAGGTACCAGCAGGCCATGCGACCCTACCATAGCCGCCGCGTTCTACCTCGCACACTCGAGGCCGGCGATCTGGTCCTCCGGAGGATCCTTTCCAGCGAAGGAATGCACAAGCTCTCACCCAT
Source organism: Poa pratensis (assembly GCA_947311845.1). Classification (NCBI taxonomy): domain Eukaryota; kingdom Viridiplantae; phylum Streptophyta; class Magnoliopsida; order Poales; family Poaceae; genus Poa; species Poa pratensis. Next base: position 11,627,870 of record CAMZMU010000125.1, on the reverse strand, counting down.
GTGGGAAGGCCCCTTCGGGGTCGCCCACGTCGCCCGCTCGGCGCAGCGCGGCTGGAAACTGAAGACGGCACCCTGGTTCCAAACCCATGGAACATCCAGCACCTTTGCAAGTTCTACCCGTGACGCCACGGTAAAAACATCGCCGAGATTTCCTCTCCGGGAGGGTCTCACTGGAGCTTCTCACTAGCGATGCCACGAGGCCGCGAGAGCTCCAGCCCATGTCATGTGGGGTACCGTGCTCATCACGGCGGCATCTTTTGTTTCTTGAGGTGTCACGCGGCCACTATAGCCTCAATGAGACTCCTCCTCATGAGAGTCTCCCATGCACACAGTGGCTCGTTTTGTAATGAACCTATTCATTCAGAAAGTAAGCTATGCGCTTCGCGCCGAGCATACCCTTGTATGTCCTTACCCTCGGTAAGCTGGCTCCTGGTGCGCGCTAATTTTTCCCTGGGCGTTTCACGAGCGGGGGCTGGGGCACGGTGTCTGTGCTCGGGTTGGTCCCAGTAGCTCCGAAAAATCCAAGTAAACCATGTGTGGATTCGGGGGACGCCCTCGTACACGCCACCTTCCAAGGTCCTTGGTGCTAAATCTCCTCGTGTAACACCAGGAACGAACCTGCAAGCATGCACCGTTACAACTCTCGTTGCTTTGACTTTGTCGTAGAACAGGACGCGGGAATCCTACAAATGAAGCAAGGACCCATGAGGGAGGGGCTCACGAAGCGCAGGATCGATGTTCTCTCCGCACGCCTCTCCTCAGGGTTCTCACCCCACGAGAAAGGTAAGTAAAACATCCAGGATTTGGGGATTTCTTTTTTGTTTTTCTCTCAACAAATCGCCCAAAGGCTTACAAGGAGATCAAAAGACAAAAACAGGAAAATGCTCCTAACATTTCAGCAAAGATAATCTCCGTACAGAGTACAAAGGAGCTATCCTGGAAGGAGGCGGCCTCGGTCGAGGCAGGTGGTTCGAAGCCGCAGGCGCTACTCCCAGAAGTACGGCGACGAGGCCACCAATAAGGAGGTGAAGGACATCTTCGCGACCTCCCCCGCGAGGATCTTCATCAGGAGGATGAAGACTCGGCCTCCCTCTTTACGCTGGAGGAGTCTTCCTAATCTTCATCCTCGCTGTCGTTGCGGCTGCTCTCGCTCTCCGCACAGCACTCTACGCGTCCGCCGTGATCGTGGAAGGCCTTCACATAAAGAGCCGCATCCCCGTCAAACCTAAAGGACAGGTACAAGCCCTGGGGCCAGGCGATGGAGCAAGCGAACGACCTCCACCCGCACCCAGGCGCAGGGTGTCATCAGCGAGGTAATCTGCATAGACCAAGGAAGGGCCGTTCGGGCACCCATCCACCTGGAGCCAGAAGCCTGAAGGTCTGCTGACCCGCACCCCGTCCAGAAAGGAGTCTGGCAGCAAGGGCCGGCTGCGAGGCCTGTGACCCAGCACAAGAAGAACTCGAACGACGCCCTCCCGGCATGATCCACATCATGCGGAAGGGGGCGGAAGCCCTAGCACAGCCTCCGGACCCGTGGCCGCCTCGCCCACGACCTACGCGACCGCGGGGCGCTATCCCTCCGCGCGCACTATTGCCCGCCTCCGTGGTCGCCGGCAACGCTCGGGAACGGCCCGAGCCTCTCCTTATGCCCACCATCAAGCCTCACTGACGCAAGGAGAGACGAGGACGCGTAAGAGAAGCTCTCGGCAAAGGACCAGGAGAATGGTAAGGACGACGCGAGCAGGTCTCCTGCCCTTAAATAGCTGTCGCTCCAGTCCGTGTGGCCGCTCCCTCGCACCAAGAATCAAGAAGTCACAGCACATTAATTCCCTCGGGTCGCGAACCCAAGGAAGGTGGGGAAGACGGAGCGGCCGCGCTACCCGCGGCCCAGACTTTATGACCAGCCTGGGTAGTTACTGAAGCGTCGTAGCCATCGTGGAGGCGTGCGCACGGAACCGTCATGCCACGCGTCGCCTCCTGGGTCCGCCATCTTTTTGGGCCCGTGCTGCTTCGCACCCAACGGTCACGAGGCGTGCACGACACGGGCCCGGGGCTACTGTCAGACTAGTGGAAACAAGGGTACCACGGCCCGTATGCCGTCGGCCCAGAGGACTACGCGTGGAAGACCGAGTCAAGTCAACTGTCAACAAAGAATGACAGGTATGGCAGGGCCTCACGGAGACTCCCACTTCCGAAGCACGCGGCCTCAGGAGGACGCGCTGTAGACTACCAACATCTACCCAGGACCAGCCTCGCGAGGCCGACCTTGCGAGGGAAGTCCACCACCAGGCCTCGTGCGGAACAAGACAAGACGCTGCACACCCGTGACTCCGCGCCAGAGGCCATGTGCCTCTGTGTCTCCCTCAGAGTGACGCGCGCGCCTGTGCAACAACGCAGAGCGTGCCTGCCAAAACTTTCCACTTTGGTGATTAAAGGATGCCGACCAACTACGGCAAGCAAAGCGAAGCCCAAGACCTTCCCCTTTGGTGCAAGCGTCACCGACAAGTCCTTGTAACTGCGCCATGGGCGGTGGCTTTACCTGCGCTAGGGCAGTGCGCCGGTACCCTCTTTTTGGTGCTATGTGGCAACCCTTCCTGCCTATTCTTTGGTGGAAGAGGACCGGAACGCTATAAATAGGGGCTTCACCCTAGCCTTAGCGGGGGATCCAAACTACAAGCAGTGCAATCTCAGACAAGCAGGAGTAGGGTTTTACACCATCACGGTGGCCTGAACCTGGGTAAACCGCTGTGTCTCCTTGTTGTGTGTGTGTGTGTGTCGCTTCGCCGAGGTCGCCGAGGGTACGTTGATAGCGTGTTTCAGTCCCCTACGTTCGAACAACACTACACAGGAAGTTCCTTCGGGACATTTCCTCGACAGCAAGTAGGAAAATAGGACCAGGGTCCACAATTCAGTAGTGGTGTCTCTCCGAAAGATAAACATGTTGGTAAACAAATTACAGCTGACAATTGACAAAGCATGGGCGCATAACAATACTACCATGACATAATATAGTTCACCATTCATTTAATATGGGCATTATGTCAAAATACATAGACCGTTATGCAAGTGCATCTATGACTAATAATCCACCCCGATATCGCTATCCAGCATGTCACCCGAAAGTATTAAGTTGCAAGCAACGGATAATTGCAACAAGACGGAGCATAATGTAAGCAATGAAAACAAAACAAGGAAGTAAACACCGCTTTTTTACCCCTAGTAACAACATCACATCTTAAGTCTTAATCGTTTCTGTCAACTCGAATTCAGACAAAAAGAGGCATGAACCTACTATCTAGCATAAATACTCTCTCTAAAGATACTATCAATTACTTCGGCCAAAGCATAAACATCGGAGAGCATGCAAGATCGTTAATAAAACATATCATAGATAAACTGAACCAAATGTCATGATTTCCACAATTCATCGGATTCCAGCAAACACAACATGTAGCATTACAATAAGATGACCTTGATCATGTTAGACAGCTCATAAGATCTAAAACAATGGAGTACAAGGAGAAGAGACAACCATCTAGGGTTGGCGACAGCGGCGGCCTCAGACGTATTTCTGGAAAAGTGATCGGGTATCGAGGGTTTTCGTGAGGACGTGAATTTATAGGCGAAATGGCAACTCCAGAAGGTTCCCGTGGTGCCCAGGTGGGACCCAGCCACGGTCCACCCCTAGACCACGCCTGGGTGGCGTCTGGGGCTGTGGGGCCCCCCTGTAGGCCCCCTTTTGGCTCCGTCTTTGTTTCTTCATAAAAATAATTCATGTAAATTTAGCCAATTTCGAGAAAATTCATTGACTAGCTTTTCTGAAACAAAAAAGACGACAGAAAACAAGAACTGGCACTGGGCATCTTGTTAATAGGTTAGTTCCAGAAATATGCCAAAATGATAAAACATTATAAAAACATGTGTTAATGATATAAACAAACATGAAACAACAAAAAATTATAGATATGTTTGAGACGTATCAGGGTTGATCTCGGTGCTGATGATGACGGCGATGATGAGACCGTAGATGCCGAGCACCCCCGCCATGACAACGGGTACGATCGACTCATGACCAGCTCCGATCGTATGACGCCCATTGACGCCACCACGACGCCGCTCTTGGTCGTGCCGTACACCCCACCCATGCACGAGAAGACCAATACCACCGCCGCACCCAGGAACCCGAAGAAGGGCGCCGTCTCATTGCCGCTGAACATGGACGAGGCCATGGATTGGCTAAAGTCGGCTTCCTTCGCCTCCTTCTTCTCTCGGACAAACCTAGGCGTTTTATTGAGAAGGTAGGGGCTGGTGTTTCGTGTCAGGTACGACTTGCGTATTTCGAGGGGGAGCTGATGGAGTGGGGTGGGGAAGAGAACACGACGGCACGACGATCTGGGAAAATGACTGCCCTACCTGCCTTTGCTGCATTCAGATTTTTTTTTCCAGAAATGCACGGTTCTTAATTAATGCAAATTGGTTCAAAATTAAAAGTCATATTTTCATCTTATACGAGACATTGCATCGAAGAAAAAATCATGTTAGTGGCCCACACTAAACCGCCTGCATTTTTAAGACATCACTGATCCTTCCCATTACGCATCTAATCACAACACCCATATAACATTTCTCTCGTCAATTGTCGGTACTTGCAACTAACACATTTACTTACATCTTGACATCAGTAAAGGAAATAGAAAAGTCATTTCATATTTCTAGCTTGAAGATAAAAAGTATGGGAATTCATTTTTATTTGCGAGATCAATCGTGTGACATCAATTAAGTGATGACAAAAATAATTAAATAATCCTACTACATCTATATCTAGCACATGGAGAAAGCATAGTACAAATTTGACTATATCACATTGTTGTATGAACCCATAGTCATGCTCACATTCCAGTACCATGTCCCTATAGAATTGTTGCACTAGCCATGTAAACCAAAAGTCCCGAACTAATGGAAAGAGACTAGACATTATTTATATTCAACAGTCCCCCCTCACGTCTAGGCTATTTTAGTTCTTAGCGTGGGTTCGTTGCAGGTCGCATAATCTTTTTTCTTTTTGTTTTTAATACTGCGCGAGCAGGATCTAAAACTTGAGACCTCTTGGCTCTGATACCATATAAAATTGTTGCAGTAGCCATCTAAATCAAAAGTCCGAACTGATGGAAAGAGACTAGGTATTATATTTATATTCAACGGTCCCTTCACTGGATACCTCACAAAACTACTTCTACCCACATGACATGACCACTTCATGTCATGGACCCTAGTTGGAGCCGTGCGACTGCAAGCAGCTCTCTCACCTAGGCCAGCCAGAAGCCTAAATACGACGATGGCGAGCTTGTCCTCGTTGTCCCTTGTCCTCCCAATGGCCAGAAGTTCTCTCTGCCTCGCTTCCCCATCCTTCGCAGTTGCAAGAACGCCATATTTTGAAGGAACTCTTTAGCTCTATCAGAAATGATTTAGGCATAACCTACTTAGATCACATGACCTAATGTTTCAGATTTCATTTTAGCCTTCTCCATCATATCTCCTCACCTAATGTTTGTTGGATGATGACCATGATCGTTTAAACATGCAATTGTTCAATGATGGAATTAATCAAACAAACATTCCTATAACTATTATCCAGAGTGAGTCAATGAGGAACTTTTCACACTACCTCGTTAAGAAAAAACAAGGCACAGTCAATGGTCAGCACAATATTTACTCTTCGATTCAGAGTACATAGCATCCCCATGGTAGTAACTACCCCCATGAGTAGAGATTTCTATTTTTTTTTTGAATTTTTTACTATATTAATCAAGAAGAAATAGCTTGAATACAGTCACGATTAATCACTCCATCCACGCAGGGAGGATATGATCCAATCAAAACATGTCCACTTGGCTCACCAGTACCCAAACTAGCTAGATGATTTTGTTACAATCTCGTTTTGCCAGTTCGAACAGAAAAGAGGGAACAACTCCAACCATCACTCTGTCGCTCAGCGAACGAGATTTCTTACTCCCAAGCTCCTCTAGTTAAAACAAATTAAAAAAATATATTATAAGTTTCAAATTTTTTTGAAACAAATCATGCATGTATTCAAGAGATATCCCACAAACGTGCAAAATTTTGATTTAAAATACTTTAGATTTTGATGTACACAAAAAAGACAAATGAGTGGATCTAAACATGCACACTTTCAAATATCCAAAATATACAAGATTGTCATTTTTGTGTAGCTCATAATATAAAGCATTTTAATCGATATTTTACACGTTTGTGGGATACATCATTGGCAACATGCAAGATTTTTAAAAAAAATTAAACTTATAAATACGAGTTTTGATTTTTTTTAACAAGAGGGAGCACTGGAGCTCGGGAGCCAAAAGTGTTTTTCCCTACCCCGTGCAATATAGATGTGCAAAGCTTAAACAAAGTTTTTCTACCATTCACTGGCACATACCCTCCGTTTTTTTTTCAGAACACGCGCGAGTATCGCGTGTCTTTTTATTAAGATAGGAAAGAAGCATCACAACAGTTTTTTTACATCAAGCCACTGCCACAAGCGACAGGGCTCGCCACTCTCCAAAGCCTACTCGATTTCTCTCACTCTCCCGCCTGAAACTGCCAAGCGCCATTGCTTGAACTCCCTCTTGATGCGATCGCATACAAGGGCCGCAGCGACGTGATGTGTCGAAGACTCGACTGTTCCGCTCCAGCCAGATCATGCGCTGTGAGAATGATCAGCGCGTTGATCCTCTTCCTATCCTTCTTTGGCACCGCCGCCGCAACCGCCGTCCACCACTCTAATGGCTTCGAGCTCGCCGTCGGCGTAAACCTCTGCAGCCCTACCTGCCGTAAGATGGAAAACCAGACCTCCCTTGCATACACACAACGCACAAGAGGTGGTTGCTGTCCTCCGCTCCTGCAGCAGAGCGGACAGGAGGAAGGGTGATGCAGTCCCCTCTTCGCCAACCTGTCCGCCGTCCAAAGGCGGCGCTTGAGAGCCAGCCACATATGGATCTTGTGAAGCGAGGGGCCCCAGCCGACCAAAGATCGACGGCACACGGCACCTCAATTCAACCCATGAAGAACGCGGCGTAGGCTGACCTTGCCGTGTACTGACCTGAAGTAGTAAGGCGCCATCTGACCACATCATCCTCCGCCGTGGGAACTTGCTGCTGCACCGCCTCCCAAAGCTCCAGATATTCCACCACGGCCTGCACCGAAAGGATCCCTCGAAACCCGTGCTCCACCTGTTGTCAAGCTGAGCTTCTTCGACAAAGAGGCCCTTGTCTCTGTTCATGACCAATTGCCAGAGCGTAGGCGCGATCTGCTGCGCCGTGCGCCCTCACCAGCCAGGGGTCGCGCCAAAACCACAGGCGCTTCCCGTTCCCCGCGACACACTGTGCTGCCGTCAGAAACGACCCTGCCACGGCCGCCCGTCGCCAGTAAGCTCCAGCCATCTCCACCGTAACCGCAGAGCCAAATTCATGATCTTCAAGTTCTTCAACGCCCAACCCTCCGAACTCCTTGGGCGTGCAGACTATTTTCCAAGCGACAGCGCACTGCCCTCCTCTCGCTTCCTTCTTCCCGGCCCAGAAGAAGCCACACAAAATCTTCTCGATCTTCTCAAGGAACCAGGGCTGGAGATCCAAGGCCAGCAAAGGATAGATCGCAGTGGCCGTTAGGGTAGAGTCGATCAGAATGAGTCTGCCGCTTTCTGAACCATGGACGCAGCCCAAATTGGCACATGCCTCGCCACTTTGTCGACCCAAGGCTGTAGTTGATTTCTAGTTAGGCTTCTTGGGGATCCCTCCATTTTTGAATATAAGATGTTTTAGATGTTACACATGTTGTCTACATGCATACTAAAATGAATGAACATGCACATAAAATTGTGTCTACATACATTTGTGTGCATGTGAATGCGGACAAAAACTAAAACATCTTATATTAAAAAACGGAGGGAGCATGAATCTAAAATTCTTTGAGAACTTGCCTGTGCAAGATGGTTAGGAGGGTGGTTGTACCTCCAGCCCACCAGAGTTTCAAATCCCAGGTTTGACACTGGTGTTTCTCATTTATACGGAATATTCTTTAGTGGAAGGCGACGTTCCCGTCGACAGCGAGGCGCCTGTGGTGACTTCGTCAATCTCAAGACTCGACCCGCCGGCTCAGTCTATCGGACGTGCTCATAGGGTAGGCTGTGCGTGCGTGCGTTCATATGGTTGAGTGTGTGCACGTGTATGTGATCGTCTACGCCGTACTGTGTTTAATAAATCTTAGATTCTTTATGAAAAAAAATATGAAAAAAAATCTAAGAACCGTGCGCAGATTGACTTACGTGGGTTGGGTTGTCTGTAGCAGCCCATGAACGTCTCTTGCTGCACCTTGGCTGGCCTATCCATTCTCGAAGTCTCAAAAGTTATCGTAGATAATATAAAAACAAAAAGAAACGGTTCCCCAACTAACCGTGGGAGCGCCGACGAGTCGACAAACTTCGAGATGGCGGCTCCGGCGGCGGCGACTCCGGCGGCGGGGAAGAGGAAGCGGGATCTCTCCGAGGATGACGTGTACCTCATCCTCCACAAGTCTGTCCTTCTCCTCACCCTCCCGTGCACCACCCGCTCCCCCAAGTTCGCCCTAGGGTTTTAACGCGCCGCTCAACCTTTCCGCAGGTACACGCCCGCTACGATCCTGACGGCCCTTCAGGAGGTGGCGCAGCACGCGGAGAAGAGGAGGATCGACTGGAGGGCGTTGGTGGCCAAGACGGCCACCGGGATAACCTCCGCCCGCGAGTATCAGATGCTCTGGCGCTACATCGCCTACCGGCACGACTTCGTGGAGAACATCGAGGACAGCTCCCAATCTCTGGTTTGTACCCTCGGATCATTTTGCCAATTTCAACTAGCTTCAGTTGTGTCTTTTAGCCTGGATCGTCGTGCTTAGGGACAGTTAGATCTTAAGAGCTAGTAGTATTATACAGGAATTCGTTTAGTCCTACTGTTGCCTTATCTTTCTGACGGCATTCTGGTACTTATGTTGCCTGGTTGATGATGGTAGGGCGATGAGAGCGACTTGGAATGTGAGATTGAACCCTTTCCTACCCCGAGCAGTGAGGCTGTAGCTGAGGCCTCAGGGTTTGCCAAGGTATCACATTTTGTTTTCGTCAGAAACATATATTTCTGTACCGGAGATTATAGATTTGTTTATCACTTTATCAGATGCTGCTTTGTATAGAATGCTAAAAGCCTAATTTTCTGTTTCACCCCTTTGCATGTTTTTTAAGGTGTCCCTTAGGCGGTAAGGCCCCCCCCCCCCCCCCCCCCCCCCACTGACCGCCTTAGGATGCCTTACCGCCTTACAAACCATGCCCCTTTGCCATATTTATATATATTCTTTAGCTCCCAAGTTATATTAGCTTAGACACCATCAGGGTATTTCGTGTTTGCTTTTTTTTATTTGGTTCTGTGATCAAACATATTTAGAATCAAGTGCCAGACGGGCACATAATTTTGTTTGGCATCTGCTTAAGGTCATTGTGTCCTAGTGCGCCACAAACCAGTATCTAGTATCATGCTATGTATGTTATTGGCTTGTCCATGCAGACCCTATATTATAATCTTATCCACAAGGATTTGTAAGGTGTGACCTACTTGGATTACTTATTAGTAATTCCATGAGTGCAACTAACTTGTCCAACGGAGTAAAGTGCACCTGCCATCGTAAAAGCATTGAGGTGGTGTCAAGTTAGTCCCAGACCTATGGAAGTACAGTATCAGTCTCTCATAGTACCTTAAGTGAATCAACGTGGGTCTTGAGCAGCCCACTCAGCGCTGACTGGCACGCTTGGCGCTTTGGCCACAGCCACGTGGCCAGAATGCTGCCAAGGGAGCTTCTGGCTACGTGGCTGCGGTCAAGTGCCACGTGTGCAGGTTAGCGCTTAGCTGAGCTGCTCAGTACATACGTTTACTCATTTAGCATGCGTTTGGTTGCAGGAATCTTTTGAAAATTAGTGGGAAATCACAGGGTAATCTGGTATGATTCCCGCATTTGGCATAACCACTTGGAATGTTAGTTAGGAGTTCTAGATGACCATGAAAAGCTTTCAGTTGTTTGGGCCTTGTGGCATTAGGATTCCATTTGAAACAGGTGGCTATCTTGGACTGACCTCTATCTGGTTTCATCTTCAACACTTTTTTCATTGTAGGGTGTTACGTTCTTCTACTCATATTACTTTGGCTTTCGTCCATATCACATTGCTCCTATTCGGATCAACACTATGTTAAGTAACCGATCTCTCCATATTTATTTTCAACTAATTAGTCACACAACTTCTTGAAAAAAAGGACCCTCTCAGTTTTTGAGGAAAATTCTATAAAAAGTTCCAATGGTGCCCCACTCTCCTGTTGTTCCTTCCCTTGCCAGCGGCGCATACACAATACCTTGGATCCAAGGTCGAGCATGTGTTCTCGGTGCAATGGCATGTTCATGTACGCCCGCACCTTGACTTGCATGTGCCTGCAGCGGTGCAGCCAACAGCAGTGTACGCATCGGCCTGTCAGCTGCGGCGGCAACGAGCAACCTGATGCCTCTTGATTGGTACTATAGGAAGGAGCAATACATGCTCTGCTAGTGGGGAATTCGCTTAGCCATGGCATGCGCTGTGCAGCTCGCTGCCAACACGGTGGCGACAGACTGGCGTGACGACCAGTTCTACCTCACCGCGGCAATGGCCTGAACACCACAGAGCAGCTACCATAGTACCATCCTGGGCTCCTGACTTCTGCGAGACGTGCCTGGCGCTTACGAGGCATACACCGATGACAGCCTCACCATGTTCGCTCGGCCTGGCTATGTGCTGCCGCTGGCCGCCTTGATATCAAAAAGAAAAAAAACTAACTGAAAACCTTGGTCAGCTTTCGTTTATTTGAAAGCCATCTTCCCCGGGCATGTTTGAGTTCCATTTACTGCCACCCTTTGCCAGATGAATGCTCCTCGTAGCCAGCAGTGAGCTGTGCACTCAATCAGTCACTTTGGTCAAATCATATGAAGGCCATAAAAGACCCCGAGCTGCTGCTTTACGGTGGACGTGACTATGGTGGATGTTGGCCGATGGAGATAATAGTGTCCGGCCGATTAGGGGTGGAAAGATGGAGAGCTGCGTTTTAGAGTCTGGGGTAACGCCTTTGTTAGACTTAGTCATCAAGAGACGTCGGTGGCCGGAGAGGCCGGCGTCGACGGTGCGGCGCTTACCTGGTCAAAAACTCGATACCTCAGGAAAGCGAAAGTTGAGGTGTGAATAAGTCATAGATGAGTAACAAAGTTTACGGTCGTTAGATATTTTAGGGATAATTACGTGGGCCAAGAAAAAATAAAATTACGCAAGGTCTTGTCTTGCGTCGGTGGAAAATAGATTGAAGCACGAATAACAACCTTGTCTTACATAGTAACAAACTCAACGAAGACTGAGATATTTTAGGAAAAATTGCATCCGCAAAAAAAGATAATTGGTGCTCATAGATGAAGATTAAAAGGTGGGATGAAGGGTGTGAAAGGCATGGGAAGCATGCACTCTGCCAGCTAATAAAATACTGTGTCCCTAACAGGATAGCTTGGCGGTAGCCCACAAAAATCGTACCTCCAGTTTTTCTAAACAGAACGATTTAATTAGACCAATTAGAGAGGATGCGGGTGGAGGTTAAGCCGTGAAGAATACAGAGAGCGGTGGCATTTGTTAATTGGGGTGAAGTGTGACATCACCAGTCACCTATTCAGCTTTAATAGTAAAGATTCGATCAAGGGTGGTTAGACAATTCAATCCATTTCGTCTTGGTATTTTACAATTTTACAACGTGACCTTGACATGATGTGTGCAGCCAATTTGGTCTTGCATTTGCATTGTAAACAATACAATTACATGTTCCGTTGAAATTTTACGTTTTCTCATTGAACACTAGGTCCAGTTTTTGGTATAGATCGATAGTATCCCTGGTGTAAATTCGTAAGGCACGGATTAGTCTACGTGATATAATCCCGTAACAGATTAGAATTTTTTCTTAGCAGTTCTGTATATCTAGGTAGCAAGATACTTGGATACGATTCGTGACATGGGGAGATACCGCGATACGTCGATTTTAAAATACAGATATGGGATACATTTGAAAATATATATATATATATATATATGCATATATTAATTATTCAAAAATACTGAAAATAATGATTCTTCATAAGATCAATACCAGTTCACAAACAAAAGTAACTAACTAAGGAACTAATCACTTGATATGGTGATAGATGCTAAGGAGTATTAGTATTTATCTAGGAGTCTGTATTTCCTTCCTTGTATCCTAAGTCATGTGTACTATATATTTGCACATTGGTCTATCAATAAAGAAAAAAGTTGCATCCCTAACATGGTATCCCTAGCTGCCGTATCTGCGCTTCCTATCACCCCAATAACTCAATCTTATTTTCCTTGGAAAACTTTCATGTTAATGTCATATTCCTGATTATCTCATTCTCATGTTAAGGTTCATAGGAAATCCTACATTCCTTTTAATATTGTTTTCTTAGAACCAAATGCTCCCTTAAGGTACTACAGGGACTAAAATATGCACTTCAATAGAATTACGACTAACTTGACAGCCCTGCAGTACTTTTAGGACTATTGAAGATGATCAGCGCACAATGTTGGCTCCGCTCAAAAGCTTGATTGATGCCTTGTTATCAGATGGGAGCTTGTTGTTTCACTAGAAATGGTTTCAGTTGTATAAAAAGTACATGAATTCGTTAATGAAGATTGAATTCTTATGGGAGCTAGTTGCTTGTTCTATCCAGTTTCAAAACTTAAAGTAGTGTCTCCAGAAACTGATTGATCAACCAATTCTGGAACAGCAACTATGAGTCTGTCTCTATCTTTATATGCAGAAAGACAAAAAATGCCATAATGTTTTTGCCCTATGGTTACAAAAGAGTGGTCATCATGTTCGCACCCTCCAGTTACGGAAGAGTGTAGCTATGGGACATGTGCAGTCAAACCATCTAATATTTGGTAGTCAAGATATTTTTGAATATCTAAATCAGGAAAATGAAAATATAATCCTAGATTTGTCTCGAAATTGCTTTTACCTATAAATGTAAATATATTTCATATATACTGCCATTGAAATTATTACTATTTGAATGTGTAGACCCAAAATGTCATCCTTCTCACTAAGCAGAGTAGTCTATAAAAAAGGTGTAAGGATTTGTTGACATAAAACAGTTTTTTATGACAGTCTTCCTTATCATTTAGTTTATGGAAAAGATAAACCTCTTTTCTTTAGCAATTTCGTATATTACTTACAATGTCAAGTGTCATGCAATTGTGCCATGTACTATTTGCTGTGTCGCATATTTGCGCTATAATTTTCTTGATATCTTAGACATGCACAATGCACTTGATTCTGTCATATAAATTGCAGATCTTAATATATGGATCTTCACGTGAACAAGCTTCTAGTCATCGTGTTAACTCAGAAGTTCCTGTGCTAAACACTCCAAATGAAAAGATACCGCGTGTTCCATCTGACAAACAGCTTGGTCAGAGTCACCGTCTAATGAATGGTACAGGTCCAGTTTCCAACTCAAAACAGGCATTCCATACAGGGTTATCTCCTGATCCTTTTGATGGAAATGGACTTCACAAAAAGAAAAAGAAGCCTAAACCATGGTCTAAAGAGGAGGATGCGGACTTAACGACTGGTGTACATAAGTGTGGTGAAGGAAATTGGCTGGACATTATGCAGAAATATAACTTTGATAGTACAAGAACTGCTGTTCAATTGTCTCAGGTAATTTCGCTTACCTTGTAAATTGCACACTACCATCTGTTATGATGATGCAGTTCATCCTTGTTTACATCAGTGTAGTTTTCACAAGTCAGCCAGACTTATGGTAAATTGGTAAAATGCTTTGCGAATATGCTAAGATAAGTAGGCAAATACTCCCTCCGTTCCTAAATATAAGATGTTTTAGGTATTTCATATGTTGACTAGATACGGACTAAAATGAGTGAACATACACACTAAAATGTGTCTAAATACATGTAGATACATGTGAATCTGGAAAAAGGCTAGAACATCTTATATTTAGCAACAGAGGGAGTACATGCATTTGTCAAAGTATTTATCCAAAGCTCCAAGCACATGTGCTTCTTGCAGTTGTTGTTTGTCCAAACCTCCAAGCACATATGCTTCTTGTTGCAGTTGTTATGTTGATGTGCTTGTAATCTATTAGTTAATACAGGTTCCGTCTCAATCTTGCTGGGCATGTTTGATTACTTCTTATTTGCATATAATTGCTGTGTAATAATAATATAATATACTCCATGATAATATAATGATTAGCATGATGTGACATCTTTATCCCCATGCACATTTTTCTCTGCAGCATAGTAATGTATATTGCTCTTTTCAGAGATGGGCATTAATTTGCAAGCGTCAAGGAACAACCAAGCCTGCTAACGCTAAACCAGTCACTTCAAATTTTGATATAAAAGCTACTCAAAAGGCATTTTCTATGGCTCTTGATATGCCTATGGGAGGCCTGGATTATCTGCATTAAGATCAGGTATTTACAAAATTCTTGTACATTGTTTGTAAATCTTCTTTGCTGAACTATCGAAACTCAAACCTCCTATAGCTTCGTTGCATATCTCGGATGTAAATCTATTCTGGCAATCCATATCTTGTGCTACCCTTTTAGTGCTCATTTAAGCTTTTTCGTGCAGGAATTTCACAAAAAAGCACTCAACATCATGCTCCAGTATTTGGTACTGCGACACCTGAGTTAAAGTCTGCAACCTCCTCTTCGTCATTCTCGTTGCCGGTACCAGTGCCAGTTGCAGTCCCTGTGCCTGCGCCAGTACAAGCGCAGATGCCACTTCCTCAGGTGCAACAAGCTCCTGCCCAAGCTGCACCCTTAAGAGTGTCAAATTCTTCAAACAAGTCAAAAATAACTCGAAGAAGCAAGCTGCACAAGCAAATCTTACAAATGCTCCTTCCTCGATACAAGCCGCAGCTATTGCTGCTGGTGGACGAATCGCCACACCCAGCGTGGCTACAGACTTGCTGAAAGCTGCACAATCTACGAAGGCTGTGCATATAAGATCTCGTGGAGCAGGATCCTAAAAAGTTCTACAAGCTCTAAATCATCCACTATGGCCGGCGAGTCTGGGACACAGCTTGGTAGTGCTCAACACCCAGAACAGCCAAATTGTAGTGCCCCGACACCATCTCCTCCGGTTTCGACTACACAGTCAACCGAGCAAGTTAATGTTGTGCCAGAAATTGCAGGAGTTAATCTCCCGGAACAATCTGCTAGTGCACATTTGTTGGAAACTGATAGAACATTGAGCACCACACCAGTGTCTGGCCCATGCGACAGTATGGAGATGGACGACGACTCCACATTTTGTGTAGTCACGATGGAGGACTTGTTTCCTGAAGATGTGAAGCATGAAGATGTGAAGCAGCCAGATATTGTAGAGCCCAAGGCTGATGAGATGATAGATCCCAAGGATGAGGACATGATAGATCCCAAGGATGCTGACATGCTGGAGTTTGATCGCTTTGTTGCCCAAGGATGCTTGAAGATGGATTATTTGGATAAGAGCAAAAGTGTCAAAATTGCTCCTGGAGCTCAAGGTGCCACTACCAGCCAGAAGAAACAACCGAAACAGCTACCCACAGTTGGGAAAAGCATCCCTGTGTTTGCTAGAGCACCAGCAAGTGTGAAGAGGAACAAAACTCTAGGTTCAAATGGAGCGACCGTTGCACAGACAACCACGTCTAGTGGGCTTGTTGGCACAGGCAATGCTGGTGTGCTAAGTAAAGCACTTGGGGGGCAGCCAACCGGTCCAAGCACCACAGGCAAGCAAAATAGGTGCCAAGAAATCATGGCCCAGAAGCAGCATGCCATGAACTCAAGAAGTAATGGAATGGCCAAGAATGCGTCTCCTGTGTGAGGACCGGAATTACACTTCCAGACCTCCTGTGTAATCATGTCAATCCCAAGATCAATGTTGACAACACAGCGAAATGATACCATTGCAGAATATACAAAAAGTACAGTTACATAGTTTGAATAGCAATAGCGAAATGTCTTGTGACATTTGTTACAATCAGAAAGCTCAGCGGAAATATAAATGCGAAGTGACTCCATCTAGCCACAGGCAGTCGATGTAGTCCACGAGGCCTCACTCTTAAGCATCGTCGTAGTAGTCGTAGTCTTCTTCTTCTTCGTAGTGATCTGAATAATCAACAAAAGCAATGCGATGAGTACATAATAATGTACTCAGCGTGCCCCCTCATGCAAAACCTATAATAGCTACATGTGGCTTCAAAGAAAGGCTATATGGTTCTTTTGCATAAAAGCTAATTTTGTTTGCAATACCATATGTAGTAGTTTTGATAAAAACGATTTTAGATGAAAACAGGTTTTGTATTCAGTGTAATGTTTCTCATCATTGTGAGTGTCCTCGACACCTCACGTTCTCCATAAGATTCCAGAATAGGGGTAGAGGGAAGTAGCAAAACAGGGTTCCTGTATGTCAAGAAAGATTCATGTGTCGTCCATGACCGTGGACACGGCTATTCGAATAGTTTTACACTCTGCAGAGGTGGTACACTTTCACCACACGTCACAAACTCGCCAAATTGCAACCAGCCGTCGCTAGCATAGCAATAGAGAATTCGTGACAAGGTCTTTTAGCTAGATCCCCCAGAGATGTGACATGCCCACCGGGTATGGCGCCGGAACTGAGAGTACGTCCCCAAACCGGTCCCCCCATCTGTGCCGAAGGTTCTCCCGTAGGCAGACACCCCATCTGCGGTACGGCGACATCGACACCAAAGGCTGACTAACTTACTTGACCCAGCCAGAGCCCATTAGCATGTGGTTGTACGGTGGTCACAATCTTCAAATCCGAGACTTATTAGGCCCTTATACGGCACGGACGACGGATTGCCCCCTTCAGCTTGTGAAGGGCAGCCAATCGCTCCTTCATTGTTGATCCAGCAGTCGCCCGCGCCAGTGTTAGATGGTAAATTTCACCCAGAGTAGAAGGTAGAGTAGAGAGGAAGCAACAATGGCTCATCGGCCAAGCTCAACGAGCTCATCATGTCCAAAAATATGTTTGTGACCCAAAGGTCAACCAATTCCTCCGAAGAGGCAAGATAAAGATATCCTAGTAAATATTGAGCATGGCTAAGCATTTCTACTCTACAGGATTACTATATAATTTCTACTCAGGGTATCATATAAGGCGACAAGCGGATCAGGCTGGTGTGTCAATCGACATGCCAGTAACTTGAATAAAATAGCATGCATATTTGTAAAACAATAAAATAATGCCCCTTTTAAAAACATAGGATAAAAACATGAGAGGGGGGGCATGCCTTCGTTGATGAATCGTCTTCTTCTTCAGTAGGCTGGTTATATCCACGTTCTTCCATAAGCTGATTATATCCACGTCCAACCACGTCACTCCCTACTCGTCGTAACGATAGCAAATGGCAACCAAATAAATACCAGAGCAATAATTACCAAATTCAAATAAAATACGAATGTGAATGAAGGGAGTAGTAGTTGAAGAAGAAGATAGGACAACTTGATAGAATTGTGGAAGTGAGTTGTGGGAACTCGGATATATGAATCAAATGGCATATACGGGATGCCCGAATAGATTATCAGAATTGGATGTAGTGCTAGGATATATGGATAGATCTTGCTATATATGGATAGATCTTGCTATATCTAACTGATTACAAACCCAACATAAAGGTTATAACATGGTTGGTCGTGCTCGTGTAACCCAAAAAAAACTCAAATAACATAGAGTAACATAACTAGATAATTAGCAAACATGTAAATCAGACATATCAACAAACCATATCATACTAGTTTGTAATCATCAAACCAAACTTGTCATACTAGTAATATAAACCGTAGCAAGGATTATCTAGCATGCTAACATGAACAGAATCAAAATATTCATAAACACACAAAGAACTAAGCAATCAAATGTGACACGAATTTAGATCTAGCTATACATACATGCAAAATATTAACATATATCCTAGCACAAAGATATATGTGACTAGAATAAATAGAACTAAACATCATGTCAAACACAAGATAGAAAGATAGCTAAGCATGAATGATAAACAAACAACGTACTTGCAATAACACGATAAGGTACCTAGAGTATGAATATAACAACTGAGTGTATGCATGGCTAAATAAGCAAACAATATGAATCAAGAATGCCATCTATTTATAAAGTACTAACATACTTCACAAAAGTACTAAACAAGTAATGGACTACTAAGCAAACTCTTAGCTAGACATGCTTTACGAAACTAACAGTAACAAGTCATGCATGAATAAAGGATTAAACATGGATCAACACATCACACAAATATATTACTACAAGACATCACCGTAATCATGCTAGTGCTAAATAAAATTAACACACGCAATTCTATTTATGATAATAAACCAAAAAATAATATTTAAATACAACCGACTATCTAAACATGTCACCAAATATGCACAGAAATTACAGAGAACTCCTATACATGTGATACATCTAAGAAAAATAAATCACCCACAAAATGAAGCACACAATTCAAATAACAATTGATTCGACTAAAAATTGTTATATTAAACCCAGCTTAAAATATACCCAACGCATTTTAAATACAACCCCATCTGATGGCCTGTACTATCATCTAGATACTTTCACATGTTTCGATTAAAGTGTACAGATGAACCAGAAATGGATTTGTATGACAATGTCACTATTCGACGAATTGGCATCAATGGAGTATTTTCTCTACGGTGGTCAGATTTGGAGATCCTACTTCTCCCATGGATTAGCGGTGATTACTGGCATGAATTGACATGGAAGGATATCAAAGAGTCGTGCTCAGATTTGACGATGGCATACCCATGTCGACATGGAATGGCATGGATAGAGTTGGAACGGCCAACGGCATAGATGGGCTGTGAAATATTGTCTAGACGGTAGGGCTAGTTAAGATGAGAAAACGAGAAAAGGGAATTGATCTGATTCTCACCATACGCGACGAACTCGTCGGACGAAGTAGATGAACGGAGCAGATGTGGTCGCGCAATTCGTCCGCTGAGACGAACCAATCCAGATTCTGGTTGCCAAGATCGGGCCTTCACCTCCTCGTGGCCATGTTGACGCAGCAGTTCGGCTTCTGGTAGCCGATCGCTGGAAACGCGACGGCGTCATCGTCGAGGAGCTTCGTGAGCTAGGGCTTGTGCTGGCAGCGAGAGGTAGAAAGTAGAATAGAGGAAGATGAATGGAGACTCTACTTTGGCCGGGGCGAGGCGGCAGATGGATCCTTGGCTTACTAGCTTTCCGCCTGGGTGCATGCATAAAGGGGAAGCAGTGCGACATTCGTGCGACGCGGACGGACTGGAAAACGTATGGCTGAGTAAAGAGAAATTGATGCGGCAGTTTAAAGACGAGCTGCCGTTTCTGTTTGCTGGGTGCGTGCTTCCATGGAGGAAGACGAAGCAGCGCGGTGCTGGGCGTGCTTTGCTGGGACTCTGTCCCGTGCGTGCGTGCGAGAACGAGCAGGGTTGGCTAACTGAGTTTGGCTCGGCTGCATGCTCTAGACTTTGGTTTGATCGATCGGAAATAGAAGGAAGAACGAAGCAAAGAACCATCGGGGTGCTAGTGCATCGGTACGAAAAAGGAACTGAAGAAAGATAGGAAGAAACGAACGATCGGTGCATGCTGTGCTACTTACGTACAGTGCAATCAGCCAGAGCTTGGCGTACAGGTATGTGTCCATGGGATTTTAGAGATAGAATGATAAAGAGGAAATAGCAAGGAAGGAAAGAATCAATCGATGATCTACTAGTTCGGTACTGGCGTGTATGGGCATGGCTACAGCCTGCATGTACAAACGTGTGTGATTTATGTGGAGGACCAAATCCAATTAGGATTTTAGATAGAATGATATAAGAGATAAAAGAAATAGAGTTTCATTTTTGGGAAATCTAGAAAATGCTATAAAGCTCCGAAAAATATCAAATGAATTTATGAACACGAAATCTAATTCAAAAGAGGATATTTAATTTGTTGAAACCAAGAAGAAAATACGATCCAACTTGAATGAAAAATAAAACAAAGATTTATTCAAGTTGATGCTAAATTCATTTTAAAGCTTCATGTTTAAGAAAAGTCTAGTTAAGTTTTATTTTATTAAACGAAATTTTCTATTCCTCATTTTTGGATAAAAGTTTTTTGAAAACTCCAAAAATCGGTCTGTTACAATTCTACCCCCCTTAAAAGAATCTCGTCCCCGAGATTCGGGCTTACTATAGAATGGGTTTGGATGGTCTTAAGCTTGCCATTGATGGGTTGCTCGGTTGAACCTTTTCAACAGTTGATTTTCCCATTGCTTCAGGTACATGTGTGCTACCCCCCTTGAAAGAACTCTTGCTGGGGTTTTCCGTATAGCACCGTGATACTTCACATAATCATTAAGTGATGTATGATTCTGTTGGTTAACTTTCTCCGATGTTAAGGTTTTCTTTATGGGCCATTGTTCGCAAAATTGCAAAGGCCACAACCGAAACAATACTTATCTTCAATTTTTGGCACTACGTCTGTCCCTTTTGGATCTTGAGGTATTTGATGTATATTCAAAGTTTAACTCCAGTCGAGATTGGTATTCCCTTCTTTCTTGGTCAAGCATTGACAAACTATCCATCATCACCATAGGAGTGGCATATCTTTCCTGTATTGATGGAAATAGCCTGGTCTAATTCCGATTCGGAATTGTTGAGGATGTGTGACAAGGTGCCTTGTTTGTTCTTGGTTTCTTCGACATGTTGAGGCAAATATTGGTTGAATGCTCTTCTTCACCACCACTCAAACAAGTCAGTCTTCTCTTCAATGTTGAATATGTCACTACTTTTCTGTTGGGCTTCGTTTGCTAGAAGTTACTTGATCAAATCTTCATGTGTCTCCAAGTTGCTGGTGAATGAAATTATTTCTTGAGTGTACAACTCCCCTTGCTTTCGTGAGTTGTTATTTTTCTCCTGTTTTTTGACTTGGATGTCTTCAGGCGGTGTGTCTGACTTCACCTCACAGTTCACATGCACACCTCTTCCTTCTTTATTATTGTGAACGGTGGAAAAAGTCTATTATGCAGGTAGCACACATTCTTTTCCCTTCATCTTGTGGGTCTGGACAGCTTCATGGGCTCGTAGGTAAGAGGGAAAAGAATAAGATGGGTGACAGAACCTAGCTTGGGAGGGGTATCCAAGAATAAAACACGACAATAACCAAAAAGGCTTTTAAGCAAGAATCCAGAAGCAAAGATAGTTTCTTTGAAACTACATAGGATTTTAGCATGTCTGCACATAAAAAAATGCCAATTCAAAAAAAAGTGCCAAAGGCAAAAATATGCAGACGTTGCTCAAGCAAAAACATTTTTTTTTACGTCTAAACAATATAAAATATATACCTATCAGGGTCTTTCCAAACTCATCCTATATGGTTGTTTGGTCAGAGCAGGTTTTGGTGCCCGGTCTTCAACAGTGAAGGATGTTGAGTATGGTAGACCTCTTGACTCCTTCAGTTCTTGATCTAGCTTCTCTTGGACAGGGTATGGTATACTAAAGAAGTGGATAGGGAAGAAGCAGTTAAACACAATGTTGGACAAGATAAGAGAAGGAATAGAAATAGTCAAGAATTAGACTATGAGGATTTTCATAAATAGTATTTTACTTTTGAAATAACCCCTAAGGCTTTCCATTTCTAGCTAAGGCCACGTGACTAGGACGACGTCGGCTCTGATACCACTTCTGTGAGGACCGGAATTACACTTCCAGACCTCCTGTGTAATCATGTCAATCCCAAGATCAATGTTGACAACACAGCGAAATGATACCATTGCAGAACATACAAAAAGTACAGTTACATAGTTTGAATAGCAATAGCGAAATGTCTTGTGACATTTGTTACAATCAGAAAGCTCAGCGGAAATATAAATGCGAAGTGACTCCATCTAGCCACAGGCAGTCGATGTAGTCCACGAGGCCTCACTCTTAAGCATCGTCGTAGTAGTCGTAGTCTTCTTCTTCTTCGTAGTGATCTGAATAATCAACAAAAGCAATGCGATGAGTACATAATAATGTACTCAGCGTGCCCCCTCATGCAAAACCTATAATAGCTACATGTGGCTTCAAAGAAAGGCTATATGGTTCTTTTGCATAAAAGCTAATTTTGTTTGCAATACCATATGTAGTAGTTTTGATAAAAACGATTTTAGATGAAAACAGGTTTTGTATTCAGTGTAATGTTTCTCATCATTGTGAGTGTCCTCGACACCTCACGTTCTCCATAAGATTCCAGAATAGGGGTAGAGGGAAGTAGCAAAACAGGGTTCCTGTATGTCAAGAAAGATTCATGTGTCGTCCATGACCGTGGACACGGCTATTCGAATAGTTTTACACTCTGCAGAGGTGGTACACTTTCACCACACGTCACAAACTCGCCAAATTGCAACCAGCTGTCGCTAGCATAGCAATAGAGAATTCGTGACAAGGTCTTTTAGCTAGATCCCCCAGAGATGTGACATGCCCACCGGGTATGGCGCCGGAACTGAGAGTACGTCCCCAAACCGGTCCCCCATCTGTGCCGAAGGTTCTCCCGTAGGCAGACACCCCATCTGCGGTACGGCGACATCGACACCAAAGGCTGACTAACTTACTTGACCCAGCCAGAGCCCATTAGCATGTGGTTGTACGGTGGTCACAATCTTCAAATCCGAGACTTATTAGGCCCTTATACGGCACGGACGACGGATTGCCCCCTTCAGCTTGTGAAGGGCAGCCAATCGCTCCTTCATTGTTGATCCAGCAGTCGCCCGCGCCAGTGTTAGATGGTAAATTTCACCCAGAGTAGAAGGTAGAGTAGAGAGGAAGCAACAATGGCTCATCGGCCAAGCTCAACGAGCTCATCATGTCCAAAATATGTTTGTGACCCAAAGGTCAACCAATTCCTCCGAAGAGGCAAGATAAAGATATCCTAGTAAATATTGAGCATGGCTAAGCATTTCTACTCTACAGGATTACTATATAATTTCTACTCAGGGTATCATATAAGGCGACAAGCGGATCAGGCTGGTGTGTCAATCGACATGCCAGTAACTTGAATAAAATAGCATGCATATTTGTAAAACAATAAAATAATGCCCCTTTTAAAAACATAGGATAAAAACATGAGAGGGGGGGCATGCCTTCGTTGATGAATCGTCTTCTTCTTCAGTAGGCTGGTTATATCCACGTTCTTCCATAAGCTGATTATATCCACGTCCAACCACGTCACTCCCTACTCGTCGTAACGATAGCAAATGGCAACCAAATAAATACCAAAGCAATAATTACCAAATTCAAATAAAATACGAATGTGAATGAAGGGAGTAGTAGTTGAAGAAGAAGATAGGACAACTTGATAGAATTGTGGAAGTGAGTTGTGGGAACTCGGATATATGAATCAAATGGCATATACGGGATGCCCGAATAGATTATCAGAATTGGATGTAGTGCTAGGATATATGGATAGATCTTGCTATATATGGATAGATCTTGCTATATCTAACTGATTACAAACCCAACATAAAGGTTATAACATGGTTGGTCGTGCTCGTGTAACCCAAAAAAAACTCAAATAACATAGAGTAACATAACTAGATAATTAGCAAACATGTAAATCAGACATATCAACAAACCATATCATACTAGTTTGTAATCATCAAACCAAACTTGTCATACTAGTAATATAAACCGTAGCAAGGATTATCTAGCATGCTAACATGAACAGAATCAAAATATTCATAAACACACAAAGAACTAAGCAATCAAATGTGACACGAATTTAGATCTAGCTATACATACATGCAAAATATTAACATATATCCTAGCACAAAGATATATGTGACTAGAATAAATAGAACTAAACATCATGTCAAACACAAGATAGAAAGATAGCTAAGCATGAATGATAAACAAACAACGTACTTGCAATAACACGATAAGGTACCTAGAGTATGAATATAACAACTGAGTGTATGCATGGCTAAATAAGCAAACAATATGAATCAAGAATGCCATCTATTTATAAAGTACTAACATACTTCACAAAAGTACTAAACAAGTAATGGACTACTAAGCAAACTCTTAGCTAGACATGCTTTACGAAACTAACAGTAACAAGTCATGCATGAATAAAGGATTAAACATGGATCAACACATCACACAAATATATTACTACAAGACATCACCGTAATCATGCTAGTGCTAAATAAAATTAACACACGCAATTCTATTTATGATAATAAACCAAAAAATAATATTTAAATACAACCGACTATCTAAACATGTCACCAAATATGCACAGAAATTACAGAGAACTCCTATACATGTGATACATCTAAGAAAAATAAATCACCCACAAAATGAAGCACACAATTCAAATAACAATTGATTCGACTAAAAATTGTTATATTAAACCCAGCTTAAAATATACCCAACGCATTTTAAATACAACCCCATCTGATGGCCTGTACTATCATCTAGATACTTTCACATGTTTCGATTAAAGTGTACAGATGAACCAGAAATGGATTTGTATGACAATGTCACTATTCGACGAATTGGCATCAATGGAGTATTTTCTCTACGGTGGTCAGATTTGGAGATCCTACTTCTCCCATGGATTAGCGGTGATTACTGGCATGAATTGACATGGAAGGATATCAAAGAGTCGTGCTCAGATTTGACGATGGCATACCCATGTCGACATGGAATGGCATGGATAGAGTTGGAACGGCCAACGGCATAGATGGGCTGTGAAATATTGTCTAGACGGTAGGGCTAGTTAAGATGAGAAAACGAGAAAAGGGAATTGATCTGATTCTCACCATACGCGACGAACTCGTCGGACGAAGTAGATGAACGGAGCAGATGTGGTCGCGCAATTCGTCCGCTGAGACGAACCAATCCAGATTCTGGTTGCCAAGATCGGGCCTTCACCTCCTCGTGGCCATGTTGACGCAGCAGTTCGGCTTCTGGTAGCCGATCGCTGGAAACGCGACGGCGTCATCGTCGAGGAGCTTCGTGAGCTAGGGCTTGTGCTGGCAGCGAGAGGTAGAAAGTAGAATAGAGGAAGATGAATGGAGACTCTACTTTGGCCGGGGCGAGGCGGCAGATGGATCCTTGGCTTACTAGCTTTCCGCCTGGGTGCATGCATAAAGGGGAAGCAGTGCGACATTCGTGCGACGCGGACGGACTGGAAAACGTATGGCTGAGTAAAGAGAAATTGATGCGGCAGTTTAAAGACGAGCTGCCGTTTCTGTTTGCTGGGTGCGTGCTTCCATGGAGGAAGACGAAGCAGCGCGGTGCTGGGCGTGCTTTGCTGGGACTCTGTCCCGTGCGTGCGTGCGAGAACGAGCAGGGTTGGCTAACTGAGTTTGGCTCGGCTGCATGCTCTAGACTTTGGTTTGATCGATCGGAAATAGAAGGAAGAACGAAGCAAAGAACCATCGGGGTGCTAGTGCATCGGTACGAAAAAGGAACTGAAGAAAGATAGGAAGAAACGAACGATCGGTGCATGCTGTGCTACTTACGTACAGTGCAATCAGCCAGAGCTTGGCGTACAGGTATGTGTCCATGGGATTTTAGAGATAGAATGATAAAGAGGAAATAGCAAGGAAGGAAAGAATCAATCGATGATCTACTAGTTCGGTACTGGCGTGTATGGGCATGGCTACAGCCTGCATGTACAAACGTGTGTGATTTATGTGGAGGACCAAATCCAATTAGGATTTTAGATAGAATGATATAAGAGATAAAAGAAATAGAGTTTCATTTTTGGGAAATCTAGAAAATGCTATAAAGCTCCGAAAAATATCAAATGAATTTATGAACACGAAATCTAATTCAAAAGAGGATATTTAATTTGTTGAAACCAAGAAGAAAATACGATCCAACTTGAATGAAAAATAAAACAAAGATTTATTCAAGTTGATGCTAAATTCATTTTAAAGCTTCATGTTTAAGAAAAGTCTAGTTAAGTTTTATTTTATTAAACGAAATTTTCTATTCCTCATTTTTGGATAAAAGTTTTTTGAAAACTCCAAAAATCGGTCTGTTACAATTCTACCCCCCTTAAAAGAATCTCGTCCCCGAGATTCGGGCTTACTATAGAATGGGTTTGGATGGTCTTAAGCTTGCCATTGATGGGTTGCTCGGTTGAACCTTTTCAACAGTTGATTTTCCCATTGCTTCAGGTACATGTGTGCTACCCCCCTTGAAAGAACTCTTGCTGGGGTTTTCCGTATAGCACCGTGATACTTCACATAATCATTAAGTGATGTATGATTCTGTTGGTTAACTTTCTCCGATGTTAAGGTTTTCTTTATGGGCCATTGTTCGCAAAATTGCAAAGGCCACAACCGAAACAATACTTATCTTCAATTTTTGGCACTACGTCTGTCCCTTTTGGATCTTGAGGTATTTGATGTATATTCAAAGTTTAACTCCAGTCGAGATTGGTATTCCCTTCTTTCTTGGTCAAGCATTGACAAACTATCCATCATCACCATAGGAGTGGCATATCTTTCCTGTATTGATGGAAATAGCCTGGTCTAATTCCGATTCGGAATTGTTGAGGATGTGTGACAAGGTGCCTTGTTTGTTCTTGGTTTCTTCGACATGTTGAGGCAAATATTGGTTGAATGCTCTTCTTCACCACCACTCAAACAAGTCAGTCTTCTCTTCAATGTTGAATATGTCACTACTTTTCTGTTGGGCTTCGTTTGCTAGAAGTTACTTGATCAAATCTTCATGTGTCTCCAAGTTGCTGGTGAATGAAATTATTTCTTGAGTGTACAACTCCCCTTGCTTTCGTGAGTTGTTATTTTTCTCCTGTTTTTTGACTTGGATGTCTTCAGGCGGTGTGTCTGACTTCACCTCACAGTTCACATGCACACCTCTTCCTTCTTTATTATTGTGAACGGTGGAAAAAGTCTATTATGCAGGTAGCACACATTCTTTTCCCTTCATCTTGTGGGTCTGGACAGCTTCATGGGCTCGTAGGTAAGAGGGAAAAGAATAAGATGGGTGACAGAACCTAGCTTGGGAGGGGTATCCAAGAATAAAACACGACAATAACCAAAAAGGCTTTTAAGCAAGAATCCAGAAGCAAAGATAGTTTCTTTGAAACTACATAGGATTTTAGCATGTCTGCACATAAAAAAATGCCAATTCAAAAAAAAGTGCCAAAGGCAAAAATATGCAGACGTTGCTCAAGCAAAAACATTTTTTTTTTACGTCTAAACAATATAAAATATATACCTATCAGGGTCTTTCCAAACTCATCCTATATGGTTGTTTGGTCAGAGCAGGTTTTGGTGCCCGGTCTTCAACAGTGAAGGATGTTGAGTATGGTAGACCTCTTGACTCCTTCAGTTCTTGATCTAGCTTCTCTTGGACAGGGTATGGTATACTAAAGAAGTGGATAGGGAAGAAGCAGTTAAACACAATGTTGGACAAGATAAGAGAAGGAATAGAAATAGTCAAGAATTAGACTATGAGGATTTTCATAAATAGTATTTTACTTTTGAAATAACCCCTAAGGCTTTCCATTTCTAGCTAAGGCCACGTGACTAGGACGACGTCGGCTCTGATACCACTTCTGTGAGGACCGGAATTACACTTCCAGACCTCCTGTGTAATCATGTCAATCCCAAGATCAATGTTGACAACACAGCGAAATGATACCATTGCAGAACATACAAAAAGTACAGTTACATAGTTTGAATAGCAATAGCGAAATGTCTTGTGACATTTGTTACAATCAGAAAGCTCAGCGGAAATATAAATGCGAAGTGACTCCATCTAGCCACAGGCAGTCGATGTAGTCCACGAGGCCTCACTCTTAAGCATCGTC
Organism: Poa pratensis; assembly: GCA_947311845.1. Lineage (NCBI taxonomy): Eukaryota > Viridiplantae > Streptophyta > Magnoliopsida > Poales > Poaceae > Poa > Poa pratensis. The sequence continues at coordinate 11,599,828 of CAMZMU010000125.1, read as the reverse complement.
GTAGTAGTCGTAGTCTTCTTCTTCTTCGTAGTGATCTGAATAATCAACAAAAGCAATGCGATGAGTACATAATAATGTACTCAGCGTGCCCCCTCATGCAAAACCTATAATAGCTACATGTGGCTTCAAAGAAAGGCTATATGGTTCTTTTGCATAAAAGCTAATTTTGTTTGCAATACCATATGTAGTAGTTTTGATAAAAACGATTTTAGATGAAAACAGGTTTTGTATTCAGTGTAATGTTTCTCATCATTGTGAGTGTCCTCGACACCTCACGTTCTCCATAAGATTCCAGAATAGGGGTAGAGGGAAGTAGCAAAACAGGGTTCCTGTATGTCAAGAAAGATTCATGTGTCGTCCATGACCGTGGACACGGCTATTCGAATAGTTTTACACTCTGCAGAGGTGGTACACTTTCACCACACGTCACAAACTCGCCAAATTGCAACCAGCTGTCGCTAGCATAGCAATAGAGAATTCGTGACAAGGTCTTTTAGCTAGATCCCCCAAGATGTGACATGCCCACCGGGTATGGCGCCGGAACTGAGAGTACGTCCCCAAACCGGTCCCCCCATCTGTGCCGAAGGTTCTCCCGTAGGCAGACACCCCATCTGCGGTACGGCGACATCGACACCAAAGGCTGACTAACTTACTTGACCCAGCCAGAGCCCATTAGCATGTGGTTGTACGGTGGTCACAATCTTCAAATCCGAGACTTATTAGGCCCTTATACGGCACGGACGACGGATTGCCCCCTTCAGCTTGTGAAGGGCAGCCAATCGCTCCTTCATTGTTGATCCAGCAGTCGCCCGCGCCAGTGTTAGATGGTAATTTCACCCAGAGTAGAAGGTAGAGTAGAGAGGAAGCAACAATGGCTCATCGCCAAGCTCAACGAGCTCATCATGTCCAAAAATATGTTTGTGACCCAAAGGTCAACCAATTCCTCCGAAGAGGCAAGATAAAGATATCCTAGTAAATATTGAGCATGGCTAAGCATTTCTACTCTACAGGATTACTATATAATTTCTACTCAGGGTATCATATAAGGCGACAAGCGGATCAGGCTGGTGTGTCAATCGACATGCCAGTAACTTGAATAAAATAGCATGCATATTTGTAAAACAATAAAATAATGCCCCTTTTAAAAACATAGGATAAAAACATGAGAGGGGGGGCATGCCTTCGTTGATGAATCGTCTTCTTCTTCAGTAGGCTGGTTATATCCACGTTCTTCCATAAGCTGATTATATCCACGTCCAACCACGTCACTCCCTACTCGTCGTAACGATAGCAAATGGCAACCAAATAAATACCAGAGCAATAATTACCAAATTCAAATAAAATACGAATGTGAATGAAGGGAGTAGTAGTTGAAGAAGAAGATAGGACAACTTGATAGAATTGTGGAAGTGAGTTGTGGGAACTCGGATATATGAATCAAATGGCATATACGGGATGCCCGAATAGATTATCAGAATTGGATGTAGTGCTAGGATATATGGATAGATCTTGCTATATATGGATAGATCTTGCTATATCTAACTGATTACAAACCCAACATAAAGGTTATAACATGGTTGGTCGTGCTCGTGTAACCCAAAAAAACTCAAATAACATAGAGTAACATAACTAGATAATTAGCAAACATGTAAATCAGACATATCAACAAACCATATCATACTAGTTTGTAATCATCAAACCAAACTTGTCATACTAGTAATATAAACCGTAGCAAGGATTATCTAGCATGCTAACATGAACAGAATCAAAATATTCATAAACACACAAAGAACTAAGCAATCAAATGTGACACGAATTTAGATCTAGCTATACATACATGCAAAATATTAACATATATCCTAGCACAAAGATATATGTGACTAGAATAAATAGAACTAAACATCATGTCAAACACAAGATAGAAAGATAGCTAAGCATGAATGATAAACAAACAACGTACTTGCAATAACACGATAAGGTACCTAGAGTATGAATATAACAACTGAGTGTATGCATGGCTAAATAAGCAAACAATATGAATCAAGAATGCCATCTATTTATAAAGTACTAACATACTTCACAAAAGTACTAAACAAGTAATGGACTACTAAGCAAACTCTTAGCTAGACATGCTTTACGAAACTAACAGTAACAAGTCATGCATGAATAAAGGATTAAACATGGATCAACACATCACACAAATATATTACTACAAGACATCACCGTAATCATGCTAGTGCTAAATAAAATTAACACACGCAATTCTATTTATGATAATAAACCAAAAAATAATATTTAAATACAACCGACTATCTAAACATGTCACCAAATATGCACAGAAATTACAGAGAACTCCTATACATGTGATACATCTAAGAAAAATAAATCACCCACAAAATGAAGCACACAATTCAAATAACAATTGATTCGACTAAAAATTGTTATATTAAACCCAGCTTAAAATATACCCAACGCATTTTAAATACAACCCCATCTGATGGCCTGTACTATCATCTAGATACTTTCACATGTTTCGATTAAAGTGTACAGATGAACCAGAAATGGATTTGTATGACAATGTCACTATTCGACGAATTGGCATCAATGGAGTATTTTCTCTACGGTGGTCAGATTTGGAGATCCTACTTCTCCCATGGATTAGCGGTGATTACTGGCATGAATTGACATGGAAGGATATCAAAGAGTCGTGCTCAGATTTGACGATGGCATACCCATGTCGACATGGAATGGCATGGATAGAGTTGGAACGGCCAACGGCATAGATGGGCTGTGAAATATTGTCTAGACGGTAGGGCTAGTTAAGATGAGAAAACGAGAAAAGGGAATTGATCTGATTCTCACCATACGCGACGAACTCGTCGGACGAAGTAGATGAACGGAGCAGATGTGGTCGCGCAATTCGTCCGCTGAGACGAACCAATCCAGATTCTGGTTGCCAAGATCGGGCCTTCACCTCCTCGTGGCCATGTTGACGCAGCAGTTCGGCTTCTGGTAGCCGATCGCTGGAAACGCGACGGCGTCATCGTCGAGGAGCTTCGTGAGCTAGGGCTTGTGCTGGCAGCGAGAGGTAGAAAGTAGAATAGAGGAAGATGAATGGAGACTCTACTTTGGCCGGGGCGAGGCGGCAGATGGATCCTTGGCTTACTAGCTTTCCGCCTGGGTGCATGCATAAAGGGGAAGCAGTGCGACATTCGTGCGACGCGGACGGACTGGAAAACGTATGGCTGAGTAAAGAGAAATTGATGCGGCAGTTTAAAGACGAGCTGCCGTTTCTGTTTGCTGGGTGCGTGCTTCCATGGAGGAAGACGAAGCAGCGCGGTGCTGGGCGTGCTTTGCTGGGACTCTGTCCCGTGCGTGCGTGCGAGAACGAGCAGGGTTGGCTAACTGAGTTTGGCTCGGCTGCATGCTCTAGACTTTGGTTTGATCGATCGGAAATAGAAGGAAGAACGAAGCAAAGAACCATCGGGGTGCTAGTGCATCGGTACGAAAAAGGAACTGAAGAAAGATAGGAAGAAACGAACGATCGGTGCATGCTGTGCTACTTACGTACAGTGCAATCAGCCAGAGCTTGGCGTACAGGTATGTGTCCATGGGATTTTAGAGATAGAATGATAAAGAGGAAATAGCAAGGAAGGAAAGAATCAATCGATGATCTACTAGTTCGGTACTGGCGTGTATGGGCATGGCTACAGCCTGCATGTACAAACGTGTGTGATTTATGTGGAGGACCAAATCCAATTAGGATTTTAGATAGAATGATATAAGAGATAAAAGAAATAGAGTTTCATTTTTGGGAAATCTAGAAAATGCTATAAAGCTCCGAAAAATATCAAATGAATTTATGAACACGAAATCTAATTCAAAAGAGGATATTTAATTTGTTGAAACCAAGAAGAAAATACGATCCAACTTGAATGAAAAATAAAACAAAGATTTATTCAAGTTGATGCTAAATTCATTTTAAAGCTTCATGTTTAAGAAAAGTCTAGTTAAGTTTTATTTTATTAAACGAAATTTTCTATTCCTCATTTTTGGATAAAAGTTTTTTGAAAACTCCAAAAATCGGTCTGTTACATCCTGGCACCGGAACACCAGCAAGGAATGTAGCTTCCGGCGCTGGAACACCAGCCAGGAATGCAGCTTCTGGTGCTGGAACACCACCAGCTAGGAATACGGCTTCCGGCGCCGGAGCACCAGTCAGGAATGCGTCTCCAGGCAGTGGAACACTAGCCAAGAATACGGCTCCCGGTGCCGGAGCTCCAGCCAGGAATGCGGCTCCAGGCGCTGGAACATTAGCCAAGAATGCGGCTCCAGGCACGGGAACATTAGCCAAGAATGCGGCTCCAGGCACTGGAACATTAGCCAAGAATACGTCTCCGGGCGCCGGGGCTCCAGCCAGGAATGCGGCTCCAGTCACTAGAACAATAGCTAAGAATACGCCTCCTGGTGCCGGAGCTCCAGCCAGGAATGCGGCTCCAGGCACTGGACCAGTAGCTAAGAATATGGCTCCTGCGACAGGACCACCAGCTAAGAATGCGGCTCCCGGCACCGGACCACCAGCCAATCGCCATTATAACCTAGTGGTGAAAAATGTGGCTAGCAAGGGGAATCCACCAGCCAGCAAGTAGCCAGTCGGCAATGCTCCTAGGAACTGTGCACATCCGTTAAATGTGAATAGGGGTCTTGCACTCGTAGGGATTCGTTATTTGCTTTTCTCCCCCGTTTCATTTGCTCCCTTCCTTTAGTGAACCAAGTACCGGAGGAACACATTAGATTGGATTGCTCTGCCTAGTATATCTGGGGATTGACGATGGCACGTTGAGACGTTCCATCTTCATGCTTTGCTCTGGAAGTTGGGAGTTGTTGTTTTGACGTAAGATCTCTGTCTATCCCAGTGCATGAATTTACTGCTTGTAGACTTGGTGTTGGACTTGCAGAAGATATTTGGTGTATGTGTTGTACTAGTGGAATTCGGCGCGTCGACACGCCGCGCCCTTTAAGAGGAAATTTAGAATTAACCAAGGCATGTAAGTATGCACTGTATCGCTGTACTGTATCGCTGCTTTTGTTGATCAAGACGCAGACTTTATGAAATTTTGGCTGATTTATGTATGTTTAATTTCTAAATAAACGTGTTTGTTTGCGTCTGAGTGGGAGAATGTTGGAAAGGCCGAACATTTTGTTTGGAGCAAGAACACTGAGATGAATCTTCCCGTTTAAAGGGCATAAATTCTCAAAATTTGAATTTAAATATATCTATATACCGGAATTTTACATTGTTACTCTAAATGAATATGGTCGGAAGTTGTTCAATCGTGTATGAATCCGACATAAATAGATATAATTTCTTTTCTGGGCATTTTGTCATGATTAACATTTATTGGATATTGTGTTGAAGTACAATCTAATTCATGGAATTTATACATCTTAAACATGCATGAATTTGGTACAAACAGGAAGATTACATTGTAACATATTTCATTATTTTTCTGAATTATCAACTTAAAGATATTGATATTACAATATTTACTCAATTCGTGGATTTTTTGGAAAAGGTTAAAGCTTTGACAGCAGGACTACATCTTTTTCGCAAATTAATAAAGATCGACGGATGGGCCCAGTGCAGCGTCAGCATGCCGTAAATATGGAGGCAGCACGTCCTTCCCGGTTCTGCGTAGTTCGAGCCTAATTTTTTTAAGACAATTAGAAACCAATGGAGAATGATTCAAATTTTAATTACAAACGATGTAACTTAGAAAATAGAATTAAGTATGAGCATTTATTTAATTTATCTTCATAATTAGAGAAAATGCATTTAGATTATCTCCAAATATTTATCAAATTGGAACGTTCAAATATTTTTTGTATTTTGCCATAAATAGTTAGCATTTATTGTTCTGAGCATTTGATTAAACAAAAGACTTTTATATAAAAATGTTTTATTCTAGAGGACCGAGTTACATCTTTTTGAAAAGTGCGAGGACTTTACTGCAAGAAAACGGTGTCCGTAGGGCCGAGTCATTTTTTTTTTGGAAAGTGCGAGGTCTTTTGTGGAAGAAAGAACCAGTAGACAGATTAAATTTTTCTGAACATTTTGATATATTAAACATATTTTTCTGAATTACAGATCAGAAGTTATAGATTATACAATTTTGGACATGTTTCTGAATTTTTTGGAAATGTTTAAAATTCTTACAATTATAATTTTGGATTTTTTTCTTAAATTTATGTAAATGTTTAAAATTCTGACGATGGGACCCACATGGCAGGGTTTTAGTAATTACTGAAATTATTTATCAAAACGAATAAAATTCGGACGTCTGGGGCATACGATAACGTTATTTGGTGACGTCATCAGTGGAACTATTGCTGATGCGATGGCCGTGTCGTTGCGAAAAGGTCACTGGATTGTCCGAAAATTGCAGATAAGTCCCTCCGCCGTACGGACGACGTAGGCTCCTTTGACATTTGGACCGCGGGTTAATATTCTTGTTTGTCAAGGGGTTTTTTGCAAAATGGCGACGGCGATGCCGTGTCGTTGCGAAAAGTTCCCTGGATTGTACGAAAATTGCAAATAAGTCCCTTCGCCATACAGAACGACGAAGGCTCCTTTGCCCAACATGAAAGTTGTTTGGAAGGATGATATACATGTACTCGTGAAAAGGAAATTCGTACGGATGACCGTGCGCGATGAATTTGACAAAACTCGTCAAATGTTTGTGTGAATCTGGATCTGAAATTAAGGAGCTATAGTCGACCAAACTCGAAACCGATTACGGGAATGGAACCTACTCGTCGACGCGGAAATTTTTCGTGTACACAGTTTTGACAGCAAGGAAAAAAATGCCTACCGTAGCGAACAGTACTGTAGCGACCGGGCACCGTAGCCTAAAAAAAATGTCTACTGTGGCGAACCGGCACTGTAGCGAACCGCGAACTGCCGGAGGGCTCTCAGCGCGGCATCTTCAGCTGCCTTTATATATAGTACTAGTGGAATTCGGCGCGGCGACACGCCGCGCCCTTTAAGAGATTTTTTGAATTAAAATCAAGTCATGTAAATATGTACTGTATCGCTGCTTTTGTTGATCAAGATGCAGACTTTATGGAATTTTGGCTGATTTCAGCGTGTGTGTAGAGGTGAATAAAAAGGGAGCTCGAAATATTAATTTTTTCATTAGGTACGAAATGCATGTTTAATTTCTGAGTAAATGTGTTTGCTTGCATCTGAGTGGGAGAATGTTGGAAAGTCCGAACATTTTGTTTGGATCAAGACCACTGAGATGATCCTTCCCGTTTAATTTTTTTGCATTTTGTGGTACTGCATATTTTGGACATTTTTATGAAATTTGTGGGAACGATTGGAATAAGTGGACGCCTTCTATTCATCGGCGTTCTATTCGTCGGGGGAGGCTTGCAACGGCGTGGTCCGTCTCGGCGTCGACGGCGAGTCCGTCCGAGAGCCTAATTGCAAACGATGTAACTTATACAATGGAATTAAGTGTGAGCATTTATTTAATTTAACTTCATAATTAGAGAACATGCATTTAGATTCTCTTGAAGTATTTGACCAATTGAAATGTTCAAACATGTTTGTATTTTGCCATAGATAGTTAGCGTTTATCGTTCTGAGCATTTTGATGTATTATTCATATTTTTCTGATGGACAAATATTTTATTCCGGAGGACCGAGTGACATTGTTTTTGAAAGTGCGAGGACTTTACTGCAAGAAAACGGCGTCCGTAGTACGGGGTCACATTTTTTGGAAAGTGCGAGGGCTTTGTTGGAAGAATGCGGCGGCCGGAGGATCGAGGTTTTTTTTACAAAGTGTGAGGGCTTTTCTGAAAGAATGCGGCGTCCGAAGGACCGAGTCACATTTTGTAGAAAGTGCGAGGACTTTACTGCAAGCAAGCGGTGTCCGGAGGCCTGAGTCGCATTTTTTGGAAAGTGCGAGGACTTATTTGCAAAAAAGCGGCGCGCACGTAGGCCGGACCGTCGGATCGACGATCCACGACACGGAGGCAGCCGGGCACTGTAGCTTTCGCGACGTTACAGTGCCCGGGAGGCTCTCAGCGGATTCCCGCATTAAAATTCGAATTTAAATATATCTATATACCGGAATTTTACATTGTTACTCTAAATGAATATGGTCGGAAGTTGTTCAGTCGTGTATGAATTCGACATAAATAGGTATAATTTCTTTTCTGGGCATTTTGTCATGCTGTACATTTATTGGATATTGTGTCGAAGTACAATCTAATTCATGGAATTTATACATCTTAAACATGCATGAATTTGATACATACAGGAAGATTACATTGTACATTATTCATTATTTTCTGAATTGCCAACTTAAAGATATTGATATTAAAATATTTACTCAATTTGTAGTTTTTTTGGAAAAGGTTAAAGCTTTGACAGCAGGACTACATCTTTTTCGCAAAATAATAAAGACCGACGGATGGGCCCAGTGCAGCGTCAGCATGACGTAAAGATGACGGCAGCACGTCCTTCCCAGTTCTACGGAGCTCGAGCCTAATTGTTTTTTTAAGACAATTAGAAACCAATGGAAAATGATTCAAATTTTGAACGAAATATATTCATATTGAATGTCTACACAGTGAGCTCCTGTCCAGCAACCTTGCCGATGACCTCATTATCATGAAGATAGATTTTGCATGTTGTCGTGTTTAGTCCGTGGCCGAGATTAGCTCACCTGCAGCCATGAGCTGACACCGTTGCCCACTAATTTCCGTAGCCATGTTGAGGCACAAACTGAAGAGTGAAGGATCTACAACAGAACCAAGAAATACATCACGCCGCGCCGCTGGTGAAAAATTTGATGCAGGTTTTTTCCCTCTTTTTTTAGCGTGAAACTATATATTATGAAAAAAATATTGGAGAGTTTGAGATCGGCAACGCATTTAGTTTTGCTCTCACACTATAAAAAGTGGTAGGCTTGATTGAATCTGAGATTAGTCTAATTTGATCCACTGAGGCAGAATTCTTGCAGGCTAAATACAAATCTGAGATTGTAGTCTAATTTATCTGTACGCGTCTCGTATAGGCGTAGGCTTAAAACGGTTACTGTTCATTTACAATTGCAAACGATGTAACTTATACAATGGAATTGAAGACCATGTTCCATCAACTATGCATGAGTCCAAAATTTGGCAAAAAAAAAGGGCTAGCCTAATTGCAGACAATGTAACTTACAAAATGGAATTAAGTATGAGCATCTATTTAATTTAACTTCATAATTAGAGGAAATGCATTTAGATTATCTCCAAGTATTTATCAAATTGAAATGTTCAAATATGTTTGTATTTTGACATAAATTGTTAGCATTTATTGTTCTGAGCATTTTAATATATTATTCATATTTTTCTGATGGACAGATTTAAAGTAGTTGATTTTACAACATTAATCATTTTCTGAAAATTGTTTAAACAAAAGACTTTTATATAAAATTATTTTATTTCGGAGGACCGAGTTATATTTTTTGGAAAGTGCGTGGACTTTACTGGAAGAAAGCGGCGTCCGTAGGACCGAATCACATTTTTTGAAAAGTGCGAGGGCTTTGCTGCAAGCATGTAACACCCCGGCCACCCCCGGGCCGGGCCTGTCACCCCTGGCAGCTCGCTAGGATCTCCAGACTGGCCCCACAGATCAATACTAGTCTTTTCTGCACACTTTGTCCTCACTCGTGCGCACCCGGGAACGAGTTCCCGGTCGGTCAGCCATCCTTGGACTACTCCGGGCCAAACACGCTTAACCTCGGAGTTCCTTCCAGATGAGCTTCCGGAAAAGAAGTTGCAACTTATTGATATGAGTATCCTATCAATCCTATTGAGCCCTGAGTCAGGATCTCACAAAGCAAGCGGCGTACCGAGGACCGACTCACATTTTTCGGAAAGTGCGAGGACTTTTATGGAAGAAATCCGGACCGTCGGATCGACGAACGACGGCGCGGAGGCAGCCGGGTACTGTAGCTTTAGGCCACGCTACAGTACCCAGGGCGCTCCCAGGCCGCGGATTTCAGCGTCTTTTGTATATAATATATTATTCATATTTTTCTGATGGACAGATTTAAAGTTGTTCATTTTACAACATTAGTCATTTTCTGGAAATTGTTTAAACAAAAGACTTTTATATAAAAATGTTTTATTTCGGAGGACCGAGTTTAGGGGTGTAAACGGATCGGATCGGATCGGATTTTGCCTCTACCGTATCCTTTATCATATTTTTTTTCTCGGATTCGGATCGGATCGGATAATGAACGGTTGCGGATTCGGGGGCGCATAGATATAATCACGGATTCGGAACGGAAACGGAGCGGATTCGGGGCGGAAAAAACTTTAGTCGGATCGGTATGCGCAATGTACATCATCAACCCACATAACCAAAAACAATAGCTCAACAAGCGTAATAATCTAACAAAGTTGTACTCTATTAGTTTAGACAAATAGAACTAACTACAAATTGTGCTCCACAAATGAAGTTCACAACTCACTAACTACAAATTGTGCTCTATTAGTTTAGACATTTCGGTAGAAAATCAGATTATTCGGATTATAACCATCGGATAATCCTAATTAATATTCGGATAATTCATATTCGGATGCTATTTTACATACCATATCCTATACCGTATCCGGGTGTTCAGTTCGGAATCGGATATCCTTATCCGGCAGATTCTCCGGAACCGGATATGGATTCTTTAAAACGGATTCGGCGACGGATTCGGTACGGAAATTATCCTATCCGTTTACACCCCTAACCGAGTTATATTTTTTGGAAAGTGCGTGGACTTTACTGGAAGAAAGCGGCGTCCGTAGGACCGAATCACATTTTTGGAAAGTGCGAGGGCTTTGCTGCAAGCAAGCGGCGTGCCGAGGACTGACTCACATTTTTCGGAAAGTGCGAGGACTTTTATGGAAGAAAGCGATGCGCACGTCGGCCGGACCGTCGGATCGACGACCGGGGGCGTGGAGGCAGCCGGTACTGTAGCTTTAGGCCACGCTACAGTACCCAGGGCGCTCCAGGCCGTGGATTTCAGCGATAATATATATATATATATATATATATATATAGAGTAAAGATGGTGCAAGTGTGACTGAACCATGTGGTCGAATCAGAGGTCTGCTTAGCAGCTGTCGCTCGTATATATGGTGGTTGCAGCCTGGACCATCAGGTGCAGTCCGTACCACGTGTACCGGCCTTGTTGACAATTTGGTCACGTACAGTTGGTCTGCTCATGTCTTGTACAGTACTACCTAGTTTTCAAGCTTGCTATCGTGTCACTCTGAGCAAGACACTGTTGTCATCTGTCATTTGCGACCCTGGGATCACGCAGTCCGGAATAGATACACAACACAAGGTAACTGTTGTAATTGTTACATTTGAAATTTGAAACGAACCTTTGTAAGTTGAACGAGGTGGGATCTGAACCTGTGTTCTTACTGATTTTGGAAGAAAACAGAATAGCCAAAGGCATAAGAGCATCTCCACTCGCGCCCCCCAAATCGTGTCCGGATTTGAGCCGGCGTGGGCACTTTGGGGAGCATCCGGACCAAAGGGCGCGCCAAACATGCCCTCTTCCCACTCGTCGCCCCCAAATAGACGCCCCAAATCAATTTTAACATCAAAAAATAAAGTTCCACAAATATAGTTCCACAATAGTAGCACAAATATAGTTATACAAATGAAGTTCCACAATGAAATAAAAATTATTCATACAACTAATTTGCGGCAATCCTTTGCGCACCCACAAATGCTCCACTAGATCGTTTTGAAGTTGTTGATGAACACCTTCATCTCTGATCTCCATCTATGCGGCGATGTAGTCAGTCCAATCTGCTGGCACTTCATGATCAACATCGGCCAGAGGACCCTGAAAGTCGAACGGAAGCGGATCATGCATTGGATTCTCACGCTCATCCTCGATGATCATGTTGTGCATGATCACACATGCATTCATGACCTCCGACATCTGCTCGGTCGACCAAGTGAGAGCAGGGTACCGGACAATAGCAAACCTCTGCTGGAGAACACCAAATGCACGCTCGACATCCTTTCTTTTGCTCTCTCGTTGCGAGGCAAACCAAGATTTCTTGTTGCCATTTGGTGCCGAGATTGTCTTCACAAATGTAGACCACTTGGGATAGATGCCATCCGCTAGGTAGTAGCCTTTGGTGTACTGGTGGTCATTGATCTCATAGTTGACAGGTGGAGCATAACCTTCAACAAGCTTGGCAAACACCGGAGAGCACTGCAGCACATTGATATCATTGTGAGATCTTGCCATCCCAAAGAAAGCGTGCCAAATCCAAGTCTCATGGTCAGCCACAGCTTCAAGGATCACTCTGCAAACCCCATGATGGCCACCCTTGTACAATCCTTGCCAACCAAAAGGACAGTTCTTCCAGTTCCAGTGCATACAGTCAATGCTTCCAAGCATCACAGAGAACCCTCTTTCTTCATTTGTTGCCAAGATGCGAGCTGTTTCTTGCTCATTTCGTCCTCTCAGATATTGTGGACCAAACACAGCAACCACCGCTCTACAGAATCTGTACATTGACTTGAGAGCTGTAGACTCTGACATGCACAAATAGTCGTCTTGACCATCTGCAGGAGCTCCATACGCAAGCATTCTCATGGCGGCGGTACACTTCTGGATCGATGTGTAGTCGAGCATGCCCACGGCGTCTTTCTTCAACTTGAACCAAGGGTCATACTCTCGGACTATTTGCACCAACGTCTTGAACAGCTCTCTCATCATCCGAAAGCGGCGGCGAAAATCCTTTGCATCAAACCTGGGATCGTCGGCAAAGTAGTCGGCATATAGCATGCAATGGCCCTCCGCCCTCATTCTTTGCTTGCTCTTCCTCCTCCCTGGATGTGATCCTCCTCGGTTGGGTTGGGCACAGGCGGCCTCATCTTCGTGGAGCTGGACAAGACAAGCAAGAATGGCCAAGTGCTCATCCTCTTCGGCGTCGATGTCTGCCTCCTCTTCCATGATCAGCTACGCCATCAACTCGTCGTCGCTATCCATCTGCATGAATGGAAATAGGAACGCAATCAACGTCCTGTCGCCGGCGCCGGCGAAAATGACATAAAAGTCGACGCCTACCTTTGGTCGAACACCTTCGGTGCAAGGTGGGCGCGCGAGGTCGCCGACGGATCCCCAGGCGCTGCGACGAGCTCCGAAGCGGCGGGCGAGCGGAGGAGGACGGAGGAGTGTCGGGCGTGGGGTGGTTTCTCAGTCCGGCGAGCTTCGCCGCCGGTCGGAGCCGGGGGTGGGAGCGGCGATCCAGATGGCGGCGAAGCGAGGTGGGCAAAAGAACTACGGGGCCGACGGCGATGAATTAATTTGAGGCGCCGTGACGCTGACAGGGTGGCCCCACGGCGCATTTCATTTCGTCCGGCACTACCAACACAACCCACAGAGAAGGGGGTTGGGCCGGTAGAGCCGGACGAAATTTGGGGCGTGCCCGGATAAAATGGGCCTTTGGGGGGCACGAGTGGAATTCGTTTTTTCGCTCAGCGCGCCCCAAAGACTTTGGGGGGGGGCTTTGAGGGCGACGAGTGGAGATGCTCTAAGGAGAAGAGAAGGGTGGTTTCATCTTGCTGGAGCGAGACAGGACACCATCGTTGCGGTGGTCGTTGGTCAAGATGAGGGTGGTAGCCTGGTAGGGGATGGACGAAAGCGCCGCCATCATCAAGTTCGTCATGCCAGGGGAAGCAAAGGTCAAAGTACGGGGTAGCCTAGCCTGATACCAACATGCTACGCCGTCCTCACTTCACACGTTGCGGTGCCACGTGCCGTTTCGCGACTGTGATGTTTTATCCCCTTTGCCGACGAACTGAGACAACGTGAGGCCTCATGTTCCACACCACCTAGTAAGATTGCCATCTCACAAAAGGAACCTCATCGTTTGGGAATACATTTTCTTTTTCCTTGCGACTTGCGAGAAGGATTTCCAAATTTTAGTCGGCCAGCTGTCCATTTTGTCTACCCAAAGGGCTAAGTTGCAGAATTTTGTTAAGTGGAAGGTTCATACGGTCGATGATCTATACTGGTCATCATATTCATATGACGACCAACCACTGCTGCCGCACGCATACCTCGGCACGCCACAGCGTCTAATCACCGCATAAAACTAACCCCAAAGCACCTAAACTAATTACGCCCAAATCCGAACCCAACCAGGAAGAGAAAGCGCACACAATACATACAGCAACTATAAAGAAAAGAAAAAAGAAGCCTCCCACTGAAGCTTCGAATCCTCTTCCATTCCCTCCCTCCCTCCCCTCTCACCAGCAGCAAGCAAGCTTCCCGGCAAGACCAAAACGCGCCGAGCTCCCTCGCCGCCAATCCGATCAGGCAAGGCCCTTGCGCGCTCCGACCGCGAGCAGGTCCATGGAGAAGTACGAGCTCCTCAAGGACATCGGCTCCGGCAACTTCGGGGTGGCGCGGCTGATGCGGAACAGGGACACCAAGGAGCTCGTCGCCATGAAGTACATCCCGCGCGGCCACAAGGTCTGGATTCCACTCCCCGTGCTCCAATTCCTTCTGCGTATCTGCTGTTTCTCGGTTAATTTTGACTAAGCGTACGTGTCCGCTGACCAGATTGACGAGAATGTGGCGAGGGAGATTATAAACCACCGCTCGCTCCGGCACCCCAACATAATTCGGTTCAAGGAGGTGGGTAGAAGGGAATGTTTATTTGTGGAATATTTCTTCTTCGTATATGGAGAATAATAATTGATCAATTTTTTTTGTATCCTTCATTTGGGAAATGTTGTTCATAGGTTCTGCTCACGCCTACGCACCTCGCAATCGTCATGGAGTATGCCGCTGGCGGCGAGCTCTTCGAACGGATCTGCAGCGCCGGCAGATTCAGCGAGGATGAGGTGATCATTACTTCGCGCTCCTCCTCCTCTGTATCTTTCCTATTTCGTCCAAACTTCTGAGGTTGGTGGTGTACTAATATTTTTCTTTTCTGTTCTGTTCCAGGCGAGGTACTTCTTCCAGCAGCTAATTTGCGGTGTTAGCTACTGCCACTTCATGGTGAGGATCGCAACAACCTCTTTTCCTGAAATAAATATTAATTTTTTTGTGCTGATGAGGCGCGGAACCGCAAATTCGTTTGAGCTTTCAGCAAATTTGCCACCGGGACTTGAAACTGGAGAACACCTTACTGGATGGTAACCCAGCTCCGCGTCTCAAGATCTGCGATTTCGGCTACTCCAAGGTAGTACCAAATATTTCTTTTGTTCTTTCTTCAAGAGGTATACCAACTTTGAATGCTGGGAGGACCAAAATTTGACACGAAACTCTCTTGACTTCCTCGCTGTGCTTATCAAACTCGTGTCTTTATTGCCTTGCAAAGGAAATTTACCCTTTTTTCCAGCTTTACTTGGTCATGTTACTAACAAATCGTTCAAAACGATATTTTTTATAGAAAGAGAAAAGGACACCAGTTAAATAACCAAGCATGGTTTTCTGTTTCTTATTTTAGACTCACGCCTTCTTTTGCAACGTTTCTTCCTCGCAGTCATCACTGCTGCACTCGAAACCCAAGTCCACTGTTGGGACTCCTGCATACATTGCTCCGGAGGTGCTCTCTCGCAGGGAATACGACGGCAAGGTCAGTTTTGTTATTTTGGCTAATCGCTCTTGCTTACATCACTGGAACAAGGCCCTACCATGAATAATCCTTTTATGCAAAAGCAATTATGCATCAGCTAGCCTGCTCCAAAGTCTAATTGCCCCTTTGCATTCCTAGACCCAGTGCACGAAAGAGCCAGGTGCATTCGTGTGTGGCTCCAAGCCTCCAAAGCGACATGCATATGTGCCTCACTAGGATCCTGGTGCACTTCCCTAATAAATGGCTTTGAATTTTGGAATTTTGTTCTGAGGTCAAGTAGACAGGGAGTGGGCATGTCAGTATTGGTCTGTTGTTCCTATCGCTGTAGGGGGATTCCAAGTTCCAAGTGCTCCAATTATCTGTGTTGACAATTTTGTCAAAAAGAAGCAGGGGGAGAGATAGTGTAACCGAATGTTGCTGATGTTCACTCAGTGTCATTGGGACATTTCTTTCTAGTAGGCAATCAATAACGATATCACGCTTGACAGAGATCTTTGCCCCATTGGGGTGGCCCACTCTCTTCCATGCAAAATGCTATCCTTCAATGGGTTCACAATCGATTTACCTGGTGGAATCCTGTCTGTTTACTTGTTGAGGTAATGACCTCAAAAGAAAGTTAGATTTGCCGGAGAAAAGCACAAGATTCTCCTCATGCAGATCTTGCTTACCATGCTTAATTTAAGTGATCTACTTGAAGTGAGGATTAATAAAAGATATATTGGTCACTTTGTTGTATGGTGATCTTTGACCGCCGGAAAACCATTATTTTTTTTAGAGAACCCGCAGGAGATCTGCGCGTTTCTTTATTAAGCTTACGAGGAGAAGAAGTTTACAAAATGCCGCTGTTAGGCGAGCAAACACCCACGGCCGACACCACTTTGGGGTGCGGCACCTACTGCTACATTACAGATTACTCTCGCGTCGACCCACACCTACAGGCTGCCCACAGCCTCCACTCGTCGACGATGCTGTCGAGCACGCGTCCCACCGGAGTTGCCTGTCCTTCGAACACCCGGGCGTTCCGTTCCAGCCACAGCGCTCGGATGATCAACATGATCAGAGAGTTGGCAGTTTTCTGATCCTTCGTGGGCAGACGCTGCACTGCTGCTGGCCACCAAATGGCGAGGACGCTCTGCGTACTCGGAGATGGCAGCGATACCCCCAGCCTAGCGTTGATGCCAGTCCAAATCGCTGTAGCAAACGGGCAGCGCATCGTGAGGTGCTCCATGGTTTCGTCCTCACCGACGCAAAGGGGGCACAGGGTGTGGGAAGTTAGCCTCGACGCAGCCGACGATCAGCGGTCCAGCATCTGTCTCTCAGCGCAAACCAAGCATGCAGCCGTACTTTTAGGGGCGCAAATGAGTTCCAGACTTGCGGGGCAGCCGGCATGACTGTCGATCCCTCAAAGATTATGGTGAAGCTCCAATATACTGTTTCTGCCTAGGTACACTAAGAAAAGAACATGAAAATCCTTTGCTTGTGATGAGCTATGTACCATGCTCCATGTCCTTTCCTGAAGAGTATTTCCACCATGTTTCTAACACTAATTAACGTGTATCATGTGGCCCTCAGACGTGTTCTTTTGATTTAACCATGTTAGAGTGAACATCTGGTTGGTCAGCGGTAGTCTTTTGAGCTATTGTTGTTTCCTTTGTATCATCAATTATTTGTCCTTTGCTCATTTAGTTTCGCTAATTTTTTTGCATGCCCTGGTAATTTCTTACTTTCTGGGATGCTATTTCACCACCTTATTTCTTACGAGTACTTTCTGGCATGCCAAGTCTAACTGCTAACGAAAATTCTTTTCCAGCATGCCAAATTGGTTGTCTCCTGTAGGGCAGTATTGAGTTTAGTTTTGAAAATGGGGATGATTTTTATGACGTTGGTTTCTTGAATCACTTTTAGTGTCATTTTTTCTCGGTTTACATATAACCATCTCGCAATCCCAAGTGCCTTCGCTGCTTCACATATGTTTGAGCAAGTGCAGAGTATTTCTTTGAAGTTTTTCTACATGTGGACATTCTTCAGTTATTAGTTTCTTAGCCACTGACTACATGTACAACACAATATGTGCATCATCAAATTACTCATGATGCAAATATATGGCTGTCACAATATGTGCACCATCATTTTGCTCATGATGCAAATATACTGCTGTCTCCATATGATCGTGACTCAAGTTTTTGAGCAAAATCTCAAATTTCCGAAACAGGGCCTGCTTCCTTTATACTGTAAATATTGTTGCTGCATATGCTTCCTTTATACTGCATTCTGTAATTGAGGTTTTTTCTTGGTGCAGATGGCAGATGTGTGGTCTTGTGGAGTGACCCTTTATGTGATGCTTGTCGGCGGATACCCTTTTGAAGACCCCGATGATCCCAAGGATTTCCGAAAGACGATAGGGGTAATGATACACTCATCTCTTCCATTAGTATCTATAAACCCCTCTTTAGGCGCCTTGCAAATTATATTGTGCCCACTTTTTTTTTACAGAGAATTGTGTCAATTCAGTACAAAATACCAGAGTATGTCCACATATCTCAAGATTGTAGGCAACTCCTCTCTAAGATCTTTGTCGCGAATCCTGCAAAGGTATTTGTTGGAGAGTGAAAGCTGTAAAATTTCATCCTTTTTGGTGTATATCGTTGCCATAACGCAATTCTCCCAAATCATGCAGAGAATAACGATTAGGGAGATCAGAAACCACCCCTGGTTCCTGAAGAACTTGCCTAGAGAGTTAACAGAAGCTGTACAAGCAAAGTACTACAAGAAGGACAACAGTGCTCCGATCTTCTCTGATCAAACTGTTGAAGATATTATGAAGATTGTTGAGGATGCACGCACACCACCACCATCATCTACTCCAGTGGCTGGTTTTGGTTGGGCAGAGGAGGAAGATCAAGAAGATGGAAAAAGACCTGATGAGGAACACAATAACGACGACGATGAGGAATATGATATCGAGGACGAGTATGACAAGCAAGTAAAGCAAGTCCATGCCAGCGGAGAGTTTCAGATCAGCTGACGAAATCAGGTTGCCAGCAAGAGGAAGTTTGATACATGACATATATTGTTTATATTTGTGGTAGTTATGGGGGTGATGTTTATTTTGTAGTCTTGTAAGTCTTTTCATTGAGAGTATCTTTTTTTCTGGTGTGATATTACAGTTTTGTACATCATCGAACTGGCAGTGTCAATGTAATTGCAGTGAAGGGTTGAGTTTTTAAGCTATCAAGATGGAATGTAGTTTGTGGAATAATACTTCTATCTTGACGTAATTTTTAGGAAAATAGGCTCAGTTGAGCCACTGAAGTTACGGGACTATTATTCGTCATGCATATTTTTCCAAGATCATGTGCAAAAGAAACTATAAAACACCTATTGCATATATGATCTATTGCGCAGCCGCGCAGCTTGGTAAATCAATTAAGCATAGAATTTAGTATTGTCCGATGATTGTCCTCTCAGCTCGTGTTGTTGAACGCACATACATATGTTTGCAATTTGACAGTAGATGAGTATGACAAGCAGGTGGAGCAAGTCCGTGCCAGTTGAGAGTTTCAGATCAGCTGAAAAAGATATCCACTAGTAGGGAAACAGCTACCACTGGCGGACACTTTTTGCCTACCGCTGACGAACTAGCGTCCGCCAGTACAGGTTGGCAAGTGGTAATGTCTACCACTGGTGAACCTGGCGCCCGCCAGAGGTAAGAAAACATACAGCTGGGAATAAATCTTTGCCCGCCAGCGGTAGGTTCTAGCAGCGCTGGCGACCAGCCTTGCCCGCCAGAGGTAGCTGCTTCGCTCGTCAGCGGTCGAGCTTCGGGTAAACGACTTCGCCAGCGGTATATTTTTGCAGTATATTTTTTTTGAAAATTATATTCGGCGGTATATACAGGTATATATATCAGCAGTATACGTACAGGCAGCAGAAACAGTATAAATACATGATTAAGAAGTATAGACCGAAAAGTTATACAAGTGTTCAACCGAATATGTATGATACAAGTACAAACACATCACGATGAGTCGGTAGTTTAAATCGCAAGTTTTCAAAAGAAAGTAGTCATCTAAATTACAATAACTTAGAAGCTAAGCTAGCGAGCCGCGCAATGACGAGGAGAAGGGGATCACGATGAAGTGTCTGGTCGTTCTTCCTCTCTTCCAGCCGCTAGCTTCCGTCTCCTCCTTGCTCATTCTACATCTCTATACAGAAGACAGATAAAAAAGTTAGGCAACGAATTGAATTCGGTGCAGATTGCTGTAAATTAGACACAAATAAAGTAGGGCCAACTCAAAAGCATGCCTCATATATACACAAATCATCGGCATTGTAAGACTTAGGCAAAACAAGATTCAAAAAAAATTATGTTGTTGGTCCTGTAAGAAAATGATTCGGACTTGTGCCTCATATTTAGGTCGGACACACACAAGCAACCCTCATAGCTCCGTTGAGCTAAGTAGGATGCACACAGCTTATACTCCCTCCGTTCCAAATTAATTGACTTTCATTTATCCAAATGTGAACGTATTTATACTTGTAACATGTCTAGATACATCCACATGTGGGCAAATAGAAGTCAATTAATTTAGAACGGAGGGAGTACTTGTGTATATCACAAGGCTCAACGGACCATGAGGGTATCACGTAGTGGGTCACAACATTTTAATCATCGGCATTCTAAAAACGAACACATATTACAGAGATGGTGTCTCATACTTAGAAGTGACACACACAGACTTCAGGGACGGAGCAAGCGAGCCAAAGTAGGATGCACGAGATGTGTACTCATGCATATCACAAGGCTCGCTATCCCCGTCCCTGGATCACATTGTGTCACAACATTTTAATCACCGGCATTCTAGAGAATACAAAACTATAAACAAGAATGATGCCTCATACTTAGAAGTGACACACACAGACTTTAGGGACAGAGCCAGCGAGCCAAGTAGGATGCACGAGATGTGTGTACTCGTGCATATCACAAGGCTCGCTAGCCCTGCCCCTCGATCACATTGTGTCACAACATTTTAATCGTCGGCATTCTAGAGAATACAAAATTATAAACAAGAATGATGACTCATACTTAGAAGTGACACACACAGACTTCAGGGATGGAGCAAGCGAGCCAAGTAGGATGCACGAGATGTGTGCACTCATGCATATCACAAGGCTCGCTAGCCCCACCCCTGGATCACACGGTGTCACAACATTTTAATCATCGACATTCTAGAGAATACAAAAATATAAACAAGAATGAATTGGAACATGTCTGCAAGACAAAACAAGATTCAAAAAAATGTATGCCTCATACTTAGAATATTATTAGAAACACACAAGCAATCCTGATAGCTTTGTTGAACCAAGTAGAAGGCACACAACTTATATGTGTGCATGATACAAGGTTCAACAAACTATCAGGATATCATGTAGTGCGCCACATCATTTTAATCATCGGCATATCAAAAGACGGTAAAAAGGAGTTCACACATGTCACACAAGTTCAACGACTTTGAAACTAGAGGTAGGCATGCTAGTTAATTAAATAGTCAGGCAACACACCGTTGTCATTTAGTTCTGGGGCGTCGGTTCACCGGTGGTGTACCCCCTCACCGTGAACTTATAAGCCGCATCAAAACAGAGCCAAATTTGCTCTCCATGGCCACCTTGAAACCCTTCTACCTCCGCCATTTCTCTCCGGCGAGGGCCCTCGAAAAAGGTACTATCTCCTTCATTTCTGATAGGAACGTTGTAGACATGTCCAGTTGAGTACATGGTTAGCTCGACCACAGATGTGGTCACCTCGTCTATGCCTATATTGACATGCTTTACGACTTCACGCCTTGCGAGGCAGGGGATGCGCTGAGCAAAATTTAAAACACAATTAGTCACTTCTATAGTTTGGATGAATTAAGAACAACTAAACTAGGCACAATGTTGGATAAGATATATACCGTCTTAGATAAGAATCTTTGTGGTGGCTCTATGTAGAATAACTTGGAGGGACCCTTTGGAATGGTAAACTGAGGGTGGTGAACCACCTGCCGGCATTCACTAAGCCTCTTGTCACCACACTTGGCGCACACACGGTCCATTCAAACAACCTAATACGAGAAGTTGAACATTGCATATATTAAAAAGACATCATGATGTAAAATAACATAAATTATATATGAACTAGACAAAAGTATTCATGCATATCACAAGGCTCACAAGCACTGTCCACTATTTATACATTATACTATTTCAAATTCATAGAAAATATGTCCTATTTTTAGCCAAAGTTATATCAAAATTCACGAAAAATTTCGGCATGGCCTTTGCTAAAAAAAAGACAAATGGAGTACCCGAATTTGCCGGAATGGAAATTAATCAACATTCCGGCAATCTCAAGGCCTCTCGGGTACCTGCAAACATTTCATATCACAAATTCATCGACATATGTCGATCACGTTCTGACAAGTTCATCACAACCACCACCACAAATTCATCGACAAATAATTGCATTCCAACAACATTTATACACAAAAGACAACACCATCACCAGAATATCACACCACAAAAATAGTAGCTTTTTTGAATCAAGTTGTTTTGGCAAAATTAAACTAATTAAACCAAAAGAGTAGTTAAACCTAAATCTAAATCAAAACCTAAATGGTAGACAAACCTAAATCTAAATTCAAACCTAAACAATACATAAACCTAAAAAAACAGTAATTTTTTTTGGGTTGGGCATTTGCACAAGCACCTTTGGTGCGGGTGCTAGGAGGGAGAGAGGAGGTGTGTAGGGGAAGAGGAGGGGCTCGGGGGCGGCGTGCTCTCGGTGCAGAGGGGCCGCGGCGGCTGTCGTGGGATTGTCACGGCACATGTCATCTCAAGATGACTTCGTAGGTGTGGGATTTAGCACGCGCGGTGATCGTCGATGTGGGTTTGCACACGGGAGAGCGATTTATACAGCTTCAGGCCCCGGGAAACATCATCCGGTAAAAGCCCTACATGCTGTTTGTGGCTAGATCTTATTCCGTATGCCATGAGCGAGTCGCTGATGTGGCGGCTCTCTCTGTTTTGTTGTCTCTAGTCTATTGAGCTCTGGGAGCGTTTGGTGCGCCTTGCCCCTCCTTATATAGGTGGAAGGGGCAGGATTACATGTAGTGTCCTAGTTGGATACAAACCAGGGTTTCTATTACAAGTCGGTTCGTGGAATCCTTGTGCGACTCAAAACATTAAGTCGCCTTGTTGGGCCTTCTCCATGTTGGGCCGCATTTATCATACGTCAGGATACCCGTATCCTATATCCTCGACAGTAGCCCCCGAGCTTTTGGTTGACTCGAAGAGTCGAGCGGAAGGTCTTGATTTGATGATAATATTGTTTCCCTGGGACAAGAGGCTCATGCCGAGTTGTCGAAGTAGTGGAGTTGACTTGCGAACATTAAGCTTGACAAATCATTGATGTCGACGCCACTAAGTCGCAAGCATAGAAGCTGTTGAGTCGCCACTGATGTTTGGTGATGTGTATCTTGAACGTCGGGTCTGACGGCTCATGAGGCAGCTGGAGAATTGATGTAAAAGACCTTCGAGTTATATGCAATGAACCCTCCGTGCATCCAGCAGAAACGTTGATGTAAACTGTCCAGGAATACTAAGTCGCATGGTGTAGCCTGACGTTCCACATGTGCGACTCCGCCAAAACATGCTTATATATTGCTCCAACTGACGCAGAGCTGGCCGGAGATTTTGTGCACGGAACTGGCATTCTTGCCGTGAAATCCATGCATGAATTGATGTATGCATAAATGGCCCTGTAGCTGGATTCTTCTTTTGAATGATCAAGCGCTAAAATATTTCCTTGTCCATATGTAGTTGTTAACTGCCTTTGAGTCATCCTCCGGGTAGTAATCACTGAATCAAGGTATGATTCCCATCTTGAGCCGTCGTGAAGTGCTAACATAACTCTCACATGAGTAATTATCATGCATTTGATTGGAACTTAGCGAAAAATCCATGCAGCTGTGCAAATGTGATATCCTTAAGAAAACTAAGCTCCCAGGGATTGGTGAGCTCTGAGCTCTCCACCGTTTAGGGTCGTCAGATTAACACAGGGGATTAATCTCAGCTATCCGTTCAGTCGGTTCAGTCATGGTCTCATGGATGCGTGTTGACGGGCCGCATGCGACCTGTGGTGGAGACCCGTTAGGTCGGTTCCTTCGCGAGATTCATTCTGCGAAAGGCCTGTCGGCCCGATCCCGAATCGCTTTTCTCTACTGAGTCATGGTCGCCGCCTCCGCACGCGCTCAGCGCCAAACCCTAGCCACAGCTTGGGTCGTCGACGGTGGTGGTCCAGCGGTCATCGGCGGCGTCTCCTACAATATTCTTCGGCCTCCAACGCGCCATGTCGCCCGCCCCCGCCTGCGCCGACGAGACGAGGCGCCTGGCGGGCGAGGTGGCGTGCGTGCTCGACGAGTGCCGCGCCTCCCTCGTCGTGCACCTGCGCAAGCTCCGGGAGCTCGCGGCGCTCCGCTCCTCCTCCGCCCCCGGCGGCCGCTTCCTCCCTGCCTTCTGCACTGCCCTCAGCCCGCTCTTCGAGATCCTCCCCGCCTCCGACCGCGTCGCGCGCTTCGCGGCGGCCTTCGCCTCCGCCTCCGCTGCCGGGACGGCGGCAGCGGGTTCCTCAAGGGGTTCCGCCGCGCACTTCCCGGCGCGCTTCCGCTCCTGCCAAATCATCTCCGAGGTGACATGCTTCCTCCCCATTTAAGACGAGCTGCTGCTTTCATTATTCATTAGTATTCGAGGGGCTTGTGTCATTTTTATTGCTTGGAAAACAAGGTTGATATTCTGTTTGGTTATGTACTACGTTCTTAGCCCGAACCTAATTTGTATCTGATTGTATAAATCTGCTCAATAAAAGCCCCGTTGAGATCTGGAATTTAGATTCCCTTAAAAAAAACTTCCATACCCGCTTCCTCCATTCAGTTTAGGCCGCTCGTTTCTGTTCCGTTTTAGATGGTTGTGAAGAACAGAGCGATTCTTAATTCTGGTAGTTTGAGGAGTACCTTTTTCACCTGACTTACAAAACCCCTGACATTTCCATTTCATCATGTAGATCATAATGCAGTTGCCGGATGATGCTGAGGTGAGCGATGAGATTTGGGACGAAGTGATTGATGCCATGAAGGTCTGGGTTCAGGATAAGATCCCTGCAATCCGCATTTTCGCATGATGGCGGTATCATCGATGTCTTTCTTGATACCCTGGAGAAAGAACAAAACGCTGTATGTCACATCAATTATGTACCCCAAAATATTAATTTTAGATTTGCTTTTCTGCATCTGATCGATGTCTTGTTTTGTTTGAGAAGGAGGTGCGGAACACAATTATTCTGTCTCTGCCACCATTAAATGCTACATTGGAGTCAATCATTGAATCAACGATGGACGCGAATGAATCAGTCGCAGAGCAGTATATTCTGTGCTTTAAACTAAGTTTCCCCTGCAAAGTCTCAGGTGAGCAGTTCCTTCCATTGGAAGTAGAGAAGCCAAGTGGCCAATGCCCACCTGCACTTTTTTTTTGTCAATTTGGTTGCCGTTGAGCATCTTCGATCGAACATAGGCTGGCAACTGAGTCAAACTGGGGATGCTAATATCTCTGGACACATTGGCTTGAGGCTCTGAGCGTGAAGAATTTCCATATGTTGCATAGACAATATTCAGTATTTCCTCTTCATCAATCCAGAAGTCCAAAATAGCTGCATTTTGACATGAATTATATGTAAATGATTATCAAGTGAAAATGATACATCTTCATAGATAATTTTTAAGCTTCAATTTTGGTTCTCACACAAACTATATATGAAGTCATAACCTATATATGAACTCTGTCAATTTTTTGTGTCATAACTTGGATGCCCTTAGCTGCATCTTTGATTTGCACGGGCTGGCAACTGACTAGGGCCGCAAACTAGGAATGCTAATTTCTCAGAACATTAGTTTACATGTGAAGTAGTTTCATACGCTTCATAAACGATAGTCTGTACGTATTTCCTGTGTTATCACAACTGCACCATGCATATTCGTGTGTTATCACACTACGCCGTGACTGCTCGTGGATACATGCTTTTTAGGCTGGTGGAGGCTGGTAGGTAAAAGATGTGATTGCATGAAAAAAAGTTAGCGTACTGCTTATCCATTTTCTGTTAGCTTTAGAATTTATATATAGCACAACATTTGTTAGCTCAAATTCAATGTCTTCCGGGAAAGTAAAATATACATGACAATGTGTATTAGTGATTCTTTTTTACCACGATCACTACTTAACCTAGGATATATTGGGACTCTAGAAAAGGAGACTTCCAATCATAGTTAACAGTATACAGTAAGCATTGTTCACTTATATTCGGAAAATAAACTGCAGCATCGCTATACTTTGAAACCAGTATACAGTGTACAGTAAGCATGTCACCAAATGCAGCTCTTCAAAAGCCAAGCTGTCTTTTCTCTGCAATAATTCCTCCTCCTGTCTTTTCTCTGCAATAATTCTTCATGTCTGAAATAGAAGATTTGCATCCTTGATTTACTATTTATGGCTCAGATGCTAATTACATGTTTTGTTGCTACTTCTGTGTTGCAAGTTTGGAATGGAGCTCTAATTGCAGGCCGAGATGAAATGAGTGTGGCGCATAATTTTTTATATCTGTCTCACTGAGTCCATCAGTTTTCTGGTTTCAATGAGGCGAGAAGAGAATGTTGTGGACGATTTTCTCGACGTCATATTGTAGCATGTATTATATGTGTAATTGTCATTTTTTATAGATCAGGTACTCTTTTGTATGGTTAGATGAGGTGTTAAATATGCAAACATTCACCATTTTTATTTGTTCGGTCTCCCACATCATGCTACTGTTGTAGGCACAGAGTATTTTCACTCATTTAATTTGCAGGTTTATGGAAGTATTGAGAAGAAGAATATGTATGTTTATGCAGCAATCCAGAGAAATCAGCAGATCTGAATTGGGCACTATGTGTCTAGATGCCCATTTGAAGTAGAACCACCACTTGGAAGTCATGCCTGATGCGTGGGATGAACAATAAATTTAGTAATGAATATTTGCTTTATTTTGTGACATAAGAGTTGTTGGAGAATAAGATCAAGACTCAAGATTATGGTATGTACTACTCCCTCCGTCC
Organism: Poa pratensis; assembly: GCA_947311845.1. Classification (NCBI taxonomy): domain Eukaryota; kingdom Viridiplantae; phylum Streptophyta; class Magnoliopsida; order Poales; family Poaceae; genus Poa; species Poa pratensis. The sequence continues at coordinate 11,572,976 of CAMZMU010000125.1, read as the reverse complement.
AAAAATAAGTATCTCAAGTTTGGCAAAAAGTGGATGTATCTATACATGAAACATGTCTAGATACCTACACTTTTTGCAAACTTGAGACACTTATTTTTGGACGGAGGGAGTATTTGGTAGTAACTTTGTGAAAGTTATCTATTCTTTTCTCAAGAGTGTGTGTTCACTATTTCTGACCTAAAGTGGTAATGCTATTTTAGTGGATGATAAGTTGATTACCCATGTCTGACGAAGATTTCAGTTGATCTTGTGATGTGTCAAAACCAAATTTTGCTTCGTATAAGCTGCAGAGAATGCATTGCTGTGATATTCACATGTATATATTTCATATTGGAGCTGATCAAAGTGTAGTGGTGAGATGTTACTTTCTACTGATATTTCCAAAGACCTGATTTCAAAACTGGTCTATGTTTTAGTTGCTGATTTTATGGCAAATGCACCTAGAATATTGGACATAATTTGAGAATTGGTCAGAATAAACTATGTGCATGCCGACGATTTCGATTTGATCAAATGTGAGGTTGCAAGCATTCCAGTTATCAGCAAACTACGATCTAGGTAAGAAGAAATGCCCCCTTCGGCACTAAACGGCACAAGAAGGCGTGCAGTTCCTTCTAGCGCATGTCATGTTTAAACAGACGGCTCTATTTATAGTGGATCTAATATTGCCGCATTGATTGCAATATCATAGGATATGAATATACAATGTGTAATATACATGATCTTGACGTGTGCTTAGTTGCTCATGCTGGCTAAGTGTTTTGTATTGACAAACTTGCCATGAATATGCTTCTGGTTTTTCATTCATAATAAAATCTTCATTTATCTCTCGATTATAATGGAGCGAGCGCAGCAACGTGCACCCTTTCCTTCTAGTCTGAATCAAATCTGACATGATGGAGCAATTGGGATGCCTTCTGTCTGGGATACAACGTACATGGCTCTGCGACTTGTCTAAAATCACGCCAAGAGATTGAATTGCACTCGGACCAAGCAGATTTTGCTGACCTGAGGTGGTGTACGAACGTCCCTAAGAACATCATGTCTTAGAAATCTGTGCGGCTTCATACGTCGTGCGTGTCATTGTTGAGCGCTGATGACTGATCTCTGTATGTTCCTCCTTTCTCTTGGATTATTAAATCATGGGAGCTTCACGCACTTAGCAGACTCATAGGGCTCATGCATGGATTGGCCTCCTTGCCATAAAATCCATGCGTGCATGCATGTAGCGTGTCATGCTGATTGTTTGGACACTGGATATAATTGTCATTGGAACTAGCTTTATGCCGCGACAACTCTGGCACGGCGTTGCCCTCGGTCCTGGCATCAGAATTTTCCCAGGCTCCCGCATAAATTGCAGTAGATGTTGGTGTAGCTGCTGATAAAAAAGTCCACCAGCCAGTATTGTATGTAGAATATAATAGTCTGTTAAGTTCACATGAAGATCCATCTGACACCACGGCGGCTCATAAATATGTGGCCACTGATTTGACTTGAAAGCTCCCGGAATCATTGCTTTGGCTCGGTAACTGAATATTTTGTATCTCAAACTGTGATGCTGATGGATGTGTAGCCCCCGAGGGTCGAGTTGTATGCTTAACCATGCGGCTCGAGACTCAAATATTCCTTCAATTAGGCAAAAAAAAATGATTTTCCTAGCCCCCGGGCATTAAGTAGGCATGCTTTCATTATCCTGCTTGATGGCATATCGTTGTAATTTGATCCTGCAACAGATTGACAAATATTGTTGCCGCAAGATAATAATGATATAAATGCCACTTGATGTGGTCGTAGTTAAATAAATAATGGTGGCTTCATCAGCCGATATCAGGAGATAATTATCTCAATCATTAAAAAATCTGGTCATGCCAGTTCAAACTCGTATGGCCGAGTTATAGGTTCCTAAAATTCAAAGGGCAAAAGCCCCAAGGAAGCAATGATAATAAGTTGATAATAATATGTTAGCCTTGGCGGCTGGTAATAATTATGATAAAAAGTTAGTACTCCGCATAATAGCATATGGTACCCTGCATGATAGCATAGTATAATCTGCATGATAACAAATGATATGTCTCATGATGCAAATGATATGTTGCATGATGCAAATGATATGTTGCATGATATTTTGCATGATAGCAAATGTTATTTGCGTGATAGCAAATGGTTGCATGATAGCAAATTGTTGCGTGATAGCAACTGGTAAGATGCATGATAGCATATTGTACGATGCATGATAGCATGTACTTGACTCAGTATTTCCCAGATCTAATGTGTGTTCAGGGTCGAGAACGGCCATGATAGGCAGCCATGATAGGCATCAGACTCGATTGACGCCACACGCGGGTACTTTAGTCCTTCTGAATTATCTCTATTACCGTTAAGTAGGTCTTCGCGCGGCTCAGTATTTCCCAGGTAAAAAATGCGTGTTCAGGGTCGCTTGGCAGCCATGATAGGCGATCGCACTTCGATTGACACCGCACCCCAGTACTTTGCCCGCATAGTGCAAAGATACTTCTGACTTAAGGCGAGAATAACCAGGATTATTGCTTTGATCGGCTGCAACTGCCGTGACGAGCTCTAATTAGCTTTGATGATAACCAGCTCTGATTAGCTGTAGATGTGATACGGCGAGTCACCTGTTTTAACTCAAATATTTGATAAGATAATGATTCATTAATGACTCATAAACTGATGTAAGGATGAGCTGTTTGCGACTCATAAAACATTATGGGGGTAAATCGCTATGCGACTCATAAATTGATATGACAATAAGTCGATGATTAATAAAATGATATGATGATAAATCATGAAATTATATAACGATCAGTCATAAATTGATTTAATGATGAGTCATAGAATGACAAATGAATCGCCAAATATCAATGCTTGAACATGTAGTGGTGATCTTGATATTCAATGCAAGCTGTAAATAGCTAGACTTTGCAATGCGAGTTATAAAGAACTCTAATTTGACGAATGTATTGAGAAGTAGATGTAATTAAATCTACAAAAGCTGATATGAATTTAAAGTCTACGACATGATATAATATGAGTCGCAAAGACATTTAATAAAAGGCATAATAACCTAAAAATGCAGCCCCCGAGATGAACTCGAAGATGAATTGAAACTTATTGATGAAAGTAAAAGGCTGCGAAATTTGAGTATAATAGCGACTTAGCTTATTCTCGTCGATTTGTCGAGGATGAAGTAAGCCACGACGGAATTTAAAGTCAGTCATGGTGAATCGCCGGAGATCAATAACTGTTGAAGTTGGCGATGATAGCGCCGATCATTGAAGTCGCATAGCGATCCTTTGAGTCGCGTGCTGATGAATTGAATCGCATGCTGATGAGTTGAGTCGCATGGAGCTGATCACTCCCTGCATTCTTCTTTCTTTTTCAACCCGAGCTTTTTTGCTATAGCTGGTCACGTGAAACTCCTCCAGCAACTCCAAATCACTTTGACCTTCTCTTCAGGTAGCCTGGGGATTAATCAGATCTTAAGGTCTCTTGCTGGCCTTACGCTAGTTGATTATTTCTGGACGGAAACGCCCAGTTCTCTCTGCTCAATCTGCCGCAAGAAACTTGTTCCGATCGAGGTGATCTTTGGTCCGTGAAGGCAGCCTTGCGATCCTGGGTGTAGCATTATGGGCGAGATGGCATCGTGCTTGTCGATGGAAACGCATCAGAATGTGCGTGTGTGGAGACAATGTTGACGATGACCCCCCGCAGCCGCGTTCATGAGAGAGTTTGGGCGCGCGAGTCGCCTGATTAATCCGACGATGAGTCGCAGTCACTGTTGATCTTGATGAGCCGCGCGTAATCACGGCGTGAGCCGCAGCTGCCAGCTTGCTTGTTTATCAGGTCCCTCGCATATGCACCTCACGTGCGTGATATTTACTGATTGGTCGCGGCGATGTTGTCGTGTTGGAGCGTGCAGCAGAATATTAGTCGGACCTTGTATACTGTCTTTTGTCATGAATAGGAGTTGTACTTCTCCACGTCTTCTTCATGGAATACGTCGATGTCCGGCATTGGCAACTGACACAAATACGAGCTAATCCTTTCCTTTTGTGAACTGCATGGAGTAGTAGCCTGTAGTACTCAGTTTGCAATCTTTATATTTTTCCTGCTCGCGATTTCCTTCCTTTGTCCCCGGTAGCACTTGATTCCTTTGAGTAATCCACCGGATGATTGGAGAGGCTGGCAACTTGATTTTTTCTTTCCTTCGTTGACTAATAGCTGGCCTTGATCCTTGTGCCAGGCAGAATACTACTAGGGCTCGTCTTCACGTGAAAAGCAGTACCGATTTTTTTCTTCCCATGCTTTTGGTAATTTCCGAGACGTACATGATCTTAGCACCTGGCAGAGGCTGCTTCGCAACGGATCGGAACTCTGTCGCTCCTGGCTTTTCGGCGACATTAGCTTTTCGGCGGATCGTCGAGACACAAATCACATGAGCCGAAAACCTTGACTTCGATTTGATCAGCCGTCCGCGGGGACGGTGTTGTTGTTGCCGTTGGCTGATGAAGATTGGACCCATCGAAATCTAAATCCACGCGCACGTAGCCCACGGTGGGCGCCAACTGTCGTGGGATTGTCACGGCACATGTCATCTCAAGATGACTTCGTAGGTATGGGATTTAGCACGCGCGGTGATCGTCGATGTGGGTTTGCACACGGGAGAGCGATTTATACAGCTTCAGGCCCCGGGAAACATCATCCGGTAAAAGACCTACATGCTGTTTGTGGCTAGATCTTATTCCGTATGCCATGAGCGAGTCGCCGATGTGGCGGCTCTCTCTGTTTTGTTGTCTCTAGTCTATTGAGCTCTGGGAGCGTTTGGTGCGCCTTGCCCCTCCTTATATAGGTGGAAGGGGCAGGATTACATGTAGTGTCCTAGTTGGATACAAACTAGGGTTTCTATTACAAGTCGGTTCGTGGAATCCTTGTGCGCCTCAAAACATTAAGTCGCCTTGTTGGGCCTTCTCCATGTTGGGACGTATTTATCATACGTCAGGATACCCGTATCCTATATCCTCGACAGCGGCGTGCTCTCGGTCAGGGAGAGGAGAGAAAGGAGGAAGACGGCGTGCTCACCTTGCTCTAGGTCGTGCTCGACGGCGAGGTCGTGCTCGGCTTAGGGAGGAGGTCCGGAGCACGGCGGCGGCAGGCTTAGGGGCAGGTCCGACGTGACAGGAGGGAGATAGGGGGCGCGGCAGCGGAGTAGGGGGTCGACGACGGCGTGGACGTGGCGGTGGAGTAGGGGGTCGGCGGCGGCCGTTCGCGCGATTTGGGGATTTTGGGGGTGAGAGAGAGAGAGAGGGGCCAGCGCGCGAGCGAGACCTATCTTTTGTGACACGCTACCCCTGGCGAACAAATCCCATTTGCCAGCGCTACTGCACGTACCTCTGGCGACGTGGCCAGCTTCGCCAGCGCTAGCAGATTTACCACTGGCGAACATGGATAGTTATTCGCCAGTGATAGCTTGCCCCATATTCTCGCCCGATCCCGCACGTAGCGCTGGCGGGCTTTATACGGTGTTGGCCAGTGGTGTGGTGTGTACCGCTGGCGAACATGACCTAGGGTTCGCCAGTGGTACTAGCGCTGGCGGACGCAGCCGAAACTTCGCCAGTGGTAGGCTGACGGCTGTAGGCCTTTTCCTACTAGTGACCAGATTAAGTAGGTGGTTATTGGTCTCCACCACAGATGTTAATAAACACTAATTACCCTAGGCCTAATATAAAAAGTAGGTACTCTGAATTCTCATGCTTTACTTATCGTGGGAGAAGCCCAATATATAGGAGGGATAACTTGGCTCACAAGGCGACTCAAAGGAGATACAATCTAAACTCTGAAACTGAATCTAAACAAGACTTTGCGCCTAATCCGGATCAACCTAAATCATAGCTAGTTTAGACTGCACCAGGAGGTGTTGCGGTCAGGGATGATTCCCCACATAACATCTCTCCATTCCTCGAAAAACAGCTTGTCCGCAAGTTGTACGCTGTCAAGTTATGGAGCTATCTTGGTCATAATCTTCAGCCTCAATGAAGAAGAGCCGTGCACACCGGTGACCCCGAACATAAGTCTTGTCGTAGTTTAATCAAAAGCCCTGACGACGATGTTCTGCCAATTCTGTTGGAGTGAGGCGCCGAAGCTGTCGTGGCGGGGTTGGCTATGGAGTGGTCGACGGTAGTGCTAGTCGTGTTGGCGGGGAAGAGACTGTAGCTGCATTGACTACAAGAGTAACGCAGTGGCACAAGGGCTCGGTGGACCCAATAGGTTGTTCTGGTGATGTCGGGGGGGGGGGGGGATGCCGCTGCTCATAGGCCTTGGGCGAAGGACACGGCAGTGTGGAGGTCAATCGAGGGAAATGAACCTCTTGCCGTCCTTGTCGATCAAAAAAAAGATCGGGCGGGGAAAAAAGGATTCAAATCTGCGTACTACTCCCTAGCTTCTTGAAACCACCAATCCATTACGATGCCAGCAAACAAAACCAACGCTTAAGACGCTATTGGAGACTCGCGTAGCTATTATTCGAAGCTTATTAATTGATTTACTGCGTTCTGAAGTTCAACATCCACTTTGAGGACCCCAGAGAGCCGAGCTGTGTAAAGGTAACGTTGTTAGGCTGAGCTCAACGGCTCACTGGTCCTGCACAAGAGCGCCATAAATCTGCTCGTGTAGTCGGCAACCGTGGATGTGAACGGAAGCCGGACCAACTCGCTGAGGGGACACGCACATATGTCCCGAACTAAAGGTAACACGCCTCCTTGAAGTGTTGCCAGGAGAGAATGCCATGATCGCACTCAAATTGGAGGTACTAGAACTGAGATGTGTCCACGAGGTGGTATGCTGTTGTCCATACCTTGTCGGCTTCTTGTGTGCATTGACCTAGGAATAATTGCTCACACCAATGAAGCCAGCCGAGCGGACCGACTGAACCGTCATAGGTCAGAAGTCGAGCTTGTGGAAGTGTGGGACACCGGATCTGTAGCCGTAAACAGGGTGTTGGTGATGGTAAGGGAGGGGGAAATAGACGTGAGGTACGACGAGGCGGCATATGTGGGTTGTGTTTGTAGTGGTTCAGGTGGTTGCTGGTAAGGGGTGGCGGGCGACGATGGCAGAGAGGCATGGAGGGATGGGTTGAACGAATGGTAAGAGAGTTGGTGGTGGGACGGTGGAGGGCTAGTTTGTCGTGGGAAGATATGGGAGGTCAGAAAGTGGGGTGGTGGTGGGTGGCGGCGGAGGTGTTGCTGGTTGTCGGCTGAAACGCCATGAGTGGGCCGGTGAAACTGACACCCATGCTTGAGGGTCAACAAGTGGTGGAGCGCTGGGGCGCTGCTCCAGGGCATCGAGGCGCTGGACGATTCTCTCCATGAAGGCCTGGTCGGCGGTCCGCTGTGCCAAAACTTCCTTCAGCTTGGTCACCAGATCCTTAACCAGGAGGATGATGTCATCGATGCCAGCCTTGTCCTTGAGATCGTCCCCATCTACGATGGCTCTGATACCATATGTAATAAATACTAATTACCTATGCCTAATAATAAAAGTAAATACTCTGAATTCTCATGCTTTATTGATCGTATGAGAAGCCCAAATATCGGAGGGATAACTTGGCTCACAAGCCGACTCAAAGGAGATACAATCTAAACTCTTAAACTGAATCTAAACAGGACTATACACCTAATCCAAATCTGACCTAAATCCTAGCCACTTTGGGCTGCACCGGGAGGTGGCGCGGTTAGGGCTGGTTCCCCACATAACATTGGTGTACCAAACACTAAACATCTTTCTGAGAGCAAACAATGAAGCGATAATCTTTAGGGAGCAATATAACAATGATTGATAGTTTAGACTTTAGAGTTTCTACTAGCCATTTGGTTTATTAATATGTGATGATGAAGTTTAACTAGTGCTAAACTGGTGGTTAGAGTTAGTTCACCGCTTGATGCAAGTTAATCTCTCAAACGAAAAAGATGTTTTTTTGGGGGACTAACACGTTCAAACACGTTGTCTGTCAAGTCTATGTATCTTGATCTTTTGAATAGTCACACAAGATTTTTAAGTAAATATATTTGGAAGATGAAAGTTCTACTAACAAGTAAGATTTTCACGTGGTTTTTATATGGGAAGGTTCTTCTCCCCAAGGGCAAACTTGCAAAAAGAAACTAGAATGTGAGTAACTTGTCGTTTGTATGACAAAGATGAATCTTCATCACCTCTTATTTGAGAGCCCTTTTGCTAAAATATTTTGGTGAATAGTACATATGTCTTTTGGTCTAACACCGTTACAAATCTGTTTGGGGGAGGGGCTCTCATTCTTATCTTCTCCCTCTCTCTCTCTCTCTCTCTCTCTCTCTCTCTCTCTCTCTCTCTCTCTCTCCCCCCTCCTAGTGCTCGATGAGAGTCGCCCGGCCATCTCAGGATCCTCCCTCCCGATTCGCCGGCGGCTCTGCTGCCTGACGTCGATGGGAAGGGAAGGCCGCCCCTATACATAGCTGTAGTGGTAGAGTTCTCCTTAGGGTTAGGTTTTGGTCCTTCGAGGCGACTGGCGCAATGTCGTGCTGCTTCTGGCTTGTGGTGTATGCGAGCGACGCCAGAGATGCATCTCTCCCCTTGGCTGGCCGCGATTCATGGAGGATGGTGGTGGTCGTTCATGGAGTAGGTGTGGGCAGCTTAAATAAGCTCGTTTTTTGCAGTTCTGCTGACAGAGTTGGGGTTTGGAGCTCCTCCTTCACGCTCGCCATGGAGGCGTGGTTGAGGAAGGATTTCTTCTTCCTTTCGATGGATGGCGGTTCCTGCAGCAGGGGAGCGTCGAAAATTCTCTTAGGAGTGCTCTCATGGCGGCGAGCACGCCGTCATTCTGCATGGTCGTCGGGCGACCCCTTTCGCCCCACGCGCTTGTCACGGTCTTGCCCGACCGGCGTAGGTGGTCTTTCTCAATCTCCAGGCTGACATGCCGAAGTGGAGGCCCTTCAGCTCTTTTGCAGCAAGCTCCTGCATCCTCGTCCCAAGTGGCTTCATCCCCAACGACGTTGAGGTTGGCTATGCGAAGCTCTGTTTCTGACATGGTGGAAGAGGAGCAGGACTTGATCGCTTTTTCTATTTTCTTCTTGAGGTCCTTCGTGCAAAATGTCAAGTGCGCTGTTGTATTTTCTTATTTTCTTGAGGCCCTAAATGTAAAATGTAATTCCACCGACAGTTACTAATGAAGCTCTGGTCCTTTGGGACTGACCCCAGCTCAAAAAAGGCCAATTCGGGTGGGGTCTGCGCTATTATTTTATCCATGTGGAAAGTGCGAAATGATTTTGTTTTTAACAAACAAAAACTCTATTTTTCAGGTTTTTTTTTGCTTGGTTTACCATTGGATCTATATGTATATGTGGTCTTATCTCCAACCAGCGCCATGTCATAAATTCTGGGTGCAACACTTTGGAGATGGTAGTAAGGTATTTATATATCATTGTTGTTTAGCCTTTTTCATTGGTTGTTACATGTGTCGAGTCTTTGTGATCCACGATCTCTAATAACTTGTGGACCAACTTTGCAATAATGTAATGGAGAGGCGGGAGCCAATCCCAATTTAAAAGTGACTGGACATCACTTTTAATTCTCCAAAGATTAGCCGCCCTGAGGCAAGTGTAGCATGGTTTGACATTTTAAACATTACATTGTTTCCGTACTATGCAAGAAGATAAATAATATTTAAAAGTAGCCATTCATGCATTTAGGGAGAAACGGGAAACTAAAAATTAGAAAAAATAATTAAAAATAAGATGATACAAAAGTTAAAAATAAACAAAAGAAGGAAATAAATAACAAAAAAGAAATTCAATGAGATGGGACTGCGAACGGGAGGCCGTTAGGCGGCCCCACGACCTCAGCCTGCTGGGCCGTTAGGAGGTCCTTTATATTCCTTTCTTCTTTTCTTTTTTAGCTGTGTGCAATCTTAATATCCCATCGACCTCAGCCTGTTGGGCCATTAGGACGTCCTTTTTTCCTTTCTTTTTCTTTTTTCTTTTTATTTGTGTGCATTCTTAATGTCTCGACTAATTATTAACATTGTGTTTATACAGACATAAATTTTCCTTAATTCAAAAATAAAACATTATGTTAATATAGGGTGTAATTTGTGTTTTTAATATTAATATATTTGCTTTGTCGAAAAAAGATCTTAATGCATCTTTGAACATCCGAGGTTGTGGGGTGTAAAAGAGCATGTGCCTGTTTGATTCAAAGGAATTGTATAGCATTTTCACCCATATTCTCCATAATATTTGTGGATTGCTTTCATAAACTACAATCTTATAGGATTTCTAGCAAGATATGAGACCTCTTGAAAAATTCCTATGTGTCTATGACAACTATGACATGCACTCAATCTTTATACAAATTCCTATGTCTTTTCTACGGTGCAATTAAAAAACACCTACTACTAATTCCTTTGTATTTGTTTCCTGTGTCATGACATTCTATTCATGTGTTTTTCCTATCCTGCAAATCAAAGAGGCCCTACATGTTTAGAAAAAATGCTATATTGTTATATGCACAATAAGCTTCTTTGACCCACATCTGTTACAGACTTTACAACATTCGTTTTAAAATTTTAAACTACTCCCTCCGATCCATATTAGTGGGCATAGCTTTGTCTAGATACACATGTATCTAGTCTAGATACATAGATACATGTGTATCTAGAAAAAGTTATGCCCACTAATATGGATCGGAGGTAGTACCTTAAATGGAAGTATGGAACAAAGATCCCAAACGGAAGAACGGGACGGTGCCGGCGAGGGCGACGTAGCCGCTGTCACCGATGCGATGACGGCGATCGCCACCAACAACAGAGGAAAGAGGACGTAGGGGCTCTTGCTTCATCGCCCCATGATCCCTAGGGCGAACGGGTAGATCAGCAACAACATCCACACGTTGAACAGCAGTCCGAGCGCTGCCTGGGCGACCTTTGTGGCTGGCCATTGCTCGGTGATCGCCTTTCCCACCGCCGCGCCGACAGTGACCACATTTATGGCCATCAACACCACCGTGGGTGCCAGCAGCGGCACCCACTGCACGTCGTAGAGCTCCGCGAGCCTCTCCCTTGCCCAGCCCATCAGCTTCTTGGTGGTCAGCTTGAAGGACACCCCTTTGAGGCCAAGGAACCTGAGCAGGATGTGCATCATGGCCATAGAGTACACGCCCGTCGCACCGATGATGTAAATCTGCTTGTTTCGGAACCAGTCGAGCAAGGTGAGACCCGCCCACTTGATCTCCACCATGCCGATCAGGTCGACCGTGGCGATGGCAACAATTAGGAACAATGTGTAGATCTGTAATGGCTTCTGGATGTAGTACTGGCCCTGGAAGAGCCACATCACCGGGTAGAGGTTGTAGATGATGATAACGCACGCGGCGACCGGGTAGGTGGTCATGTTGACGTAGGCGATGCGCTGCATGGGGTGTAGCCGCCGGCCGGCGAGGAGCGGGCAGAAGCGGGAGAAGAACATCTCAAGGGACCCCCCAGACCAGCGCAACATCTGGTACAGACGCTCTGTTAGGTTGATCGGCGCCGTGCCGCGGAACGCATCGGGCTTCATGGAGCAGTACGAGGACCGCCACCCCGTCCGGTGTAGCCGGAAGCCGGTCACCACGTCCTCCGTCGCAATGTTGTACACCCACCCGATGTCGTTGCCCCATTCCGTGCCGTCCTCGTACACGGACGCCATCACCTCGACAAGCTCCTTCTGTTCGAGCGTCACCGGCGGGGGCGTAATGGAGCGTTCTTGGTTACTAGCCGCCACCAGCACCGAGTTCATGAACGCCGTCGATTTGCCAAAAATATCAGGCCTGCGCAAGACATTATTATTGGCGTCCTCGTCCAGCCGCCACCGTGGTGGATCTGCGCCGTAGAGCGCGAGGCGGCGGAACATGCAGCCAGTACCGACGTAGGAAGGGCCCTGGATGCCGTTGAGGCCCAGCAGGGTGGCGTCGAAGAACATGCGGTTGTGGTTGCAGTACCGGTCCGTGGGGTCGACGTCGTCGAAGCGCTGCGGGAACTGGACGAATGCAGTGTCCTTGCCGTCGCGCCGGTCCAGCATGAAGCACATGGCCGCGCGGAAGGCCTGCGAGTTGTTGATGTAGTGGTCTCCGTCGAGGTTGATGACGAAGGGCGCGTTAGACAGCAGGGCTGACACGCGCAGCTGCACGTTCATGGCGCCGGCCTTCTTCTGGTGGTCGTATCCCGGTCGCTTTTCGCGTGAGATGTAGACCAGCATCGCGAGGCGTACGTCGACGGCGCTGAAGTTCAGAGGATGATCGGAGCTTGGTGGCATGCCGAGCTGGGGCTCATTGCTCGGTTGATTCAACATAACCTTATTGACCAATCATATGTTAACTCGATTGGCAAATCATATCAACTCTGATCGAATGGAGATTTCTTATACGCAAATCACATAGAGGGAAGACGAGGGATTTAGTTTTGTTCGTACTTGAAGGATTGCAGGGTGATGTCCTTTCCGATGGCCATTTGCTTGCTCAATCCACGTGCTTTGCCATTGAGTTTCATCTGCCATCCAAGTTGCATTTTCACATCCTTGGTTCAGATTTGCACGGTTGAGCGCTTTTGATCGCTGCGCAATGACAGTTGGAAGAAAATGCAAGCGTGCTTTGAACTCATCATATTCCGTACGCATGCGTCTATAGTCATCGAGGAACTCTTTAGGCGACTGCCCAGTGTAATGGGCCATCTTCGTCCAAAAATAACTCTCAGGGGCCCTTGGCTCAACAGAATGTTTCCGGCAAAAAGGAACCCACAGCGCAGCAAATTTGATAGTTTCAACCAACCCCTCATAGTGCACCAAGGATCCACCATCGTCCGAGAAGTACGTCGCATACCTCTCCACTGGATAGTCCGTGGAGAGGATGGAAAGGATGGAGTTCATGGTGTAGAGCATCGGCTCATCAACAGGGTCGGCGGTGGTGATGAACACATCAAGAACGGGGAGATAAGAGCTGTTGTCGGATAGGTCAACTTCTTCTCTTAAGAGGGAGGGGTTCGGGATGCATTTTCTTGGCTTTAGTTAGGGGAGCTGGCTTAGCAACCAGGTCACGCCTAACCAGAGATCCCGACGCCCGAGATCCACCACAACCACATTGCTTCTGAGTCCAAGTGCTTCATGCGCCAAGTCAAAAATAGGATGACAACAATAACTCTTACCAAGATTAACAACCTGTTACACATGGACAAATAATATATCAAAACATATACAAAGAGTGATTTTAGGTCCCAATATAGAAGATAAAATTAGAATATTTACCTAGACACAAATTATACAGCTAGACAAAGAGTGTATTTTATAGGTGTGCCTGAGATCATGTGATCATTGGAGAATAATAATAATATTTTAAATGTGAAAAATTATTGTGAAATTTGTAGCGCGCGCTTAATTTTGGCTGGTGGTGAGATCATAGGACATTAATTCAGAGTTGTTTCTTTTCTAGTGCTTAGCTACATAAAAGCAGAAATGTGCAAGAAAGGTTATACATGTGTAAAGTAGGCAATGTTTGCATTTTATGATTTTTAACTTACTAGCTAAATGGCCCTGCTTTGCCACGGAAAAACAAATAATGCCAAGGCTTTCCACGACTGAAAAATAATTAAGCATAGAAGGTAAAAAAGTCCAAAATTTCAATTTGATAATAGAATTGTGCGTACACGATGGTGTGCCTGCAGTACGAGAATGGAGTTTTCGCGCCTACTAGCACCTAATGCCGGTGATTGACATTCCTCTATCAGCTCATCCTCATTGCTAGGGCCAGATCCCTACTCGGCAACAGTGATGGTCTCCATGGCGTCCAGCTCGCCGGTGGTTGGCTCCATGTGGCCGAGCTTTTTAGTATGGGAGCGCGATGAACGCGAGCTGAGCGAAACGGGGAACAATTCATGCTTTTTGATAAGAGAGATTAATGAATGCCCGTTTTGTTTAACCAAGCTAGGTGCCGAGCTCACAAATTAACTTATTAGAAACGTTAAGTTCATATCGTGTTGCTAGAAAAACCACTCGTGCTCCCCCATTTCTAAATGTAAGATGTTTTAACATTTTTAGGCCCACATGCTTCTAGACATGATTTAGTGCAAGATTAAAATGAATCTTGCACTAAAACATGTCTAGCAGCATGTGGGTCTAAAAATGATAAAACGTTTTATATTCTGGAACAAAGGGAGTATAAAGTTCCCCATATAAGCAAAAGAATAAGACACAAGGAAAGATAAAAGTCGGGGCATCGCAAAACCCGTGTCATCCAGTTTTGGTTTATATATCGCGTGCCTCATTTGCGTTCGCGTGTGCCGTTGAGTCGAAATGTAGGCTATAAGAGCCAACATACTACACCAATATCCTGCCCCGAGGGTGTGCTGAAGGAGCATCTCTTTTTTGCTTTGTGCTCTACCAACGCACGCGCGTTCATCTCGAGTGCCGTTACATTAGTGCGCGCGTAAAGATTCAGGCAAAGTATGCTGCTGCATTTTCTATATTATTATTTAAATTCAATAGCTTGGTTAAGTAACAAATCTCTTAGCAAGATATAGGGGGAAAGGAAAGCGGAACTGCGCTGGGCGCACACACCTGTAGAGATTGATGAGGATGCCCTTGACCCTGAACGTCCGGTACAGCTGATCGTCCCCGCCGCCGCACTTCTCGTCCACGGGCACCCAGTAGTCCTTACCGCCGCCGACGAGATCTCCATTCGACGACGCCAGTAGCCGCTCTGCTAGACGTCGACCAACATTGCCGCTAGAATCACCACCGCCCGCCTGATCCATTCCTTGATTTCCCTACCCAAATAGAACACCTTTCTACCTCTGACTAATTGCACCGTGGCCACACCCCAAGAGGAGTACTAAATTACAGTAGGTATTAAACCCGGTCCGTTATATAGAGATTCGACGGGAGATGGCGACTCGCAGTTCCGTGCCATGCCAGGGATCATAGGATTGCGGAGGCACAACGTCGAAGAGGGGGTTTACTTATCTGCTTACCTGTTAAGTCCATCGAAGGGAAAGGTAAAAGCCTTACTTCATTAAATAAGGAGTTTCAACAAGGTTTAGTGTTACAGACCACCACCCTAAAATACAAGCCTACTCTCCCGGCATGAGATGACCCAAATGTTTTGCACCCGCAAACACCCAATTCCTCGCCTCCGACTTAATACGAGAGAAGATGATCATCGGAAGAGTGCTAGTGTGCTTGAAAACCCTCGTGTTGCATTCATTCCAAATTTCCCAAGAGACAAGCATGAGCAGCGACGGAATGGTCCTCCTCCTTCTTCCATTTGCGATGGCAAGGTGCTCCCACCAAGACTTGACGTCGTCAAAAGCCACCCAATCCAGAGGGTTGAAGTCCCCAATATTGAGCCAATTCTTGATCATGCCCCAAAGCCGAATGGAAAAACGGCAAGTGAAGAGGAGGTGTCTAGCCGTCTTGTCTACACGGCGGCAAAGGGGGCAAAGCCGACCATTAGGCCAACCCCTCCGCTCAAGGCTGTCCGCCGTCCACACACGGTTTTGGATGATAAGCCACGAGAATAGTTTGCATTTTGGAAGAGCCCAATTCCTCCACACCTGTCCATTGGCGAGTCGATTTGCCTGGCAAATTGCGCCTTGTAAGCCGAGGAGCAAGAGTAGACGCCCGAAGAGGTGAGCTTCCAAGTGATCGAGTCCGGGACATCCTCCACAAGATGAAGTTGGGAGGTGAGATGCCAAAGCTTCGTGAACTCCTCAAGGTGGTTGACCGAAAGCCCCTCTGAAATGTCAATATCTAAAATCCACGCGTCATCGGTGCAAGCCTCCCTAACAGACCAATTCTTCTTCTTTGAGTTCTCATAAACAAGAGGAGCAATGTGCCTGGGGCTGATTCCGTCCGCCCAAGGATCGTCCCAAAAGGAAGCCTTGGAACCATCACCAATGGTCCGTGTGGCTGACGGACGCCACTGCAGGTTCAGCAAAAAAAAAACTCTCAAGCCCTGAAAATGTGCTATAGCTAGTCTATGTAATATGTATGCCATTGTTAGTAAACTGGTACACGTTAGATTTGTCCGACTTCGCGTACGTCAAGCTTGTTCGTTTTTGGTCGTGCATGCACAGATGCACTTTTGGTCCCATGTGCGAACGCGCGGTGTGTACAACTTTGCCACCTGGTGCCCACGGCCGAGTCGTAGGCGCACGCAACGATCCAAGACAAACCGAATTTTGGCAAAAGCTGTCAGAGAAACCTGGGGCCTGTTTGGTTGCCCACAGAGATTTTGAGTCTTGCATCCGTGGACGAGTCGCAGACGCACGCAATATATAAACCAAAACATACAGAATCCTCAATAGGATGAAAATAATATAATTGCATGCAAAGTAGAGCATAGAAAAATGTGTTTTTGTTTAGAATCAAAGAAAAATGTCATGGTGATTCCTATGATAGCCGTTCCTCTTGGCCCAAACCGTAACCTCTTATAATCCCCTCCTCCTTCCTCTCCTCCAATCAACATTGTTGGTGGCAGGCGGTACGCACACGGTAGCAGCGGGGCCTCTTCTGCGATGGTTGTGACACATGAGCGGAACGTTGTTCGTTTCGCCCAAAAACCGGCCCCAAATTTCGGGCCAAAACAGATGATACAACTTCTCTCTTTAGGGGTGTCATTAGGGCCTTGTTTTTATCGGTACAGACCATGCATGATACACTACACTACACCGGATCAATCAAATACCAAAGTAGACCAGAAACAAATAATGTAAAAATTATGTTGCGGCCCCAGGCAACACTTGGGGCACTTCCTTCATGTCGTCTAGGCTTTGCACGCACCCCTCCGCTTGCCGCCACTACCATCAGCCTATGCCCCTCGTTACAGAAGGCCCTAGGACGGATAATGTTCTGTTGGTGACTCTTGTGGTCGTTGGGAGCGTGTAAGGTGGGGATCAATGGCTCGCCGGTGCAAGATGTCCTGATGCTGGCCCCAGGACTCGTGGTGGCTTTAGCTCCGTCTACTTTGTATGTCTTAAAGATGGAGCTGTTGAAAGGGCATTTCCCTTCCTAAGTGTGTGTCTTCCCCATGGAACCCGGGGTCCCGCGAGCACGCCAAGCGTGGGTCACAGTCCCCTCTTTCCCGGAAAGGGCTGCATCAAGGCTTGCAAGAGAATAACAAGAGGAACGTTGGGACCAATCGAGGTCGACAATGTCAAGGCCAAAATCTAGGGCAAGGAGGGCATCCCCCGGGGCCAGTGTCCCCGTCAAAGCCAAGCCCGTCGTGAACCTTTATCAGCAACGTCTACGAAAGCCTTGCCGGGTAGCCCGCCGAGTTTGGCCCCCGGCAAGGTGTGGGTTCAAGCCTGCGGGCACCTCCGCCCCGGGCGCATTACACCTACATAGGCCTCGACAGGACGTAGACGCCCCAAGAGGCAATCTATGGCGCCCTCGCTCGGTAACGAGGAGCGCTCACATGGTCCCGAGGAGAAAGGGTTGCATCAGCGACACGCGTTGGAGCATCTCTCGGTATGCCAAGGCCTAGCCGGCGGATAGCGCAGTCAAGATGCACTATTACAGAATGACACATCGGACACCCCTCTATGGAAAGAGTACGAGTTAGGCGACGGGAAATCGCGATTTGATCATTGCCGACGAGGCCTGATAGAACTGGGGCACGGCTGGCCCGTCAACATTGGTTACGAAGATACCCGATACTCCATCACTCATTCGATTGGCAACGGTCATGATTATGCCTCTGTTTCCGATATCGGACTCTATGGCAACAGTTGGGAAAGGATATCCGTTTGCGATGTGCTTGGGAAATTGCAGTTGCAAACTGGAAGCGCGTATGTTCAGTGTGGCTGAATTAAAGAAGAACTAGAACCGCCTGCTTGCGGCTAATAAAATGGGATTGGAACTGCACGAAGCCAGGCAGTTTTCACATTATCCCCTTTGTTCTCTCCCACGTTCTCTAGCAGACTGGCACAACCACCATGGCCGACAACTGGTGACAGAACGAGGAAGTCCCAAAGCGACGGCTCGAGAGGTGAAGATGTCGGCCACGTCCCACGGTGGGATCAAGGGGCGTCGTTGGACTCGGACCCCGACGACTCGGAACCGCCATCTTCATGCGAAGAAGAAGACGACTCGAGGAGGAGGTGCCGGAGGATGAGGCGCTGGAGGAGGAGGACCCGCCAGAGGACTCGGACCCGCCGTATTATAGCCAAGAAGAAGACGACTCCGACGAAGAGGAGGAGGAGGAGAACGCGTCGGAGGAGGCGCCAGAGGAGGAGGCGCCGGAGAAGGACGCGTCAAAGGAGGAAGATCACATGCCGGAGGAGAAGGCAACCGGCAAGAAGCGACGTCGCACCAAGGACGGCAATGGCGTGGAGGAAGGGTGGAAGATGAACAAGTAGAGTAGATAGTTAGTTCAGTTCTTATGTACATTATTATATGAACATAAGTTTATTGCTTGTTCTGCATCCTTCGTAAGTAGGCCCTGCCGGCAGTGACCAAATTAAAGGTTACGGTTGTTTGTCGCGTCCGTTTGGGATGTTGTACTGGTGTTATAAATGCATTATTCTGGCAACCCTAACGCTTTCACTCTCACTCTCACCGATCTGAACATAGTGTGGCGGCGGCTCCAAGCAGTGCCAGATCTAACACTTATCTCCTAGATCTGAGCACCTTCCCCGAGCGGCGTGACCGGCATCCCCACCACGCATCTTCCCTGAGCGGTGCCGGCATTAGTGCGGATCCGCTGGTCTCTCGATGCGTATGTCCGTCGCACTTGCAACCGTTTTTAGTAACTTGCATGTTTTGTATTGTTGTACATCCACTGGAAATAGAATCGAAATATTGTCTTGTATATCCGTTGCCTCTGTTTTAGCATATTTAATTGCAACTCTTTGTTATATCGCTAATTTGTTTAGTACATATTTATAGTATTGCCGATGATGCATAAACCCGTCACTACTATGTTAATAGGGTTTAAGGTTTAGGGTCAATGATCTATTTATAATCACATTATATTCAGTTGAGGATTATACATTAAATAAATATTACTCCCTCCATCCCATAATATAAGGCGCCCCTTAATTTCGCTGGTCAACGACGCATAACTTTGGCCATGATTTGTACTTATAACATGTCCACAAAATTAATATAATGATATATGAAATGAAAGAACTTTGCAAGACGAATCCAATGATACCATTTATACATTATCAATCTATATAATTTAGTATATATTACTGGTCAAAGTCAAGCGTCAAAGACCAGCATAAAAATAGCGCGCCTTATATTTTTGAACGGAGGGAGTAGTTGATAACTTTTTGTCAATGTGTTTGTCCTCGTTATGGTTTTGTGTAGCTAACATGCAACGATATGAAGTAATAGTATGTTTCGGTCACAATGCATAAAAATGGTGAGGCTGTTGAAGGAATTATGGCCTTAGAGGTCTGCCAACAAATCGTTTCCTAAGAACGGCAAGCTCACGGATATAGGCGCTTAAGGTGTAAAATGTTTTCATCTCAAAATGTATTTATGTAATGTAGCATCATATTTGCCTCTATTCTTACTATCCATTTATTTTTTTATGCAGAAGCACCATGTAGATCCAAACAAACTTATTTAAATGAGCTAAATACAAAGTGGGATCATATCTGTGTACCGTCGCTGTTGTGACGTTTCGTTGCACTGTACAAACATTTTTTAATTAAGAGTGTCTTGAACAGTGTGGCCAAAATGTCACAGCGGTGACGTTATTATATTTTGGCGACACCGTCCAAGAAGAAGATCGAATTCATGAACTTGCCAAAGTTATGAGGCAAATGTAACAGGAAGTCATGAAGATAAGTTTAGTTACGAATGACAAGGATAAGTTTAGTGAGGCAAGACAATGATAGATTTAGCTAGGCATGACAAAGATAGATTTAGCGAGGCAAGTGTAATTCGTCATCTTGTGATGAAATGTAGTGGTGACATTTGGTATATGTTATGAATTAATTTGCTATCATTTTTGTGCTTGCGCTGTGAGATTTTAAATGTCTAGTGGCATCTTGCTGCGGCCTATATCGACCCGTTGGAAACCCCAAGAGAAAGGTATGAAGCAGCGTAGCAGAAGTTTTCCCTTGAGAACAAAACCAATGTTATCGAACCATTAGGACTTGGAGAAGGCTTCAACACGGTGTCAATGGCGCCGTAAAGACTTTGACGTGGACCTGTACACAACACAACCAACCACTTTGTCCCAAGGAAACAGGAAGGTTGTCAATCTCCTTGGCTTGCTGAATACAAAGGATTAAACGTATAATGTGGGAAATAATTATAAAAGAAAAAATGACCAGCGAGCAAATGATGATTGAAAGCAATGGAAACAGTGTTTTAATTAATGTAAAAGAATGGACCGGGGGCCATAACTTCACTAGTCGTGTCTCTCCAATAAATAAACAACATGCGTGGTAAACAAATTACAGCTGGACAATTGACAAATCATGAGGGCATGACAATGCTATTATGACAAGAATATTCATTGTAATATCTATTTGGGCATTACATCAAAATACATAGAGCACTTGCTAGCTGCATCTATGACTAATAATCCACCTCGAGATCGCTATCCACCATGTCATCCAAAAGTATTAAGTTGCACGCAACGGATAATCGCAATAAGCAAAGTGCATAATGTAAGCAATGATTATAATCATGTAGACATAAACACCGTTGTTTTACCCCTAGTAGCAACAGCACATCCACCGTCTTAGTCGTTTATGTCATCTTGAGCCCAGACACATGGAGGCATGAACCTACTATCTAGCATAAGTACTCCCTATTGGAGATACAAACAACTACTTGGCCAGAGTAACCACATGTATCGGAGAGCATGCAAGATCATAAATAGAACATGATAATAAATAGATGAACATAACTTTATAATTCATCGGATCCCAGCAAACACAACATGTAGCATTACATAACGATGATCTTGATCATGTAGAGCAACTCACAAGATCTAAACATGATAGCACAAGGAGGAGAGACTACCATCTAGCTACTGCCATGAACCCGTAGTCCAAAGATGAACTACTCACTCATCACTCCGGAGGCAGGCACGGTGGTGTAGATGTCTCCGGTGATGATCTCCCCCTCCGGCAGGGTGCCGGGAAGAGCTTTAGAACCCTCCCAGACTAGGGTTGACGGCGGCGGCCTCGGTTTTCTTTCTAGAATATGGTCGTGTGTTTTAGGGTTTTCGGGGATGAAGAATATATAGGCGAAGAGGCGACACCGGAGGAGCTCCAGGGGGCCCACATGGCCTTGGGGTGTGGTCCCACCCCAAGCCGCGCCGTCCCCCTCCTTGTGGGTCCCCTCCGGATGATTTTTGGTCGATGCCTTCGTTCCTTCGTTAAAATAAATTCCGTAAATTTTCAGGTCTTTCGGAGAAATTTTTCTTAATAACTTTTTAAACAAAAAGACAAGAGAAAACAGGAACTCGCACTGGGCATCTTGTTAATAGGTTAGTCACATAAAATGTATAAAAATAATATAAAACTATTATAAAAACATGTAGCATTGATAAACACAAGCATGGAACAATCAAAAATTACAACTACTTTTGAGATGTATCACATATGTATTCCTGTTGTAGGCTGATGTAGAAACCTCATTGCAAACGATTAGAACTATACTCCGTTACTGATGTGGCCAACAAATCGGCAACAGAGATATGTGGTTACCGTTGCCAAAAGTTGTCCTCATCGGTGACGGTTATTTCCACCGTTATTGATGTGGCCCTTCACATCATCAGTGGGGGCGGGGACACGGACCCTTTCTCCCACTACTAGAAAACCCCCCTATAGCAATACATAGATCGCAACGGTTCAAATATGTGTTGTAATGTTTTTCTATAGATACGGATAGATGTGTTGCTAGCTATATCCGTTCTCCACTATACTTGTAGCAACCGATACAATGCGTTGCAGGCCATATCCGTTCTCTGCTCTACCTGTAGCAACCTATACCATGCGTTGCAGACAATATCCGTTCACCAATGTACATACACCAACAGATATGATCCGTTGTAATATATGTGTTGCACGAATATAACAATTCTCGTTGCGACTATAAATAATAATTAACGTTTTTTTCCTGCAAAAAAAATTTATAACGTTTTTTTTTGTTGCAAAACTACATAGTGTAAATGACTTTTGTCTCGTTTTATGTAACAAAGACCGATTTTGCTTATGCAGTAAAAAATTGTTGAGTAAACGACCTAGACAGAGATCGAACCAGCGTGCCTGCTTCAACAAAATTGTCGTGTATTGCCCAATCCAGGAAAAAGGCCTGAAATCCGGGCCAAACCCGAGCCTTCTCTGGCGGCTTTGCCGGCCGGAGTAGTCTATAGGTTTAGATGTAGGTTTTTCGGCTGCTTGCCGGAGTTTGGGAGTTGGGCGCCGGCAGGGGGCCGGACCTGGCGCCCTTGGTGTGTGATCTGTGGCGGCGAAGAGCTCCGGAGGCCGGAGATGGTGGCTTGCAGGTCCATGACCGGGATCTCCCCTTATAAGGCCTTGGGAGACCTCTCCGTCGGCGCTCCTTCTTTGGCCAGCCGTGGAGGCAGGGGGAAGGAGGAAAGGAGCTGGGTACTGTGCGGGCTAGGAGGTAGCCGGGTTGGTGTCCCTGCGGTGGTGCTTCGGCGCAGCACCAGGCAGTCATCTAAGATTGGCGTTGTCGAGCTTCCATGGAGGAGGACGGCGGTCTTCTTCTCGGAGGTGAGCCCCCTGAATAATGAGCGCTGCTATTGCCTTCAAAACACTGTGAGCACCAGTTTCTTCCTCCCGGTCGGCCGTGGTGGCGAGGGAGAGCAAGGGACTGTTCTCATGCTTGCTGGCTTTTGGTGTTGGAGCTCCGAGTCTTCGGAATCTGTGACTTCATCCGAAGCGACGGCGAGAGGCCGCCGCTATCTTCGGCCACAGGCTTTGATGTAGTGCAACCTAGGCACATCACCATGTCAAGCATTCCAACACATCACAAGTCACCATGGATATCAAAGGTGAACTCATTCCTCTTCAACAACTCATTTCCCACCCTTTTGGATGGTATACTACGTCATTCTCCGTCACTTGATGATACTAGGTTTGCCACGACGACGACGAGTACACGAGAAGATGACCAAGGTGCACGAGGAATGGAGGACGACAAGACGGTGGGTTGGAAGAGGAGAAGGAAGAGAAGCAAGAAGCTTCCGGGCGGTACTACCGCCGCCACTACCGCCAGGACCCCTCCTCGGACGCCATGTGCGGTACCACCAGCGGCACCGGCGCCGGTACTACCGCCAGCGAGGAGAGATCGAGGCTTCAGGCCCGCACCAGCGGTACTACCGCTACTGCGGGAACCATCAGGGAATATTCCCTTGTATCCCCACCTACCCACCTACCCTTTGGGTCAACTCTATAAATAGAACCCTCCTCCCTCAGATCTAGGTTAGCTAGGATGATGAGATAGAGTTGAGCTTAGCTCCTTCCCACCCCTTGTGGTGTTGCCTCTTATGGAGATGATGTCGTGTCTCGATGCACGGACACCGGGAGTATAGGATACCCCCTTTTAGGTTCGGCACGGGGCACGAAGGAGGCTGAGAATTGTCTTCTCGGGCGGAGTCTAGATCAAGCTCTCCTCTCCACGATCAAAGCATGCAACCAAAGGGACACAAGGAGCTACCCAGGTTCAGGCCGCCCGGAGGCTAAAAGCCCTACTCCTGCATGTCTGGATTGATGGGTTCTTCATAGTGTGGCTTACAATGGAACCTCCCGGATGGGGTACCCGGAAAGGTTTTGGGCTGGAGGTAGAAGAAGGACAGATCCTGACCCGGAGGAGATCACCTTCCCCTCTACCCTCGCAGCCCTAGTCTAGTCTTGCTCGGGTTGGACTTGTGCCTTCGTTTGACCTTTCGTTCTTTTTCTCCCCTCCCCTCTCCGTGCCTTGGTCCTCCTTTTATAGGCTAAGGGGTTGCCACAGGGTCACATGAGGGGCACGAGGGACCTTCGGGGTGAAGGACCCTCCTCATCTAGTTTAGGAGGAGACGTGGCCTCTCCTCAGCCTAGCGTCTCCTTTGGGTTAGGTGGGAGCGTCCGCCTTGGGGTGGACAGGAGCTGACACCACCACGGGCTGTGCTTCCCGCCAGCGCTGCCTTCGCCTTGCTTCCCAAGTCTTCTGAGGTCTTCCAGCGTGAGGTGGAGAGCTTATCCACAGGGACGTGGGGAAGTACCCGAGAGGGAGCCCGGCCTCCTGCAGGGAACTCGGGCTCTCGGGTCCTTCCTTGCCTTCTTGCTTGGTTCGGGGACCCGGCAGGCCCCCAGGACCGGAGCCCTTTGTCGACGTAGGCCTTGCTTGTCCTGACGGTGAACCCGCCAGCTTGACTTGAGTCTTGGTCTTGTCCATCTTCATCTTGGGCCCACATGGGGTGGACCCACTTTGGCAGCACTAGGGGAACCCCATGTTACACTGCTGCGACAGTAGCCCCCGGGCATGGTCCTGGCGGCTCTTGCTCCAGCTGCCGGGGCTATGGCCTAAATATAGGTCAAAGTGGGTCCCGGGCACCTAGTCTTCCTTGCTCTGCTTCATTGGGGACCCGCCGAGGCGAGGTAGAGATGAGCCCCCGGGTCCTGTTGACTGAATCGCGGCGAACGTTGCGATTCATACGGACTCCATGCTTATCTTGGAATCCAACAGGCGAAACACGCAGAAATCGGCACGCCCCCTCGATCCCCACGTTCGTCGGAGTAATGAGGACACGACGCGACGTGTGGGATGCCTTATAAGCCACGACTGGCTTCCACTTTAGCCGTTACTTCTCCAGATTCGCCGAAATCCCCAAATCGCCGCCTCCGCCTCCGTCCTCCTGACTCTGCTCCGCTACCTCCTCCTGCTGCCATTGCACCAACCTCCCTTCTGCTCCAATGGCTCGATTGAAGGCCCTCGCCCGGAGGAAGAAGAATGCGGGGGCCTCGCCCATCGAGAAGCCGCTGTCCCCAAAAACCAAGAGGTCGCAGCAGAGATCGGCGCGCAACGCCAAGTGGGCTGAACTCAAGAAGCAGACGGCCTTGTTCCCAGCTGCTTCGCCGGCGATGCGGAGATGATGCGGAAGGCGGGGCACTTCGGGGTGATGGAGTCTGCCGGCGCCGATGGTGTCCTAGCCAGGAAAGCGTCGGAGATCTTCCCACCGTCGGCGACCAGGACATCCACGCAGATCCCCATTTTCGATAGCTTCATGTTGATGGGGCTTGTCCCCCCTTTCTCTGATTTCTTCATGGAGATCTTGCACGCGTACAAACTGAAGCTCTTGCATCTGACGCCAGGCGCAATTCTCGACTTGTCGGTCTTCGCTTACGCCTGCGAGGCGTTCGTCGGGGTGATGCCGTCCATGGCGCTGTTCCGCCACTTTTTCTACCCTCGCATTGGGGCAAAGGCTGGATGGGAGACAGTGTCACATTCTGCTTCCGTCCAAAGATCAAGTGGGCCTACCCCCTTATGGAGATCAAATCCAAATGGGATGAGTGGAGGGACCACTGGTTCCTGGTCGGGGTGTCGGAAGCCGATGTTCAACTTGAGGAGCCGAGGGGGCGCCCAGTGGATCTGGACACTTGGAGAAGCGTCTGCTTGTAGGATGAACAATTCTCGCGGTCGTGGCGTGCTTCGGACTTCTTCGCGAGAAAGGATTTTCCGGGGCCGCCATCGTTGCCCATTTCCTCCGCAACCGCCTCGCGCCGCTCCAGAAGCGCCCACACCCGGCCTGGAACTTCCAGGGCCCCAGGGATCCATCTCGCCTGAGGTGTCCCGATATGGAAGAAATCCTTGTCCGGGATAACGTGAGAGGGACCTTCACTCCGGGGGTCAAGTACCAGCTGCCCAAAGGATTTCTGCCTCTGTGTGACGACCCGGAGAAGGACAAGATTCTGGCGCAGATGCCGGTCTGCAACGTCTTTGGCATTGTAGGCCGGGCTGACCACGGGCCCAAACCTCCTGCGGTGAAGACCCGCAGGGCCAAGGCACCTTCTAGCCCAGAAGAAGGAGAACTCTGGGAGTCCAACGATGAGAGCGAGGAGGAATCCGAAGAGGAATTCTCCGGCTCTGATGACGAAGGTGGCGACGGGCACGAGGCCGACGCCTCCAACAGAGATGGAGTTGCTGGCGACGACCCGGTTGCCAGTGATGACGACGATGAAGATGACGACGATGATGACGACGGTGACGACGACGAGGAGAAGCTGCTCCGCCCCCGCATTCCGCCCGCGGGGTCGATGCTGCCCTAGATCCGAGTGTCCGTAGCCATTCCACGCCAGTTGTGGTGGTGGGGAATGATGACGACCATGTGGATGAGGAAGTGAACGCCGCAGACTTCGTCCGAGCCCCCCGCCAGAGAGCTTCCACCTGCCGCCTGTCGCCCGTGATGGAGCCGCCTGCTGCCTTGGGAGAGCCGCCGGCGAGCCCCCAAGCTTCTTCCGCTGCGTCGGTAGATGTTCCCCCGTCAATGGGCAACAAACGCACCCGGGAGTAAGCCTCTTCTTCGCTTCTTTCTCATGTTTTGCATTTCCCGCCTTCCCCAAGGAAAATGACCGAATGTTGGTGCAGGGGTACTCCTTCCTTGGGTATTGGCAAGAGGCGGCATGACACGGCGGAGGACGACACCGCGACTAGCTTCGGAGCTAGTGGAGGGGGATGCTTCCTCCTCCCTTAGCAGAACTTGAAGGCCGTCGGGGAGCGGAGTGGGGAGCATGACGGCGACCTCCCTAGCTCACCCGGGAAAGGCGCTCGATGTCCTGACGCCCGAGCAAGCAGGTAACCCAGAGCTTGCGGGTAACATCGCTTTTCTGACGCACCAATGCTTTTCCTAACATCCTTTCGCTTCCAGATGCTTCATGGCCAATGTCTTTTCACCCAGTGGCCCTCTCGGTGGAGCTAGCCAGAAGAAACCACCTTCCCTCTCGCCTTCAGAGGGTCAAGAAGTGACCAAGGGCATCCCGAGTTTGCGGGCTGCAAGGACGCAGACCGCGAACCCTGTTCCGGGTCCAAGCCCTGACTTGATGGAAAGCTCCCTGATGACTGGGGCGGTGTTAACAACTTTTGCCGCTTTTTCCACTGACTCTGGCGCCAGTGAGGAGATGGCGGCGCTGATGAAGATCAAAGAGAGCCTGGCTGCCAACCGCACGAAAAGTGTGCCTGCCCCGGAG
Organism: Poa pratensis; assembly: GCA_947311845.1. Taxonomy (NCBI): domain Eukaryota; kingdom Viridiplantae; phylum Streptophyta; class Magnoliopsida; order Poales; family Poaceae; genus Poa; species Poa pratensis. Next base: position 11,545,744 of record CAMZMU010000125.1, on the reverse strand, counting down.
GTCCACCGGCAGCTACTCCAGGGTTCACCATTAGTGGTGACAACGCGATGGGTGCTATCCTCCGCGGGATAGCTCAACTGGACAAAGATCTGTGCGACCGTGAGGCCGCCATCATGGGGACCATCAAGAGCACCAAGGACCTGCCCCAGAAGGGGATGGATGTGGCGCCCCGACCCGACTGCTATACAGTGATGCTGTGTGTCACCGGTTAAGCGATACAACCGGAGGTTACGGGTTTACCAATCCCCGGCCAAAACCTTTGGCAGGCGTTGCTCGGAATGGATCATCGGCAACGCAACACCCCGATTGATGCCTTAACACAGGCACAACTATCAAATCATAATAGAGAGATCAAGACTTGTGGAACAACTAGCACATCACGGACTCTATGACACAAATCATTATAGTTCAACTCTTATAATAGAGAAAGATAGCAAATTACAACCAGAGGTCACAGACCCAACAGTACAACATGCGGAAGCGAAAATAAGTTGTTCTAACAACAAGATCCAAATTATGGCCTAAGAGGCCTACAGAGAAACATCCAACGCCAGCTGTTCCGGGATGTCCCAAGCTGCCACCTGGGAACCCCAGACTACTCGTCGACGTCCACAAAGAACCCACCTTCGAGGTCGGTGAAGTCCACCTCTGAAACAAAACAAACGACGTTGAGTTCGACGAACCCGCAAGATTAAATATAGAGCTTTAGCTCGATAAGGCTTTCAAGGTTTTTGGCTGTTTTGCATAAAGCGGATTTTATTTATAAAAACATAACTCCAAGGCATCGACTAATCAGAATATTTTAAAAAGGGGTAAGAAGTAACTCATTTCTCTTGACCACCCTTTTTCATCATCAACCACCATCATCATTGTACCTGTTCTACAAAGGCACTTCCCCGAATCACACTCGAGGAAGCTAACCTTGCATTCTTGAGTAGTACCTATAGTACTCAGGTTTTAATCATTCCATTCAATTTTTCTTTGATCTTATCGTCCTTTCCCAAGTCGTCCATAACCGTGGACACGGCTTTTCGAAAAGATTTAACCCTGCAGGGGTGCACTGTGTTTAACCTTCGGTACCCGCCCGACTCATTGCCTATGCTTAGTTCTCTTCTGGGGAAAGCCGGCTGAGTGGGAACGGTTACAACCTTTACCTTGCTTGAGACTAACCCAGGATCATCAGTGAGGACGTGACAGGTTCAGTGCCTCCAACACCCTGCCCCGTGGCCACTCATTTTCCTAACACCACCATCCTCATTTCTGTCTTGGCCACCATCTCAACGCACGCGCAAATGGAAGCTCAAACTAGAGGACCCTGGCTAGTCCCGCCCAAGTTAGTTGGTCGACGAGGGTTCCATATACCCCACCGAAAGGAAGCACGCTCATTCTTGGTTCAAGAGGTAAAGAACTCGCACCTAGGCGGCGAGAGCAAGACAAAACACCACCAAACCATAGTGGCCTCTCATCCCCACCTTTAAGCATTTATTACTTGTCACCACAATTCCTCCACCAACATCCGAACATTTCAACATCTGTTTCCAACATAAAATATCCATCGGACGACTAAGCATTTAACTAAGCATGGCTAAGCAACAACATAGCATAGTTAAGTATCTCAGGCCAACAATACAAACCCATGGATAATAGGAGGGAAACAGGTAATGGCAGCAGAAACTTAATGCAACTATAGGATACTCTAATCCAATCAATTGACATTTGGAACCGCATGCAATATTATAGTGGAGAAAATATTTGCGGAAATATAGGATAAGATATGCTCAGAGGGGGGATTACGCTTGCCTTGTTCAACGTGCTGGTAGTACGGATCGTCGGGGTATTGCGGCATAACCCCGGCTGCTTGATCTATCGAAGCACAACATCGGAAGAACAATCAATCACCACACATGCTTTAACAAATGCAATGTGCAAACACATGATGGCATGACAATTTAAATCCCTGAGACGAGGATGATTCAAGCTATTCAACTTAAACGGAGTTTGGATGCTTAGAGGGGGCACATCTCGAATATACCGTGGAGTTAGGTATTGTAGCATCTTTGCTTATTGGTTTGAATAGATGGAACCCTAATGTTAACTTGCATATGAGTGACATGAGCATGTGAGAGATGCAGGGTTTAGGTGATTAAATCATTCTTGTAATCAAATTAAAAAGGAACTGAAAGTGTTTGTATTAGTGTTGAAACAGGTTAATCGGATTATCCGACGGAGTTGGAATCGGATTATCCGATCCACTTGGCTCGAAAAAACGGCTAAGGACCTGAAGTTGAACAGTGGTCTGGAGTACTGCTAATTTTCGGAATGTCCGAATTTTTCTAAACCGGATTATCCGATGGACGCAGTGTCTTGAAATTTTTCTAAGGACCAAAAGCATCTCGTACTGGAGGTCTCCGAAAAATCCGAATTATCTAGTTTCGGATTATCCGATGCGTTACCGCGACGGGTACTTCGGCGATGCGCGCGCACGTGGGGATTTGACCGGCGGCAACGGCGACGACGGCGTCGCCGATTTAGGGCTCGCCGGAGCTAAACGTCGACACAAACCTACTCTACTAGTCGAGGGCTACTCGGGGGTGTGCTTGGTTTCACTGGAAACCCACCGGAACATCGCCGGCGTTGAGCACAGCGGCGACCCGAGGCAGAACGTACGGCGGCGACGATGCACGGCGAGAGGGAGAGGATGGGGGTGTCCATTTGGACCGTAAGCTCACCCTGAGCTCGTAGGAGAAGACGGCGAGGTCGGAGGAGGCTTGTCGGCGAAGGAATCGTTCACGGCGGTGCTCGGGCGACAGCGGGGAAGACGATGTCGGTGCAAACGATTCCGAGCGGCGCGGCTCGATTCCTTTGGCGGAGAAGGAGAAGACGGCGCGGCGGACCTTCCTGTGGTCTTCGATTTGCTCGGGGACTCCTCAATCGACGGCGACGAGCTTGGAGGCCATGGCGGCTATGGCTCGCTCGTGGGGAGAGAAATGGGGAGCGAGGGAGCAGGTGAGCGAGTGGATAGGGTAGGAGGAGCAGGGCGGCCTCGTGGTGCTTGCTCTCCTCGCAGGGGAAGGGCAAAGAAGGGGGCCCGGCGCGGCGTCGTGCGGCAGCGCCACGGCATGGCGCCAGTGCGGGAGGAGAGAGACGACAGCGGTTTTGCAGATAACCCCCTGGCAGTTTTCTTCCATCACCAATAGGTCCTTTTTAGTTTTCTTTTTAAAACCTGTGCCTTTAGGGATTTTATTGAGGTACTAAACCATCTTCAAAAATTATGAAAATATTTGTGTAGCCTTTCCCTATCCAGTAGAAGCTCCACAAAATTTGGGGTTGCAAAATAAACTAGTTTGGACAACATTTGTTCATAGGGTTTTATTATGGCATTTTTTGCTAAATTCAAAATGTTGCTCCTTTAATATTTTTAGAGCAAGTGCAAAATATTATTTTGAACTCTTGGAACTTCCTTGACAAATGTAAGATGTCAAAGTATTTTTGTTTTGCAAGTTTGAGTGCCTTCATTGTTTTGAGATTGTTAAAGCAAGTTTGGCATTTTGTTTTTTCAATGTTGCCAAACCAATTAGTGTGTTGTTTAGCAAATTAATATGGATGCCATGATGCAATGAAACAAAAAGTGAAAATTTTACTCAGGTTTTTAGGTTCTCAAACTTTGGGCTGTTACAATTCTACCCCCCTTACAGGAATCTCGTCCCGAGATTCTAAGATTGCGGAAAGAAGTCGGGATACTCCTCACGAAGACTAGACTCTCTTTCCCAAGTTGCTTCTTTCGAATGGTGAGACCACTGAACTTTGAGGAACTTGGTAGTCTTGTTACGGGTCTTCCTTTCGGCTTCATCCAGGACACGAATGGGGTGCTCACGATAAGTGAGATCTTCCTGGAGATCTAGCTCCTCATGATTGACCCCATGGATAGGATCTTTGAAAAACGGCGAAGTTGGGAGACATGAAACACATCATGTACATTTGGGAAGATGACCGGTAACTCCAATTATAAGAAAGATCTCCTCGCTTGGCCAGAACGGTGAAAGGGCCAACGTAGCGAGGGGCCAATTTCCCTTTGATACCGAAGCGGCGAACGCCACGAAGGGGAGAGACGCGGAGATAAGCTTTATCACCAATTTCATAGTGAATTTCCTGATGGTGCTTATCATAGTAGCTCTTCTGCCTAGACTGAGCAATCTTCAGATTCTCTCGTATGATTCTAACCTTCTCCTCAGCTTCATTGATCACATCTGGACCAAAGAGTGCTCTCTCTCCGGTCTCGGACCAATTTAGCGGAGTGCGGCATTTTCTTCCATAAGAACCTCGAATGGAGCCATGCCCAGACTAGCTTGATAGCTATTGTTGTAGGAGAACTCCGCGAAAGGAGATACTTTTCCCAACCCTTGCCAAAAGAGATTACACATGCCCTAAGCATGTCTTCCAAAACTTGGTTCACTCTTTCGGTCTGACCATCAGTTTGAGGATGGTAGGCGGTACTGAAATTGAGACGGGACCCATAGCAGTTTGGAAACTCTGCCAGAATTTGGATACAAAGATACTTCCACGGTCCGATATGATCCTCAGAGGGACCCCATGCAATGGAACAATACGAGCCATATAAGTCAGCAAGTTGACTTGCCCGTATATCATCACGGACTGGTAGGAAGTGAGCAACCTTGGACAGTCGATCAATGATTACCCAGATTGCATTGTTGCCCTTTTGAGATCTGGGAAACCCGGTGATGAAGTCCATACCGATTTCATCCCATTTCCACTCGGGACTGCAATAGGGCGAGAGTGCCGGCAGGCCTTTGATGTTCAGCCTTTACCCGTCGACAGTGTCGCATTCAGCAACATACTTGGCAATTTCCGTTTCATCCGGTCCACCAGAATTGTGGTCGAAGGTCTTGGTACATTTTGGTACTACCGGGATGAATAGAGAGAGGTGATTCATGAGCTTCTTGTAGGATGAGCTCCCTCAAATTCCGGTTCTTTGGCACTACCAGACGGTCACCAAAATAAACAACTCCGGATTCATCTTCCGAGAAACATTTGGCCTTTCCGCTAGCAATGTTCTTCTTGATATTCAGGATACCCTCATCCAGCTTCTGAGCATCCTTAATCTGGTCTACAAGAGTAGATTTGATCTCCAGATTTGCAAGGTAGCCAGAGGGAACAATTTCCAGGTTCAAACGGGCGAACTCTTCATGAAGAGCAGGTTGAGCCTTCTCAATCATCAGTTGTTGCAATAAGACTTCCGACTCAGCGCGTCAGCCACGACGTTTGCTTTGCCGGGTTGATAGTTCAGGCTCACATCATAGTCCTTGATTAACTCCAACCAACGCCTTTGCCTGAGATTTAAATCCGGCTGGGTGAAGAGGTACTTCAGACTCTTGTGATCCGAGAAAATCTCGCAACGGTTACCAAACAGGTATGGTCTCCATTGCTTCAAAGCATAGACCACCGCGGCAAGCTCTAGATCATGAGTGGGTAATTGTGCTCATGCGGCTTCAATTGGCGGAAGCATATGCCACCACATGGCCATCTTGCATTAGCACACAGCCCAAGCCTTGCAGAGAGGCGTCACAGAAGACGACGAAATCCTTGCTTGTGTCCGGCAGGACAAGCACAGGAGCGGACGTGAGTTTGGCTTTCAGTGTTTTGAAGCTCTCTTCAGCTTCGTCCGTCCATACGAACTTTTTATCCTTCTTGAGAAGGTCAGTCAGGCCTTGGCTATCTTGGAGAAACCTTCGATGAATCGGCGGTAGTAACCTGCCAATCCGAGAAAGCTACGAATGTCCTTGACTGACATTGGAGTTTTCCAATCCAAAATGGACTGAATCTTGTCGGGAATGACAGCCACACCATTAGCGGATATCACATGACCAAGGAAGACAAGATTATCCAACCAGAACTCACACTTGGAGAACTTGGCATAGAGGCGGTGTTCTCGAAGTCGTGTCAGAACCAACCGAAGATGTTCGGCATGCTCTTCATCGGTTTTGGAATAAACGAGGATGTCATCGATGTAAATGACGACAAACTTGTCGAGATAATCCATGAAGATGGAGTTCATGAGCCTCATGAAAGTAGCTGGAGCATTGGTGAGACCAAAGGACATGACGGTATACTCATATGAGCCATAGCGAGTAACAAATGCCGTCTTTGGATATCCTCCTTTCTGATCTTGATCTGATGGTATCCTGACCTCAGATCCATCTTGGAGAATACTGTTGCACCAGCTAACTGATCCACAGATCATTGATCGAGGAATAGGATACTTGTTCTTGATTGTCACCGCATTCAACGGTCTATAGTCAGAGACTAGACGAGGCACGGTAGAATCTCTCTTTTGACGAAGAGTACCGGACAACCCCAAGGTGAACTGCTAGGCTGAATGAAATCCTTCGCTAACAGCTGATCAATTTGCTCTTTCAACAGAGCCAACTCTTCCACCGGCATACGGTAGGGCTTCTTGGAAATCGGAGCAGTACCGGGAAGCAGATCTATGACAAACTCCACACTTCGGTCAGGTGGCATGCCAGGCAATTCTTCCGGGAACACATCCGGGAAGTCACACACCACGTGTATTTCATGATTTCAGGAGGGGATTCGCCTTCCATAAAGCAAAGGAGGATCTCTGGTGAGGGGAATGACTGAAGATGGAGGTCTTGAGAGTGCAGACCAATACTCTACAATGTCACCGGAAGAGGTGGTCACGGTAATGGTCTTGGCAGCACAGTCGAGATTAGCCCGGTATTTTACTAACCAGTCCATGCCCAGTATGACATCAATGCCACTTGACCTCAGAGCTACCAAAGCAAAAGGAAAAGACGAGTAACCTATGGTAATCTGGACTTCAGGAGTAACCCCATCGGTTTGCCATTTGGAGCCAGGAGTGGAGATCACCAAGGGACGTCTCATTTTCTCGAACGGTATTTTGTGGTCTTTTGCAAAGCTATGGATATGAATGAATGCGATGCTCCAGAGTCAAACAAAACTGTAGCAAGATTGTTTTGATTCGTAGCTCACCCATAAGGACGCCGGGGTCCTCTTCAGCTTGCTCAGCAGAGACGTGGTTCAGGCGACCACGCACATAGGACCAGCCTTGCCAGCTGGAGTGGCGGGGCTCGTGCAGAGTTCCCGTGATAGGTGCCTTCTGGGGGCACTCCCTGGAGTAGTGGCCAGCCTGGCCACAGGTGTAGCAGGTGAGTCCAGGTGGAGCAGGTAGCTGAGGACGATACCCACTCCCGCTTGCCCCAAGTGTCGAAGTAGTGGGGCGCGGAGGTGGTGGCCTGTATCCCGCGGCCCTCGGCATAAATGGAGCACGCGGCACAGCGCTGTAGGGAACAAACACCCTGCGCTTCTTGCTCTCAGAACCCGAGGAACTCTGGTGGTCCCCGTGTGCGGCCTCTTGGAAGCCTCGAGTTCCTTCCTTCCCTGCTCAAGAGTAAGAGCCTGGTTGAAAAGCTCCTGGTAGGTCTGGAACTTGAAGGGCAGTAACTCATAGCGGAGCTGCGGAGCAAGACCCTTGCGGAACAGCTCTTGCTTGTCGGCATCAGTGGTCACGTCCCTTGGGGCGTAACGAGAGAGATGGTTGAATTCACAACCATAAGTGCGGAGGTCCATACGTCCCTGTTGCAAATCCAGGAACTCCCTCCTCTTCAAATCCATGATCGGCTGAGGGATGTAAGCCGCACGGAAGGCAGTGCGGAAATCGCCCAAGTGAAGACATGGTTGGCCGGGAACAATGCCACATGGCTTTCCCACCAACAGCCAGCCGCACCCGTCAGAAGGTAGGTGGCGAAGTTGACTTGCTCGGCCACTGGGACATGCAGCGCGGAGAACTTGCGCTCCAGAGCGCGAAGCCAATCATCAGCTTCCAGTGGCTCTTTAGCATCAGCAAAGGTGGGTGGCTGCGAGCGCAGGAACTCAGTGAGAGTGTTGCAGCCATTCCTCTGTGCATTCTGCTGCACCAACTGCTCAACAGCGCTCATTCGCCCGCGGTTTCCTCAATGGCCATCAAGACCTGAGCCATCGAGGGTGGTGGCGGCGGTTCCTCATCATTGTGGTTACCACGGCCTCCTCGAGCCATTCTGGAGAATTTACAATGACACAGTTAGTATCTTCCTCCGAATGGTTGAACAATAGCATTAGCGTCTACTCAAGTACACAGACTAGGGACGATAATACATTGTGTAACAACTAACAAGGGATCAACAAGATAGAACTTGGGTCAAAGATCAGCATCATGTACTACTAGCGTGGGATTCAAATGGTTAAGAAACCACGTGATTCAACACACTCTAGTTGGCACAATCCGGGACCTTCTGTTCAAGTCCTTGGGTTAAAACCCAACGAAGGAATAAGTTATCAGACTCGGTAGAAATAACATGTTCAAACATCTGAGTTATTTGATTGTAACGCAGCGGGAGCAACGTGACACATAACACTAAAGGTAGAACCCAACCCGCGATACTAATAATTTTGAAGTAACAGATGAGAAGTAAAACCTTTAACTCAAATCGAGTAAGATTGCTCCGAGATTAGAATGTAACCAGATAAGGAGTAAAAAGAATCCTAAGATGGTTTTCACAACTCATTTTTAGGTTAAAAATATTTTCACAAACACTAGACTCAACGTCGACCAGTAGAAGGGTTTCCTACAGGCAGTCCTGCTCTGATACCAACTTGTGGCGCCCCGACCCGACTACTATACAGTGATGTTGTGTGTCACCGGTTAAGCGATACAACCGGAGGTTACGGGTTTACCAATCCCCGGCCAAAACCTTTGGCAGGCGTTGCTCGGAATGGATCATCGGCAACGCAACACCCCGATTGATGCCTTAACACAGGCACAACTATCAAAGCATAATAGAGAGATCAAGACTTGTGGAACAACTGGCACATCACAGACTCTACGACACAAATATTATAGTTCAACTCTTATAATAGAGAAAGATAGCAAATTACAACCAGAGGTCACAGACCCAACAGTACAACATGCGTAAGCGAAAATAAGTTGTTCTAAACAACAAGATCTAAATTATGGCCTAAGAGGCCTACAGATAAACATCCAATGCCAGCTGTTCCGAGATGTCCCAAGCTGCCACCTGGGAACCCCAGACTGATGTGGGTTGGTCCCGATTTTCACGGATTTGTGCGGAGGGAAAGATGAACACGAAGAACATGCGATGACGAAGAACACAAAAGAGGGGAAAATCAACACACAAGGGTAAATAGCAAGTAGCAAACCCAGCAAGACTCGATTGGTACCAAATCCCGAGGGCAGCCCCCAATCCTCCTCTCCCAAGCACACCTTACTCTTAGGATTGTTTGTCCAATTGGTCAATCCAACCAATCCAATCTAGCCACTCACAGAGGGAAGATTAGCAAGTAATCGCAACTACAAGCGGAGCCTTGGTATCCACGCAGGGATCTTCTCCTCAAGAGGAGGCCTTGGTTCATCTCCACATGTGGAGGCCTTGATTCATCTCCATAGGAGGAAAGAGACACTTTGAGAAGAAGGAGCAAGGCTCTACTTTAGTTCTTAAATCATAGTCTAACCCTAGATCTAGATGGAGAGGTTCTATTTATAGTCTAGGTAGGATAGGGGTGGATAAGTGAGGGGACATGGGCCCTCAACCCGTCAGGTTCCCGCCGCAGCAGTAGTACCGCTAGAGCCAGCGGTAGTACCGCTGGGCAGGCCTCGAATAGCTTCTAAAGTCAACTCGAGCGGTAGTACCGCCCGGCCCAGCGGTAGATCGAACAGAGGGCCGTTTTCAGCGGTAGCTTCAGCGGTAGTACCGCCAGGTGGGGCGGTAGTACCGCCCAGTCTCTTCCTTCTCAGCTTGCTCCGGGCGGAGGCGCGTCTGGCTCGGCTGGACCTGGGGCGGTAGTACCGCTACCACCGGCGGTAGTACCGCCGCCTGGGACTTGTTCCATTCTTCTCTCCTTCTCCTTCGTCTTCTTGACTCGATTCTTGTCCAACTTCTACACTTTCTTGGAGATCTTGATGAGGGTCATGCCTGAGTATACACAAGGTATCGGAATGAAGTAGCAAGCCATTCAAAGGGTATCGAGATCACACATGGATAGGAGCGAGTTCACCTTATCATGAAGTGCCTTGACCTTGCTCTTGTCATTGGTCCACTTTGTGGTGTGTGCCTAGGTTGCACTACATCATCCCCCCCCTTGGAAAAGAGTCGTCCTCGACTCTTCGTCCTCATCATCACTTGGGTTTCCAGGTAAGGCGAGATGTCGGCGACGTTGAAGGTGTCATGGACGCCGTACTTGGACTTTGGTATGTCGATCTTGTATGCATTGTCGTTGATGCGCTTGAGAACCTTGAAAGGACCATCTCCTCTTGGCGCGAGCTTAGACTTTCTCTCATCGGGGAAGCGGTCTTTGCGTAGATGTAGCCAAACAAGGTCTCCTTCTTCAAAGATCATGGGGCGCTTGTTCTTGTTCATCTTCGTAGCATGGTCTTCGTTGTGCTTCTCAAGCGTGGCCCTTGTGTCTTCATGTAGTTTCTTCATGTAGCGGCACGCTTGTCGAAGTCCATGTTGACTTGCTCACGGAGTGGAAGTGGTAGCATGTCTAGCGCGGTGTAGGGGTTGAGCCATAGACGACCTCGAAGGGTGTTCTCTTTGTTGCGCGATGTAGTGCTCGATTGTAGGCGAACTCGGCGTGTGGGATGCACTCTTCCCAATTCTTCAAGTTAGGCTTGATCAACACACGAAGGAGTGTGGATAGGCTTCGGTTCACCACTTCGGTTTGGCCATCGGTTTGAGGGTGGTATGCGGTGGAGAATAGTTGCTTGATTCCCATCTTGGCCATCAAAGTCTTCCAAAAATAGCTCACGAACTTGACGTCACGATCCGACACAATGGTCTTGGGCACTCCATGAAGACGGACGATTTCCCTGAAAAACAAAGTAGCAATGTGTGAAGCATCGTCGTCTTGTTGCAAGGTATAAAGTGTGCCATTTTAGAGAAGCGATCAATGACGACAAAGATGGAATCCTTGTTTGTTTTAGTGCGTGGGAGTCCTAAGACAAAATCCATAGCTATGTCGGACCATGGGTGATGTGGAATAGGCAAAGGTGTGTATAACCATGAGAGTTTAGAGTAGACTTAGCTTTGAGACATGTTGAACATCGTCGCACCAAGCGGTTCACATCACGTACATCCTTGGCCAATAGTAGTTGTGGAGAGCATGGCGTAGGTCTTGTCGCGCCAAAGTGACCCATGAGTGTCCTCCATGAGATTCCTTCAAAAGGACCAAACGAAGCGAAGACTCGGGTATACATAGTTTGTTAGCCTTAAACAAGAAACCTTTGTGCAAATAGAAATCACCAATTCCTTTGTGCTCCGAACATTGAGCGAAAATGTCTCCAAAGAAAGCATCGGTAGCATACAACTCTTTAATCTCATCCAAACCCAAGACACTAATGTCAAGACGTGTAAGTAGGTTGGCCTTGCGGGATAGAGCATCCGCGACCACATTGTCTTTACCTTTCTTGTATTTGATTACAAAGTGAAAGACTCAATGAACTCAACCCACTTAGCATGTCTTTTGTTCAAATTTGTTTGACTTTTCAAATATTTCAAGGATTCATGGTCGGAATGAATGACAAATTCCTTAGGACGAAGGTAATGTTGCCACACATCCAAAACACGAACCAAAGCAAATAACTCTTTGTCATAAATGGGGTAATTCAAGCGAGCTCCATCTAGTTTCTCACTATGGTATGCGATGGGTCTACCATTTTGCATAAGCACTCCACCAATGCCCAATCCACTTGCATCGCATTCAATCTCAAATGTCTTAGAGAAATCCGGAAGGGCAAGGAGTGGTGCTTCGGTTAATAACCGTTTGAGCTCATTGAAAGCAAAATCATGTGCATTGCCCCAAATGAAAGGTACATTCTTCTTTGTAAGTTCATGGAGGGGGCAAGCAATTGTGGAAAAATCCTTGATGAAACGGCGGTAAAATCCGGCAAAACCAAGAAAACGTCTCAACTCCTCAAGTGATCGGAAAAGGCCAAGTCCGAATTGCTTGTATCTTTGCTTCATCAACTTCGACTCCATCCGAAGAAACAACAAAACCCAAGAAAACAAGTTTGTTGGTGGCAAAAGTGCACTTAGAAAGATTTGCATAAAGCTTTTCATTGCGAAGAACCAACAAAACTTGAGCAACATGAGAAGTGTGCTCTTCCAAAGACTTGCTATAGATAAGGATGTCGTCAAAGTATACCACAACAAATTTCCAATGAAAGGACGCAAAACATGATTCATGAGACGCATAAAAGTAGAAGGTGCATTGGAAAGACCAAATGGCATGACGAGCCACTCATAAAGACCAAGCTTGTTTTAAATGCGGTCTTCCATTCATCACCTTCACACATTATTTGGTGATATCCACTTTTAAGATCAATTTTGGAGAATATAGCGGAACCACAAAGCTCATCAAGCATATCATCAAGTCGAGGGATAGGATGGCGATACCGAACGGTATGGCGTTGATGGGGCGACAATCCATGCAAAGGCGAAGAGTGTTGTCGTGCTTGGGTACCAAGATGACGGGCACGGCGCACGGACTCAAGCTCTCGCGGATATGTCCCATGGCAAGAAGTTCTTGTATTTGCCGCTCGATCTCCTTTGTCTCTCGGGGTTGGTGCGGTAAGGAGCGCGGTTTGGTAGCGGTGCGCCGGGAACAAGGTCGATGCGGTGCTCGATTCCGCGTAGAGGAGGTAGTCCCGGTGGCACTCTTGAGGGAAGACATCTTCAAAGTCCTTCAAAAGAGACAACAAAGAAGGAGGAAGGTTTGTGAAAGTGTTAGTCATAGAAACTTCACCCTTGCATATGAGCACATAGTGGAGGGTGGATGGGTTTCTCTCAACTCCCTCATCTCTCTTTGTGGCAAATAGTGTAAGTTTTGTGGGAACTCTCTTTGAAGTGTCACACTCATTTGGCTTGTGGCTCTCACTCACTTTATGGTGGGTCTCTCGCTCACCACTCATCTCACTAGACGAACGATCTTGTTGTGCCCTTGCAATAGTCTTGGCGTTGTCGGCGATGACTTGACTTGGTGTCATGGGACGAAGGACGAAGGTCTTGTCGTTGTTCTTGAAGCTATAGTAGTTTGTTCGTCCATCATGCATAGCACCCTTGTCAAATTGCCATGGACGCCCAAGGAGTAAGTGACAAACGTTCATAGGCACAACATCACAATCAACCGTATCTTCATAGGCTCCAATCTTGAAGGACACTTGCACCATGTGTTGAATCTTGACGGCTCCGGTATCACTCAACCATTGCACATGGTAAGGATGTGGGTGCTTCTTGAACTTCAAGTTGAGCTTATCACAAAGTTCTTTGCTCGCTAGGTTGTGGCAACTTCCACCATCTATGATGACCTTGATGGACTTTCCATTGATTCCCGCTCTGTGTGAAACAAGTTGCATCTTTGGTCTTCTTCACTTGAACATTGGTGGTTAAGCTCTTGCCACAACCAAGGAAGGGTTGTTGTCGCCATCACAATATATCTCACTTTCTTCTTCTTGAGCACTTTGCATTGTGGCGACCTTGTTCAAAGCATTGTACTCATCTTCACTCATAGATTCATACTCTCCCATGTCATTGATGATCATGACCTTCTTGTTGGTGCACTCAAAAGATTTGTGCCCTTGTCCGCCGCACTTGTAGCATTGCAAAGTCTTGTGCCGGACGAAGATCCTTGAGGCGCCTTGGTAGGGAGGTACTTTCTTGAAAGGTTGAGGCGCTTGAGGTGTCGAAGTAGAGACTCTTGGAGGACCTCGAGTGTTCGCTTGAGGAAGAGCTTGTGAAGGTGTAGGAGTTGACGAAGAAGGCTTGTTGGCGTAGAATGCCTTTGTCTTGAGGTATTTGAGCTCTTCAAGCACGTGGCGCTCGGCCTTGGAAGCTTGATGTACTAGCTCAACCAAAGAGGCATATGGTTGGAACTCCACGATCTTCTTGATTGGATAGTTGAGGCCATTCATGAAACGAGCCATGGATTGCTCTTCGTACTCGTTGACATTGGCTCTCATCATGGAGATTTCCATTCCTTGTAGTACTCGTCAACCGACTTCAAACCTTGCTTCAACTCTTGCAACTTCTTGTATAAGTCTCTAGTGTAATGGCTTGGCACGAAGCGCTTGTACATTGTTTCTTTCATTTCAACCCAAGTGTCAATTGGTTGTTGGTGGTTAGCGACGAGCATCTTGTAGTTGTTCCCACCACAAGAGGGCATACTCTTCAAACTCCATCGAGGCTAAGGCAACCTTCTTGTTGTCGGAGAAGCGTTGCACACGGAAGATCTTGTCAACCTTGAGTACCCATGAGAAGTAAGCTTCCGGATCACTTGTGCCGTAGAACTTGGGTATGTCAAAGCGGACGTTGGTCAAGTCATCATAGTCGTCACGTGGCCACCACGTGGGAATGCACGTCCACGTCTCCTTCGATTGAGTCCATCACCATTGTGTTGGCTTGACTCGTTATCACTTGACTCGGAACGTTGGTGTTGGTGACGATCATGAGGAAGCTCTTGACGAGGCGAGGCATGTTGAGGAGGTAGCTCTTGTTGAGGAACGGGTTGCTCGACATTGTTCGCATTGTCATGATTTTGATGACGTGGCCTTGGAGGATGACGAGGGTGACGTCCTTGTTCACCAAAGTCATTCGCACCCGGAACGCCATTGTCATTAGCCAATGGGTCATGACGATCACGTTGTTGCGGTGGTGGTGATGGTATGCGTTCACGACGTTCATCATTTTGGTGAGGTTGTTCTTGATGCGCATTGGCATTGTTCGCGTGAAGATCATGTGGTTGTTCAACGTGAGGAGGAGGTCGTTCATGGGCGTCGCGCCTTGGATCATGTTGACGTTCTTGTCGAGGTTCATGACGTCCATGACGTGCTTGTGTCGACCTTGAGGTGCTTCTTGTACGGCTTGAGTGTGAAGAAGCTCGTTGTCGCAAGGTTGTTGATAGCTTCGGTCAACCGCTCCATATTTGCTTCTTGAGCATGCATGCGGTCGTTGAAGGTGTTTCTTGATTTTGAAGACGGCGCTCGTAGCGTCCTAGGTTATCACGAAGAAAGTGTCGCATGCCAACAAGCTCCGATTGTGTGACATAGCCATGATCACCGCGAACTCCACCATGGATTTCCTCATCCGAGCTTGAGCTTCCGTTTGTACTTCCCCTAAACATTTTCTCAAGATCAAGTGAGATATGTGGTAAGGAAAAACCAAGACAAACTATATCCCAAGTATAATGTGGCTTGAGAGGAGAGTATCCGGTTCTAACACCCAACACACACACTTATGAGGATAGGAAGGTATGAAGTGGCAAACGAAACAAGCAAACCCCGACAAGTATATTGTCAAAGGTAGAGAAAATCCACAATGATCAAATTACCAAAGAAACTCCAACCACAAATGATGAAGAAACACACACAAAAGCGAATAATGGGGTTGGGCGACCAAAGGGCGAGCACTCGAAGATAGACAACCTAACGAAGACTACGTGCTCAAATGTCACCCAACACAAGAAGGACGCTAGCTCAATTGCTTTTTGTGGGCAACGGATTTGCACAAGAGTTACACACTCACTCACTTTGGCGGTCAGCTTTGTCGCAACCTACAAGAGATGAACTTGGCACCACTTGATTCTTTTCTTTCTCTTTTTTTTGATTTTTTTTTTGACGATGATTCCTTCTCTTTTGCTAGTGCCAAGCTCTCTAACGATACACACTCGCCAATACTTGAAGACAAACACTCAACACGTGCAATGCCTCGCAATATCACCGAGCTAGTCCGATAGGTCAAGGTACACGAAAGGAAGAAGGGCTCACAACGGATTATGATGGTGGGGGAATGTCGAGTCCTTGGTGGCGTCGTCGCTTGGCGTTGATGATGCGTTGCTGCGGAAGCTTGTCGATGTGTAGACGTAGGGCACACCAAGAAAGGACTCAAACCAAAGAGGAAATGCCAAAAACGAACCGAGGAAAAGAAAAAATTTCTGAAAAATCTGCCCTGGCGGTAGTACCGCTGCCGCGGTAGTACCGCCCGGTACCGCTGCTGGTACCGCTGCGCGGATCTGCGCGATTTTGACTCGAATTGGGCGGAATTGGGCTCCAAAACTTCCTCGAATTCGTGGGAAATCGGCAAAATTGAGGCTAGGGAACGCAAACAACA
The DNA here is from genome assembly GCA_947311845.1 of Poa pratensis. Classification (NCBI taxonomy): domain Eukaryota; kingdom Viridiplantae; phylum Streptophyta; class Magnoliopsida; order Poales; family Poaceae; genus Poa; species Poa pratensis. Next base: position 11,529,530 of record CAMZMU010000125.1, on the reverse strand, counting down.
GATCCAATGGACAAAAACTACCAAAAACGCAACGAATCGACAGATCGGCTCGAATCAAGGCAAGGCTATTTTTGGTGGAAATTTTCGAATTTCTCAAAAACGAAGAAAAATTTGGTGGATTTTGGTGGAAACACAAATCAAATCCGTGTCAACCTAGAGCTCTGATACCATATGATGTGGGTTGGTCCCGATTTTCACGGATTTGTGCGGAGGGAAGATGAACACGAAGAACACGCGAAGAACGAAGAACACAAAAGAGGGGAAATCAACACACAAGGGTAAATAGCAAGTAGCAACCCGGCAAGACTCGATTGGTAACAAATCCCCGAGGGCAGCCCCCAATCCTCCTCTCCCAAGCACACCTTACTCTTAGGATTGTTTGTCCAATTGGTCAATCCAACCAATCCAATCTAGCCACTCAAGAGGGAAGATTAGCAAGTAATCGCAACTACAAGCGGAGCCTTGGTATCCACGCAGGGATCTTCTCCTCAAGAGGAGGCCTTGGTTCATCTCCACATGTGGAGGCCTTGATTCATCTCCATAGGAGGAAAGAGACACTTTGAGAAGAAGGAGCAAGGCTCTACTTTAGTTCTCAAATCATAGTCTAACCCTAGATCTAGATGGGGAGGTTCTATTTATAGTCTAGGTAGGATAGGGTGGATAAGTGAGGGGACACGGGCCCTCAACCCGTCAGGTTCCCGCCGCAGCGGTAGTACCGCTAGAGCCAACGGTAGTACCGCTGGACAGGCCTCGAACAGCTTCTGAAGTCAACTCGAGCGGTAGTACCGCCAGGCCTAGCGGTAGTACCGCTACGGTGCCGCTGGCGCTACGGTAGATCGAACAGAGGGCCATTTTCGGCGGTAGCTTCGGTGCCGCTGGCGCTACCGGTAGTACCGCCCAGTCTCTTCCTTCTCAGCTTGCTCCGGGCGGAGGCGCGTCTAGCTCGGCTGGACCTGGGGCGGTAGTACCGCTGCCACCGGCGGTAGTACCGCCGCCTGGGACTTGTTCGCATTCTTCTCTCCTTCTCCTTCGTCTTCTTGACTCGATTCTTGTCCAACTTCTACACTTTCTTGGAGATCTTCATGAGGGTCATACCTGAGTATACACAAGGTATCGGAATGAAGTAGCAAGCCATTCAAAGGCGTATCGAGATCACACATGTATAGGAGCGAGTTCACCTTATCATGAAGTGCCTTGACCCTTGCTCTTGTCATTGGTCCACTTTGTGGTGTGTGCCTAGGTTGCACTACATCACAGACTACTCGTCGACGTCCACAAAGAACCCACTTCGAGGTCGGTGAAGTCCTCCTCTGAAACAAAACAAATGACGTTGAGTTCGATGAACTCGCAAGATTAAATATAGAGCTTTAGCTCGATGAGGCTTTCAAGGTTTTATGGCTGTTTTGCATAAAGCGGATTTTATTTATAAAAACATAACTCCAAGGCATCGACTAATCAGAATATTTTAAAAGGGGTAAGAAGTAACTCTTTTCTCTTGACCACCCTTTTTCATCATCAACCACCATCATCACTGTACCTGTTCTACAAAGGCACCTCCCCGAATCACCCTCGAGGAAGCTAAACTTGCATTCTTGAGTAGTACCTTTAGTACTCAGGTTTTAATCATTCCATTCAAGTTTTCTATGATCTTATCGTCCTTTCCCAAGTCGTCCATAACCGTGGACACGGCTTTTCGAAAAGATTTAACCCTGCAGGGGTGCACTGTGTTTAACCTTCGGTACGCCCGGCTCATTGCCTAAGCTTAGCTCTCTTTCGGGGAAAGCTGGCTGAGCGGGAACGGTTACAATCTTTACCTTGCTTGAGACTAACCCAGGATCATCAGTGAGGACGGGACAGGTTCAGTGCCTCCAACACCTTGCCCCGTGGCCACTCATTTCCTAACACCACCATCCTCATTTCTGTCTTGGCCACCATCTCAACGCACGCGCAAATGGAAGCTCAAACTAGAGGATCCTGGTTAGTCCCGCCCAAGTTAGTTGGTCGACGAGGGTTCCATATACCCCACCGAAAGGAAGCGCGCTCATTCTTGGTTCAAGAGGTAAAGAACTCGCACCTAGGCGGCGAGAGCGAGACAAAACACTACCAAACCATAGTGGCCTCTCATCCCCACCTTTAAGAATTTTATTACCTGTCACCACAATTCCTCCACTAACATCCGAATATTTCAACATCTGTTTCCAACATGAAATATCCATCGGACGACTAAGCATTTAACTAAGCATGGCTAAGCAACAACATAGCATAGTTAAGTATCTCAGGCCAACAATACAAACCTATGGATAATAGGAGGGAAACAGGTAATGGCAGCGGAAACTTAATGCAACTATAGGATACTCTAATCCAATCAAATTGACATTTGGAACCGCATGCAATATTATAATGGAGAAAATATTTGCGGAAATATTGGATAAGACATGCTCAGAGGGGGATTACGCTTGCCTTGTTCAACGTGCTGGTAGTACGGATCGTCGGGGTATTGCGGCGTAACCCCGGCTGCTTGATCTATCGAAGCACAACATCGGAAGAACAATCAATCACCACACATGCTTTAACAAATGCAATGCGCAAACACATGATGGCATGACAATTTAAATCCTCGAGACGAGGATGATTCACGCTATTCAACTTAAACGGAGTTCAGATGCTTAGAGGGGGCACATCTCGAATATACCGTGGAGTTAGGTATTGTAGCATCTTTGCTTATTGGTTTGAATAGATGGAACCCTAATGTTAACTTGCATATGAATGACATGAGCATGTGAGAGATGCAGGGTTTAGGTGATTAAATCATTCTTGTAATCAAATTAAAAAGGAACTGAAAGTGGTTGTATTAGCGTTGAAACAGGTTAATCGGATTATCCGACGGAGTTGGAATCGGATTATCCGATCCACTTGGCACGAAAAAACGGCTAAGGACCTGAAGTTGAACAGTGGTCTGGAGTACTGCTAATTTTTGGAATGTCCGAATTTTTCTAAACCGGATTATCCGATGGACGCAGTGTCTTGAAATTTTTCTAAGGACCAAAAGCATCTCGTACTGGAGGTCTCCGGAAAATCCGAATTTTCTAGTTTTGAATTATCCGATGCGTTACCGTGACGGGTACTTTGGCGACGCGCGCGCACGTGGGGAGTTGACCGGCGGCAACGGCGACGACGGCGCCACCGATTTAGGGCTCGCGGAGCTAAACATCGACACAAACCTACTCTACTAGTCGAGGGCTACTCGGGGGTGTGCTTGGTTACACTGGAAACCCACCGGAACATCGCCGGCGTCGAGCACAGCGGCGACCCGAGGCATAACGTACGGCGGCGACGATGCACGGCGAGAGGGAGAGGATGGGGTGTCCATTTGGACCGCAAGCTCACCCTGAGCTCGTAGGAGAAGACGGCGAGGTCGGAGGAGGCTTGTCAGCGACGGAATCGTTCACGGCGGTGCTCGGGCGACAGCGGGGAAGACGATGCCGGTGCAGACGATTTCGAGCGGCGCGGCTCGATTCCTTTGGCGGAGAAGGAGAAGACGGCGCGGCAGACCTTCCTGCGGTCTTCGATTTGCTCGGGGACTCCTCAATCGACGGCGACGAGCTCGGAGGCCATGGCGGCTATGGCTCGCTCGTGGGGAGAGAAATGGGGAGCGCGGCAGCAGGTGAGCGAGTGGATAGGGTAGGAGTTGCAGGGCGGCCTCGTGGTGCTTGCTCTCCTCGCAGGGGAAGGGCAGAGAAGGGGGGGCCCGGCGCGGCGTCGTGCGGCAGCGCCACGGCATGGCACCAGTAAGGGAGGAGAGAGACGACGGCGGTTTTGCAGATAACCCCTGGCAGTTTTCTTCCATCACCAATAGGTCCTTTTTAGTTTTCTTTTTAAAACCTGCCTTTAGGGATTTTATTGAGGTACTAAACCATCTTCAAAAATTATGAAAATATTTGTGTAGCCTCTCCCTAACCAGTAGAAGCTCCACAAAATTTGGGGTTGCAAAATAAACTAGTTTGGACAACATTTGTTCATAGGGTTTGATTATGGCATTTTTGCTAAATTCAAAATGTTGCTCCTTTAATATTTTTAGAGCAAGTGCAAAATATTATTTTGAACTCTTGGAACTTCCTTGACAAATGTAAGATGTCAAAGTATTTTTGTTTTGCAAGTTTGAGTGCCTTCATTGTTTTGAGATTGGTTAAAGCAAGTTTGGCATTTTGTTTTTTCCATGTTGCCAAACCAATTAGTGTGTTGTTTAGCAAATTAATATGGATGCCATGATGCATGAGAGGAAAGAAAAGTGAAAATTTTACTCAGGTTTTTAGGTTCTCAAACTTTGGGTTGTTACAATGGACAAGCTGAACCGCTTGGCAACCCAGATCACCATCTTGCACCAGGCTCTTGAGAAGAAAGATGCAGACCGGACGGCCGAAAGTGCGCGCCAAGGACAGGCCATCTTGGCGAAAGAGCAGCAGCTGGCGTCCAGGGAGGCAGAGCTAGCTGAGAAGGAGAAGACCTTGGAGCTTCAGAAACACCAGCGGGAGCAGCAGACTGAGAAACGCCTAAGGGAGGCAGAGGACCGCCACCGTGAAGAGCTCGAGGCCAGGGATAGGGACATCTGCCTCTGGAAATCCAAGGAGAAAGAGGTCGTCCAAACCATCGAGGATATCAAGAACGTCCTCCACCAGGAGCAGGAGTCTGCCCAAACTTTGCAGCAGCAGGCCAAGAGTGACGGCCAGAAGATGTCAGAGCTGAAGGAATCCTTGGAGGCGCAGTGCAAAGAGCTCGCATCACTGAGAGAGGGCAATCAAAAGCTGACCCAGGCCAACTCCCAGGCATCCACTGAGCTGTCTGAGCTTTGCCGTCTTAACCAGGAAGGCTTCGCTGAGGTTGAGGCTGCTTGCGAGTTGGCGATGACGCGAGTGAGATGGCTGAATCTGCCCACCGAAGCTCTGGTCCTGGAACCACAGCGCCAGAGTCTGCCCCTCATCGCGAGACTCATCAGGGATGTGGCCACTGATCTCCGGTCTTTCAAGAACAAGATGGTCACCCAGCTTGTGAATGACAAGCATAAGACAAGCAAGGCGACGGCGGCCTTGGTGATGGCGTCCTTCAGGGAGGCCAATCCTGGCGTTGCCTTGCCAGATTTCTCGACCTAGTCTCCTTCCAGGGCTTCTCTCCACGCGGTGTCGGCTCCCGCGACTGCACTTGCCATGAGGAAATTTCCGCCTCTCTAGTTGTCCTGCACCTTGTTTGGGCACTTTGTGCCCCAAATAAACTTTGCGTCAGATCTCATGTACCAGCTTATTAAAACTTGCTTGTAATAGGCTAGAACTTGCTATGCTACTCTAGTTCTCGGGTTACTTTTACTTGTCTTTAGCATGTCTTTACTTTTCTCCACGTCCTTGAGGGACCTTCTGGGATGTAAGCTTACCCGCGAGGCCCTGACTGGTCAGGCATGCGCTCGCGAGCCCTACCGATTCCCAAAAAGCCGCTCACTCTGTTGGCACGCACGTCCCCGGGGTATATCAGGTCTGTGCACCGCTTTTTACCCCCGGGAGAGTCGATACCCATGAGTGCTCGCACGACGGTCGAGCCTTGCCTTTCTAGTTCCGCACATGTTTTGTTACCCGAGAAGTAGATAGCACGTACGACAGAAACAGGTTTAAGGGTAACTTATCTTTTATTCATCATGGAAGTTCTTGAACGACAACGGGCCACTTCAGGGTACATCTTGGGGCAACACGGTTCTTTTGGGTACACGGAACGACTTGCTTCAACGACTCTTGCGGGGTGGAAGGTTACCAGCTTCTTCCATCATGGCACATCGGTCAGCTATGTCCCACAAGTCCTCCAGGGTGTCCACAACGCGGATACTCATCTTTTCACGCATCTTGGGGTTGCGGACGTTGACGTGGAAGGCGGCGATGACGGAAGCATCGCAGAGGTACTTCGGGATAATGCGGTCGACGACGCCCCGGAACCTCCAGATGTAGTGGCGCAGCGTCTCCTCAGCTTCTTGCTCTAAATGATAGAGGTCGGGACGGTTGCCGGGTACGGTGTGCAGCAGGTCTTGAGGTGCTGGCTGGCCTGGCCTTCCATGTCCTCCCATGAGCGACGCCTGGGGTTGGAGCTCTGGCCAGCACCTTCTTTAGGAAGTTCCATGGGCCGCTTGCCATGGGGGTCCTCAGGCCGTTCCTCTGCTGGAAGTAGAGGCTCGGGGACGGCAGCGCCGTGGTCGACGGTCGGGGCAGGACTCGTGGGAGCGTGGCATTGGAGAGCGTAGTCCAGCAGGTTTTCCAAGCTGTTGATCCATGCCTTCGCACGGGGATCATTCATGCACTGATCTGTGGGGAAGGAGAGAAGCGCCCTGGCCACGCCCAGAGCTTCCTCTAGCCCCCAGCCCTTCCGCGATGCCTGGCACGCTTGCTCTCCAAGGACCTCCCGAGTTCCCGACATGACTCTTGCTTGTGACTGAGGCAGCTGCTCGCCCTGCCCCGAGGAGACGGCGGTTCCTGGAGCGGATCCGGTTGCAGATGAGGAGCTAGAAGCAGTTCTTGAGGATCTTGTCGTAGATCGCGAGCCAGAAGAAGAACTTGACGACGAGCTTGTTCCCGAGGAAGAGGAGCCTGATGCAGACTCCGAGGTTGTCGACGATGAGCTTGCCGTCACGGCTGATGTAGATGAATCCAGCGCTTGCGCCCCCTACCTGGTGCGCCAGATGTCGTGTCTCGATGCACGGACACCGGGAGAGCCTCAAGAGGCAGAAACCACGCCATCTGGAGACACGGTGCCAAACCACTGGACCATGCACTTCGACGGGGCATTCGCATGCCAGAACGCAGGGGCTGGCGTCGTCCTGACCTCACCAAAAGGTGACAAGCTCTTCTACGCCGTCCAGCTGTGCTTCACGACTGACAAGGTCTCCAACAACATCGCCGAATACGAAGGCCTCCTCGCCGGGCTCAGAGCCGCAATCACCCTCGGCATCAAGCACTTACTCATCAAGGGTGATTCCCAGCTCCTCGTCAACTTCTCCAACAAGAGCTACACGCCTAAAGACGGTCACATGACCGCTTACCTCGAGGAGGTTCGCAAGCTCGAGAAGCACTTCAAGGGGATGGAGCTCAGGCACATCCCGCGAAGGGAGAACCAGGAAGCTGATGACATCGCCAGGCGAGCGTCGCGGAGAGAGGCCTAGCAGGCAGGCGTGTTCGAGGAAAGGCTCACCAGGGCGTCGGTGAAACAGCCAAAAGAAGCAGTCAGCATGGACATCGACGAAGAGCTCCCACCAGCACCAACATCTGGAGCACCGAGCTGCGGTCCGCCCTCAGGAGAACGCCTGTTGTTGGCCATGACACATCAAGAGACGGGCTGGATCGACGAGCTCAAGGAGTACCTCAGGGACGGAGTCCTCCCTGAAGAGGATGCAGAAGCAGAGAGAATTGCTCGACAGGCCAAGTCATACTGCCTTCACGAGGGAGACCTGTACCGCAAGCATCCAAATGGAGTTGCATTGAAATGCATCCCCCCTGAAGAAGGCCGCCAGTTGATCAAGGACATACACAGTGGAGAATGTGGCCATCATTCATCCTCACGCACCCTCGCGGGGAAGGTCTTCAGGAGTGGTTTCTACTGGCCCTCAGTGCTTCAAGACACAACCACCGTTGTCCAAGCTTGCGAGGCATGCCAATTCCAAGCCAAGCAGGTCCATCAGCCTGTACTGGGGCTCCAAACCATCCCGCTCTCCTGGCCCTTCGCGGTCTGGGGGCTGGACATCCTGGGACCGTTCCCACGCTCCAGCGGGGGCTACCGCTACCTCTACGTCGCCATTGACAAGTTCACCAAATGGGCGGAGGTCGAAGCGGTGCGCAGCATACCGGCGAGATCAGCGGTGAAATTCATCAGTTGCCTGGCCTGCCGCTTCGGCGTGCCAAATCGCATCATCACCGACAACGGCTCACAGTTCACCAGTGGCATCTTCAGGGCCTACTGCGAAAGCCTCGGCACCCGGCACTGCTTCGCCTCGGTGGCTCACCCACGAAACAATGGGCAAGCTGAGCGAGCGAACGCTGAAGTGCTCAAGGGCCTCAAGACAAGAAGCTTCAACCGCCTCAAGGCCCACGGCAAGAACTGGATTGAAGAGCTCCCCTCTGTGCTCTGGTCCATCCGCACCACCGCCATGAAGCCCACTGGAGAAACGCCGTTCGCCCTCGTCTATGGCGCTGAAGCAGTCCTCCCCACCGAGATCAAGCATGGGTCCCACGGATCCTTGCTTTTAATGAGGACGACCAAGAAGAACTCCACAACGACGACCTGCTGCTGCTCGATGGACTATGTCGCCGTGCTGCCCTCCGGGCGGCAAAGTACCAGCAAGATCTGCGCCACTACCACAGCCGCCACATTCGCCCGCGCACCCTCGAGACAGGCGATCTCGTCATGAGGAGGATACTCTCCAGAGAGGGCCTCCACAAGCTCTCGCCCATGTGGGAAGGCCAATACAGGGTCGCGCACATCGCCAGGCCTGGCGCGGTACGGCTCGAGACAGAAGACGGCACCCCGGTCAAAAACCCGTGGAATCGAGCATCTACGCAAGTTCTACCCGCGATCACGTCACGGCAGGCATTTTTTGTCTCAAGAGGGAAGCCCGCGTCTTCACCTCCTAGCTTCACAAAAGCTTTTCCCTCACGAGGGTCATCTCCACTGAGAGCTCTCTACAACGCGTCGCCACGGGCCGCGAGAAGCCTCAGCCACTCCATGTGGAACCCCTTGCCCAAATATGGCGGACTGTATCTTGGCCACGCCAAGTGTAATGAACAATTTCGGTTCACCTTGAACCTTTGCGCCTCAGCGCCGTTATGTAATATTGCTTGGTGAGTTGTTCTTACGTTCATTCGCGCTCACATTTTTCCCCATGCGCACCTCGCGAGCGAGGGCTGAGCACGGTGTCTGTGCCTCGGGAGCATCCCGGCAGCATCGCAAAACCCAAAGGATCCGAGCTCTAACTCGTGGTTCACCGCCCACGACCGTTATCTCACCAAAGAGCTCTGACTCATGGGCCAGCTCCCATGCACGTCACCTCACCAAGGACCTTGGTGCTTACTCTCCTCGTGAGATACACATGAGGAAACCTATGAGCGCGCATGAGTTGTACAACCGTCATTGCTTGTGGGTATGCCTCTCTCTCCAACGCAGGGAACAAGACACCCTACAAGGCTGCGGAGCTCCAAACCAGCCTCAGGCAACCTCGAGAGGGGAAACGCCTCACCAGGGAACACAACACTCTCTACGAGACAAACGTCTTGCAAAAGCTAAGTCCAGAACTTACGCCTCACGAGTTTTTCCCTCTCGCTGGTTTTGTCGCCCCTCGAGCCTCTCTTTTCTCTCTTACGCCTCATGGGCTGCTTGCACGTCAAAGGGGAGCTCCCGAGCATCGTGCCTCGAGAGCTCTTACCTCTCTAAGCCTTACGCACCCCCCGGCCTTGTCGAGCCCTGACTCCGGCATACCGAAGCGGCAGTGCTATTTACGCTGAAAGCAGGGTCCTAACGACGTAGAGCAAAAAAGACATGAGGAAACAGATAAAATGCCTCCCGAGGGGCGCTCACACTTGCATATAATAAAGGTGTCTTTACAAACCATTACAAAGTGGAAATAGCAAATCCTAAGATAACTGGTGCTCCAGGCACATCTCTCCGCGGGAGCAGCTTAAGCAGCAGGGCTGTCGTCATCAGCAGCTTCGTCGCCCTCCTCCTCAGCGCCTGCCTCGTTGTCGCCCTCCTGGGCCGAGTCCTCCTCGACCTCAGTCCTCTTGAAGCGCTGGACGTACTTCTCCACGTCCTCCCACACCGAGGCATCCAGCTTCGAGGCGAGCTTCCGCTCCAGGGGCTCCGTCACGGTCGCGAAGTCGAAGCTGGGATGGAGATGGGCAAGGTTGGTGAAGATTTGGCCGACCGCGACGCCAAGGAGCTCGCGGCTCTCAATATCGACCAGGTCGTCGAGGCTTGTCACAACCTCCTCAAGGCTGGTGAGGAGCTGCTCGAAGAAGCCGAGATAGGTGGCGACGTCAGCATTCCCCTCGACAGAGAGCGAGGGGGCCTTGGCTCCTAAACGGTCCGTGACAGCCCGCGCGCGAGTCACCAGAGAGCGGAACATGCGTTCCCGCTGGCGCGATAGGACCCGCGTAGTCTGAGCACTCTGTCGGGCCTCTAGACGAGCTCTACCACAGGCGCCACCTGCTGCTGCATTTCAGTCATGTCCTGCGTCAGGGAGGCAAGGTCCTGCTCCGCTTGTTTCCAGGCATCCACAGCAGCCTGGAGAAGGGAGCCAAACCGCTTCTTCTCCCGCTCGAGCTCCCTGATACGGGCGTTGAGCTCATCGCGTTTCTTCGTGAAGCGCTCCTCCTGCAGCTTGACCTTCCTCGTGAACTCCTTGGAGCAGTTGTCGCGGAAGAGCTTCTCTTTGGTCGCGGACTCCTCCTTCATCTTCTCCTCCTTCTTGCGGAGGTTCTCATTGGTCTGCGCGAGGCGCTTCTTGTAGAATTCCTCGTCCTGGGCCACCTTGCCCTCACGAGACTCCAGGTTTTCCCGATGCACGGCTTGATCTCTCTCGATCTGCTCGACCTGCTCCTCGCGCTTGCACAGCTCAGACTCGCGGGAGCCGAGATCTTCCCCGCGCTGCACCATCAGCCCTTCACGAGTGTGCAGGTCCTCGCGGAACTTCTCCAAGTTCTTCCGCACGGTCTCTGCCTCCGCGATGATCTTCGCCTCGCGGTCCACGAGCTCTTGGTGCTTGGTGGTGACCGCCGCCTCGCGCGCCGCAAGCTCCAGGTGCTTGGCCTCGGTTTCCGCCTCGAGGGCCTCGCGCTTAGCGCTCAAGTCCGCGAGGGTCTCTTCAGCCCCGCGGATCACGCTGGCGCGGGTCTCTTCAGCGAAGCGCAGCGCCTCCTCGCACCGCTCCTGGGCCGCCTCGTCCCCCGGCGGCACCGCTCCACGGTCTCTTGGAGGCAAGCCCAGCCCCGCGCGAGCTCGGCATCTTCTTCTGCCTTGGCACGGTCTTCCTCGGCGAGCTGGGCCTCGAGCCCGTCAAGCACCTCCCTCGCTGAGCGGAAGACGACGCCTCGGTGAACCGCAATCGGGCGCCGATCCCGCAGGACCAAGGCCCATGCATCGCCAGGAGGCCCAGAGGCACCGGCGCCTGCTGAGGACTCCAGAACGTCGCGCCTTGGGATTGGAGTGGGCTCGAGGCGCGCCTGGGGGCTCTAGTGAGAGCCTCCCTCTTCATCCGCGCCGGGGGCTTTCTGGGGGCTCGGGACGCTCCCGCCATCAGCCCCGGCGTCCTTCTGCACCTGGGGCGTGTCCTCCTCCCCTTCAGGGGCAGGATCGGTCTTCTCCGCCGAGGCCGCTCCCGTCGCAGCCTCAGTGTCCACCACCGGCGCTTCAGGGCCCGCATTTGGTGGAGGTGGCAGCGCGGTGGCCTCCTCCATCTCAACATCAGCGCGCACCTCCGCCGACGTCGCGGTCTTCGCTGCGTATTCCTCCTCCGGCGTTGCAGTCTTCACCGCATCTTCCTCTGTCACCTCCTCCTGCTGCGCAGGAGAAACGCCAGGCCGCGCGGTCGGCGACGGTGTCGCCTCAGCTTTCTCCTCCTCGTGGTGCTCCTCTGCCGCGGGAGGTGGAGCCGCTGTCTCAGGAGAAGGAGCAATGGCCTCGTGAGGCACCACTTCAGTTGTAGGCGCTGCAAACGCTGCTGCGGCGCTCGAGATCTCTCCAACCTTCCGGAGCCTCCGCCGCCTCGACCCTCGGGCGCCTGGAGAGGAAAATGTTCAGAAATCCCTCGAGAGGGTCACGCAAGAACAACATCGAAAAAGAAGGGAATTACAAGACTTACGCGGCGGTGTCGATCCACTTCCTCTTCGTCGGCCGCCGCACAGGTGGAGCACTGGGCTCCGCGCTCTTCCGAGCCTCGGCAGGCCTGTCTTGGCACTGGCCTCCGCCTCCTCCCGAGCTCCGGCGTTCCTGTCGTGGATCCCTTGGAGCGGGGCTCGCAGCGGCCAGACGAGGCCTCATCGTCGTCGCTCTCCTCTTTTCCATCGACGCGCTGCGAGGGGACGACCAAGATCGGTCGCCGCTGCTCGAGGAGATCTCGTGGATCTCAGCATCAGGCGGCACACCCTTCGAGGTGCTCGAGTTCTCTGCCGAGGAATTGGGGCCTCCCGAGGCGCCGGCCGCATCTGCGTCAGACTCCGCAGGCGTCTCCGTCGTCTCCTCCTCGCCATCAGCTGGCGCCGCCTGCGCCGCTGACTCCGGGTCCTCGCGGGGCCCAACTTTCCCCTCCGGCACCAGGCCCCACTGGTCAAACTTTGGCATCGTCTGCACGAACGAGACCCGACGCCCAAGATCAACCCTGTGGAGCGGAACGGTTTTGTCGGTAGGCTTGGGGATGGACGGAGAAGTGAAGAGGACCTCCATGATGCTGTCCACTTCCTCCTGCATGAAGAGGGTAGTGCTCAAGCGCATCTTGTCCCTCTGGTTTGAGTACAGCCACATCGAATCAGCATGCCTCTGGAGCGGAGCAACGCGACGCCTCACGAAGTCCTTGGCCACCATTTGCCCAGTGAGGCCTGCCTCGCGAAGGTCCTTCAAGCGCCTCACCACGGGGCCAAGCGCTATGCCCATGAGTGTTTTGGAGGACCAGCTTACCCTCTTCGTCAGGGGCGCCTCAGGCAGCTCGAAGAAGGGACTCTGGCTCCCAACGTCCACGAGGAACCAGCGCCTGCGGAATTCCTCCACCTTCGTCACGCTGGTCACGGGGTTATCGCCGTTCCACGCGATGGGGATGTAGACGCCGCGCATGCCATCAGTGATGCGAAAGGACACGCACCCCGACTGCTCGTTATTCGCCGTGAACCGGAGCGCATAGAAGCTGCGGAAAAGGTCGACCAAGGGCGGAATGCCGATGTACGCCTCGCAGAGGTAGGCGGAGATGGCGAGGATAAGGATGGAGTTGGGGTGGAGATGAAGAATCTGGATCTGGTAGCGCTCCAAAACTGCCAGGAAGAAGTCGGAGAAGGGGGGCATGAGCCCGGCGAAGAGGGTGTGCATGAAGATGGGTAGAGGCTACCGCTGGAGTTGTTCGCCGGCTTGAGCACCGTGGCGCCATGCTCGTTGGTCTCAGAGGCCGCCATATGACGCACCTTGTCCAGCTGCGCCTCCTTGCCGATGCGGAAGCCGGCCAGAGCCGGCTTGAGGTCGCCATCTTGCTGCATCGCTGCAGGCTCACTCGCCTGCATCACCGCCTTGCCCTTCTTGGAGACGGTGGCCTTTTTGGGCGCCATTGCAGTGGGATTGCGAAGGAGGAGCTTGGGGATTGTGCGCTGGGAAGAAGGAGGCGAAAGGGGAACGAGTGAAGCAACGGCCATCTGCGTCGAGCTCTCCGCCTTTTATCGGCTCATCGAGCCGTTGCCAGGACGTGGCAGGTCCACCACTACGCCCGTTACTACAGAGATCGTGGCATCGTGGGCAGCGGCGGCTCTCCACGTGTCTCGGGCCAGGCAGGCTTCTTTGGGCCCATGACGATTCGCCTGTGTCTGTGAAACTCCAGCGTGCCCATCACGGGCCCGGGGGCTACTGTCGGCCCAGTGGAGACCAGGGTACCATGGGCCGGCCTGCCACAGCCCTCGACGTTCTGCGAAGAATTCTGCTAAGGACCAGGCACTCAGCCTAGCGAGCCTCGTGAGGGACTTTTCCCTCGCGAGGGTTTCTTCACTCTGCTGAGCCTTTCTGCTAAGGACCAGACACTTAGCCTAACGGGCCTCGAGAGGGACCTTTCCCTCGGGAGAACTTCTCCTGCCCAGAAAATCACTAAGTCCTGGCGCACCTCCGCGCCACCCTCGCGAGGCCTCCCTCGCGAGGTGTCAAGTACTGCAGAACCTCGGCGAGGATCCCAGCCCTCGCGGGGTTCCTTCAAGTGGAAGCAAGCACTGCGCCCGCTGCAGAGCGCACATGGCCTCTGCGCCCGCCGCAGAGTGACGCGCGCGCCTGCGCGCGATGACAACGATGCCGCAGTTGCCATTCTCGTGTATAAAACAGTCAACAAAGCTGGGGCAAGCAAAGCGGACTCCAAGGATTGCCATTTTGGTGATAAAGAGACCGGCCACCGCTACGCTCCAAGGCCGACGTCACCGTGGGGCGCGTCATGGACCTCTGCGGCGCCAGCCCACCGTCCTGAATGGATGGTGGCTTTTTCTGCCAAGACGACGTTGCTCTCTGCCATGGACCGCGTCCATGGACAACCCCGACGCCGTGCGCTGTGCTCCACCTTTGCCATAATGTGGAATCCCTTCCCGACTGTAGTTTTCGGGGAAGAGGACCAAGGCAGTATAAAAGGAGGCGACGTACGAGCAAGGAGGGGACCCCAACTCATTTTGAGCTCATTCCACACTCAATCAGCTACATCGCAAGGGAAAAGACAAAGCTCCTTCACCATAGTCCACCATAGCCATAACTGTGCCCTCGGCAAGCACATTGTACTGTGAACCTCTCCAAGCAGTGCAATACAACTTTGCAGGACGTAGGGTCTTTACACCTCGCGGTGGGCCTGAACCTAGGTAGCGGCTCGTGTTCATTCTCTGTCATGATGTTCCTCACCGAGCTCGACGAGCACCGTCGCCGAGGTTGTTGAGGATTTGTTTGACGTTGTGTTCAGCCCCTTACTCGATTCCTGACATCTGAGAGACACCTCTAGTTCCTGGGACTAGTCTCCGACAGCGGCGCTTGACCTAAATCGGATGTGATGCAGAATGGGACGACGAAACGTTCTTGATTTCCTGTGATGTGAACGACAAAACGTGCCTTAGTTAGTGACGGGCCGGTCCAGCAGCGCCAAGCCCATCTGATTTTTATCAGAATCATAAAAAGGCCGAACCAACGGGCCGGACCGAGCCGAGCCATGCGAGCTAGAAGCTCGCTGCGGTCCAGGTAATTGGGCTCGACTCGGTCAAAACCTTTCGCGGGCCGAGCTGAGCTCGGGGCGAGCCGCGTAAAGCTCAGGCCGAGCCAAAAACTCGGGCCTGAATGTCCAGGCTTAACTGTGCGCTAGCTCTTGTTGTCAGGAACACGTCGTTTGAGAGGGATTCAACAAGAATGAGAGAATGTACGTATTGATGAGTAGATTTGATGTGATATACATGTGGATCCTATTAAAATCCTCCTGTTACACAACTCGACGAACGACTAGCTGTAACAAGTATTTTGGATTGAGGAATAACTTAAGCACGTTATGGTAGATAACTAGGTGTCTCGATGACACGACAATGTAGAGAAAATCTGCATAACAATCCTATCGATCCATGCCATCCCACGGCTTAGTCGTGCTGTGAGTGGAATGCAAATGCCGACCATGTCGAGCATGATCCTTTTCGCCACGCCATCCCATGACCAGATCAGACCTAACGGCTAAAACTGATCGAAAAATAACACAACACTAACTAAATACGCACGCATGCGACAATGCATGATTTGCCCGATAACTCTAAAACTAACCGAAGAATGCACAAGGTTTATTCGACGGCACATATACCTTTTTGGCACACCTCATAGTTTCATAGCCACAAGAAGCTTAGATCTTGCGTACAAGAACTTGAGCACCGTACTGAGGTTGGAGAGTCAATAGACTCATCGGAGCATGGACATAGGATGGTGAGACATCCAATGCAAACCGCTGGAGAACCATGGCAAGCGCCAGCTTTGCCTCAATCATTGAAAGATTCTGGCCAACACACATGGTAGGGCCAATCCCAAAGGGGAAGTACGCGCCGAGGTGATAGCTCTTACCATCTGCAAATCTCGACGGATCGAACTCCTCTGTGTTAGCGCCCCATATGTCAACATCATGATGAATGTCAATAATAGGCACATTGACCTGCGTGCCAGCAGGTATGTCGAGTTTGCCCAGCTTGATATCCCTAGTGGCTGTCCTGTTGACAAACACAGCTGGAGGATACAGCCTGAGGGTCTCTTTCAACACCATATTCACCTGATATCATGCCAACATAGTCAGAGTGTTATTCACTACTCCTTCCTTTCGGAATAATCGATGTTCTAGTTTTGTACTAAGTCAAACTAAATATATCAACATGTAAAACATCAATTTAATTTTATTACATCAATCATACAATTTTTTTTTGTAGATTCAGTGTTGTGGAAATTGATACATATTCTAATAACGTTAGTCAAGATTAGATATGTTTGACTTTGGACAAACGTAAAACATCAATTATTTCAATAAGGAGATATCATCGAAAATATAAATGGACGTAGTATTCATTCAAAGAAGTATGACTCACAATTTTGAGACTGCTCAAGTTATCCGCACTTGGGTGCTCATACTTGCCACACACTTGATAGACTTCGTCGCGGGCCTTGTCTTGCCATTCTTTATGCAATGCGAGAAGAAGTGTTGCCCATGTCAACAAACTTGCAGTAGATTCTTTACCGGCAAAGTAAAATGTCTTGCACTCATCAATGATATCTTCGATTACGATTTTAAACTTGTTGTCAGTTTTACTGGCTGATAGCATCAAGCCAAGCAAATTTTTCGATTCTTCACACTTCTCTCCATTGATCTCAATCAATTTACGGAGAGAACTTCGGATTTCGTGGTTTAGGCTATGCCTTCTTCGGTTCTTCTTTGTTGGTACAAACCTAAGAAAGAAAGACGTCATATTATTTTACCCTCAAGCGCATAGTTTGATTGAAAAGCATGGGTAGCAACAAAGAGAAGCCAACTTTTTTATTTACTAACGTAGAAGGAAAAGAACAAGTAGGAGGAACAACATGTTTATTGATAGAGAAGAAATGGTGACCCAAATCCCGAGGGGGTATGAGTTAATCTCACCTAAACCCAGGAAAGTAGAAGGTTCTCAATGCAAGGATGGCTAATTGTATTTGTTCTTCTTGCAACTGAAAAATTCGCTTTCCTTCCTCATAACTGCTTCCAAATGCCACACAAGAAATGACACCCGCACTCAAAGCATGAAATTCTGTATTAACATCGATCTCAAACTCAGTGCGGGTTTCACCTTGGACTTGCCATTTATCTAGCATGGACGAGGTGATAGATGCTATTTCTGGTATCCAGCCCTACAAAGATCCGAAAATAAGTAAAAGTATAACTTGCATTATGTAGAGCAGTACCGTTGATGACTACTACTCCAGTATTTGCCAACAAGAAAGGCTTCCTCACCTTGACCCTCTCCATGTTGAAGGCGGGCGCGATGACACGACGGCGGTGCGCCCACACTTCCCCGTTGAGGCCCATCATCCCCTGGCCGATGAGCTGTCGAGCGAGCGGGTTGCCAGCCTTCTGGAAGGTCCCCGTAGAGTCGATGAGCACGGCCTTGGCGACCTCCGGGCCGGAGACGACCAGCCGTGGCAGGGGGGCTAGCCAGAACAAGAAGGGCCTGCCGTAGCGCGCCGGCCACACTCGGTACTGTGGCGCGACGCGGTCGACGATGGCGTGGTGGAAGGAGGGGAGCGGCGTGGCCTGGGCGGCGGCGAGCAAGGCGCCGAACTCGCGCCCGTTGCCGGTGATGAGGCTGCGTGGGGGCCCCCGGATGCCCTGCCGGCGTAGGCGGCCCTCGATGCGGCCCGGCACCCATAGAAGGGCGTGGAGCAGGTGGAGCACGTAGACGAGCGCCGGGACTAGGGCGGCGAGGAGGAGGAGGGCGGCCATGGCTTACTGCTTGGCGTTTCCTGGAATGAATGAATGGCTCCGGATTTCACTATAAGGAGAAGAAGAAGGCATGGAGAGTTGAGTCTCGGCCTCTGAGCAGGTGGCCGGCGGACAGGGATCAGGTGACATTCGCATGTCGCATGTCACCGGTGACATTCCCCCAAAATTCAAATTTAAACATTTCGAAAAAATCTGAAAAAAATCATGCATGTTCACAGCACATATTTGCGTGACCCCATAAAATTTCAGATCAAAATTCGAAACATACACCGAGAAACAAAAAAGAGAAACCCAGATGTGAATAGTTCCCGAATTTGAATTTGAGTTTTCTGTGGACTATTCACATCTGGGTTTCTCTTTTTTGTTTCTCGGTGTATGTTTCGAATTTTGATCTGAAATTTTATGGGGTCGCGCAAATATGTGCTGTGAACATGCATGATTTTTTTCAGATTTTTTCGAAATGTTTAAATTTGAATTTTGGGGGAATGTCACCGGGTGACATGCGACATGCGAATGTCACCTGATCCCTGTCCGTGGCCGGCCATTGCTTCTCTATTCGATCCTTTTGATCGCTCACTGTCGTTTCTGAATATTTTTAGAGTTACTCTCCCCAGTCCCCACTCCCCGCTGTTGAGAATCTCCTCAAAGATTGATCACTGCTATGGTAGCCGGCTAGCCGCCTAGAATTTGTACATGCATGGTTTGTTTTCTTTCCCAAGTATAGGTCTTGGAGTATGTTAAAATATTTTGTACGAACATAGGCCGGCCTTGCATTTGTCATAGGTAGAAACAAGAGTTCTCCATATGTATTATGCCATCAACTAGCTGTCCATAGTCAGGGAATGGGAAAACATATGGTGTTGACTCCATCCATGATCCATCATGAATACAACTTTAGCATATCGATGTACCTTTTTGTTTGCTAAATAATTCTACACGTTACGCCTGACAGCTCGTACTAGCACAAAATACACCACATATGCCGGCTGATAGCTGCATCGATCTGATCTGATCTGATCTGCTCTGAGATAAATTATTCCAATAATGCTAAAATTTAGTATCTGAATAAATATTTTTGTATGATTAAGCTGGGTGCAGTGAATTAAAGAACGTCACGCCGGTCTGGATACTAATGAGTTGTCGTGACGTGGACATATAATTTTGTAACTTTTCTATCATAGGAAGACTAATCACTAGTATAAGGTACGGTCGGCATTATGAGGTAATTAAGGCACCTAGCTTTCTTTTCAATATAGAAGAGAAATGCAGAGAGATAAAGGATTAGAGAGAAAAATAAAGGGTTATTCGGGTGAACTGGGCATGATCCGAGCTGTACTCGGAAACAACTACTCTCTCCGTTTGGAAAAAAAATGTCTTCCATATATCCAAATTCGTATGTATATGTATACTAAAACATGTCTACATACATCTGAATCTAGACAAATCCAAGACATCATTTTCCGACGGAGGGAGTATAAAACTACGCTACACCCTAAGTTTCCACTTTATGATGAATCTAATGAAATAAATTGATGTTTAGACATTGATATACTCCCTCCGATCCGTTTAAACTGTCGTAGTGAAAGAGCTAACATAGTACAGCTGGGTAGTATAGCTACCGACAATTTTTTCGGATAAGAGGTAGTATTTTTTTATAAGCTTCGTCAAAATTGTAGTTTGCTTAGGATAGTCCTATAACTTCAATTAATTTGGAACAAAGGAGTAGTATTATATAATAGTGTCATATGCATGATACCTATTGCTGATTCGTCTAATCACTATGAGGAACTTTAGGAAGAACACACAAATTTATGCACCATATATAATGGAACCTATTTCTTAGCATGACACATATTTTTGTTTCTATAACGCATATAATGGAGAGGGAGGATGGAAACGTTTCGTTACCTAAGAAATTGGCTCTACATGCAATCGCTTACATAGATAATCAAATATTATGATATAATAAAAATCTCAATAACTGTTTGAGTAGATTTCCATCTGCATGAATACGGATTTCATGTACACATAGTCGGTAGGTAGTGATGCTACGATGGCTGGACACTAACAAGGTAAAATGACATGTTGAAGGCCAGGTGCGCGGCTTCAACATTTATCGCCGAATGACTTATGATATTCACTAGTAGGCCTTGGCGCGGCGTGCCGCCGCGCCCGTGGAGTATTCTATTTAGTTTTGATCTAACAGGCATATCATACAGAAGATAACCCAACACGTGCACATTGACTGCAGATCAGGTCACATGTAGATACCAAAATACAGTATTGAATGGTCGCACCGTTCATATCTTACAAGACAAAATATCAGCGACACAATAAGGTTCGTCTAGTCTAGCCTGCAAGCAATATATCCTACGCGACACCTAAAGCTAGACAGTAGCGACGTTGTCAAGCCTCGTCTCGAGGATGGCCTGGCTCGTCGCCTTCATTCACAGCCTCAGTGGGCTCTGCCTCACCACTTTCTTCGCTGTCATCGTCGCTGACATCGGGCAATTCCCCATTTGGACCCCTCGGGACTTCATACTCCTTGTAGTAGACCTTTGTGTTAACCATTCTTGCAACCCGGGTGGCGTAGCCGACACGGACTCCAGTACCTTCTGTAGATCGGCGGGCGTCCCGTTCGGGTATTTTTTTCGGCATACACCTTGTTACGTGCCAAATATCAGCCTCGGGGTGATGAGCCATCTTGAGCCCGAGCGCCGTCTTCGCGCCGCCTCTGGCAGCCGATTGCAGGTCATTTTTGCGCTTACCTATCGCTCTCCGAAATACATCCGGAACAGCTTCAAGGTGGGTACGTTTGCTGCTCGTTTCCGCCGGGAAGAACTCGGTAGAAAATTGTTCGCTAGCCTCGATGGTGTCCTTGAGCAGCTCACCGAAGCGCAAAATGTGGCATAGACGAGAGGACGATTCTCCAGTATCGTTGAAGCCCGCTAGCACTACAACCGTAATAAGGACATTAAGAGAGCGGCAGAGAGCAGGGAGGAAGTGAGGGGTGCAGGGAATGTCAGCTAACTTACCAAGAACATCATCGTGCATGGCCTTTAGCACGTCTTGATAGCCGGTTAGCGCTTCTTCGGCTACTCTGACCGCTTCGCTATCTCTTTCGTGCTGTTTTCTGGCTGCATCGTCCGCTTCGATAACGCGCTTGCGTGTAGCTTCTAGTTCGCCCGTCAGGCTGCTAACCTTCAATCTATGTTGCTCCTCCTTGTCTGCCAGCACGATGGCATGCGAGGCTTCCAAGCGCGACACCTCACTGGTCAATCTACCGCATTCTTCCTCTAGACGTTTTAGGTGCCCCGAGCTCTCAGGAAAACCCCGGGTGTACGCATCGGCCCCTGCGTTCAGTCGGATTAACAGCCAAAACGAGTTATGAATACAAGGAAGGCAGATGGAGAAACGTCATAGATCACATGCCTTCATTCGTGTGGTGGACACCTGCAGGGTCGTTATGAGGGCGTCTCTCTCCTGTATACCCTTCCTTAGCTCGGAGCACTCTACATCTCGGCTGGAGAGGGAAGCACGCACGTCTTGCCATGTACGGTATCAACCACGGGCAAAAAACAGACACCTAAAAACGCATCATCCCGTGAACCAACACAGACACCCCGTGAAGCGACTAAAAAGGAGGCTGGGATGTAGATTCACCTCAAGCCAACGATGGAGCGTTTGATATATAGTTTCCACTTGAGTGGCCCAGGCCTTGCCGCCCTCAGCCAGCTCCTTGACTGTTTCTGCGGCATTCTTTATTTTGTCACTGAGAGTGTTATCTCGTTGTGGCGATCGTCCGTCAAGCCGATTAAATGGAGCAACGCTGTTGTCACTGAGGTGCCCTGGTGGGGCAGCGTCGCCAAAGGCAGAGCATACCGCCTCTTGCTGACCAGGAAACCCTACGTCTGCGCAAACACCGACTGCACATGCAGCCTGTATTAAAGGAGCAGAAGCAAGGACAGCACCCCTCTCGAACACGTCAGTTGAGGTGCAGGGTTTGGCGGAATCTTGGGGTACACAAGGCTCCTGCAGAAGGAGCAGCACCCGAGGACGGCTTCACAGCCTTGTCTTTTGTAGAGGTCATCCGTGTTTTCAGCTTAAGCCCAGAATGCTTCATCCTGCGGAAAATAGGCAGATAAAATGTCGACAACGTCTAGATTGCGATGAAAAGATAAGGTTCGGCAATGACTGACATTACCTTTTTTGAGGTATAGAAATGCCCAAGTTCTCGTCGTCGTCGACATGGGCAGCGAGTTCTTTTTCCTTCCTGTCGTTGGTTGGCGAATTCCGCGTCCCTGTACCTCGAGGCCTCTTCTTTCCGGGCCGCTATGTGTTACTGCTGTCCAGAGCCGACTCATTGTCTCCCGGGGCCAATGGCTGTAGCAAAAGACTATGTTAAATATCTACATGAGATACAGACGTGCAGCTCGTTAGTCGGTAATCCTCTCAGTTTGACCTAGCGCAGACGCTGGGTTAACAGCATCAAATGTAGGGACACTCCTTGAATTCCTGTAGAACTGCATCTTGATAAAACCCTTCAATCGCGTGGCTATGCCGGCCTTTGCAAGCAGGAGACTACATACACAGAGTGAGTGACTCGTGCTAACGGTATACACACACTTTATCCGGGGGCATTGGCGTAATGGCTGGACCTGCCTCGACATTCAACGGAGAACCGCGTCGACGCCGCCAAGATCCATAGACACCAAAATTTCAATCTGCCTTTGAATTAGGCAGAGTTTTGGTGACAGGGTTGTCACAGCTCCCTCTCTCTTTCAAGGCCTGAGTTCAAGCGAAAAATTCACGAATAGCGAAATTGCGACGGTAAAAGAATTTGCAAGTCCAACCCCTGACAGAATCAATAATCGAAACCTTTGGGAACCACTCTCCACGCTGACGGCAGCTAAAAGTAACGCTGCCACGCGTAGCAAGCACACCCTCCGTCACGTTCTAGACATGGACATGAAACCAGTACTAAAAAAACCTAAAATGAGCCTTATGCCTAGATAATCTTCAAATCGAGCCTAGAAGCTGGCTAAAACAAGTATACTGTTTGGCACTATGTTATAAGGTTGCAAGCCGTGCTAATTCAAGACTTCGGGGAAGAAGCCAGAGAATGGCAAACCTATGTCGCGTAAATGATGGGAGGCAAGGATTACCCGCTCATCCTGCGTCGGAGCAGGAACAACGTCGCCACTGCCCGACCGCCATTGGGGAGTAGGTTGCTCCAATAGAAGGCCGTCGAGCTCCAGGTAACTTGTGTCGGCGAAGGACGGAGACCACAAGGCCAAGCTTGTCTGGCCCTGGTCTCCCTCTGCCTCTTCCCTCGCCAGTGTGCCAGAATGTGTCCCCTTCGCCGCATGAATACCCGCCGCCGCCATTGATGCGACAGAGGAAACGGCCGTCCCCGCCGTCGCATCTAATGTGGTGCCCATCGCTGTGGCGATTGGACCTGAGATCTACTCCGTCGATCCCACAGGCCGCTCCTCAGACGAGGCCATCGGCGAACCACCCGTGGGCGTCTCCACGACGGAATAGACCCCGGCGGTTGGGTGCTCAGAGGAAAGAAGATGAACGGAGACGCGGTGGGTGGGCCGGTTTTCACCCAATGGATAAAACCACACTTAAATGAGAAGCGCTGAGATTAAAACGCCATGGTGTGAACGCCGCACGATCAGTGCCACGCGCCTTCATTAGCTAGCTGTAATTTTGCACTCAACAACGGCGTGCTTCGTCTCCTCCAGTGGCCACGACGCCTCGGTCCTTGCACAGGGTCAAGAAACTTCATCATGATCTAGGCCGTCTAGTCTGGATTAAACTGCCAAGACCTGCTTACGCCGCGGACGCGCTGTGCAGTGTCTCGCGCGGTCAATGTGATGGGACAATTCAACACTGATTCCTTTGGCGGGAAGTTATCGACTACCTTGTGACACGACGTAGCATAGCAGTCGACTGCCATCGCTGCCCAAAGGAATGGCGGCGTTATTTTACAGGAAATAATTTTACACCGAGATGCATCGGAAAAAGACTTCATCGAGTCGACAACAGAACGACTATACTTGCAACAAAGGGCACGAGAACGACCTTTCTAGTGAACCAAAAAATCGAGGTAACAAAAAAGCCGCCACAATACTGTGTTAGAACCATTCACTCCTTATCTGACCAGGCGTACATGCCGTGATTCACGACACATTTCAAAGCAACTTCAGCTAAAGATGCCGCTACTGGGAATTACAATACATATATAATTTATGGACACAAACAGAATATATCTTACATTACAGATCACCGGAAGTTCACACGACGCAGCTGCCTAACATCCTATATTCAACATATTCTAGATGGATAGACTGGCCTTCCCATCCTATATTATACGTATTCTACATGGATGGATTGACCTTCTAAGAGCATCTCTATCAGATACCGAATAACTCCATACCGGATAATCATTTTCATGTTCCCCGGAAAACTGTTTTCCGGTATCGTGCCACGCGGGGCAGAACAGATGCGGAACAGATGCGTAAACTCGTACCTGGTACGAGTTTACCGCATCTGTTCTGCCCCGCGAGCCATACCGGTACCAAATAACAGTTTTAGCATATTTTCACCATGTCTCCGAATCAAATCAAAGTTTTGACATGTCTCACCAAATATAAAATCTATTACATATACTACTACACAACCAAAATCATGCGCAACCAAGCTAGCAATAAAATCCCCAAAAGAATGCGCAATCCATCATCTTGATAGTGAACATCAACACCACCACCATCAAGGATCATCATGAAGCACCATCATCAACAATCAAGCACCTCCGAAGCAACTCCTCCATCACCACCTCCAAAACCACCATCACCCATCTCACCACCACCATGACCTCCATTGGCCGAAGCACCACCATCACCACCGCCAAGACCACCATCACCGCCACCATGTCCTCCATTGGCCGAAGCACCACCATCACCACCTCCAAGACCACCATCACCACCACCACCACTGATCAATGTAGAATTAGGGGGGTTTTGTCGTTCTCTCCACAGGGATAAAACTATAGGTGCTCTTGTTTTCTAGAAGCTAGACCAAAATCGAAACGTGTGACTTTTACTTAACTGAACAGAAGAAAAGGCAGGGTTTTTAACATGTTTAAACAGAGCAAGGGTTTAGGACAAGGAAATCACAGCTTTCTTGTTTGTCAGGCAAGACCACTGCAAGTGCACTAGCAAATGGGGGCTAAGGAAGATGTTTCAACACACAAGCATGTAGGGACTAGCCTTACACGCCACAGATCAAACTAGTTATGAGCAATAAAGTAATATTCAGAAACAACAGAGAATTGTGGCACTCAAATCACTGTCTTAGCCAAAAGTACAAGCCCTACTCACAACTGGATGATCTACAAGTCTCAACACAAGTTTACACAGAGAATTGAAGTTGAAAAGCCTGGCTTTAGCTCACTGAAGCTTGTCGAAGCAGGAGGAGCAGAGGAGTAGACAAGGGTGGAGCAGATGAAGTAGAAGCAGGGAAGCAGACAAGGACAGATGCAGAGATGCAGATCATGAGCTTCAGGTCACCATGGCCTTGGGGTTCTTCTCCTGGTCTCCATGTTCTTCTTGTTCTTCTTCTGTTCTTGGTGTTCTTGGTGGTTGGTGAAAAGGTGTTGTGGAGGCCAAGGAAGATGAGCTGCGGATGGGATGGAAAGTGGCTGATGGTTGTGTCCTGTGGTGACCTTGGTGGTGGCTTTATACTCCTTTTTCCCTTTTGTGGTGGAGTGGGATGAATTGGTGAAGAGGAGGAAGTTTCCCCCTTCCTTTCTCAGCTCACAGTGCACATGGGGTGTTCCCTCCTTTATCACCTTTTTGCCTTTTATGGTTTCTTCATCTCCAAGTTGATCTTTTCACTCTTTGCTGGTTCAAACTTGTTCAAACTTCTTCATCTTTTCACAATACTTTCTGCTGGTGTTGATGAAGTATGTGGCTTGATGCACTGATCTGCAAAATGTAGTCAAATAATGTAAAAATCATTTAAAACCTTTACTGAACTTCTCTGAATTTGACAAGGTTTAGGGTTTTAGAGGTCAGATTAGTGTATGATTCAGAGTGATCAAACCCCCAGACCCAAACTTTGCTTGTCCCCAAGTAAAGCAAATATGATCGAAACGACAACATGATGATAATGAACAGTGCCTAACTCTGAATATACAACAGTTCATACATACTGGATTCTTAGCTGTTTCTACTTACAAATGCTGCAAGTTCTAGTTCTGAAACAAGTTTCAAATAGTAGAATTTATAAGTTTCTAAGTTCAGAAACCTTGGATTAATTGTATAAGACAGTTGGCAAGGAAATCAAATGAAAGTGATCCAGGAAATAGCCATTATGCAGAGATGGATGTTAACTGAATGCAAAGTCAGTGCTTCACCTGCTACAGTTCCCAGGAACATAGTAGGCTAATGCATAGGTTAGTGATGAGTTTTCTTAGCAGATACTTGTCATGTTAACACAGTTAGTGCTTCACAAACTACAATCCCGAGATCATAGCTGCTAATGCCAAAAAATTGCTTCAGAATTCTGTCAGAAACTTCAGGTTAGTGATTCACATACCACAATCCCTAGATACTTGTCATGTTAACACAGTTAGTGCTTCTCCATTCTCTTTTATTCAAAATCTGAAATGCAAAACAAAAAGAAACACAAAAACAAAAATAGCAAATAAATGAAAGAAATATGAAAATATTATAAAAAGGATATCAGGATGCCTCCCAATGAGCGCTTGTTTAAGGTCACGAGCCTGACCATAGCTTCTCTTCACTGGTTCTCCTGAGTAGAAGATGCATTGACAGCATCCTGTAGCTCATCATCTTCTGTTACTTCTGTGACTTGAGGATCAATTTTCTCCCCAACTTCATAATGCTTCATTCTCTGACCATTGACTTTGAAAGAGCCTTCAGTTGAACTCTGAACTTCGAAAGCACCATGTCCTAGGTCTCTCTTGATGATACAAGGGCCAAACCATCTTGACTTGAATTTGCCAGAGAACAAATGCAGTTTGGAGTCATAGACAAGCACTGACTGTCCAATGCAGAACTCCTTCCTAAGAATGTGCTTGTCATGCCATTTCTTTGCTCTCTCCTTGTAGATCTGGAACTCTCATAAGCATCATGTCTCGCTCTTCCAATTCACACATCTACAACTTCCTTGCACTTCCAGCTTTTCCCAAGTCCATGTTCAATTTTCTAATAGCCCACTGAGCTCTGTGCTCTAGCTCCACAGGCAGGTGGCATGCCTTTCCATAGACAAGACTAAAAGGTGACATTCCAATGGGTGTTTTGTAGCCAGTTCTGTATGCCCACAAAGCATCAGGCAATTTCAATGACTAATCAGCTCTGGACTTTGACACAACTTTCTCTAATATCCGCTTTATCTCTCTATTGGATAGCTCAACTTGTCCATTGGCCTGGGGATGATAGGGAGTTGTCACTCTGTGATTCTTCACACCATACTTGCTCAGTAGCTTCTCTAGTTGTTCATTGTTGAAATGAGCTCCACCATCACTGATCACAACTCTGGGCACTCCAAATCTGGGAAAATGACAGTTTTGAACAGCTTGCAGACTGACTTGGAATCTGCACTGACAGTGGGTACTGCTTCCACCCATTTAGACACATAATCTACTGCAACCAGAATGTGCTTGTACCCTTGAGATGATGGTAATGGGCCAACAAAATCAACTCCCCATACATCAAACAACTCAACTTCTAAAATGCCTTGCTGTGGCATTTCATTTCTTCTTGAGATCTTCCCAGCTCTCTGACAAGGATCACACTGCTTGATAAAATCATGTACATCCTTGAACAGGCTTGGCCAATAAATCCAGCTTGCAGGATTTTTGCCTGGGTTTTCATTACTCTAGTATGGCCTCCATACATGCCTGCATGGCACTGGAACATCACATCTTGTATCTCTTCAGATGGCACATATCTTCTCACAACACTATCAGCACAGTGTTTGTACAGAAATGGCTCATCCAAATAATAACTCTTGGCCTCATGTAAGAATCTCTTTTTCTGTTGGTAGGACATTTCAGCTGGCACTATTTCACAGACAAGGAAGTTTACTATGTCAGCATACCATGGAGTACTAAGATTCACTCCTATCAGTTGCTCACTAGGTATACCATCTTGGATTTCCCTCTTTTCAGAACAGTTTATTCTGGACAGATGATCTGCTACAGTATTTTCACAGCCTTTCTTGTCTTTGATCTGAATATCAAATTCTTGCAATAAGAGAATCCATCTGATGAGCCTTGGCTTGGCATCCTTCTTGCTGACAAGATACCTTATTGCTGCATGGTCAGTGAAGACAGTGCACTTGTGGCCAACTAGGTAAGGCCTGAATTTGTCAAAAGCAAATACTACTGCCAGTAATTCTTTTCTGTGGTAGTGTAGTTGATTGAGCATCATCAAGTGTTTTACTGGCATAATGGATTACATGCAGAGCCTTCTCCTTTTTCTGAACAAGCACTGCACCAACTGCAAAATCACTAGCATCACACATCAACTCAAATGGCAGAGTCCAGTCTGGTGGTTGCACAATTGGAGCAGAAACCAGAGCTTCTTTTAGCTTGTTGAATGCTTGCAGACAGGCTTCATCAAAGACAAACTTCACATCTTGATTTAACAGGTTTGTGAGTGGTTTTGCAATGAGAGAAAAATTCTTGATGAACCTTCTGTAAAATCCAGCATGTCCCAAAAAACTTTGTATTCCTTTCACATTTTCAGGAGGAGGTAGCTTAGCAATAACATCAACCTTGGCTTTATCCACTTCCATGCCTCTGGCAGAAACCATGTGGCCTAGCACAATTCCTTCAGTTACCAAGAAATGGCATTTTTCCCAGTTCAAAATCAGGTTCTGTTCTGAACATCTATGCAGAACAGCTGTCAGGTTTTTTAGATAAGTGACAAAATCTTTGCCATAAACAGTAAAATCATCCATGAACACTTCCATGATTCTTTCAAAGTAGTCAGAGAATATGGACATCATACATCTCTGAAATGTGCCAGGTGCATTACACAAACCAAAAGGCAGTCTCTTGTAAGCAAAAGTTTCATAAGGACAGGTGAAAGTTGTTTTTTCTTGGTCAGCTGGGTGTATTGGGATTTGGAGAAATCCAGAATATCCATCCAGGTAACAATAAAATTCTGCCCTGCTAATCTTTCCAACATCTGATCCATGAAAGGTAAAGGAAAGTGATCTTTTCTTGTGACTTTGTTCAATTTTCTGAAATCATTTACCATTCTCCAACCAGTGACAGGTCTTGTGGTCATCAGTCTATCTTCTTCATTTTCTACCACTGTGTAGCCTCCTTTCTTGGGCACAATGTGGATAGGACTCACCCACTCACTGTCAGAGATGGGATAAATCATGCCTGCTTGAAGGAGTTGCAGAACCTCCTTTTTCACCACTTCTTGCATAGCAGGGTTTAGTCTCCTCTGCCCCTCTCTGGTGGGTGTGCTATCTTCTTCTAAGTGTATTCTGTGAGAACAAACCTTCACATCTATCCCTTTGATATCATCAATTAAATAACCAATCACATTTTTGTACAGTCTCAACACTGACAACAGACTTTCTTCCTGTTCACCATCCAAAGCAGAGCTAATTATCACTGGATGATTTTTTTTCTTTCTCCAAGAAGGAGTACTTCAGATGAGCAGGCAATTCTTTTAACTCAACAATGGAGTTGTGAGACTGCTGGGGAGCTTCTCTTTCACCATTTTCAGAAGCATCACTGCAGAGAGTAATTCCAAACAATTCTTGAGGTTTTGAATTGTCAGCTGTTACAAACACTTGTACTTCAGGTTCTTTAGGCTGCAATTCCTTCAAAGACTCAGTGACACTCTGGTCAACTATATCTACCAAATGGCATTTCTCCAAGATATTGGGGAGGTGAGAAGCATGCTACATACTGAACTCAGCTTGCTCAGACCCAAATTGCAATTTCAATTTTCCAGCTTTCACATCAATTATTGCACCAGCTGTGGCGAAAAATGGTCTGCCTAGAATCATGGATTCAGAGTTGTCTTCCATTTCCAGCACCACAAAATCTACTGGATAAGCAAAATTGCCAACTTGTACTGGCACATCTTATAGAATTCCAGCTGGTTTTCTCAGTGTCCTGTCAGCATGTTGCAAAGTCATGGAGGTAGGTTTCAGAACTCCTAACTGCAAAATTTGACTGACAGCCAAAGGTAACACACTAACTGAAGAACCTAAATCACAAAGTGTGTGAATGTTCTTTTTCCAACTACACAAGGAATGCTAAAACTGACTGGATCTCCAAGCTTCTTGGACATGTTGTTCAGAATAACAGCACTGCAGTCCTCTGTCAGAGCCACAATTTCAGGATCTTCAAGACTTCTCTTCTTGGTTATCAGATTTTTGAAGAATTTTGCATACAGAGGGATATGTAGTACTGCATCCAGAATAGGAATTGTTATCTGCACTTCCTTCATTGTCTCCAAGAACTTGGCATATTGCTTTTCTTCCTTGGTTTTCTCTAGTCTCTCAGGAAATGGGACTTTTTGAGCAACATGCCTTTCAACCATTGGTGTTACAACTGGTTCCACTGGTTTTTCAGGTTCAGCTACAGTAGTTTCAGGTGTAGCTGGTTGCTGCACTAGTTTTGTAGGTTCTGCTACAGTGGGCTCAGAGACACTTGTTTGATGAACTGTTGTTCTTCTTGGTGGGGCTACATAAGTGACTATTGGAGGTGTCTTCAGAATTGGTTCAGTGTTGATTCCACTTCAAGTAGCGACAGCCTCTACGGTCCAGTAGTTGAAATAGCACCACATTGCTTAGGATTCTTCTCTGCTTGTGCTGGCAATTTATTTTCAGGCTGATTTCCTTGGGCATTGGAGATCCCAGCTGTAGGCCGTTGCATTGTTTTGAAAAACAACTCAGACTGCATTTTCATAGTTTTCTGCATTCCACTAAACATTTCTTTTTGCAAACGCATCATTTCACTTATGTCAGACTGACTGTTGCTTGTAGAAGCATTTTGCTGAGCTGTTTGTTGTTGTTGTTGTTGTTGCTGGTACTGCATATTGCCTTGAGGCCTGAAATTATGCTGAGCTGCAGGTGCATAGTTTTGTTGGGCTGCTTGAGGGAAGTTTTGCTGAGCTGCATTTTTATATGACAGGTTGGGGTGGTTCCTCCAGGAAGGATTATAATTCTCTGAGAAAGGACCATGGTTCTGAGTGTAATTTACTTCTGCCAATTGATTTTCAGTAGGAATGAATGCCCCTCATTTCCACAGATTAATCAAGTAGCTGAAACTTGATTGACAGGCACAATTGCCTTACCATTCTTCTCCTGCATGAGCTGAGCTAACTGTGTTGTCAGGCTATCAAGCTTGGCTTCCAAAGCATTTTGACCACTGTTAGCCTGATGAATTGGATGAACTGCTCTCTCATTGGTCCAGAAAAATTGTGTGAAGCCATGCTCTCAATTAACTCAGTGGCTTCATCAAGAGTCTTGTTCATGATACCTCCACCAGCAGCTGAATCCACAAATGCTCTAGTTTGCTCTGTCAGACCTTTGTAGAAAGTCTGAAGAATAAGCCACTGTTCCTGACCATGATTGGGACACATTCTTATCAAGCCCTGATATCTTTGCCAAGCATCATACAAACTCTCACCATCATACTGCACAAATCTTGTGATTTTGTCTCTGCACTCAGCTGCCTTGGTGGGTGGAAAATACCTCTCAAAGAAAGCTTGTACCAAATGTTCCCAAGTATCTCTGCAGTGAGTTGGCAAGGTATGAAACCAGATTTTTGCAGTGCCTGACAGAGAAAAAGGAAACAACTGCATCCTAATGGCTTCAGGTGATACACCATTGTGCTTGAGAGTGTTGCAATACTCCAGGAAATTTCTGATATGCTCATGAGGGCTTTCCAAAGCAGAACCTTTGAAGGGGTTGTGTTGCACCATGTTAATCAAGGCAGGCTTGATTTCCCAATTGTTTGCCTGGATGGCAGGCATAACCACTTCAGAATTTGCTACCTGATCCTTGGGGATCCATAAATCTCTCAACTTTTTGTCACCATACTGCTAGTTGAATATACTGACTCCAAATCTTCTATGGATGCTTCAGAAGGTGCTCTCCTTCTATTGGCAAGGAAAGTTCTTTCAGGTTCAGGGTCAAATGGAGCTAAGGGTGAATCTTCAGAAGACTGCATTCACAAATTCCACAAACTGCAGAAAGAAGATCATGATTCCTCTACACACAAGCACAAACAAGAACTTTATCAAGGGTTAGTGAATAAATTCCCTAATAACAGTTCTAGTTGCAGAGTAACAAGCACCACAGAGCACAAAATCTAGTCAACAGTGCAATAGTTTCAGAGAAAACACACAGCCTAGTCTACTGTACTGGCAAGAACAATCTATATTTGATCCCCGGCAACGGCGCCAATTTGATCAATGTAGAATTAGGGGGGTTTTGTCGTTCTCTCCACAGGGATCAAACTACAGGTGCTCTTGTTTTCTAGAAGCTAGACCAAAATCGAAAGGTGTGACTTTTACTTAACTGACGGAAGAAAAGGCAGGGTTTTTAACAGGTTTAAACAGAGCAAGGGTTAGGACAAGGAAATCACAGCTGTTTGTTTGTCAGGAAGACCACTGCAAGTGCACTAGCAAATGGGGGCTAAGGAAGATGTTACAACACACAAGCATGCAGGGACTAGCCTTACACGCCAAGATCAAACTAGTTATGAGCAGATAAAGTAATATTCAGAAACAACAGAGAAGTGTGTCACTCAAATCACTGTCTTAGCCAAATAGTACAAGCCCTACTCACAACTGGATGATCTACAAGTCTCAACACAAGTTTATACAGTGAATTGAAGTTGAAAAGCCTGGCTTTAGCTCACTGAAGCTTGTCGAAGCAGGAGGAGCAGAGGAGTAGACAAGGGTGGAGCAGAAGAAGTAGAAGCAGGGAAGCAGACAAGGACAGATGCAGATCATAAGCTTCAGGTCACCATGGCCTTGGGGTTCTTCTCCTGGTCTCCATGTTCTTCTTGTTCTTCCTCTGTTCTTGGTGTTCTTGGTGGTTGGTGAAAAGGTGTTGTGGAGGCCAAGGAAGATGAGCTGCGGATGGGATGGAAAGTGGCTGATGGTTGTGTCCTGTGGTGACCTTGGTGGTGGCTTTATACTCCTTTTTCCCTTTTGTGGTGGAGTGGGACGAATTGGTGAAGAGGAGGAAGTTTCCCCCTTCCTTTCTCACTCACAGTGCACATGGGGTGTTCCCTCCTTTATCACCTTTTTGCCTTTTATGGTTTCTTCATCTCCAAGTTGATCTTTTCCCTCTTTGCTGGTTCAAACTTGTTCAAACTTCTTCTTCTTTTCAGAATACTTTCTGCTGGTGTTGATGAAGTATGTGGCTTGATGCACTGATGTGCAAAATGCAGTCAAATAATGTAAAAAGCATAAAAACCTTTACTGAACTTCTCTGAATTTGACAAGGTTTAGGGTTTTAGAGGTCAGATTAGTGTGTATGATTCAGAGTGATCAACCACCATCACCTCCATTAGCCGAAGCACCATCACCACCATTGGCCGGAGTACCATAACCCATCATGAGCACATGTAGCTCTTGTCTCCTTCGAAACATGATCTCTTGCCTTGTGAGTTCCCAAAACTCTCTTGACATTGGTTCCATGGTGGAGGGGTCAAGCATCATGAAATAGTTCTCTTCGGCCTTCTTGTCCGCCTTCATTTTTTCCTCCTCAATAGATATTTTGCGCTCTTCAAAGGAGCATTTTGTCGCCCACTTCTTGTCTTTGCTCTCATTTTTCTTTTTGGCAATTGTGATCTTCACCTGCGATGCATTGGATAGCTGCACAATTCGAACATTGCTTAGCGATTGTTGAACACATGCGATTGTCGAACACATGCGAGAAAGAAAAGAAATTCGTACCTCTTGGGATTTTTGTCGAACACATGCGCGCCGGTGGCCTCGGGAGGGTGGTGCGAGCTGGTGCCGGCTGCGGAAGCACGAGGGGCACGGCCACGAGCCGCCGACACCTTTGCCTTCTTCGGTGCCTTCGGCTTGGAGGCCTGCGCCTTGGGCCTCGCGACTCGTGCCCCAGAAGCCGCTCCGGCCGCCGCGGCGACGGGACGAGGATGAGGATGCGAGGCGGTCGGAGCATGGTCGGCACCACCCATCCCGAGCCTCTTCCGTCTATGGCCGGCGGCGATGGGTGGAATTGGTGCAGCAGCCGGATGCGCTGGAGGTCGGGGCTGCGCTCTTCTGGCCGGCGGCGGAACGAATCCGGCCGGCGGAGGGACAGGCGAACGCTGCAGCGGGTCCATGGTTGCCGGACGGCGAAGGGGCGGGGTCGGAAGGGTCAAATCGGTGGCGGGGCGGCCGAATCGGTGCCGGAAGCGGATGGGAAGAATCTGAAACTTCCGCGCGGGAAGGTTCGCGTCAAGAATCCGGGGCGCAGGATATTGGACTCGCGAAACGAAACTGATTGGGGATGGGCAGGTGTTTATCCTGCTCCCCGGATATTTTTTTGGGATACGGTATCGAGTACGGTTTCTGTTCTGGCCGCGATTTCGCCCCGGACCCAAAAAAAAACAGTTATTTTCCGGGCCAGGGGCTTATCCAGTATCTGCTAGAGATGCTCTAACGCTACATCCGGATGGACGCCTTTCTCCGCCTACCTACACCAGATCACAAAATACCCTCTCGCGCTCCACACCTACGCGGTACCAGTACAGCCTTGCCATGCAAACCAGATGTTGTACGTACGATTCTCCCCTGCGTGCGTTCCTTGGACTGCAAAATCCCACCCTACATCTAATGTACATAATACATGGTTTCAAAAGAACCACCACCTAGACTCGACTAGCGATAGGGGGTCAACATAATCCTACGGTAACACTCAAGTCACTCGCCTACTGAGGTGGAACCTCAGGCTCGGCTGCGTCAGCGTCGGACTCGTAGGCAGGCTCCTCGGGGTCCTCCTCCTCGTCCTCGAGAACTGCCTCAAACAGCTCCTCCTCCTCGTCAACTAACTCCTCCTCATCGTCCTCCTCCTCGTAGTCCATCTCCTCCAGGAAATCCTCATCGTCACTGATGAAGGCGTTGTTCTCCCTGCGGAGATCCTCGTCCTCCTCCTCCATCTCGTTAGCCTGGTGCTCCATATCCTCGATCATCTCGTCCTGCTCTGCCACCCACTTGCGGAGCTTGGCGACGGTCTTCCTCAGCTGGGTCCTCTTCTGAAGAAGAGCGACCTTCTCCTGCTGCAGCTGTGCCTCACGCTCGCGACTCTCCTTGAGCGTGATGCGCTCAAAGTGAGCTCGAAGTCTAGCACTCATCTGGTCCTCCTGGGTGCGGTAGAGTAGGACCTCCATGTCCAGGATGTAGTCGCCAAACGCTGGGTGTCGAGGGGCTCGAATGGGGTGTCCATCATCGGTGGGCCTCCCGTAGAACTGAAAGCGAGAGTTCACCAACTCCGCCTTGTGCTCCTCACAAAGTCGGGCCAGCAACCTCTACAGGGTGTCGAGGATATAGGATACGGGTATCCTGACATATGATAAATACGGCCCAACATGGAGAAGGCCCAACAAGGCGACTTAATGTTTTGAGTCGCACAAGGATTCCACGAACCGACTTGTAATAGAAACCCTAGTTTGTATCCAACTAGGACACTACATGTAATCCTGCCCCTTCCACCTATATAAGGAGGGGCAAGGCGCACCAAACGCTCCCAGAGCTCAATAGACTAGAGACAACAAAACAGAGAGAGCCGCCACATCGGCGACTCACTCATGGCATACGGAATAAGATCTAGCCACAAACAGCATGTAGGGCTTTTACCGGATGATGTTTCCCGGGGCCTGAAGCTATATAAATCGCTCTCCCGTGTGCAAACCCACATCGACGATCACCGCGCATGCTAAATCCCACACCAACGAAGTCATCTTGAGATGACATGTGCCGTGACAATCCCACGACAGTTGGCGCCCACCGTGGGGCTACGTGCGCGTGGATTTAGATTTCGATTGGTCCAATCTTCATCAGCCAACGGCAACAACAACACCGTCCCCGCGGACGGCTGATCAAATCGAAGTCAAGGTTTTCGGCTCATGTGATTTGTGTCTCGACGATCCGCCGAAAAGCTAATGTCGCCGAAAAGCCAGGAGCGACAGAGTTCCGATCCGTTGCGAAGCAGCCTCTGCCAGGTGCTAAGATCATATACGTCTCGGAAATTACCAAAAGCATGGGAAGAAAAAAAATCGGTACTGCTTTTCACGTGAAGACGAGCCCTAGTAGTATTCTGCCTGGCACAAGGATCAAGGCCAGCTATTAGTCAACGAAGGAAAGAAAAAAATCAAGTTGCCAGCCTCTCCAATCATCCGGTGGATTACTCAAAGGAATCAAGTGCTACCGGGGACAAAGGAAGGAAATCGCGAGCAGTAAAAATATAAAGATTGCAAACTGAGTACTACAGGCTACTACTCCATGCAGTTCACAAAAGGAAAGGATTAGCTCGTATTTTTGTCAGTTGCCAATGCCGGACATCGACGTATTCCATGAAGAAGACGTGGAGAAGTACAACTCCTATTCATGACAAAAGACAGTATACAAGGTCCGACTAATATTCTGCTGCACGCTCCAACACGACAACATCGCCGCGACCAATCAGTAAATATCACGCACGTGAGGTGCATATGCGAGGGACCTGATAAACAAGCAAGCTGGCAGCTGCGGCTCACGCCGTGATTACGCGCGGCTCATCAAGATCAACAGTGACTGCGACTCATCGTCGGATTAATCAGGCGACTCGCGCGCCCAAACTCTCTCATGAACGCGGCTGCGGGGGGTCATCGTCAACATTGTCTCCACACACGCACATTCTGATGCGTTTCCATCGACAAGCACGATGCCATCTCGCCCATAATGCTACACCCAGGATCGCAAGGCTGCCTTCACGGACCAAAGATCACCTCGATCGGAACAAGTTTCTTGCGGCAGATTGAGCAGAGAGAACTGGGCGTTTCCGTCCAGAAATAATCAACTAGCGTAAGGCCAGCAAGAGACCTTAAGATCTGATTAATCCCCAGGCTACCTGAAGAGAAGGTCAAAGTGATTTGGAGTTGCTGGAGGAGTTTCACGTGACCAGCTATAGCAAAAAAGCTCGGGTTGAAAAAGAAAGAAGAATGCAGGGAGTGATCAGCTCCATGCGACTCAACTCATCAGCATGCGATTCAATTCATCAGCACGCGACTCAAAGGATCGCTATGCGACTTCAATGATCGGCGCTATCATCGCCAACTTCAACAGTTATTGATCTCCGGCGATTCACCATGACTGACTTTAAATTCCGTCGTGGCTTACTTCATCCTCGACAAATCGACGAGAATAAGCTAAGTCGCTATTATACTCAAATTTCGCAGCCTTTTACTTTCATCAATAAGTTTCAATTCATCTTCGAGTTCATCTCGGGGGCTGCATTTTTAGGTTATTATGCCTTTTATTAAATGTCTTTGTGACTCATATTATATCATGTCGTAGACTTTAAATTCATATCAGCTTTTGTAGATTTAATTACATCTACTTCTCAATACATTCGTCAAATTAGAGTTCTTTATAACTCGCATTGCAAAGTCTAGCTATTTACAGCTTGCATTGAATATCAAGATCACCACTACATGTTCAAGCATTGATATTTGGCGATTCATTTGTCATTCTATGACTCATCATTAAATC
Source organism: Poa pratensis (assembly GCA_947311845.1). Classification (NCBI taxonomy): domain Eukaryota; kingdom Viridiplantae; phylum Streptophyta; class Magnoliopsida; order Poales; family Poaceae; genus Poa; species Poa pratensis. The sequence goes on along the minus strand of CAMZMU010000125.1, from coordinate 11,492,030 downwards.
AATTTATGACTGATCGTTATATAATTTCATGATTTATCATCATATCATTTTATTAATCATCATCGACTTATTGTCATATCAATTTATGAGTCGCATAGCGATTTACCCCCATAATGTTTTATGAGTCGCAAACAGCTCATCCTTACATCAGTTTATGAGTCATTAATGAATCATTATCTTATCAAATATTTGAGTTAAAACAGGTGACTCGCCGTATCACATCTACAGCTAATCAGAGCTTGTTATCATCAAAGCTAATTAGAGCTCGTCACGGCAGTTGCAGCCGATCAAAGCAATAATCCTGGTTATTCTCGCCTTAAGTCAGAAGTATCTTTGCACTATGCGGGCAAAGTACTGGGGTGCGGTGTCAATCGAAGTGCGATCGCCTATCATGGCTGCCAAGCGACCCTGAACACGCATTTTTTACCTGGGAAATACGGAGCCGCGTGAAGACCTGCTTAACGGTAATAGAGATAATTCAGAAGGACTAAAGTACCCGCGTGTGGCGTCAATCGAGTCTGATGCCTATCATGGCTGCCTATCATGGCCGTTCTCGACCCTGAACACACATTAGATCTGGGAAATACTGAGTCAAGTACATGCTATCATGCATCGTACAATATGCTATCATGCATCTTACCAGTTGCTATCACGCAACAATTTGCTATCATGCAACCATTTGCTATCACGCAATATAACATTTGCTATCATGCAAAATATCATGCAACATATCATTTGCATCATGCAACATATCATTTGCATCATGAGACATATCATTTGCATCATGAGACATATCATTTGTTATCATGCAGATTATACTATGCTATCATGCAGGGTACCATATGCTATTATGCGGAGTACTAACTTTTTATCATAATTATTACCAGCCGCCAAGGCTAACATATTATTATCAACTTATTATCATTGCTTCCTTGGGGGCTTTTGCCCTTTGAATTTTAGGAACCTATAACTCGGCCATACGAGTTTGAACTGGCATGACCAGATTTTTTAATGATTGAGATAATTATCTCCTGATATCGGCTGATGAAGCCACCATTATTTATTTAACTACGGCCACATCAAGTGGCATTTATATCATTATTATCTTGCGGCAATAATATTTGTCAATCTGTTGCAGGATCAAATTACAACGATATGCCATCAAGCAGGATAATGAAAGCATGCCTACTTAATGCCCGGGGGCTAGGAAAATCAATTTTTTTTTGCCTAATTGAAGGAATATTTGAGTCTCGAGCCGCATGGTTAAGCATACAACTCGACCCTCGGGGGCTACACATCCATCAGCATCACAGTTTGAGATACAAAATATTCAGTTACCGAGCCAAAGCAATGATTCCGGGAGCTTTCAAGTCAAATCAGTGGCCACATATTTATGAGCCGCCGTGGTGTCAGATGGATCTTCATGTGAACTTAACAGACTATTATATTCTACATACAATACTGGCTGGTGGACTTTTTTTTATCAGCAGCTACACCAACATCTACTGCAATTTATGCGGGAGCCTGGGAAAATTCTGATGCCAGGACCGAGGGCAACGCCGTGCCAGAGTTGTCGCGGCATAAAGCTAGTTCAATGACAATTATATCCAGTGTCCAAACAATCAGCATGACACGCTACATGCATGCACGCATGGATTTTATGGCAAGGAGGCCAATCCATGCATGAGCCCTATGAGTCTGCTAAGTGCGTGAAGCTCCCATGATTTAATAATCCAAGAGAAAGGAGGAACATACAGAGATCAGTCATCAGCGCTCAACAATGACACGCACGACGTGTGAAGCCGCACAGATTTCTAAGACATGATGTTCTTAGGGACGTTCGTACACCACCTCAGGTCAGCAAAATCTGCTTGGTCCGAGTGCAATTCAATCTCTTGGCGTGATTTTAGACAAGTCGCAGAGCCATGTACGTTGTATCCCAGATAGAAGGCATCCCAATTGCTCCATCATGTCAGATTTGATTCAGATATCACATTTGCACAGCTGCATGGATTTTTCGCTAAGTTCCAATCAAATGCATGATAATTACTCATGTGAGAGTTATGTTAGCACTTCACGACGGCTCAAGATGGGAATCATACCTTGATTCAGTGATTACTACCTGGAGGATGACTCAAAGGCAGTTAACAACTACATATGGACAAGGAAATATTTTAGCGCTTGATCATTCAAAAGAAGAATCCAGCTACAGGGCCATTTATGCATACATCAATTCATGCATGGATTTCACGGCAAGAATGCCAGTTCCGTGCACAAAATCTCCGGCCAGCTCTGCGTCAGTTGGAGCAATATATAAGCATGTTTTGGCAGAGTCGCACATGTGGAACATCAGGCTACACCATGCGACTTAGTATTCCTGGACAGTTTACATCAACGTTTCTGCTGGATGCACGGAGGGTTCATTGCATATAACTCGAAGGTCTTTTACATCAATTCTCCAGCTGCCTCATGAGCCGTCAGACCCGACGTTCAAGATACACATCACCAAACATCAGTGGCGACTCAACAGCTTCTATGCTTGCGACTTAGTGGCGTCGACATCAATGATTTGTCAAGCTTAATGTTCGCAAGTCAACTCCACTACTTCGACAACTCGGCATGAGCCTCTTGTCCCAGGGAAACAATATTATCATCAAATCAAGACCTTCCGCTCGACTCTTCGAGTCAACCAAAAGCTCGGGGGCTACTGTCGAGGATATAGGATACGGGTATCCTGATGTATGATAAATGCGGCCCAACATGGAGAAGGCCCAACAAGGCGACTTAATGTTTTGAGTCGCGCAAGGATTCCACGAACCGACTTGTAATAGAAACCCTAGTTTGTATCCAACTAGGACACTACATGTAATCCTGCCCCTTCCACCTATATAAGGAGGGGCAATGCGCACCAAACGCTCCCAGAGCTCAATAGACTAGAGACAACAAAACAGAGAGAGCCGCCACATCGGCGACTCGCTCATGGCATACGGAATAAGATCTAGCCACAAACAGCATGTAGGGCTTTTACCGGATGATGTTTCCCGGGGCCTGAAGCTGTATAAATCGCTCTCCCGTGTGCAAACCCACATCGACGATCACCGCGCGTGCTAAATCCCACACCTACGAAGTCATCTTGAGATGACATGTGCCGTGACAATCCCACGACACATGGCACGACATAGTTGATACGTGCATTTTATATCATCATTCATACAACTTTTAGTATCATATTAGAATGTTATTTGCATTGTTATATCATTGTTTTTGCATGTTTTAGATGATTTATGGGACTTTCATACAAAGTCTCTATTTTTGGTATTTAATTTCTGGGAGGCAAAAAACCTCCTTTTTCTTGTTTTTAATGTTTCAGGAGCTACAGGAACCCAAATAATAAAAGGGAAAATACACAGCTGGTTTTTCGTCGAGAGAAAGGCAGAGGGAAGAAGACCGAAGAGAGGAGAGCCACGAGGCCCAAAAGGGGTGGGCCCACGCGGCCCAAGTACCTGGCCGCGTGGGACCCACCAAGTGGGGCCTCGGGCACCTCCTCGCCTGGGGCTTTTTATCGACGCCTTCGTCCTCCCCGAAAAGTTACGCCCTAATTTTTCCAAGTCCATCCGAGGCCGTGGCAGCGGCGAAACTCCTGATTCCCTCCGAGAGGGGTCAGATCCTGCTGCTCCGGAGCTCCGGAGAAGGGGAAATCATCGTCATCGTCATCACCTCTCCTCCTTGGCGTGGGAGGAGGCCTCTACACCATCACCATCACCAAGACCAGCACCATCTCCATCATCATCTCCGTGATCCACTCCGTTCCCCTCGTAGTTTGACAGTTGCTATACCCTAGATACTTGTCTTGTGCTACTATTCATATTTGTGATTGAGTACTTGTCATTATTTGGTGGTGAAGTTATATTTTCAGATTGCGTTGTACCACTTATGCCACTGAATATTATCATGTTTGCACGTTGTGAGTAGTTCCCATATGTTCCTGAGGGCATAGGATGAATTGGCAATGATTTATATATAACATGTGTTGGTATTTTGTCAAGAGTTTATCTTTTATGTGATTCTATGATGGTGTTGTGCGAACGTCGACTGCACAACACTTCACCTATATGGGCTCATAGGAGAACACCGTAGTATAATGAATTGAGGAGACTTGGGAGGACATGTAAACCTGGGACCGAATCATGAAGTTATATTATGAGGGTATTAGTATCGGGGACCTTAGAGTGTAATGCTATGGTGGGACTTTATGTCTTAATAATTCTTGTTCAGTCATTTACTTGGCCACATGATCCATCATAAGGGGTTGTAGTTTATTTATTTAGCTATACCTAATAACGGCTCCGTCCAAAGAAGATTAAAACTTGACAAGATATTCAACGTGTTGTTCAATAAATCTCTATGCCTAGCAATATCCATGCCGCCCTCTGGAACGTTTTCCACATATAAGTTACACATCAATTGAGCTTGTCCTCTTGCACATAAGAGGATTGGGCTTTCTCTCTTTGAGAGCTTTGACTTGCTACTGTTTATTTACTGCATTGCAACTATACAACCAAAAATAACAAAACACTTGCATCTTTTATTGTTTTATTTATCAATCTTACTAACCAATACCTTCAGCTCCTCGTGGGTTCGACAACCTTTTCTAATTGAAATGTACTACAATTGATCTCCTGCACTTGGGAGTCATCAATAGTCCGTCGTCCCAGTGGGCGTCCATAGTGGTGAAGATCGTCGTCTTAGATCCGGGAGAATTGAGGTTCCCCCGAACAGACGACTCGATGAGCCAACTCAGGTTCCCGTTGCCGTGAACGTCAACCTGGGCTCCCTGAAACTTAGGAGCGAGGTGACCCAACAGCTTGCTCAACTCGAACAAGTCGCTCTCGAACATCAGCTTGCCATCCTTCTCAAGTTGCTTAAACTCGGTGAAATTGAGTGCCATCTACAATTTTTAAGCAAAATTTTAAGTTAGTGAGATGACAAGTGTACAAAATTTTAAGTTAAATGAAATAACAAGTGCGCAAAATTTTAAGCTTAATGGGATGACAAGTGTGCAAAATTTTATGGGTACAAGAAAAATGTAATACTTAATGTGAGTAAAATTTTGCATATATGTGAGGATTGGGAGATAAGCAATTTTCGAAAATACTTCACTCCTTTATTTTAGAAATTATCTTTTGTAACTCCTATCTAACGACCATGCTAATCTAAGGTCTCTTAAAGTCAGGATGGCTCTGATACCAGCTCTGTGGGGACTCCGGACTAGCTGTCCGAAATACCCGATTATGCTTAACACAACGATCCCGTGATCAGTCTGTCGTTGCACATAATCCGAACTGAATACCAAAGTTTACATCCATTACAGTACCGAATAAAAGTCTTACACATACGGCCATCTAGACCAAGTCTTACATAGTGCCTTCATGGGCCAAACCAGATTATTCAGCGGAAGCTACGGCGAGTAGACAAGCACATCCTAACGACAACCCGACAGACAGCTGACTTATGGAGATCCCTAGTTTGCATAGTAGTCGCCATACTCCTCTTCGGCATAGTTCTCCTCGAGATCTGGCTAAGACAATAGCCAGGGACGAAACCAATCTGAGTACAATTGGAATTGTACTCGCAAACTACCCCAACTTGAACATGCACTAGTTTTACTTTTATTTAATAAGACTTTTTATTTATTGAAAACATCTCAATATCTTTATTGAAAAAGGGTAAGAAGAATTTTATAACTTTCCTCCATCAAAACCACCATCTTATTTATTTCTCCAAAACTCCTCCTTTTTCCGACCATAGCCCTTCATGGTCAATTTGCCTCCAACAACCTCATACCGATCCTTTGGTATAGTTGTATAAAACTTTCTCCACTTCATTTTCTTTTTAAAATTCAAAACTTGGCGAAAACTTGCACATAGGTCGAAGTAGGGCCTTCCAACTGTCCATGACCGAGGACTCGGCTATGCGAATAGTTTTACACTCTGCAGAGGTAGCACGCTTTTCCCACATCCATCCGGCAACCCATCGTGTCAGCCACGTCCTGCCATACAAGGTGTATGCGAAGTTGAGTTACCGACCATAGCCTCTCATTTGCTCATGCTAGTACAGGACCCTGCCCATATGACACTTTCCATCGACACTTAGTCCAGCCCTTCGGAACCTAAGTGTGAGGACTCACAGTTTTGCCCGGCGGAGTATAGGGGACAGCCTTCTATCCTCCACCAATGTGCGAGGACCCGGGTCAGGGGGTAGGTCACCGAACCATCCCCTCATGAAACGGAGTCGTCTCCGTTGTTGAGGTATCCCATACTAAAATGAGCAAACTACATGACTACGCCCTTGCCCATATGTGGGTAAATGTGGTCGCACAGGGTATCGGCTGATCGACGTAAGTACAAAGACACAATGTGCTTTTTAACAAAACCACCATTCTCCATTTCTCCCTTCAACACCACATCTCGGCATACCATAATCCATCCGAGGGTTTTCAAAGGAGTTTTGAATAAACAATATTTTTCCCATCCTATAGTTTTATATAAACTAACTTATACTTCTACATAGGGTGGCAAAATAATATACTTGTCTTTTGGGAAAAGGGTTTTCAAAATCATAGTTTTAGTGGCAAACACCACATAAATCACTTATGCTCTTTATAGGTAAAACATGTGAACCAAAATAGATGTATATGGATGCAAGCTCAGAGAAGTAGCTTGCCTTGCTCAGCAAAGTTCCCGGGGTCTTGCTCCTGTTGTTCAAAGTATTCCCCCTCCTCGCAAGTCCCGGCAACGATCTCGCCTAAACGTCGAACAAGCAAATACAAACAATCACTATACTACTCAATCAAACATCACAACAATACAATCTTAAACTTTACAAATTGCTACTGTAACACACAAGTCAAGACAATTTGGGTTCAAATTATTTGAATTAACTATTATTTAACATGACTTGAATATGGCAGAAACTAGCTACACAAGTTTAATTGTATAACTCAAGTTCTGTTGGTCACAAAAATACAAACTAAAATTCTACAGATAGCTACTGACATCTAGAAGACAACACAATTGGATTTGGATTAATTTGAGTTACCAAAATCCCTACACAATTGTTTTATTACAGAAGCTTATTAATCAAGTTTTAGCTACTGCCTAAGTTCTTTTGATCATAAAATTAAATCCTTTTAGGGGTAACTAGTACTGATTAAATGTGATCTAACAAAATTGGTCCTAACTCATTTGGGCTAAGCATTGATTATCTATAATTGTTTCAGTACAGAAGGGTTTGCTAATTTTAATCTAATGCTAAACAAATACTGTTGCTTAATTAATTCTACAAAATTAGGGAAGCTAAGTGATCACAGTGCTAAGCTAACAAAATTGGATTGGTATTATTTGGGTTAAGTAGAGCATCAGAAACAAACAAGTTTAGGTTTTAAACCTTCTTTGGCAATTTAAATACTACACATTTGTTATTAATCCAAACAAGATTAAACCAATTTGGTTGGTTAAACAATTTCATAAGCTAACCGGAGAATTTTGATTCGATTTATTTGGACTTATAAATCTCGAGATATTGAATTTCAAAGTTAGGTCCAGTACTGAATTTCCAGAGAAGTTAAATTAGGAAAACCTCTCTGTTCTGGATAATGTTGAGATCCCTGACGGGTGGGGTCCACTCGTCAGTGACTCAAACAGAAACGTCTCCCGCACTGGATATGTTTAAAACGCTGATAGCGGGGCCCGCTTGGCAGTGAACTAAACTAACGAAGCGGTACGGCACCGTGGATCTAAGATCCAACGGCTCACGATGGCCACAAACGGCGACGACCAAAAACGGGCGGCGCCGCCGTGCCAGCGATGGCGAGTGGTCGATTCGCTCACCTAGGGGCTCTGGAGACGGCGTGGATGATGCAGAAGGGTTGCGGTGGCCTGGGGAAGCTTGCTGGAGGAGTTGCACTTGCTGGGACGGTCTAGATCGTCGGCGGCGAGCAGCTCCGCTTCCACGGCCACGGCACATCGACAGCGGGATGCTCCTGGGCGTTCCTGGGCACGATAGAGACGGGCGTGTGAGTGCGGTGGTGACAAGCGTGCAGAGAACCAGAGAGAAAAGAGAGAGAGAGCAGCAGCACGGCATGGCCGTGGTCGTCGTCAACCTTCGGCTCCGGCAGCACTTGGCCGTGCTCGACCAAAGCAGCGAGGGCTGTGGCTGCATGCTCGCCCTCCTGGCGGTGCATGAGTGAGTGGGGAGTGAGGGGGGACAGGGGTGCGGCGTGTGGAGAATGCGACGGCTTGGGTGAGCTTATAAGGGCGAAGCCCAGTCCATGGTGGTCAAGGTGTAGGAGGGGTGCAGAAGGGGGGAGAGCTCGCCATTGGCGGGCTGTACTGCGCGGGAACGTCGACGAACGTCGTTAGAGGCTAGGGGATGGAGAATGGCTTGCGGACGCTCTCCACAGCGAGCTCGGGGTGGTGACGGCCGTGAGCGCGCGGACGGTGCTCGACGGAATGCAATCGTCAGTGCTGACCTCCCTGGGTGATGCCAAGATGTCCTTGAGGCCGCGGGGAAGGTTATGAATGGCTGGGCGGTGTGTGTGGGCGAGTGGTGCAGTGGAGGCCTGAATTCGTCATCGATGACCTCGCGCGGCCACTTCGCACGGCGTGCTCGGGCGCGACCAAAGGCGCACGTGTGTGGGAGCTTCGGGGCGATCTTATCGCGTCTAGCAGGAGCGGATGGGTGAGGAGGATAGAGGGCACGGTGCTGGCCAGCTCGGCGTCATCTTCGTCCTCCTCCATAGTGGTGGCCACGGGCGGCATGGGCGCGAGCTCATGCCCATGGCTACGACCACGACGGTCAATTTGCACGTTTCCTGCGTGCTCTGGCTAGTGGGGGAGGTAAGAGAGATGAGTGGGAGTAGGAGTGGTGCGGGATTTCGCCGAAATTTGCTCGAATTCGATCGGATTGAATTTGATTTGGGGAAGAATTCATCTCTGCCCCAAGGTGTTCGACAGAATTCCTGAACCAACACCAAATTCTAATTTCTGCAAATTATTTTCATAATTTGCTTCTTATAGATTTATCAAAGTTTGTGGTTCTGTTTTGGTATTTATTTTGTAATTGTAACTTAGTGCATTTGATGATCTAAAGCCTTAAAGAAAGAAGTAGAATTTTTAATTATAGGTTTTTAAAAATATTTATTTGAGAGGGAAAAGTGGTAAGAATAAAATGAGAGTGATCCTATTATCACTTCTCTGAATTTTGTGTGAAAGAATTATTGATTTCCTACTTTGAGAAATTAGATGCCACTTGTCCCATTGTGTTGTTGTTTTACTTTTATTCTTGTTTTCAAAGTTTTTTTTAATTAGAACAAACAAGCAACACAATCATCAAAGAACACTCAACACACATCAAGCAACAAAAGTTTTTGTTGGTTCCAATTTTTTTGACTAATACAAATTATTACAAATTTGGGATGTGACAATGAGAGCCCGTGAGGACAAGACGTTGGCCGGTGCGGGAAATACCGGTGTAGCCATTACTGAGAGAAGTAATTGCGACGATTGGGGTGAGGAAGATGAATCTGAAAGGATAAGGGTGGAAACGATGTTACTATTGAGCCGGCTGCCTTAACGTGTGTACGAATCGCATGTGTGTGTAGTACTAATAAATTTACTCTCTCGAAAGTGTTTCTGGAGCCGGTTGACGCTTTGTTTAATGCAGTGTCATCTGTGTTTGGCACGTGGGAGGCCACGGTGTCGTGATGATGTTCGTTCCTTCCAGGAAAGGGCGGCGAGGGTCTGCGTATAATCTCATCAATCAGATGAGTAGGTTTTTCAAGCATGTTGTTGGAACATAGGTTTAAAGACTGAGGTAAATAATTCATTTGATCGTAGGATGTGTCATCACAAGTACGTTGATGTTTGCATGCCATTTAGTAGCTGCATGAATGTGTTTGTGTTTATTATATGTTTTGTTTTGTCCTCGAGATTACATATGGGTATAATTATTTGCACCCATTGATTATTAGTATTATGTATGATGTGTCGTCAAAACAGGCCTCTCGGAGTCGTGCGCCAAGGCGCACCGCTAAACCTATTACTACCTCCGATCCATATTAGTGGACATAACTTTGTCTAGATACACATGTATCTAGTCTAAATACTTAACTAGATACATATGAATTTAGACAAAGCTATGCCCATTAATATGGATCGGAGGGAGTAACGTGATTAACCAAAGACAATCCGAGCTCGCTGTTGCCACGAGCCCACGAGGAATATTAAACATCACATATGCATGATTTTTTTTTTTTGAGATGTCACAGATGCATGACTTGATTATACACATCATGCATGGATTAGGTAGATTATAGGAGAAGAGTTTCCCAATTGGTAGAAAGTGGCGCGGGGGTTGGTTAACGCACGTCTGACAAAACTATCCAAAGGCTTAGTGCCAAGAGGTACATACAGCGCAATATCTCGTCTGGAGATCATATCTCTATAGTCTATACGCATCATCTTACTAACAAGAATTGATGCTCGTGTGCACGCGATGTTAAATGGTGCTTGTCCTTGTCCACTCATCACCAAACACATCACCACCTTTTGGTGTACTGTTAGCTATGCATGTACGCCGGAGCAGTTTTTTTTTTTTGACTATTTATTGACAGAAAATGGTCGGGCACCGGCGTCAACAAGCAATTCAGACGCGACAATTATGTACTCCCTCTTGTCGCGTTTTTAGTTCAAACAAAAATTACGAAACAGAGGTAGTATGTATTTTCAGTACTTGTCACGAGAAATTAGCTAAAGCAAAGTGCAGGAGAGATATGCCTGACAAGTTGATAACTATCATCCATTCATATAGCAGACCTCAAAAAAAAGAAAGTACTCCTGATTTGTAGTGTACAAGGTGCAACGGAAAGTCAGGCACATTTTCATCGGTGGGGACGATTACTCTTGGTGATTAAGGGCATCTCCAGCTGTGCCCCTAGCAGCCCCAGGACCTTTTTTAGCTCTTTTTAGCGCCGACGCGAAGAAAAACCTTCCAGTAGTGCCCCCGGAAGCTCGTTTAGCGCCGAATAGCGCCACATTTTGCGCCGGCGCACCCAACACAAACTCAGCAGCCTGGGGTTCGCCTGGGGGTGTACGGTGCTATATTTTGCATGAAATGGGCCCGCAGTCAGCCACCCACTAGCCTCTCTCTCCTCTAATTTCTCCCAGGCCCACCACGTGCAAGCAACGACCCTGCTCCCTCAATCTCCTCCCTCCCTCTCCTCTCTTTTCCTCCCAAATTCCTCTCTTTTCCTGCTCGCCGCTGCTGCTAGCCGCCGAGCTCGCCGCCCTCCAGCCGAGCACCGCGCGCTCCCTGCCGGGCCAGAGTTCGCGTAGCCGGCGCCGCTGCCGCTCGCCGCCTTCTGGCCTCTTCCCCTCGCGCCGCCGCCCGACCTTGAGCTGGCCTCTTCCCCTCGCGCCGTCGTCCGCTCTCCGACCCTCCTCTGCTCCGGCGCTGCCCACGCGCGGACGCGGCGAGGGCGGGGACGCGGCCGTGGCCCACGTCAAGGTAGCCGCGGTTGAAGCACACGGGTGTCGCCCAGGCGCGGACGTGGACCGTGGTCGTGGCGGTGACGCGTGGCCGAGCTCGCCGCTCCTCCTCGAGCTCGCCTCCATGGCCGACGCCAGGCGGACAGAGCGCGTGGCCAGAGCGGGCGGCCAGAGCGCGTGGCCGGTGATGACGTGGGACACACGTTCGTTGGGAGACCCCAAGAGGAAGGTATGAAGCAGTGCAGCAGCAAGTTTCCCTCAGTAAGATACCAAGGTTATCAGATCCAGTAGGAGCAAGAAGCACTTCTGAAGGTTGTCAACGGTGCCAGAAAAGTACTTGCGTGTGGAAGGGAGTTCGGCTGTTGACGTGGAACCTGCACACAACACAATCAAACTACTTTGCCCCAACGAAACAGGAAGGGTGTCAATCTTCCTGGCTTGCTGAAAACAAAGGATTAAACGTATGGTGTGGAAAATAGTGTTTAATTGCAGAGAATGAAAAGGAACAATGATTGCAGTTGATTGTATTATCAGTGTAAAAAAATAGACCGGGGTCCACAGTTCACTAGTGGTGTCTCTCCATAAAAGATAACTAACATGCTGGGTAAACAAATTACAGCTAGGCAATTGACAAAATATTGAGCGCATGACAATGCATATATATGACATGATGATTACTATGATATTCATGTGGGCATTACGACAAAATACATAGACCGTTATCCAACAGCGTCTATGACTAATAATCCACCTCCAGGTTGTCATACCGAGTTCCCCGTTGGTACTAAGTTGCAAGCAACGGATAATCGCATTAAGTAATGTGCGTAATGCAAACAAATGCATTAGACCTAACGGCGTACCCTTAAGCTAAGCATCGGTTATTTTATCCCTAGTGGCAACAGCACATCCACAATCTAGAAGTTGTTGTCACTCTCCCAGATTACCAGAGGCATGAACCCACTATCTAGCATAAATACTAACTCTTGGAGTTACAAACATCAACTTGGCCAAAGCATGTACTATTAACGGAAAGCATGCAAGATCATAAATAACATATAAGATAGATTGATAATCAACTTGACATAGTATTCAATATTCATCGAATCCCAGCAAACACAACATGTAGCATTACAATAAGATGATCTTGATCATGATAGGCAGCTCACAAGATCTAAACATGATAGCATAAAGTGGAGAGACAACCATCTAGCTACTGCTATGGACCCGTAGTCCAATGATGAATTACTCACGCATCACTCCGGAGGCAGGCATGGTGATGTAGAGCCCTCCGGTGATGATTCCCCTCTCCGGCAGGGTGCCGGGAAGAGTTTCAGAACCCTCCCGAGCTAGGGTTGACGACGGCAGCGGCTACGAAAATTTTCGTGGATGGAGGCTCGGTGTCTAGGGTTTTCCCGTGAAGATGAATAAATAGGCGAAAGGGCGGCGGCTGGAGCGACCCGAGGGGGGCCACACCCCACCACGGCGCGGTTGGAAGGGGGGCCGCGCCGCCCTAGGGTGTGGCGCCCTCCTCGGTCGCCTCCGTCTCTCCTTCGGACTTCGTGTACGTGTTGGAAAAATAGGAGGTCCTGTCCAGGTTTCGTCCAATTCCGAGAATATTTCCAGAACAGCTTTTCTGAAATACAAAAACAGCAGAAAACAGGAACTGGCACTGTGGCATCTTGTTAATAGGTTAGTCCCAGAAAATGCATAAAAATGCTATGAAGTGTATGTAAAACATGTAACAATTGGTATAATATCAATATGGAACATCAGAAATTATATATACGTTTGAGACGTATCAGCCGGCACCGGCGCCGCCCCTCCCCCCAGCTCCGCTCGCTGCCCGAGACGAAAGACGAAGACGGCCGCGCCTAGGTCCTTCTTCTCGACGCCGGAGACGGCGCTGCGAGGCCAGCTCTCCTCTCGCGGCTGCCGCCACGTGTCCCCTGCTATTTTTCTGGGTTTGGCCACGACTAGAAATTTCCCACACCCAGAGTCAAAACTGCTCCTGGGGGGCACATCCGGCGAAAAAATAGCGCATGGGTTTGCTTCACGGCTGGAGATGCCCTAACAGTAAAACAATATATTGTCTAACAGTCCAAGCCCCAAAAATATATATTCCTAAGGCCATTAGATGTCAAAACATGAATTTGGATAGCATGTTATTGAATGTAATCTAAAATGGAGCATAAGACGAATGTCAAACAGGAACCAGAAACATAAAAGAAAAATGAAAACATCATGTCGCTAATTTGGTGCACCCTCTTATAACAAATGAAACACAACAAATATATTATGAATAGGTATATATAGAGAGAGCACGAGTGGGTAAGCAACACAAGAACCTCCGGCCCAACTCGATTCACAACAAAGAGAACCGATTTATCCATATTCAGGTTATGTGGTGGGGTACAATCCTATGTCCTTCTATCAAAGCTTTGCTATCGCCGGGCGTACAATAATGAAGGTGGTACATACTCTCATTTGGATCTATCCTATCTACTCCCTCCGTTCATAAAAGATGTCTCAAGCTAGCTCAAATTTGCATGTATCTGATTTAGTGTGTAGATACATGCAAATTTGAGCTAGGTTGAGACATCATTTTGTGAACGGAGGGAGTAGATGATGGATCTTCTCTCGGAACTTGAGGGATATGAGAGAGTTGCCCTATGCAAGGGCCTCTGTGACCCTTATAACCTGCCCACATTGATCTAGTTAATATGACATACGAGTGACACAGCTACGAGTGACACAACTTGACATATTGATGCCCTATGCACGCCATCCTCAAAATTTCTTTTCTTTTTTTGTTTTTTTCGAAATGGGGAACAAAGACTCGGCCTCTACATCAATTGATGCAAACAAATATTTATTGCAAAGTTTCAGAATTCAAAATGTACAAATCATGGGTCACACAAAGTGTACATAAAGATAAGCCATCGGAACAAAATAAGCGCTAATAGTCTAAGCATCTTACAACCGTGTAGTTAGCCGCCAAAATCTCCGGTTGTAGATATCCCGAGCTACCATCTCCAGATGAGTGCATCCAGAGTCTATATGCACACGTTGCGTCTCCAGAAGAAGAAAGTACCACTCGTGGATCCAATGAGTAGCCCTACGGATAACCTACAAAAAGTGAGCGGTCCTCTCTTTGTTAAAGATAATATCATTTCAAAAATTCCAAAGAGCCCAAACTAAAGCACACGCCTCTACTAGAATTTGAGCTTTTGTTTTCTTCTCAACCCCATTAAGCCAACTGCCGAACATATTCGTCACATTAGTTGGAGTGCTAATATTAAAGGCACGTTGAACCACATTCCAAATAAATTTAGCGAATGGAGAAGTGAAAAATAAATGGTCAATAGACTCCTCGAAGTCACAAAAAACACATTTTTACACCCATCCCGTTGGCGTTTTGCAAAATTATCTTTTCTGGGGATCACTTTGTTATAAAGAAACCCCATAAAGATCTTCATGTTCAATGGTAAATTTAATTTCCATATCTATTTTTGTAATACCGTATGGACATTTAGAAAATCATCATATAAAGATTTAACCGTAAAAATCCCAGAAGTATTAAGTTTCTAGACAAAACCATCTTGTTCATTTGTTAAGTTGATTGCCATGAGGCACTCCACAATATGCAGCCAAGCCTCCCATTTATCCCGAGTTAAATTCCTTTGAAAAATCATAATTCAGGGGATAATGAGAGAGAACATCTTCAACTACAACATTTCTTCGTCTAACGATATTATACAATAATGGGTATTGCTCATAAAAGGCGTTTCCCCTAGCCAAGTATCCTCCCGTGTGGATTGCCCCATTACCAACTCTAAACGATCCTCTATCGAAAAATTCCAACTTAACTCTCATCAAACCTTTCCAAAATTGGGAATCCGTGGGTTTAGTCGTCACTTGTGAGTTGTGTCAAAGTTTTGTTCTTGAGGTACTTGTTGTGTAATAATTATTGCCACACACCCTCCTCATTAAGAAGTTTAAAAAGCCATTTGCTTAATAAACATCCATTTTTATATCTAATACCTTAAATCCTAACCCTCCCTGATCTTTGGGTCTACATATGATATTTCATTTGGTTAATCGGTATTTACTCTTATGTTGATCACTTTGCCGAGAAAGCGAGACCGATAAAAGTCTAATCTCTTCAACACCCCTTTTGGTATTTCTAAAAAGAATAGCATGAACATTGGAAGGCTCGTTAGGACAGAAATTATGAGGACAAGCCTATCCCCGTATGATAGTAATTTGCCTTGCCAACATACCAATTTTTCTCGAACCGGTTCTTCACAGGATTCCAATCTTTATTCAACAATTTTCTATAATGAATAGGGATACCTAGATAACGGAATGGAAGAGCACCGGTAGTGCAGCCGAAAATCTGTTTCTATTGTTCTTCCAATTCCTTCGCATTCTCAAAACAAAATAATTCACTCTTGTGAAAATTTATTTTTAAACCCGATAACTGCTCAAAATTTCTTGTGTCTTGGCTTTTCTGCACTATTGTTTTTGTGGGTAGGCTTTTCTGCAATATTGTCGATGAGTTAATCATGCCACATAGTCTCTATACAACATGTGATGGATCATGTGGAAAGCGGTGTTTGGAGCATGCATACTACTCCCTCAGTTCCTTGTTAAAGAGGGAGTATATTGTTTCCCAATATTTTCTAAAATCTTGGTCAAAGATAGTCAAGTCTGACTTTTCAGGAAAAACTATACACCTTATAATAAGGAACAAAGGGAGTATATTGTTTCCCAAATTGTTCAGCAAACCGTTAGGTGGTCTCACAAGAAATGAAATAATCCAGTTCCCACCAGGTATACTGCACTGTCAGGTGGTCTCACAAGACGCAAGGTCAACATTGTGCGATTGCCCGGTCTGTTTTGAGCTGGAAAGAGGTCTGGTTTGATTTTGATGATGCAGCGATTGTTATGAAGTGCTTGTTTTGTCCGGTTATAGTGCACTCAAAATTTTGCTTGTTCCAGTGAATCACTAACCCAACCAACGGACCCTCGGATGGCTGGACAGCCAAACCCATGTATCTTGGAGGCAGGAGTTTTGCTGCATTTTACCTGCTCACTTCTTTTTTTTTTCTTTTGTGCAGACAAAATCGGCATTGCAATCAGCAACATAATTGTAGATAGTTGTGTTTTTGAGTCGTCACCAAGCCCTACACCAAACATTTAGTCTGATGTTCTTGTAAATAGCATGACAATGCATACTAGCTGTGTGAACCCAAAATTTAATAATGATTGGAAATGTTTCGTGTGGAACACTATGCATGCTAGCTAGTTATCTCAGTCAAGTACTCAAGTTCCGTGCCTTGCACTATATATTAACTCGGAAATCATGAACTGAGCATCGTGACACAGTGAAAAGAAGAAGAGAATAATTAGCTGGCGAGATTTCTTGAGTTGGAGTAAACGGAAGAGATTGAAATTTAACAACACAAGAGATATGCATGCCGCCACCACATACTCCCTCCGTTCCAAATTAATTGACTTCTATTTACCCACATGTGGATGTATCTAGACATGTTAAAAGTATAGATACGTCCACATTTAGATAAATGGAAGTCAATTAATTTGGAACGGATGGAGTAGCTGACAGTTGACACAAATTGAGGTTCGACATCCTTGTCGTTTTGGACAGAAACATGTGCATGCATGAGTGACATAACTATTTGTTTAAGTATGTGCCCATACTATTAGGGTATATATACATATTTCAAGCACGTAGGCTTTACAGACTTGATCAGCAGCATAAGTCCAACACCCAGAGCAACTCAACCACAAATTAAGCTTAAAGTTTGGTAGGAAATATATATATATATATATATATATATATATATATATATATAACCAAGTACACCAAATTAGTGTACCAAAGCAGACCACGGCCACCGAATTATTGGCAGACTAAAAACAACTAAGCACATATATACTTATCATATCAAATCATATCATATGTTTTCCCTGAAGAACTAAGCACATACATCAACTTGGCTAATTTACAGCAAAGCCTCGCGTACTTGGTGTTGCTGCGAACACGCATGCTCACAGCACGAAACTAGGGATACTCATCATCGATCAATGGCGGCGCGGACGCGCACAGCACGGGAACACGTACGTATGTGCATGAACTGTCTCGATGTATCTCATGGCGACTTGAGCTTGGCAGCGAGGCAGGAGGCGGCATGCTTGCAGGAGCGGTAGAGGCTGAGCACGGAGAGCCACTCGGTCAGGGCGTGGCCCACCCGCTGCCTCCGCCGCCGGACACGGAGGCGCCCAGCGGCCCTTCCGGCCGGCAACGTGGCGTACTCGACGGGGACGACGGAGGAGGGGTCGTAGGGGTCGTCGGACCTGCAGAGGAGCGACGGCGGGAGAGGGAGAGGCTTCTTCCCGGTCTTGGAGGAGCGTGACCGCGCCGGCGTCTTGGGGATGCCCGGGCGGTGCTCCCACGAGAAGGGCACCGAGGAGGCCCGGAGCGGAGACGGGAGGAACCGGTGGAAGGGGGACGGCGAAGGCGGGAAGAAGGAGAAGGGGGAGGGGGAGGACGATGGGGAGGCGAAGGAGGCGCTGGAGCTGGATGGGAGGAGGCGCCGACGCCGGCGTGGGGTGGCCGCGGCAGAGGCGGGGGTCGCCGGCGCGGGTGGAGTGGAGGAAGTGGGCATGTCGATGGTTGTGTTGTGGTGGTGCGGATGGTTGGGGCAGCAGCTAGGCTGGGGTCTTGAGGTTTTATTCGCGGGCGAATATTTGGGTGTGGACAGAGACCCGACCGCGACACCGAGGAGGGAATGGGCGAGTGCAATATTTTGAGACCTCTCGTCGGCCACGCGGCTTCACGAGTTTCAGAGAAAATCTGTTGAACGTCGTAAATCATGGAAGAAACTCATCTTCTTGTGCAAAAAGTGCATTGCGTGTTGCGTTGCAGTTGAAAGCTAGGAGAACCGGAGGGATGATGCACTACGCAATGCCATGGCCGGACTAGCGGCTGTGCGGTATGAACACCACGCAAGAAAAGTGGAAATATCTTTCTATATAAAGTGGGAAAGAAAGCGAGCTAGGCGGTGAAGACAAAAGTGGTAAAGCACTGTATGCAATTTGCAGCTCGATCTGGTGATACGTCGTGCATCACGTCTGGCTTAAGCTTTGCATGGCCCCGTAATTAGTAGCAGTAGTTAGTGGTAGTATCACGCATGCATGTTTCTCTTTCATCTAAACCGAAAGACACACGGACAAGCAAGCATGCATGCGCAGTACACTGGTGAAATGGAGTACGCAGTAGGAGTTACAGTAACTTGCAAACAAACAAATGTACCGAGGCGTACGGTCAAAACCATTGTTGGATTACGCCAAGAGACAAGACATATATCCTGCCCGAATCCCAGCCCATTCCTTCGTCTCCCCGTTTCAGCCAGGTAGGGAGGACCACCATGGCACCATGGATGAACTTCACGCATGCATCCCCACAACAAACCCGGCCAGTCGAGAGACAGAAACGCCCAGAAAGCAAAGCAAAGCGATCGAGTAGGCCTCCCTGCGAAAGGAACCGATCGATCGAAAGAAATATCCTCAGATGCTTTCTCTCTTCCGCAAGCCATCCATGCATCCCCCGCCATATCCATCTTCATCTCTTCTCTGCATCTGATTGTACGCAACCTCTCTCCTCCGCGACTGCATCGATCAGACAGAGACGTTGATGGCTCCTTGATTCTTCCGGCAGGCATGCATGTATGATTGCACAATATAAGAGCATCTCTAGCAGAACCTGCAAAAGCTGAAACCGCAAAAGCATTTTGCAGGTCACGTTTTTGGTGTTTTTGCTCTAGTTTTCGTGCAGCGAAGAACAGAACCCGCAAACGCAAACTGCAATTCCGCGATTTAGACATTTCAGATTTCGCGGGAACAAAGAGTTCATATTTCGACAGTACCAGCAGATGATTTCTACACAAAATAATATAGGCGATCTAACCCTATATCACTACACTAGCCTAGGTCGCCGCCGATCAAACCCTAGTGGGCAAAATGCGGCTCCTCACCGGAGCCATGGGCGCGGCGGCGACGCAGCGGCGGAGGAGCTTCATTCCTCGTCGGAGTCGGTGACGAGGTCGATGGTGGGCGGGAGCGTGCTGATGACCAGCGCCTGCTGCAGGAGCCCCTCGTTGACCACCGCGTTGAGCTTGGCGGTGGCGGCCTTCTCCTCCGCCTCGTATTGGGACCGCAGCAACGCCGCGGCCATCATGTGCTCCATCTGCTCGTCGGAGACGAAGTCCTCCGGCCCGAGCGTGACCCCGAAATGCTCGGGGTTGTAGCCCTCCGGCGGCGGAGCACCTGGAGCGGCGGAGGAGCTGCTGGCGCCCGCGGAGGAGCTGCCCTCGCCGTGGAGGCGCAGCTGCTGGCGGCGGCGGATCTCGCGCTCGTGCTCACGCCGGAGCCGGTCGAACTCCGGCAAATCGCGGCGGTGCCACGCGGCCGGCACCGGCTCCCCGAGCTTGTACTTGAGGGAGCCGCGCTTCCGTGCGCCGTCGCTGCGGGAGACCTGGCGCCGCTTTTCGTCGGAGTAGTCTCCGCCGAATTTGTCGTCGCCGGGGAGCGGCTCCGCTTCCCTCTTCGGCGCCATGGCGGCTCGGAGTCGCCGGATCTGCGGTAGGGGTGGCGAGATTGCTCGTCGGAGACGGCGGAGTGGGGAGTGGATTGCTCACCGGAGCGGCGGAGCGTGCGAGGAGAAGTGGGGGTTTCGACCTGCATCCGCGGTCGCAATCCGGCTAAATAGAGGCTCGCCGCTTCGTTTCACGGGCCCCCGCAAAACGTTTGCGGGCTGGGCTAATTTTGCAGGCTCTATTCTGGCCAAAAAACAGCACCAAACCCGTAAACTCGCCGGAGTTTTGTGGGTTTGAGTCTTTTGCGGGTTCTGCTAGAGATACTCTAATGCGTGTCTTTTGTTAATTTCTTCTCCGATCCATCGCCTCTAGTAGGGTAGCGTTTTCAGCTCACAACGGACAAACCGCAAGGTCACAAATTCAGGGGTTAGCTAGGAGTTGCCTGAAACTGAAGGAACTCATTTGTTGTATTCGGCATCGTCTTGTAGATTAGACGACGGGAGCAAATCTCAATTCGTGGAAATTGGGGGTGATTCTTCTCTCGCTTTCAGCGCATCCCTATTGATTATTCGAGTTCTCGACCTCCTTATTGTGTATGAGCCACGTGGTACACACGCTGACCTAACCTCATTTGTCTCGCAGAAAAATTAGTCTAGATATTTTGCTTTTGCGGACACGCTCTTGCTAGACGAACCCATCCTGAGTTTTTCTCCCATCAAATGCAGTATTTTGCTTAGAATGGTAAAAAGATATATTTTCGTGATAGAATGTGCATATCAAACCATAGTACTTGCTGAGGAGGAACAAAATCCTATACTTGGTACCGATTGGTGATGCGTTGCTGTTTACTACGCGCAGACACAATATCATGGCAAAGTACATCAGACCTAGTACCTAATCTTGTTGGAAGTAGCCTCAATGCAGCTTAACTAACCATTTCGCACAACACGAAACAAATACTATTGTACGTTTTCTCTAAACCGACACTCTCCGCCGTCTGATTAGTGCGAAACAGGTTGTCTTCACATATCTCGCGCAAATGCAGCACCACGAAGCAAACAAAAAGCGGTGGTCCGGCTAAGCTAACCTTGGGGTACTATACTACCAGTGGACAGACTGCCTACATAAAGTGTGTGCACTCAGCTGAAAGCTATATTTATCCAGAGCACCCTCCTAAAGAAACCTTTGCCGTTAATCATTAACAGCATCTGCGTTGGATCTTTAATTTTATTCAAAAACGTGTTACTGTAATACTGTTTGCGGGGAGTTGTCACGCACCTGCCACGCCCTAATGGGCCAAGCCCAGACGAGGAACCCAAGACCCGGCCCAAGCCCAGCAAGGAGTAGCTGGCAAACATCGTCCGACAGCTACTTAGGGGTTGGTGATACTCTGTTCCGAACCTGAACAAGATAGATCTCTGTTCCATCATTCGGGAGCTCGTCTCCGTGTAATCCTTGTATCGAATTCCAGTGTATCTGTGAGGATCTATACTAGAACCCTACTGTGGTCATAACACTTGGTATCAGATGCCAATTTCCACCCCAAATCCTGCGTGATCTGTAATTTCCGAGAGAGGGTTGGTGGTGGATCTCAATCCGCTGCTGAAATCCGATCGCCGGTTAGATCGGCGAGGTAGGGAGCCGCGCTGGCTCCGCGACGACCGACGGCGGCCGAGCGGCAAGCCTCGGAGACCATGGCGACCGTCACCGAGCAAGCGGAAGCAACCAACGAGAAACTCGATTCGATCATGTCGAAATTCGAGGGCCTCTCGCAGTGGATGACGACGGTGGAGCACGCCGTCAACGGACTCACGTCCACAGCGGCGACGCTCAAGCTTCATGCCGAGGATACGGCCGCGCGGTTGGGCGCCATCGAGTCGCGTCCGCCCCAACAACCTCCTCCACCCGCGCCGCTCTCTACAGCGACGCCACCGGGTGCGACGGCGCGACGGCCCGAGGGGTACGGCTCCGACAACACACCTCGGGGGCAAATCAACGAGATCCACGGATCTCCACGATTACCCCGGCTAACGGTACACTGATTCCGCTCAACTATCCTCGTGCTTATGGAGACGAAGATCATTTCGAGCGTCCTGTTCATCACTCACGATTTCACTCCACCCCTAAAATGGAATTTCCTAAATTTGATGGCACGGATCCATCAATTTGGAAGGACAATTGTGAGATGTACTTTGAAATCTATGGGATCTCTGAGATGATGAAAGTAAAATTTGCTATTCTGAATTTTGTGGGCAACGCGGCGCTGTGGGTGAAAACCCTTCAGGCTAAACAGCACATTGTGCTGTGGTCTGACCTGTTTATGGCAGTTGACGCTTATTGGGGCAAAAACAAATTGAACATGTTCATGCGCCAGATTCTTAGCCTTAAGCAACGAGACACAGTAGAGGTGTACACTGAAAAGTTTAACACTCTTATGCACCAGATATTGATGCATGATCCGCACCAGAGCGAAGTGTTCTTCGTAGAACGTTATATTGCTGGCTTATCTGATGACTTACGTTCCTATGTACTGCTGCAATTACCTAAGGATGTCGATACTGCTAGCCTCCTTGCCAACATGCAGGAAACGGAGCAGGACAATCTGCGACAACAGCACTCATCGAGGTCTCAGTCACGCTCAACTTATCGCGTGCATCATCCACCTGACAAAGTCAAGCAAGCCAATCAAGGGGAGGACCATAAGAAGATGGACAAGCCTCGTTGGGATGACAAACTTGAGCAGCTGCGTGCCTATCGCAAGGCCAAGGGCCTATGTTTCACCTGCGGTGATAAGTGGAACAAGACGCACAAATGCCCTCCTCATGTTCCACTTCATGTACTTGAAGAGCTTCTGGATACCCTTCCTCAGGAACAGGACAAAGGTGATGAAATGGGTGATACTAGCTCTGACGATGAACTCATGGCAATTGAACCAACAGCAAATGATTCTCCGACTCCAGCTCGTCGTCGCACAATTCGATTACATGGTCAGGTGGGATCTCATGAGGTGTTGATACTGGTAGATTCTGGCAGCGGCGCTTCATTCGTGGATGCTGCATTGGTTGACAGGATGCGAGCCCCAACTGCACCCTGCACATCGTCTCGCTTTGTGGTAGCAAATGGTGAAGTGATGACAGCTGATCAGCAAGTACCAAACCTTTCGTGGTCTGTCCAAGGTGTCACATTCGTCCAAGACATGAAGATATTGCCTCTTACATGCTATGACATTATTCTGGGAGGTGATTGGCTGGAACAGCACAGTCCAATGTGGGTGCACTGGAGACAGAGGCGTATGAAGTTTGATTACCAAGGCAAACGAGTTACACTGCAAGGTATTCAGGAAGATGCTGCTCCTGCAACACCAATTACCCCAGCTGAGCTGCGCGGTCTGCTAAAAAAAGGGGCAATAGCTCATTGCACTCAGGTTTTGCCAGTTCATCAAAAGGGTGTGATCTGCAGTATAACCCCTGCACCTCCAGACGACTTGTCACCCGAATTGCAAAGCTTGGTTCAGGAATACAGTGATCTGTTTACTCCTGTGGTTACTTTGCCACCTCGACGCACACATGATCATCAGATTCCATTGGTTCAGGGAGCTCAGCCTGTAAATGTGAGAGCTTATCGTTATGCTCCTCATCAGAAAAACGAGATTGAGCGACAAATACACAAAATGTTGGCTCAAGGACTCATCAGACACAGCTTGAGCTCTTTTGCGTCCCCAGTTCTGTTGGTAAGAAAGAAAGATGGTGAGTGGAGATTTTGCATTGATTACCGCCAGCTCAATGCTATCACAGTTAAACACAAGCATCCTATGCCCGTGGTTGAGGAGTTATTGGATGAACTGGCTGGTGCTAAATGGTTCACCAAGTTGGATCTATCTTCAGGATATCATCAGCTCCGAGTTGCCGAAGGGGATGAATATAAAACAGCCTTCCACACTCATCAAGGGCTTTATGAGTTCCTTGTCATGCCATTTGGGTTGACAAATGCACCTGCAACCTTTCAAAGTGTGATGAACACGATTTTCGCAAAACTTCTGAGGAAAACAGTGCTTGTATTCATGGACGATATACTCATATACAGCAAGTCCAAAGAGGAACATACACAGCATCTTCAAGAAGTGTTTGACATTCTTCGAGAGCACAAATTCACACTGAAGCGCTCGAAATGTTTATTTGGGCAGCAAAATCTGGAGTATCTTGGTCATGTAATTGGGGTAAATGGTGTGGCCACTGACAGTGCAAAAGTGGCAGCTGTGCAAGCTTGGCCTCGACCAAGAAATATCAAAGATGTGCGTGGTATTCTCGGCATGGCAGGATATTACCGTCGATTTATTGAAAACTATGGTATAATTAGCAGACCCTTGACTCAGTTACTTCGCAAAGGAGCACAGTTTCAGTGGACACCAGTCACAGAAGAAGCTTTCTTAGCATTGAAAAAAGCTCTCACTGAAGCTCCGGTGCTAGCTCTACCGGATTTCACACAACCTTTTGTTTTGGAAATAGATGCTTGTCAGTCTGGAGTGGGTGCTGTGTTGATGCAGAAGGGTCATCCAATAGCATATTTGAGTAAAGCTCTCAGCTCTCGCAACCAAGCACTATCCACTTATGAGAAGGAGTGCATGGCAATTTTGTTGGCTGTTGAAAAATGGCGTCCTTATCTACAGAGCCAAGAGTTCATTATCCGCACTGATCACAAAAGTCTCTTACATCTGACTGAACAGCGGTTGAATACTGGCATCCAGCACAAGGCGTTTGTGAAGCTCATGGGCCTACGCTATACAATTCAGTATAAGAAGGGGATAAACAATGCAGCTGCGGATGCTCTGTCCCGCAAAGCACCTGATGGTGACCTGACAGCCATATCTGCAGCAGTGCCCTCCTGGTTAGACAATCTTGTGGCTGGGTATGCAGATGATGCACACACAAAACAATTATGGACTGAGCTGAGTGTCACTAGTCCTAACAAAGACGGATTTGCTCTAGATAATGGAGTTATTCGTCGCAAAGGGAAAGTCTGGGTTGGCGGCAATGAACTTGCACAGCAACACATTCTGCAGGCCATGCATGCTAGTGGTATTGGGGGACACTCTGGCGTCTTAGCAACTTACCAGCGCATTCACAAGCTGTTTGCCTGGCCCAACTTGAAGCAGACAATAGAGTCTTTTGTGCAGAAGTGTGACACATGCCAGTGTGCGAAAGTGGAGCACACCAAATTGCCGGGCCTGCTCCAACCACTGCCGGTGCCACCTACGGCCTGGCACACAATCAGCCTTGATTTTGTGGAAGGATTACCCAAGTCGAATGGGTTCGATGTGATCCTAGTGGTGGTAGACAAGCTAACCAAATACGGGCACTTCATTCCCCTGAAACACCCCTTCACGGCATTGCAAGTGGCTGAGGCATTCATTAACAACGTTTACAAACTCCATGGTCTTCCCCACTGCTTGATATCTGATCGTGACAAAGTCTTTACAAGCAACTTCTGGCAAGAGCTCTTCCGCCTCTCTGATACTCAACTGATGATGAGCTCTGCGTACCACCCCCAGACGGACGGTCAAACTGAACGCCTGAACCAATGCCTGGAGACATTCCTTCGCTGCACGGTGCATGCATGTCCTACGAAATGGTTCAAATGGCTCGCGTTGGCGGAGTTCTGGTACAACACATCTTTCCACTCTGCAATTGGTCGTGCACCCTTTGAAGCTCTCTATGGACATCCTCCACGCCACTTCGTCATCTCTGCAGCAGATACTTGCCAAGTGTCGGATCTGGAGTTTTGGCTGCAGGAACGCGAGTCCATGACGGCCCTGATGCGCCAGCATCTGATCCGTGCTCAGCAACGTATGAAACGACAAGCTGACAAGAAAAGGTCTGAACGCTCCTTTGCAGTTGGCGACATGGTTTTCTTAAAACTGCAACCCTACGTCCAAACTTCTCTAGCACCTCGGAGCAGTCAGAAATTAGCATTCAAATTCTTCGATCCATACAAAGTTCTAGCCCGCATTGGTGAGGTGGCGTATAAACTGGAGCTGCCAGCATCTAGCAAGATCCACAATGTGATTCATGTCTCTCAGCTGAAACGGCGTCTTCCAGCAACACAACAAGTAAGTGATGATATTGCTTTGCTTCACCCGGATGATTTTGCCCTGTTGCAGCCAGCTTCAGTACTTGCAACAAAGAAGATTCAGCGTGGTGGCGCCTATGTGGATCGAGTGCTGATTCAGTGGCATGGGCTGGCTCCATCTTCGATCACCTGGGAGGATCTTTCGGCGATGCAGCATCGGTTTCCACTGTCACTGGCTTGGGGTCAAGCCAGTTCTCAAGCGGTGGGGAATGTCACGCACCTGCCATGCCCTAATGGGCCAAGCCCAGACGAGGAACCCAAGACCCGGCCCAAGCCCAGCAAGGAGTAGCTGGCAAACATCGTCCGACAGCTACTTAGGGGTTGGTGATACTCTGTTCCGAACCTGAACAAGATAGATCTCTGTTCCATCATTCGGGAGCTCGTCTCCGTGTAATCCTTGTATCGAATTCCAGTGTATCTGTGAGGATCTATACTAGAACCCTACTGTGGTCATAACAGGAGTACATGTGTATCGTAAATTAAATTTCACCTGGTTTCACTTTCAGCTTTTTTTTATGGCAGTTTCAGTTTTGGCTATTTGTTTTTGAAGCAAAATAGCTATTTGAACACAAATGTAACGATGCAAGGAAGAACTCTGCATACCTTTTGGAGATCACACTTGGTGGTTTGATGGACCATTCGTGCTTTACTAGTAGTTGCATGCACCTGGAGCTGTTAATGAAGTCAGGGCACCAGGAGTATTATGTATTTATGTGTGCAAAGGCGGTAAGTACTAGGCAGGAAACAGAGAGCATCTCAGTCACTCAGTGCAATTCAGGAAATATACAGATGGGCACGGCGGGTACTCCTAAACCTGAATTTGAAAATGGGCCAAAAATCTGTACTTGTAAGTTTTCTGAAAATCGAATAAATCATGCAAGTAACATATTGCTTGATACATAATCGTGCCAAATTTCAAGATAAAATACGATTTTATATGGCCTACATAAAGAAGAGAACGTGAAATTTGTCTATTAAAATCCGAGTGTTTGTACTGTTCCTTGACCAATTTGTCTTTTTACACAAGTTACATACTTTTGTATTTAATTTTCAAGCCTAGCATGCACATAACATCATACATCCTCTGCATGTACAATTTATGACATACTTTTTTTGATTTTATCTTGTATTTTTTCGATTTTACTATTCATCCAGGATATGTTCTTAAAAAAATTAAAAGTGCAGTTCTGCCGTGAGAAGACGCATGCATCATGCATCATGCATTTTATGCTGTCAGATTGAAATAAAAAATGGTCTCTGCTATTGGCCTATTGCCTTAAAATCAGGTTATTAATTTCGGTAAAGAACAAAAACACTTTCCAGGGGGGAATTGTCGGTTACTGGTCAGATCAGTTGTGATTAAGAAAGATACCATCTCGTAGTTAGAAAAATAAATTATTTGTTCTCCATATGCTACTCGTTGATCAACAGTATAGGATGCAGCGGTCACTCATGTAGGTACGTGGTTGATTCCAATGGTTGCTCCACTGTCATCGCACTTAGTTAGGCATGTAGTACTTCGTACGTAGGGGGGGACGCCGTTCCTCACGACCTCACGTCTACCCGGATTGATCGCTCGGCGCTGGTGATGGTGGCACCGTGGAGCAAACGGCAAGGCGCAGAGGGAGGAGGCAGCCGTCACCGGGACATGGAGACGCGCCATTGTCCATTGGGTTGCTCGTGAAATAGCGGCGACGAGATGTGTTGTACTATTAGACATAATTTTCATGATTAATTCTAGAATAGTAAACATGATCGCAACAGCTACTAACGTATTAAACTCGAAAATACTAGACGTATTAATTAACATGAACAGCAGCAAAACATCTACTAACACAGCCATAATAAAACAGCAGATCGGAACGTGACACACGTACCGAACGGTAGTAGATGACGTAGTCGTTGGAGCAGCGACGGCGGCAGCTTGAGCAGCGACGGTAGCAGCTCGAAGAAGACGACGTTGAAGACGAGTCGCCCGCGGACCCGGAGATCGTCCAGGAAGTCGAGCCGTGATGAAGAACTTGAGCAGTCGCGCGGAGCGCTTCCCAAAAACCTTATTCGCCATCTCCCGTACAGGATCACAAAGACGAGCGGTTCCGGAGATCTGCTGTCCCGTTCGCCGGTGCACGCCGGCGCACGGGATGGAGTAGACTACGGTGGCGGCGCAAGGCACGAGATTGGCAAAACCTAGATTGGTTCGGTGTTTTTCGGCGCACGCAGTGCACGGCAATATATAGTGCGGTTCGGAAAACCCTAACACGTACACCATGGGCCAAGTCCACGTCGCGCACGTTTTGGGTCGGTTACAGTAGACCACGATCCGGGAGCGACCCGAACCGACTAACTGTGACGCGTCCGTCCAAACCGTTTTTCCCGGACTGCAAAAATAAAGCTCGGCTCGGCGAGATTCCCGCAACCCGCGGCGTGCCGTGACGAGACGGACAGACGGCGGCGGAGGAGGAGGAGTGCGCACGAGAGAGCCTTCTGTTCTCAACTAGCACACCAAGTGGTACAACACTCCACCTTATAAGGTGGTGTTTGTCTCCTCCAACTAGCAATGTGGGACTAAACTTTAGCTCCCACTCCACTCCCATGTGTGCTGCCACAAAAATGGGATTTGAGATTTTTCTGAAATTGCTTATTGGGCTGCCACATATGGGCCTAATTCTAACAATCCCCCACCAGATCTCAAATCCCTATTTAGAGATATTTGCCAAACCTCGTTTCTTGTTTTTATACCAGTGTTTCAGCAGAGACTGTTAAGTTGAACTTCCGCCTAGAGATTCAAGCTACATCTACCAGCAACTTGAACAATGGACGAACCTTGAATTGCAAGTTTGGTGCCAATAGACTTCACTCAAAGTCATAACCAGTACGTGGCTGCCTGTAGCCTACCCCGCGGGTGGAGCATATGCGTCATACTCCCTGGTCTCTTCATGAGCTTACTAGAGCTCACCCAAATCTCATAGACTGCGACGTTTAACAGTCGGACTCATATAGGTGTGTTCTTTCAAGGTCGCTCTGTAGGATAGCACCTTTGCTACGAATAGCCAACAGAAACACATTAAGTCATATTGCCAACCTGCCTTACAGAATGTGAGAGTTATGCATCTTCCCACGGAGAGGGTTACAAAATAACTCTCCTCATTTAAACCACTAGCTTGTTCTTCCCAGGTCCTAATTCACGGGATCTCCGATCACATAGGTTGGGTTACCACTATGGTGTAACGCTCATGGGTCTCAACCCCATCTCCCTCGATGTATTATCTATCACATTACGTGATAGTCCCTTTGTAAAGGGATCTGCCAGGTTTTTGTCTGTTTGAATATAACTAACAGTTATTACTCCGGAGTTTCTCATTTTCCTGACAGATTTCAAGCGTCTCTTGACGTGTCTTGATGACTTCGCATTATCCTTAGCACTGTTCACTTTCGTAATAACCGATTGGTTGTCACGGTTCATAAGGATGGCCGGTAAGGATTTCTCAACCACCGGCAAGTCCATCAAGAGCTCACGCAGCCATTCTGCCTCAACAGAAGCTGTATCTAAAGTAGCAAGTTCTGCTTCCATGGTTGACCTCGTCAAAATGGTCTGTTTGCAAGACCTCCATGACACTGCGCCACCTCCAAGAATAAAAGCATATATGTCGAGGATATAGGATACGGGTATCCTGACGTATGATAAATGCGGCCCAACATGGAGAAGGCCCAACAAGGCGACTTAATGTTTTGAGTCGCACAAGGATTCCACGAACTGACTTGTAATAGAAACCCTAGTTTGTATCCAACTAGGACACTACATGTAATCTTGCCCCTTCCACCTATATAAGGAGGGGCAAGGCGCACCAAACGCTCCCAGAGCTCAATAGACTAGAGACAACAAAACAGAGAGAGCCGCCACATCGGCGACTCGCTCATGGCATACGGAATAAGATCTAGCCACAAACAGCATGTAGGGCTTTTACCGGATGATGTTTTCCGGGGCCTGAAGCTGTATAAATCGCTCTCCCGTGTGCAAACCCACATCGACGATCACCGCGCGTGCTAAATCCCACACCTACGAAGTCATCTTGAGATGACATGTGCCGTGACAATTCCACGACAGTTGGCGCCCACCATGGGGCTACGTGCGCGTGGATTTAGATTTCGATGGGTCCAATCTTCATCAGCCAACGGCAACAACAACACCGTCCCCGCGGACGGCTGATCAAATCGAAGTCAAGGTTTTCGGCTCATGTGATTTGTGTCTCGACGATCCGCCGAAAAGCTAATGTCGCCGAAAAGCCAGGAGCGACAGAGTTCCGATCCGTTGCGAAGCAGCCTCTGCCAGGTGCTAAGATCATGTACGTCTCGGAAATTACCAAAAGCATGGGAAGAAAAAAATCGGTACTGCTTTTCACGTGAAGACGAGCCCTAGTAGTATTCTGCCTGGCACAAGGATCAAGGCCAGCTATTAGTCAACGAAGGAAAGAAAAAAATCAAGTTGCCAGCCTCTCCAATCATCCGGTGGATTACTCAAAGGAATCAAGTGCTACCGGGGACAAAGGAAGGAAATCGCGAGCAGGAAAAATATAAAGATTGCAAACTGAGTACTACAGGCTACTACTCCATGCAGTTCACAAAAGGAAAGGATTAGCTCGTATTTGTGTCAGTTGCCAATGCCGGACATCGACGTATTCCATGAAGAAGACGTGGAGAAGTACAACTCCTATTCATGACAAAAGACAGTATACAAGGTCCGACTAATATTCTGCTGCACGCTCCAACACGACAACATCGCCGCGACCAATCAGTAAATATCACGCACGTGAGGTGCATATGCGAGGGACCTGATAAACAAGCAAGCTGGCAGCTGCGGCTCACGCTGTGATTACGCGCGGCTCATCAAGATCAACAGTGACTGCGACTCATCGTCGGATTAATCAGGCGACTCGCGCGCCCAAACTCTCTCATGAACGCGGCTGCGGGGGGTCATCGTCAACATTGTCTCCACACATGCACTTTCTGATGCGTTTCCATCGACAAGCACGATGCCATCTCGCCCATAATGCTACACCCAGGATCGCAAGGCTGCCTTCACGGACCAAAGATCACCTCGATCGGAACAAGTTTCTTGCGGCAGATTGAGCAGAGAGAACTGGGCGTTTCCGTCCAGAAATAATCAACTAGCGTAAGGCCAGCAAGAGAACTTAAGATCTGATTAATCCCCAGGCTACCTGAAGAGAAGGTCAAAGTGATTTGGAGTTGCTGGAGGAGTTTCACGTGACCAGCTATAGCAAAAAAGCTCGGGTTGAAAAAGAAAGAAGAATGCAGGGAGTGATCAGCTCCATGCGACTCAACTCATCAGCATGCGATTCAATTCATCAGCACGCGACTCAAAGGATCGCTATGCGACTTCAATGATCGGCGCTATCATCGCCAACTTCAACAGTTATTGATCTCCGGCGATTCACCATGACTGACTTTAAATTCCGTCGTGGCTTACTTCATCCTCGACAAATCGACGAGAATAAGCTAAGTCACTATTATACTCAAATTTCGCAGCCTTTTACTTTCATCAATAAGTTTAAATTCATCTTCGAGTTCATCTCGGGGGCTGCATTTCTAGGTTATTATGCCTTTTATTAAATGTCTTTGCGACTCATATTATATCATGTCGTAGATTTTTAATTCATATCAGCTTTTGTAGATTTAATTACATCTACTTCTCAATACATTCGTCAAATTAGAGTTCTTTATAACTCGCATTGCAAATTCTAGCTATTTACAGCTTGCATTGAATATCAAGATCACCACTACATGTTCAAGCATTGATATTTGGCGATTCATTTGTCATTCTATAACTTATCATTATATCAATTTATGACTGATCGTTATATAATTTCATGATTTATTATCATATCATTTTATTGATCATCGTCGACTTATTGTCATATCATTTTATAAGTCGCATAGCGATTTACCCCCATATTATTTTATGAGTCGCAAATAGCTCATCATTATATCAGTTTATGAGTCATTAATGAATCATTATCTTTGAGTTAAAACAGGTGACTCACATCTACAGCTAATCAGAGCTGGTTATCATCAAAGCTAATTAGAGCTCGTCACGGCTATTGCAGCCGCTAAAAGCAATAATCCTGGTTATTCTCTCCTTAATTCAGAAGTATCTTTGCACTATGCGGCCAAAGTACTGGGGTGCGATGTCAATCGAGTGTGATCGCCTATCATGGCCGCCAGCGACCCTGAACACGCATTTTTACCTGGAAAATTCTGAGCCGCGCGAAGACCTACTTAATGGTAATAGAGATAATTCAGAAGGACCAAAGTACCCGCGTGTGGCGTCAATCGAGTCTGATGCCTATCATGGCTGTCTATCATGGCCGTTCTCGACCCTGAACACACATTAGATCTGGGAAATACTGAGTCAAGTACATGCTATCATGCATCGTACAATATGCTATCATGCATCTTACCAGTTGCTATCACGCAACAATTTGCTATCATGCAACCATTTGCTATCACGCAAAATAACATTTGCTATCATGCAAAATATCATGCAACATATCATTTGCATCATGCAACATATCATTTGCATCATGAGACATATCATTTGTTATCATGCAGATTATACTATGCTATCATGCAGGGTACCATATGCTATTATGCGGAGTACTAACTTTTGATCATAATTATTACCAGCCGCCAAGGCTAACATATTATTATCATTGCTTCCTTGGGGGCTTTTGCCCTTTGAATTTTAGGAACCTATAACTCGGCCATACGAGTTTGAACTGGCATGACCAGATTTTTTAATGATTGAGATAATTCCTTGGGGCTTTTGCCCTTTGAATTTTAGGAACCTATAACTCGGCCATACGAGTTTGAACTGGCATGACCAGATTTTTTAATGATTGAGATAATTATCTCCTGATATCGGCTGATGAAGCCACCATTATTTATTTAACTACGGCCACATCAAGTGGCATTTATATCATTATTATCTTGCGGCAACAATATTTGTCAATCTGTTGCAGGATCAAATTACAACGATATGCCATCAAGCAGGATAATGAAAGCATGCCTACTTAATGCCCGGGGGCTAGGAAAATCAATTTTTTTGCCTAATTGAAGGAATATTTGAGTCTCGAGCCGCATGGTTAAGCATACAACTCGACCCTCAGAGGCTACACATCCATCAGCATCACAGTTTGAGATACAAAATATTCAGTTACCGAGCCAAAGCAATGATTCCGGGAGCTTTCAAGTCAAATCAGTGGCCACATATTTATGAGCCGCCGTGGTGTCAGATGGATCTTCATGTGAACTTAACAGACTATTATATACTACATACAATACTGGCTGGTGGACTTTTTTTTATCAGCAGCTACAACAACATCTACTGCAATTTATGCGGGAGCCTGGGAAAATTCTGATGCCAGGACCGAGGGCAACACCGTGCCAGAGTTGTCGCGGCATAAAGCTAGTTCCAATGACAATTATATCCAGTGTCCAAACAATCAGCATGACACGCTACATGCATGCACGCATGGATTTTATGGCAAGGAGGCCAATCCATGCATGAGCCCTATGAGTCTGCTAAGTGCGTGAAGCTCCCATGATTTAATAATCCAAGAGAAAGGAGGAACATACAGAGATCAGTCATCAGCGCTCAACAATGACACGCACGACGTGTGAAGCCGCACAGATTTCTAAGACATGATGTTCTTAGGGACGTTCGTACACCACCTCAGGTCAGCAAAATCTGCTTGGTCCGAGTGCAATTCAATCTCTTGGCGTGATTTTAGACAAGTCGCAGAGCCATGTACGTTGTATCCCAGACAGAAGGCATCCCAATTGCTCCATCATGTCAGATTTGATTCAGATATCACATTTGCACAGCTGCATGGATTTTTCGCTAAGTTCCAATCAAATGCATGATAATTACTCATGTGAGAGTTATGTTAGCACTTCACGACGGCTCAAGATGGGAATCATACCTTGATTCAGTGATTACTACCTGGAGGATGACTCAAAGGCAGTTAACAACTACATATGGACAAGGAAATATTTTAGCGCTTGATCATTCAAAAGAAGAATCCAGCTACAGGGCCATTTATGCATACATCAATTCATGCATGGATTTCACGGCAAGAATGCCAGTTCCGTGCACAAAATCTCCGGCCAGCTCTGCGTCAGTTGGAGCAATATATAAGCATGTTTTGGCGGAGTCGCACATGTGGAACGTCAGGCTACACCATGCGACTTAGTATTCCTGGACAGTTTACATCAATGTTTCTGCTGGATGCACGGAGGGTTCATTTCATATAACTCGAAGGTCTTTTGCATCAATTCTCCAGCTGCCTCATGAGCCGTCAGACCCGACGTTCAAGATACACATCACCAAACATCAGTGGCGACTCAACAGCTTCTATGCTTGCGACTTAGTGGCGTCGACATCAATGATTTTTCAAGCTTAATGTTCGCAAGTCAACTCCAATACTTTGACAACTCGGCATGAGCCTCTTGTCCCAGGGAAACAATATTATCATCAAATCAAGACCTTCCACTCGACTCTTCGAGTCAACCAAAAGCTCGGGGGCTACTATCGAGGATATAGGATACGAGTATCCTGACGTATGATAAATGCGGCCCAACATGGAGAAGGCCCAACAAGGCGACTTAATGATTTGAGTCGCACAAGGATTCCACGAACCGACTTGTAATAGAAACCCTAGTTTGTATCCAACTAGGACACTACATGTAATCCTGCCCCTTCCACCTATATAAGGAGGGGCAAGGCGCACCAAACGCTCCCAGAGCTCAATAGACTAGAGACAACAAAACAGAGAGAGCCGCCACATCGGCGACTCGCTCATGGCATACGGAATAAGATCTAGCCACAAACAGCATGTAGGGCTTTTACCGGATGATGTTTCCCGGGGCCTGAAGCTGTATAAATCGCTCTCCCGTGTGCAAACCCACATCGACGATCACCGCGCGTGCTAAATCCCACACCTACGAAGTCATCTTGAGATGACATGTGCCGTGACAATCCCACGACAATATCCACTTGTGGCGTACAGCTCATCAACATCTGAGATCCAGTTCGCATCACAGTATCCCTCAAGCACCGCAGGGTGCCCTGAATAGTGAATCCCATAACTCATTGTACCGTTCAGATAGCGCATGACCCTTTCAAGTGCATGCCAATGATCAATACCCGGGTTAGACATGAACCTGCTCAACTTGCTCACAGCAAAAGAGATGTCAGGTCTCGTCGCGCTCGCAAGGTACATGAGTGAACCGATCACTTGAGAATATCTTAATTGATCTCTCGTTTCCTTTTGTTCTTTCTGAGTGTCACACTGGGATCATAGGGTGTTGGAGAAGGCTTGCTGTCTATATAACCAAAGCGGCTCAAGACCTTCTCAACATAGTGTGATTGCGTTAACGTAATCCCACTCTCATCCCTAATCAATTAATGTTCAGGATCACATCAGCTTGTCCCAGATCTTTCATATCAAAGCTCTTTGACAGAAAAGACTTGACCTCATTTATCACTATCATGCTTGTACCGAAAATCAGTATGTCATCAACATACAAGCATAATATAACACTATCGCCCCCACCATGGCGATAATATACACACCTATCAGCCTCATTAATGGCAAAGCCTGCAGAAGTTAAAGTTCTGTCAAACTTCTCATGCCATTGCTTAGGTGCTTGCTTCAGCCCATACAAAGATTTTAACAATTTGCACACCTTTCTCTCTTCACCTTTTACTACAAACCCATCAGGCTGATCCATATAGATTTCCTCTTCCAACTCTCCGTTAAGGAAAGCTGTCTTTACGTCCATTTGATGAACGATAAGACCATAGGAGGCAGCCAGGGAAAGTAGTACACGAATGGTGGTGAGTCGAGCAACAGGTGAATAGGTGTCAAAGTAATCTTCGCCTTCACGCTGGGTGTAGCCCTTGCCACAAGCCGTGCCTTGTACTTCTCAATAGTACCATCAGGCCTTAGCTTCTTCTTGAACACCCACTTACAACCCACAGGTTTGCAGCCGTAGGGTCGTTCAGATAATTCCCAAGTTCCATTAGAAAGAATCGAGTCCATCTCATTATGGACAGCTTCTTTCCAGTCATCAGCATCAGGAGATGCAAATGCCTCTGCAATGGACGTGGGAGTATTGTCCACAAGGTACACAATGAAATCATCACCAAAGGATTTTTCAGTCCTCTGTCTCTTGCTCCTCTTGGGAGCTGATTCATTGTCATCCTTCTCAAGGACTTCCTCAACATGTGGTTGTTCAGAATGATCAACAGATGTACTAGGTTCAGCAAATATCTCAGAAGAAATTCTAGCAATGCTATGCATATCCTTCATAGGAAACGTGTTCTCAAAAAATGTTGCATCACGAGATTCCAAAATAGTATCAACATGCATATCAGGTATCTCAGATTTAACCACTAAAAATCTATAGCAAATGCTCCGCTGAGCATAACCTAGAAAGACACAATCCACTGTCTTCGGTCCAAGTTTTCGTTTCTTAGGAATTGGAACATTGACTTTCGCCAAACATCCCCAAGTACGAAAATAAGAAAGTGATGGTTTTCTCCCAGACCACTCCTCGTAAGGTGTCTTCTCTTTATCCTTGTTAGGAACTCTATTCAGGACATGACACGAAGTCAACAAAGCCTCCCCCACCATGCCTTAGATAAACCAGCAGTGTCCAACATGGCGTTCACCAAGTCGGTCAGCGTGCGGTTTTTCCTCTCGGCAACCCCGTTTGATTGGGGCGAATAGGGAGGCGTCCTCTCATGAATAATACCATGTTCCTCACAGAATTCATCAAATACGTTGGAGAAATACTCGCCACCACGATCTGACCTAAGACGTTTGATCTTTCTCTCTAATTGATTTTCTACTTCAGCTTTATAGATTTTAAAGTAGTCTAAAGCTTCATCTTTAGTGTGCAACAAATATACATAACAGAACCTAGTAGCATCATCGATTAAAGTCATGAAATATCTCTTATCACCTTTTGTCAACACGCCATTCATCTCACATAGATCCGAATGTACGAGTTCTAGAGGTGCCAAGTTTCTCTCCTCGGCTGCCTTGTGAGGCTTTCGAGGTTGCTTAGATTGCACACAGCTATGGCACTTAGAACCTTTGGCAATGGTGAAAGTAGGAATTAAACTCAAACTGGAAAGTCTACTCATTAAACCAAAATTAACATGACATAAACGAGAGTGCCAAACATTAGCATCCGAATCCACACTGCCACAAATATGGTTTACTGACTTATTACAAAAATCCGATAATGAAAAGCGGAACAAGCCTCCGCACTCATACCCTTTACCAATAAATTGTCCAAACTTTGACACAACTACTTTATTGGACTCCAAGACTAATTTAAACCCATCTCTGCATAGAAGGGAGCCGCTAACGAGATTCTTGTTCATAGTAGGGACATGCTGCACGTTCCTCAGCTGCACGATCTTCCCCGAAGTAAACTTCAGATCTACCGTGCCAACACCACGAACAGAAGCATGTGATCCATTCCCCATTAAGACGCTTGAATCTGCGACCTGATAAGAAGTGAACATAGAGATGTCAGCACATACATGAACATTAGCACCCGTATCAATCCACCAACATGGAGATTGAAATACTGAAAGCACAATCGGTAAATTACCGTACCCATCAGCATTGCTAGCGGTCACGACGTTGACATGCTTTGGCCTTCCCTTTCTTGTCTGCACGATCTGGGCAGTCCACAGAGAAGTGTCCGGGCTCTCCACAAGTGTAGCACTTTAGCTCAGATTTGTTCAGCATCTTCTTCTTCTTCTTGAAAGAAGTAGTCTTGGTAGGCATGTTGAAGGAAGGCTTGCTCTTTGCCTTGCTCTTGCCATGGTGAAAGTTCTTCTGCACCATGTTGGCGCTAGACTGACCTTCACCACCTCTCTCAGCAGTGTCCTTAGCCCGAGCCTTCTCCTCAACATCAAGAGACGCTATCAGGTTTTCAACCGATATCTCCTGTCTCTTGTGTTTGAGAGTTGTGGCGAAGTTCCTCCATGAAGAGGGCAACTTTGCAATAATGCATCCAGCCACAAACTTGTCAGGTAAGGCACACTTAGCGTGCTCAAGCTCCTTAGCAATGCACTGTATCTCATGAGCCTGTTCGACTACAGAACGGTTGTTAGCCATCCTGAAGTCATGGAAGCTCTCCATGATGTACAGTTCACTGCCAGCATCTGCTACACCGAACTTAGCGTTCAGTGCCTCCCAGAGCTCTTTGGCATCTGTAATGTGCATGTACACATCAAACAGCTTGTTGCTAAGAGCACTCAGAACGAGTCCCACAAAGGCAGTATTGGTTTCCTTGAACTTGTTCTGATCCTCGTCAGATATAGTTCCTTCAGGTAAACCCTCACTAGCCTCGAACACTTTCAGAGATCGCAACCACAGTGTGGTCTTGTACTGCCATCTCTTAAAGTCCACACCGGTAAACTTGTCCGGCCTCAGCGCATCAGATAGATGTCCCATGTTTAACTCAGGAAATTGCCTATAACAAATATAAGGTTTTTGGATTGTTGGATATTAGGCATAATTTCCATGATTAATTCCAGAATATAAAATGATCGCAACAGCTACTAACATGTTAAACTCGAAAATACTAGACGTATTAATTAACATGAACAACAGCAAAACATCTACTAACACAGTCATAATAAACAGCAGATCGGAACATGACACATGTACCGAACGGTAGTAGATGACGTAGTCGTTGGAGCAGCGACGGCGGCAGCTTGAGCAACGACGGTAGCAGCTCGAAGAAGACGACGTTGAAGACGAGTCGCCCGCGGACCCGGAGATCGTCCAGGAAGTCGAGCCGTGATGAAGAACTTGAGCAGTCGCGCGGAGCGCTTCCCAAAAACCTTATTCGCTCTCTCCCGTACAGGATCACAAGGACGAGCGGTTCCGGAGACCTGCTGTCCCGTTCGCCGGCGCACGGGATGGAGTAGACTACGGTGGCGGCGCAAGGCACGAGATTGGCAAAGCTCGGCTCGGCGAGATTCCCACAACCCGCGGCGCGGCGCGTCGTGACGAGACGGACGGACGGCGGCGGAGGAGGAGGAGGAGGGGTGCGCACGAGAGAGCCTTCTGTTCTCAACTAGTACACCAAGTGGTACAACACTCCACCTTATAAGGTGGTGTTTGTCTCCTCCAACTAGCAATGTGGGACTAAACTTTAGCTCCCACTCCACTCCCATGTGTGCTGCCACAAAAAATGGGGTTTGAGATTTTTCTGAAATTGCTTATTGGGCTGCCACATATGGGCCCAATTCTAACAAGATGGGCCGGGAAGAAAGGGAAGAGACGGAGAGAGAGCGTTAGGCGGTGGAGGGTGCACGCCGGAGGGTGAGGCGGTGCACCGCAGCAGCGAAGAGGCACCGAGTAGTCTCGAAACAACGGCGGCGAGGAGGACCTAGGCAGCGAACGACGGCGAGGCTAGCCTAGTGAGCCCTCGCACGCAGTCGACCAGGTGGCGAACAACGGCGAGGCCTCTTACGATGTTTAATATTTATAGTTTAAGTTTTAGCTTTGATTTCGTTGTAATATATCTATGTTTGAACGAAATTGAAGACGTTTGTTTACATTTGTAAATGCTTAATTTTTTTAAAAAAATTACTATGGGGATGCCGTTGGCTGACCCATTGGGCCGAACATGAGTCAGCACCCCGACATACTTTTGCACAGCCCAGTGGAGATGCTCTACTGTACGGGTACCACTCCATCGGACCCAGTCTAAACCAGTTCACCACTGACAGCTCCGCTCGAGATCGAATCGAGCTAACCCATGGCGCCGGTGGCGGTGGACAAGCCGCAGCAGCTACGGCGGCTGCTTCCTCTCATCGCTCTCGCTCTTGTGCTGCCTGCTTGCTTGGCGAGCGGCGAAGGGGAGACCGCCAGGTTCCAGATCCCCCAGGACGGGAGCGTGGTGGAGCTGGACGAGGGCAACTTTGAGGCGGCGGTTGCCGCCGTTGATTTCCTCTTCGTCGACTTCCACGCCCCTGGTGCGGCCACTGCAAACGCCTTGCCCCGCAGGTACCCTGTCCGCCCGCCCTTTCTTTCCATTACGCGCGATCCACCACCACCGATGTTCAGTAGAAACCTCGCACCCCGACGAGTCTGCAAGGAGAAACGGGATTAGGTTAAACTTGAAGTAGTAGGCTAGTTGGATGTGCGCACTGTGAAAGTGAGATGCTGACCCACTTGGATCGACGGGAATTTGCCGGGATCCCTTGTGGGGGTGAGATTAACTGAACGGACCCTCAATGGTGCTTCAAAGACATGGACTGGATTCGGTTGTAGAGTGAAAACAAAATTGGCACTGGCGCGTCTAAGATCCACTCGATCAACCACTTATTGCTTGTAATAGGTGTGGCCTGCCTTGATGTGAACTGATAAGCCGTCTCTCCTGTTGCCCACTCGCAGTTGGATGAAGCTGCTCCAGTGCTTGCCGGGCTGACCCCGCCAATTGTAGTAGCAAAAGTAAATGCAGAGAAGTACAAGAAGCTTGGGTCCAAATACGGAGTAGAGTAAGCAATCTGGTCGAATATTTCTGCTAGTTTGGTTAATCCAGGCGGGTGTGTGTTTTATAACTGAAAACTTTGTTTGTTTTGCTGGATGCAGTGGCTTCCCCACCCTGATGCTTTTGACCATGGAGTCCCCACGGAGTACACTGGTTCAAGGAAGGCCGGTCTGCTCATTGAGAGCCTGAAGAAGCTTGTCACACCTGATGTTTCTGTTCTCGACTCCGATTCAGCAATCAAAAGTTTTGTTCAGGAAGCCGGTACAGGCTTTCCGTTATTTATCGGATTTGGGTTGGATGAATCATCAATTGCTGAGTATGCAGCCAGATACAAGAAGAAGGCATGGTTTTCTATAGCAAAAGACTTTTCTGAGGATTTGATGGCCGTGTATGATTTTGACAAGATTCCAGCGTTGGTCTCACTCAACATAAAGTATAACGAGCAACGTGTTTTCTATGGTCCCTTTGAAGGTATGCTTGGATAAATAATATCTGTTCGTTTCTCGGTACATGTGCTATGGATTGAAATCCTGGATTCGTCATTCTGCTCCTATTGATTGATGTGCCTTGACTTTCTACTGATGGAACTATGTAGTAGTTCACCTAGTTTACCAGAACATGGACCCTCTGCTTTGTAATGCATTTCCTTCCCACTTCCCAGATTGATGGTACATCGCAATATAATTATTGTGGATGCAGGAACCTTCTTGGACGATTTTATACGGCAATCTCTACTGCCTATAACTGTGCCCATCAATGCAGAGACTCTTAAGATGTTAAAAGATGATGATAGGAAAGTTGTTCTTACAGTTCTGGAGGATGAATTCGATGAAACTTCCATGCAGTTGATAAAAGTTTTGAGGTCTGCAGCCAATGCAAACCATGATCTAGTGTTTGGATATGTGGGAGTCAAGCAATGGGAAGAATTCACCGAACCTTTCCATGATTCTAAGAGCTCACTGCTGCCAAAGATGGTAGTCTGGGACAAAGATGAAGAGTATGAAGTGGTAAGTATAGTACCTTAAAATATGAAAGGAGTGATTTAGTTCACAACTAAAACTTTGAATGTTTTCTTACAGCATGTGCAACCTATGTTTGGTGTTGCCATCAGATTTTGGTGCAAACTGACCCAATCATATCTGTTTGCTTAGTATCTTTTACCACGACCTCCAATAGTGATTTGTATAGTTGTGGTATGTAATTGATTGAAATGATTCTTGTCGCAGGTTGAGGGTTCAGAGAATCTGCAAGAAGGTGATCATGGATCCCAAATTAGTCGTTTCCTCGAGGGATATAGAGCTGGAAGAACGATAAAGAAGTCAGTGGGCGGACGTTCCCCGACGTTGCTCGGTGTGAATGCCTTGTACATCCTCCTCTTCTTGGTTGCTGTTCTTATTGTCCTAATGTTTTTCTCTGGGCAAGGCGATGAAGATCGACAACCAACACGAGCCCATCAAGAATGAATGTGTAGTAGTTTTCCATACCAGAT
Source organism: Poa pratensis (assembly GCA_947311845.1). NCBI lineage: Eukaryota > Viridiplantae > Streptophyta > Magnoliopsida > Poales > Poaceae > Poa > Poa pratensis. The sequence goes on along the minus strand of CAMZMU010000125.1, from coordinate 11,449,644 downwards.
TAAAGTTTTAAAGGAATTCCTGATGGAGGAGAATAGAAGCGTGTTAATAAGTTTCTGATTTTTCATTTGATATGCCTTGGGGAGGCTTGGTTCTGGCATCCCCTTGTTTGCTAAAGACAGGGGACAGAGGGGTATTTTGGCTTTGCAATGCAGAGACCTTATCATTGTGCTTTGCCCTTGTGCTCCACATTTTTATTAACTACATTGGCCGAAGCTTAAACTTTGAGTGACTACGAAAAGACTAGCTCATGCGATGGCTATGACAAACATCATCCCTAGGGGTTCTAGAATTCTGCAAAGGGAACCTACTCGAGTAATAAAACAAAACTGGGGTGGGTTTGTTTTGTATAACCGGCTATGAATATGTTTTCAGAGCTGTTATGTTACTATATCGCCATATCCCTTGCAAATCAACTGGACTTTCATAGATTACATGTTTACATTGCAATCACATTCACATTCTCTCGTGGAGCTGTTTCCATGATATCTCTCTCATTTTTTTCCAATAAAGATGATATCTCTCTCATGACTTGGGCAAGCAATACAAATGTCAAAGAATGATGGACAAATCTTGTCACAAAAAATGGAAGAGTGCGGGAGGCTTGGCCTCCATGATTATGCTAGTCTCTTGGGAAATTTGGACCGACCCAAGATAAGGGGTAAATCAGCCGGTTTATCGGCATATCGGCTTGGTTTATCGGGATATCGGCTAATTTATCATATCGGTCAGACACCGGTAAGCGATAAATCAGCCGGTTTATCGGAATATCAGAAGATATCTTGAACAGTGCTTTCAACACCATGCTACATCTACAATGTCATCATCGCCGAGATCAAAGAGGAGGCAAGAATTTGAAGAGTGTCTGGCACAAAGCATTTTAGTGGTGTAATAGCGGAAGAGTAGGCTTCATTTGCCTCGTTTCAAAAAAAACATTCATCACACAAACACATCATATTTACATTGTACCTCTGATCTGGACTGGCCTGATCTCACCACCGGCGCCGGGCCTGCCTCTTCCCTGAGGTTTGGTTGGATGGAATGAGCGAAAGCTTTGGTCTACTGGGAGGTTGAAACGGTGCTCGTGGGTGTCATTCTCTCCTTGGAGGCGTTGTCGAAGAGTGGTCATCTCCTCCGGTGTATTATGGTCGTCCGGGTTGTTGGGCGAGCCCCCTCTTCTCTTCCTCTCCTCCTTTGCTCTCAGCCAGCTACAGTTCTCTTGAGTCCTCTCCACTGTGACCGGGCCGATCTGGCCGCTCCGCCGGAATAGCCGGCCGGAGTTGGTTTAGAGAGGTGCCGGAGTAGTTAGTTCTAGGTTTAGTAGTAGTTGTAGGATGTTTTGTCCCTTTGTGGCGTCTGGGAGTAGGTGGTTGGGTCGTCGAGGCTTGGCCCGGCCCGTCTCGGTGGTCGTCTTCTCCGGCGAGCTGCACTGCTGGCCGGTGCGGTGGCGTGGAGAGGTGCGATGGCTGAGCATCTCCTTCAATAAAGCCTTTTGGAGCTCTGCTTCGCCGGCGACTTGGCGCATCGTGTGGCGGAGGTCGAGCTGCTTCTGTATCAAGCTCTCATGGCGGGAGCAAAATCAGAAGTCGCGCGGGAGCTCGATCAATAAGCGCGGCTGTCTCGGCTGTTTATGCCCTTTTTCTCCCCCTGGCTCCCTCGGCCGGCCGTGGTGGCGAGGGAGGGGGCTTGCTCGGAGTTGAGGGTGTGCGCGGTTGCAGACAGAGGGGGTTCTCGGAAGCTTCATCTGGAGTACTCTCGCGGAGGACTTGTGCGGTGGCGCTGCCCACCTTGCCTCCGCCTCAGATGGCCGTGCGGCGGCTCTCCTTGGCCATGGTGATGGCCGTGCTCATTCCTCCCGGCCTCGAGCCTGATGGGAGGATCTTCTTTGTCTTCAGCTTTGGATCCACGGCTGGCGTCGCCCCAAGTGGCATGTTCCTCGGCGGCGGCGACGGCACCGGAGCTGGCAAGACTCAGGCGCGGTGGAGGAGCCCAAGGATCGGATCGCGTTTCAGTTTCTTTCTTTGGGTTCTTTCTGTAAAAATCTCGTCCTTATCTGGCTTGTAAGGACTGGGATGTAAATTTGTACCCACCGTTTTGTTTAATGTGAGCTTCCAGGCCCTTCAGGCCGTTTTTCTGTTCAAAAAAAGATAGAGAGTTGTGGCAGTTGCTAGAAGGGCCAGATCCGTTCCAGGGGGCTCGGTGAGTAGTGTGCAGTGCTCTGTACAAAAACTCCGATGACGATGTGTTTGGGTGTTATAAGCTAGAGGAGACCCTAGAAGCAAGAGGCCTTCTGTTCACTTACATAGATGATGAAGAATCTTCCAGCTTGCTAGTGCAAACTAATTTGTGGACGAAGCTGCAAGCATGATCTCCGATCCTAGGACCCTCATTTGGGCATAGGACAAAGAGTGCATCCACCTACAATGTGCAAGGGTCTTAACCCGATCATTGTCAGCTGGTGTCATCACCTTCACAGTGTCATGTCTCAGAACAAGTTTGACATTAAGATTACTCGGACTGACGGTCACAAAACGGTGAGTTTTCTCATACTGATCTCCTTTTGTTATCCATGAAGTGTGGAACTTAGTGCGTTGCTTTTGGCATCGGGGAATAAGTTCAAGTAACCAACTGTTAAACAGAAAAAAGGATTGGAGGTGCTCAGCACCTTTGTGGAAGGATTGTAGTGCAACCACACAAGTCAACTGTTTATGTACTTCTTTTCTTTATGGCAACACGAATAATTACTAAAGGGGGCCTGGAATGGAGATCTGGAGTTTAACTGATAACAATACCTATACAATTCAAGGTACAAAGAGATCATTTTCTAATAGGAAAATAACCTGCTATAATTGTCGTTATACTATGTGTTACCATACTGGATCAAACAGCAACTTAACAAGTATGTTCCAGATATACCACGCAAAAAAAAGTATGTTCCAGATATTAAGTAACATATACCCTAATACTCATCACTCTCTTAGAACTAGTTATTAATTAGAAACCTACAATATATCCCCTCTCCATGTTCCACCACTGCATTGTGACTTATGAGCGTAGCAGGTCAAATTATTACCCAGCCCATCATATTGATTTCTTTGGCAATATATCACATACCTGCCATCTTATAGGCTTTAATTAATACATTTGTTAGTCTTTGCATTAATCACAAGAAAGTTATCGTGGCGTAGAAAAATGAAAGGAGACATCGAATGGAAATCTAAGGTTTGTTGATAACAATGTCTACACAAGTCAAGGTGATAAGAGATCATTTTTAATGGGCAAACAAACTGATGCAAGTATCGCTAAATGTGTGTTACCATGCTGGATCAAACTGCAAACTGGAGAGTATGTCCAGATATTAAGTAACATACACCCATGACCCTCTTGATATTGTTTTTGGCTAAAATAAGCACAACATATCGCCTCTTCAAATTCTGCGACATTGTATTGTGACGATGGCAGTGCGAAATTGTTAGCCCCAATGTGGAAATTCTATATTTTACCAGCCCACGACATTCTATTGGCGACAACATTCAGATCAGATAGTTCCCATCTTACGGCTTTATTGAGACATTCTTTAGTCTTTGAATTAATCACACAAGAATTATCATGGTGCAGAGGTAAAACCTTTTATAATTACAATGTCAAATTGCTTCCATTATGGATAACGACAATAACAAATTTATCGTCAATTACCAAACATGTATGATTATTGCATGTCAAACTTCAATCTACCAGCACATATTAAAGCAGTATAAAGTACGCAATTACATTCCAAACCTGTATTGATCATTGCATTTTAAACAGCACAGAAAATTATAGAAATTCCCCATATTTGTAAACCACATTGTACATTCAAGTTGAGCAAGTTACTGCAACCTCAAAAGCTTTACTGGAGCAAAGAAAATCATTAAGAACTCCATGGAACCGTGAACAATCAAATCCAGTCCGTGGACCAACTATACCAACACAATGTCTCTGCCACAGAGGACATCTTAGGAGCAGGGAGAAATAATTAAATGCTGAATTCCATTACCTCCTACATGCGTGTGCAGGATCTGTCGAAGTCATCAGGAGCTACCCTCGCGATCCAGTCAGCGAGGGTTCGCTTGACCTCGCCGTGGTTGACAAACGCAAGCTCGTACATGCTGCACAAGTTGACCACCACTGTCTCATTGAGCGCCGCCGTGGGCATCCTCTCAAGCGCACCCTCGAGCACCTTGATGGCATCGCCGAGGTCCCGCGAGTACATGAGGCACAACGCCTTATTGTTCACCGCGATGGCGTCGGCAGGGTCAGACTCGATGCAGTGCTCGTACTCCCGCACCGCGGCGGCGTAGTCCTTAGCCACGATGCACTCGAGCGCGCGGTTGCGAGCCAGGAGGTTGACGTGAGAGGAGTCGTCGACCGCGATGGATTCCACATGTCTGAAGACGGCGGAGGCAGAGGAGAGGTTTCCGATCTGGAGGTGGGCATAGGCGAGGCGGGAGAGTAGGACCGGGTTGTCTGGCTCGCGGGCGGCAAGTTCAGCGACGAGGGCGAGAGCGACGTCGAACTCGCGGTGGACGAGGTGATCGGAGGCGAGGATGGACGCGACGAGGGCGTCGCGACGGCGCCACTCGGGGTGCTGGGCGTCGGGACGGGCACGGACGGGTGAGAGGAGGGTGTAGAGGCGGTCGAGCGCAAGGGGGCGGTCGGAGAAGAAGAGCGGGAGGAGAGCGTGGAGCAGTCGGAGAAGAAAGGGCGGCGATGGGCAGCCGGGGTCAGGGTGTAGTGAGGCCAGGAGGGCGGCGGCGTCGGGGAAGCGGCGGAGCTTGGCGAGGGAGAGCGCCGAGAGCGCAGATAGGAGGAGGCGGTGGTGCGGGTGGTGCGCGTGGGAGGGATGGGTGAGGTGGGCCAGCAGTGCTTGCCACTGTCCACGGTTGGCTAGGTCATAGGGGATGGAGAGGTCGGGCAGGGGGCGGCGGAGCTCGCCGGAGACTCAAGGGAGCCCGGGGCGGAGGTCGCGGACATGGTGGGGATCGAGATCTCGGGACGGAGACGGAAGAGACGGCTCTGCTTTTGTGTTTGCGATATTTTTTAGAACCTCGAATGGGCTGGAATTCTCTTGTACGGACTAGGCTCTGGGCTGACTTTTTGATCTTGAGCGTGCATTTTTTTATTTTGAGATTTTTGGTAATTTGCCACGCTTTACTTTGACTTTTAATTATTTGCAACAGTGACCACCACATGTTAGCGTAATGATACATGGTGTGGAAAATAACCAAATTGAAAAGTAAAGTGTGGTAAATTGTCAAATCCCCTTTTTTACCTTTACAGCTAGTGTGTTTAATATGTGGTCTAATGGTTTATTTAATATCTGCGCGCGCGGGATATCCTCCTAGTGTTCTTTTGGGGATTAATGGCATAGTCCCCACAAGGATCTGGTGATACTCCAACCTTCACCCAATCCTTTGGGTAGGGGTAGTGTTTTGACTATTGAGAAAAAATAGACTAAAGTTTGAAAATTTGTGGGGATAGGTGGGGATAAACCTTATCAAATACACTAGAACCAAACGGGGTTTTGAAAATATAGGGGATTTGGGATTTAACCGGGATAATCCTCACCAATCTCTAAAAATACACTAGTATCAAACAAGGTCTAAATAAGTATTGTTTGACATTAAGCCCAGCCAGAGATGACAATCACTGGGTTTCAGTTGGATAAATGGCAGTGTGGCACCCAACTTCTAGTATTACAGTTACATCGTTAGAAGTTAAATAAAAATATATTGGTAACAAACGTCATAAAACTCAGACAGAGGATTTATAAGAAAGCAGTTGACATCTTCTTTTCTTAGAAGAAAACAATTTAAAATTTACAATAATGTAAAGCATACCACTCGCACTTTGTATGAGTCCCTTCAATGATCATAGGCAGCACAATGAACGCAATTGATATGCAATGCAGAAAATGTAGCAATCTTTATTAATTCGTTAGAGTAGCACTTCTTTTCATCACAGGGAGCTGTATTCGGACTACTCATCTATATAGTCAACTCATACAGCAAAGTTTGAGTCCAACCAAAAGGATCCCACAACTTTAGGATTGACCCAAGCAAGAATCGAGAAAGTATCTTCTTACAACACGGGATTGAAAGGGAAAAACAAAACGCCCATTTCCACAATTGCATCTTTTCCAACTCAAGAAATGAGCTGAGCGAGCTATTGTACAACCGAGGAATCCAGAGGAAAACAAACCTTTCCGTTAGGAAAGTCAAAGGAAGGGATGAGCAGAGAAGTGCTACCCAAAGAATTCGTGTTTTCAATCCGGACTTTGCTCCCCTAAGAGTTTTCGTCGATATCTTAGTTGGTCCACGACGCGGACCTTCTCAAAACTGGCTTCATTGCCTTGTCCTCCTCCAGCGCTATCATTCCAAGATGTGAAGGATCTTCCAACAGCATCTTGGCGACCAAGTACCCGGCAATAGACCAAGTCTGAAATTTTCTCGCCTGCTTGCCAACGTACTTTCCAAGCTTCCCATCATAATACTCAGGCCAGCCATCCTTCAACAGCCTCCTCTCAGCTAGGTCGATTGCTCTTCTTGCAATTTGCGGCCGTCCAGTTTTGATGCTTGCTGCCGTGAGCAGCCAGAGAAGTACTGCAGTAGAAATGTTTGATATGTGAAAAAAAAAAAAGTATATGATTTGTTGAAGTTTGAATCGACAAGTCATGTTTTGGATTTCTAATAGAAAGAAAATTAGAACACCAAAAAAGAGGAAAAACGAGGTTATGCAGATTATGTTCTTATCAACGGAGTGGCACTCATGAAAAGCGTATGAAAAGTGAAAATTACAGTTCAGCTTGTTGACATGCCGAGCATAACCCTACCCTCCTCTATGTGATAAAAAAGAGAGTTTCGTGATTATTATTTAATTTACCATCTAAATCATATAAGAAACATAACAAAACCATGGTAACTTTCAAGTATATTAAGGAGAGATCCAAGTAACACAAAGTGCGCTAACCTGGCCAAGATCCTCCATTGTGGTAACTCCATCTCGTATTTTTTGGGTCACATCCTGTCACAATTCTCCATTCATGGTTCTCAATAGCAGGATAGCATATCTTCAGAGGCATTTCACCAATTAGTTCTTCCCAGCGCTCCTCAATGAGATCCATTATGGCCGTAGATTGCTCAGGTGTAGCAAGAGATGATACTATAGCAATCATGTTTCCAAGTGCGAACCAACGGAAGTCCATCCTTGCAGGACTCACATTGCCAACGAAAAAACCACCTTCACAAGGCATAAAATCAAATAGCCAGTCCGGAATAGAATCTGGAATGACATTGAATTTGTTGACAGCTGTGTGAGAATATTCTTCCGTCTTGTAACGGTAAATATCATTTAGCTGCTGGAAATCCAGCCAAAAATAGCTCCGCATGTGATAACTTAAAGCATGAAGACGAGTTGCAATCCGCTCCACAAAATCTTTCCCTTCATTATCATGCTTAAGCATTAGAAGAGCACACCTCAATGCCATGAAGAACAGGGATTGAATTTCAATAGGGTAGCCATACACACCCTACAAATAAAGACTGATAATGAGGACGAGGAAAACAAGCTCAAATAGAAACCAAATGGTATTTTTAATTAAGATAAAGGAGAATGAATATCTATGGTGACCACGCAAAAGTTAGCAATAAGTAGGGCAAAAAGATCGAATAAGTATCATAAAAAAATGATAACAAATTCATTACAAAAGTCACTAACAAATAAATGGATCTATTTAAATTTGTCATCATCATAATCCACAGTTGTACAGAATGAAGGTGATACTTCTGAATTTACATATCACAGATGCAGAAATGTTGCAGAATACAAGGATGATGGCATGTATGTCCTTTTATCAGGCTAATGTTAACGTAATTGCATGTCCATCAGTTGACTGCAATAGACAGGACTACTTGTTTGGTTGTTCACATGCTGATGTATCAACAGGATTCAGGCATATCAAGGTGGTAATGGACATGGATAGTCGATACCTATAGGACATATTGAGCATCCTGGCTAATGAATTGGATATAGTGGGATTTGGATATCTGATTGGACCACGTGAAATAACACATATGGGCAATTAGATTGGATTTTGGACCGTTTTGTGGACCCTGACTCTACTACAGCAGTCCCAGATTAATGCATCCAAATTATATTGTACCCTGGTATCTCGGAAATGAAAATATGAAAGCAGAGTCGTAATATGAAAATTAGCACATCAAAAAACAAAGACAATCAGAAATTTGATGAAGTAAAATGTCCAAGTCATGAACATCCATACCACCATGTGCTCGCCTGAACAGGTATGAGATTACAAGTCCAATAAGAATGAATAACAGGCAACAAGAAAAGCAATCGGCATATTTTAGGTTATATGTTATATACTACAGTGTACAAGAAAAGCAAACAACATTAAAACAACAAAACGTAAGATGATTTAAGCAACAATGTTAGAGCATGGCATGCAAAAGTAAAATATAAACACTTCCGAGATAAACTCTACTTGATATGATATTTGCTCGGAAATTAACATATATTGTAAAGCTACATTTACAGGAATAAATCTCACAGGAATTCCGCTATTTTGCCCTACTAGTAGTCAACGAAACAAGAATGAAATTACCAATTTGGCAATTTCACAGACCTATCATTACCTTAGGCCAACATATCACATAGCTACCACTTCTTTGATAGTCAATTCAATTGTGTAAATACTCTGAACTTTGCAGAAACAGACATGTAACTTGTTTGAACTTCTTCGAGACTTGATGAGAAGACATGAACTTGGGTGTGTATGACATACAACTTGTTGAAATGCTATCTTCACTTTCAGTTTTTACATGATTGAGTAAATTTCATAGAATTACCACCCTCACACCTTGTTTGAGCAAAGTTCAATCAATTTGTTTCATAATTTTAATTGGAATTTGAAGAATTTTCTAAAATTTGGAGTTTTGTTAGTCCAGAGTAATGGTATGCATGTGAAATGTGTCATAGAAGTGGTAGTTCATTGATCATTAGGATAAATAGTTTTGCGAAATGTACTCTTATTATAGATTTCGGAAATATCGAAAGTGTGAGCCTGTAACTTACCATCCTGCGATCTATCATGCAGCAACCGTCAGCACATAACAATGTCGGGAAGGTATCAAACCCCTCAGACAAGCAGAGACTGAGTATGAGCCTCATCGCCTTTTGGCACTCAGGCTTCTCCGCCAGCGTCAAATCCCCGGTGGACTTGGTGTAGGCCCGCAGGAGTATGATCCACCAGAAGCCCGAATCCACGGGCGCAACCCGGCCAATCGCGCTCTCGCCAAAATCAGCATGCAGGGTATCAACACCCTTCTTATCGTCATGGAGCACTTTAAAGCTGGCGGGCATGGCCCCCTCCCCGAGCTTGAAGCGATCAACCTTCTTCTCCCAGCCCTGCAGCAGCACGGTCTTGAGCAGGAAGTTCTTGACGATCTCCGGTTCGCCGTTCATCAGGAAGGCCATGCCGCTGGGCACGAAATCCCTCACAAACACCTGGTCCCCAAAAAATCAAATAAGCACGCACATGTGGAGTTCAGAGACTTGCTCTGAATTTAAAAATCGATTTCGTTTTAAAAAATATCCACCGATTCATTGATTGATTAGAGTGTGTGTGTGTAGGTAGTACCTGGTCATAGTTGAGCACTTCCTCGGAAGCATGGTCGTAAGCGCCGATGGTCCCGAGCGGCTGGCCGCGGAAGAAGACGAGGGAGCGGCGTAGGGCCTCCCAGGCGTCGCCGACGATGGGGTGTGGCTCGAAGGAGTGGAGCGCGGAGGAGGCCGGCGTTCCGACGAGGGAGCGGAGGCCCCCGCCCGGGGAGTACATGCCGTCGAAGGCTCGGCTGGCGTGTCCGCCGCCGGAGTAGGAGACATCGCTGAGGGAGCGGTCGTCGAAGGAGCGCTGGCGCTCGACGTTGATCCGCGGCTTGTTGAGCAGGTGCGTGAGGTCGAAGTCGTCGGACCCGGACAGCGAGTTGTGCGACGCCGACCGCCGCATCCCGGCCGCCCCCAGCTCCATGCTCTCACGAGTCTCCGGCCGGCGTCGTCGCCGCGGCCAGATCTAAGGCCGGAGCGGCGGAGAGGATGGAGCTGAGAGATCTAGCTTGGGACGCTAGGCAAGGTGGGAAGCGAGCGCGGACCCAGAGCCCAGACACGGCCGCGCGAATCTCGAGGCGCAACGAGGGGATTTCCGCGGTGGCGAGTGGGAAAAAAAGAGCAGGAGCTGGAAGGGCGCCTTCTTATACTAGCAGCGGAGGAGGCCGGCGACGACGGCGACGCGCGCGATAAACCCGTGACATAGTCCATGTCGGGTGGGGCCAGCTCGCCCGCTGGGCCCGCGGTACGCGACGGTGGGTGACTTGTGCTTTTGGGTAGCGGGCGCGGCCCGGCGGCCGGTGCTGCACGTGGGAGGGAGGGTTGGTGTAGCTGGGGAATTGGGATGGGATGAGGAGGAGGACGAGGCGGTGACGTGGAACAGCGACGGCGGTTGAGTGCTGGGGAGGGTTGTTGGCTGCCAAAGGAAAGGTGAGCAAGCGTGGTGGCCGACGGGAGATCGTCTGCCCGGCGATTTCCGGAAGCGCTGTCACAACCGGAGTTCGATTATCTGACGAAACTGAAGAACAAGTGCACTGTAAGTGAGTTTCAGAATTGCAGCGTGTTTCCGGATCGATTCTTATCCGTCGATCTCCAGATTAACGGACCACATTGCTACTTACCGCTTCGCTTAAGAAGCAATCTGGACCGTTGGCCTGTAGATCAACGGCTAGGATCGAACCGGACGTCGCTATTCAAACTCACTTACCTGTTGTCAGCTTTTCCCGCGCCAACAACCCAGTTGTTTGTCGCCTTCCTCCGGGCTCCGCCTTATTATCTCCGTCCCCGACGAGAAGAACTTTATCTTACCTTTTATTTAGGGTTTATCCCCCTCTCAGCCGCCACTGTTCGTGGTGTGGGCGCCTTGTATCCCGAATTCACAAACTTTCCTCTGAAATTGTCCAATTCAGTTGTAATCGGGTACTGATTATGAGTAAATCGAGTGCTTCCGCGATGCATCTTTGCGTTCTTGCTTGATTAGTTAGCTTGGGCATGTCAATGGTATCAGAGCCATACGGTTCTCGGCGGCGAATTGGATCTGGAGCACTGGAAGTTGGGATCTCTCGTGAAATCCTTCTCTGCTGCTTCGGGTTCCGGCGGCGGTGTGGAGCTCACATCAGGAGCTGTCGGCGGCGGCTTGGCGGCGGCGGCACAGTTCGGGTGCAGATCTGGGGTCCGGAAGTGGTTGCTGGGGAACATCTCTCCGGTGGTAAAATCCCACCATCCCACCCTGATCCGTGCACCATCGGCGGCGCGGCGGCGTTGAGCGACGGTTTTGGCGGCGGTAGCAGCGACAAAGTGCTGAAAGGTAACACTTTTGGGGGTCAGTAAAGCAATCTCCTTGATCATCTGCAGTCTTTGTTGTTGGTAGCCAGTAGAGTACTGTTCTTCATCATGGCCGACAACTCCACAGACACAAATTCCTTGATTATTGAGTCTCTTCAGTTAGATGTGAAGTGTCTGCAGAAATATAGAGAAGAGGATAAGGAAGAATTCATAGCTTTTACTAACAAAGTAGACAAGAATTTCGAGAGTATCCAGAAGAGCTTTGATAATATCCAGTCCAATTTTGAGAAGTTGTTTGCTGCCAAGAAGGCAGTACAGGAAGAAGTGATTTTAGTGGAACAGGCTAGCACAACACCTGACACACCCAATGCTTCTGCCTCAGCTACCTCAGTGAAAAATGCACAAGAAACCGATAAGGCTGCGGGCAAGCAGATCTTACAGGACATGACAGGCAAGGAGCTGAATATGGATGGCACACCAAAGGTCACTTATCGACACCCTAATTATGGACAGGTAACAACTCTAGTTCCTGACATGAGAGCTAAGGGTCCTCAGCTAGGTGGCCAGACAAGAAACAATGAAGACACTAACAGAGGTGCTCACCAAAGGAACAGGGAAGTGGCTCTGTGCCAGCAGAACACTGTTCATGGTCATGTGCACAGGCCAGCTGAGCAAATTTATCAGCAAAGAACAGATGGAGAGGAGCACCAACTAGATGCTAGAAGATGCCTTCCTTCTGTGAAACCAGCTAAAATGAACATACCCGAATGTGATGGAGCAGATGTTGATTCCTGGATCCAAACTGTGGAGCTTTATTTTGAGTCTGCCAGAACACCTTTGGAAAGCAGGACAGAATTGGCTGTCACTTACTTGAAAGGAGATGCTATACAGTGGTGGAGAGGTACTGGCTATAATACCACAAATGTACCATGGCATAGGTTTTGCAGATACTTGGGGGACAGATTTTCTGAAACATCCATCTGTGACAATGTGAGAAGCTTTCATGAAATCAAACAAACCTCCACTGTGGCTGCATATACTAAGAAATTTGAGGCTGCTATGAATTTGATGAGGAGAGATAATCCAGCTGTTCCTGATGATTATTATGTCCATAGCTATATTTCTGGCCTCAGTGACTATATACAGGCACACTTACAGTGCCATGACCCCACTACAATGCAGAGAGCTATATGGCTGGCTAGAAGAATGGAAGCAGCACAGCCTCCAAAGAAGAATTATTTCACACCACACAACACTGTCAGAAGACAAATAGCATTTGAACCCAAACCTCCTAATGCAACACCAGCTAGTGTGATTCAGGAAGCAACAGAGGAGAAAAAGTGCTACAGATGCAGAGAACCATGGTTTCCCGGGCATAAAAAGGTTTGCAAAATGCTTAACAAGAATCAGATAAATGCAATGCAGGCTGCTGTACCTGAAACTAGAGACATCATCTATGTGTTGGAAGAAACTGACAGTGAAGAAGAAGAAGAGGCAGAACCCAAACCACCTGCACTACTGATTTCCATGCATGCTTTACATGGTACAACCAAAGCCAAGACCACATTCACACTGAATATAATGCTGGGTAACACTCCTGCTTTGGCATTAGTGGATAGTGGCAGTACAACTACATTCATGAGCCCAAAAATTGCTCAACAAGCAAAATGTAAAATGCAACAGGTTCAGAAACAGAGGGTGACTGTAGCAAATGGTGAAAAATTGTGGACTGAATATGTGTGTTCAGCCTGTCAGTACACTGTCCAAGGGACCCAGTTCACTTCTGACTTCAGGATTCTACAGCTCCAAGGTTATGATATTATTCTGGGAGCTGACTGGATTTATCAATACAGCCCTGTGACACTGGACTATAAAAAGATGACACTCCAAGCTACTATGACAGATGGCAGCACTATTACTTTTCTTGATGAGAGTCTGCCAACAACAGCAAATGTGGATGATGCTCAGGATATGGATAAGTTATTACTTCATGCTACTGGTGGTGCAGTCCTCATGATAAAATCTGTAGCTCCTGAAACAGAGAGCAAGGTGCAGTACCCACTGGCCATACAGAAATTGCTTGAGGAATTTGCAGTAATTTTTTCTGAACCACAACACCTACCACCAAAAAGGGATTGTGACCATGCTATACCTCTCCTGCCTGATGCCAAGATAATTAATCAGAGGCCATATCGTCTACCACATCACCAGAAGAATGCTTTAGAGGATATCATTAAAGATTTGCTGCAAAAAGGAGTGATAAGGAACAGTGTTAGCCCTTATTCCTCACCAGTGGTCCTTGTCAAGAAAAAGGACCACACTTGGAGAAAATGCACTGATTTCAGAAAAATGAATGCACAAACAGTCAAGAATAAATACCCTATACCCATCATTGAGGACTTATTGGATGAATTACATGGAGCTCAGGTCTTTTCCAAAATAGACCTAAGGAGTGGTTATCATCAAATCAGAATGAGGGAAGAGGACATAAGCAAAACTGCATTTACCACACACCAAGGCCATTATGAGTATGTGGTAATGCCTTTTGGCTTAACAAATGCCCCTGCCACTTTTCAGCAACTGATGAATACTGTTCTGGCACCTGTATTGAGGAAATGTGCACTAGTTTTCTTTGATGATATCTTAATATACAGTAAAAGCTTGCCTGAGCACATAGAACATCTGAAACAAGTGTTCACTATTCTGCAACAGAACAGTTTATTTGCAAAGATACAGAAATGCACATTTGCTACTGATCAAGTGGAATATTTAGGCCACATAATTGGTGCTGCTGGTGTTGCTACAGACCCAAAGAAGATAGAGGTGATAATTAACTGGCCTCCTCCAGAAAACATCACTGAATTGAGAAGAATTCTAGGCATGACCAATTATTACAGGCGATTCATAAAGGATTATGGCTTAATCTGTAAGCCATTATTTGAAGCACTCAGAAAAGATAACTTTCAGTGGACTGAGACACAGCAGGCTGCATTCCAGCTACTCAAACAAAAAATGACCAATCCTCCTGTCTTGGCATTACCAAATTTCTCATTACCATTTACTCTGGAAGCAGATGCTTCAGACCATGGCATTGGAGCAGTTTTGATGCAGCAAGGGAAACCTATTTCATTTCTGAGTAAAGCAATTGGACCTAAGTCTGCAGGGTTCTCTACTTATGACAAAGAAGCTATGGCAATTCTGGAAGCCCTAAAGAAATGGAAGCATTACTTCTCAGCTTCATCATTGGTGATCAGAACTGATCAACAGAGCCTGAAATACATTCAGGATCAGAAGCTTACTGAGGGCATACAACACAAGCTGCTAGTGAAATTGCTGGGGTACAATTACACAGTAGAGTATAAAAAAGGAGTGGAAAACAGAGTAGCAGATGCTCTGTCCAGAGTGAAGAACAGGATCTTTTCCATGTTCTCTAGTGCAGCTATACCTGTGTGGGTTACTGAAGTGGTTAAATCCTATGCAAAAGACACCAAGTGCTTAGAATTAATGCAGCAGCTGACAGTAACTCCTGATGCAGTACCCAATTTTACTTTCACAAAAGGACTGCTGAGATACAAGTCCAAGATTTATGTGGGCAGTACCACTGATCTCAGAGTAAAGCTAGTAGATGCCCTACACAATTCAGAATTGGGTGGTCATTCTGGTGAACAGGCTACTTATCAAAGGATAAAGATGTTGTTCCACTGGCCTGGCATGAAACAACAGGTGATAGATTTCATCAAGCAATGCCCCACTTGTCAGATCAACAAAGGAGAGCACACCAAATACCCTGGCCTGTTACAACCACTACCAGTACCTGATTTTGCCTGGACACACATCAGTATGGACTTTGTTGAAGGACTCCCTGTTTCTGAAAACAAGGATATCATTCTAGTAGTGGTTGACAGATTTACTAAATATGCTCATTTTATCTCTATGAAGCATCCTATTAATGTGCATAGTGTAGCCAGAGCTTTCAGGGAAAATGTGTTCAAATTGCATGGTCTACCCACAGTGATAGTAACTGACAGAGACAGAATATTCACAAGCACATTATGGCAAGAATTATTCAAGTCCTTGGGAGTGAAATTACATTTCAGTACTGCCTATCATCCTCAGAGTGATGGACAAACCGAAAGGGTAAATCAGTGCTTGGAGAATTATCTCAGGAATATGGCTTTCTTGCAGCCCAAGAAGTGGCACCAATGGCTGGCTATGGCAGAGTGGTGGTACAACACATCCTTCCACACTTCTCTCAAAATGACACCATTCCAGGCATTGTATGCAAGGCCACCTCCTCAAATAGCTGAGTTATTTCTGCCACCAGAAGATGCAACTGGCACCATCATACCTAATGCAACTGTCACTGACCTTGCCCAACAGATCAAGGCAAATTTGGTCAAGGCACAAGAACGTATGAAGTTACAGGCAGACAAGAACAGGCAAGAGAGAACTCTGGAAGTGGGTGATATGGTCTATCTCAAATTGCAACCATACAGACACACTTCCCTCAGCATTCACAAATGTATAAAATTACACTCCAAGTACTATGGTCCTTTCAGGGTTTTACAAAAAGTGGGAAACACTTCATACAAATTACTGTTGCCAGATGGGTGTCAGCTGCATCACACATTCCATGTCAGCCAACTGAAGAAGCATCTGGGTCCTAAAGCTATACCAACACCACACTTGCCACTACTGAATCCTGATGGTACTATCCTAATTGCACCAGAAGTAGTACTGGAAAGGAAGCTCATCCCAAGGGTACAAGGGGACATTTCTATTCCGGTGATACAATGGTTGATCAAATGGCAAAATTTACCTGTGGAGCAAGCTACTTGGGAGGATTCTTCTTTCATTCAGAAGGTTTTCCCTGCATTTCAGCCTTGAGGACAAGTCTAGTCTCAGAAGGGGGAATTGTCACAACCGGAGTTCGATTATCTGACGAAACTGAAGAACAAGTGCACTGTAAGTGAGTTTCAGAATTGCAGCGTGTTTCCGGATCGATTCTTATCCGTCGATCTCCAGATTAACGGACCACATTGCTACTTACCGCTTCGCTTAAGAAGCAATCTGGACCGTTGGCCTGTAGATCAACGGCTAGGATCGAACCGGACGTCGCTATTCAAACTCACTTACCTGTTGTCAGCTTTTCCCGCGTCAACAACCCAGTTGTTTGTCGCCTTCCTCCGGGCTCCGCCTTATTATCTCCGTCCCCGACGAGAAGAACTTTATCTTACCTTTTATTTAGGGTTTATCCCCCTCTCAGCCGCCACTGTTCGTGGTGTGGGCGCCTTGTATCCCGAATTCACAAACTTTCCTCTGAAATTGTCCAATTCAGTTGTAATCGGGTACTGATTATGAGTAAATCGAGTGCTTCCGCGATGCATCTTTGCGTTCTTGCTTGATTAGTTAGCTTGGGCATGTCAAGCGCGCGCCGGGGCAGGGAAGCCCCTGCCTGTCGCCTCGTGGCTACAGGGGGCTTGCTTGGCGCAGTCTCGGCAATGGCTGGCTCAGCCTCCAGCAAGTGCAACTGGTTTTGATCACGCCTCGGTCCAATATGGAGCACTTCGTCACTCAGTTTTTCTTTCGAAATGAGAGTCGGCCTCTACGATGATGTACACATTCTTTTATACTATTAAAAAGTTTGAAGTAACAAAGTACCGTAACCACCATATTACAATCACGGATATGCCAACAAGCCAAGTATAAGCCAGCGAAATAGCTCAAAAGATTTGAACTAACACATGCATGTTGGAGTCTTCTACCATGCTACCGGCCACCCTGATTTAAAATGGCTTGAACGATCACCATCAACCGAGTACATCCGGTTTTCATAAGTTTCATTTGCGCTGGTGGTAGAAGAAAGGAACCCATACGGTTAAAAGTGAAATGAATTAACCTCCAAATGTGGCGTGCAAAAGGAAAAAAATAAACAAATGCTCAACCCACTCATCAAATTGACAAAAGACACACCGTTTACAACTCGTCCAATTTCTCTTAATCAGATTATGTTTAGTTAATAAAACTTTGCGATGGAGAAATCACATAAAAAGGTTAATTTTTAGAGGGACTTTCACTTTAAAAAAATACTTTCACAAAAAGGTTGTGTGTCCATGCATCATGCATGCAATCAAAGTGCATAGACTTATAACTGTAAACATCCCATTTGTAGTCAACTTCTATTTGAAGCTGTCATCATGTTAGAGAGACTCCCATTACTCTCAACCAATTTCAACCAAGATGTCCACTTGTCACCCGTCAAATCCATTCTAAATTATATATTTAAAAGATTATTTGACAAAACATGGGCAACCAACACATTTTTATGGCGCACAATATTAAACAAGGAAGGATGTTGGATAGCAAGAGGCTTATTCCCCAGCCATGTGTCCTCCCAAAAACGAGTATGAAGTCCATTACCCACCATGAAGGAACCTCGTTCGAAAAATCCTTTTTAACGGCCATTATCTGTATCCAAAAGGGAGAGTCATTGGGCTTAGGTTTGACTTGGGCTAAAGTTTTACCATTCAGATATTTATTGCAGAGCAACACACCCTATTCATGTAATATCCTAAATAGCCATTTGCATAAAAATACATTTGTTCTTTATATATCAAGCACCTCAATACTCAACCCTCTCTGGTCTTTAGGTTTACCAATACGAGTAGCAGCAGAACGCGACTGCTCCAGCAACCTCGACTTCGGTGACAGTTTGGAGTGGCAGCTACAGTAGACGAAAGGATCACAAGTGGGCGAGTCACGATCGACACATTCTTATTGAAGGGAATCGTAGACAGAAAACAAAAAAATTCCTAACAACGATAACCATAAACTAGCCAGAATCTATTACTATGCAGATATACCGTAACGGAGGAGATCGGTGTACATACCTTTGTAGACCGAAAGCGGGGATTACGCTCCCGCACAAGCGTTGTTGATGAAGCCGACGACGCCGACCTCAAGGTCGTGTAGAGGAAGAAGACGTACTTCTAGTGCCACACGTGTAGCACCTCGTAGCTCTACACACGTACGGAGTTGACGACGACCTCTGAGTTCCAGATCCAGCGAAGCAGCGGAAGCGAAGACTTGGACCCAGCAACACGGCGGTGTGCGTATGGTGGAGAAACTTCTCTCCTCGTACGCAGCTCCGGAAATGGAACCATGCTCAAGGTAGAAGAAGAAGGAGATGGATCGATTTCAAGGCAAAGGGTCACCCCTATATAAAGGCGGAGGAGGGCAGCCAACTTTGCTGGCCTGGCCATGCGGGACTATTCCCACATGGCCAGCCGCACCATGGCTGGTGCACCGGCCCTAGGTGGGCCCCATGTGGCCCACCTAGGCCAGTCCTCCCCTTTTTTTCTTTTTTCTTTTGGGGTTTTTCCCCTAATGGGCCTCTAAGGTCCATCAAGGTGAAAATGCCTTTAAAATTCGAAATTAATTAAATAAAAAAATATTTAATCATTAATTACACTAATTAATATTAAATACATATTATTTAATTTATTCGAGCTCCGAAACTTATTCCGTTGCCCTCCGATCATCATCGGACATGTCCCGGAACACTTTCGGTGTTCTCCAGAAGTTTCTCCTAATATCCAATCTTTATAAAACCGTCGCCTACCCTTAAGTGTATCACCCTACGGTTCGGGATCACTCCAGACATGATCAAGACACGTTCTCCGATCAATGACTATCAGCGGCGGCTGGATAGCCGTGACAGTCCATGTGCGTCCACGAATGTCTTTTTATCGTTTGAACCTTAGACGTCCAGTTTCAACCTTTTGCCTAGCGATACTTAGATTGTCCGAGACTCGTTCTCCGGTATCACGATTACCGAGCTTGATCTCGTCACTTGACAATTCTATCTTTACTCGTCTGTGATATTACATCCCCGTGACCTAGTCACATGCTTGCAAGCTCATTTATGTAATCTCATCGAGTGGCCCCAGAGTATCTATCCTGCTATGTGGATTGGCAAATCCCGCTCTTGATCACTCGCCTCTCCCACTTCCTTCGGATACCCGAAAGGGACACCTTTATTGTCACGCTAAATAAGACATTGAAAGGACAAGGATGTCGCCTCGAGGGGGGTGAATAGGCGATTAAAACTTTTTCGGTTTAGGCTTGATAATTGTGGAATAAAACTAGGTGTTTAAATTAACAAGGCAACAACCTAAATATACTAGGCTCACCTATGTGCACCAACAACTTATGCTAAGCAAGACAAGCAACAAAGTGATAGCAATATAGAATACTTCAAGCACGAAGGCTATCACAATGTGAAGTGCATAAGTAAATAGCTCTGGTATAGAAATAACCGAGGCACGCGGAGACGAGGATGTATTCCTGAGTTCCTCCTTTTTAGGGGAGTACGTCTCATTGGAGAAGTGTGAGATACCACAAAGGTCAACTCAACAGCTACAAAGGCTTCACCTTCTTCTCCGATGAACCGCACCACAAAGGTTTGATTCAGCTTCAACTATCGGAATCCTTCAAGGCGGAATCCGGAGCCTTTACAACAACAATCCGAGGTACAACCCACAACTAGATTGGGGGCTCCCGAACGGCTACAAGTGACCACAAAGTTCTCAACCACCACAAAGGCGTCTAGGGTCCAAAGACCCAAGAGAAACAAGTTCACAAACTTTCATTTCCACGAATCCTCGTGGAGAGCACAAACCGATGCACAAAGCAATGGCAAGAGCTCAAGTGCTCAAATCCTTCACTCTCAAATCCCACCAAAAGCAACTAATGCTTATGGGGGAGAAGAGAGGAAGAACAAAGTAGGAGAAACACCAAGAACTCCAAGATCAAGATCTACTAGGTTCCCCTCACTTAGAGGGGGAATGGATTGGTGGAATTGTAGATCTAGATCTCCTCTCTCAAATCTCTCAAAGATATGCAAGAATCATGGGAGGAATTGGGAGAGGGGCAAGCTTTCCAAGGTCAACAATGGAGGTGAGAAAGGGGGAAATTTCGTGCTTGGAAGAGCTGACCCTTTGGGGAAGAAGGGGGTCTTTTTATAGGTCCCCAGAAAAAGAGCCGTTGCAGGAAACTTACACCGGAGACTCCGGTCCAGGAGGGCCAGAGACTCCGGCCTGGGCGGAGACTCTGGACCCGGAGGGGGCGGAGACTCCGGTCTCAGGCGGAGACTCCGGGGTCCCTGTGGGGACCCCGGACTAGCTGTCTGAAATACCCTTGTGCCTACAACATCAGCGATCCCATGATCAGTATGTCGCTGAGCACAATCGAACTGGTATCAAAAGAACATCCATAAATACCGAATGAGTATACTTACTTGATTGAAGCCGTAACTTCAACAGGTACTTGCAGCGGAAATCATCAAACAACGTGGAGCCTAGGTCATTTGCCATAACCATACAGGCAGCTGACTGGGAAGTGCCCTAGTTCGCATCGACGCCATTGAAAACTTCTCCTTCGAACTGCTCCTCTTCAAAATCTGGCTAAGACAATAGCCAGGGACAAAACCAATATGAGTACATTTGATTGTACTCACAAACTACCCCCGAAATGAGCATGCACTACTCTTTTTATTGTTTAATAAAACTTTGTTTGCTTTGAAAACTCTATATCCTTATCGAAAAAGAAAGGATAGACTTTTGTTTAATAAGACTTAGTTTGAAAACTATATAACTTTAATTGAGAAAGGAAAGAAGAATTTTATAACTTTTCATAAGCCTTGTTATTTTTAGAAAAACATCTCTATACCTTTGTTGAAAAAAAAAAGACTTTTAGAACTTTTCCCCATAAATCTGTCTTTGTAAGAAGTCTCTTTTAAAACGTTTTCCTGAAAATATATTTTTGTTGAAAAAGGTAAGAAGTCTCCTTTAAAACGTTTTCCCGAAAATCATCACCAGGTTTATTTTCCCAAAACTCCTCCTTTTTCGACCATAGCCCTTCATGGTCATTTAATCCCAACAACTTCATACCGACCCTTTGGTATAGTTGCATAAAACATTTTCGACTTTTAAAACGCAAAACTTTGCACTTCTTGACCATAGCCCTTCATGGTCAAATCATTTCCCAACAACCTCATACCAGCCCTTCGGTATAGTTACAATTATAAAACATCTCCATTTTATTTTCAAATCTCAAAACTTTACAAAACTTGCACATGGTCTTAGGACAGCCTCCCAACTGTCCATATCCGAGGACTCGGCTATTCGAATAGTTTTTACACTCTGCAGAGGTAGCACGCTTTTCCCACACCCATCCGATAACTCATCGTGTCAGCCACGTCCCGCCATACAAGGTGTATGCGAAGTTGAGTCACCGACCGTAGCTTGTCCTTTGCTCATGCTAGTATAGGACCCTTCCGCTATGACACTTTCCTTCGACACTCATTCCAGCTCGTCGGAACTTAGTGTGAGGACTCATAGTTCTGCCCGGCGACCCAAAGGTGGCGTCTTCAATCCTCTATCTCCAATTTATTCATACCAGCCCGTCGGCATTCTTCTCTTTAGAGGACCCAGGTCAGGGGTAGGTCACCGATGAAAGGACACGGATGTCGCCTAGAGGGGGGGGTGAATAGGCGATTAAAATTATTTGCGGTTTAAGCTTGAATAAATGCGGAATAAAACTAGCGTTAATTTATCAAGCACGAAACCTAAACAAGCTAGGTTTACCTATGTGCACCAACCACTTATGCTAAACAAGATATACAACTAAGTGATAGCAAGATATATTACTTCAAGCTCGATGGCTATCACAAAGTAAATTGCATAAGTAAGAAGCTCGGGTATAGAAATACCGAGGTACTTGGAGACGATGATTTATCCCGAAGTTCACTTCCCAATGGAAGCTACGTCTCCGTTGGAGGGTGCGGAGTCACAAAGTGATCCCCGAATAGCCGTCAAATGGCACACCGTAATCTCCTTCGTGCCTCTACCAATGTAGAGTGCCACGAACCACTATGGGACACTCGAGGGTGGTCACCGAACCCGTACAAGGATGAGGCACACTCCACAACTTAATTGGAGGCTCTCACCGAATTCCCGCGGCTCCCAAAGCCACAAGAAACACAAGGTTGGGGAGCGACTCCACAACTTAATTGGAGGCTCCCAACTATCCCGCGAGCCACCAAAACTCCGAGATCAACAAGGACCATCTAGGGCACTCCAAGTACCCAAGAGGACAAGCTCTAGGGCACCCCAAGTACCCAAGAGTAACAAGCTTCTCAACTTCGATTTCCACGTATCACCGTGGAGAACTCAAACCGATGCAACCGATGCAATGAAGGCAAGACCACTAGAGGTGGTCAAATCCTTCACTCCCAAATCCCACCAAAAGCAACTAATGCTTGTGGGGGAGAAGAGAGGAAGAACAAGGAAGAACTCAACAAATGGAACTCCAAGATCTAGATCCAAAGGCTTCCCCTCACTTAGAGGAGAGATGGATTGGTGGAACAATAGATCTAGATCTCCTCTCTCTTTTCCCACTAAATGGAGGCAAGAATCATGGAGGGATTGAGAGATAGCTAAGCTCAAGAAGTAAACAATGGGGGTCAAATTCGTGCTCAGCAAAGCTAGATGGCTGGAGGTGGGTGGAGGGGTATTTATACACCTCCCAGAAAAAGAGCCGTTGCAGACAGAAAAATCGGATATTCCGATATAAGTCATGATCGGATAATCCGACTGGATCGGATAGTCCGAAACACAAAGTATCGGATAATCCGGAACAATCGGTCCGGGTAGACCTATATCGGATATTCCGAAAAACTTCAGTACGCCACAAAAGAGGCAGCAAGAAGTCCTTAGCCGATTTCGAGAGAAAACTTAAGAATCGGATATTCCGAACCAGCTTGATCGGATATTCCGAAAAGCTCCAGCATGCATTGTTTTTAAAGTCCTTAGCCGAAATCGAGCAATCTTGAGAATCGGATAATCCGAGTCGGCTAGGACCGGATAATCCGATTCCCCTGCTTGAGCAAATCTTGACAGAAACAGCAAAACCTGAAATGCAATAACTTTCTCGTTCGAACTCCAAAACAGGTGAAACCAATTCTGTTGGAAAGGTAACGACAAGAGCTTTCCTACAAAAGGTGGACCGATAATATTTCCAACCCGAAAACGCAACAAGTTTTCCATACGAAATCCATTTTCGGAGAACTTGGGCTTGTCATGAAGATCACAACAAGCACCAAAACCCAACAAATAGAAAATCCAAATAAGAACCAAGAAAGATGATGAAGGCAAGTATGCAAAGGTTTGAGCTCTCTCCAACTGATACGCTAAAGCTCAATCGAGAGCCCCTCTTGATAGTATGGTATCTATTCTATAACCCGGTCTCCCAACTAGTACCACGAGACCGATAAAATAGAAACCCTATCATACCTTTGCCTTGCGCATTCCACTTGAGCTAGATGACGTCGATCTTGATCTCTTCAAGTGGACCACCTTTCTTGATTGCGTTTCGCTTGGTGAAGACTAAAACATTGCTCCCCCATACTCCACTATGGGAGAGCCTCTCTTAGGCACATCTTCACATGAAGATTATCTCTAAATGGGTGGCAAGCTTCAAGCCTAGGATTCTTCGAGATGCTCCTCTTGAACTTGCGCTTCTCAACATTGATGACGATCACCACTTGACGTCATCGTCCATGGGCTATATGAAATCTTCATTTGATGCAAGCCCATAGAAAGATACCTAACCACACATAGAAATGCTACACACATATCATGGGTTAGTTCACAAAGCTATATGGACAATTGCTTACCATACCAAGAGATACATGATCCGACTTGGTACATTTTGTAGCTTTGTGTGTTGATCAAAATCTTGATCAACCTTGTATCTTTTCTTCTCTTTTGAATAGACGATGTCTTGAAGATAACCATGAATGATCACATAATCCTTTTCTTCAAGACCTACTTGCAATATTGTGGGGACCTGATGACGTGAAACACACGTTCGTTGGGAGACCCCAAGAGGAAGGTATGATGTAGTCAGCAGCAAGTTTTCCCTCAGAAAGAAACCAAGGTTATCGAACCAGTAGGAGCAGCAACTCTTCAGAAGGTTGTCAACGGCGCCAGAAAAATAGTGTTGATGGGAGTCTGGACTGTTGACGTGGAATCTGCACACAACACAATCAAACTACTTTGCCCCAACGAAACAGTGAGGTTGTCAATCTCACTGGCTTGCTGAAAACAAAGGATTAAACGTATGGTGTGGAAAATGAGTATTAAATTGCAGAGAATGAAAAAGGAACAGTTTGCAGTTTGTGGTTGTTTAATCAGTGTAAAAGAATGGACCGGGGTCCACAGTTCACTAGTGGTGTCTCTCCATAAAAGATAACTAACATGTTGGGTGAACAAATTACAGCTGGGCAATTGACGAATAGTGAGCGCATGACAATGCATATACATGACATGTTGACTACTATGATATTTAATTGGGCATTACGACATAATACATAGATCGTTATCCAACAGCATCTATGACTAATAATCCACCGCCGGGTTGTCATCCGAGTCCCCATTGGTATTAAGTTGCAAGCAACGGATAATTGCATTAAGTAAAGTGCGTAATGTAAACAAACACATATGTCCGTGGACATAGCATCGTTAGGTTATCCCTAGTGGCAACAGCACATCCACAACCTTAGAACTTTCTGTCACTGTCCCAGGTTAAACGGAGACATGAACCCACTATCTAGCATAAATACTCTCTCTTGGAGTTACAAGCATCTACTTGGCCAAAGCATCTACGAGTAACGGAAAGCATGCAAGATCTTAAATAACATATAAGATAGATTGATAATCAACTTGACATAATATTCAATATTCATCGGATCCCAGCAAACACAACATGTAGCATTACAATAATATGATCTTGATCATGTAGGGCAGCTCACAAGATCTAAACATGATGGCACAAAGTGGAGAGACAACCATCTAGCTACTGCTATGGACCCGTAGTCCAAGGATGAACTACTCACGCATCACTCCGGAGGCAGGCATGGCGATGTAGAAGCCTCCGGTGACGATTCCCCTCTCCGGCAGGGTGCCGGGAAGAGGTTCTGAACCCTCCCGAGCTAGGGTTGACGACGGCGGCGTCTCTGGAACTTTTCGTGGATATTTGCTCAGGTACTTAGGGTTTTCGCGTCGGGGGGAATAAGTAGGCGAAAGGGCGGCGGCTGGAGACCCCCGAGGGGCCCACACCACCCTAGGGCGCGGCAGAGGGGGCCCGCGCCCTGGCGTGTGGGGCCCCGTGGCTCCTCTCCGTCCCTCTTGGTCCGTCAGTGTGTTCTGGTAAAATAGGGACCCCCGTGTAGTTTCGTCCAATTCCGAGAATATTTCCAGACTAGCTTTTCTGGAATACAAAAACAGCAGAAAACAGGAACTGGCACTTCGGCATCTTGTTAATAGGTTAGTCCCAAAAAATGTATAAAAGTGATATAAAGTAGATGCAAAACATGTAGCAATTGGTATAAAACAAGCATGGAACATCAAAAATTATAGATACGTTTGAGACGTATCAGCATCCCCAAGCTTAGTTCCTACTCGTCCTCGAGTAGGTAAACGATAAAAACAAATAATTTTTGAGGTGACATGCTACTATCATAATCTTGATCATATAATATTGCAAGGCACATGTAAATGAATGAAGTGATCCAAGTCAATGGTCTATAATTTGCTACAAATAGATAATGAGTAAACAATGAATCACACAAGCTAAACGTTTTCATGAATAGTACTTTCGAGACAAGCATCAAACAGTTTTGCATAAGTGTTAACTCATAAAGCAATAGTTTCTAATAAAAGGTATTTAATCAACACAAAGGAAGAATTTAGTTTCAGCATTTGCTTCAACTTTCAACATATTTATCTCATGGATATTGTCAACACAAAGTAGTATAACAAGTCCAATACATTGCATATAACGCATGTTGTAACAAAGTTGACACTAGTGTTTGCTTGTGGAAGACAGAAAGAATAGGAAAACTGACTCAACATAAAAGTAAAAGAAAGGCCCTTCGCAGAGGGAAGCAGGGATTAAATCATGTGCTAGAGCTTTTAGGTTTTTGAAAGCATATAGAGATTGCATAAAATATTTGATACTCCTCCCAACCTTGCTAACACAAGCCATGGCTAACCGAATCCTCGGGTGCCTTCCATCAATCACATACCATGGAGGAGTATCTATTTTTGAGAGGTGTTTGTTAATTGTCAACGAATGGTAGCGGGTGAGAACAGTATTCTACCTGTCGAACGGACTTTTAAGAGCGGCTCCCATGAAGGACGTTATTTCTACCAGCAAGGCAGATCATCCCTCTTTCTCTTTGGTTTACACACATTCAGGTATTTCACTGTTTGTCATTGCTTACTGATGAATCAGGGCAAAAGTGTGAAGAGTAATTAATTGGGACTGGGCACCCCGTTGCCAGCTCTTTTTGCAAGTTATTGGATAAGCGGATGTATATGCCACTAGTCCAGGTGTAAAAGTCCACTCGACAAATAGAATAAAGAATAACCACACTAATTCCTCATGAGCTAGTAAACATTGACACAAAAAGGGAATAATAACATTTTGAATAATTTAAAGGTAGCACATGAAAAATTTACTTGGAGTGGCAAGGAAATACCACATATAGGTAGTTATGGTGGACACAAATGGCATGGATTTTGGCTCAAGGATTTGGATGCACGAGAAGCATTCCCTCTCAGTACAGAGTTTAGGCTAGCAAGGTTATGTAAGCAAACAAGAATATCAACCCGTACACCAAGTTTTATATGACAAACATATTGCAAACGTTATAAGACTTCATACCGTCTTCCTTGTTAACCAAACCCTGTTATTAGAAAATATCTAGACCTTAGAGATACCACCGATGCAAACCAAATTTTCAACAAGCTTTACGGTAGTTCTTCACTAATAGGCTTAACTCATGTGATGCACAATTTAATCATGATCTACTTGTTAACTCAAAACAATTGACAAGCATCAAGTTATCCATTTTAGTGATCTACAAGATTAAGCAAGTTTTTCCTTATACCAATTACCACATGCAACATTTTCTGAACCAACCAAACACCAATCAATTTATTTCATCAACTCTCCAAACAAATATAAGTGAAGCAAGAGAGTACTTTCTACAAAAGAAAGCTAATAGCTCTGACAAGAGATACATGAAAACAAGAGCTAAAAGCTGAACAGCGCTAGATATGAATACTCAACAAATATAAGTGAAGAATAGGAGTATTCTCATGAAAAAGCGGAGCGTGTCTCTCTCCCAATCAAGAATGCTAGGGTCCAGTCAAGCTTTATTGAAAATAAAATGCAATACTGAAAATAAAAGCACACAGACGCTCCAAGAAAAGCACATATGATGTGAAAGAATTAAAATATAGTTTCACTAGAGATGACCTGATAATTTTGACGATGAAGAAGGGGATGCCTTGGGCATCCCCAAGCTTAGACGCTTGAGTCTTCTTGAAATATGCTGGGGAGATCCATGGGAGCCTCCCCAAGCTTAAGCTCTTCACTCTTCTTGATCCTATTATATCATCCTTCTCTCTTGACCCTTGAAAACTTCCGTCACACCAAACTCAAAGTAGATCTCATTAGAGGGTTAGTGCATAATCAAAAATTCACATGTTCTGTAAAGACGCAATATGATTTGTTACTTTAAACATTAGCTACAGCCACTGATGTTATGTGAAGCTCTTCCACCCAAAAAAGAATTTCACTCAACACTAGTAAAAGAGAGAATGCAAAAATAAAAAGGCATAATCTGTCTAAAACAGAACAGTCCGCAAAGACGAATTTTTTCGAGGCACTTACGACGCTCAGATCGAGAAACTCTGAACTAATGAAAGTTTCAGACATTCATAAAGATTACGCACAAAAATTTCAGATTTTTAACAATCTGGTGATTTTAGGAATTTCGTACAGTGAACAGCAAAAATCTGTTTCTGCGCAGCAATCAAAATTAAGCATCATCTTATCATTAGAGGCTACTCTTGGCACAACAATGCGAGAAAATAAAGATACAAAGGAGTTGCTACAGAAGTAAACAAACTCCTTGACTCAATAAAAGAAAAATTGCAGAAAAATAAAATGGGTTGCCTCCCATAAGCGCTTTTCTTTAACGCCTTTTAGCTAGGCACAAAGCATGCATCAAGTATTACCAAGTGAAGAAGCATCAACATTGTAATTTGTTCGAACAATAGAATCATAAGGTGGCTTAATCTTCTTCCTAGGAAAGTGTTCCATACCTTTCTTGAGAGGAAATTGATATTTTATATTCCCTTCTTTCATATCAATAATAGCACCTACAGTCCTAAGAAAAGGTCTTCCCAACACAATAGGGCATGATGGATTGCACTCAATATCCAAGACAATAAAATCAACGGGGACATAATTGTTGTTAACCATGATAAGAACATCATCAATTCTTCCCAAAGGTTTTTTAATAGTAGAATCAACAAGGTGAACATCCAAGTAACAATTTTCCAAAGGTGCTAAATCAAGCATATCATATAATCTTTTAGGCATAACAGAAATACTAGCACCAAGGTCACACAAAGCATTGCAATCAAAGTCATTCAATTTCAATTTAATGATGGGCTCCCAACCATCTTCTAACTTCCTAGGGATAGAAGCTTCATGTTTAATTTCTCTTCCCTAACTTGTATGAGAGCATTAGTAATATGTTTAGTAAAAGCCATGTTTATAGCACTAGCATTAGGACTTCTAGCTAGCTTTTGCAAGAACTTAATTACTTCAGAAATATTGCAACCATCAAAATCAAAGTCATTATCATCAAAAGTAATGGAATTATTCTCTTATTGCTAGAAATTTCAGCATCTTTATCAAGGACAGTTTCAGAGTTATCAGGCAATTTAGGACATTTTGCAATAGAAGTGGAAACATTACCAACACCAACTATCTTGCCATTAATGGTAGGAGGTTTGTTAACACTTGAGTTTGAAATTTTCAGAAGTAGTAATAGTATAAACTCTAGCAATATTGTTCTTTCTAGCAATTTCATCCTCTCTTTCCCATCTAGCATGCAATTCAGCTAACATCCTCACATTGTTATCAATTTTAACTTGTATAGCATTGAGAGTTTTGCTCTCTTTAACATCATGAGGCATGTTCTTTAGTTTCAATAAGTCAACATCAAGAGCAAGACTATCAACTTTAGAGGAAAGCACATCAATTTTCCCAAATTTCTCCTCAACAGTTTTATTGAAAGCAGTTTGTGTACTAATAAAATCCTTAAGCATAACTTCAAGATCAGAGGGTACACTCTTATTATTATTGTAGGAGTTACTATAGGAATTTCCATAACCATTGCCACTATTAGAAGGATAGGGCCTATAATTGCTATTACCAAAATTATTCCTATAAGCATTGTTGTTGAAATTATTATTTTTAATGAAGTTCACATCAACATGCTCTTCTTGAGCAACCAAAGAAGCTAAAGGAACATTATTTGGATCAACATGTGTTTGACCATTTGCAAGCATAGACATAATAGTATCAATTTTGGCACTCAAGGAGGAGGTTTCCTCAACAGAATTTACCTTCTTACCTGTTGGAGCTCTCTCGGTGTGCCACTCAGAATAATTAATCATCATATCATCAAGAAGCTTTGTTGCAGCACCCAAAGTGATGGACATAAAGGTACCTCCAGCGGCCGAATCCAATAAATTCCTCGAAGAAAAATTTAATCCTGCATAGAAGGTTTGGATGATCATCCAAGTAGTCAGTCCATGAGTGGGACAATTTTTAACCAATGATTTCATTCTCTCCCATGCTTGAGCAACATGTTCATTATCAAATTGCTTAAAATTCATTATGCTACTTCTCAAAGAAATAATCTTAGCAGGAGGATAATATTTTCCAATAAAAGCATCTTTGCATTTAGTCCATGAATCAATACTATTTCTAGGCAAAGATAGCAACCATTCTTTAGCACGTCCTCTCAAGGAGAAAGGAAAAAGTTTCAGTTTAATAATATCACCATCTACTTCCTTGAGCTTTTGCATTTCACAAAGTTCAACAAAGTTATTAAGGTGAACAGCAGCATCATCAGTACTAACACCAGAAAATTGCTCTTTCATAACAAGATTTAAAAGTGCAGGTTTAATTTCATAAAATTCTGCTGAAGCAGCAGGTGGAGCAATAGGTGTGCATATGAAATCATTGTTGTTCGTGCTAGTGAAATCACACAACTTAGTGTTCTCAGGAGTACTCATTTTAGCAGAAATAAAAACAGTACAGAAAATAACTTGAAAGTAAACTAGATGCAAGTAACTAATTTTTTTGTGTTTTTGATAATTGAAAGCAAACAAGAAAATAAAATAAACTAAGCAAGACAAAAACAAAGTAAAGAGATTGGAAGCGTGAAACTCCCCTTGCAGAAGACTGCTGTCTCCCCGGCAACGGCGCCAGAAAAATAGGCGTTGAAGGGAGATAGGAGTCTGCTGAAGAAGTGCTTCACTCCCCGGCAACGGCGCCAGAAAAATAGCTTGATGACGTGAAACACACGTTCGTTGGGAGACCCCAAGAGGAAGGTATGATGTAGTCAGCAGCAAGTTTTCCCTCAGAAAGAAACCAAGGTTATCGAACCAGTAGGAGCAGCAACTCTTCAGAAGGTTGTCAACGGCGCCAGAAAAATAGTGTTGAGGGAGTCTGGACTGTTGACGTGGAATCTGCACACAACACAATCAAACTACTTTGCCCCAACGAAACAGTGAGGTTGTCAATCTCACTGGCTTGCTGAAAACAAAGGATTAAACGTATGGTGTGGAAAATGAGTATTAAATTGCAGAGAATGAAAAAGGAACAGTTTGCAGTTTGTGGTTGTTTAATCAGTGTAAAAGAATGGACCGGGGTCCACAGTTCACTAGTGGTGTCTCTCCATAAAAGATAACTAACATGTTGGGTGAACAAATTACAGCTGGGCAATTGACGAATAGTGAGCGCATGACAATGCATATACATGACATGTTGACTACTATGATATTTAATTGGGCATTACGACATAATACATAGATCGTTATCCAACAGCATCTATGACTAATAATCCACCGCCGGGTTGTCATCCGAGTCCCCATTGGTATTAAGTTGCAAGCAACGGATAATTGCATTAAGTAAAGTGCGTAATGTAAACAAACACATATGTCCGTGGACATAGCATCGTTAGGTTATCCCTAGTGGCAACAGCACATCCACAACCTTAGAACTTTCTGTCACTGTCCCAGGTTAAACGGAGACATGAACCCACTATCTAGCATAAATACTCTCTCTTGGAGTTACAAGCATCTACTTGGCCAAAGCATCTACGAGTAACGGAAAGCATGCAAGATCTTAAATAACATATAAGATAGATTGATAATCAACTTGACATAATATTCAATATTCATCGGATCCCAGCAAACACAACATGTAGCATTACAATAATATGATCTTGATCATGTAGGGCAGCTCACAAGATCTAAACATGATGGCACAAAGTGGAGAGACAACCATCTAGCTACTGCTATGGACCCGTAGTCCAAGGATGAACTACTCACGCATCACTCCGGAGGCAGGCATGGCGATGTAGAAGCCTCCGGTGACGATTCCCCTCTCCGGCAGGGTGCCGGGAAGAGGTTCTGAACCCTCCCGAGCTAGGGTTGACGACGGCGGCGTCTCTGGAACTTTTCGTGGATATTTGCTCAGGTACTTAGGGTTTTCGCGTCGGGGGGAATAAGTAGGCGAAAGGGCGGCGGCTGGAGAGGCCCGTGGGGCCCACACCACCCCAGGGCGCGGCAGAGGGGGGCCCGCGCCCTGGCGTGTGGGGCCCACGTGGCTCCTCTCCGTCGCCTCTTTGGTCCGTCAGATGAGTTCTGGTAAAATAGGGACTCCCGTGTAGTTTCGTCCAATTCCGAGAATATTTCCAGACTAGCTTTTCTGGAATACAAAAACAGCAGAAAACAGGAACTGGCACTTCGGCATCTTGTTAATAGGTTAGTCCCAAAAAATGTATAAAAGTGATATAAAGTAGATGCAAAACATGTAGCAATTGGTATAAAACAAGCATGGAACATCAAAAATTATAGATACGTTTGATACGTATCAGGACCCCGGACTAGCTGTCCGAAATACCCGATTATGCTTAACACAATGATCCCATGATCAGTCTGTCGTTGCACATAATCCGAATTGGATACCAAAGTTTACATCCATTACAATACCGAATTAAAAGTCTTACATAAATGGTCATTTAGACCAAGTCTTACATAGGTGCCTTCATGGGCCAAACCAAAATATCAGCGGAAGCTACGGCGTAGTAGACATCAAGTCCTAACGAAGACGACCTGACAGGCAGCTGACTTATGGAGATCCCTAGTTCGCGTAGAAGTCGCCATACTCCTCCTCGGCGTAGTGCTCCTCTTCATAGCCTGGCTAGGACAATAGCCAGGGACGAAACCAATATGAGTACATTTGAATGTACTCGCAAACTACTCCAACATGAGTATGCACTAGTTTTATTTTACTTTCATACTTTTATTTATTTAAAACATCTCTATATCTTTATTGAAAAAGGTAAGAAGAGTTTTATAACTATCTTTAAAAGAAATCACCATTGTATTTGTTTTCTCCAAAACTCCTCTTTTTCCTGACCATAGCTCACCATGGTCCATTTATTTCAACAACTCATACCACTCCATTTGGTATATCAGTGGAACACCATCTCCATTTTAGTTTCTTTTAAACTTAAAACTTTTCCAAAAACTTGCACATGGTCAAAGTAGGGCCTCCCAACTTTCCATATCCGAGGACTCGGCTATTCGAATAGTTTTACACTCTGCAGAGTTAGCACGCTTTTCCCACATCCATCCGGCAGCTCATCGTGTCCGCCACGTCTCGCCATACAGGGTGTATGCGAAGTAAGCCGCCGACCGTAGCCTGTCCTTTGCTCATGCTAGTATAGGACCCTACCGCTACGAAATTTTCCACCTTTCCATCGACACCCAGTCCAGATTCCCCGTCGGGAAACCTAAGTGTGAGGACTCGTAGTTCTGCCCGGCGAGCGAACCCTTCAATCCCCCATCCTCAGATGCTAGGACCCAGGTCAGGGGGTAGGTCGCCATGACCATCCCCTCATGGAACGAGGTCATCCTCGTTGTTGAGGCATCCCATACTAATATGAGCAAATTATATGACTACACCCTTTTCCCATATGTGGGTAAATGTGGTCGCACAGGGTATCGGCTGGTTGACGTAAGTACAAGGACACACTGTGCATTTTTCATAAACACTTCCATTCTCCACTTTCCAATACCGACATCTCGGCATTCCAATAACCACACAAGTATTTTCAAAGGAGTTTTGAACAAATCATATTTATTTTTCCCATCCTATAATTTGATATAACTATCTTATATTCCTACATAGGTGGCAAAATAGTTTTCATATACTTGTAAAAAGTTTTAAAAATCGTTGGTACTTTGAAACTCATGTGACAAAATAGATGTATATAAATGCAAGCTTAGTGAAGTAGCTTGCCTTGCTCGGCAAAGTTCTCGGGCTCTGGTTCTTGCTGATCAATGTATTCCCCCTCCTCGTAGACTCCGGCAACGTTCTCGTCTAAACGTCAAACAAGCAATGCAAACAATCACTAAACTACTCAAGCAAGCATCACAACATATCAATCATAAACATCACAAATAGCTACTGGACCTATCAAACAATACAATTGGGTTTCAATTAATTGAATTAAACATTATTTAATTATGTCTAAATTAAGGCAGAAACTTGTGGAAGATGTTTAATTACACAACTTGAGTTCTGTTGGACACAAAAATACAAACTAAAATTCTACAGAAAGCTACTGGTGTGTAGAAGACAACCCAATTTAGTTTGGATCAATTGGAGTTACCAAACTCCCTACTCAAATGTTTGAATCCAGTAACTTATTAATCAAGTTTTGGCTACCAATTAAGTTCTGTTGATTATAAAATTAAATCCTTTTAGGGGTGACTAAACATGACTCAATGTGATCTAACAAAATTGGTCCTAAATCATTTGGGTTAACCATTAAACATATTTAATTGGTTTAGTGCAGAAGGTGTTCTAACTTCAACTTTATACTAAACAATTATTACTGCACAATTAATTCTACCAAAATTAGGGAAGCTAATACATGGTAGTACCAAGCCAAAAAAATTGGTTTGGAATTATTTGGCTTAACAGAGTATCAGAAACAAACAAGTTTAGAATTTAAACCTTCTGTAGTATTTTTAGTAATACTTTTTAACTATTTATTTAAATGACATGAGACCACTTGGGTTGGTTAAAAAATTCATAAGATTTCCAGAACAATTGGATTTGGTTTATTTGGATATCTAGATCTCAAGATATTGAATTTCTAATATGGGTCCAGTACTGAATTCACAGAGAAAACTAAATTCGAAAATCTAACTGCTCTGGATAATGTTGAAAAGTATGACAGGTGGGGCCCTTCTGTCAGTGACTCAGGGAAAAATCCCACGTGTGGATAATGTTTAAAATGCTGACGGGTGGGGCCAGCCCGTCAGCCTCTCTCTAAGCGAAGCGGTACGTGGCCGTTGGATCTAGATCCAACGGCTCACAGAGCCCGCGAACGGCGACGACCATAAATGGGCGGCGCCGCCGCGCCGGCGACACGGTGGTGGATGGATCCTCACCTAGGGGGCTTGGGAAGGCGCGGGGAAGGTGCTGGAGAACGGCGGAGGCTCGAGGAAGGCGGTGGTGCGAGTTGTACTTTCTGGGGAGGCTCCAGTCAACGGCGGCGAGGTCTCGAACTTCCACGGCCACGGGCACGAGCTCCGGCGAAGCTTCTACAGTGCGCCTGTGCACGAAACAACGGAGAAAAGGGCTCGGGTGAGTGCGGTGATGATGGAGAGCAAGGTGGAGGGGTCAGAGAGGGAAATGGGGCAGCAGCACGGCACGGCCGTGTCGTCGTCCACCTTCGGACACGGCGGAGCGTCGAGGAAGCTCACGGGCAACTGCAGCTTTGAGGGAGTGGCTCCGCCCTCCTGGCGGTGCACTGAGGAGTGGAGAGGGGGTGGAGACAGTGGTGCGGGGTGTGGAGAGCTCGGGTGCGGGGTGGGGTATTTAACGGCGAGCACGGGTCCATGGTGGTACGGGCGCAGGAGAGCTCCAGGGGCGACGTGCTCTCGCCGCAGGGGCGGTGGAGGTGCGGCTACGATGTGGGAGTGGCAGGGAGCAAGGTCGGGTGCGTGTCAACGAGCGGAGCGTGCTCGCGAGTGGGACGACCAGGGAACGCTCGGGCGGTGCGCGGCGCGCACTGCACACGGCGTCACTCCGGCGGGGGCGGGTTCCTGCGGGCTGCGGTGTGGCCAGAGAGGGGGCAGCGAGGTGAGGGAGAGAGGGGGGCACGGAGCTGAGCCACGCGGCGTCGCCACGCCACGGCCACTTGCGCGACATGGCGCGTGCTCGCCGGAGCGTGTCCCCTCCGAAGCTTCTCCTCGACGCCAACCTCCCCTCTTCGATTTCTTGAGCGCGACGAGGTCGGTGAAGTGTGGGAGATCAACTGGAGGCTTCAATTTGACAAATAACACACGAAATCGATCGATTGATCTTCGGTTTGGCTGAATTGGGGAAGAACACAGAGCATGTACACAAGGTGTTTGATGAAATGGTTGAACCAATTTTGAATTTGAATTTCTGAAATCTATTTTCATAATTTGCTTCACATTCAAATGTGGGTTTGTGGTGCTGTGGTGCAATTTAATTGACAAGTGTTGCACCACACACTTTGTGATTTAAAAAGATAAAGAAAGGTTTTTGGAATTTTAAATTTAGACTTTTGAAAATATATCTGGGGAGGGAAAAGTGTAGGAATAAAATTGAGAGTGATTAAATATCAGTCCACTGAATTTTATTTTGAAAGGAAAATAATTTCCCACTTGGAGAATTTTGTGTGACACTTGTCACACTATTTTTCTTGCTTTGCTTTTATATTTATTCTCTTCTTTTCTTCAAAGTTTTATTTAGAGCAAACACATTACAAATAACAAGAATTAATTAACACAAGCAATAACATGAGATTAACACATATAATTTAGCAAAAGTTTTTGTTGGCTCTCATTTTTGGAATAATAATACTTATATTAATTTTTGGGATGTTACAAATATGCTCAACTCGATGATCTTGATGCCAAATACTTCATTATATCAATATATTCATGGCATCAACCTTGAATCCAACATATGGAGTTCAAGCATGGTCTATGGACAAACACTACGAGTAAAACTCAATGCAACCATTAGTCCATAGGGATTGTCATCAATTACCAAAACCACACATGGGGGCGCCATGCCCTTTCAACCGAACCATCCCCTCATGGAACGGAGTCATCTCCGTTGTTGAGGCATCCCATCCTAATATGAGCAAATTATATGACTAAGCCCTTTCCCATATGTGGGTAAATGTGGTCGCACAGGGTAAGATTGGTCGTCATAGTACTAGGACACAATGTGCATTTTTCATAAACATCACCATTCTCCATTGCTTCACTTTAACACCGACATCTCGGCATTCCACATTCATACCATTGATTTCAAAGGAGTTTTGAATAAACTTTATTTTTCCCATCCTATAATTTGATATATCTATCTTATACTTCTACTTTGGGTGGCAAAATAATTTTTCATACTCTTTTGAAAAAGGGTTTTCATAATTCTTGCTTCTTATGAGTAAACCATTTGGACAAAGTAGATGCATGTATATTAGAGGTGCAAGCTCAGAGAGTAGCTTGCCTGATTTCAGCATAATGTTCCTGTACTTTTCCTCACTGATCAGAGAAATAAACTCTGATTCTTCTTCGATAAATCCTTTCCAAAGACCACTCCGGTAGCGTTTATATCTAGCGTCGCAAATATGAAAATAAAACAACAATCAATAATCAAACCAAACCACAAGTGGTATACAAACAAGCAACAAACCACAAGCATCAAACTAATCATTCAAGCAACAAACTAGGATCT
Organism: Poa pratensis; assembly: GCA_947311845.1. Lineage (NCBI taxonomy): Eukaryota > Viridiplantae > Streptophyta > Magnoliopsida > Poales > Poaceae > Poa > Poa pratensis. The sequence continues at coordinate 11,412,188 of CAMZMU010000125.1, read as the reverse complement.
ACACTTACTAGGGCATTATACTAATCAGTAGTCTAACACCTATACACAAACTAGGAACATAGATCCCAGAACTATCTTAGGCAAAGATTAACAACAAGCACCTTCCTTTAAACAGGAAATACTTCAGACAAAAATTAGGCCACCAATTAGTCTCGGTAATTCAAAATATTTTACCAAACTAAGGTAGAGACATTAATCAGATACCCATGATAGTACTTAACTTAAGGACAACCAAGTTTAGCAAGCAAGGCAAGCATATTAATCACACAAAATAATCTAACATCCAAAATAAACATGCATAGTAATTCCTAATTACTAGGAGGAAAACTATATAGGGAATAAAACCCTAACAAATACATGACTCACAACTAGTTCTTCTAATATGCTAGTAAAAATTAGGAAACACGTCACAACAGTGGATTACCACCCTACACACGCTAGGAAACACATTTATAACAATAAAGTCATAACACAACAATTAATAAAGGTATAATGAAAATAGGCAGGAAGGGCCTAAATCTTGCAATCATCTTCACACTCAATCAGTGACTCCCAAAATCATACCAAGTTAGGAACATGTAACCCTAAGCATACAGAAGACAAGCCAATTGGATTTACTCCACGAATCATTACAGATTAATTTATAAAATCCTTTTTCAATCTGCCCTTTTGTTAATTTATTTTAAACAACATTACAAAATAATTATCCATGTTTGGAAACAAGGTGAAACATGAGGTATATCACTTGCTGAACATTTTGATGGGTCACACTTAATTTCTGGATCATTATTTTTAAACTTATGAATTTTCCAAAAGCATTTCTTTCCTGCCCTTTTCATTATTTTAATAAAACTGCGAATAAACTAATTTAGTTGGATAGGTGAGTTATACCAACAGACAGATTTTATTTTTCTAAACATTTTGGTACCTTATTTGTAAATTTTGGATCAATATTTTTGAGGTTATGCATTTTACAAAAAGCTTTTCATTTTTGCCATTTTACTAAAGCTCCAGAAACAGCTATTTAAATTATTTTGTGGGACATGAAAATGGTGTTAACAGGTAAAGTTATTTCTCCTGATCATTTTGATATATTATTCGCAATTTTTGGACAAATAGTTTAGGAGATATGAAATTTACAAGTTTTATTTGAATTTCTGCCTTTCTTTAATATTTTCATAAAATGCCCCAAAACTTTTGATACCGAGCTGCGCGCTACACACCGTCACTGACGTGTGGGCCAACGGCCACGTTGGCAGCCACGTCAGCGTGGAGGCCCACGCCTTGTTTGACCGCGACGAAGCGCAGACTGGCGCGCGCGCGGTGATCACCGGCGGCGTCGCGCACGGAACCGACGCGCTGGCTCGCGTGCGTGCTCTGAAACGAGCGCATCAGGTTCATCACGCTAGGGGGAGGCGAGCGGCGTCGCTACGAACGAAATGGTCGCCGGTGAAAGCTCCGGCGACGAACTACGGCGGCGGCTAATGATGGCTACGGCGGAGCAAAAGAAATACGGCGAGAGGGGGAGGGAAAGGATGTCCCACAGGACGGCGTGCTCACCCTCGACACGTGTGTGAGCTTGGAAGGGACGGGGAGGGACGGAAACGGTGGCGAGCTTCCTCGACGGGCGGCGGCCGGAGTCGGAGAAGACGCGGTCGGCGGCGACGATGCGGGCGACCCCGCGGCGATTCCTTGCACGAGGACGAAGAGGATGACGAGGCGGAGACGGTGGCGGTCTTCGATCTGCTCTAGGCACGCTCAATCGACGGCGATGTGGCGGTGGAGCTTCGGCTAGGGTTCGGCCATGGTGGAACCCGAGAGAGAGAGAGAGAGAGAGAGAGATAGATAGATAGAGGGAGCAGGTGGGATGATAAGTGAGGGGTGGGGGAGCAGAGCGTCCTCGGTGGTGGTCTTATCCCCTCCCAGCTGCAGGAGGAGCGTGGCACAGTGGCGAGCTCGCCACTGGCGCCATGCCTTTGCCACGGCGGGCTACAGGAGGAAGAGGACGGCAATTTTGCAGAAAACCCCTAGCTTTTCCTCATTTCCTGTTTCTTTTATTTCCAGTAGCACTTTAGGGATTTTATTGAGGCATCAAAACATTTTACAAAAATCTGAAAATATTCATGTAGCCTCCCCACATCATGTAGAAGCTCCACAAAAATTGGTGTTGCAAAATAAAATGTTTTGAGCCACATTTGTTCATAAAGTTTGATTGTTAGTTTTGCTAAATTCAATTTGATACTCCTTCAGTGTTTTAAAAGCAAGTGCAAAAATATTGTTTTCAACCCTTGGAACTTCCTTGACAAATATATTAACTTCAAATAATTTTTTATTGTCATAGAGAAAATATTTGTTTGAGGGAAATGGAGAGTTAAGTAAGGAAAATAATTTATTAAGATCATTTCTTTAACTCATGATCTTAATTTCCATTTGTTGAATAATTTGAGGAGTTTGTTTTAAATTTAAGTCACATACCAAATTTGTTATCACGTGTGTTTTATTTTAGTGTTAAGCACAACTGAGGAATTATCCACACAAGCAACAAACACAACAAGATCAACATCACAACCAAGACCACAAGAATTAATCATACCACCATTTCCATAATGCTATCTTGGGGAAAAGTGACCACTCCTAATTATGACAAGATGATGTTTAGGAAATATCTCCACTCATAACTTAATAGTTTTCAAAAAGATTTGAGAAAGGAAATATGTGGGTAATATATTTCCCACTAGTGTTATTTTCAAATGGAGTAAAAATAAGAGTTTATAAAATGAGAGTTGTATACACCTGCAAAATACCAAGGTTGAAAAATAGGTAGGAGATAGCATATAGATCTCCATAATTTTGGGAAATACTTTTACTTTCCCAAATAATGGGCATTAGTTTTGGTTGTTTTTAAACCCAGTATCATTGAAAGGGACTTTAGCCAGAAATAAGAATGGAAAAAGATATATGGAATATTTTTCTTGTCATAACATGATCACCAAAGTTAAATATATTTTTACTTTGGTTGAGTTCCTGGGTTTAATATTTATTGGTCAAACAACTTAAACAACAAGTCACACAAGGTCCAACATAGAAATGGGAAGGGAAACACAATCATCTGTGAAACATTTCAAAAAGTTTTTGTTGGTTCTGAATTTTGGGTCTTATAAAACTAAATTTTTCTTAGTTCCAAAATTTGAGATTTGACAGTCCCTCCGGACCAACTCCGGACCCAACACAGAGGGCACCATCCTGTTGCGTACTTCGCACCAAAAACCTGATGAGCCGGAGACTCCGGCCCTGAGCACCCCTGAGGCCGGAGACTCCGATTGAGGCACACTGAAAACTCCGGCCCTGGCACACCGGACACTCCGGCCAGGAAAAACAGCACCAAATCAGCAAAACTGTAAACCCAATAACTTTCTCGTTTGAACTCCAAATTAGGTGAAACCAATTTTGTTGGAAAGGTAACGATAAGAGCTTGCCTACAAATATTAAGAACCATAAATAGAGTTAAGTTGACACACATGGGGAGGTGTGAAACTTTCCTCATGGATAAACCGATAATATTTCCAACACGAAAACGCAACAAGTTTTCCCAAAAAAAAAACCGTTTTCGAAGAATTTGGGCTTGTCATGAAGATCACGACAAGCACCAAAACCCAACTAGGAGAAAAACCAAATAAGAACCAAGAAATATGATGATGCCAAGTATGCAAAGGTTTGAGCTCTTCACAAAGATGCGATCAAGTTACTCACTTGAGAGCCCCTCTTGATAGTACGTCGTCTATCCTATAACCCGGTCTCCCACTAACACCATGAGACCAGAAAAATAGAAACCCTATCAAGATCATACCTTTGCCTTGCGCATTCCACTTGAGCCAGATGATGACGATCTTGATCTCTTCAAGTGGACCATCTTTCTTGATTGCGCTTTGCTTGGTGAAGACTCACATATCGCTCCCCCATACACTAATATGGGAGAGGCTCTATAAGGCACATCTTCACTTGACCAATATCTCCAAAAGGGTGACAAGCTTCAAGCATAGTATTTCTTCGAGATGCTTCTCTTGAACTTGCACTTCAACTTCTTCTCTTAATATATATGATGACTTGGATATTGCTTTGGTCATCACTTTATCTTCTTCTTTCAATCTTGATTCAACACATGGTGTTCAATCATTGCCAATGGACACACCCTACAAGGATAGCTTAATGCAACCATTAGTCTATAGATATTGTCATTAATTACCAAAACCACACATGAGGGCACATGCACTTTCAGACATGACGTTTGATGCAATCAAAGCACCTTTCAGAACAGCGATTAGATATGATCTCACGGTCAAAGGTATGAACACTACGTTTCTATATATCTTGGGTGTGTGTCCATCACATCATTCACCTAATGACATGACTCCATTATCAATTGACATAAATGTCCATGATCAGAAAACCTTGATCATCGGTTGCCCAATGGACTAGTTAAGAGGCTATTAGGGACTTGGTTGTTTAAATACCACACGTGCATTAATGCTTCCGCTTAATACAGTTATAGCATGGTACAAAACGTATTATGAACAATCGAGATATGATAAATAAAATATCTTTATTAATTGCCTCTAGGGCATATCTCCAACACTTATAATACGATCAGGTATATGGGTTTGGATTCAGATTTGGACAAACCAACTAAATTACTAGAATAATTAGTAATTACCGCAAAATAATGATCGTACCTTTTTAAAATTTCTAGTGGGGGTGGGGGAGGGGTTTACCGAAGCAGGGCTCCAACTCTAATTATTCTTTGAGAAACGGCAATCTTGGCAATATAATGGTACAGCCAACTAACAACAAATCATGCTTAGAAAAATCCAATATTTAGCAGAGCACCCACCCAGCGATCTAAAAGTGTGTCCATAATGTCCAAAAAAAACATTATCCACCGTAACTTTTTGGGTTGTATAAGGACGTGTATACCGAGAGTGAATATAGTGAACATGGGGGCATATGCTCCCTCCTATTTGAAATGTCAAAAAACATGCCCAAAAAATCTGAAACAAAAAAAATCATGCATAGGTGTCGCAAAACATGTGCCCTGCACATGAGTTTCATGACGAAATTACTATTTACGTTGCCTCTGTAAAAAAGAGAAAGTTTCAGTGCTATATATATAGTAGTAATAATGTGACATGTTTTTTTTTTTACATAGGCCAACTAAAAAGTTGTTTCTCCGTGAAACTTTCTACTCACACATGGAACAAGCAGATCCACACGCGCATCGTTATTTTTAGAATTTTAAACATTTTGAAAATGTTTTGCCGAACCGGGAGCATATGCCTCCATGTTCAAGTGCTACTTTACCATAACCTTATATATAAAAGATGGACAAGACAACGGCTTCTCAGCGCACCTGTTATTGTGGCTACAGTACGAATCACAGCCGTCCGCCCACCGATCAACGGCTCACAGCTGCCCCCATCCGGTGAACAACCGCGCACGGTACTGTAGCTGCACGAATATTGACGCACAGCTACAGCCGGTCGCACACCCGCAACCGGTCACCTGCGCAGAGACGCGTACGAACTTTGGCGCGCGATGCCTGTCCGTAGCCGGTGCACTCTTGGCGCGCACGATTATTGACGCGCGCCATCCGGTTGCCCCTGCCGCACCATTTTGCAAAAAGAACCTCGCAATTCAAGGAATTTCGTCACAACCCACCGCTTCTCGCTGAGAGGACCTCGCCGCAATTTCTAGAAACTCCAAGTGCCCCGCTGTAAAAGCGTCCACAAATCCTCACCCTCTCCTTCTCTCTCCCCGCGCGACCACGGCGTCGCCGCCGCCGCCGACACACGCCGTCGCCTCTACGGCCCTCCCCGTTCAAATTGACGTAAACTACGTGCTCCGCCGCCGCGTTGTCTCCTTCCTCGCCGAAAACCACTTGCTGGGACGGCCGAGACTCGACGGAATCGCCGCCGCCGTCAGCTCGCTCCAGCCGCCGTGTTCGATCGCCGCCGCGGACGCTCCGGTGACCAAGAACCAGCGGCGCCGCTTCTCCCGGACCCCCCGCGTCCAGGCGCATTCGTTGCACCCAATCACGCGTGCCGGCTTGCGGTGCCGCGGCGTCGCCGTGGTGGTCGCAGTGGTCGCCGTCGACGCCATCGCAGCCCCAACCACGGCTGACGTCATCGCGACGTCAGCGTGGGCCTAGGTGCCAGATTTTTTTTCTTTTTCGCAGGAATTTTAAAAAAACTGACAGGTGGGCCCTACTACTTTACACAAATTCTAGAAAAATAAAAAAATACAAATTCAATAACTTTGAATTTACAGACCAAAAAAATGAAAAAAAGCAAAATAGCCACAAAAAATACATGCCATACAATAAAAAAAATTCTAAATTTGAATATTTTGAAATTTCAAATGTCTTCCTAATCTGAACATTCCGTAAACGTAAAAAGAATTCAAACCTGAATAACTCCCCGATTCGTGTAATTTTCTGAAATCTGAATAAAATTTGAACGTAAACATTTTTAAAATCCCAATAATTTCCAAAACCGGTCGCACTCCCCGCACGGATTTTAGCGCAATATTTTGCAAAAAAACACCCGCAAAGAACTGAATTGGAATTTGTGCAAAGTCCAAGGATCTTCCTAAAAAATCGTCTCCACATCTCGCTTTTCCTCTCTTCTCTCTTCTCGCGCGATCCAAAGCTCCCCCCCCGCCGACGCGCGCGCGCGAGCTCGGCAGCGCGGCCGCGTCCAACGCCAGCGACCATGATGTCACCTGATGACATATCAGCGGACCACATGTCAGATTCCTCGCATTTTTGTAATTACCAAGAGAATGACATGTGGGCCCCCCTGTCAGACATTCAGCAATTACAAATAACAACTAAAATCTGTTAAATTTATAACTTTTCATCTCAGATTCGGAATAATGCAACGAATGTATGAAAATTTGCAGAAAAAAAACGCTTTGCAACTATTGCATTACATACTTGATTAATCAACTTTATTTTAACTTGAATTGCAATTTCATTTCATAATTACAAATAAAAATAAAATTTGTAAAAATTATAACTTCTCATTTGAAATTCATAATAATACAAACAATGTATGAAAATCTACAAACAAAAAAAAGAGAAAAAAAAACTTTAAGACTACTGCATTTCATACATGATTAATTAACTTGAAATTAAATTGAATTGCACTTTCACAATTCATATCATATCAAATTGTTCAAAAAAAGATCCCAGCTATTTGTGTCCAATTCATGCACTACTGAACAATTTAACTTAAGGGCTGTCTACAATTAAGCTCAATCGTTTCAAACCAAAAAAAAAAAGTCCAACATGTTCAAAATGGATCCCTTAATTTTCAGACATACATTTTCCGAACAACACCTTTAAATCTACCCATCAGAAAAATATATGAAAAAAATATCAAAATGACCACAAAAATAAAAGCTACCCATTTACGACATGATGCAAACATATTTTTATATTTCAAAACCGTGAATATTTATAATAAATACAAATTCATTTTCCCCTACTTATAGAATAAATTTAAAAAAAATACTCCCATGATATATTTCCTCCGATTATGGTGCTAAATAAAAAATTTGTAACAAAATATAACCATATTTCATCAATTCAATTTATTTAACATATTTAAAGATAACAAAATTTAACTCTGTCTAACTATATAACTAAATTTTAAAATACTTTATTACATGAATATTTAGAGAAAATGCAAATTAATTTCCTCCAACTATGAATTGAATTTAGATTGAATTTAACAAATTCTCATAAAATATATTTCCTCCGATTATACAGTTAAATTAATTCCAACGGATTCCAGCAAATTCCGACAGATTTCATCGTTACACAAACTTCTTTGAATTCCACTACTTTTCAAACCTGCACAATTTTAAAATGTACAGAATACCAAATTCAAATTTTATTTGCTCGCGCCAAGTTGCCTAGTATAGATTTATGTTCGGTTCTGTTGTGGTACCGACCGTCATTTATCCGGACATGGTATCCGAACATCCCCAAACAAACAGACGTAATTTCGAGAACACCGTTGGAGACGTTCTAACCAAGCAAAGTTTGCACGTCCCGTAAGATAGAATTTCGGAGACAGGGGCTGAAGCCCTGCTCATCATTGGAGATGCTTATATTTAAATGCGGAAAGCGCAACAACAAACAAAGTAGGCGCATGCGTGCAATGTTAGCTGCCAAACAATACATTAAAAAACCTATCAGTATTTGTCCGCCGAAACAATAATATTAGTATAAAGAGAATGACTCGTGACCAATGATCTGCATAACTGGCCTCGTAGTACGTCATCATTCGTCATGAATGATGTACACTTTATTTCAAAATTTTACAGACGAGAGTATAATATGCCTTGGAGCAAACGACGAAAAATATTATAAAGAGGTCCACTTTTCTCATGTACTCCCTCCGTTCTAAATTAATTGACTTAGATACATCCATATTTGGACAAATGAAAGTCAATTAATTTGGAACGGAGGGAGTATATATGAGTATGAGTTTTGAGTTTTTTTATGACACACTCAACTAGCCAGTTTTGACTTTGATCCATATCTCGACAGGTAAGGCTGTCTGCCAACTCGGCTTCGTATTGGCTAGGTGGGCCCTCACGCTTGCTTTTACATTATCTACCTTAGCCATTTGGTTTAACAAAATATTTTATTTTTATTTTCTACCATGTGGAACAAAATTTGAAACTGAAATTACGTGATAATGCAAATATATGCCAAGTAAATGTTGTCAAATCCTTTTCAAATAAAGCATGATCATTAGACAGGCTAAGTATACCATGATGGAGTTTACTTGCAAGTTTTGTAACAAAAAAGACACATGCAAAAAGAATGAAAAACAAATAGGGCTAAATTTACTCAACATCAGTATTCTGTCTGGCTGCAATTGATGAAACACAAACTTTTGTCCCATTAGTACTATTCCTTGATGTGACCTATGAGCCAAATCAGAGAAATAATCTAAAAATGCAGATTTTATAATCTAGTACCAATTTAGCCTATTTTTATGTGTATTAAATGTGTTTAAAAACAGGTAAATGATATTTATGTTAGGATTACAGAGTTTGGCACCCCCAACCATTTACTTCTACATCCGCCACTGCCATCAACCATTTTCTACCGCAAATAACTAATTGCATTTTTGGCGCATAATTGCATTGGATCCATTAGAGCATCCACGACACGACGCCTAAAAGTCGGTGCCAGGATCAGAATCCTGATACATAATGTGTCGCCCGATGCAAATTAGTGTCTCAGCAAGTACTACCACCCTTTCAACATCTCAGACATCGATTTCATCGTCCATGAACCAATTGTCGCCCGGGCCGGGAGAACAAATTGCGGTGAAAAGGGCTATGCGGCAGGTGCGATCTCCCCAAATGGCGGGGTTGGGCGGGAGTCATTTAGAAATTGCAATCAGGCCGTGAGGCGGTCGAGACAAACGCGGCGGAACTAAACTAGGCTAGAAGTTCCGCCGCTAGAGACAAACTGCAGCGGCCAAGGCGATCTTTCTCTCTTCATCTCGTTCCAAAAAAAGAGAGAAGAAGGCCACGAGTGTACGCTCACGTCCAAACGTGATGCACGCCGCGACTTTGTCCGGTTTAGCCATGGAAGAACCTCACACTTTTGGCGCAGCACGCCTGAGCTTCGACTAGGATCGCTCAGCCAAAGCAAAAGTTCACCAGCATAATAATCACCGGAAAAGAAAAGGTGTGAAATGAATATGCCAAGTGGTACGAACGGACGGGACGCGATCTCCAGGTGGCACACGCTGCACCGGACCGTGCAGAAGCCGTGCATCCGGCGGCACGCACGAGGCGAGGTGGGTCGCCGGCCAGGCCAGCGAGCTGTGGGTCAGTCCACTCGTCGTCGGTGGTGGTTGGCTGCGACGGGCGGGCGACCATGCGGGACACGCTACGCCGTGTCCACACGCCAAAGCCAACCCCCGCACGTGGGGAGCCGAGCCAGCCATCGGATTAAGGGTGAGACTCCCACGTCGGTCTTGGCCCCACCCTTTATTATCCTTAAGAAGAAGATTAAGGACCATCCACGCGCAATATCACGGATCCCACTTGGATAGGACTTGTGCAATATCACGCGCTGTGATGCTGCATCTGGCCGATGGGATACCTGCTACGCTAGATAACGAAACCACCCATACGCTCTCCTCATTGCATGTTTTTGCAGTGCGGATATAATGTTGCTTTCTAACATTTGGAGACCACATTAAAAAAAAGGCACATAAAAAATTTACACATTCTAATATGTACACATTTTTTTTTTGTAAATGCTTTTAACTTAATTTTTGAATTTCCTAAAACATAGCGAGGGTCGTTTCCAAGATCACAAAATCCACTCTCAGTAAGACACTAAACTCGTTCTGGACTAAAATTTTCTTGGGCAGAAGGGGGGAGTCCGAAATACACATAGCTCCGCCCCTGATATCGCCCCATCTACAAAGGTCGGGATGACGAGGTACCACACAAAACAGGCAACCTGTATCACCCCCAAACGAATACATGTTCGTTTTTACCCGTGACAAAACTGAGCACATACGTGTATCAACCCCACGGACCGTTGAATGAGTTTTAAAGATCAAAAAAGGGCTAGGAGAAACAAGCCATTCAAATTATGACTACATATAAAGATTATATTAGACGATATTTGCAGCTTTATCATTGTCGTGGGAGGCCAATACGTATATATTCCTTTTAAAGTTTGATTGCATAATTTTTTGATTATTTGTATTGCCTTAATATTTTTACAAATGAAATGTTAGCATGCAATTTCGTTTCTACGTTTGCGTCCGTAGTAAGGTATTTTGTCGGAAAGATGAAAATATGGACAATTTTTTTTGATGAATGTGTTCACAAGGATCATTATGGCATACCAACAAATATAAGGATTGTGGTATTATGTCCAATTTGTATGTAAGAGCTATCCGACAGTAATCGAACCGAGAACCACACCCAAATCGGACTCCTCAAACCAAACCCAAATGTCTGAATTGTCCGCCATCCCTCAAACACAGTCCATATGTGTGACAGATTTGGCGCGTTATGGACACGTGCGTACATGTCCGCCACGTCGGACTGACCCTGAGGATGGAGTTGCCTGACTCCACATATACCCCGCCCATCCCCACCCCGTACCAAAACCTAGTCAGTCTCGACCGCTCTAATCAACCCCTCCGTATGAGAGGCATACCTCTTATATAGGGGCACACCATCACCTCATAGGTGTATGGAAGAGTGGTGTTGCAGGCCCGTATACAGGCTGTGATGGCCGGGGATGAAAACGGAGCGGGTACAGACAAAACTAGGTGGTGCCACATTTGTTTTAATATTTTTTTCGCGGAAGCAGAAACGAATACAGAAACCCAAGAAACAAATACAGAAACAAATATTGTCGGAAACAGATACAGACCGAATACGGTGCGTACATAGAACAGAAAGCAGATGCTTGCCAGAACCAAGCGACCCCTTGAATAATGCAGAAACCGAAGCAACAACAAACTTACCAATTTAATAAGATGAAACAAATGAAAGTATAATATAGTGTTTATAAGTAATCAACTTTGGCAAAAAAATACCTACTATTGTCCCTAACCCTAGTGCAACATTGAAATGCCGATCGAGGAATGCCTCGAGAGGGAGATACTATGCAAGTACGTAGGGCCTAAACATGGTCACTTCATATATTTTTCTTTTTTGTTGAGATCTTGGGTTGTGTCTCAGTGTTCCCACTAAAATTGTTAGGCCTGCTGTATTCATATAGCACCGCGTAGGAAAAAAACGGAAAGTTCTGTATTACCGGAAACGGAATTTCCGTTTCCGTTGTCGTTCCGCCGGAATACGATGTTCCGTTTCTGTTTCCGCATAAAAGTTTCCATTTCCATTTCCGATCTTCAAAATTCCGTTTCCACTTCCGTATTTCCGTTTCTGTTTTTCCGCGGAAAAGTCGGGAAGTTTCCGCCCTATTTTCGTCCCTAGTGATGGGACATAAGCTACACTAGATTGATATAGCTGACGTTCGACTGACGGATCCGTACATGGTATGGCGCTGAGATTTGTTTACAAATATAGCACCCTGGTCAATGCAATTGTCAAAAGTAGCCCCCTCCCAATTTTTTTGTCAAAAATGGCCCTGGCGGGAAGACAGGGAAGCGACACGTGTCCTCCCGCCATGTGGGATGGCGGGAAGTCTCCTGCAGCGACACGTGGCACTTTCCGCCAGCTGGGGTGGCGGGAGGTGGTGGGTTCAGCACGACGAGGCGTAGACTGGTGCTCTGTGTCAAGGGACTTCCCGCCACTTGGTACGGCGGGAGGAGACTTTCCGCCACTTGGTATGGCGGGAAGAGACTTCCTGCCATCCCACATGGCGGGAGGACACGTGTCGCTTTCCTGTCTTCCCGCCAGGGCCATTTTTGACAAATAAATTGAGAGGGGGCTACTTTTGACAATTACGTTGGGCAAGGGGCTATATTTGTAAAAAAAATCTGGCGCTGAGCCATTGTGTGGGCAGTCATCAACGACTTTGACGCTGGGGCGCTTGTCTGTCATGATTGGGTGGAATGGGACTTCACTCATGAAGTGCCTTTTCATCATGGCATGTCCTAACACGACCACGGGGCCGATCTTTGTCAATGAGTCTTGTCTTGGTGCGTAGAATTGGCTTGGACTATACCTGGGCATGGGCAGCCCGGCCCGGCGGCCCGACGTCACCCGACCAAAAAATCTCGGGCCAGGCTCGGGCCTGAATTTCGGGCCCGACAGTCAGGTCGGGCCTGGGCTTAAAAAAACGCAAATTCAGTGATGATCGGGCCTAGCCGGGCTTTGTCGGGGGCCTTACGGTCGGGCCTTGGCGGGCTCGGGCCTGAATTTTTCTGCACCGGGCTTGTTTAGACCCGGCCCGGCCGAGCCTGGCCTGGCCCGAGAAATGCCCTGGTATAGCTTGGACTGGCCGGCAAGCCTCACAATGCCACTGCTAAGTGGATGCCGCTGAGGTAGTCTCAGCTCCGTGGTGGAGAACTGTCCCTCATTGGCCAGATTGGCGGTGGTGCGTGACTGAGCATCCCATCTATGCTCGTAGTTTTGACTTTGAAGGGTACTGAGTGTTCATAACCCAAGGTTCCCCCAACCCAATCCCAGTCCGGTGCCTCCCTCAGCTCTCGCTGCTCCGGCAGCTCCCCCAGCCAAACCGAGGAGCTTGCGGCCGTGCTTTTTGATGTCGTCGGGGAGGGAGGGCCCAGCTCGCGGCGGAAGCGGCCGATGCGACGGCGAAGGAATGCGTAGCGCCTCGCGGTAACGGAGGTCGGGGAGGTGTGGCGGCGGGCGAGCGGTCGAGGTAGGGGATCGGGTCCGGGAGGAGATGCTGGAGGGATCCACGCCTCACGAACGAAGGAGTTGGCCTCCTCCATGCTTCGACATGGTTGGAGGGAGCCGACGAGGCCGAGCTGTGCTCGCGGCGGAAGGAGATGACCTGAAATTGGCGGGGATTTGACCGGTCGTAGCGCGGTGGCAAATTTCGCCAGATTCTGGCAAGTTCGGACGTCCTTCCGGCGACGGTAACCCTGCGATTTCGAGCCCGCCAACTATCGCTTGGCTATTCGGTTTACACTAAAAAATTGACTCCAAAACTGGGGGGGGGGGGGGGGACCGGATGCCAGCCATTTTGAATGATCTATTCTTTTTGAACTGTTAAATGATCTATTCCATACACGTTTTGTGGACCGAAACCGCGAAAAACAGTTATTTGCGGTTTTGGTGTCTTTTTTTTTTTCTGCTTACAAGATGTGTCAGCAGGTAGCGTCTTGGGCTATTCGCAACCAAAAAAGGTAGCGTCTTGGGCTGCTAACCCTCGCTGACCCAGCCCATGTTAGCCTTAGAGGTCGGCCTATCCAATTAAGCAACCCAAGTCGCTCAAAAGAGAGAAAAAATGAATACAAGCTCTGAAGCACTCACACCCCGCCTCGGCCGAGTCTAAAACCCTAGCTCCCGCCGCCGGCGAGCAACGAGATGATGGATCCGCGGTGGCGCCCGACTGTCAACGAGCGGGAGTTCATCGAGCAGGCTCTCCAGTCAGACCTCCGCGTCGATGGTCGCCGCCCCTTCGACTTCCGCAAACTCAGGATCGCGTTCGGCAGGTACCTTGGCTCAATCCCCTCCCCATCCCTTCTCTCCTCGCCCATGATTTAGGCTTCTGCTACCGCGACAGCGAACTTGATTTTCCCGCGCTTCGATGTGCTCTTCGGCGGTTGCTGATGTTGCTGTTGAACTCTGCATAGGGAGGATGGCTCGGCGGAGGTGGAGCTCGGCGAAACGCGTGTGATGGGTTATGTTACCGCCCAATTGGTCCAGCCGTACAAGGACAGGCCCAACGAGGGGACGCTGGCCATATTCACCGAGTTCTCGCCCATGGCTGATCCTGCCTTTGAGCCAGGGCGACCCGGGGAAGCAGCCATTGAGCTGGGCCGTGTCATCGATCGTGGCCTAAGGTCTGCTAAATTTGCTAATTGTTGTGTTGTCTTTTTTGGTCCAAGAATCTAAGTGTGGAGTTATAATGAGGATTTTTTGGTGTTTTCCAGGGAGAGCCGAGCGGTGGATATGGAGTCCCTGTGTGTTGTTGCTGGGAAGCAAGTCTGGTCGGTTCGTGTCGACCTTCACATTCTGGACAATGGGGGGTATGAGCTTTATATTGCCTACTGATGTAATTAATGAGTGAGTGCTTCTGGTTAGAGTGCTAATCGAGTGAAATGGCATGGTTGAATCCCTCAGGAATCTAATTGATGCAGCTAACATCGCTGCATTGGCTGCTTTGTGTACATTCCGGAGGCCCGAATGCACAGTTGGTGGGGACCATGGTCAGCAAGTTACAGTACATGACCCTGAGGTATGTATATAAAGTGTTGTATTGTAAATTCTTAATTCTCTTTCTCATTCATTCCTCAACGTTCTAGCTCCCTACGAAGCATGGCATGTCCAGTATGTTGTAGAAGTAGAAAATTTGTGTGACTTTAAGGCTTTTGTAGTTTGCAGTCACAAACACAGCCCCATTATTAAGTATCACATGTGGTTCCATCGTTTATACTGCCATAGTGCCATGCAAATTATCTTATGTTTTATTTGTAATGTATTTTACAGGTCAGAGATCCGCTTCCGTAAAATCCATCGTCCTCCCGTAGCTGTAACCTTTGCATATTTTGGTGATGGTTATACATGGTTGTTCTAGTATTTTCTGAATATGGAGGTACCGTTACTGGCAGTGAGTGTTGCTCTCATCTTCTAACATTATTTGGCTGAATTTTGGCGTGTAGGTTATTGATCCAACATTCAAGGAAGAAGATGTTATGGGAGGAGAATGACAGCCACAATTAAACTCGAACGGTGATGTCTGTTCCATTCAGAGAAGCTGGTGGTGAGGGTGTCATGTCAAGTGTTATCATGCAGTGTTTAAGGATTGCTTCGGTTAAAGGCTGCTGATATAACAGAAAAATAAAGAGCAATGTGAGTTTAGAATTTCACTCCTCTGTCATTACAATTTAGAATGTTAGATGCGGCTTTGATGTTTATGAAATATGGACTGTAAACTATAGCAGGTTTAGTTGTGTTGGAGGGGGGGGGGGGAGTGATTTGGGGACGGAGTTCGTGAATTTCTTATTTGGTTAGGCACTCTGAAAATGTAACAGTTTGGCCACAAGCCACCCAGAGTTCATATGGAGGATCCTGGTAATAACATAAAAAAGGAAACTAAAAGAAAACAATAGGAAAACATAAAGGGTACACGTGTGGTCAGGCATGCATGATGCCATGCTGGCGCAGGCCTGGCCACCACACACATTTGCTATCAAATTAACCATGTTAGGTTCGCTTCCAAGCAGGCTGGATCAATCGATCAGAATCTGGATTCAACAGCTGTATGAACGAACCTGGGGCCTATACACTGTGGCTTTTTCTGATGTTCTATTTCTGTATTTTGCTGAGATCAGACATCCATGTCATATCCTAAGCATCAAACCCATTTATTCTTTTGTATTCAGGTTGACGATTACACCACTGCGAAGGGCATTGCAGAAAGTAAAGCGAACTCCACCTTGGTGGCTAAGAAAATGACGTTCCTGATGTAACTATGGAGAGCAATCATGGTACATTGGAAAGCCAAACCTCGAAGACCCAAATGATGCTCGAGACATAACCAAAGGTGATGTTGCTCATCAAGTGTAAAATGGATTTCCCTTGACTGGGGCGAAACTGTTAACAAAATAACATCCATGTTCCTTGGTGGCCCTCAAATTGGTAGTTTACTGGAGTGCTGTACTTGTTCTTTGAATCGTAGTTTTAGTTGCTTGTTTTTAGTTTTCCAACTCCTGATTTTTGCAATGTAGGGATCCATACTCCAAAGGAGTTTCATTAAGCTCCCTCAGAATCTCTCAGTTCCGGGTATTGTGATTGTGTTTGCTTGTTGTATTATATGTCTAGTTTCATCATCTTAGTGCTTACTAACTATAATAAATTTCCTGAAATCTAATGTTGCTAGTTTGGGATCATTCTTTAGTCGCAATTCTTATCATTTACACGTTTCTCAATGCGCACTGAACCAAATATTATCTGTCTACATATATATAATCATGACTTGCCATTATTCTATTAAACTTTGATGTAAATTTAGCCTGGTACCCGTCACCAATATCCTTCTAGTTGGGTCCTTTTTGGTTAAAATGCCTGTTGCATTGCTTTATTCATACCATGGTAATTTATAAGCTAAACTTTAGCAGAAACTATTAAATGTCTTTACATAGGAAACCTTTTCTCTTAACTGGACAGTAACGATTCTTTCATATGAGACATATACCCATCCTTCTGAATTCTAAAATATTTCCTTGCTATATGCAGACCACCAACTATACCAAATGACAAGGGGGATGAGGATGCCAAACCAAGGTTAACTGAATCTAATCCGGAGGTGGAAAGCATGTCAAATTCTGGAACTGCTGGGAGAGTCATGAGGCCAAGGAAAGTGGATCGCCTAAGAGTCTAAAGGATGCTATCAAGCCAAAACACAAAAGGAAGAAAAACATGGAAACAGTTAGATGAACTGTAACTTACAGATCGGCTTGCTAAGAGTTAAATATCATGATGGTTGTACACTCAGTTAGTTAGCCTTCTTATTCTCTTGATGTGCACATGCTACAGAGGTATTTTCTGAGATTTTGAGAGTAATATTGCCCTCTTTATCGTGTCAAGGTTACTGAAGTATTCAATTACGATGTGCTTTGTAGGCATTAATTCAGTGGAGCATCTTTCTAGGCAAATTGTTGACGACCGATTTTGGTTTAGAGTAAAACATGTCCAATAATAACAGGATGAAACAGAGGCTAACTAGTATGTACTAGTCAAATTTAGGATTTCGGCCAAATCTTAACGAAACAGAGCCCAACTAGTACGTGTACTAGTAAGGTTCGGAATTTCAGCCAAAAACTAGAATATAAAACAGACATCAACTAGTACATGTACTAGTCGCGTTCTGTAAACGGCCACAACTTTATAACTCCTGTTGTTAACAAGACCGAATGGCCATTAAGGAAGGTTTAGATACAAAAACATATAAAACAAGAGTTATTCGTTTTTCCGAGACGAACAACTTTGCTTTTTTAGGTTTTTGATTAAGGTCGTTTAATAGCTCAAATATGGCAATTACGGATGAATCAAAGTTAAAAGGTCCAATCCAAACATTTTAAAATCTGAGCCAGATGAGCGATCAAGATGGAGTCGGATGAAAAAACACATTAAATGAAAGAGTTCTTTGTTTTTTCAAGACGAACACTTTGTCTTCTACGGTATTTCGATCCGGAGTCGTTTACTACCTAAAAAACGATCCGCAAGGTGCATACCGAACGGTTTTGGAAGGTTCGGTCAGACCATCCGAATTGGACGGGAAGTCCAGCCGCCTCTTATATACATGAGGGTGATGGCCGATTGAACCAACACCAATCGAACAAAACACATCTACTATTTTTCCGTGTTCATCTACTTTTATCCTTCTCCCCTTGTATCTTTTCTTCTGGTTCTTCGTTATTCTTCAAGATTGGAGGGCTGCGAATCCACGAGGCTCTAGGGGCGGTCAGGCCGACCTAGGGCAACCCATAGCCGCCGCGAGCCCTGACGGGGGTCCCTCCCGGGGCGAGCGGGGTTTCGGGTCTACAAAAGCGCCCGCCGGATTGTCTTGCGTATCGCGCTTCCGGCGAGCCTCCCGCGGAGTGAGTTGCGGTGCATCTCCCTCGGCGCCGCGGGTACACGTGATGTGTTCGTGTGTCAACACACTTTTTGGCGACTCCGCTGGGGACGAAGCGACACGGTCTCCAGCCCGTTTCTTGCTACGAGGAGCGCATCAAGAAACTGCAATCTACATCGGTAACATGAATTCACGATCTCCTCGTGTAGATGCAAATTACTCTTATGTTGACGTTAGTAGATTTTTTGATATGAGTGTTGTATCGGCTAACCCTAGTTTACACTATGCACAAAAGCCGATGCAAATAATCTCTATGCTTCAAATTCTTATAATATTAGCAACGTGCAACATATATATTCGAATTCTCATGCATCGGCTGCCTCATATCTTAGGCCGATGAGTAACATGGGTTATTCGACAGATCAGTATGAGACACCTCATGGGCAAGAGGATGTCTCACGGTTTTATCCATCGGCTGCCAACTCGCAATATGCGGGGTTGTCCCCAGACAGGCCGATGGATGGGGGAATCGGCTATGCTGGTACCAGCGACTTGGCCGGTAACTCCCAACCGACATTTCTCCGCCTTATATGATTACTCAATCGGCACCTTATGTTACTAACGTTTCAGCTTCATGTGAAACTAGTGAGACACATAATTCGGCATCGCACTTTCACAGTGTTCACAGCCAACATGTGAAAATTTAACAGGAGCACATGTGCCTTCAGCTTCTACCGACGCATATGAATTTGATGTTTGGAAGAAAAAACGTGTAGCATATTTCAAAAAGGCCATGGCATTTACCTGGAATACGAAAGAAATCCACATGATCCTACTGCAATACAAGCTTATGAGGCGTATTAGAAGGAACGTGAAGAGGAGCGTGAACAATTCAAGATCAATTTTTATTCTTCACAGTCACAAAATTTCGGCAACGCACCGCCGAAAGAAACAAAAGGTATTGGGGGGGGGGGGGGGGGGGGAGGGGGCAATCATGCCCTACAAAGGATAGCACCGAAGAATTCACTACGCCGACTCTTGAGGAATTACCGACCGAGTATCGACAAGCTTATGAAGAACTCAGGAGGAAGCGTACAAAAGAATTGGAGGCATGGAGGAAAAAAACAGGCAGAAGAAGATTTAAAGACATTTGAGAATGATCTTCAAGACTTTATCAAGTCACTCCTCCCCACATGATAACCAAGCTGAAACGGTGCTAAAGCAAGCAAGAAGAAGCTTTGCAAATTGATGAAAGCCATGGAGAAAAGATGAATGATTCGGAAAGTATGGTTTACTTCGGTTGTTGAAGCCGAATTAGATAGCACTTATGCCGAACCTACTGAATCAAAAGAAGCAGCTTCATTGATCAAGAGCATGGCATGGCTAGCAAAATAGCCGTGATTGATTTTTCTGGTGTAAAGGAGTTTATATGCTACCCTATGAATTTCGTGCCAAAGGAATTGATGAACATCAAGTAGAGAATATAGCCGAACAAAGTTCGGATGACATTGAACATCAAAGTAGTGGGGCGCGAGATCCAGAAAAGGAAGAAGACAAGGCGTTGGAGAATCCTCTAGAGGCCAAACAAGATATTGTTCAAGACCTGCAACCATCATGCTCCACCGACGTCTTTAATAAGAAAGTTTGCATACTACCGACGAATTCCGTGCCAAAGACGATGAGCATCACGAACAATCAGACACAACCGAACAAAGTTCGATTAATGGTGAACATCAAGAGAAGAAGCCGAATAATGTTCGATTGATGAAGAGCATCCGAGTGACGCTGCACGGATCCAGAAGAGGAAGAGGCGTTGAAGAGTTATCCAGAGACGGAGCAAAGCAATATTGTTCCTGATGTGCCAGCATTGCAGTCTCTCAACGTCTTCAAAGAGGTACGCTGATGCATGTAAAATGCATACATGAACTTTGCACTTTAATTGCTTATATTCCAATCATATTTGCATCATATAAGGGTTATATCAATGTTTTATAATGATTTTTGGGAATATTCATTTATTTCCTATTTTTATGGAATTAACCCTGCACAGGCAGAAAACCCCGTTTTCTTATTTTAATGTTTCAGGGACCCAAACGTCAACGAAATCACCTGGAAATTTACGGGCGTCAATATTTGGAAGGAAGAAGAAAGCGAACAAGCGGAGGCCCGAGGCCAAACGGGGGTGGCCCACGCGGCCAGGTACTGTGGCCGCGTGGGGCCCACCGTTTGGCCCTCGTGGCTCCGTTGCCGTCGATCTTCGCTCCACCGACATAGTCTTGACCTAAAAACGCCTATAAAAAAGGTCCCCCGACGTTCTCTGGAAGGAGCGCCGCACAAACACAGAAACACCGAAACGGAGATCAGGAGCTGCAGATTGGAGGGGGAAAACTCCGGCGGGGCGCTGCCGGCGTGGTCTCCATCTTCTCCATCGACTTCTCCACCGTCTCCATGATGAAGAGGGAGTAGTCCACCTCTGGACTATGGGTTTGTGGAAGTAACTTATGTATCTCTCCTCTCTTGAGCTTCACTAATTAGCACCGTATGAGCTGCTGAACATGATTACGGTCACCGTTGTAATACCTTTGTGGTGGATCTTTATGAGTTAATATATGTTTGAGATTGCAATGTTTGTTTCAGTTATGAGTATAGATGCATATTATGTACCCCGTTCTTGTCTACTTGTTTTGATCAAGCATGTTTATGAGAGCGTGTGTGGGGGAACGTGTGCATTAGTTGGAGTAACGGGGGGTGGCTAGTGCAGTGAACGTGAGAGAAAGTTCTGCGATCCACTTTGGTATCTTTACCTTACTTTGTTACCTCACTAGGGATAAACTAAAATACCATGCTACCGGGGATGTGGGCGTGACCATTGCCACTACTCCATGACTAGATCTAGCATGTTCTTATTTTCACTTCATGTCATGATACTTAATGCTATACTCTGAGTTATCTTAATTACTGAGGTGTTATGATTTAGTTCGCATCTTGGTGGAGTATAAGAGAGGTTAATAACCAAAAGATCTCTATGTTAGGACGTGATGCCCATATATCTAAGTAACTTGTTATCAAACCCTGTGTTGCAATCTCATATGTTAACTGTGTGTGTTCCATTGTCTACCACTTTATAAAGAGAGAGTGCATTTGTGAAACCATGAACCCCAGTCCATTTTTAATCATAAGAAACACCTTTCCAACACCATATACCACTTTTCTATTTTCAGCCATCATTAAATCCGAAAATACAAAAATACTTTTCATCTTGCATACATCATTCAAAAACCCAAAAATATCATTTCATTGCATCCACCATCATTGCATATTTATTTCTTGTTTGCATTGCATAACTATCCTGATATCATTCTTACACCTTGTGCTTGACAACCACAGGTGAGGTTGAGGACCAAAACATCTAACCTTGTTTTGTAGGTAACCAAAAGAAGGATAAGAAGATAAATCTACCACTTCAGATTCCCCGAGAGTTCGATATTAAACCCTCGAGTCACCCCTCGTGGGGAAAACTGTCTTCCACTTACTATACACTCTGCACTTGGAGTCTCAACCTAATCCCGTTTATTTTGCAGGTATCAAGCCTTGCTCTTCGGGATCATCAAGACGTTTTCTGGCGCCGTTGCCGGGGAATCGTAGCTGAGAGATTTATCCAAGGGTGTGCATCATCGCATTCATCTCACAACAAAGTCAACGTCACCAACTTGTGCTAACACCTAAGCTTGGGGAGGTTGCACCTACGTGAGCACCATCTTATCCATCTTTACTTACAAAGCAATTTATTTGTTTTGTTAGTGTCATTGCATATCATATCATATTTATTTCAGTTTTGCATAAAAAATTAAAAATACCAAAAAAACTTGCTAAAATGGGAGAAAGAACTAAGTTGTGTGACTACACAAACACTCCTAATGATCAATTTATCACGAGAGCTATTGCCACACCTAAGATAAATGCTGAGAGTTATGAAGTAAGTCCTAGTTTGTTGAACTTGATAACTAGGGAACAATTTGGTGGTAGTGCTATGGAGGATGCCTCTATGCATCTTCATGACTTTGTTGAAATATGTGACATGCAAAAGTTTAAAAATGTGGAAAGTGATATCCTAAAACTGAAGTTATTTCCTTTTTCACTTAGAGGAAAAGCTAAAGAGTGGTTGCATTCCTTGCCATCTGGTAGTATTAATTCTTGGGATGATCTAAAAGAAGCTTTCATTAAGAAATATTATCCCCCTGTTAAAATTTTGCAAAATAGAAACAACATCCTTTCTTTTAGGCAAAATGAAAATGAACATGTTGCTATGGCTTGGGATAGGATAAAACTTATGCTTAGAACTTGTCCCTCACATGGAGTTAATGAATGGACCATATTACACTCTTTCTACAATGGTTTAAACTACATGTCTAGAAACATACTTGATTCTGCTGCTGGAGGTGCTTTTATGAGTAAGACTATAGTAGAAGCTAAAAATATATTGGAAAGCATTTTACAAAACTATAGTCAATGGCATACTGATAGGGCACCTAATCCTTCTAAGAAAGTGAACTCTATTGAAGAAACTAATGATTTGTCATCTAAAATGGATACTATTCTTGCTTTGCTTAATAAACCTAGTGTTGAAAATGTTCCTTTGCAAGAACTAGTTGGAAACAATTCTGAAAATATTGATGTCAACTTCATTAGGAACTATGGTAATAATGGGTATGGTAACAACAATTATAACTCTTATAATAAACCCCCATATGTTCCCAACAATCGTCCTTTTGTTCCATATCCTAATGCTAATGATAATAATTGGAAGCCTATGTTATCACGCAATGATAATTCTGAGGCTAACAAAATTCTCATGGAACAAGTTGCTAGTCATAATACCATGATACAAGAGTTGAATAAGTCTGTTGCTTCTATTAGTTCTGATATTAAAGGCTTACAACTCCAAGCTGCAGGACTAGACAAAGCTTTGTCTAAACTAGCTGATAATCAAGCCACTTTATTGAGTATGTCTGCAGGGAAACCACAAGCATCACCTGTGGTTGGAATGAATTCTGTTAACATTGCTGAAAATGTTCCTCTTACTTTGGAGGAAACTCTTGATGAATTATTGAACTACCCTGAATATTTGTTGCCACTCATGTCTCAACTTGGTAGTTTAAAAGAAGAAGCTAAAGAAACTGAACATGATGAATCTCTTATGCTGATTGAGTTGGAAAAGAAAGTTGAGGAAGTTAAAATGCTTAATGAAGTCAAGGATCCTTTGCTTGACTTAGAAAATTGTAGCTTGCATGAATTAATATCTATCTTACAAAAATTTGCAAGTGATCCTTCCATCAACACTAACCAAGCAGGTTTTGGTTCTTATATTGCTAATCATGTCTTGAAAGAAAAGATTGCTAGGTACAACCAAGAGGCTATGATACCACCTAAGCTTGGGGATATGTGGATACCTAAGGTACTAGTAACTATTGGAAAAGAGACACACCATGCCATACTTGATCTAGGATCTAGTGTCTCTGTTTTATCTAAAGAACTATATGAAGTGCTTGAATTGAAAAATCTTGAAAAATGCTCTATTGAACTAGCACTTGCTGATGACTCTATTAAACATGCTTTGGGAAAAGTAAGTGATGTTATGGTAGAGTTACATATGACTTTTGTGCCTGTGGATTTTCTAATCATGGATATGGGGAATAAAACCTCTAGTCCTATTATTCTTGGAAGACCTTTTCTTCGTACCACAGGTGCTATCATTGATTCAAAGGAAGGGAATGTAAAGTTTCAGTTTCCACACAAGAAGTGCATGGAACACTTTCCAAGGAAGAGGGAACCACCAAAGTTCAAGCTCCCTCATGAGCTTCGTCCACAATAAAACAACAAGTAAGAAGCCTAGCTATATGGCTATAAAGAAAGCGCTTTGCGGGAGGCAACCCGGTTATTTTTGTGTGTGATTTTTCTTTGTGTCCTCTTGCTGTAACAAGAGATTTTGTGTCTAGTTAGGTTCTGGAGTTTTTAATAAAGTGCCAAGTTTTACCCTTTTTGGTTTGAAAAAGTTGCTTATAGCGTTCGGAGATTTTATTCCTGCACGAGTCAGTGCACGGTATGATTTTTAATTCTTATTCTGTAACTCCGAATGAGCTCATATTTGAACTGTAGTTGCAACTTTTCATCCTCTGTATGCATGAATTTTTCGGAATTTTTCGAGAAAGTTTGGTAGGGTAGAAAAATACGTTTTGCTGCTGCTGTTTTTCTGGACAGATTCTGTCCCATTTTGTTTGATGCATGCTTTGAGCTTTTAAGTTGAATCTTTTTGATCCAATTGAGTTTATGAGTAGGCATACAACATTATACACTTTCTGGACATGTCATATGAATTTTTGTTCAAGGATTATATGCAGCAAGGAACCTATTTGTTTATCACTATTAATGCACCCCACAGAAAAGAGATGGGAGAAACGGTGTTTTGAAGTTTTTTCACAGGGATTGGAGGAGATGCACCAAGAGCTATCCAAGGATGGTGAAGACCATAAGCTTGGGGATGTGAAGACAACCCCGCTGGACCTACACACTCTCGGTTTGCACACGTCCAACTTCTGTTTTTCGATCGAAACACTTTATCGCATAAACTTGGAGCGTCGTTTTTTGTTTTTGTTTGAGTCTTGAGAGACCACCACACTATCAATTATATATGAGAGAGCTACTGGAAATATGGGTTGAAATATGTTGGATGCTTTTATAAGATTGGGAAAAGGGATGTTTGACTTGATTTTTAATGATACATATAGTTGCATGATTCATGAGCTTGTTTATGAGTAATAGTTTGCAAATTCTTTTTGTAGAGCTATCACTTATTCATGTTTTGGTGCTGATTGTTATTTACTTGGTTTAACATGGATTAGTTAGTTCTATGGACACTCATGCATGCATCTAGATGGTCAACTTTCTCCCTTTTGCTAGCCCAAAAACTCCAACAAGCAAAAACTTGTTTCCAACACCTTCAACCAAAGTTATTCCAGTGAGTCCACCATATCTACCTATTGGCTTTATGCTATTCCGAGTATGTTTAACATGTTGTTTGTGTTATCTTACCTCTGAATGAAAATGTTTATGTTATTGATTGCAATGGAAAAAATTGGTTATATAGCTCTCACGAACTTGATGCACAATGTTCTTTTATTTGCATAATAAAACTTGACCCATTGTGATTAAGATTATGATGTTTGTGGCTTGATGAATGTTTTGGGTTGGAAGTTAGCCCATATGTGCTGTCACATGGCAAGCTTTCAACACGCTCTTCATCTCATTTAGTTGATATCATGTGCTTTTGTCTATGGATGCTTATCATGTTGAAATAAATGTGGAAATAGAGTGAGTTTAAATGAGTTTGTGTAAATGGTTAGAGAGACGCCTGGGCCGCTAATCTAAGCCATGCATCATTCATGGTGGAAATTTACTTACATACTATGGTGAACCTTCTGTGATACACCTTGCAATAAAAAACTATTCCAAATGGTAAATAAAAAGGGTGTTGAGATTGTTCATTTTGTTTGTTTGTCTTGTCATTTTGATATGGGCTTGTTCCATATCTTGGGACAAGAGGTACCCCAGTTGACGCTCTTGATGATACTATTATGCTTACAATGATATTTAATTGAACTTGCTTTGTTTCCCAAGTTGAGTAACACATGGTGTAAGTACTTGTATTCAAGGGGCATGAGACATTCAACCCATTCTTTATCAAGCACACTACTCATATTTGCTTTCACTTTAACCTTAATCATTCAAGATGCTATGATAGGGGCAATGAGAGCTTGACACCAATGAATACCTTATTGCAATCATTAACTTAAGTAGAAGAGTTTGGAAGTTGGATGAAACTTATGCATGCTTTACCTCTACTCACATATACATCTTTCCAAAGTGTACACCTATCATATTCAGATTTTCATCTACACTCTATGACCATTGTAGGATGTTCTACTTATCATTATGCATACATGTGTTCCATATTACTTGCTACCATGTTACACTTTGTGAACTATCAATGAACATCCTTGTCTTGAATACTTGATATCACTTCATAAACTATTTGCATATTGCTACTCCTTTGAAGAATGAATCATTTGACTATATGTAGCAATAGTAATCATCTTTGATATCCATTGTTAAGTATTAAATTGCAAAGTCCATGTTAGTTTTATCATCTTCATACTCGAGGACGAGCATGGATTAAGCTTGGGGATGTTGATGCATGTAAAATGCATACATGAACTTTGCACTTTAATTGCTTATATTCCAATCATATTTGCATCATATAAGGGTTATATCAATGTTTTATAATGATTTTGGGAATATTCATTTATTTCCTATTTTTATGGAATTAACCCTGCACAGGCAGAAAACCCGTTTTCTTATTTTAATGTTTCAGGGACCCAAACGTCAACGAAATCACCTGGAAATTTACGGGCGTCAATATTTGGAAGGAAGAAGACCTGTGGGCGAAGGAAGCGAACAACGGAGGCCCGAGGCCAAACGGGGTGGCCCACGCGGCCAGGTACTGTGGCCGCGTGGGGCCCACCGTTTGGCCTCGTGGCTCCGTTGCCGTCGATCTTCGCTCCACCGACATCGTCTTGACCTAAAAACGCCTATAAAAAAGGTCCCCCGACGTTCTCTGGAAGGAGCGCCGCACAAACACAGAAACACCGAAACGGAGATCAGGAGCTGCAGATTGGAGGGGGAAAACTCCGGCGGGGCGCTGCCGGCGTGGTCTCCATCTTCTCCATCGACTTCTCCACCGTCTCCATGATGAAGAGGGAGTAGTCCACCTCTGGACTATGGGTTTGTGGAAGTAACTTATGTATCTCTCCTCTCTTGAGCTTCACTAATTAGCACCGTATGAGCTGCTGAACATGATTACGGTCACCGTTGTAATACCTTTGTGGTGGATCTTTATGAGTTAATATATGTTTGAGATTGCAATGTTTGTTTCAGTTATGAGTATAGATGCATATTATGTACCCCGTTCTTGTCTACTTGTTTTGATCAAGCATGTTTATGAGAGCGTGTGTGGGGGAACGTGTGCATTAGTTGGAGTAACGGGGGGTGGCTAGTGCAGTGAACGTGAGAGAAAGTTCTGCGATCCACTTTGGTATCTTTACCTTACTTTGTTACCTCACTAGGGATAAACTAAAATACCATGCTACCGGGGATGTGGGCGTGACCATTGCCACTACTCCATGACTAGATCTAGCATGTTCTTATTTTCACTTCATGTCATGATACTTAATGCTATACTCTGAGTTATCTTAATTACTGAGGTGTTATGATTTAGTTCGCATCTTGGTGGAGTATAAGAGAGGTTAATAACCAAAAGATCTCTATGTTAGGACGTGATGCCCATATATCTAAGTAACTTGTTATCAAACCCTGTGTTGCAATCTCATATGTTAACTGTGTGTGTTCCATTGTCTACCACTTTATAAAGAGAGAGTGCATTTGTGAAACCATGAACCCCAGTCCATTTTTAATCATAAGAAACACCTTTCCAACACCATATACCACTTTTCTATTTTCAGCCATCATTAAATCCGAAAATACAAAAATACTTTTCATCTTGCATACATCATTCAAAAACCCAAAAATATCATTTATCATTGCATCCACCATCATTGCATATTTATTTCTTGTTTGCATTGCATAACTATCCTGATATCATTCTTACACCTTGTGCTTGACAACCACAGGTGAGGTTGAGGACCAAAACATCTAACCTTGTTTTGTAGGTAACCAAAAGAAGGATAAGAAGATAAATCTACCACTTCAGATTCCCCGAGAGTTCGATATTAAACCCTCGAGTCACCCCTCGTGGGGAAAACTGTCTTCCACTTACTATACACTCTGCACTTGGAGTCTCAACCTAATCCCGTTTATTTTTGCAGGTATCAAAGCCTTGCTCTTCGGGACCATCATACGCCCAGCCAACAATTTACTTATCTTTCGATTCGGTCAAAATAATAATGTTGATGCATCAAATGATAAAATTCTTGTTAGCTTTAAAACACAAGTCGAGATGAGTAGTTTGTTTGGTAGGAGTAATCTTGTCACTAATTATGTCGGTCAACATATCGTACCATTTGTAGAGGCCGATAGTGGCAATTTATCACAATCAAAGTTGTTCTCGTCATGCCGACTAAACTTTATATTCATGTGGGCAACTTTGCTTGTTTCATGCATGGCTAATATTTGGTCTCAAGTGAGACATATATTCTATAGCTATTTTTGTTGCAGAAACACAAAGCCGGGTTCAAATTCCTTCAAGATATCCGATTCAGAAAAGTCGGAAAAAGAAGGCGAAAAACGATGCATAGCCGAGTTGGATGACGTCAAGCTGGCACCACTCGATTTCATAATTCCAAAGCCGGTATCTCAATATCGGTTAATGGATGGGCAGTGTACCATCAGTCCGGGCATAGGGGATCACATAGTCGGTGCATCGCCGGCTAACCCAATTGTCATAGAAGATTACCATGTCGAGCCGTCAAGACAAGAGCAAATGCAGA
Source organism: Poa pratensis (assembly GCA_947311845.1). NCBI lineage: Eukaryota > Viridiplantae > Streptophyta > Magnoliopsida > Poales > Poaceae > Poa > Poa pratensis. Next base: position 11,383,340 of record CAMZMU010000125.1, on the reverse strand, counting down.
ATTTGTTCTAGCAGAATATCAAGGGCTGCGACGTGTTTCATGAAGCACAATCGGCCTTCGAAGGACGATTGTAACTTTTTTGAAGCACAAGCTGATAGCCAGCCGACTAACATTAATCTTGACGGCGATCAAGTGTTGACTCGGCTGCCTCAAGCCGGCTCATCCGAAGATGGACGGGTACACACTGTAGGTGATGGGATTGATTCATCAAACAGAGAAATTATTCAAGCCGGAAATCCTGAGGACGGACGTTCCATCCAAGCTATGAAGAGAACGCCTAACACTGGGGGCAACACAAAAATCCAAATACCGATGCCTGCAATGATAGAAGGGACAAAGGCACCGATCAACACCGAAGGAGGAAATCTAAAGTTACCTTCGCTCAATTATTGGAGAAGTATCAGAAGATGAGCGAAGCAAAACGTGCTTATCGGCCAGCTGAAGTAAATGCATCGAAGTCACCCCCAGGGTGTAAATATGATGACCGTGATTGGCAAAAGAAGAAGCCCAATGTGCCGGCTCCGCGAACTTCTTTTGGGTCGCCAATGTCGAAGTCATCCATGCCTTCCCATGCCGGCTTATATTCATATCAATCACGGGACACGTATGATTCACGGGAACACCATCCATCTTATGCTAAATCACCTCGCCAAGCTTATGCAGCTCCAAGAGAATCAACCCGGCAACCATGTGTCAAAGACCGACTTGATCAAGAGTCGGCCAGGAGCTCGTGGAGGAAGAAGGAGGTGGTGAAGCAAGTATACATAGTGAAAAGAGATGGCCGCAAGGATGCTCTTCCGGACCCGATTCCAAGTAACCAAAAGCCAGCTAAAATGATGTTGGCTACAAAGGGTAAGGAAGTGAAGCGAGTAACTTTGAAGGACCCAGTCATCGAGTCTGGACAGGTCAAGCCGGAAGTGCCCAAAGCCAAGAAAGAACTGCCATTGCATAAAGTAAAATCATAGCTGGGACACCCACTCGGCTTATCACATTGGCAAGAGTGGCAGATGAAGCGGCTCAGAGCCGAAGAGTTGGAGAAGTTGAACATGACATGGGTTCCTAAAAGAAGCCCTCAAATCAAGAACGGTGCACCAACTTTTGTTGCAAAGCCGGCAGGAGTAAAGGAGGATAAGCAAGAAGTCGGCAGGCGAAGCCGGCGTTCTTCATCTCACTATAGGAGACCTCAGGCGGCGCGTCATCCATGTTCTTCAACTATATCATCAAAGCTAGCACCTCACAATTTATCCCCAGCCGAAACTTCTAATTTATTTTGACTATTCACGCTTTGGTTGACGAGTTGTCCTGATCCTTTACGATGAGGATGTATGGCCGATATTTTCATATCGCCCTGAGAATACATTGTGTTGGCAAAGCCGGCATCTGGCTAATGATGTTGTTTAAGATTTATTTAAACCCTGAAAGCCGATGTTCAGTTTTGCCAATACTAGTAAGGACGACTTGATTATTAAGTCGGCCACTAACAAAGGATCTAGTGCAAGCTGGATGGACGGTTAGAAGAAAAATGTTATTCTTATCTGCAGGATCCGAGTCAAAAGTTCAGGTGACGTACAACCCCAGCATACGATAAAGTATTATCGCCCTGAGAACACATGGCCGATGGAGTGTTGACATCGTCCTTAGCAGCATAATGGTGCAAGTTATTTTTTGGCACGCTACCTTTGCCAAAAAACAGGGGGCATGTGTTGACGACCGATTTTGGCTTAGAGTAAAACATGTCCAAAATAACAGGACGAAACAGAGGCTAACTAGTACGTGTACTAGTCAAGTTCAGGATTTCGGCCAAATCGGAACGAAACAGAGCCCAACTAGTACATGTACTAGTAAGGTTCGGAATTTCAGCCAAAACTAGAATATAAAACAGACATCAACTAGTACATGTACTAGTCGCGTTCTGTAAACGGCCACAACTTGATATAACTCCTGTTTGTTAACTAGATCGAACGGCCATTAAGGAAGGTTCGGATGCAAAAACATATAAAACAATAGTTCTACATTTTTCCGAGACGAACAACTTTGCTTTTTACGGTGTTTTGATATAAGGTCGTTTAATAGCTCAAATATGACAATTACGGACGAATCAAAGTTATATGATTCGGATCCAATCCAAACATTTTAAGATCCGAACCCAGATGAGCGATCAAGATGGAGTCGGATGAAAAAACACATTAAATGAAAGTTCTTCGTTTTTTCAAGACGAACAACTTTGTCTTCTACGGTATTTCGATCCGGAGTAGTTTACTATCTCAAAAACGACCCACAAGGTGCAGACCAAACGGTTTTGAAAGGTTCGGGTCAGACCATCCGAATTGGACCCAAATTAGGGTTTTGGACGTGGATCCAAACCCTTCCTTGCACGGGAAGTCCAGCCGCCTCTTATATACATGAGGGGTGATGGCCGATTGAACCAACACCAATCGAACAAACACATCTACTATTTTTCCGTGTTCATCTACTTTTATCCTTCTCCCCTTGTATCTTTTCTTCTCGTTCTTCGTTATTCTTCAAGATTGGAGGCTGCGAATCCACGAGGCTTTAGGGGCGGTCAGGCCGACCTAGGGCAACCCATAACCGCTGCGAGCCCTGATGGGGTCCCTCCCGGACGAGCGGGGTTTCAGGTCTACAAAAGCGCCCGCCGGATTGTCTTGCGTATCGCGCTTCCGACGAGCCTCCCGTGGAGTGAGTTGCGGAGCCTCTCTCTCGACGCCGCGGGTACACGTGACGTGTTCGTGTGTCGACACAAATCTTTCCTGACTGAAGGACCTTCATCTAGAGTGACAGGTCACCGTGCATTGGGTGTTTGTTTGGACTGTGTCTTCTGTACTTTCAGCCGTGCAGAAATGAGCAGTTAGGAGGACGGCACTTCTGTCCAGTGTCCACGCTGTGGAACGTTGTTCTTGAAATGGTTTTAACTGAAGTTTGTAAAATCAGTTATGCTACTAATGTTTCATTGTCGTGGTGACACTTCCTCGAGAAGTCATTTAACTAGGGCCGCTGCTGCTAAGCCTCGACCGCGAAAATCTACAGACATCATTTGAACATGGATGAATATGTCTGCTTCTGCTTCGGAGTTTGGTCTACAACCAGGTGCAAGCTCAGAGATCACACCACCAGGATATGTCAGCACTAATTTCTACACGCATTAGATTAATTCCTCATTACTACACTGAGGAAAATGTTCTTGTCGTGTTACTAAATACATGCTCTGTCTGTCTCACCTCGTAAGACTAGTCACCAATGGGGAGTATCATAGATCGGTATCATGCATATGATACTAGTGTATGATACTACTCCTACAATGCATAATTCTCCTCCGTTTTTTAATATAAGATGTTTTAGCTTTTGTCCACATACACATGCACACAAATGTATGTAGACACATTTTTGTGTGCATGCACACTTATTTTAGTATGCACCTATACAACATGTGTACCACCTAAAACATCTTATATTAAAAAACGGATGGAGTATCATATAGTAATATCATAACCACGTCTCATTTATTTGTTTGTAGTATCCAATACAAATATGTGTACAAGATTAACTTGCTATTGAAATATCTTATTTTACGTGCTATGATAGCGTAACATAGATAGATACCACCATCCTCTCTTTCTTCATTAATTACTGTGCCACATCAGATTTTTGCCAACATGGCATGCATGATACTAGCTATGATACTCCCATTGTGGTAGTCTAAGACATTTTGATTTTGTATTAAAAAAACATTTTGATCATCAGGGAGAGGCAATATGACTCCCGACTCCCGAGCATATATGCGAGCTGTGGAGGAACAAATATGTAGTGATTTAGTAAAATTTGTGTGAAATGTTTCTCAAGAAAACTAAATAGATTGACACAAATAACGTATCCAATGCTACAAAATAAACAGCAAATTCAATTCACACATTGAGAAAGAAAAAGACAAATTCAGCTTTGAATGACAACTAAAAGTACTATTCACACTTGAATCCAAATCGGTACTGTTCATAGATGGAATTGTCTATTTTTTCCGAGTGTATGAAATGAGTTTGAAGTTTAAAAATCTGACCGAGGAATTCGAGGAACTTTAGTAGCACCAGGACGGAATCAATCGAAAACTTCAGAAATAGCTCAATTTTAATCATACGAATATCTGTGTGTCAATCTACCAGATTTTTATTGAAAAAACTCCCAACTTTTTGGTTATCTGAGCACGGTAGATATGTTGTCACCCTCGTTGGTCAATCAAATTGCACAATGCAGTGGCATATACATCGTGTTATTTTCAAGAGGAAATCATGCCGATCGACTGCGCTGTGATGTTTTTTTCTTTTCAAGGATATGCCTTGACAAGGCATATCGGGGTTCATAGAAGAAAGGCCAAGCGGCCAAAGTTACATCGCAGGCTAGGCACAGACGCCTAGCACGCACCCACGCTGCGAGACAGTTACAACTCAACGCTTACTATTCACGGCACCTCCACCGCGTCGTCTCTAGCAGGCAACCTCTAAATAGCCGAGCCACTCTCCATGCCTCAGCTGCCTCTTGGATCCTCTAAAGAACCGCCACCGGAGCAGGAGATGCGTTGTCGAAAACGATATCGTGCCTGTGGCTCCACAACGACCAACAGACTAGCGCCACGACCGTCCAGTAGTCGCGGACGTCCCGCCTCGGCCCTCGGCGCGAGGATATCTACTCCACTAGGGTGCCCTCAAGCTCAGGGAACCAAGCCTCCAAACCCCAGCTGCGGAGGCAGGCTACTAAACCTCGCGAGCCAGCATGCATCCAACCAGCAGGTGGTCGATGGTCTCCTCCACTTGGGCAAGCCTCCGGGTGCGGGAGATCGCAACGTACCACCCCAAGGTTGCTACCAAACACAACGTACCACCCAAAATTATAAACGTGTACGTGCTAGAAGAGCATCTCCACCGGGGGCCTCCAAATCGGTGTCCGGTCAATTGGGGGGTGCAGCCCACTGCGGCGCACCCCAAACCAAAAAAAACTTAAACAAATTTAGTTAAATTTAAACGGTTTTCAAATTTCATTCATATTTGTTATATATTACAAAAGTTTGAATGAAATTTGATAAACCTAACCCTAACCCTACTCCTCGTCGGTGGTGTCCAACCAGCCGTCATCGCCGCCGTCGTCGTCGAGCACTACGTAGGAGGAGGAGGAGGAGGAGCCGGCACGGCTGGTGGACGCGCCGTCTTGGTGGCGCGGTGCACGGCTGCAGGAGGCGCCGCGGAGGAGGACGAGGCTGCCGTTGCCACCGAGGTGGCAATCGTGGCCATGTACCCAGGGATGTCGTGCTTGATGGGGCTGTGGCGTTGCTGGTTGTCGATGACGTGGCATCGCGGTGGCAGCGGCATCAGCCGAAACGAGGTAGGGTTCCCCGTTGCGGCATGCCGGCGGGCGGCCTCGATGGCCGAAGCCACCGTGTGGCCGGTCCTCTCCCACCACTCGTGCCGCCCATCCGCGTTCCAGCGGCCCGACGTTGTGGCGTCGTATGCGTGCTCCGTCTCCCGGCGCTCCCGCCGGAAGCGTTCCATCCACGCCGCCCAGTTTTGGTCGTCGTAGTCTGGGTCGGCGCGCTGCTCGGGTGTGAGCCAGCTCCGGCGCCGGGCGATGGCGCGCCCGATCTGGTCCGGCGTCACCGGCAGCGGAGGAATGGGGAGCCCGCCTTTGTACGACGTGGCCTCGTTCTTGGGGAGGCGAGAATCCGGCGGGACGAGCAGCCCGTACCGAAAAAGCTCCCACGCCTCCTCCGTGCCGACGGTGCGCCCGAGACGGCTGCTGCTGCCCGACTCACCGTTGTTCGCTATTGCTACACGACGGAGGTGAGCGTGGTTGTGGGAGATGGGGAGGTGAGCGGCGTGGGAGATGGGTGTGCAGCGAGGGAGGCGAGGTTGGGGATATATAGCGGCGAGGGAGGTGGGCGGTGCGCGAGCATCCGCGCCGGCGTAAATGCATTGCGTGGGAACGCCGCGACGCCATCGCGTGGACTGTCGCGCACGCTGTCGCCGGCGTTAATGCGACGCGTGCTGACAGGCGCCTACACCGCCCGACGACTGCGTGTCCTCATTAACACAGCGGAACGGCCTCCTGTGCGCCCTCATTAACACGGATGCCGGCGCTGTGTGTATGACGGGCGGGCCACCCCTGCCAGAGGTCATGTCCGTCCCATGTCCGGCACCCCCGAGAGGGCCCTCTCGACGGTGCCGGACACGATTTCGCTCGGGCCGACCCTTTGGGAGTGTCGCTGGTAACCGATTTTGGCGTCCAGATCCCAATGAACTTTTTAGGTTCGTTTAGAGGGTGTCGGTGGAGATGCTCGAAAACAGAATCTCTAGATGCCACGCAATGGGAATCATGTGTTTTGTAATCAGAAGAAAGAGACCAGCCATGCGCCCACGAGCACCACGTGATTTTGCAGATCGAGCTCCATGCATGGTCCACCATTGACGGGAATTGACCCAACGGTATCACGAAGGCGGCAAGTTGCTAAAACAAGTTAGGCAGTGGAGTGGCCCAAAGTTCCTATGTTTGCCTCGGCCAATTCAACGAATTTTATGCACGGACACTGGTAGAATACACCCATTGTGAAAACTATTTTTAAATACATTTTAAAATGTCAAAAATTCTAAATAAAAATTTCGGGTGTATATTTGAACATTCTATGTGTGAACAAAAAGTTCCATGAAAAAAAGACATTTTGTGTGGATTGTGTAAAAAGACAAAAAAATGTCTCGTGAAATGTCATTTTGTAGCACTGAAATTTGTCTTTTTACCCAAGCCACAAATTTTTTTTTTCCATGATACTTTTTGTGCAAACATAGATTGTTTAGATATACAACCAAAAAATTTATTTGGATTTTTTTGACATTTTGAAATTTAATTTTTGCACAGTGGTGCATCTACACCTATGACCCAAAACAGATTTCCCCGTCCCGAGAACATTTTCCCGGCGCCCCCCATAGTACCTGAAAGGCCCAATGAGAGTTTGGACTGAAAATTCGGTCCTAACGGCACCCGAACAGTGCGGGTCGTCCGAAAAACTGTCCGCCACCCTTGTGGCCACCCAAATTTTCGTGGTGTGCTTAGGGGCGTCGGACAAGGTTCAGACTCGGTCTCCGACAGGTGAGGTCCTCATGTCATAGACACGGGTTCGACAGTGAGGCCCTCCCCCGTGCGTCGCCGCTGCCACAAAGACGTCTTATGCTCCCCTCTCATGCCTCTAGCAAGAAGACGCCGGAGATGAGGCCGACAAATTGAGGGAATCTGATGAAGCCGGAGCCGGAGGAGCTGACGCAACGTGAGACCAACCGAAAGGTGTCGACCGCGGAACAAATTTAAGACGATGGACGACGATAGGTAACTAAAGGAAGAGGCCGAGAAGCGCAAGATCATGCCCACCGACACGACAAACACGATCCCGAATCGGAAGGATTGGTTTGCCAAGAAATGCGACCGCATCATGGAGAGAGAGGAAAACAAAGGACAAAGAATGATATTTATTGATTTGTGCCTATTGTGGTGTTGCCGGGCTTTGATTTTATTCATTTTGGTAACCAGACGGTTGGTGGCCAGACTTGTTGACATTGTAGTGTGTGTTTATTTTGTTCCAAAGGTAAAAATGGGCAAACATGTGGATAGGATCGACGATTTGGGGGTGCCGCTGGAAGCAGCCCCCCAATGGGCAAGGCATGTGTCCGGCACTCCTGATAGCAGACACATTTTCAAGGGTGCCGGATAAAATTTGGGCCTGGTGGAGATGCTGGAGTCTGAGACCGTGTAAGTGTAAACAAATTATGCCTTCTGTCAGATCTAAGATGCATGTATGTCAGATGAGTGATCTCTCTTTCAGAAGGATGGGAGGTCCAGTGTACATGTTACTGTATGCATGCTTGATCTAGTGCACGTGTTTTATGAGAAAATTAAGGTTCTTTAGGTGTGTCTAAGGGAAGCCCCCGTCGGGCCCGGACACAACGATAGCCTTTAACGGGCCTCCCCAAACAGATATATTTATTCAAAAA